>CP139762.1:3750000-5000000 GCA_034370585.1 Fragaria x ananassa | reverse complement strand
AGATTTTTCAACACCTTTTCCGTACTAGTTACCCACTCTCTGTTCAAGAACTTAAAATACATATAGAGTGTGCAAGTGTGGAGAACACTGACAAGGGAACTGTAAATGAACCACCTCCCTCCACATGCAATATAATGCATTTAACTCCCAGTTTATTTATCTTGTTTAGCTATCTAGGTGTTACAATAGTAGTTTTCCGCACTAATTCTATAGAACCAATCAATAAGTATAAATTGCATGGAAAATGTTATCCCTGATATCTGGTTAAGGCACCTGGTGCAGAGGTTTAAATCTTTCATACAGAACTTGGGATTTGCACTGAAAATTATTTGGAAGTCTAAACCAACAGAAGTTATACTGGTATCATGGTGAGGGGTACTAAGTTTATTCTGTCTTACAACCTCTCATTTATGTTGAAGTCTGTGTGTTGGCTTTCTTAATTAGAAAAACTCCCCAACATGAGTGCCTATTAGAATTAAAAATAATAGTTGGTCTGTTGTTATGGTTGGTGTTTAAGCTGGTATATGTAGATGGTTTTTCCCTGTGCATTAACTTGTTTCTGTGCATATTTATCATATATCATGTCCGCTTTTCTGTAGTTCTTTATAAAAAGAATAGAAAATAACTAAACTGCTCAAACTTTGAAAATTTTGGTAATTCTACAATCAATGTCATCGTTTTTCCTGATAATTTGTATCTGTAAATAATGTTCAGGTTGATACACACATACAACAGCTTGATCAATATTTGAAGAAAATTGGTGCAGAGCTCCGGCCTGGTATTCTACTTTTATTCCTTTTCCATCTAGTTGAGTATTTGGTTTTACATGTCAACCTACAGTTGTTGAGTATTTGTCTTTTGCACAGTTTGTCCTCTGAAAGGTTTCATAATTTTAAAAGGACATAATTATTTCAGCCTCAGATGCTGTTGCCGCTAGTGCAATGCCTGCTCCACGTCTTGATGGTACTGCAAAATCTGGAAGGAGCGGTGAAGGTGGTAGAGGAGGGCGCAAGAAGTATTTCCCTGTCCTCAATTTTTTCTTTGAATTGTCTGATTGCATGCTTATACCAGAGATGGTTCCTTCTAATCAGAAATGGATAGGGAAGGATAAAAGTAGGAAGCAGGTAGTTTGTTACAAAGAAAGAAAGAAGCAGAGATAAACATAATCTTAATCAAGATTTTTTACATAGGAGACCCCTGAAATTCTTGTAGTTTGTTCCATTAGACTTAGAACTTACGAGAAGTTATTTTCTTTTTGTTTCGTACTTCTTTTGATTCCTCAACTTTTCTGGCGTTACTAGGAAAAAAAAAAAAGGCTGTTATTGGTATAGGTATAACCCATGATCTTCAAAATTCATTAGTTGCTCACTGGTAAATGTATATGATGCAAGTGGTTACTTTCATGAATTATTATTGTATACAATGGGGTACATATAGAGACTAGACAGCATTTATGTTTTGGGACATGTTTTAGAGAGATGCTGTAATGTTTAGCCTCATGTTGGGCATTGAATGATAATATTCTTAATGTCTGTCCGATGGAACCTAATAACACCTACTTTTGATGCAGAAAACAGGCAATGGTAACAGCACCAGAAGCTGCACCTGTACCTGCAACTGTACCTGCGCCTGCACCTGCAAATCCTACTGGTATGGATTTAGATATACCAGTGGATCCAAATGAGCCAACCTACTGTTTGTGTAACCAAGTTAGCTATGGAGATATGGTTGCATGCGATAACCCCAATGTATGTCATTTTCCCTTTTCTTCATCCCTTTTGAGACTAGCTATATACTACTTTATCTGATGGAAGATTTGCTCTCAACAGTGCAAGATTGAATGGTTCCATTTTGGCTGTGTTGGTTTGAAAGATCAGCCAAAAGGAAAGTGGTATTGTCCAGATTGTGCTGCAGTGAGAAATCGACGCAAAAGGTAAATGATACAGAGAACTCATCCTGGAACCTGAAGCGGACTCAAATGTTCGTCCCACCATGTTTATTTGGCAACCTTCGTTTATGTTACACATTTTTAATTGCACTACAGAAATTAGATTTGCATATCATTTTGTATTTATAGAATTAAAGTGCTATTGCAGTGAAGCTAATAAATTTGCAATGAGTTCAATAGTGGAGTGATCAATTTACTAGTCATTTTCCTACTGTACGGGTCTCAACTCCCCTGCCCCCAATTTTAGGGTTTGCTGAATCTATTTCATTAATTCGAAATAGAGGTGGGAGGTGAAGAATCCAATGTTACATCAGTAGGTGCCTCATAAGCAAACTAGCTAGCCTATGTGCTATGTTGTTGCAAGTTCTGGAAGCAAAAGAAAGCTAAACCCCCCGGCCTTGCCCATCGAAAATTATTGTATGCACCACTGGGACAGCTGCACCAATGATCTCCGCCGTCCGTTTCGAGGCATGGATCAATTTGTAGATCAAGGCGTTAGTTGGCCCTTTGGCCTCTGTTAGTAGGCGAGTGGGGAGGGGGCAGAAAGTGAGAAACCTCCTCCTAAATCTACATGAACACAAAGTTGTTCTCTCTCTAAATCCTTTCTCTCTCGTCAACTTTTTTGATCATATAATGATTCACCAGAGCTCTGTCACTAGACTGCGTGCCGGAGAGGCCGGCGATTCCGACGTGGATAGGGGAGAAGCTAAGGGGAAAGAGGCCGCAGAAGGTGTCGCCATTCTGGAGATGGGATTGAGGTTGGGGGAGGTGGAGACGGAGGTGGTCGTAAGTCGCGTGGTGGCGGAGATCGGAGACTCTGGCGGCTGGGTTTGTATCAGAAGAAAGGGTCTAAGAGATGATGACATAGGTTTGGGTCGGGTTTGGAGTATGACTTTTAAAATTTTAATGTATTAAACCATAATCAATTGCCTAATATTGATTAGCAAGTTAAAGTTCTTATTATGAATTCTAGTGTTTGAAAATAAAAATTTTATGTATTGAACCATAATCATTAACTCTCTTTATTATGATTTTTTGTTTAATGTTATTAATGAGGCATGAAAATATGAGCCTCACAATATGTCACGTACTCCATTCTTACGGTGTTATGCATACTGCGTAGTTAATTCAAAAAATGTACACATAGGCCTCGTTTTTCAGATTCGTCTTGCGTACTGGGCAAAGACTTACAATAGTCCGCCTGAGCGTCACAATATCGATAATCAGAGTAAGATTGAGTAGAGCTTCAACTGGGAAGGAAAGGAAAAAAGACAAAGCTCCGGGGAGCGTACAAGGGAAACGAAAGCAAAGCTCCGGGGAGCGTCTAAAAGTTCAACTGTGTTGAAGGTTGTATTGTATTTTTGTTGAGTTGTTGAGTGTGTCCTTAGAGAGTATCCTCGAACTCCTTTATATAGAGTTGTTTATGGCCACAGGTATTAGCCCAAAGCATGTCAAAGACTTGTAGAAGTCTTCAACGATAATTTGCATTATAGGCAGTTAGCTGGACTTAATTAGTTGCCTCTTGATATAACTCTGCTAGCTAGGTAGCGAGGTTTGAACACCTCGTGGAGACTTGGACGTATGTTACTCGATGTGCACTCAACTATAATCAAGGAATAAAATCCTTAATCAATATACCTTCTGATTTTCACATGCACGTATGACCATATAGTATAGTCCTTTAAGCAATTAAACATAGCTAGCTCCTTCATTCGAGATAGAGGCGGGGCCAATGATTCTCCAAGTCGAGCTCGATGGTGTCAAGTCAAGAGCAAAGCTCAGCCGAGGCACGAAATGCCTCTCGAGTCGGGCGAGGTCAAGACACGAGCTGTTGTGTCAAGGTCGAGCCTCGAAGCTCTTGTGCAGATCGAGGTCAAGATTCCTCTAAGATGCCGTCAAGATGCTCATGTGATTAAAGAACCACAAACCATGCACGTGCTCTTGTATATACAAGTCGGGGTGCGATGCTAAGACGAGGCGAGGTGTTCCCCCAGTAATTAAACTCCTCTTGTACGAAAAGTCCGTTATGCGGAGTCCATTCGTACGCTGACTGTCCAGTAATTTTTTTTGTTAAATTGATTCTCTGGTGGTTAGGCTCCCCTTAAGAGTGTCTAAGCGTAATTAGGGTTGACCGTTTTTATCGAGATCTCAACGTTACCGGAAGTTTGTGATTTTTCATCCCTAGCCGTATTTCATTATTTCGATCACATCCTATTTCAAAATATTTTCAAAAATTTTGCTTTGTATGTATAGTTGGTTCACAATGATATATATTTGAACATAACCTACTAAACAAGTTATATAGTTTTAGTAGTCACGCTGTGATCCGATGTCATAATTACGTAAAACTAAAAATTCTACCGTCTGATGTAGGCATGGTAATTAAATAGGTCTACTGAAAAAAATTCACCCTGTTTTGGATTATTTACGCCCCCATCGAATCAGTTAACTTTAAATATACTTCATGTTTTACACGAAACGAGGGTGATTAACATCGTGCGAGATCATAGTTTTTCCTGGTTTCGAACAAGAAGCTCGCATCTATGAGATTTAGGATCCCATGAATTTTTTCTGTTAAATTGACTCTTCGGTGGTTAGGCTCCCCTTCGAAGTGTCTAAGCGTAATGAGGGTTGAACGCTTTTATCGAGACCTAAACGTTACCGAAAGTTTGTGATTTTTCATCCCTAGCAGTATTTCACTATTTCGATCACATCATATTTCACATGTTTTTCAAAATTTTTCCTTCCTCTCTATAGTTGGTTCATTATTTTCCTTACATATTTACAATGACGACGTTTATAATATTTTTAAAATAATAAAACAAAATAAAATGAACCCAGAAATCAAACATGTAGAAATTTAAAAAAAAAATGTATAAAACCAGAAAAAAATTATAAAAGACAATGTGTACGGTGGGTTTCGAACTTGGGTGGTTCACCCTCCAAAACAAAAATTCTTTTCAAATGCAGCCAACCATTAAGCTAAACAGACTTTTTATTCCTTATTTCTCAAAGATTGTATATTTTCTATGCTGACTTATATATATATATATAGGTAGAAGAAAAGTTTGTTGGAGGCTCGCCGGAGGTTGGTGGCTCGAGGCTGTTGCCTTAAACTCTCAGGGACTTTCCTGGGTCGGGCTTAGTCGCTATGTCTGAAATTGACGTGGATGTCATACGTAGTCATCAAAGATGAAGGAGCTAGGGGCAAAATCTTTTGATGGGTGGAGTCGAGTATGATCGATGAAGTCGGCGAAGAATTGTGATGGGTCGTGTTGGCCATTTGCAGAGAGGAGAGTACAACAACCATTAGAGGGAGATGAGAAAGGAGAAAGGAAAGAGAAAGGAAGAGCAACGACCCAATCAAGGGCTACTCGCAGCTAACGTCGCGTGAATTGACACACGCGGTAGACATCCTGGTGCAGCTGTCCCACTGGGGCATGGAATAGGCTCTCCTTGCCCATAGCCTTGTTCTGATATCGTCGACCAAGTTGCCCAACTCAGATAAGTCCTCATCTTGACTATGAAAAAGCTGTATTGCCAGGAGACAGTCAGAGATTCCAACTCTACATGCTGTGGCTGCATTTGTTCCAGGGTAAGTGGACCCTTCCCGATCGCTTCAAGCTCTGCATGTCGTGCTGAACTCACATATCACATGGAACCTATTTAACAAAAGCGGCCATAACCTCCCTCGGTATTTCGAAGCACTCCACCAACAGCTCCCTTCTAGACCGCTCCAAATGCACCATCAGTGGGATCTCAGTAAGCTAAGCTTTAGTGAGAAATTGTAGGTTTCCACCTTTGCTTTGTTTTGGAACTCGAACTGTAGATAGACCCCCCTAGCGTTGTGAAACTCAGTAAGCTAAGCTTTAGCTCAAAACAACTTCCAAATCCCTCTAGGACTTTCCTTCCCACAGTTGCCAATTCTGTTGCTCCATAGTCCCCAAATAATCATGAGAAGTTTTGCATATAGTTCATGCTTCATGCAAACCGCTTGATCCAAAAACAGATCTTTGAAATCAGCTAGTCCATCATACCTCTTAGTGAGAAATTGTTCTCGAGCAGGCAAGATGTTCTTACATGCCTTCCAAACACATATGTACCTTTACCGGAACTTCGGCCCTCCATAGATGCTTGATAACCATATGAAGTGGAAGTTAGAACATTGCCCGAGACTTGTTGCCTAGCAATCCAATATTCCGATTTAACAGCGAACCCTTTTTCATGTTTCCAACTTATCTGTATCCGGAGCTGCTGTCTGAGAGACATGCATAAGGAAGTAAAGAAACACTCAGCCACATGTGGTAAAAATACTGCTTGCACTACATCCCTATTCCAAGTCCGAGACAAAGGGATAATGAGGCCACAGCGTTAGGAGGTCTGCATTATATACTTTGGAGAGTTTGGGATCTAAGTGATCCCATACTCTAATCTAGTTGCCATCTGCCACTCTCCATATAGCCCGATTATTACTTGTTATATCAACAATCTCCATGTAGCATGTGAACATGAAAGGTTAAAGATCCTACCAGCGTAATCCGATTTCATACTTCATTTCATATAAGAGGTATCCCTCACAACTTAAATCATCACTCTAAATATGTGTATGACAGAGAGCATCACCTTCTGCTTGCAATCTTCTCAAACCCACATGAGCAGCAAAACGAAGCCGCTGGAGCAAACTTTCATCTTACTGACATGGTAACTACCATGGCCCCTTTTAAAACTCCAAGATGCAAATGCCACTACTCTGATCACAAGCTCCGTTCAATTTCATCTTCAAATTCCTCAACAGTGATAGGCACAAAAACAAGTGTCCCGGTTTTAAAGTTTTCTCCCCATGCCAGTGCAAGTTTCTATTCCTCCACAACACCAGGTTCAAAAGCTGAACTTTTCTAAATCATCTCCCACTGCAATTGAACGGACATATAGAAACAGATCATGGAAAGAAGGTTCTCTCCATGTCTTACACACTTCACTCTGAGAGGACAATTTAATTTAATGTTCCTTGCTAAAGGGCAATCCCAGGGAACTTCTTGATCGCTCTCCATAAGGATGCTCTCAAGGCACATTCAATCTCCAGACCTTAGTACCAAGCGGCCTCCATATTTGCTCCATTACCAGAACTGGCCACAGTAGTACTTGCAAGCTTCTAGCTACCCCCATAACCAGATTTGACGCTGCACAGTATTCTAAGTATGATATAACAAACATATCAGCTTCCGGCGTAGACCAAATGCCCAAAGGCATACTAAGAAACATATCAGCTTCATGGGGCAGAAAATCTTTAACCAAGTAACTTACATAAGCTGCTCATAGAAACAAACCAGAAAATTCGGATGATGCAGTTGCTCTTTAGATGAAAGCATAAAATTCAGAACAAAAAAGAAACTCATCCAGCACATGGATGGCTCTATGTAGGCTTCAATGCAAAAACAAGATGCAGACAAAGAAAGATCACCCCAACCTACCTGAGATACGAAAATAAATCAAGAACAGCTTTTATTTGAAAAGAATTAGATGCGTACACTTAATTTGAAATTCTTCCCAGCAACAACTTGTCCTGTATTACAGGATCTACCTACAGACTGATCCTCACTATGACTACACCTTCAGACCAAAAAACTCAATGACTTGTGACCCAAACAACTCTAAGTCCGGTAGTAAACACTCTGATGCTAGTTTTACACGCCAGTTACTCTAAAATGAGTTTGGAATGGGGCAGCTCTCAATAATCCATACCACCCATGCCACCCATACCACCGCCCATTGCCGGGGTCTCCTTGTCACTAGGAAGTTCAACTACGACAGCCTCAGTAGTTGTCAGCAAAGATGAAATACTGCACAGAAGGCCAACAAAAATCAATGGATGAGAAATCAGAGATGATAATGACTAATCAATAACGGCAAAGAATTCAGGGGCTGTCCAGCTTACCTTGCGGCATCCACTAAAGCAGTCCTAATCACTTTCAATGGGTCGATTATTCCAGCTTTGACCATATCAACATATTCACCTGGAAAGCAAAATGAATCAAAAAATCAACCAAGCAGTGAGAGAAGATATCACTTTCCAGCAACATTTTAGATAATGTAGAAACATGTATTACACTATTACCTTTAGCTGCATCGTATCCCAGATCAGGGTTATCTTGCTCCAAGAGCTTACCGACAATAACAGCTCCTTCAACTCCCGCATTAGAAGCAATTGTGTGGACAGGTGCCTGCATGGATTAATAGATAAACTTCTCTCACGAACGTTCACTCAAAAAGTTACTCATAGAAGTGAAACTCAAGAGACAAGCAAAATATACAAACCTTCAAAGCATTCTGAATAATCTGAACTCCAATCTTCTGATCGAAGTTAGCAGTTGAAAGTTTGTCCAACTCTTTAGCTGCATAGAGGAGTGCAACACCACCACCTGCAAAGGGAAGAACATGGTAAGATGGTTTGTCAGAAATATCCGGAAATAGATTATATGGCTTGTATAGAAAGCTGCTTTATGCAATAGATTATATGGCTTATATAGTGACGAGTTGATAAGCAAATGAACACAAATTGCAGGAACAAATTACCTGGTACAATACCCTCTTCAACGGCTGCTTTGGTGGCATTTAGGGCATCAGTAACCCTATCCTTCTTCTCACCAACTTCAGCTTCACTGGCTCCTCCAATCTGCAGAAGAGGTAAATTCAACCTCAAATGTTATCCACAATTATACTTACCAAGAATGCTTGATAAATACAAGGTGAAGAAACTAAACTTGCTGTACAACTTTTTTTTTTATCATATTTTTTGGTTCAAGATAAAATGAGGTGCTGAATTTACTAGACATAGAATATAAGTGAGAACATATCAGAGAGTAGCAGACCTTCAACACAGCAACACCACCAGAAAGTTTTGCCAGTCTCTCTTGTAATTTCTCTTTGTCATAATCAGAAGTGCTTGCTTCAATTGCAGACCGAATCTGTTCGCAGAATACAATGGAGAGTAATGGTTAAGGACTAAATGACGGGTGACTGCAAAAACTATATCTTAGTTTTCATAAATCACAAGAAGACAAACCTGTTCACATCTTTCCTCAAGTGCCTTCTTGTCACCAGCACCGTCAAGAATTACAGTGTCATCCTTTGAAATGGTGACCTGAAACACTCATCCAATCAGTAGGAGAATAAAGGCGGTACAGCACTACACAGAATATCACGATTAGGGGAATTCCTTTATTCAGTAACAGTTCTACATTTAGATATTTACATGAAAGGATTGCTTGTCATGGTGAAGATTGCCAAAGCACAGAATTTTTTTTATACCAAAGCTTACCTTTTTGCAAGTTCCAAGCATATCCGTATCCACTTTTTCAAGGTTCAAACCCAGCTCTTCAGTAATAACCTAAGATACAAAGTAAACGTAGTCGGTTATGGTTTTAGAAAAATATGATGGATAGGGTCAGGAAAGTAATACACAATTATGAACTAGAAAGCCAAGCATGAAAAAGAAACTTACAGTGCCACCAGTGAGAACTGCAAGATCCTGCATATTGGATTTCCTATTTTCACCGAAACCAGGGGCTTTGATTGCACAGACCTGTAGGAAGCAATAGCCATTATATAAGAAAATGCTGACATCCAAACATATGGAACTAAACCACATAGGAAAACAGATCAAACCTAAATAACTGAAGCAATAGACACGAACCTTGATTCCAGCACGAAGCTTATTTAATATAAGTGTTGCAAGTGCATCACTTTCCACATCTTCTGCGACAATCAGCAAAGGCTTTTGCTTCTGAATGATAGAAGAGAAAGTTGTTAACTGAATATCAAAGCAAAGACTTGCAAATATAAACAAAGCGAATTTAGATGCTTGCCTTCAAAGCCAGCTCCAATACTTTAATGACAGCATTAATATTTGAGATTTTCTTCTCATGGATTAGAACTAAAGGATCTTCCAGTTCCTGTCGGCACAAACACATGAATATGGACATGAGTAATTCAATCAATATCAAAACCTTTCAACTTTGCCAGCAGGTTAACAATATACTTCTGTGAGACTACAAAAAGTACTAGCTGATTCAAACGTGTAAACTTACACATTTCTGATTTTTCGGGTTGGTGATGAAATGAGGAGATATATAGCCTCTGTCTAGCTTCATGCCCTCAACAACCTCCAGCTCGTTATACAATGTTTTGCCATCCTGTAAAAATTAACCCATAATATCAAAGGATGGGTATGATACTATCATTCAATCCCCACTAGGAGTGGGCATGCCTTAATAGAGACCAAAAGCCAATTACTTAAAAAACTAGCAGATATGTAACTTACAGCAATCGTGATTACTCCCTCCTTGCCAACCTTCTCCATGGCCTTCGCAATCAATTCACCGATTTCTCTCTCGCCATTTGCCGATATTGTTCCAACCTATGCATTAACCAACAGAATTTAGATGCAAATCAAAGCATGAATTATAAGGAAGAACCAAAATTCAACACAATAACAAACCTGTGCTATCTCTTCAGAAGTGCTGATCATTCTGGCTCTGCTCTTCAAGTTAGTTACAACAGAATCAACTGCCATGGTAATACCACGTCTTAGGTCCATGGCATTCATACCAGCAGCAACTGACTTGCATCCTTCAGTGTAGATAGCTCTGGTCAGGATCGTGGCACAAGTGGTACCTACATACAAACCAGTGAATACACATTCCAAAGTTGGAGTTTAACAGTACCAGTGACACATTACATGAGAACCAATTCATTTAAAAGAAAAAAAAAAGTGTAGAATCTAAGGATGCATTGGTTGGCTTATAGAGTATATGGAACAATGAGTGAAATCCCATGTTAGAGGATAGGACTTACCATCACCAGCTACATCATTTGTGGCATTAGCAACCTGTTTTACGAGGCTAGCTCCGACGTTCTTAACTTTATCCTTAAACTCAATGCTTTTTGCAACTGTTACACCATCTTTTGTCACTTTGGGTGCGCCAAAGCTTTGCTCAATAACCACATTACGCCCCTTTAACAAAAAAAGTAGAGTCATATCAGTCACTTACTTGAAGATTCACTGGAAATCTACACTATATATTTTGGAAGGCTTCGCCCACTCTCATTTCAGGTTTACTAAATATTTATACTACAAGAATTGAGGAACCAATAAATCCCGATCCACATATCATCAAATATATGGGCGAAATGCACCAATGGAGATCCATGTCACTGGATCCATAAGCATACATACTATGAATCACCAAAAACCACAAATCCAACAAAGATTTTGGTCCACATTTATCAGAATAATACAATTGAATTGATCATAAACCCTGATTGAGCAAAATAAAAATTCCCAGTCCTTTCCGAGATCAAAGCACAACACAGATAACTTCAACGTCGAACGAATAGAACAGAACAGTAGCACAAAATAATGAGGATGTGGAAGAACACCTTAGGACCCATTGTAACTTTAACAGCATCGGCAAGATCTTCAATGCCACTGAGCATGAGGGCTCGGGCGTCCACGCCAAATCTAATATCTTTCGCTGCATAGTTTCTGCTCCAATTCAACCTACCACCAATCTGAAACCCACAAAAACAAACCCATCAGAGAACAGAGATTCTCAAACAGAACAAAACAAAGAAGCCTTGTATTGCTTCTTCAATCAAAACCAACCTGCTGGGCATTGTTCCTAACAACCCTGAAATCCAATGAAACAATAAAGAATCAAACATCGGAAAAGATTGAATTGAAGAACTGCACCATTTTCTGAGGACTAATGAGCACAATTGGAAATAAAGAAAAATGAAAAGAACCCAACAGAAAGGAGATTGAATAAAGTACAGTACCGAGCTTTGGAAGCGAGGCTTGAAGCGAGGCGATACATAGTGAGATACAGATAGAGAGAGAAAGAGAGAAGAGCAGAGCAAGAAAGAAACAGAGAGAGTGAGAAAGACGGTGAGAATGTGCAGTGTGGTGTTGGGTTTATTTAAAAGTGAAAGAGAAGAAGGGTCTAGAACCGTTTAGGGTTTTTGATGAGGGTTTTATCCACACGAAGTCTTTCACAAGTCCGCCACTGACTCACTGTCGCAGCTTCTAGTACCTAGGGCATCTGCCATTACGGCTTATCAGAAAAGAATATTCTATTATAGCTATCGAATGATTTAACTGAGCTTCCCACTATAAGTAATAAACATATGTTATATTTCAAAAAAATTGATTTTATCAACAGCAATATTCTTTTGCTTAAAAAAAAAGACTCTATTCCTTTGCTAACGGCTAATTTTTTTTTGGGGCAATTTCTCTAACGTTCATTTTTTTGGATACAATTACCGATCCAGAAGGGCGTGAGTATTTACGATCGAGAAAAACAGAGATAATGGAGAGAAGAGCTCGTCCGTCTCGACAACCACCTGCAGCATCTGGCTTTGGTAATTTCAATAACATAAACCAATTTTAAGATGGTTCACAAGGACCTTTCAACTCTCGTAACTTTGCTAGCCCATTTTAATTTCCAACTACATTTGGTGGATATGGGAATCACCATGGAGGAGCAGCTGGATATGGTGGAGTCCCTCATTATGGAGGAAGTAATGGATCAGGAACAAGTGATGCACATGGAGGAGCGTGACAATTCGGAGATAGTGGTGGATCTGAGACACATAGTGGATATGGACTCATGCCAGAACATGGAAGAGATGATGATGATCTGACAGATTACTAAATGTGATGATTAATAGTTATTTATGTATCGTTTTGTTATTTTGTTTGCATAAATGTGTATGGTACTTTTTCCGAGCTTGGAGCTAGAGTATCCGAGAAGGTTTTGAAGGTTTAGACTCAAATAAAAGATTTCGTTATGTATTTTGTAATGGTGTAATTTTTATTATTAGAAAACTTATAAAATTGAAGATTAATGGGAAAATAAAATTGTAACTACAATTAAGAAAAGATATAGTTGGAATAACAAAGATGGAAGGATAAAGATGGAACAAAAAGATAAAATAATAAAAAATTAACTTGGTATGGTTTACGGGAATACAACGGTATATATGGGGTTCAAATGTTCACAAATGACAAAAAAAATTTTGAGATGCGTGGAAGGTCTTACCATGGGAGGATGTAACAAGCCATATATGGGGTTTTGACATACGATGATAGATGGTCTTATGGTCCACGTTTGAGATTTCTTACGATTTTCTGCGGTGCTCTTAGTTAAGTCAAGAATATTTGTCGTTTCTCAATTTATTTTCGAGACAAACTAGATAACATATCTAAGCCACGATCAGGCTTAAAAAGGGCGCTCGCAGCGAAATAAAATATTCATCTAATCTAATATAACAAACAGACCATACATGTCAGAAAAGCTTATAGATTACCCCTACTTTAAAAGAATTGAGACCAAAATGTCTAAAGGCCAAGAGCCCAAGAGAACTTAAGAAAGAGCTACTTACTCCCCTTAAGAGTTGGAACACACACCCTCTTCAACCTCCTTAATATGGGTGGAAGAAGCTCGTTGCCGGCACTGGATTATCTAGGTGACACAAGGTCGCCACCACCATGATAAGACACTTACCTAGAGAAATAAATTACCTAGGAATGTCATTTTTTTGGTCGTTACCTAGGCATGTCATTTCCAAACCCGTATCAGAGCCCAAACCCGTATCACACCCACAGGACCCGACCCGAGCCAGTCCCCCCAATCTTGAAAAAGCTTCTCCAACTCCAAAGTAGCTAAACCAGAGAAGTCACCTGAGAGAGAGATGACGGAGGCGGTGATCAGAAACAAGCCAGGAATGGCGAGCGTGAAGGACATGCCGGTTCTCCAAGACGGTCCGCCGCCCGGTGGGTTCCCTCCGGCGCGATACGCTCGTCGGATCCCCAATAAGGGTCCCAGCGCCGTCGCCATCTTCCTCGCTGCCTTCGGTACCTTCTCCTGGGGCATGTACCAGGTCGGCAAGGGCAACAAGATCCGAAGGTCAGTTACGTCATCCTTCTCTCTTCATTTTCTGGTATTTGATGATCTGTGCTCAAATCGTTTGGTATTTGTTTGATATGAGCTATAGAAATGCGGATGATCGTTGGGTGTTTCCGATTTGATTGAAATTTGTTGCAGTTATTTGTGCGTTTGATTAAGATATAGTTTAATTTCGCGACTGAAAGCTATAAGTTTCTGGAGTTTTTGGGGAAATGTGATTAGCAAGATGAGTTTCGGTTTCGGTGAATGAGGATCAAGTAAAAATGAGCACATTGTTGATGGGGGGAGAGGTATGAAGGCTGAGAGTTACTTAGGGGCTATGGAGGAGTGAGAAAGGCGAAAGACTTGCGGAATTGGAGAGTTTTTGGAAAGGGATTATCGGGGTTTTGACGATCATAGAGTCGGGAAGTGGAGGCATTGTGGGGAGAGGATGTCTGTTGGTCTTCTTTTTATTAGCTTATGGAGCGTTTGGGGAAAATGTGGTTAGCATGATGTTTATAAAAATTAATGCGAATTTCAAGTTTTGCTGAGTGAAAATTTTGATTGGGGGAATGTAGGAAGACTGAGAGTAACTTATGGGCCATGGAGGGGTGAGAAAGGCAAATATTTGTGGAATTGGATAGTTTTGGCGACTGTTTTAATTTGTTTGGAAATGAATAATCGGATTTTTGAGGATTTTAGAGAGGTGGGGGTGGAGAAATTGTGGGAATAGGATGTCTATTGGATATTGAACCAACAAATTATACGCTCTTAACTGGTGAAGATGCCGTTTCATTTGGTTTGCTTTCGAACTAAGCAGTTGAGTCGTGTTCGACTGCACACTTCAATATATGAATGATGAGGGGTTTTTAATTATATTTGATAACTGAACTTTAGTACATACAGTATGCAGTGCTTTCTCCTTAAAGTTTTTATGGTTGATATCTTCTGTTGTTCACAAAGTAGAGCTCATCGTCAATGTGTTTCATTATTTTCTTACTTCTGGTGTATGTAACCACTTTTGAGGAATGAATTGTTGGTGTTGGTTCCAAGTGGAATGTTATCTAACCATCCATGATCAATTTTTGTTGCCAAACATTGTCGCACTTTATAGATTTGGTCATTGGAAGTTTTCCTCCAAGTCAATACTTAAGGAGAAGTTGATAGTGCTAATTTGTTTTGGCAACCGTTTGGGTAATTTGTTGGCAAATGGATAATCGGATTTTTGAGGATTGTAGAGAGGTGGGGGTGGAGAAATTGTGGGAATAGGATGTCTATTGGTCTTCTTTATAAGCTTCTGTTTCCTTCTTTTAGGGGTGTGAGTCAGTCTCCCATCTTTGTAGAATCGGAAGGCTCTTTTGACATGTTGGCTTTTTTGTGTTGTTCACATAGGTATCTCTTTTTTCTAGAAAAAAGAAATGGAAAGAAAGATTAGTAACTCTCTGACCTACACCACTCCAAATCATTTAAGTCTCCATGACTCCCCAAGTCACATGCTTGCAATAGAGTATCAGGAAAGGGAGATTATATGTATCAATGAGGATAAGAACAGTCTAGTGCTGATTTGTCTACCCAACAGTCTTTCACATCCCAAATAGACAAGAACAGGCTAAAGTTAGAATACCCTGAGAAGAATCTTTCCAAGGACGTTGAATTGAACCTCTAGGCAAATCCCTATATGCAGATGAGAAGGAAGGCCATGGAGTTCAATGTCTTTCTCTCTGTACCAGTGATTTGTGGTCGACTCTGAATGAGGATGAGTTCCACACCGTATGCATTACATTTTTCTGTCTGTTGGCTGATATTTTTAGTAGTCCACAAAATAGAGGTTGTTGTCCACTCTTTTCATATGTCTATGTAACTGCTTCATTTGAGGACTATGTTTTTGGTGTTGGCTCAAGTGGAATTTTAATTTAACCCCTGATCTAACATCCATCATCAATTTTGGTTGCCTAACATCTTCAGACTGTATACTCTTGCTCATTGAAAGTTTTCCTTGAAGTCAAACCCTGAGCTAGATTACATCGCTAGGCAAGTACATGCAAACATTGAGAAGGAGGAACTTAATTGAACTGCAAGGGCAGTAGAAAGTTAATTGGTCGTCTTTTTGTTTACTGGCCAAATTGCAGGGTTCCTGCCACTGAGCAACAGCAAGAAATGAAGTAGAGTATAACTGCCTTTTTAAATTTCGAATAACTCTGGGGAGCTTGATACTGTGATCATGGTGCTCTGGGATGCTTGTGATAATATGAGCTTTTTAGTCTAATTGATTGGTGGAAAGGTTTCATGGAGATGTAATGCGGTAATATATCAGTGGAAGATTTGTAGACTTAAGATATGGTCATGTACTCATGTTTTTGGTGAAGCAAGTGATTCTGCCCTTTAGTTTCATTTTGGGTGAGGATGGGACTGTGGAGATATTAGATTGATTTGGCAATATTTGGTCTTTATACCTTCGTTGGGCAATTGGTTGTATTTTCCACAGTTCTATTTAATCATCATAAAAGTAATTGATTTTCTGGGCACTTGGTATGCATTAAAAATTTGGTGTTACTGTAGGGCGCTGAAGGAAGAAAAGTATGCTGCTCGTAGAGCAATACTTCCAGTGCTTCAAGCTGAAGAAGACGAAAGGTAATGAAGATTAGTAGTGATTGTTCTCCTCCATTCATGTCTTGGCCTGTAATCATCTCGGTTGATTCCTAGTACTGAACATCAGTGTGTCTCTCATGTTTCTTTAGATTTGTCAAAGAGTGGAAAAAGTATCTTGACTTTGAAGCTGAGGTCATGAAGGATGTGCCTAACTGGAAAGTTGGTGAGAGTGTCTATAACTCTGGCAGATGGATGCCCCCAGCCACTGGCGAGCTGCGCCCTGAAGTCTGGTGATTCTCTTTCGACTACAGTTACGTTGGTGGTTGACTCTAGTTGTTTGTCCTCTTCATGCATGTTTTCTGTGGTGCAATGTCATAGCTCTGTTATTGTGAAATAAAAATGCAGCAGGAATCCTCATTTACATGTTTACAGACACTACAACTGTATGAGGCTTATTTTATCTCTTCCATATCATTCTTTTCTTAATTGCCTAAGAGGTAGAACCAATAAGACTTTGTTTATTGAGGAATTTAGATGGAATGGGTGATCATTCTAGCAGAAACTGTATCATGGGATGTTCATCTGTTTCATATTAAAACCACTCATAGGATGTTCATCTGTGCAGTTCAATTTGATGGGTTGCTTGGATGTTCTTCAAAGAGTAACTTGAAATATGAATTGTTCATATTATCAATCTTTATGAGGTGAAAACACGTTAATCACATATAGAGATGAATCCCGTTAATCAGAAGAGATCTTTTGTTTACATTTTAGAGGAAAACACGACAATGTATAGGAGTATAGGACAAAACCAGGCCGTAGTTTTACAACCTTACATATGATGATGAGCCATACTTATTTTTGGGACACCATCGTTCCGAGCTTAAAGAATCCCCAACCGAGCACCGCGGTGTCCATGTACAAGCGAGCAGAGGGAGAGCCACCACCAAGCTTCGCCTACCCAAGGAGAACTTACAGCAGTATAACCACAAAGTATTGGAGACTGCCATGTAGGCCTCATCATGGGCCAGGTTAGGGCCGGTCCTATCCTAAATTTTAGGACTTAGGGTAAGGTCGGGTAAGGTTTTGACTTGGTCAACAAATTTTAAGACCGGGTAGGGTCAGGCCGAGGCTTAAATATGCAAGTCTTTACCTGTCTTTAAAGTCTATTTTGTTAGGGCTAAATGGGCCGGGTAGGGCTTAATTTTTTAATAGGACCAAATAGTGCCGAATAGGCCGAATATGATGTTATGTTGTTTAACGAAATAAATTAATGAGTTTTATTTTTTTCTCAAATATAGCATCTGAATTGTGATTAGTACACAGAAGAAGATAGAAAAGGACACCCAGCTAACTCAAGTTCACACATTGTCTTCTAAACTTAGATCTCTCTGAGACATGGCTGTGGTGAAGCTACACGCATCTGTGGCAGTCCATTTAGTTGCAGGGTGGTATGGGTTTACATAGTGGAAGATATCATCTACAAGAAAAGTGCTGAGCTTCTCGGATTAAACACAGGGCACAAGAACCCGATTCTTGTTCATGAAGAATAAACGATCTGTGAGTCGCTGATCATCATCGATTATACAGAAGAAACATGGCCATAGAACCCCTTAAATCCTTAATGCCAAGTGAATGAAGTGATCCTTATGAGAGAGCCATGGCTCGGTTCTGGGTTGAACTTGCTCATGATAAGGCAAATACAATTACTCAACAACTATTATTGCATGTTTCAAAAAAATCTGGTACTATTGCAACAATGTAGAATGAATGCAAGGGACATGAGAGATTGTTAAATTGGATTTATGTATGTCACAGGCGTCATATCTGGTTCTATGGTAGCTCTGTCCCTGATTGAATAAAAATGTAGCTAAATTAGGATGGCACTTCAGCTACCCCATAGCTGAGTCTTCTATTCCCCTATCCTGACCTTTCAGATAGAGCAGAGTATATCACAAAGAGAAAACAATCCAATCTTCAGAAAGAGATTCCACACAAGAAAGTAACCAATTTAAACTCAGTTTACTATATACTGGAGGGGCACAAGTTTTGACTTCAGTTGCCTACATAAATTTTTTAAAAAGGCAACTTTGAATGGAATTCTAGTGCTTGATGACCATTAAGAAAAGGGGCATAGAATAATAACCATTTTTAGCGTACTGAAGCAGGTTGTTTTTTTTTCTCTGTCAAATTCTCGACAGAATTTTCACCACCAACGTCTAGCTCGATGATCATCTTTCATCTTTGATTATTCTTCTAAGTTTGGAACATGTGTTGAGGCCCAACTTTGAAGTATCATTTAATCTTAACCATCCATATGGTTATGTCTGTATGTGTAGATACACATAATGTAACGCTGATTCTCCGATACCCATCATACGTAGATCCAGATGAAAAAGATAGGTTTATAGCCAAATTTTGGGTCATCCTAAATCTAATTTCCGAAAGCAACAACATAATATGAACTATACACAATTTACACATGCTTATATCTTGTGTTTATAGCCAAATTTTGGGTCATTCTTACCTTCCACAGGAAACTATGCACCAAACACTTGGTAACCTATTCCCCATTTCTTCACCCAGACAAAAAAGAATAGGAAAAATCAAATTTGAAGATCCCAAACTATTCGTAACGCCACGTTATCATCATGACATCAATTTAAAACTCAAGACCAAAAAATCAAAACCGAAAACCAAAAAACGCCCAGAAAAAAAAAAGAAAAAAAAAAAAAGGAGGGAGGAGAGATCTGCCAGCCAGAAAAACCAGAGAGCCAATTTCACAGCGCCCTCTCTCTCTCTCTCTCCTTCTCTCCGATCCGATCGGAGCCTCCGCCCGCGCCATAAATTAGGGCTTTTGTTTCTGTATAGCTTCTCATATCTCCCAGCAAGATTTCATTTTTTCAATTTTTTTGTTTTTGCATTTGAATTCCGAATTTTTCCGACCGTTGATCGAATTTGAATCGAGCATTGGGGCATTACTTCTGGATTCCTGGATTCAGATATTGCTTA
Organism: Fragaria x ananassa; assembly: GCA_034370585.1. Taxonomy (NCBI): domain Eukaryota; kingdom Viridiplantae; phylum Streptophyta; class Magnoliopsida; order Rosales; family Rosaceae; genus Fragaria; species Fragaria x ananassa. The sequence continues at coordinate 4,980,506 of CP139762.1, read as the reverse complement.
GGGTTTTGGTTCGGTAGGGGTTTGTGGAATTATATATGAACGAAGTTGTTTGATATTTGTTTTTGGGGGAATTGAATGGCTTCGGCTCAGGTGTTGTCCAATTCGACGAAGAAGCAGGAGCATTTGGAAGCTGGAAAGCGCCGGGTATTGTTTCTATTCCATTTTGCATTTTGAAATTTCGGTTCGGTTTGGTTTGTTGGAATTGGGATTTATGTATATAGATGCATTGTATGAGGTGGGAAATGTGGAATGATTGTTGTTCATTCATGTTGAATTTGATTCAATTGTGTACTTTTTTGTATGGGGTGATAATCTACTAATTTTAGCTAGTTTTGGTAATGTATATGATGTTGCAAATAATGTGTATTGGAAAAACAAATTATGGTTCGATGACGCCGTTTCATGTGGGATTGGGATGACTAGTTGGTTTATATGTTTTTGAGTGTCGAAGTTTGACCTTTTAACATTGATTGTAGCTACGGGGCCTGAACTGGATTAGAGGTATTTGAACTATAGAGAATGATGAAAGAAGTCTTAGAGTAGGTCGATGATGAATGAAATAACGATAGGATTAGGTTGTCATAGCTCTTAAAGAAACGTTCTTCATATATGGACCATATGGTAGGAAACAGAAAGAGGAAGAAGAGCACTGCTCGATAGATAGATTCATAGTATGATCTCCGCTCTTAAATTTTTTTTTCTGTATTTCGTGTAACCAAGCATTAGTTATTGTTTTTATTATTATTTATAGTTCAGTATCTTTGTTTTTATTTTAAGCCAATTTGGAGTATGATTGCTTGCTCAACATTTTCTTCTTCCTGTTCTCTCTTGCAGCTGGAGGAGTTCCGTAAGAAAAAAGCAGCAGAAAGAGCTAAGAAGGCTTCATCTTCTAGCCAAGTCAATGGCTCTGAAGTTAGCTCAAATGAGAAACAACCTGTAGAAACTGTAAGAGTTACAGTGTCAGACGGAGCTGGTACATCTGATGGGCCTGGTGGTGGTTATACGGAAGCTTCTTCTGTAATATCGAGCAATGGTGACATCACCATTGATTTTTCCCAAAAAAAGGAACATGCTTCTTCAAATAATGCACACAGTAGTCCTTCAGTAAATGATTATAATGGATTTTCTGCAAATCAAGAATATATGAGATATGGTGTCTCAGGTTTTTCTCGACCCTCAGATGTTGGTGATAACTATGATATAAAAGGGATGAGTAATGATGTTGAAAAAGATACTGGTACCTCAGGTATTTCACCATATGGGCCCACATCTAACCATCCAATTGCTCTACGTCCACAAGCAAGTCAAGAGTTTGAAAGAAACACAAGCCAATTAAGCTTTTATGGGAATCAGTCTGAACAAAAACTTTCATCTAGTGATTCTGTTGGTGCGGGTTTGGGTACTTCTCAACAATCTGTTGCAAAAATCTCACCTCAGAACTCTGTCAGCACATTTCTTCAAAGTGAGGCCAGTAATTTCAGCACAATGGCTGGTGGCCCTCCTTCATCATCTTCACTTTATCAAGGTAATATATTTGGTTTTGTTATTCCATGTTTTTCTTTGATCTGATAACTGTAGTGTTTGTTTACAATAACTCTGGTTGGAGCAAGATTGTGACTGGATTTACGTTATGAGACAGACTTGATTGAACCTAGTATCAGTGCAAGAGGGTATGCTCAAGAAGTTGAGAAAAGCATACGTGGTGGTACCGCAGACTTCAGTGATCCAGTTACTTTCAGATTTGGAGAAGGAAGACTAAGTAGCTCTGCAAGTGGTATGTCTAGCTTGCAGAGTGCACAAGTGCAAACATATGAATCCACTGGTTATGGATATGATGCTAGAAGTTCGTCCAATTATGTACAGCCAGAGTCAGTTACACCTGATTCTAGTTCTAGGAGATCTCGCCCATCATTCCTTGATACTCTTAATGTTTCAAGAGCTTCTTCTGGGAGTCCTTTTCAACAAGCTCAACCTGAGGAGTCATATTTCTCCAACAGTTCTAAATCAAATGGCATGAGCTTCCTGGGATCATTGCCTTTCCATAAGCCATCTATGGACGATGGACCCGTTGCACCTCATTCATTCGAGCATTCCGATAAGTCTTCACTGTCTCCTAGTGCTGGGGTGCACCAGCAGAGGCCAATAGTTGAGAGTAACTTGGACAGAAAACATGATTTTTATTCATCGAAGCAAAATGATGATTTTGCAGCTTTGGAACAGGTACTGTATTCCATTATTATCTGCAGCTAAATATTTACATTGTCCTCCGGTTCTATTTGTTCTCCATTTAAAAGATAAATACATGTATCTAATTTAGAACTTAAAAATGTCCTTGAGCATTTAAATAGTTGGCCACTTTGGGCCCTGTTCAATACACATGAAGCATCGCATAGGAAAGGAATGACTTGCAGTTTGATTCATAGATTCCTTTATGATGGAAATATATGGTTGACTGTTAAACCTCACCTCAAGTTAAACTGATGACATGGTTGTGAGATGCAACTTTGAGGGGTGGTAAACATAGCTACAGTTAAAATGAAGAGATGTAGATTGTAATGAAGTCTCCTCTAACATAGTGATGCTAGCATATACAGTCGGAGCCTGAGCCTAGAGTACCTTTCTTTTTAATTGCATCAGGAAGGTATTTGGATCATGTGTGCTCCTAGTATTATTCTCAAGGTTGCCTTTGCTCTATTAGGAAAATAGCTTTAATATAGCTGAGAAGGATAAATTTACCAGGCCAATACCTATTCATCTGATCCATTTGGCCTTTTTTCTGTGAGACGATTCATGTTTGTAAAGCATTACGTGCTAAATTTCCTTAGTCATCTAGTTAAGTGAGTTTCAGTTACAATCCTGTGTTTGAATTATAGTTTGTGAGCAACAATTCTCTATTTTTGTGGAAGATCTTAGGTTGGAATACCGGCAAAGTGAAAGCTTTAATTAATACTTTTGCTTTTTGTATATTTAAATTTAATTGTAAACTTGCACTGCTGAGCTCTGCTTGGAATAATTATTTGATAATGTATGTTCTGCACTTATTGTTTATATTATGCAGCACATTGAAGACTTGACACAAGAAAAGTTTTCTTTGCAACGAGCACTCGAGGCTTCACGTTCTTTAGCTGAGTCATTGGCTTCTGAAAATTCTTCTTTGACAGAGACTTATAACGAACAGGTTTGTTTGCATGACATGATATTTCAAGGCATCATATTTGTGTCTCTGTTCAGTTTGTCTGTGCATTAGGAGTAGCATGTTATATATAACACATGGATGTAAATCTTGGTATGATTTTCTGTCTGCCTTGAAAAAATATTCTTATATATATTCTCTTGTATAATAGTTATGACATCCGCTAGAAAGATCATTAAACATGTCATTGCTTCAATCTTACTTTTTTTCTGTTTGCTCCTCCAGAGAAGTGTTGTTGACCAACTAAAGTCTGACTTGGAAACGTTACAAGAGGAGATCAAGGCCCACATGGTTAGAGTTGATAATCCCTTTTTATTTTGGTTATTCTGTATCTCATTACATCTGAAGGGATTATATAACATGCATGTGTGCGTGTGTGTTGATCTATATAAAATATATTTTAATGTCGTAATGATAAGAGAATGCCTAAATTGGTGCAGTAGCTGGGAGAAAATTGTTAGTGACTTTAACTTAATAAATGGGGAAGGATATCATAACTAGTACAAGGGATTGTTGGATAAAAGGATGCGATTATTTCCGTTGACAGTGTTTGGTTGTAAATTTTACCTGTTAGAGAAGGAGGACTGATTTGTTTCTTTTATTTCAGAGTAGCCTTTATTCTCTTAGGCCATATTCTGGATCTGAAATCCTTCTGACATTCTGAATTTGTTTGGAGATTTCGTTACTACTACTTTCAAATTATGCAAAAATGGGCATATATATTTTTTTTCCATCATCTTGAGCCTATCAGAAATAAAGATGATGTTCTGAAACTTTTGAAGCAATTCTTGGTCAATTGATCGCATGGGATGGTGTATCACCTATCAGTTGTCTTCAGTTTATCTTCTGTTAATTTGAATTTTTCTTGCCTCTAATAGGTGGAACTTGAGGCCGTCAGAAATGAATATGCAAATGCCCAGCTAGAATGTAATGCAGCCGATGAACGTTCCAAGTTATTGGCTTCTGAAGTTATTGGTTTGGAGGAGAAGGTAGTGATTCTTCTTGGTATGTTGGCTTTTAGGATTGCATTTAACTTCTCCACTGTATTTGATTTTATTTAGGTAGGAAGAAATCGAGATATAGCTCAAATTTTACTGATATATCGGAACAAACATATATGATATGATTTCCATGGATGGGATAAAAAAAAAACTAGTTATCTCTGCATATGTAGAAGTATATCCAAGTATTCCTGTTTATTTCTGTGCAAAAACTGACAGAAGTGAGGTGTGGAAAATTGCATATTTTTGACAGTGTAATTGTTCTTTTTCTGTTTAAGTTGAAATTGTTATATTGATTTATGTAGGCACTCAGACTAAGGTCAAGTGAGCTAAAACTGGAGAGGCAGTTGGAGAACTCAAAAGCCGAAATATCTTCATACAAGTAAGCTTTTCTTTTTGTTGCTGTCAAATATGAGTTTGTAGTTTTAGCACAAGTTTGGGTCCCTTGGCGAGGTATAAGGTAAGCACATCACAGGTAAGACCGAGATATAGTGGTTCACCCCTAATGGGTGCTATCACTTGGGAGAGATACATAGACTGTAGGGGGTAAGGAGCAGGATTTGTCTGTTTCTATGAGCGATGAGGTGCCGAGGTAAAGAGTCAGATCCGTCAGGAATGAAGTGGACGGTGAGCCCTTAGGATATGATAGTAACCTAGGACCTATCTGTTGGACTTACGTTGTCGTGCCTGATAGGTTAGCCACAACTATTGCCTCTGTAAAGAGCGAAGTTTTGCTTCATGGTTGGAGGCTAAAAGTAAATCTGCTTGGGCTTGCTAAGGGTGCATTTGGCCGGGTTTCTAGCTAGGGATCTGGTGTAGGTTTGTGCAGGATCCAACAACATTTGACCAATGGGTGGCCCTTGTGAGTGTGTAGCAAGAGGTGGTTGTTGGGGCTGCTTAGCTTGATGCAAACCAAGGATATGGAAAGGTATTGTTTCAAATATGAAAAGAAACAACATTAGGAATATAAGCCGGTGGTTTACTCTTAATAATATCAATTCCTTTTGAGGTGGTTTAGCATAAGAGAATATCAGTACTATATGTTACCATTTGGAATGCGTCACATGGATGTGGATTTTGTTACGTAATATTACTATCAGAGCCAGCTAGGACACGTCCTTCAATGTGGACTCTGGCAAATGATCTATGATCTATTATAGGTAGAGCAGTCTCGTCGAAAAATTTCTAGCAAGTTGGAGCAGGTCGGAAAGCCAAAGAAAATCATAATTGAAAGGACATGATAGGTGGAGTGAGCTACATTGGAAAAAAGTCTAACCAATGTGTAGTTGCAAGGTTGACCATGATATGAAAGTAGGTTGCATTTAAGCAAGTAGGAAATTGTTGGGGCCATGTGACTTGACTAAAGCTAAGGCCGTGTGACTTGAAAAAGCCCTCACATTGGAAAAGAGATGCAACAACTTCAGAAATATAGGTTGGTGGTTTAAGTGTGATAGTACCATTTGCTGTTTGTATGTGTTAGGGTCTGGCCAACTGCGGCCACCTCTTTCTGTCAATACTAGAACTTTCTCAAAATGATGCCACTCCATATTGAAGCTCAATTTCTAATAATTTGTTCATCCCTAAGATGTATAATTGATTGATATGGGAGGGCTTCACCTATTTGGTTTGGTTTGGTCTGGTTTAATAAGTCCTCTCTGACCTCTTTCAGTATTGCTGACTGCTATCACTCTTTGAATCACTGAGCACAAACTTTAACCTAAGAGTTGTTGGTATAGCGGTCAGACACTTGGTTTTCTCCCAAGTGGTCTGGGGTTTGACTCTCTCCCATGGTACCCACCTAGCAATTGCTAGAGTTTCCAGTTTCTTAAATGTTGTGGGGTCAGGTGGGAAGCCTAGGGATTAGTTGGGTCAAAGCTCCGGATACCCTAGTTTCAAAAAAACAGTCACTGAGAACAAACTTCAGACAAACCTATAGTGGCTCTTTCGTTTTCTTTGCAAGCATTGTTTCTGCAAACATTCAGCTAAAGCAGACACCCTTTAGCTGTTTGACTACAATCTCATTTCAGTTTTATCCAATGGGCTGTAGTTGTTTGCAGTTTAGATGACCAAATGGTGATCAATTTGGTTGACTTTTTGCAGTAATCATCCTTGCATAAGAATCTAAAGAATGATCTGTTTGGTGTCATTGAATTAAATTTCCGGTGACCAAACGGTTTTAGTTTTATATGTCATTGACAGTCTTGTTTGGTGCTCCTTGCAATTGAATTAATCCTCAATGGTATCTTCTTGACCCACCTAAGGGTTTTTATGTAATGTCTAGTTCCAGTAGCCATGTATAATAAAATATGGAAGGATAGTTTTGCATACTGTTGGGCAAGTGCCTAACAGACTCTTGGTGTAGTGTCTATCACTTTTAGCCATTTTTTTCTCTTTTAAGTATGCTGGCTATTGCTTGTGCTAGTAGCTTTCTGAGTGAAAGTACTGCTGATGGGAGGTCTTTTGCACTCCTCCTTCCATTGCAATACAATTATATATCTTCCTTGATTAAGATTTCGTTCTTTCTATCTTTTCACGAAGTTCTGAAAATGAGTGTTCATACTGAATTTTTGCAGAAAAAGATTGTCTAGCCTTGAAAAAGACCGTTCGGATTTGCAGTCAACTATCAATGCTCTTCAGGAAGGTAAGTGTGCTTGTATAGTGCACAAAAAGTTGATTGTACTTTTTGAAAATAAGGTTTAAGCTATTTTATAGACAAACAAAATGAAGAATGCTGGAGTCATTACTGATAACGAAACTCTGTTTTGATCCATCGAGTTCTGCCAAGTTGCAGTTTTTATCTTAGTTTAATAACAAATAAAGTTGAGACTTGGGAGTTCATCTAGCAGAAGAACTTGATAGTAACTCTAGCTGTGCGGAAACTTGTTTCTATACGATCGCGGGATTGCTGGACAGCAATGGAAGTAGTATGATATATGTAGTCACTTCTTAGGCCCTTGGATGGATGGTTCCTCCACCTTCTTTGCTGCAAGATCTCTCAGACGTCCTTGGCATACCAACAAGGGCAGGTTATTTTGCAATGATTGATTGGGTGCCATATGTTTTGTTCTTTCTAGTTTTGTCCCTGTATGCTTTGTTGTGATAGTAGACCGTACAGATTTTTCAATTTTAACCGTTATACTAACTTGAACTTTTCATTATTGATAGTATTGTAATGCTTACACATATCTGTTGCTATTTTATCTGGTACAGAGAAGAAGCTGTTGCAGTCTATGCTACGGAAAGCGTCCACTAATGAAAAGAAAGCGGATGTTAGCAAGAGTACTACCAAAAAGAAAGATGTCTTTACTTCTACAGAAGATCTAGGTAAACAAATCTTGTTTTGCTGTGTCTTTCTCAGAAGTTCATTGCTTATTCTTCAGAATTACATAGTACAGTGTGCAAACATTAACTTTACTGAGTTATAAATAACTGTACTAGTGATGACTTTTCGAGTTCATAGAGAAAAAATGACTCTGGTTTCTCTTTTTTGGATCTTAAATTCACTAGTTGAAGCAAATGAGGAAGTCAGTCCCGAGACTGTAGACCAGGAAATGCGTGTTACCTCCAGCTTTCCGATGCTCCCTGAAAATGGACAGTCAAGTTTTGAGGTTTCATCTGTAAATATTCCTCCTGATCAGATGCGAACAATTGACAACATCAATACACTAGTTTCTGAGGTACCTTCGACCTGTTATATTGTTTGAATGGTGGTCAACCAATTGATCATTATATCCTTTCTTTGCCCTGAAATGTAGTTGCTCTTAAAATCTAGCCCCATTATTGGTTGCAATTTAACAGATTTACCAGTGAAATAGATCATTGAGTGTAGCAAGCATAATCACGACCATATTTTTCTTGTTGCAGCTAGCATTAGAGAAAGAAGAGTTGATACAATGTTTGGCATCTGAGACATCGCAATGCTCCAAGTTGAAGGTACCATACTTCTAGCTTATATTAATATACTCTCTTTTATTCTTTGTAATCCGTCCCTTTAAGGTGAAGAACGGAATGTTTCTTCGGGATTGCTAGATATGTTTCTGGGTTGTGGCCATGATGTTTGATACATCATTGAAAAGGTAGTGACTGTTTAATACGGGTTATGACTTGCGAAGCATTGTTGCCAAAAGAAGCACATGCAGTTATCTTTCTGTGAAGCTTTTGGAGCATGCTTATCCAATGCTTAAGATATGCCAATAGCATTACATGCAATTTGAAATTCAGGTTGTGTTGCCTTTAGGAATTAGAATATGAGGTATCGGTTTGGTTTTGACCTGATATATCTTTGTAGATGGGTTGAATACCTTCAAGTTTCAGGATGTTTGTGTTGTTTGCAGTTTCAAGGCTGTGTTGCTCTACTCAGGATAATTTGAGTTTAAGTCACAATAATCAGTTAGCTGGCACTTGAATTCTTATAAATTGATCCGTGTCTGGCTCATAATGTTAAACTAGTGTACAGATAAAATCGAGGTCTCGCGACATTTTAATGTTTACTTATTTTGCTTTTCATGAATGAAGGAACTGAATAATGAATTGTCCCGGAAACTTGAAGCTCAAACTCAGAGATTAGAGCTTTTGACTGCCCAAAGCATGGCTAATGAGAGTACTCCAATCAGGCAACCTTTATCACATGATGTGCCTGACAGTACTTCATATGCAGATGAAGGGGATGAGGTACTTTTCTTTTATTTGAATTCATTTTTTCTGGGTGCCAGATACACACTATCTTTTCTAAAACAATAGAGTTCTCTCAGTTTATTTTAATTTATTTTGAATCAATGGGTAGCAACGAGTTTAAAATGTCATATGTATACTCAGATTCAAGCTGATAATGGTCTCCTTTAACAAGAAAAAGTAAAAACGAAAAAAAATGTAATCAGTGGAGTTCTCCCGATGCTGGGAAGCTTTTCCTTTTTTCCTGCCTGCACTGTTCATTCTTTTTATAATAATTCCTGCATGCATGGGAAGCTTTTCCTTCTTTCCTGCCCGCAGTGTTCATTCTTTTTATCATAATTCCTGCATGCATGAAAGTAATATCATTGTTTTCTACTGTCATATGTAGGTAGTGGAAAGAGTCCTGGGATGGATTATGAAACTTTTTCCGGGAGGGCCATCAAGACGAGGAACTAGTAAGCTTCTGTGACATGGAAGTCGGTAAAGCTCGTTAGTCCCTATGATAAGCTCTGGTTTTGTTTTCCTTTTCTCCCTTGATGTATCAGAGGTCGTAATTTGTATATTTTGAGTCCATTTATAGCCAATTCTTTTTTCTCTTTAAGTAGAAATATGTTCATGAATTGAGAGGCCTTCCCATTGATTGGTTAAATTTTATATCCATATAATAGCTATCATTTCCCTGAGACATGACTGAAGTTTTTGATTTAGAACTTCTGTAGATTTAGGGGGCAATTGGATACCCAGAGAGAGGATTAGAAGCAGTATACAAAGGAGAGATTGTATTATGTCTCTTTCGTTTTGTTACTTGAAGTGTTGTACTTGTTGTATTTGTGATTACAAGAAATGAAACAACTGATTTGGCTTTCCTGATGCCCCCCCCCCCCCCCCCCCCCCCCCCCTTGGTTTTATGACTTGATCACTTTTATGTTGTATCACTTGTATGTGGTTATTAGTAGGAAATTTTGAAAAGAAGAGCAAAGTATAAGATTGTTGTTCTCAAGGAAATGAAATGTTTAACTAAACCATAATAAATACAGAGTGGGAAAACCATGGTTGGGTAAAACATGTTTTCTTCGAACTTCTCGCCCTACTCTTCTCTCTCAAATCCTTAACATCTGCAACTATATTTGGAAATCCAGGAATCATCTTATTTTTCAAGACTCCTTTTGTCCCCCATGACAGTTCACAAATCAGCTTTCAAGAATCATCAATATTGTCTTGCTAACCCTGCTCCTCTTCCTAAAATCATAGATCCTACCACTATTATTAAATAATGGTCTCCTCGCCCTCCTAATTCCAATAAACTAAACTTTGATGGTTCAGTGAAAAACTCATCTAAAGCTGCTGCTGGTTTTGTTGTAAGAGATTCTCATAGGACACCCCCTCTTAGCTGCTCATAGGACACCCCCTCTTAGCTGCTGCAAAAAATCTTGGCTTTGCAATTGTGCTAGTTGCTGAAGCTCATGCCCTGAGAGAAGGTTTGATCCAGCTTCAACAAGTTACAGACCAGCCTCTCTTCATTGAAGGGGATTCAAAGATCTTAATTGATGTGCTCCAAGGGCGGTCAGATTGTCCATGGTGTATATGAGTCTTAGTTCAAAATATCCTTGCTCTAACAACCCATTCTGCTCCTCTTTGTACTTCTTGGCCTTCTCAGCTTCCGCCTCAGGTGCAGGCTGCCTACCGGTATGATCTTTTTGGTGGTGGCTGCTTTCGGGGCTTTTGTTTGTTGTAGTTTCTTGATAAAAAAACAAACAAAAAAAAAAATGTTTTCTTCAATAGGTTTTTCCCAAATCTACGTCTTCTATACATTTACATTTTATTTTACTTTAGAGATATGAAGCAGCATATTAACTTAGGGTTTGGATCAATGCATCTTTCAGGTTCTTTTCCGATCCGAGCTTCTTTTTGCAGTGGAAAACAATTCTCACAACAAGTGAGACCAAACTTCAAGCCTCTCTTAGTACACAGAGGTAACACGCGATACACATTTTCTTGCGAATTCTTTACAAGTAAAAGCCACCTAGGCTTATCGAAAAACACTCTGAAAGATCCTGGCTTTCGTGCTTTGGTGGGTCTCGGAGATCATTTCAATGACCTGTGTTGTGTTCCGCAGCAAAAGCATTCCATAGAATGTAACATTGGTGCTGAGGTGCGCTTAGAGATCAGAATGGAACCTGGATAAAAAGTTTTTCTTCATACATTGCTTATGACAAAGTGACAAAGTGATTGAGGCTTGGGGGTTGCTCATTGGTTTTCAGATGGCTTATCTGTTAAAAACTCCTACAATTATACAGTGGAATGTGACTCTATTGAACATCGGAGGCAACTTTCATCCTCAGAAGAGTATATATTATCAATGTTGTATTCGAATGAAAGAAGATGGTTTGAAGAATGTATTGTGGCTCATGTGTATTGAGAAGTTAACATGGTCAAGTGTTGTTTGGACACTAACATTGGCGCTATCTACATGGACCAACCAAGTTATCAATCTTTCCTTGTGTGAAGTTCTTAGGGAAAAATGAAATGTTCCAAGTTAATCTATTCCTTTCAAATCAAAAAATAAAAAATAAAAAAATCTATTCCTTTTGTTTTGGGTCTTTTTAGAGTTTTAAATTTAATCCCCCATATTACCAAAAATAATATATAAAAACGGGTCGGGCTGTAAACTCGGGCCGGACCTCAAAATGGATCCGAACCATCCAGTTTGAGACGAAAACGTAGAACAAGTAATATGTGTGGTGCATAGAACTTGAGCATAACGCAGCGGGGAGTCATTCACTCTCAAAATGTCTTCTCCCATTGCCAATCTCTCTCTTTCACTCTCCATAGTCTCCTCATCATCTTCATCTTCATCTTCCTCTAAAGGTAATAAACCCAATAACTCAAACTCAAAGAAACTCAAGCTCAGAGAGGACTGGAGACAACGGTCCAAACCCATCCCTCCAGGTGGCACTTACCCAGCTAAAGACCACTGCAGGTAAAGGGTCTCTCTACTTTTGTTTCCTATCTCAAACTTCACTTCAAGTTTGAACCTTTTTGTTTTTGTTGTGTTTGGGCAGTCGTTGCGGTTTGTGTGATACTTACTACATTGCCCATGTTAAGGAAGCCTGTGCTTTTTTGGGAGATGGGATGTCCAAGATTGAAGTGAGCTCTTGTTCCATCTCTCTGTTTGTTACCGTGTTTAGAAAGCATGGTTTTTGTTTTTTCAACTTGACTAATGTGATCATGTTGACTTTGTGGAAATACTTGGGTGTTGGTTTTGAAGTGTAATCTGGTTGTGCTTTGATGCACAGAGGTTCTAGTTGTTTCATTTACAGCATTAAATCTCAGAGTAATATATTGAATTCTATCGTTTTCTTGGTAGTTATAGAGTCTTGTGTTTTGGCATTCAGGAATTGGAACCTGTAGTTCATGGTAGAGGGAGAAAGCCGGATTCTTTAGATGAAATGCACTTGGGTGTCTATGAGGAGCTGTTGTATGCTCGGAAGACCAAGCCTGTTGAAGGTATGTTTTTCTGAAATAAAATTACATGTTCGGTGGTTTTCTCAGTCACTATAAGGACAATAACATTGCTTTGATGTAAAACATAGGGACTGTTGTAATTTTCCCGTACTTCTATTCTCTAATGATCCTGGAATAACACAATTTTTATTTTTGTAAGTATCGGAAATAGTATGAATTAATAAAACTGGCAATATGCTTTTAAGGTTTGAAATATTGATGAGGTGTGTCGAATTGGACAAGTCATCGAACAATGCTGTAATATAGTCTGTGGCTCGGATCATTAAAAGTGTTATTTTCTAGAAACTAATATTTTGGAAATGGCAGTCATCCCTTATAACATTACTAGGCCTCTACCTAGGCCTCTACGATCTACCTACTCTGCCAGTTTCAACACGAGCTTTAATATCTTCGTATCTAATTTCAAGCTTTTTTGACTGATTAAAAAGTCATCTTTTTTACGTAAATATAATTTTTTTTAACCATCCTGTTTCAAAATACATCTCTTCTACGTGATTTGATTTTGCTTGTCACTGTGACTGTGACTTCTTTGATGGTAGGTGCTCAGTGGACGGGGATAGTAACAACCGTTGCCATAGAAATGCTAAAATCAGGCATGGTAGAAGCTGTTATTTGTGTACAGAGGTTGTGGCCTGAATTTATTAGAGTAGATAATACAAAACCCATCTTTTCCTATTAGAATGTTAATAATTATGTTATTTCCACTATCACAGTGACCCAGAGGACAGATTTTCACCGATGCCTGTATTAGCAAGGTTGGATATACTTAACATTCGCTTGGATACATAATTCTTCTACTGTTTAACATTTGCTTGGATACATAATTCTTCTACTGTTTATATGTCAATAAAATTTTATTTTGGTTATTGTCATGCCATCTTTAATTTGTTGTTCATTTACACTGTCTTCTCAATAGGACACCTGAAGAAGTTCTAGCTGCTAAAGGTGTCAAGCCAACATTATCACCTAATCTGAATACCCTTGCCCTAGTGGAGGTGCTGATATTCTCTTTCATTACAGACACAGAGCTTTTACCATGTCCCTGTGCTGTTTAACCAACATGCTTTGCTGACTTTCTGTTGATGCAACTTTGCTAAGAGTACAATGCAAAGAATCAATTGTGTGAAAAAGAAACTAAAGTTTTAAGTTTTAATCAGTTAAGCCTTGAAATGGCATAGGTGGATAAGGGTATTGTAAACAAATGGGCTAGGCCATCTTTTGCACTTTCCTCTGTCGGCGCTGTTAATCCTCTACCGTTAAGAGTTTGTTACTTTTATCCACATTACTCCTGATGTACACCTACACCTTTACTATCAGAATATTTTTTTACATTTGAATAAGATACGTTTTTTCCCCTTCCCAATGAATTAGGCTGCAGGTGTAAAGAAACTTCTATTCTGTGGTGTGGGTTGCCAGGTGCAAGGTATCAAATTATGATATAACTTGCAATTTATACTTTCAGCTATTCTCTGTTGTGACTTGCACTATTGTAATGCAGAGTAATTTCTTAAACTGCAGCATTAAGGTCAGTGGAGCACCATCTCAATTTGGAGAAGCTGTATGTGTTAGGCACAAATTGCGGTAAGTTAAAGCATTATATTCATTTACTTTTTCTCAAGTTTTTGAGTTGTCTAGCCGCTCAAATTTATTCATGTCTATTACTCTAGCCCACAGAAAATAAATAAATAAATAAATTCTGGCCCTTATATTATGTTAAATACTGAAAAACTACTTAGGTATTCAATCCAATACATCATTAATTTAACATTATCATCTTCCAGCAACTACAGCACCATTATTTGTAATAGTGAAGTATGTTGTCAACATATATATGATGCCTGAGTTTTTGTGTAGAGGACTTAAATAATGAGGTAGATAGTTTGTATCACTACTAATGCCATTATTTTCTATGATTTGACAGTGGATAATGGGAGTCGTGAAGGGCTTGATAAGTTTTTAAAGGCTGCTAGTAGTGAACCAGAGACAGTTCTTCATTACGAGTTTATGCAAGATTACAAGGTTTGTGTTGAAATATTATTTTTGTACATGCTTTATAATCGTAAATGACAAGGCTTGTATTAAGATGTTCTTTTAGTGATCTGAGCGTCGTGCACTCTTGCGTGCTATATAGTAAATATTAATATTTTAAAAGAAATATAATAAAGGTGGATTTCACTTTCAGTACAATCCGAAGGTCTGAGCAATGTAATTTAAAGTGTGAACTTGTGCCATTAGAAACTCTTTCTTCAACAATATTAGGAATCTTGTTATAAGATGGCGGATCTACCAAGGAGACGAATGATTTTTCAATACTTCTCTGAAAGATTTCAAATTATTTTCTTGTTTTCCTCTTAGGATGAATGTAATTTAAAGTGTGAACTTGTGCCATTAGAAACTCTTTCTTGACAATATTAGGAATCTTGTTTTAAGATAGTGGATCTACCGAGGACACGAATGATTTTTTAATACTTCTCTGAAAGATTTCAATTATTTTTTTATTTTCCTCTTAGGATGATTTGTAACAGGGCTCATCAACCTGTTGATATGTATATACAAAATCAAATGGAATCTGACTGTCTTGCATTACTTGACTTTCTTCTATGCTAAGGTTTTCAAGTTTGAGCATTTCATAACAGGCTGCTACTGTCTGCTTATTATTATTTCCATAATTTTTTTGTAGGTTCACTTGAAGCATTTGGATGGTCATATTGAAGAGGTAAATTTTTGAAATTTCTGTATGTTCAGATTGATGCTTAGTTCTGCTAATTCACCCAGTTTTAAATTTTAATGAAGCAGGTTCCTTATTTCTCTCTGCCAGCGAATGATTTAGTTGATGTAATTGCTCCTTCTTGTTATAGGTAACTATTTTCTCCTTGTTTCATCCTACCTGGTAGTTTTTGAAATCTTTTAACTAGATTCTCCAACTTTAGAAGTAATAGTTGCTTTTGTGAAGTGAGATAATGTTGAATAATACGATATGCCATTTGACTACTGTTGATATCAATAAAGAGGTTGTCAATTTGACTATTATCCAATGTGACGTATTGTTTGCCATTCCAATTAGTTTTTGCCTGACGCGTCCCATTTTCTTGTGCATTCAGCTGCTTTGACTACACAAATGGTTTGGCGGTAAGTTTAATCTCTTTATTTCTTAATAGAATTGCAATTTTTCTGTTTTTTTTTTGTCGGTGTAGTTTGTATATATTCTAATTGTGAATATTGAAGTTTCTAGTATAAGGGTGTGAATCATGGTTACTTGCATTTTGTCAGTTGCTTATTTAGGGTCTTACATATTACTATACAACAATGCTTTTGTTTGGCATATCTACACTTCTACCGTTATATGTATGGAGGTCCTCAGATGTCTCACCTTATTCAGGATTTAGTGGTTGGATACATGGGTGTGCCGAAATATTCTGGAATCAGCATGACACAACATCCTCAGTATGTTACGGTGAGGTAATATAATATCATTGCTGAGAGTTGCGTAGATCTGTAGACTTTTATATTAGTTTTCATTTCTAGTGTGCTTATTGGTTTTTCATTCTTCTGTTGTGGTAGAGGAAAGAACTCAAATTTCTCTTTTCTTGTCACCCTTTAAATGACAGAAATGAACGTGGAAGAGAGATGCTTAGTCTGATCGAAAAACTTCTGGAAATTACTCCTACGACTAGTAGTGTAAAACCCTTGTTCCTATCCTATATCTTTTTCTGTGCTTTTAAGAAACTGAAATTTAGTAGGTAAACCACAGTTTTATTCTTTGCTTGAATTAATTTAAGCGTGTAACTGATTTCAGGGTGATCGTCGACCATTTGTATTGGAGACAGTCAAGGCAGATGATACTGCTAAGATGGGTATGTGTAGCACCTTCATGATGATGGTTTTAATGGGTTTTTGTCGCAGCTTAGGAATGGAAAATAATATTATTTAGTTAAAAGGCACTGTATGTTTTGTAAAAACTAAGGCATTTTTCCTTGGTCATTTTCCAAATAATGTTGTTCATTTGAAATTCTAAAGAACTCACAAAATCTATGCTGCTTACAAAGTTTTACAATCTTCTTCTTTTTTTGTGCAGGTAGGGGTCCTGATCCTGCACCAAAGTTCATTGGCAACGTGATTGCTTTCTTACTAAATTTGGTAAAGACTACACGAAGCATACTGGTAACATAAGATAATAAAACATGGAAACTGTTGTTTTACTCGTCTTTTTATTACAGGTTGGTCCCAAGGGGCTGGAATTTGCTCGTTATTCACTTGATTACCATACCATCAGGAACTATCTGTATATTAACCGAACATGGGGAAAAAAAAGGTGCACTTTCAGTTATTTTGTTACCTATTAGAGTTATGATGTTGATTGATTTTTATATCTAAAACATGAAACATGCAGAGCTGATCGACATATGCCTTCGTTTGCAAAGAAAATTGTGGATATGTACAACAAGAATGGTGAAATTGATAAGATGCTTTCCGCCAAGTGATTGAATTAGCTGGTAAAATGCAGAAGGGGAACTTCAGCGTACATGAAAGTTTTTATTCTATCCGATCTCTGTATACAAGTATATACAACAATCATGTAGTGATGGTAATATGCTTTAGCTTGAACGGTCCCATCTTTCCACTCAGGTTGTTGTATATGTTTACTGGGATTTTGGTAATTGATCTCCCTTCTTTGCTTCTGATGATAACATGAACGCAGGATAGGTTTGGCAGTACACCCAGTTTTATATTCTAATTTCTATGATGTTAGGGTTTTATCCTAACTGAGAGAAAATGAAAACAAATTGAAATAAATAATAAAAAAAATAAACTTAGATTTTCATTGATGACCTCTAAAGGGCAAAAGTTACAGTACTTAAAGGAAATAAGGGAGCAAATACAGCTGGCAAGTGATCCAAAATAGGTCAGGGTGTCTTTAGTAAAGCTAAGGGCGTGTGCTAAGTAAATGACTCACAACAATTCTTCCCCCCTTCAACAGAAACTTGTCCTCATGTTTCACTTTCAGACTCAAAAGTCTTAACACATAGAGGCTTCTCCAATCTCCACAGTTCAAATGTAAAAGAAATTGCAAGAACAGCACTGATAGCTCCATACCAAGCAATCGTAAGGAGGTGGATCCTCCATACCAATAGCTACTGCACGTTGGAACGATGGCATACACAACACATGTTTCATTTTCCTCTGCCCAAGTCTGCTCATTTTCCTTCTTAGCTACCTTAACAAGTTCAGCATCTTGTGCTTTTTCTATATTCCTCATCACACCCAAAGAAGTAACACAGATAACTTGTGCCATAGTGAGAAGAGTGACAAAAATTGAGACGACTGAAGAAGAACAATACCTCAAAGGAGTTGAAGAAGGCCTTGCATGAGAACAATGATTAGCAAGTTCATTGAATGACTCATGTGAGTTTCTGACCCCATATTCATTAAGTTGCAGAATCTTTCCATCTGCATTGATCACTCATGTGTGGGTTATGATGTAAAGCTTTGCATTTGTCATACAATTTTCCTTGCAATTTCTCTGAAACCATTCATCAAAAGACTCCTTTGCCTGCACTTTATCAATATTCATAGTAGTCTTCTCATGGAGTTGCATCCTCTTATCCAACAAGCTCTTGTCATCTACGAAGTGAGCATTTGCAAGATGATCACAAATTTGTTGTCCTTCAGACTTGAGAAGAAGATAGAATATTATACTCCTCTGTAGAAGGTAGGATAGCAAAAAGAGCTGCTTCACATTGGGAGGATGAGCTATCATAAGTAAATTCTCATACTGATCAAGCTCACCATTCTTCACACAGCCACTACATTCTTTCTCAAGAGATGATCCAATCATTGCCAATAGATTCTCTTCCCTCTCCCTCTTTAAAAGCTTAGAGAAGAAGAAAGCTTTTACATAAGATAAGGAACTGTGATTCTCATTAATTGAAAAGAAGAGGGAAGCTACAGCAAATATATGATGTCTTAAGACATCATAGAGACCAACCACGTGTCCCTTATTTACAGCTAAGAATGAGCTTGAGCTAGCTAATTAACTAACAGCTAAACACTCTTACTTACTACTAATTGGATACAATTAGTACTTAATATCCTAACATCCTCCCTCAGCTTGATGGTGATTGTGAAGCATCAAGCTGGAACATAAGAACTGATGTTGTGGAGAGCACAAGCCTTTGGTAAACAAATCTGCAAGTTGATGTTTAGAAGAAACAAACTGCAGCTTAAGAAAACCAGCCTTCACCTGATTGCGAGTGAAATGCACATCCACTTCAATGTGCTTTAACTTTGAATGATATACTGGATTAGTAGCCAATGCTAAAGCTGAAATGTTGTCACAATGAAGAACTGGAACTTCAGAAAGTTGAACATGTAAATCCTTCAGTAAGAGCAGAAGCCACATGAGTTCAGAAGTGGTATCTGCCATACTTCTATACTCAGCTTCAGTGGAGGATCTAGACACTGCACTTTGCTTTTTACTACACCAGGACACAGGAGTATCATTGAGTAAAATCACAAAACCAGTAGTAGATTTCCTATCATTAGGATCACCTGCCCAGTCTGCATCACAAAAGGCTTTAAGAGCAAGAGCTGATGTGGAAAAATTGGTTGCAGAATAACCTCTCTTGAAGAAAACACCTTGAGACATTGTGCCTCTAATGTATTTTAGAATCCTTTGAGCAGCAAGGAGATGAACATGTGTTGGAGCATGAAGGAATTGACAAACTGAATTAACAGCGTATGTAATATCTGGTCTTGTGAAAGTGAGGTATTGCAGGCATCCCACCATGCTTCTGAATTGAGTAATCTCATGTGACTGGAGAGGAATGCCAATGTCTTTCAAAAGTTTTAAACCTGACTTGCATGGGGTAACATGAATTGAGCAATCATCCATACCAGATTTATGAATCAGATCTTGTGCATATTTCTTCTGAGATACAAATAAGCCATCTGCATGATATTGAATTTCTAATCCAAGGAAGTAATGCAACTGTCCAAGATCCTTCATATCAAATTCTTGTTGAAGAGCCTGTTTAACAGAAGCAATAAGAGCATTGCTGGTGTCTGTTATGATAATGTCATCAACATAAAGGAGAAGAAAAACATAATCATTTTTATGGCACTTAATAAACAGGCTAGGATCTGCATATGAAGCTAGAAAACCAATGGAGGGCAAAAAAGCAGTGAATCTTTCATTCCATGCTCTAGGAGCCTGTTTAAGTCCATATAAGGACTTGTTCAATTTGCAGACATAATTTGGATGCTGAGTATTCACAAAACCACCAGGCTGAATCATGTATACCTCTTCATTAAGCAAACCATGAAGGAAGGCATTCTTCACATCCATCTGATGCAAATTCCAATTATGATATGCAGCAAGACAAAGAATTAACCTTACTGTAGTATGTCTGACAACAGGTGAGAAAGTTTCTTCATAATCCACACCATATTCTTGACTAAAACCTCTAGCAACAAGTCTTGCTTTGTACCTGGCAACTGAACCATCAGCATTTCTTTTAACCTTAAACAACCATTTGCAAGAAACTAGATTTTTGTTGTCAAGAAGAGGAACAAGAGACCAAGTATTTTGATTCATAAGAGCAGTGTACTCCTCATTCATTGCTTCTTTCCATTCTGGGATTTTCAAAGCATCTTTGTAATTTTGAGGTTCTGTAACACCTGGATGAGACTGAATATTGGCAAGGAGAGCACTGAAGCATTTTTTCTTTGAAATCCCTCTTTTTGCTCTTGTTATCATAGAATGATCATTAACTGGAGCATTAGAAAGACCCTCTATTGGATGAAGGATATTGGCTTCAGAAATGGAAGCTGTTGTTGGTTGCTGAGCAGAATGAAGAACAACAGAAATATGGCCATCACCAGGAGCAGAAGAAAGAGAAATAGTGCCATTATTCTCTTCAAACTGAACAGTTGTATCAGTTTGTGGAGAAAATAGAATTTGAGAAATGGAGGGATCAGGAGAGAAATGAAGAACAAGATCATTATCAACAAAATCACAATGTTGACTAACTGACAGTGGTTCAGATAAATCTTGAGCACCAATATGAAAATCAGACTGATTATTTCCTGCTACTGAGTCAACTGGAACAGTGTCAAAAGTACTAAGATGAGAAGCCTGACCTGAAGTGTGACTTTGAATGAGAGAAGTAACCTGGACAGGTGAGGGCAAAACCTGGGACTGAGTTTGAAGTAAGCATGATGATCTGATATTCTGCTGAGACTGATTACTAGAAGTTGAAGAAGGAGAAGTCTTCACTTTATCTACAGCATATGGAAAAGAAGTTTCATCAAAGAACACATGTCTTGAGACAATGTATTTTCTGCTAGTTGGATTATAGCACACAAACCCTTTGTATCCTGCAGCAAAGCCTATAAAAACACATTTCAATGTTTTTGGCTGTAACTTATTGGATCTGTATGATGCTAAAAGAGGAAAGCATGTACATCCAAAAACTCTGAGCATATCAATCTTCGGAATTGCATTGTACAAACTTTCAAAAGGGGATTTGTGATTAAGAACAGAAGAGGGCATTCTGTTAATCAAGAAAGTAGCTGTAGCACAGGCATGATACCAAAACTGATCTGGAAGTGAGGCATGCTGCAACAATGTAACTGCTGTCTCTCTAACATGTCTATTCTTTCTTTGTGAAACACCATTTTGTTCAGGTGTATAAGGACAGGAAACCTGATGAAGAATGCCTTTTTCATTCAAAAAATTCTGAAACAACAAGCTCATATACTCTCCACCTCCATCACTTCTGAGTGTTTTAATGGACCTATTAAATTGAGTAGACACAATTGCACACAATGATTTAAAGAAAGAGAGAACTTCATTCTTCTTTTTCATTGGAAACATCCAAGTGAACCTTGTACAATCATCAATGAAAAGAACAAAATATCTATATCCATCTATGGATAAGAATGGAGAAGGTCCCCAAACATCTGAGTGTACAAGTTCAAAAGGAGAACTACTTCTAGACTGAGAACTGCAAAAAGGCAACTTGTGAAATTTTCCTAAAAGACATGGTTCACATATTGTATCATCACTGTTTACAGAAGATGGAATCTTGGCTTTGTCAAGCATGAGTTTAATCACTTCATTAGTTGGATGACCAAACCTTTGATGCCATAGAGAGTGCTTGATTTTTTGACCAACAAAAGCTGCTGTTGATGAAGATGCAACTGAACCTTTATTATGAGCATTCTGAATTACTGAACCATGAAAAACATTGTGCACTGAACCTGACTGCTGCGCTTTTGACTTATTATGGAGAGGAAGATCAAAAGGTATAGGATATAATCCATGCTTACTCAGTCCCTGGTATAAAATCTTGCCCTGCACCTTGTCCTGAATAACAACCATAAACTCATCAAACCACACTAAGCAGTTATTTTGTTTACATAACTGATAAATGGAAAGAAGGTGAGCAGCAAGTTCTGGAATATAAAGAACATTATTGAGATTCAGAGAACCAAGCATTGTATCACCAGAATGTGTGATAGCAAGCTGTTTACCATTTCCAATTTGAACAGCATCATTTGTGGGGTAGGTGGTGACATTTTGCAGAAAATGCATGTCATTGGTCATATGGTTGGTGGCTCCAGTGTCAGCAAGCCAGAACTGAGGAGCAAGGTTGGTTGTGGCAAGCATAGCAGTTGGTTCCTCAACTTGATTCTGTTGACCAGGAAACCCAATGATGAAGAAACAACCTGAAGCAGTGTGACCTTTTCCATTGCAATACTGACATTTCTCTTCTTTGGCATTTGAACTAACACCTTGATAGTTTGACAAAGTTCTGCAAGTTTTGGCAGTGTGTCCAGACTTGTTACACAGTTGACATGATACTTGATTGCCATTACCACCATTGTTCCTTGAGCCAGAAGCACCATAATTTCCACCACCATTATAATTTCCTCTTCCACCATTAGAATTACCACCACCTCTACCAAATGATCCTCTTCCACCATTATTACCACCATTATTCATGCCAAATTGACCTCTGCCAGCCCCGCTTCCAGCATACATCCCTGTCATTGGCATGTATTGAGGATACATGGGAAAAGAAGGAGCTTGAAAAGCAAATGACTGAGAGCCATAAGGCACTGCTGAGTATGAAGGAAATGAAGTTTGAGTGGAAATTGGATTAGTGGGCTGAGCTGCAACAATAGGTGACATAGGAGGTTGGGAAACAACAGAAGAAGTTGTGAAACCAGGAGGTGCGGTAGGAGCAGATGAGGTTCCTACAGAAGAGGAGACAAAAGGATTTGTAAGAGCAAAGGGGTTTGTGGATCCGGAATTATGTTGAAGAGGAACAACATTGCTTGATTGAGCAGGAGCACCATTTTGAACCTGTGAAGCAGAGCTAAGATTGCAATTAGCAAGCATTGCAGTCAGCAAGCTTTGAATACTCTGAGTCTCACTAGTGATTTCCATTTCTGCAGCTTTAAGAAGAGATTTCAATTGACTCAAAGGACTACAAGTAAACTGAGCACGAATCACAGTCTTGATAGCAGCATATTCTGATGGAAGACCATTGAGTACAGCCAAAACAACATCCTCATCATCAATTGACACACCAACAGTGTCCAATGCATCCTTTGCAGCTTTAATTCTATCCAAGAAAGTCTCAATATCATCAGAACCTTTCTTAACATTCTGCAAATTAGCCTTAAGTTGAAGAATATTCTGCTTGTTACAATCTGCAAATTTTGACTTGAGTCTAGTCCACATTTCATGAGCAGACTGACTACCAACAGCACAGTTTCTAGCTACTGGACTAAGAGTTTGGCCAATCATGTTTACGATGCTCTTATCTTGAACTTTCCAAGCTATGTACTCAGGATTAGGCACAGAAGTAGTACCATCAGAGGCACACACATACTGATGTGGACATGGAATAGAACCATCCACAAAACCATACAGATTGAGACCTCCAAGGAAGGATTCCATAAAGTAAATCCAAGCAGGATAGTTCGTCTCATCAAGCAAGAGATTAGGAAGGTAAACATTGGTGGATTTCGAAGAACTAGGGTTTAAGGAATCAGAATTTGAAGGCAAAGACATGATTTAAGAACTGAAAAGACTATGGAAGCAAAGAGATCTAGAATTGCAAACAAGATTTCTGGAAACAAAAACAACAGGAATCGAATCACAGTAGAAAACCTAAGCTTCGATCACAAAATTGGAATCAACAAGCAAGATTATCAACAACAGAGCAGCGGAAAGCTAAGAGAAGAAGCTTCTTTTGCAGAGAAAAAATCAGATTCTTATCTAAGATGGAAAACCGGAGCTTCGATGTGAAGTCTCGCCGGAAAAAGGGGCCGGAAAACGTCCTCCTAGGTCGTAGCCTGGAGCTCTGGTACCATAAAAGCTTAGAGAAGAAGAAAGCTTTTACAGAAGATAAGGAACTGTGATTCTCATTAATTGAAAAGAAGAGGGAAGCTACAGCAAATATATGATGTCTTAAGACATCATAGAGACCAACCACGTGTCCCTTATTTACAGCTAAGAATGAGCTTGAGCTAGCTAATTAACTAACAGCTAAACACTCTTACTTACTACTAATTGGATACAATTAGTACTTAATATCCTAACACTCTTATCTCTTATAAATGTATTTTGAACAGAAGACACATAATGAGGGCATAACTTCAATGCTACAATAGCAAGAAAAATTCGATTTCCCTTACCTCTTCTCCAATTGATGACAAGAACACCCAAAAGAGTTGCAGAAATAATTTCATTGTGCATAATGATTTTTAAAAAGCATTGCAACATCACAGACAAGTTCAGACGTAGAAAACCAGCAACTGATTTATTTCGGCTTCTACAAGTCTGAGAAGTTGAAATAACATTTTCATACCTGCAAATGAGTTGTGCAATTCTGGACAATTGAGGCACAAAGTACCATTTGAGAGAATACTCATCAATAAAAAAAAATCACCATCAATGCTCTTATGCTTGTAGAAGCAAGAAAACAGTGCAGCTGCATCCATAATAGCAGTTGATTTATCCATCCCAAAATAACTGCAGTCCTCAATCCAGATTGGACATGCTTTAGTTCAACCAAATCCATCCACACAACACTGTATATGTCCTTGGTAAGCATCAAAACAGATGAACCACTTGGAATTACTAAAAGTAAATTATCCAATCCACCACTCACTTTACCACCCAGATCATTGGGTCTTGAGCAGCTATCTAACACACTACTATTGGCAATAGTCATTCTAATAACTTCTGATGCATTTGTCACCATTACATATGTGATGGGATGTAAATCATTGCTGTCAGCAAGAAGCACATTGGAAAACAGAGGAACCATGACAACACTATCATTGAGCTCCTTGCAAACTCCAACATTCTTCCTTGCGATAGTGTCCACAGTAGGGTTTGTCAAGTAGCCATTTACTTCGGCTGGAACTTTTTTAAGTAGATCCTCAAACTCTGATCGAGCACATGCCAAGCAATGGTCAATGTTGTGAGGAAATGAATGAACTGTGCACATATATGCTAGCTTTACAGGAGGGTCCCTTGATGTTCCATAATTTTCAGTCATGCGAGGAATGACCAACTGTGGCTTCTGGGTATACAAGCATCGCTGACCAATGTAAAGCCTAGCATTCACATTATCAAGAGCATTGATAACAACATCCAAATTCTCCCAGACAGTCTCATCAAACACAGTCAGTTTCTGAGTTTTCAAGTGCAGATATCAAGTTGGATATACATATCAGACGCAGCCTCATATTTCCATTGAGCTCCTTATCCAAGACAGAACGTCCATACGTTAAGGAAGAGAGACCACTGCCTTTATCACGGACCTTCCTATCAAACACAAAGAAGCAAGGGTGCAGGACACAGTGAGTACTCTTCTTTGAACCCTCAATGTAATGCTTAAATCTTGTACACAGTACACCATTCGTCACAATTTTACTCACAAGACTTTCATTCTTCACTGTACTAGTAGCCAACTCCATCGTACTTAAATGAGACTTACAACTAGTTACCTCATTACAAGGCATGACCTGCATACTAGCAAGGTCATATTGAACTGATGTTGCAATTTCCCCACGACCAATTGACACATGATGCTTCCCAGGAAGATCTCCAATTTGACTAGTAGCAGGTACTGATTGATGTAAAGCTGCAGGGCCTTGAGCTACATATGATTGTCCAAAGTTTCTCTGATCTGAAATGCCTGCTAAACCACCGAGGCCTACATTCAAATTTGGAGTTGGATGGTTCTGATCATATTCAAATTCACTCTCCAATATTCCTTTCCCACTTTCAATAGTGTTACATTCTATCCTCTTTCCAAACAGACTCCACCCCTGATCATATTGCTTAGCATTTAGACCCTCAAGCTCAAGAGTATCTTCAAGAGGATCAATTGTTGAAACGGCTATAACATCTCCACCACTCTGAATAGACCCAGACTTGTTATCTAGTTCGTCCTCCCATGATTGCACATCTTTATCAATCCCCTTCTTAATTGAGATAGGGCTTGCAGTAGGAGTGACACTCTCAAGCTCGTTAAACTCTCTTCCATCTGCAATACTCACATTCATCCTCTCTTCAAAATTCTCTCCATTCCCATTAATGAAATTGGCATCAATACCACTCATGTGGGTCGGAGATGGCGACTCAACCAGTGTTTGGACAGTGGAAAAATGGGGCAGAGGCGAGAGAGATATCGTGGACTGTCCAATTATGATAGAAGGTGGGTGCTGATATAGTGGTTGTTGTGGAAGCGAAGCAAAGTATTGGTGATGCGGCGGTGAGTGGGTCTGAGAGACACCTGGAAATTGGTGAGGCAGTGGGTGGCCATTGATAATCATTGTAGAAGGAGTTTGTGGCTGTACTGGGTGAGGGTTTGGCGGTGGTGGAGGCGGAGGCGGAGGCGGCTGACAGTAGCCTTGAGGGTTAGAGTACCACGCGCCTTGGTGGGGTTGCTGTTGAGGGGCTGGAAGTATAGGCGGCGGCGGAGGTGGTTGTTGATGCTGCTGGCATCGGTAGGGATAAGGATCTGTCGTGGCGAGTGAGGGCGACGATGGTTGCTGCCTCGACTGAGTTGAGTACCGCAAAAGTTTCCTGAACTCAGTTAGCATTTCCGACTTGAATGCCGCCATTTCGGCCTTGAAGGCTGCCGTGTTTTGCCGAAGATTACGGCAAAACGCTTCTGCCTCCTCTCTCGAGACTTGCAGCCTCTCTTCTCTCTTGATTTGGAGCCTCCTCCCCAAATCATCTGGGTCAGGTGGGCGTGGCGGAGCAGATGAGAACGGTGGTGGTGGTGGGTGATACCTCGGCGGTGGCGGGTGATAGCCCGATGAGAAATATGGCAGATCCCGCTGTTGCGGAGGCAACGAGAACTGCACTGAGTGGTATGGGTACTGGTTTGAGTACCACGACGGTGGTTCAACGCCGTAAGGTAGAGACGCCGGTTGCCCAGCCCCCAGATTCATAGCTCTGGATACCAATTGTTAGAGTTTTATCCTAACCGAGAGAAAATATGATACCTGCTTCAACTGCACAGCTGCACTAACCTAGCTAGCAACTTAATCAGTCTTTCAAAGTTCTAAAACAATTAACTTTCACTGTACAAGGAAATTGCATTGATAAATTGACAGTATGGTGTGCTATATGAAGACACCTCGACCATTGCTCATGATTCGGTTAAAACATATATCAAGATTATATTGACTGCAAAATGCAATGAAATTAAAGAACTTGCAAAGAATGTCTCTTTTTTCTTTCATCAAATATGAATATGCATTCAATCGACTAAGGTACTACACAAAAGAGTATATAGTGCCATAGTGGTTTCACAAAATATAACCACAGACACACTCTGCAAAAAGACTAACTCGCATCAGTTACTGAAATCGACTCCAACCACTCAGGGGATGAATGCAACCGGGAATGACATAGATGTAGCTGCTAGTGCAACCTTATTGCAACTACGAGGTACATAATCCCAACTACAAAACTCAAAAATGACTCGACTCTTCATTTCATCAGCCATACGTCACACCTCCATGTACACTTCTGTGTATAAGAGGGGAATCAAGAGCTATAAATACATTTTGTGGGGAGCAATAGTGTCTAAGCCTGAAGTGGAGCAATAGTGTGGGAAGCAATATTCATTTGAAAACGTACTTTTAGCTCTTTTTGAATTGTCTAAGCCTGAAGTGTGGAGCCCGTAAAACTCGCATGAAACTAATACACGAGAACTTCGGTTATACAAGGTCACAAGTTCAAATCTATAAAACTCGCAAAAAAAAAAAAAAAAAGTTATACTTACGAATTCACCCGAAGACATGAAGATGAAGTGTGGCTTATGTTGTGACCAAGTACGAGGTTATGGTCCCCAAAGGAAATAGACGTAGAGTGATAAATCAAACAAGGAGGAATGGTCTTTAAAGGTGGAATGAATGACCAGGGAATGGATATGGGGGGTGGCCTCCCCATGTGTTTTCAGTTTCTGTAGCAGATACGCCTGTAGTGTAAGAGGTTTCTGTCGACCATGGCTGATCATGATGATGAGAACCTTGGAAATCTTGTGGCGCCTGGCAACTGACAAATTGAATAAATAGGGGCTTCTGATGTCTGAATAATAAAGAGCCACAAATAATAGCAGAATACCAATATGTGATCATGAAGGACTGAATCGTATTCTTTCATTGTAATATTGTTTCGGTCACGATACTCAACAGGAGTAGAGAGGTAACTTAGCAGTTCTAAAAGTAAAACAACAGGTGCGGGCGTGCCACCGCGCTGACGCGAAACGTGGGTGCGTTGGTACTGGACTTCTAATCAAACGAAATGGGCTCCGGTGCCACCTCACGGACGAGGATTTACAGTAGATTCTCCGCCACCAATATCGATACTCGCGGTTGTAGCGAGCAGAACAACAAAAGGAAAGGAAAACAATAACGCAAAAAAGCTCCGGGGAACGTGAAAGGAAAAGGGTGCAGAGCTCTAGAGAGATTGAAAAGTAAAAGGACAAGGGCTCTGGGGAGCCTAGAAAGGAAAAGGGTTGCTAAGGCGTGAGGCTTTAGCGTCTGGAGGTTCAACTATGTTGAAAGTTGTATTGTATTTTTGTTGAGTTGTTGAGTTGTTGAGTGTGTCTAGAGTAGACCCTCGAACTCCCTTATATGAACTTATGTTAGGGAAGTCTTTAACTATAAATGTGGAGTAGGCGATGTTAATTAGTTGTTTGACATGATTATGCTTTGGCGAAGTAACTAATTGCCTCTGTGTAGAAGTATACAACAATCTCATGAAGATGTGGACATGGACTTGGTCATTCATGCAAATCTAATTAAAGAGTAGAGTTCTTAACCAACACATACACTTTCATGTGCACGCGGACTCCTCAACATAGAATTATCCTTAACCCCTAGTCAAACAATTAAGGACACTTGCTTCCTTATCCACTCAAATGTCATGCGAAGCCAATGCCGTTTAGTCCTGCATTTGTATGCGAACTCCTCCTCTTGCTTCTTCGTGAAGTCTCCTACGTACGCAAAGTCATCTCGCCTCGCTTCCATACTAGGCCTCTATCTTCTACGCAAAGTCCACTTTTTGATCTCATGCAAAGTCCTTTTCGCATGCGAACTCCGCTATCTAGTTCGCATGATTTCTTTGGCAGGACATCACTTGTAAACCCAATATTTCAAGTTCATTGGTGTGACGTGGATTATGAATTTAACTAA
This sequence comes from Fragaria x ananassa, assembly GCA_034370585.1. Classification (NCBI taxonomy): domain Eukaryota; kingdom Viridiplantae; phylum Streptophyta; class Magnoliopsida; order Rosales; family Rosaceae; genus Fragaria; species Fragaria x ananassa. Next base: position 4,951,379 of record CP139762.1, on the reverse strand, counting down.
TATTCACATAAAAAATTACTGTCTAGTAAAATATTAATTTTGGGTATAAAGAAATATATGATTCGAGTTTGTGGTGATGTAGTAGTGTTAGAGTTAGATAGTGTAAGCTTTTGTTTCTACAACTTTCTTGTTTTTGTTCTTTGCCAATTTTCTATCTGAAACTTTGAATGAATAGGAGCTTTTGATCGATATCTCTGAAAAAAAACAGCATGGGAATTCACGAGGGTTGTCCTTTGAGCAAGCACGTACTAAAAGACTTCCGATTACCATAATATATAAAGACCATTTCCACCTTGTAATACTTTTTGATGGTTTAATGTCTTCATCAAGTAAAGCTTCAGTTGGTTTTGTTAGCTGGACTAAACATGTCATGTTGTTGTTAAAGGCTCCAACTGACCAACTCCTTGGGTTATGCAGTCAAATATAACGAGGTTTGGAGAATGAATTTTATGATATATTATTCATATCACATAAGAGGCTATATATAGAGATACAAGATGTACAAACCCTACGTACTATGTACTACATGTACTACACATATAGAATAGGAAAACAATAACAAATTAATTTGCATTCTTAAATTGACTTCATGACTCATGCTAACACTCCCCCTCAAATTGGCGCATATACATCAACCATGCCCAACTTGCTGAGTGAGTCATAAAAGGCCTTCTTAAAAACTCATTTTGTGAGTATATCTGCAAGTTGCTTTTCTGTAGGGACAAAAGGAAAACTAATGATTTTAGCATCTAGCTTCTCCTTTATAAAGTGACGATCAACTTCCACATGCTTAGTACGATCATGTTGCACAGGATTCTGTGAGATATCGATAGCTGCCTTGTTGTCACAATACAGCTGCATAGCACACTTGGGTTTAACACCCAAATCTCATAACACATTCCTCAGCCACAACAACACGCACACTCCATGAGCCATACCTCTATATTCTGCTTCAGCACTAGACCGAGCCACAATCTTTTGCTTCTTACTCTTCCAAGTAACAAGGTTACCTCCCACAAAGGTAAAGTATCCTGATGTAGACCTCCAGTCTGTAATATTTTCAGCCCATTCTGCATCTGTAAAACCGCATACCTCAAGAATATTGTTATGCCTAGAAAACATTACTCCTCTCCCTGGAGCGGATTTCAAGTACCTTAAAATCCTTACAACATCATCCATGTGATCTACACTGGGATTATGCATGAACTGGCACACCACACTTACTGCGTATGCAACATCAGGTCTGGTGTGTGCTAAATAAATCAGACGTCCAACTAACCTCTGATATCGAGGCTTGTCGGTAGGTACCTGATCAGGATACTCTTCTAATCGGTGATTCTGCTCAGTAGGAGTATCAATTGGAGTACAATCTAACATACATGTCTATGTTAATAGATCAAGTATATACTTCCTCTGACACAGATAGATGCCTTCACTCCCCCTGGCTACCTCAATGCCCAAGAAGTACTTGAGTGTACCTTGGTCCTTCATCTCAAACTCTGTGGCTAGCTGTTTTTGTAATCTATCCATTTCAACAGTATCATTACCAGTAACAACCATATCATCAACATATATGATCAGAGTTGTTACCTTCCCTTGTTGATGTCTAAAAAACAATGTGTGGTATGAGTTACTCTGCTTATAACCAATCTTCCTCATGAACTGTGAAAATCTTCCAAACCAAGCACGAGGTGATTGTTTAAGACCGTACAAAGATTTTCTCAATCTGCACACAAAGTTACCTGAAGGAGCTGTTTTATATCCAGGTGGAAGATCCATATACACTTCCTCTATAAGTTCTCCATGAAGAAAAACATTCTTGACATCAAACTATTTAAGAGGACAGTTTAAGTTAGCAGCAAGAGAGAGCAATACCCGAATAATGTTCATCTTTGCAACTGGTGCAAATGTCTCATCATAGTCAATGCCATATGTCTGGGTGAATCCCTTTACTACCAGACGTGCTTTATATCGACTCACTGACCCATCTAGATTATGCTTCACTGTAAACACCCAGCGACATCCCACAGCCTTCTTTCCATGTGGTGGAGATACAAGCTCTCAAGTATTGTTCTACTGTAATGTTTCCATCTCCTCATCCATTGCTTTCCTCCATTCACTACCAGAAAATGGGTCTTGGGCGACGAAATGAAAAAAACCGGGCGACAATTTTTTTTTTCGTCGCCTAAGAGAAAACTTGGCCGACGAAAAAATAAATCGTCACCCAAGAAAAAAAAATCGTCGCCTAAAGTTCAACTTTAGGCGACGAAAAAAAAATCGTCGCCTAAGGATAAATTTCGTCGCCTAATAAAGAAACTAGGGCGACGAAACAATATTTCGTCACCTAACAAATATATATCGTCGCCTAAGTTTTTTAATCCTTAGGCGACGAAACTCAAATATATCGTCGCCTAAGTATTTTATTTTTTTATTTTTACTTGGCCGACGAATTACACTAATTTCGTCGGCCAAGAGTAATCCGAATAATTAAAATAAAATAAAACACATTTAAATTTCATTGTACAGGATTTTTTATTTTACTCTTGGGCGACGAATTTAACATATATCGTCGTCCAAGTATTATCTTGGCCGACGAATTACACTAATTTCGTCGGCCAAGAGTAATCCGAATAATTAAAATAAAATAAAACACATTTAAATTTTATTGTACAAGATTTTTTATTTTTACTCTTGGGCGACGAATTTCACCGTTCCGGTCATATCTTATTTCACGACTTTTTTGCGTTTGAGGCCTCTACGTATATGTTGTCTTCAAAACGAAACTTAAACTCAACACTTATATAAAAAAGTTATACAACATTAGTACATATAACATGAGTTTGGTGATCGGAGAAGAGGAACTGAAAACCTACCGTCAGATATGACCAACATAACTAATTACCTAGGTGGGCAAAAATTCAGCTCCATCTGACAAAGATAAGGGCTCGATCCGTCCGGTCAATCGGCGCGGTCAAACCCCTAAACGGACGGAAACGGCTATTCGACCCTCCAAATCACGTAATCTAGCCGGATCTTCAACTGAGAATAGTTTCCAATCGACAAGATTCTTACGGGGCTATAAAAATTTGGTAAAAAATAAATACCCGGGATAGGGCTACCACTAGGTAGAAATAAGAGAAATTCGTTGACCGGAACAACCGGCACAGAAATTTTACCGGAATATCTTCATTTTTCACGGGTTGACGTATTTCACCGTTTTGGTCATATCTTATTTCACGACTTTTTTGCGTTTGAGGCTTCTACGTATACGTTGTCTTCAAAATGACACTTAAATTCAACACTTATATAAAAAAGTTATACAACATTAGTACATATAACGTGAGTTTGGTGATCGGGAAGAGGAACTGAAAACCTACCGTCAGATATAAACAGCATAATGAATTACGTAGGTGGGAAAAAATTCAGCTCCATCGGACAAAGATAAGGGCTCGATCCGTCCGGTCAATCGGCGCGGTCAAACCCCTAAACGGACGGAAACGGTTATTCGACCCTCCAAATCAAGTAATCTGGCCGGACCTTCAACTGAGAATAGTTTCCAATCGACAAGATTCTTACGGGGATATAAAAATTTGGTAAAAAATAAATACCCCGGGATAGGGCTACCACTAGGTAGAAATAAGAGAAATTCGTTGACCGGAACAACCGGCACAGAAATTTTACCGGAATATCTTCATTTTTCACGGGTTGATGTATTTCACCATTCCGGTCATATCTTATTTCACGACTTTTTTGCGTTTGAGGCCTCTACGTATACTTTGTCTTCAAAACGACACTTAAACTCAACACTATACAACATTAGTACATATAACGTGAGTTTGGTGATCGGAGAAGAGGAACTGAAAACCTACCATCAGATATGATCAGCATAATGAATTACGTAGGTGGGAAAAAATTCAGCTCCATCGGACAAAGATAAGGGCTCGATCCGTCCGGTCAATCGGCGCGGTCAAACCCCTAAACGGACGGAAACGGCTATTCGACCCTTAAAATTAGGGCTGCCACTCGGTCGGTTCGAATCGGTAATGGGCGTTACCAACTTCAAAACCAAAGTTTTCGGTAATGAAATATGACTTTCAATTACCAAACCAAAAACTTCGGTATGAGATAAATCTTACCAACTTCGGATGTCGGTTTTTCGGTATTACCAAACTTCACAACAAATATATTTTCAAAATATAACAAAACGATACAAAACTATAAAATTTAAATATCACTTGAGTTTCTAGAGTATGATAATACATATACAAAAGATAGTCATTTCAGTACACATTATCGAGTATGGTTTAATTTTCTACCGAAATAGTCAAGATGTAAATGTTTCCAAATTTTTATATGAACAAGTTACGTGTCATCTATGTGAAAGTATGTGTGTGGAAAAGTCGACCAAAATAAGTCACATAAGGGCTAAAAAGCTTTTTCGTGTAATGAGTGACGTTAAATTATGGTTGACCGCTTTGATCAAGACCCGAGCATTATTGAGTACAATTGAAGTTTCTATCATAATTGTATTATACTATAATGATCACATCAAACGGTCGAATTTTAATTTTGTGAATTGTAATCATTGGAACCACAACATGCCTAGTAATGTGGTATAACTTATTTAGTAAGTTATATGCATATGTACATCTTTGTGAACCAACTACAAAAAGGAAGCAAAATTTTCAAAAACCTTGTGAACTATGTTGTGATCAATATAGTGAAATACGACTATGGTAGAAAAATTATGTATTTTTGATAATGTTTTGGCCTTGATCAAGGCGGCTAACCCTATTTACGCTTGTGCTTCATATGGGGAGTCCTATCATCAAGAGAGGTAAAAACATTCCTAAATTTTTACATGGGCGGTTACATGTCATCTAAATGGGTTTGTCTATGTGTGTGTGTGTGATGAATCGACTAAGATGGGTAGGTAAGAGCGTTTTTATATAACAAGTAACATTGAATTAAAGTTGATCGCTTTAATTGAGACCCGAATGCTACCAAGTATAGTTGAATTTTTCTATTCATTGTCTTGTTTTTTACTAAATGGTATATACAATTGAAAACGTGAGATAAGATTATTAGTCTGTGTGTTTTTAGAAATGTAAGTCTTTAAATAATTAGAATTTCGGTAAATTCGGTATTTACCAAAAACCAAACCAACTTTTTCGGTATTTATCGGTTTCGGTTTTTTTGATTTCGATTACCAAAATTCGGTTTACCAAATCATAAATTTTCGGTCGGTTTTCGATCGGTTTGGTATTTACCAAACCAAGTGGCAGCCCTACTTCAAATCAAGTAATCTGGCCGGACCTTCAACTGAGAATAGTTTTCAATCGACGAGACGCTTACGGGGATATAAAAATTTGGTAAAAAACATTAACTTACAATTTAAATGTGCTTTATTTATTTTAATTATTCGGATTATCTTGGCCGACGAAATTAGGGTAATTCGTCGGCCAAGATAATCCGAATAATTAAAATAAAACAAAACACATTTAAATTTTATTGTACATGATTTTTTATTTTTACTCTTGGGCGACGAATTTAACCAATATCGTCGCCCAAGTATTATCTTGGCCGACGAAGTACACTAATTTCGTCGGCCAAGAGTAATCCGAATAATTAAAATAAAATAAAACACATTTAAATTTCATTGTACAGGATTTTTTATTTTTAATCTTGGGCGACGAATTTAACAAATATCGTCGCCCAAGTACTATCTTGGCCGACGAATTACCCTAATTTCATCGGCCAAGATAATCCGAATAATTAAAATAAATAAAGCACATTTAAATTGTAAGGTAATGTTTTTTACCAAATTTTTATATCCTCGTAAGCGTCTCGTCGATTGGAAACTATTCTCAGTTGAAGGTCCGGCCAGATTACTTGATTTGGAGGGTCGAATAGCCGTTTCCATCCGTTTAGGGGTTTGACTGCGCCGATTGACTGGACGGATCGAGCCCTTATCTTTGTCCGATGGAGCTGAATTTTTTCTCACCTACGTAATTCATTATACTGGTCATATCTGACGGTAGGTTTTCAATTCCTCTTCTCTGATCACCACACTCACGTTATATGTACTAATGTTATATAACTTTTTATATAAGTGTTGAGTTTAAGTGTCGTTTTGAAGACAACGTATACGTAGAAGCCTCAAACATAAAAAAGTCGTGAAATAAGATATGACCGGAACGGTGAAATAAGTCAACTCGTGAAAAATGAAGATATTCCGGCAAAATTTCAGTGCCGGTTGTTCCGGTCAACGAATTTCTCTTATTTCTACCTAGTGGTAGCCCTTTCCCGGGTATTTATTTTTTACCAAATTTTTATAGCCCCGTAAGTGTCTCGTAGATTGGAAACTATTCTCAGTTGAAGGTCCGGCCAGATTACGTGATTTGGAGGATCGAATAACCGTTTCCGTCCGTTTAGGGGTTTGACCGCGCCGATTGACCGGACGGATCGAGCCCTTATCTTTGTACGATGGAGCTGAATTTTTTCTCACCTATGTAATTTGTTATGCTGGTCATATCTGATGGTAGGTTTTCAGTTCCTCTTCTCCGATCACCATACTCACGTTATATGTACTAATATTGTATAACTTTTTTATATAAGTGTTGAGTTTAAGTGTCGTTTTGAAGACAACGTATACGTAGATGCGTCAAACGCAAAAATGTCGTGAAATAAGATATGACCAGAACGGTGAAATACGTCAACCCGTGAAAAATGAAGATATTCCGGTAAAATTTCGGTGCCGGTTGTTCCGGTCAACGAAATTCTCTTATTTCTACCTAGTGGTAGCCCTATCCCGGGTATTTATTTTTTACCAAATTTTTATAGCCCCATAAGCATCTTGTCGATTGGAAACTATTCTCAGTTGAAGGTCCGGCCAGATTACGTGATTTGGAGGGTCGAATAGCCGTTTCCGTCCGTTTAGGGGTTTGACCGCGCCGATTGACCGGACGGATCAAGCCTTTATATTTGTCAGATGGAGCTGAATTTTTCCCACCCACGTAATTTGTTATGCTGGTCATATCTGATGGTCGGTTTTCAGTTCCTCTTCTCCGATCACCAAAATCACGATATTCTGAATTTTATGATAGAACTCTTGACCGACGATTTTCTTCATCTTGGGCGACGATATTTATAGTGAAGAACATCGTCGCCCAAGTAGAGTATCTTAGGCGACGACCTGAAAAATCGTCACCCAAGATTATCTTGGCCGACGATTTTCTTGATCTTGGGCGACGAGATTGATAGAGAAGAACATCGTCGCCCAAGTAGACTATCTTGGCCGACGATTTTCAAAAAACAGGGCGACGAATGAAAAAATCGTCGGCCAAGATGATCTTGGCCGACGATTTTTAAAAAACAGGGCGACGATTTTTATAGAATCGTCGCCCAAGAACGCCAATATAAAAGATAAAAATTCGGAACCCTAACCATTCGCGCAGCCGCTCACAAATCCTCTCTCTCTCTCTCCGAAAAATCCACCGAAGCCCTCTCTCTCTCACTCTCTCCGACCCCGACCCAGCCCTCTCTCTCTCCCTCTCTCAAACAATTTAAGGTATAACCCTAAAACCCTAAATTGGTTATGTTGATGAAAATTTTAATTGTTGTTGTTGTTGTTTGAAATTGTTGAAATTGTTTGAAATTGTGAAATTGTTTGAAATTATTGTTTGAAATTGTTTGAAATTGTGAAATTGTTTGAAATTATTTGAAATTGTTAGTGAAATTATTGTTGTGTTGTGAAATTGTTGGTGAAATTATTGTTGTTGTTGTTGTAATTTAGGAAATTAATGGTAAATTATGGTAAATTTGTGTAAATTATGGTAGGATTTTAGGGTAAATTATGGTAAATTGTGATGTAAATGATAATTGTAAAATATTAGGGTTTACGGTTTAGGGTTTAGGGTTTAGGATTTGTGGAAATAATTTGTAAATATATTGTAAATGATTAAATAATTTTTGATTAAATAATTAAATAATATAAATTATAATTGTAAATATGTTTTGGAAATTTTGTAAAAAATAATGTATTATTTTTTAGTAAGGATGTAAATATTCGTAAATTAATTTTTGTGATGTAATAATTGCGAATTATTGTAAATAATTTGTTATGTGAATTAAAAAAATATTAAATCCTATAACAACTATTAATTTTTATTTGTGTTATTATTGTTGATAAATTTTTCGAAATTTATGGTTATTTTTTGTTAAATTAATTATAAGACGGTAAAATATTTTTAATAAATTTATGGTTAATTTAAATAGGATAGGCATGAGGAGAACTTCTGGACAACGTTCGGGTTCGAGGAGCCAATATTCCTCGGACGGTACCTCAAACAACCCGTCGGAATCACCGTCGATCGTGTTTCCGTGGCAGCTGACGGCCCGACATGCGGCGCTTAGGGGTGGCGCGAGCGGCTCACGTTCTGCTGGGCAGTCGGGTCCCGCAGCGACGGCCCCTCGCCATCCAGAGATACTTCCCCGGTTGCGATCTAACACCGCCCCCACACAGTCGTCACCGACCGACGGTGATGGCGGGTCATCCGGGGTCCCTATGGTGCCGTCCGGCCTCTTCCTTCCTCCGACGATACCGGCGATACCTCGCGTCGATGAGGAGGGTCGACCGATTCGGGAGCAGCTCCCGCATGTGGCACCGCACGAGGCCTATATCTACAGGGAGTTTCCCACGCCTCTTCATCCCGTGAGGGTCTCCGAGCAGGCGGACGGAGACGAATCAGTCGGCTCAGCCTCATCCTCAGGTAATTTATTATTACTGTTTTGTCGATTTTAATTTTTTTTTTGTAAAAATGTATTATTAATATTAAATTTGATTCACAATGTCACAGTTGCCGGAACGAGAAGGCGGAACAAGAGAGGCACCGTCAGCAACAAGGGACTCGATAGGGCGGTCGAGTCCGCTGGACGGATCGCCATCCCGTTTTCCAACGGGAAACCGGTGGACGCCGTGTTGGGAAACCGGTATACGCGCGCCGCGGGAGGCACCATCCGCTCCAGGCTCCCTATGTTGTGGGGAGTCTGGAGCTAGGTTCCTGATGGAGTGAAGGAGATGCTCCATCAGTCGATGTCGGTGAGTTTACTCGATCAATTACTATTTTTTTAACTAATAAATTATTTAATTATCGAAAAAAATACTAACAAGTGGTAATGCAGCAATGGTTTGTGGTTCCCGAGGAGGGACGTGACTGGGCGGACAAGGCCCATAGGGAGAGGTACCTCTATTTAATAATTTATTAAATTTTATTTTTTTAATAATATATTTAATATTTTTTTTGTATATGTAGGTTCAAGGAGTGGAAGCACGACCTCCGGTTACACTGGAAGCAGTACGAGAGCGACCGTTCGGGTACCCCGAAGGAGTTCGAGTATCGGGAGTACGAGTGGCGGTGGCTTCTTGTCACACAGTTCAACGACCCTCACAAACAGGTAATTCGTAAACAAATTTGAATTAATTTAATTAGTGAATTAATTATAATTGTATGTTTTTAAATATTTACTAACGATAATTTTTTTTGAAGCACCTCGCCCAGGTGAACGCTGAGAACCGGCAACAGAACACAACCAACCATCGTGCCGGTTCGAGGCCGTTTTCGGCCATCATGGACGACGTGCGACGAGAGCGGCTAGAGGAGAACCCCTATGTGGGGACCTTTCAGAGGGCATATCCTCATTTTGAGGAGGATCTTGTAAGTTCCTTATATTTTCTAATTTTTAATTTTTAATTTTAATTACATTTTATTAAATGTATATTAATACATTTTTTTAATATATCCAATTAGGCGAGGGTGAGGGAGGCGGAGCAAGAGGTCATGAGAGGCATGGTGAACGACACATGGCCGGGCACGGCAGAGGATGACATGTCAGAGGCCATGTCCAGGATCGACACTTCAGATCCTACCGTTTGGGCGCGGATTATGGCCACTGCCTTCGCGCAGCGTTCCAACACCTATTACTGCCGGGGTATGAGAGGCGCTGGAAAGGGGATCCTGAAGACGACGCCAGGATTTCAGCGCAAGGGAGCCGCCGGAGCCTCAAGCAGCAACAGTCGGCTACAGGATCAGTTCGAATGTCTACAGTCTGAGCTGGAAGCCCAAAGAGCGAGGGAGATGGCGGTGATGGCGGAATCATATGCGGCTTCCACGGCTGCGCATATGGAGCAGTTGAATGAAGTCACCAATGCCAACCAGGCGGCTATGGGACAGTGGATGACTGCCTGCATCGGCCGGACTTGATTTTCCGCCCATGCCTACGCCTATACCATTACCTCAGTGGCCCCAGCCTCAGCAGCAGCCTCCTCAGCCTGACCAGCCGCCGCCTCAGCCTCAGGACCCTCCGAACGGGAATGATGAGTTAGATTTCGAGTTTCTCCATAGGCAGATGGATTGAATTTTTGTAATAAATTATTTATAAATTTATAAATTTGTGTTATTTTTAATTAAATTTTAGTATTAGGAAAAAAAATTCCAGCAAAAATTAAAAAAACATTATTTATATATTTAAAAAAATTATTTAAATATTTAAAAAAAAATTAAATATATATCAGGCAACGAAATTAGTAAATCGTCGGTCAAGGACTTATCATATAAGGCGACGAAAAAAAATTATCGTCGCCTAAGATGTAGTGATCTTAGGTGACGAAATATTTAGTTTCGTCGGCCAAGGTTATAAGATTTGGCCGACGAAAAATTTTTCGTCGGCCAATGTTTTAAATCTTGGGCGACGAATATTTTTGGGCGACGAGAAGTAGATTTTAGGCGACGAAATTAGTATCGTCGCCTAAGAATTATTCTTAGGCGACGACGGAATGAACTTTCGTCGCCCAAGTTCTTGGCCGACGCACTTCTGCCGACGACATCTTGGCCGACGACATGTCGTCGCCTAAGTTCTTAGGCGACGAAATTTTTTAACAGGGCGACGATTTTTTTTCGTCGCCCAAGTTCAAATTTCTGGTAGTGATTTTGGATCGCCCAATGCATCCCGCACTTTGTTAGGTACTGATACAGCAGATATTTGATTCACAAATGATTCATATGACTTTGACAATCTCTTGGTAGACATAAAATTTGTCACAGGATACTTAGCGTTGGCTTGAAGGGTAGGTTCATACTTTTTTGCTGGTTTACCCCGAGTGGACCTATTTGGTAACACATATTGTCTACTATTAGCATCACTAGTAATTTCTAACCTCAGATGGAAGATCTTCTGTACTAGAGAGATATGAGTCAAGGGTATTAGTAACATCAGGCAAGGAAAGAGGGGCAGTAACGCTTTCAGCGTCTGACTCTTGAATCTCTGGAGCAATTATACCAGAATCATCTGGTGGTGCCTGTCTGTCATCTTCTAGTCCCTGAACCTCTGATGTATCAGTCCCCTCAACTGAATGACCTGTCTCCCCCTCTCCATGATACAGCTCTTCAAAATATGAGTGCTCCCCCTGAAGAGCAGTATCAGAAGAGGTGTAATAGCTCATATCCTCAAAGAAAGTAGCATCCATAGTGACATAATACTTCCCAGTAGGTGGATGATAGCACTTGTACCTTTTCTGATGGCCCACATAGCTAACAAACACACACTTAATCGCCCGGGCATCCAATTTACTTGACTTTTGACTCTTTGGGATATGAACAAATACAACACAACCAAAAACACGAGCTGAGAGATTATGAAATGAAGATAAAGAGACATAAGAAGCTAGTACCTCAAATGGTACTTTTCCCTAGAGGACAGTAGATGGAAGACGATTAATGAGATAGGTAGATGCAGAGATAACATCACCCCATAGATTCTTGGGACAATGGGCACTAAAGAGAATACAACGAGCCATATCAAGTAAATGACAATTTTTCCTTTCAGATACCCCATTCTGTTCAGGTGTGTAAGGACACGTTTTCTGGTGGATAATCCCATGTGTTTGTAGAAAAAACTGAAAGACACAATTAACATATTCCCCCCCCCCCATTATCAGAGCGAAGAATTCTAATTTTGGCATTATATTGTGTTTGGACTTCAGAAAGGAAGGCTTGAAAATCCGGAAAAACCTCATCCTTAGTTTTAAGAAGAACAATCCAAGTAAGACGTGTACAATCATCAATAAATGACACATAGTATTGCATACCAGACACAGTGGATTCCTTTGAAGGTCCCGAAACATCAGAATGAATTAATTAAAAAGGAATGACACTTTTATTAGAAATACGAGATGAATAAGTTGAGCGATGACTCTTGCCCAAAACACATGTTTCACAATGTAAGACTGACTCATCCACACCAATAAACAAAGAAGGCATGGATTTTTTCATAACACTAAAAGATGGATGCCCTAAGCGACGGTGTCATAACCAAACTGCACTTAGCTTGTCAGAATTGGACATTAAAGCCGTCCGGGACTGTGCTCCTGGTTTCTCCCCTATGTACGTATGATACAAATGAAACAACCTGCCCCTCAAATACCCCCGACCTAGTAACTCCCCAGTGAGAAGATCCTGAAAAATCACATACATAGGAAAAAAGGTCACAGAGCATTTGGATTCAATATTCAACTGTGGGACATATATCAAATGATGGGATAAAGCAGGGACATATAGCACATTTTTTAGCACTATTGTGGGAGTGATACGAACTGACCCCTTTCCTAACACAGGGAAGGCCACACCGTTAGCATTAGTAACATAAGGTACGGGTGGAGATGATAATTCAGTAAAATAAGATTTGTCATAAGTCATATGATCGGAAGCATCTAAATCAATAATCCATGTATCACCACCAAAAAAGTTAGAAATATGTAAGGCCATACCTAGCTTGCCACGAACAGCTACAGATGATGAGGGTGTGGCACCTCCTGCTGTATGATGATCACATCCGACCACACCAAAGATGTCTGGTTCCTGGACCAACTGGATAGCTGCTTTTGCCTTGGGACAATATGTAGGCCTTTTAGGCCTAAGATGCGGGTACAACTTCCAACAAGATTCACGAGCATGGTCACCATTGCAATAAGAGTAAGGAGGATGAGGTTGATTCCCAAAGCCTAGTGGTGGTCCTTGCTTGTAGAGTGTAACGGAACTTGATTGCTGAAGGAGTGGTGCTGGTGCTCTTGCCTGAATAGTGAGACTGGAGACTTCAAGTTGTGCTTGAGTAAGGTTGTCCTGCTGAGACTCATCCTTACGAATATATGTGAAAGTTGTAGTCAAGCTAGGAGGTGCTGTCATTCTAAGCAACTCTCCTTTGACACTATTATGTTTTGCATCAAGGCCTCTCAGGAAGTGATGAACTCGCTCAAGCTCCTTTTCCTTCAGGTACCAAACAAGATCCTCCTGATTCTTGATCTTGCAAGGACGCTTCACATCAATTTCAGCCTAAATGTTCTTCAGCTTGGTGAAATATTGCGCCACTAGTTGCCCATTCTGTTGCATTTCTGCAACAATACACATCAACTCATGAACCTGTATGAAATCAGACTCATTAGTATATAAATCTTCCAATGTCTTCCAAATTGCCTGCACAGTATCACATTGCTCTACCAGGTCAACTATTTCCTCATTCATGGCCTTGTACAAGACTGACATCACAGGACCATCATCATCTTCCCACTTAGTGTAAGCAGCAACATTAATTACTTGCACTAGGGACCTCAACCACCACAGTTACATGTCCCATCTTGTGCAGCCCTCAGAGATGAGCCATCATGATTTTCTTCCATTTTTGGAAATTGGTTTCATTAAGTTTGGACCCCCCAAAAGAACCACTTTCAGAATTCTTGACTGATACTTTAAACTTCTGAACATCATTGACTTGAGAACTTTCTTCTCCAGAACCCATTGCAACACAAATGCCAAATCAGTAGTTTATGCAGTGACATCAGTTGTGTTTTTCCGAGATGTAACACTCATCGGAAGAACGTCGAACGGTGAACAGAATAAAACTCGTTGGAAAAACGTCAACGAGATTGCAGCGGAAAACAAAGAGACAAAGTCTTTTCGGATCTTTGCTCTGATACCAAGTCAAATATAACGAGGTTTGGAGAATGAATTTTATGATATATTATTCATCTCACAGAAGAGGCCATATATAGAGATGCAAGATGTACAAACCATACGTACTATGTACTACATGTACTACACATATAAAATAGGAAAACAATAACAAATTAATTTGAATTCTTAAACTGATTTCATGACTCATGCTAACATATGCATGTTGTTCAAGCAGAGCTCCGGAGGCACACGCTTTGAAATATAAGTTGATTCGCACCAGAGTGTCAACTCTTAATATCCAAAGTTTACGTATCGAGAGGAATTCTTAACATTCTCAACTAGAGAGCTCAAATTTTATAAAAGATCGCGTCTTTAGTTGAAGATATCAAGTATTGTAACTTGTCAATGACTTATAAGCACATAAATTAGGAAATCAATTTTTACAAATTTGATGATTTATGACATGAATTTAAAATAATATATGGTTAAGAGTGTTAACAATACTACTTGACAAAGTTTGAATTTTTCATTTTTTTTTTTTTGGTTTCAAGAGAGAATATAATTGGATGTCTACAATGATGAAGTAAATTATACTTGTCAAGATGTTGGAGAGAATGAGCATGTGCTCTGCCCAAGCCTCAAGGATATTCCAGATTTCATATTTCCGTGTGCAACATGGGTTTATTTCTATTTTTGTGAAAACAGTGAGAATTAGTTTGACCAGATTTGTGATGTTGGGGTCTGGTGGACAAGGGTCCACAACATTTATTGGGCTAGATTGGGGTGACAGAAGCCCATCATTTCTATTTATGATCAGCACACCCAGGGAACAAACAGAATCCAACTTCCTTACCAAGAGAGAGAATCCTCTTCAGTTTGCCTTGGAATAAAAATATAAATAAATTTGAATACAAAATCCCATTGAAATTAAAAGAATAAGCCTCATCTTCCATTTGACAAATTGATGTCCAATTATTTTCAAATGTTAGGTTTTCTACAGGAGAGGGCTACCTTTGTGTATTCTACATTATTTTTTCTACACAAAACTGATCCCTAGTTTGGTTGATCAGTCACTAATAAAAATAAAAAAGGAAAAATAAAAAACACCCAATTTTATTCTTCAATCTTGCCGTATTTGCGAAGATTTGATCGGACTGGATTGCACCGGATTATATGTAACTGTAATTTCGACATTATTAGAAATGCGAAATACATCTACGGTGACGAGCAGCCACCGTTTTCCGTTTCTGCTTAGTTTCTTCTTTCCAGCTCTTGGAAATGTCTTGTGATACACCAATGGCATCCAATGATGCTCCAGATAGTCCCCTCCTAGTGAACCCAACTGCATAAAGTCCAGCTTTCCCTTTCCACCCATTTGGGAATGGATTTCTGGGTATTCCATCTCCAGAAAAGAACTCATTTTCCTGTACAAGAAAAACATACATTCATCAGTACACTTGTCTAGGCCCCCATCCTAATTTGGAAATACTGAGAACATGTATCTTTTAACCTTAACTTTTCCATTTCAAGAAATGCATAAAACAACTAAACCCACTTTTTATAGGAATCAGTGTAAAATCCAATCCAACTAGGTAAAGTTTGGTACCCAAGCTTTTCTAGTATAATAGTATAACCATGGTTTCATTTTACAATAATTTCAAGAACAGGGACCACCCCCAGAAAACTAACAAACTGACCATAGTTTCCTTCTGGGTCTTTTTTTTTGGGGTATGCATGTGTGTTATTCTTGGAATATTGACAACAAAATAAATAGGAAAAAAAAAGAAAAAAGGAAACCTTCCGTAACTGTCACATTGACTGAAAAATAGAAGCTTCGAAACACAATAATAAGGAAAACATTGTAGATTCTGAAAAATGATTAAATCAAAGTCTGACCTTGAGCCATGAAGGAACATTGCTGCGATACCCAGTAGCCAAAATGACAGAATCAATCATAAGATTTTGGCCATTAACAAGCTCAACAGTGCCATGAGAGAACCTCTTGATTCCAGGAACCACCTTGATTTCACCAGATCTTATTTTCTGGAGAGCTCCAATGTCCAAAACTGGAGTCTTCCCAGAGTTGTGCTTCAGCTGCAAAGGACCTGTGGATGGTCTCTTTATACCATATTTTTTAAGATTTCCCAGAAATATCCAAGCTAGTATCAGCAATATCTTGTCAGCAAGCCAAAGCGGCCCCCACTTCATCAGAAATATTGCCAATTCAAATGTTGACTTTCCAAGAATTTCCCTTGGCAAAACATGAACCTGCAGGAGAATAATGCAGAATGGAACTAATTAATTTCTTGTATAATTCATACAAATAATAGAGAGTTGCTGTTGACATTTCTAGAAAATATATCATTCAACATCTCGTACTCTCAAAAATGCAGTGTGACATGTTAAGAGAGCCAATAACACGCATTATTTGATAAACAAATTTAGTGAGTGTAGCAGTTTCAAAACTTAGCTTAATATAATTTTGTGTTTTTATTTTCTTAATTCTTACCGAACTTCGAACAACCATGGAAGGGCTAGCATCGTGGTTGCAAAGATCAAGGGAGACTTCCATGCCGGAATTTCCACATCCAACAACTAGTACATTCTTGCCACGGTAAGCCGCGCCGGATCTATAGTCACAAGCATGCATGACATGGCCGTCAAAGTTCTCCAAGCCTTCAAACTCCGGTACTACTTTCTCCGAATTCTCTCCGGTAGCCACCACGAGCCACCGGCAAATGTACTCGACTTCGACAGCAAAGCCTGTACCACTTTGAGCAATGGTCTTCACCCACCAAAGACCAAAGGTCTCGTCGTACTTGGCAGACTGAACTGTCTCATTGAAATTGGGGTTTATTTCAAAGTGCTTAGCGTAGGACTCGAGATACTTGATGAACTGGTTTTTGGAAGGGTACTCTGGGAAGTCCTCCGGGAAAGGGAAGTTGGGTAATTGGCAAAACTGTTTGGGGAGGTGAAGCTTGAGGCGATCATATGTTCTCTTTTGCCAAAGTGAAGCAATGCAGTCAGCTCTTTCTAGAATGATGAATGGGACTCCTTGGTCTTTAAGACCAGCACCAACTGCTAGGCCTGAGGGACCGGCGCCGACGATGACCGGTCCGTTCACCCATACACATCTCCTGGAGAAAAGCTCGTTTTGGTCCAGAGATTGACTGTGACAAGCACTATTAAACATCATGATCGATGATCGATGGTGAAGATGAACAAGTATGTTTGTCTTTTTGGTAAGAGAATAGCTAGGGGATAGGGAGATAGAGGGAGAGGTAAGATGTGTTTGAAGTTTGAAGTGATGTGTGAGAGGGAGAGAGGGTTGGAGAGGTTTAAATAGCGCTAGGAGAAAGATGGTCTTGGGTGAGTCTTTGCCATGAGAGCTGAATGAGCATGTGAGGTTGATTTGAAAATGATGGTTTGGAGGGTCATGAGGCTCATCCCAAATGATGAGTTTGAGGCACCTTTGTTTTGTTTATTGGAATAATTAGTTCAATCATATAAGAACAAACCCACCGGAATTAATACACTAAGTATACGATTAGGAATAACATGTACATATTTTATAAGTTAAGGGAGTACTAGCTAATATTAATTAGAGAAAATTAGATAAAATCTTAAAATACTAAACTTTTTTTAAGATAAACTCATACATATTTTTCTTTCATTTTACACTCATTCCTCATAAGCAAACTTACCATATAGAGCAAATGTCTATAATTAATAGTTTTATTCATTTTTCGGTTTCTCTGATTTACCCTTCAGACAGTAGAAATCTAAATTTGATATTTTTCTCAATTTTAGCATCAATTTGAAACTCAAATACTGAGCTAAAATTTAGATGGATTTACTTTGTCATAATCAATTACATTCTTTAATTTCTTACCTTGTTATTACTAACTTGAGTGTATATATATATATTTATATATATATGCTATATACAGAAATATGTCATTTGTAATAGAATAATTTTTTTCATTCCTAAGGCGACGAAATAGTTTTGTCGCCTAAGTAACAAAATTCGTCTCCTAAGTACTTAGGCGATGGAACTTTCGTCGCCTAAGTAAAGTGAGGTAGGTGTCTGGGCAACGGAAAATTGATTTCCGTCGAGTCAAAATTACTTAGGCGACTAATATTGTTTAATGAAAAAAAAATTTATTTTTCCCCTAGGTGACGGAATCACTAGATTCCATCGCTAAAGTGAAAAAAAACTAAAAAATAAATGGGCGCGGAGTCCGTTGGCAAAAAGGGCGCGCGGACTCCACTGGCAGGGAAGGGCGTGGACTCTGCTGGCACAGAAGGGGCGCGGACTCTGCTGGCACAGAAGGCGCGTGGACTCCGCTGGCACAAAGGACGCGCAGACTCCGTTGGGACAGAAGGCGTGCGGACTTTGCTGGCAAGGGCATCGGACTCCGCTGGCAGGGAAGGGCGCATGGACTCCGCTGTCACACAGGGCACGCGGACTTCGCTGGCACAAAGGGCGCGCAGACTCCCTTGGTAGAGAAGGGCGTGGACTCCACTGAAAGAGAAGGGCGCCCAGGAGAGGCAAGAAGCGAAGAAGAAGGAGAGGCAAAGGGCGAAGAAGAAGGAGAGGCAGAGGGCGAAAAAGAAGGAGAGGCACATGGAAGAAAGGTGAGGCAGACGGAAGAAGAAGGTGAGGCAGAGGGTGAAGAAGAAGGAGAGGTACGGGAAGAAGAAGGAGAGGCAGAGGGAAGAAGAAGGAGAGGCAGAGGTATGTGTGGAAACTGGGTAGAGGAGAGGAGGGAGAGAGAATATATAAGGAAATTTTGAAAAATTTGGTTCAAATTTTTTTGAAATTTTTGGCAGAAAAGGAGCCGCTAAAAATTTTGGTTTCGTCGCTTAAGATATTAATAATTTTATTTAAAAAAAATATAATTCTGTCGTCTAAGTAAATTTTTCCATCGTCTAAGTATATTTTTCCATCGTCTAAATCAATCTTAGACGACAGAATACGTTTCCGTCGCCTAAGTGAATAAATTTTATTTTTATAAAAAATAATAATTCCGTCGCCTAAGTAAATTTTTCCGTCGTCTAAATCAATCTTAGACGACGGAATACGTTTTTGTCGCCTAAGTGAATAATTTTTTTTTATAAAAATGATTTAGTCACCTTAGTACATTTTCTGTCTCCTAAGTTGGCAGATAGGCGACGAAACACTATTATGTCGCCTAGGTGGTAACTTAGGAGACGGAATTAAAACAATTATGTCGCCTAAGAGCTTTTTTCCAGTAGTGTAAGCTCACATTTGGTGTCTCTCTACATAGTCGAAAAATGTTTAATTGTAAAGTAAACGTTTTTGTTCTTTGATTAATTTTCTTATTTTTAGGTATATTATTATATCATTTCCAATCCTGATCGAGAGAACATTTTACTCTCAACTACTTACATTTCTAATTTATCTATTAAGTAGGGCATGATATAATAATATACCTAAAAAGAAGAAACTCGAAATTGGGTTTAGGGTAGGGTTAAGGTATAGGGTTAGGGTATATAGGGTATAGGGTATTGGGTATAAGGTATAGGGTATAGGGTGTAGGGTTTAGGGTATAGGGTATAGGGTTAAGGTATAGGGTTATGGTATAAGGTATAAGGTATAGGGTTTAGGGTTTAAAGATCAAAATAGCTAAAATGGTTTTTCATCATAGAAATCCACATGTCAAAATTTGAATGGAATAAAGGATCATGTCCGATTTTCACATGGTCATACGCTAACCGTACGTGTAAAATTTCTTTATTTTACTATAATAATCAAATATCTTATTTATATTATATTCTACCTTATGTATATATCAGATAATGAATTCTTTTCACCTAGATTTTTTTCATAAAAAATAAAGAAAACTGCATGATTTTTGTAAATTTATTGAAAAATTTTAGTGTTAGAAGAAAAACTCATAATGAAGGTATTTAAGACAGTATTAATTAAGCTTATTTATTATGTTTATATGTTATAGTTGAACGGTGGTAATTATGTAAAATTTAGAAAAAATGTGACATAATATGTATCATAATTGATACATTTTAGATGTTTATTAAATAAAAATATTATGTGAGTTTATTTAAAATCACTTTTTAAAATTGGGTGTATATGAAAATCTCCTATTAATTAAGAGGAACTACATCATAATCCTTTTGTAAGACCGAAGATTATTGTATGCACCACTAGGACAACTGCACCATTGATCTCCGCTGTCTGTTTCGACTCATGGATCAATTTGTAGATCAAGACGTTATTTGGCCGTTTTGCCTCTGTTAGTACGTGAGTGGGGAGTCAAGAAGCACAGAAGCATCTATCTGTTCACGTTTCCCGCTTCCGCTTCACTTTTCCCGCTTCCGAAGCGGAAGCGAAACAGAAGAGAAGCGCCGAAGCATAAGAAAGCGTCTGGGATCTTGGTGGAAACCTCCGATCATTCGATGGCGCTCCCGGCCTCACCTACGGCACCACCAACACCGCCTCCCTCTCTCAACCTCGCTTCGGAACCAGTCATCCCTTACACACGCCGAACCCGATCCGATTCAACTCACTCTGCCTCCCTTACGAGAAGATGAGGATTGCTTCCATCGTCTTGGGAGGCCGATGATCCCATGGATGTTGCCATTGGGTTTAGGGGAGGGGGATAAGGAGATGAATGTGGCCGTGGTCGTGGTCGTGGTGGCGGAGATATTGGAGAAGGGGGCGGCCGAGTTTGGGTCTGGAGAAACTGAGAAAGGGAAAGAGAAGAGATCGGTGGTCATGGTCGTGAGACCCATCGATCTCGCCCATGCATTTTTGCAGTCAGCAAAGTTGATGAAGAGAGAAAGAGTAGGAGCTAACCAGTTTTGGATTTCACGCGCTATTAAGTCTCCTGGTGCAGTTGTCCCAGTGGTGCAGCGAATAGGTTCTCTTGTAAGACTAAGATATATGGGGTTTTTTTGGTGTGACCCTGTTGTATTTTTCTCTTCAAAGATCAAGTTCTGGGTTTAGGTATGGAGTTGTCACCCACTTGTAGTTACCAGGAGTCTGTTTTGGTACTCCGAATTTTGCTATGTGAAGGATAGCACATGGTTCTAGCCTCATTTTTCCTGGGGTGGGTTCCAACGATATAAGAGCCTTGCAAACTTAATTGGCGCGCAGAATGGCTCCAGATATCAAAACTGACTCCCTCCATTAGTCAAGATACCTAAGCTTAAGTTTAACCATCTTATTGACGATCATAATGTAAAGAGCAATGCTACTAGATGAATCACATTTAAGGAAAATTTCAAGACACATGCAGTTCGATCATTTCTTTCTTGAATTGGTAAATATATATAAGTTTTGTTAACCATTTGCAAAGATGTTAAATCTTCATATGTTACTTCTTTTATATTCAATTTTGATAATATTATTAACGCGCGTAATGATCATGTTATTATTTGCAATGTCGAAAAGAGCTTAAGAATCACTAGCTTCTTGTTCAAGTCTTCCTGGTAAGGTGAGTGACTATATATATTTAGGTTCGTATGCTTGATTGACTATAAACGTATAGCAAGTTTTGGAAGTTCTTAAGAAGTTTATATGCTTTTGGGCATATACGTGTGCCCCCGAAATCCAGTTGATAAGGATTGATCAAGCATCTATGTACATTCAATATATGGTTTCTACAGGAAGCGTCTAGGTACGTAGCTAGCTAGTTTCACCAAAGAAAAAAAAAATCTGTATATGTAGCTAGCTAGTGACTCGATCATTGCTTGATTGCATAAGATCGAGTATGTATGCATGAAATAATTTGTACAAATTGCCCCATCATTTTCAACAGAATAATTCAATATATGGTCCATCGACAAGCAGCTAGTTCAAGTCATTTCAATAATGTAGAAGATTCAGTACGAACCAACGGAACTGTCTTTGTTATACAATGTCAACAATGTAGAAGTATGCCAGTAAGGCAACCTGTTTCAGTCTAATTATCAAGGATAGCATGAGGTATTGATATGTTAGTGAATGGACTGGGATGTTAAGTGATATATGTGGGAATCCAAACTATATGGTACCTCTCTGGCGGGGACCCATGACTTATGACAGCCGGTCCGGTCACCGGAAAATTGTTGTGTCTTCTTGGTGGTAAGTGATATGTACAAAACCCTCAGATAGCTAGTTGCACGAAGCTGTGCCTCTGGTTTTAAAATATTGTTCTATTTGGACAGACTCTAATTCTAGATTTGATATGCAAAGCTACGTACAATTGCGTATGGACAACAACAGTTCATGGTTTGCAAACTGTCGCTATATTTCTAGGTGCAGTTGTAACAAATGGGCGAACCAGAATGACTCGTTATATGAGGCATCAACCTTGGTAGCTCATCATCTATCTGGCTTTCTCAGTCAATCCTTATTGCATATCAATTATATGGCTGCACTAAACGGAATCCAAGAGATATCTACATATCCACTTGATTTGTTTTCATGTCATATATATATATATATATATATATATATATCATTTTCCATGGATGAAAATGTAGAGTTATATACTTTATATATGAACTTCAACAAATGGTAAATATGTATCTCTGTTTAACACTTTCTTTCTTGTATGTCGAATGGTTTACTCCCACTAAAGTTTTCCCAGTCTAACTAGGTATCTTTCTCGTTTGTCTGCACAATGGAACTAGGTCTCATTATTTTGACGTTAGAGATGGTTTCTTTCCATCCAAGGCTTTCTCATTCCCGGTCCAACATGGGGGATATACCACCAAATCAAAACTAGCTAGCACTCATCCCATTAATGGATGATCGCGCACAGCTTTGAGGAACACATGATCACTTGGTGCGCGAGAAATTTCAAACATCAGTGATAGTATGGAAAAAAATTGTGCAAGATCTTGGGGTTTAAAACATCTTCAGTTAATAGCCAAATATCTACATTAAGATCTCGCATTGAGTTTGGTTTTAGCTCCAAATCAAGATGCATGTAATCCGCATTATTCCCTATGCCAAGTTGCTAGCTAGTTACAGATCCTTTGTATAATCGTATCTACTTGAGCTAATTAGAGTTCAACTAGTACGTGGAATTGGTACTGAGAAGTGATTAGCCAAAGCAAACATGCTTTTCTACTTCTTCAATGTCGTTACTAATATCACATTCTGCAATGTAAAGCAAAGTCTAACACCCGGGTTTTAGGACAAAAAGGAAGGTTATAAGAATGATGAAGATCATACGTGGTAATAATCTAGTCTTTCCTAAAATATTTTCTTAAAAGGCTGAAGCTCAATGCAAACTCATGAAGCAAGTGAACTATATATGTTTTCTCAAAATGCCGGTGAACTATGAACGATTTGTTGTTGTTGGTTTAACCAAGACCATATATTCTCATCACTAACATATTGGATGGGTAAGGTTTAGGGTTTACCTGTTTTCTAGAGCTGGGGGGAGATTGAAAAATGGGAAGAAGCGCGCAAGAGCTTTTGGAAAGTGAGCTCAAGCACACTACTAGAAGTAGTGGGTTCTCAAGGTCACTGCTACCCATGCATATTGCCTTGTAACCGACTTGGATTTTAAACTTAATTAGGTTCTCAAGACTCGAGACTCGAAGAGAGCTACTTGATCGAAAATATTGAAGATGGAAAAATCTATGATACATGCATGGATCTTCCTAGTTCAACGTATAACGCTTCTCCTCGAGGAAGGGCTGACAAGGACAACCACGGTGCAACCACGTTGAGTAGCTGGATCTGATGGAGTCCTAGATTCACATTCGCTGGGAATCCTCACAGTAAAACCTATCGGAATTTGAAATCCCACCATGCATCTATACCTTGTTCTAGCTTTGGAACTTGCTATCTTTCTGGCACAGAAAATGCAATATCATTTTCTATTGCAGTCATTATAGAATGAACTTGCTTTCCTTGTTGAGAATGTGATATCGATCGAGACAGCTCATTCAGTATTGGGTTATTTCTGCTCTGCAACTCTCTATCGACGTCGTCGTCCCAAATCCTTCTAACTCTTTTGGAACCTTCCAATTGAGTTTTTCAATAAGTTACTGTATCTTGAGAGTTCGCAACTTTGCAAAATATCAAGTGAAGTGTTTGTTTCAGCAAATGCGGTTAGAGATTAGTTTATAGCACCTGGAAACAATATGGGAGTAAAAAGAGGTACCACACGTGGATTGAACTTGGTTTTATGAAGTGAATTCTTTTGATGCAGAAGAGTAAGATGATGAGGTTCTTGGTTCTTATTAACATTCCTTAGATCTTCGAAACAAGCAGCGCATCGATCATAGATCAAAACTGGCCTCATAAACTGGGTCGCAATCTGAGTGCGTGCTTGCTTAGTTGCTTATGCATGTGTTTCATCTCTACTCTGAACAATGCATCAAGCATGCAAGAGTACACTGGCTACAACATAAGCTAGCTAGATATATAGAGAGCGACTGTATTTAGGGGTTCTCATGCATGCCCTAACTTTCATTACAAACTGTAGCATTGATCATACGATACATTTGGAAGGAAAAAGACTAAAATGGAAACAGATTAGCAGCGTGGGAATGTGTTCATTAGGGCCGTCACACCACTTAAATGGTTCGTATAGTATTTTTGATATCTTAGGCAAAGTAAAATGTAGAATATAGTTGAACGATCGGGGGTTATTCTAATAGTCTGATCGAGTTAAATAAACAAATCTCTCAGCATCAAATTCCTTCGATGATGATTAAGGAGAATCATGTTTGAAATTTGGTAGCTCACACAAAGTTACAATAATTTGAACTTTTCTACAAAAAAGGCACCAATAATAGAACGTAAATGACCATTACATTTTCTTCATCGTTTCGCCACAATACCACCAACACCCCCACAAAGTTTCGTTCACCTACCTATTCCTAGCTTGTTCACCAAAGAAAGTTCTAATATAACATGTCTCACAAATAATTAAAGTTCTCTATTCATTAATTCCTGCAATCATTTTTTTTAGATTCTGTTCCAAATTATGAAAGAATAAACTGTATTAGGAAAAGGGAAAGAAATGTGCCCCCAAGCTTAAGTACTAATCATAAACGGGGTCCACTAAGATCTCATTAACCATCTCTGCTAATAAGTTTGCATCATTGAGCAATCTTCAGGTAGGCTCCTTCACCTAATTTATAATTATATCTAATATTTCCAAATGAGAGAGAGAGAGAGAGAGAGAGAGAGAGAGAGAGAGAGAGGACTCTTATTGAGCGAATGTGGGGGTGGGGGGCTGCAATTGTTTCTTCATATTGAGACATTGAGGAAGGGTCACATGGAAACATGCATGAGGTGATGAAGATACAAGGAGATCGAATTAGAAGAAGCTCGATCTACCCAGAAAACCAACAAATTTACATCCACCATTTGCGAAAACACATAAATAAATAAAAACAAATTGTTTCTCGTACGTATCATATCCTTCCAAATCTTTTATCAATTTGACTATGCGATCTCTCATTTGACTCGATAATTAAACGCTAGTAACTTTGCTCATAAACTATGTTGTGTGTTCCATCCAACGGCACGCACATAGACATAGCTTCTTTTAGTAATTAACTAATAATTATAGTACCAACAGATACTCTTATAATTGAAGACTGTTATAAATATTATAATCTATGTGGCTGTTTACGTAATTACTTATTAGTTATGTAGTATGATGTAAACTCTACCTCTATATAAATAGACTAATGAGAATGAATGAGCATATTTTTACCTCCTCCTAACTATTCTTCTCTTATTCTTTTCTTTACTTTACAACACGTTATCAGCACGACTCTACCATAGAGTTGATAACGCCAAAACCCTAAAAATCTCATATATATTTTTTCTTATGCCGCTAGCTATAGATTGACATGCTAGCACGCACATCCTTGTCCATGTTGATTAGATTCGATAATGATCAAAGAGTATTTGGTGCACCCTCAATTGGTTTTTATGCCCAATTCATGATCTATGAATCATAGCTTTTCATATATATCCATGTTATATATAATAGTCATGTTTGCTGGTACCATTCTTCTCACAAATAATCAGTAATCCTTTTTGATAACTGCATCACATGATTATACTATTGTCTTTACTTATTTTAGATGTAGTTTGTTGTATATACATCAATTTATTTGTTTTCTTTGTTCGACATGCACCTCTCATATACAACCATGACATTGAGATTCAATATATGGTAATCGATCAATGCTCAGTTTTATTTCCATTTCAGTTTTCTATTATTTACTATGCCCACATGACTTTCCATTAAGTGACAAATATTTCCTTATGTATATGTTTCCATTATGTATCTTGTTTGGCCTACTGTTTGGTGGCTTTGCAATTCTATGGAACTCATATCATAATATATGTTTCAATTTTATTTTTTGAGAGTAAACTCATGGTTCCACCTAGTTGTGAATTGTGTGATCATATCAAGACCTGAAGTCTCTTGATCGAACTATAGAGAGCCTGAAGTTCCTCAAAGAGTAATATAATGAAATTGCGATATGAAGATTCTCAAAGTTTCTGCAATTAAGGAGGGCCAAAAGTCCTTAAAGTCATAAATAATACGACAGAACCACATCTTGTGATCCCTAGTTATATAAGGGCTTGAAGTTCCTCGCCTTATATGATATTATGTTCTTATGTAACTAGAGGAGATCAGGAAATTAATATTATCATATTTGATAAAGTTAACCAGACCTGAAGATCTGTGTATTTTATTTATACATGGCACCAGAAGTTTCCTATGTACAATTTACTTACTTTTGTTATGCACTTTCTTTTTAGTACAATCTTTTAAATTTTATTATTATTCATTTGGGCCAACAACCCTACATCTCGATTATATGAATTTCGAGTGTAATATTTTTGGACTAGAAGTTTCAAAATATTACATTGTGGAACCCAAAATTCTAATAGTAAATATTCGAACTTGAAGCTTCGATTACACATATGATTAATGGCTCCAGAAGAGCACATAGAGTGCTAAATTTATCTAATAATTTGTGGCATATAATTATATCATGAACCAGAAGTTCATTGAACTAAATACATTATTTGGCATGGGAAGTTTATTTGGCATGACAAGTTATGTCATATTTTACTTATAGTGTTGCCTGGAATCAATAATAAATTTTGATTATAGTGTTACCTAGAATCAATAACAAGTTTTGATGACCACTGGCCCTACTCATAGCCGATCGTTTATTTGACACTTTCATAAGACAATCCTTCTGTCATGAGGGGGAGAGAGATTGTTCCTGAATAACGATGTAGAGTGGTGTGAGTTGTTTATCCACTTTCTCATTTTTATTTTGAGAAATGTCTCAGCTAGTGATTTGATAAAAGATCTTGACAAATGTATATGCTAAAAGCACAGACGTCAACTTGGAATAAAGTCTATGAGACCATCCATATTAACTCAAATAGTCTATACCACATTTGATTTGTGGGATGTATGTGTATCCAAGTGACATGGTTCTTCTAAAAAGAATGTCATTATATCAATGTTAGAGTTCCTAATACGGGTACATATACGAAGGTTGTAGGTACGCCATTAGAGAATGGTATCTTCGTTGACACATGAATTTAATGTTCTTGACCTCAAACTTGGTTTTGGTTCGCCACCAGCCAATGAACATCTCACTCAAAAGAAAGTGACAGAGCTTTCAACGCGTATTAGCGCATGGTCATAATATGACAGTCATCCCGCCGTTAGGGGGAGAATATGACTATTATCATTTGAATAATGGCGTGAATTTCAGTGGAATGTATCCACTAGGTCTAAAATTATAAGCTCCTGAAAATAGAAGATCATACATGTCATTTAATGGTCTACATGATATTACAAGTAAAAGATCCACATTTGCTAGATAATATTTGTCCTAGAAGTGACAATATTTTCCCTAGAAGTGGCATGGGTACCCAATATAAAAAATGCATGCATATAAGAATGTGTGGGATTTATGAATGATGATCATCTATTTACAAATGGTAGCTACCAAAGACCATTAAGGACTATATTAATCGATGCTATGCCACATTTCATTATGCATGTTGACAAAGCATATTATTGGCTAAATTGGAAAGAGGCAATTCCAATGAAACTAAATATTTAAAACGTGATGAGATACTTTGACCTTTAACCCTACAAATACAAAAGGGTATTTACCACAATGAAAGTAAATCACTATCACTATGATTTAATGTCTACAAAAGACATGAGATTATGAATCTTCCCTTATACGAATGATACGTTTCTATAAGTATTTTCTATAAGTACAGTGTTACATGTAACTGTTACATGGACGAGAGACTTATGACATGTTGTCATCGTATATTATGAGGGTCTTTAAAGACACATTGATAAACTAAATTCCTAGAAGTGAAGTGTCATTACAAGCGTATCGCTTGTCAAATCCTTAAAGGATTCAAGTACATGAATGATTCTAATGTAATTCGATCCATGAATACTTGAGAGAGCCTGAAGCTAATTCATGAAATCAAATATTCTAAATCCAGCTCATATATACTCATTCTGTTATAATTAACATGATCAAAATTGCTTCAATGAGTACTATGATTGGACTATAAAATCGAATTCGAATTATGATCATTATATTGCTACATATTCTAACTTTTAGGAAGTTATGAATTACTCAGAGCTCTTGTAAAGTTTATATGAGATGTATCATACACATTTGATATTGATGTGTATGGCTCGATACGCCATGAGTATGTTTCAATGCTTTAATGTTAATTAGCTTATATATATGTTGTTTAGCTATTACTTAGTGTATGAATTTGATCATATAACTAAATGAGGTAAGACGTATTAAAAATCGTCTAGCTTTGTTGGTATTGTTTTAACTTTGCAGGTACACAATTTTATGATGAGCCCCTATATGCAAAGCATGCATGGTCTTACTTCAGTGACGAACAATCAAACCGTTATTTACGGCGCATAAAGCTTGCAACGTTCAGAGGAAGATTCTCATCAGGGGGAGCATCCAGAAGTATGTTACCTAAGACATATGCGCGTTGTACTCTTTTTTTCCTTCGACCAGAGTTATTTTTCTCCCATTGGGTTTTTCTTACCTGACAAGGTTTTTAAAGAAACAACATTATGCGTGTCTAATTTCATCATTCATTGGTAGACATCCAAGGAGAGTGTTATAAATATTATAATCTATGTGGTTGTCCACGTAATTACTCATTAGTTATGTAGTATGATGTAAACCCTACATCTATATAAAGAGACTAATGAGAATGAATGAGCAGACTTTTACCTCCTCCCAACTATTCTTCTCTTATTCTTTTCTTTACTTTACAACAAAGACGTATATATAGCTAGGCATATACTGAATTAATAAATTGGTGAAATTATTCCAAAATAAAGAATTGGAATAAAATCTCTTCAAGTAATGAGAAAGGCTAGCATACCCACCAATACCTAATACATTTTTTTCTTTTTATTTATTTATTTAGATTTTGACACGTGACATCTTTATTTTTTTTATTTTACAAATTTAATAACACATTTACGCAAATATAAGTAATTAAAGTCGTTCAAAACACGTAAATTTGGCTTACACTTCGTAATTACAACATATATGAACATTTATTATAAAAGTTTCAACCAAATCTTCGACTTACTATGGTTTAAGACATAGGCTATCAAAGGAAGCAAAAACAGAACGAGACTTAGAATTTCTATAAGAACCATGTGGAGATTAAACATTATCACATTTGTTAAAATTAAATTCACGAGTACTCTAAATTCACGAGTACTCTAAATAGTTAAAGAAATAGAAATAACATGCAAATTAATGATGCAACCATGTCCAGATTAAAGTCAGCTTGGTATAGAAGATTGACAAAACGTTAATGAAATATTTTATAAGAAACAATATATCGACGTTAATAAGAAAGGCTTAAAGAACTCTAAGCTTCATTTGATCAGAGAATAATGCATAATTATTATTAATTTCATAAGTATGAAAAGAAAATGTTATGTAGAAATTAAGATTCCACAGAAGTCCTACAAATAAGGTACCATGCATGTGACCTAATCAAGAGTATAATGATCAGTCTTAACTATCAAAATATGTTCTTCAAAAGAAAGAAAGAAAACAACTATCAAAATATGTAGTAGCAAGCCTTTCTGCTTGTTTCTTTGGCATTTTTAATAAGACTTATCCCATATCAGAACAAATATATATGTATCGATCATTTGTTTCTTTTGAACTCCTTTTAACAACTTACGTTTTCCTTTTTATTAGTTATTTGATTCTTTTGGTGAGTTTGTTAATTTGGGAATGAATTTCTATACTCTATTCATAAAAAACAAAAACAAAAACAAAAACAAATTTGTGTTATGTGATTATTAATTAATGAAGAATATAGTTAGGGTTTTTCTAGGTTCATATATAGTGGTTCGATTATGACTATGTGAATCATTGTGTAATATCATCTAGTTTTCACTTTTTTATATGAATTGGCACCTAATTTTCTTCAATAAAAAGAAAGAAGAAATATATATTAAAGGAAAAGCACCAATATTTTAGAAAGTGATCACAAGGACATGGATGGAGATATTATGAAATCATTAGCTTGCGCAATATCTTATATAAGTTTTATTATTTCACATTAATATGACTAAACTTCCCATAATTAGATTCGGTTAATGAGGTTGTTCCGTTGTTGGAATGTTTGAAATCATCAAATCAATGAATGAACGAAAGTCCACTCTAATTAAATAATTAGCTTGAGCGGATTCTACACACTAAGATGCACTTACACCGTTAATTTGTAAGTGCTCAAATCGCCGTATAAGAAAATGGAATGAAGACTAAAGACCTTAAATTCCTTCATTTTAATTTCATTTTTGATCCGTTCAAATTAAACACTCATAATAAGAGTATATCTTCTTCGACTTAATTTTCTTAATTACCTCTTTAGTTGGAAACACTTGAGACTATTTTTTTTAAGTTTCAATTTTGTTAATGGTATTAGTAGTATATATGCATGTAGTGTGACATAGATGATTAGATCAAAATACTACATATTAGTTGCTCGGTTCACTTGCACCTTGGTGCATAGAAGAATTTTCGGTAATTAGCTACCAAATGATCTATAATGAATTAAGCACTAGGATACCTTTTAATTAACAGTTGCTAAATTAGGACTCCCTTAATTCAAAGTAGATTAATTTTGAAATCTTAACAGTGATCCTTCTAAAACAAACAACACAGATTATTTGCACAGGCAAAATCTTTGTTTTGGCACTACCTGACCGACTTATAGAATACAAGATTGCAATCGATTAACCACGCCTGATATAGATTATAGTTATTTCTTATATAAAATCATGATCACAAAGAACACCATTGGAGATCTTAAACCACAATTTAAACAAGAAATCTGACGTTAATCTTTCTCTAAAATGAGCATACCCTAACCTAAAATAATTAGGAATTAGGAAACACCCTTAATTAGCAACTCCTACTCGTAAGTTACATGAATTTATCATACAATTACCCAAACCAAGCTCATTTTGAAGCAAAACATTGAAGTCCAGTCTCGATTAATCGACATAACAATTAACTTCATACTTGCTTCCCACTCTAAACCAAATCTAAGCACCTCGATGTTAGCTCTACCCTAACGTGATCCACGAGCACAAACTAATCATATAGTGTAAGAAATTTTGAAGAACAAGACATTATATCAAGCTGAACTTAGAGTATGTATATGACCGGTATGAATTCAAGCATTGGAGGTGAGTTAAAGACTGAGCATAATCATATTAGTCAAGAAATCTGTTTTAAGACAGTTATAAAGTTTTATCTGATTTTAGTTTTTGAATTAAAGAGCAGTTAGAAGGATATGACAGTTTCTTGATGGAAGAAACTGTCATTGTATAACTGGTCTACATAGTCAGATTTGGTCCCTGCTGATACACAATCGTATTCTCATAAAAAGTCCCATTAACTTAGAGAATAATAACGGTGGAATCAGGAGAAGATCATCTTGACGACTTCAGTTCTTGTAACAAGATAAAAGAGGGTCAAGTGCGTTAACAAGTATATACAAGGTACTCCAAGCGCGCTAACCGAAGATAAGACGAGCGCCAAGACGAATATAGATCAAGATGGATCACTCAAGTTATTCATGTAAGTTATATAAATTCCAGATTTCAGTAAGGATAGATAATGTTGTTGCTATCCCGAAAACACAGGAAGTTCAAGTTCATGTATTCATTATGAAATAGATTTCATTAAGTATCGAATTCAGTTCTTTCAATTGGTATCAGAGCAATCTATCTTCATGTGAATTACATGTTCTGTGTTTCTTTAGAATCCTTGGATCTTACCAATAATCCGCATACAGTTTTTATCAAGTAAATTTCAAAAGTTATCCCGATATGCATATGTGTGCATAATATAAACTTGATGTGATACAAATGATCTCATGTTGAATCAATGAAGCACATGACATATATTTACCAGTATCATTATATCTGTTATTTATTTTTGATTAAGTTACTGTATATATACACTTACTGTGTTTTAGAACTACCAAAGTGCATCAGGATTTCAGGAAATATACTTTTAGAATGTCTGCTATATATTTCTGTGATTTATATAGTTTGTGTGTTCTTGTAAAAGTTCATGCATTCTGCACATCTAGGATTGATACTCTATGTGCAATCCTAAATGCAATAGACTGGATTCAATATCATAAACTGATATCATGACTTGATCTGATATAGATACAGTAAATGTTCCTACAGTAGAAGTTTCATTTAGAATTATGTGTTTTTTGGTAATTAATCCGCATATAGTTATTTTATTTTAGGTTTTGAATGTAAGTATGTATATAAAGTTGAAACCTGAACTGTTAAGGTGTCTATAATTCAAGTTTAGTTTTACATCATATGTATGAATTGACTACATTTACATGCCATATATATTAATGACATGTTTTAAATGAGATTGCATTAGATGTCTATATGTATGCACTCAAGAACTTAAAACTGATCTGCTGTATACAAATTTTCTTATTCATATGCCACCAAAGTGGGAAATGGAAAAGAGATTTTACAGAAATAAGTAGATCATAAGGATAATATTAGACAGATTAAGTTTCACTTACTACATGCTACCAAAGTAGCTTAGTACACCAGAAACTATCTATTCATTTAGTCTAATATATATGTAGAGATCACATCATAAAACTTAAAATTAATTGATATTAATTTCCAAAGAAATGTATCAAGTATTTGGTTTGTGATTGTGCATATAACAGAACTTGGAACATTCAGATTTCACTAGATATGTGTACACCACAAAGGTAGTCAGTGTCTCGAAAGTGTTTGAGTTTTCATATTCTTTTATATGATTTGGTATGAATGGTTATTCAAATCATGAATTTTCATTTGTTTTGGGACATTCAGAACATTCTAGCTAGTATCATGATACACTAGAAATTTTAAACTGATCAATTTGAAGTGCAATTTACCATGATCACATTGAGGAGAAAGATTCACCAGGAGCATTGTTTACAGTTGCAAGGATAGAAAGAAGCAAGAACAAGAGGCCAGCAATTTTGTGTTAAGGAAAATATGGCTGAGATTCAGTGGGAGACAATTGAATGTATCTGTACCAGTGGTCATATGAGAAAAAGTTTCTAGCTACTCCATCTTAAGGACAGGAAGGAAATAGAAAATTTCCAGGATGATGAAGTCAGTGATTTCAAGTAAATGGTTTAGTAATATTGATAAGCATCAGGAGCAAATAAGTTGTTCAATAAAATACTGAGCGAGACTTCTTCTCATAGCCAACAAATGATGAGTCTGGCTATTTTGTAATGGGCAACTAGAGGATGCAGTTAAAGTTCAGTGTTGCATTGTGCAAGACATGTGTTTGAAAACGTGACAGAATACAGTACATTTCCTTGGACTTCTATGTATGATCAGTGAAGTTGTGCAGTTTTGGGCATAAAGATGAAGTTCTAGTACTGTTTAACCAAGTGAGAACGGATCATGGTGTTTTCAATGAATTCACTGCTGCAACAGTTCCTAGAGTTTGTTGACGACATGATCACAGTCTTCTTTCAAGATGTCAAGTTATGAGGATTTTTGATAAAATGCCATAGAGAAATCTCTGAGTTGGAAGTCATTGTTTGGGAACATGTTTTCAGAATAGTTTACAGGAAGAAGGCCAGAAAATTGTGTACTTTTATGCAAAGGATAAGAGATTATTTCAGATCGGATCAGACTGAAACTGCGTTGTTTTAGCAGTATTGAAGCTTGGGGCTGCCGATAATTGCTCAAGCAAAA
Organism: Fragaria x ananassa; assembly: GCA_034370585.1. Lineage (NCBI taxonomy): Eukaryota > Viridiplantae > Streptophyta > Magnoliopsida > Rosales > Rosaceae > Fragaria > Fragaria x ananassa. The sequence goes on along the minus strand of CP139762.1, from coordinate 4,917,043 downwards.
GGATAAGGATTTGGTTCTAATAGTTCAATTGTGAAAAGCGTTATATTTAAAAGTGAGGTCTGACTAAAGTGGTGAGTATTTGAAAGACATATAAAGCGAGGATGGCATAAAGATCTGACAGGACTTATTATATTTACAAGGATATGTGTCAGTGGAGCCATGAACAAAATAGACCTTCAGAAGAATAGAAAAGCATGTCAGAGGAACATAAATCTCTCGAAGAAAACCGGAAAGAAGATCAGATCCACAGTCGAAGAAGACGAGGTCACCATTGAAGTAATAGGATGTTAATTTGATCAAGTTGAAGCGACTTCAGTCCGAATCAAGACAAGAAGGGAGTCGACTATTACAGGTAGTACTAGGTCTACGTGGATGCTGATTTGTATACATGTATGATGCTAATGTTGTCGTTGGCAAGGTTGGTAGTTTCAGGTAAGATTGGTGGGCAGATGTTTAATGCATACCAGGTGCTTGATGAAAGATCTGACCCAAATCTAAGTTGTGAGGATTACCTCAAATGGATATGTATAAGGAGGTTGATGTAATGGAAACATTAACAGAGTTTTGGTAATATGAAGGTGAAGGGTGGCCACAATGTAGGATGATGCGTAATTGAGGACATGGAAATATGCATTAAGAATGATAAGCTATACAGATTCTACACATTTCCCTTGCTTAAGATAAGAGTTCGACAATTATTGGTTCTGCTTTAGAGATCAACATGCAAGTTTGAGATGCATTAAAATGTGAGTGGACATTGGCTGCGCTAAGCAAGTTTGATGAGGTAATATAAAGATATTTGTTTGGCATGGAACTTGATGATTTCAGGATATGTATGAATAGACTGCTTAGATTGACGGCCTGACTTTGTAATTTGGATGGTTGAGAGCACAGTATTATGATACAGAATAGGGCTATCAAGTTTTGGGAATCACCAAGCAGGTTTGGAGATTTACAGGGATACTAGCATGGTCTTGTCTCCTCCCTGTATTTTGGGCATTTATTAACGGAAGAAAATTTATATGGTTATGGATTAAGCCATTAAGGGAATTAGAAACTCTAACATCTGCAATACCAAAATTTCTAGTGGGAGAAGAATTGAAGACTACTGTGAACGGTGTATGTGAAATAATGCAGATGAAGTGCAGAATGAAATATTAGAGCAGTACAAGGAATGCCAGATATAGTAGCACCAGAAAATACAGAAATACAAGTTGCAGCGCCAACATTAAGGTCTGGGAGAGAAAGGAAATTTGGAATCCCAGATGACCTCTGTGGGAGACAAAGAAAGTTTCCAATCCCAGATAGTCAGCATTAAGAAGGTCTGGGAGAAAAAGAAAGTCTGCAATCCAAGAATGGTAGTACCAGAAAGGTCTGGGAGAGAAGGAAGGTCTACGATCCTATATGTCTACAGAATATTAAGGTCTGGGAGTGAAAGTAAGGGTGAAATCCCAATGACTTATGTTTACCACATCATTTAATCACGCAATACAGTCAGTTAATAGTGATAAATGGATGGAAAGCAAGGCTAAAAATGGAGTGTGAACTTCGGTGAATAAAGTTGATACATGCAAACCTATAGGCTGCAAATGGGTTTTCAAGACCAAGACAGATGCAGATGGGAAATTGAAAGATACATTGCCAGCATAAGAAGTGCAGATTTGGCATGTTTGACTCTTTGGACAAGTGGGAGTTTGTGAACTCAGTGACACTAAGAGGATGCAATAGGGATACAACTATAGCATTATGAAGAACTCCATGAGTGTGCCTAGTCACTGAATGGTTCAGGAATTGGTTCATATATCTAAAGTTAAGATGAAGTACTGTTCTGTATTGAGAATAGTTATTTTGAGAAAGTTTTTGATATGACACCCCAATGAGATATTGTGCCATGGGCTACAGTGATTACAAGGAATGCAAAAGATGAGAAAATATGAACAAGTTTTAGTAAGGATCAAGGACAATCATGTATGCCAAATACAATATTATTATGGTCAGTATTGCCTCACAGATTTAGCATGCAAAACTGCAAAAGAGGAAGAGGCATCTACATCTTGAGGGAGACAAATTGCAAAAGGTCAGTATTTAAGCAAAATAAAGTGAACTAATAGCATTTGCTATATGCTTTGATTTTATTCCCTCAGGATGGATTAAACATTGTAGTTCATTCATGTTCATATATTTCATGTATTGTTTGCTGCATAATCAAGTTGTACAACTATAGATGCTATTAATGTAATAGCAATTTTGCAGTCAAATGATTCTCAAGTATGAAATAATTCCAGTCTTCAATTTTATATTGAAATTTTGTTAGGGCCATTTATATGCTTATATTGCAGATGATTACTTAAGTTTAAGCATATATGTATGTGTTACTGTGTTTTGGGGTAATTCATGTGGTTTTATTTGCTGCATTGTGATCTTGGAATGATGGTGATTTTCTAATTCACCAAGCCATCCTTAGGTTCATTGTAGTTAAATATAGCTGACAGAATTTTGAAACAGATTATTAATGTGAATTGAATTCAAGTGCGCACACTACAGCTACTGTGTTATATATGTATATGAGTTTTGAACAATGTCTAGTTCAGTGGGAGATTGTAAGAAATTTTGAAGAACAAGACATTATATCAAGCTGAACTTAGAGTATGTATATGACCGGTATGAATTCAAGCATTGGAGGTGAGTTAAAGACTGAGCATAATCATATTAGTCAAGAAATCTGTTTTAAGACAGTTATAAAGTTTTATCTGATTTTAGTTTTTGAATTAAAGAGCAGTTAGAAGGATATGACAGTTTCTTGATGGAAGAAACTGTCATTGTATAACTGGTCTATATAGTCAGATTTGGTCCCTGCTGATACACAATCGTATTCTCATAAAAAGTCCCATTAACTTAGAGAATAATAACGGTGGAATCAGGAGAAGATCATCTTGACGACTTCAGTTCTTGTAACAAGATAAAAGAGGGTCAAGTGCGTTAACAAGTATATACAAGGTACTCCAAGCGCGCTAACCGAAGATAAGACGAGAGCCAAGACGAACATAGATCAAGATGGATCACTCAAGTTATTCATGTAAGTTATATAAATTCCAGATTTCAGTAAGGATAGATAATGTTGTTGCTATCCCGAAAACACAGGAAGTTCAAGTTCATGTATTCATTATGAAATAGATTTCATTAAGTATCGAATTCAGTTCTTTCATATAGTACATCAATTTGATCCAAACCAGAGTAGTTATAAATCTTAATCCCAATTCGATTCATGTATAGACCAGAAACTGATCATCATGCATGCTCCATTCCCCTAGCTAAGCTTATTTTCCCATTATTTTTCTTCAATAACACCATAAACAACTGCAACTAACTCCATAACTGTCATAACTGAAATGGAATCAGATATATGTTATATTTAATCTGGAGTCAAATTGTTCCCCAAGTAGGAGAGAATCTGATGTGATTACATGTGTTCACATGAACTTGAAAGCTTGAACCAGGCCGCTCGCTGTTGGGAAACTCTCAGTCAACAATTGGTTTTAATCAAAAATTCTCCAACTACAAGACTAGCATGTGGTTCCATGCTAAATTATTAACCAGATGAACCCACGCAAAACGATTATATATTCCCCTACAAATAATAATAATTATATATAGGAGTAAATACTTGTGACACCCTGTAGTTTACACCTAAAATCAGTTTTGTCCCTCACTTTTTTTTTAAACTGGTATACCCCTATATTTTAAATTCTCGACTGATTTGCCTTTGTCGTCAAGTGAATCCGTTATGTAGCTGACATGGCTAACATGTTGACACATGTATGAGACCAAGGTATTGAGATGACAATTTTACCCACAGAGCAATTCCAAACCCATTTTGAATCATCAACTTTTTCACTCTCCTCCTCTCCCTATCCTCTGCAGCCCTTGACCACCACACCCTCCTCCTCTCCCCCCTCCCCTCCACCCCCTCGATCTCTCTCCCAACCCGAATCCTTTTCAGAAACATTTGAACCTGACTCCGACCCATCTTCCCTCTCCCTCCCTCTCCACCACCTCGACGCCTTCTCCTTCAAAAAATCACGGGATCATCACAAGCTAGGTGGTAGCCATGGTAGCTGAGTTAGGCCTCCTCATCCTCTTCCTTGTTCTGCCCATCTTCATCTCAAAAAAGTTCTTTGTGAAACACCATGGCGACCTTCTTCCAAGCCCCTTGGCCTTGCCCATCATCGGCCATTTCCATCTCCTCAGCCCTCACATCCACCGTTCCTTCCATGACCTCTCTCTACGCTTCGGTCCCATATTCTCTCTACGTAGAGAGAGAGGCCCAGTTTAGGTTTTTTCTTGTAATTTTTTGAATTCCTTTCTTTCTCTGTTTTTGCTTTGCGATTTTTTATAAAGGGTTTTGATCTGAAAAAGGGGGGGGGGTGAATTGGGAGATTGGTCAATAGGGAAAGTTTCTATCATTGGGGTTGAGTGGTTCGATAGATTCGCATTGCTTGTATTGAGCTGGGGAATTTGTCCCCAATTTTTATTTGATGCCTAATCTTCCCTCTGTTCATAGTACCCAGTTATGCAAGTTTGAATTTTGAATTGAATTTGAGCAGTTCTGAGATTGATAGGACCCTCCCTTTTGCTGAAAGTTTTGAACTTTGTGACGAATTCTTTGAACCCTGGACATTTGGAGAGAATTAAACATATACATACTTAGATTTGGGCATTAAGAGGAGAATAATAACAATTGGGCTTCAATTTTGTACATTTTGAATTGTGGTGTCATTGAGATCAACTTACAAGGGACTAAAATTATTTGCCACAGTTGATATGTGCAGTAATTTGGAGTTTATCTTATGGCACCTACTGTTCCAATCGACTTCGCTGGACAGAAACAGTCATTGATGGGCAAGTCACGCAAGTATTCAAAAGGGCAGATATCTGGTTTTGTTCCGGATTATCGGCACGCTGGTTTTCGACCCGAGAAAATCCTCCTCCTTCTCCTCCCTCCCTTGCTCCTCCCCTCTCTGCCGCCACCTCGACTCACCCGGCTGCAGCTCACTATAGTCAGGGGTATATTGGACATATTATGTCGATGTTGCAGGTTTCTAGCTGAGTTGGAATCGCAAGACCGGTCATCTCAGCAACTTAATAGTCTTCTTTGAAGGTCAATTGACGACAAGGGCAAATCAGTCGAGAATTCAAAGTATAGGGGTATACCAGTTTAAAAAAAAAGTGAGGGACAAAACTGATTTTAGGTATAAACTACAGGGTGTCACAAGCATTTACTCCTTATATATATGCATATTTATCCACAAAATTTTTGTTCGATCTACTGGTTTTCAGGATGAGTAATCATGAAGCACACGTATTTTCTGACGACATGCATGATACTGTGATATGGTCTGGAGCCACTTGAATGAAGTCTGTTCAAGACCTCCTGATCTTATAGGGATATGTTTATGACAACATTCATAAGCTGCATGTTCAGTTATTCGGAAACTACCAAATTGACAAAGTACGTAATGAAGTCTTATGACATCCATTACAAGAGCATATTGAGAGAACTGTTTAATGAGTTGGAGAGATTGAGAATCTGGAATATGAGTATTAGAAAAGGTTAAGGTTTTGCTTTACATAATTCAACCAATCCCAATTGGGCGTTTATCAATATCCATGGAACAATTGGATTAATTCTCATACCGCTGATACTCGCGAGAGATACAAAAAGAGTTCGTGTGTGTCGTGAGCATATTGAGAGAACTGTTTAATGGGTTGGAGAGATTGAGAATCTGGAATATGAGTATTAGAAAAGGTTAAGGTTTTGCTTTACAGAATTCAACCAATCCCAATTGGGCGTTTATCAATATCCATGGAACAATTAGATTAATTCTCTTACCGCTGGTACTCGCGAGAGATGCAAAAAGAGTTTGTGTGTGTCGTGTGTGTTGGAATTCTGGGTAGAAAGGGGTAAATTGATCTCGGCCATTCTTTTTCCATTAAAGCATCTAACGGTAAGGAAGCTATCCCTAGAATTTGACAGAAAAATGATCCCTTATTAGAAGGGCCATATATATATATATATATATATATATATATATATATATATATAACATCAGGTCTAAATATCCTTATTTATTCAAAAGGTACGGATTTTCTTAATTGACCAACTTTTCGATCATATTTTCTCATCTCAACCATTCATCTTTTAAGTATATATTAGTAGATCATCTCTACAAATTTTCAGCCAAATTGATAATCGTTAAAGTATCGAAACTATATGATTACAATGAACGAACCAAATCTGTTCAACATGAACCATTCGTGTAATTCACAATTTTGAATACTTTAATGATTGTCAATTTAACTAAAATTTTGTAGAAATGATCTACTCATATATACATAAAAAATGAATGGTTGAGATGAGATGTTAATACATCATATGTGAGAGATAGAACATCGGTCATACTCGCCTAAGATGACACATGCTGCCACATAAAACAGGCTTGGGCCTTAACTAAGCCCAACAAACCTACACTCTTTCTTGAGGGCATAATAGTAATACACTCTCTAATAAAGGCAAAATGGTACTTTTAGGGTGCATACACCCTATCTCTATAAATACATGTTTCTACCCCTCATTTAAGTAAGTCTTCATCTACACCATATTCACACCTTATCTCTATTCCCATGTAGCTAACTTAGGCATCGGAGGGTTGAAGGCCGGCAAACCTGGTCTTTTTTCTGACGTTGTTTGCTCATGATTAACAGGTTATGGGTCTTGAAGATGGTGTCTTCCTGCATTCTGCGTGATTCCATCCTCTCAGAAATCACACCGAAACAATTGGCGCTAGAAGGAGGGTCCTCAATTGGCAACTCTCACATAGTTCACCATGAGCTTATTCATCATCTGGCCGGAATTCCTTTTTCTGGAAATTTTTCTTTTTTCTGGCCACACTATTTCTCTCTCCCTTCTCAGTTCCCTCTATCCTTAAACACAAGGATCCCATCTACTTTGTTGTTCCTCCTAATATTACATCTCAATTACATGAAAATAAAGCTTCTGGGTTTCGAACACAATGAGTTTTGAGGAGAGAGAAAGTAAATCTGGGTTCTCTCTCTCCCCTCCACCATTGATCTACGAGCTCCACCATGCCTCACCTCTATCACCATAAGACTCGCTGTCCTCCGATGAGCCAAACCTAGCCTCCCCGTTGCTCGAAGACACCGGAAAACCGGTTCACACGCCACCGTCTTGAACACCCAGAAATTTGCTATGGACACCCAATTGCTTCTTTCTTTAGCAAATGTGTCTTTTCCCATTTGCTTCAGCGCCTTCCCAACAGCTAGCTCACTCAACAAATCACAACAACTAGTGCACTCTTAGGGTCGGTACTGCTAGAACCATCCTCTTGAGATCTCATTCTGGCAGCAACATAACTTTCCCAGGTTCTCGTGTCCCCGCCACACCTTGGTCACGGCACCATCAGTCACAATACAGCAGCTATACGAGGTTGCAGTAGTAGCTTCCCGACAATAACCGACAGTCACCTCGACCTCTAGCAATGACCCACGTACCAGCATGGCCAAACCCAGAATTACTCTGGGCACCCAGAGCGTTTCTCTTCCATGGTTTAACCCAAAACCTCTGGCATGAATAATCACTACCAATGTTCTCTTTCCATGGTTTAACCCCGAGTCTCACTCCTCGCATCCTAAGACAGACCAAACATGTTTCCATCCTGGCCTCTCAGGACTTCTCTCTCCCAAAGGTGGGATAATAAAAAATAAGAAATAAAAAATAGCCACCCATCCCTGTCCCAACTCCCGGCACCTCTCTCCCGAGATCCTGGAACCTAAACCCTGCACCCTACTCCTCGGGTCCCTGCCACGGGTAACCGACACCTCCCTCCCTAGACTAGCCATTTCTCAACAACCCGGCATCCACTCGAAACCCAATTCCGGCACCTGAAATGCCATCTCAGCAGCCTCTCTCGGGAACACTCTTCTCCTGGCACCGGCACCTCCTTATCGGTTTCACTACTCCTAACACCTCTTTCCTGGTATGCAACAAACCCTCATCTCATAATCCCTGCAGCCCACCTCCCTGCAACACCTACCTTGGCTCCCGGCAGCCCTTCCATGGCCTCCTGTGCTCACGACGCCCTTCTACTCTTGGTGTCTCTGTCCCGAGACCAGCCCCTAGCCCTCCCGACTCCTAGCACAGATCCTTCTTAGTGCCAGGACTCATCATCTCGGCACCTCCCTTTCCTGGCTCCTGCCACAAAGACACAAAAAGAAAGAGATGTGGTTTCAGCACCCAACAGCCTACTCTCGGCACCCACCCTTTAACCCAAAAACTATTATTAACCCCTTAGAGCAACTAGCGTGACCTTGCCAATTACCTTTGCTCTTCCAGAGTTCTCTAGAAGATTTGCGGATGGTTTATGCAAAATGAAATATATGGGATCAACTATGCATGTACTATCTCACAAGCAGACACTTCACGCCTATACTTCTGTTATTGCTTTAAAGGCTAATTGACAACCACATATCTTGTGGTACATGCAGTGGCATGTATATGATACATCTGAACCTATGGAGTTATGGGAACTATATCTATTACTTGGTCCATATGTCAACCAAGTCAGTTCCATAGCATGGGTTTTGTACACCTAGTCACACAACAAGATTGCTCAATTAATTAATAACATCTGACGTCCTCAATTGCCATGCCCCCACGGCACTATATATCAAGCCAAGTTCCAACAACGAGTTGTCAACAACACTTCACCTATAATGCTTCTCTATGATCTATCTGTGGGCATCATGACACAAAGTTCTCATGGGTCATGCCCCTATCAAATCGCCACACCTTGTCTACTCATCAACTTGTCAAATATGATCGGCACACACTACATACTATCATACTTGTGTCATCATGGCTTCTCTTTCCTACGTCGGAACACATACATTACTTCTTAGCAAAGCAATATTATCTCCAATGATGAGCTCAATGAGTACGTCATATTATCGGTTCGACTATTCTATTGGGATTCTTATGCCAAACTCTTTGACCGACATATGGGGTCTCATATTAACAACTTCAATTTTTCTACAATATCTATAACGGCTCTACACAGCTCCAGATAAGTCATACTTTACACTATTTAATGGAGTTATTATCATACAAATAATATGCCTCATACATCATAATATTCTAGAGCATGTTTATTACATGACATAGGGTTACCCAAAACACATTTTTTTTTTATACATGCTACATGTATTTTCATGCTTCAAATGCATCTATGTCGACTATTAGGCATGCTTACAAACACAATTTAATTGCAAACCAATTCCGCGAACATTGATGCACGCACTTCTGCATATGGCACTTGCTACACATAACTGCAAGTCATACATTATATATATATATATATATATATATATATGTGATTTTATTCTCTCAAACAAGTGTCGTGATCATGGCATGACACCCCACCGACCGGGAGCCATGCAACTACGCCAACAAAACATACGTGAAACATCATCGACACTTCATTTCACATGGCACACAGTCATGTTAGCCTCTCGACTATGCCATAGATGGCTACACACACCACGAGTGTACATAGCCAGGACTCAAACGTGCAATGTCAGGCTACACACATCACGAGTGTACACAACCAGCACCCTATCGTGCAATCTCAAGTTATACACACAGCAGGTTGTGTACCACTATATAGTACCACAACGTCATCAGATCTATATAGTACCACTATGATATTTCAATATCCTTCAGTACAGTCACCACATGTTCTCAAAGTTGCACCTGTCAGTCACTCCTCGTAGCGACTCTCTGCGATTGCTCTCCATGACAAACGACTCTACTCTCCATGGTCTTTGTACGGTCTCCTTATGGTTTCTCTTTGGTTCTTTTTTCTTTATATATAGCATGATCTCTATGATCTCTCCACCGCCACTCCCTATGGTTACATGTCGGTTGCTCACATATAGATAGTCTCTATGGCCGCTCCTCATGGTTCTTTTATCCTCATGAATTTGTGCACTCATGATTACGCTAAGGACTTTGGTCACTAAAATCAAACTCCACGTTGACATTCTGACACCTCGTTACTCCAAATACAAATGCTTATCAGCATAATATCACCATAGATAAGCCAACTGTGGCGAGTACGCTCCCCAGCACAGAGCATCACTTAGCCAACCGTACCAACACACTCCCCGGGCATATGACATCTATCAACTATCAGCCACCCGAGACGAGTCTATAAACACTCCCCGGTGCGTGACATCTACAAGTCACCAAAATGCTTAAGGCACTTCCTGACACATGACATTCCTCACCTCTCGAGCACACCATGGGAAATCCCCCATGCCAAATCAGTCCTCGTTTCGGGCAACAACCTTATATGCCGACATTTACCACGACTCAGCGACACTCTCCCTGCCCCATCAGGCACCCTTACCACACCTCATGGCCCGCTCTCGGGACACTTTGGTAACACCCGTCTTGTCCCATCAATATCTTAGCTACGCTTCCTAGCGTGCTCTCAGCATCTTTTCCACGCTCTCTAGCATGCTCTCACCATGCCACCACGCCTCTATGATACTCTTCATGCCTACTCAGTACCCTCGCCATAACGACACTCACCACGACTCAGCGACACTCTCCTTGCCTCATCAAGCACCCTTACCATGTCTCATGGCATGCTCTTAGGACACTTTGGTAACACCCGCCTTGCCCCATCGACATCTTGGCTACGCTTCCTAGCATGCTCTCGATATCTTTGCCACGCTCCCTAGCATGCTCTCGCTATGCCATAGTGATACTCACCCCTTCCCCGACAACTCCTTACATGCCCTATCGGCACCATCATTATACCCTAGTGGCACCTCTCGCCATGCCTCAGCAGTACTTCCTCCTTGCCTCAACGGCACCCTAGTCATGCCTAGCGGCACCATCACCATGCCCCAATGGCACTCCTCACCATAACTCGATGGCACTACGTTTGGTTTGATCCCATAAATGGGTACGTAGGCACTCTAGCATTCACCTAGAGGCAACCACAAAATATGTCACCATAATCTCCCATTGGAACACATACATGCTGGAATACCTCAGCTAGCTAGAGCATATAGTTGATACAAATCAAAGGCTACTAAACGCCTAAGTCATACAAACATGCCGGCACCCGTTAACCAGGCGAGATGCTCACTAGAGTTCCCACACCTGGCACCGAGCGGTACCTAAGCTTCGACCCCCGATCGCCCTGCAATCTCTAGACACCACACGGGAGCAACGGTCCCGGTGTATCATATTCATGTGTCTATCTCCTGGCAAGATATCATGACATCACGATTTCTCATAACGTGACAGAGCTATAGCAGCACACGACGTACCCTACTTAGAGGGAGCCGGACCATCCCCTTCCTTGCATGGGGACTAGTTATGTCACCACTAGTAAGACTCATACTCCTGATACTCTATCAGATAAAGTTCCCGCCCAAAAGAGTCTCTTGACTGCGGACTTGGGGACTTGTTAATACATCATATGTGAGAGATAGAATATCGGGCCTACTCACCTAAGAAGACACATACTGCCACATAAAACGGGCTTGAGGCTTAACTAAGCCCAATAAACCTACACTCTTCCTTGAGGGCATAATAGTAATACACTCTCTAATAAGGGTAAAATGGTACTTTTAGGGTACATCCACCCTATCTCTATAAATACATGTTTTCACCCCTCATTTAAGTAAGTCTCCATCTCTACTCTATTCACACTTTATCTCTATTTCCATGTAGCTGACTTAGGCATCCAAGGGTCGAAAGCCAACAAACCTAGTCTTTCCTCTAACGTCGTTTGCTCATAATTGACAGGTTATGGGTCTTGAAGATGGTGTCTTCCTGCATTCTGTGTGATTCTATCCTCTCATAAATCATGCCGAAACATGAGAAAATATGATCGAAAAGTGGGTCAATTAAGAAAATATGTACATTTTGAATAAATAAATATATTTGGACATGATAATACTTGATCTCAGTGTGTTTTTGTGAGACACCTTGCGTCTAAAGGTGAGTCTAAGCTCTTATTCTCACTACGCTATCTAATAAAGATATATTTGATAGGGCATCACTTCCGCAAAGACCTATCTCTTTGTTAATGCTAGATTGCATCTTTTTATCAGGCTAATCTACTACATCGATTTATCAACGAAGTGTGGTTCGATAAACTCATTATTCCATGTCCTCATGTACACTAGTGTAATACTTGTAGAGATCTCTATATTCTCGGTATTGGATTTGACATTGAGGCATCCTCCTGATAATCACAATTTAGATTTCATGAGACGGATTTGAGTATCACTGATCGATAGATCATGTTGTGCCAAGTTCGCTTTCTTTATTGTTTATTTTACATTGATGGATTATCTCAAAGTAGCAGTAACATATTTGTTTTTCACAAAACCAATTGTGCGTTAGATATATAGTAGTAACTTTAAAGAAAAGAAAATTATTGAGCAAACTATAACAAACATATGGTTAAAACTTATAAGGGAAGATCATTCTTACAAAAATCAGATAAGCATATTACAAGGACCACATGCAAGATAAATATTTACAACAACATCATTTGACCTTGATTTTGGTAAAGATTGAGAAGTGACTTGGCCAATCGAAGGGTGTACCAAAGGTCATGGAAGACATCTAGATATATGCTTATGTATTGGTGTAAACCATAGCACTTCACGGAAAATTTATTCCTGCACAAATCAGTTTGAATATATTTCATGAAAAATAAAGTTTATTGTAGTCGGTTGTGCATAAAACAACTTCTCAAACCCGTAAACCAATAAGCATCCCATCATGGTTAAGACAACCGAGGCCGCCCTAGGGTTCTCGTTTGAGAAGATGATGGGCCGGGCCCGACCTCGGTGGCAGCCTTGGGCCAGGAATGATCTCGGAAGGTATAAGGAAACTGGAAGCTTGAACCAACAGCAAATGAGAGTTGCCCCACATTGGTTTTCAAGTGAAGGAAGACCCAATCTTGGGCCATAAATATGGCCTAGCCACCAGCTTGTCAGGTATCATGAACTACTCTCATCAATTATATTCGACAAAGACACTGACTTAAGCTTTGGAAGAGGAAAGACCGGAAGCCCCCGGTCACCTTTGTTATTGCAGGACAACGGGTGGATAACCCACCACCTATCAGACACGCCATCAGCTTCTGCAAACCTTATCCAGGATTGTACATAAACATTTGGCGCCGTCTGTGTGAATCTTTACAAAAACGCTAGCGCGACTCGATGGCTGAGTTAACCGAGCAGCAAGACCAGGAGGCAGGACATAAAGGACGAAGGGAGGTGACATACAGACGTACCCCAGAGTCAGGAGGGGGAAGTTCAGGAATTACGGGGAGAGCCATGCGGGATGGAACTGTAGACATATAAAATTTAACGATAATAATAATCGTTGAATAATTCAAGCAACACGTAAACCCGACAAATTGGATACGTGGCTCATGAGTCGACAAAGTTGGAAAGCCGTCAGAAATGACACGTGGCAATGCGGGAATGGTCGGCCGACAACAAAACCTTAAATCCCGATTAAAATCAATTATTAAGTGCCGATCGATAATTAGATATCGATTAAATTAAATTAATTATCAAAACAAAAGGAAGTTGGACATGCCCAAAATAACTGGGTATACAAGTGATGGCTTGCCAGAAGTCAGGCGAGCTAGATAGACGACTTTGCATGAAATCAAGAAATGGACTTCGCGTAGAGGTACATTAAGGCGAGGCGAAATGCACTTCGCGTAGAAGTACATTAAGGCGAGGCGAAATGGACTTTACGTAGAGGTACATTAAGGCGAGGTGAAATAACTTCGCGCGCGTAGATTTATATGAAGACGAGGCAAGATGACTTCGCATAGAAGTACATGAAGGCCAGGCGAGATGGCTCCGCGTAGGAGACTTCGCAAAGGAGCTAGATAGCAGGGTTCGCATGCATGCGGAGATGTACGTTCTAGTTGAGTATAAGTTCCTTGTCCGCGAGGTGGCACCAGAATCCCCAGTTTGCTTGGAAGTCAAGATTCCGCGCACCTTCCTTCCATGTCCGCGAGATGGCACGCCCCTTACTAAGGATCGTGGTCAAAACAAGACATTCAATCCAAAGCGATTATACCTCATTGGGCGTAACTAAATTAATCAATTAAGATTGATTGATTTGATTATGTTAAGATTGGTAAGTAAATCAATCAGTCAAGATTTATTTATTCGATTATTACTGTTAAAGAAATACCATTGATTCAATGTCTTCATTACATGCCATAAACGAAGGTATGTTAACACTATAAATATCCCCTCTCATACCAAGAGGTAAGGGGGCAGTGAACCAGAGAGAGAAAAATTACTTCCGCGAGCTCGAAATTCTCTCAAAACCCTTGAAGAATCATCAAGCTGTCAAACAGTCGACTCTTCATCAACCTCAAGTCTGGAAGTTGTCAAAATCCCTCGAATAACTATTAAACTCCCCAAGTAGCCAGTTCTTCACCAAATCCAAATCTCAAACACTCGTCACGTGATCAGCTCTCGTGACCCCTTACGTCTCAAGAACAAGTGCTCGTCACCCTTGAGCCAATTCCATATTTGGAGATAGAATCAAAGGAATTCACAAATATTTGTAACCCGCATTCATATCAATAAAATTATATTATTCTTTATACACGTATTGTTCTGTTATTTGTCACAGATTTTCTGTGTCACTACCAGAAAATGGGTCTTGGGCGACGAAACAAAAAAAACCGGGCGACGATTTTTTTTTCGTCGCCCAAGGGAAAAAAATCGTCGCCTAAAGTCCAACTTTAGACGACGAAAATAAAATCGTCGCCTAAGAATACATTTCGTCGGCTAATATAGAAACTAGGGCGACGAAACAATATTTCGTTGCCTAAGATATTTATTTCGTCGCCTAAGTTTTTTATCCTTAGGCGACGAAACTGAGATATTTCGTCGCCCAAGATTTTTCATTCTTAGGCGACGAAACTCAAATATTTCGTCGCCCAAGATTCTTCTATATATTGTGAGGCGGGATAGAAGAATGAGAACTTTGAAAATTTTAAACATAAATTTCTCTAGTTCTTCAAATCGTTCGGTGTTGTGGAAATTTGTCCATACATAGTTTGTGGAGCTACTCCCAGGTACGTACATATGCATATATATGCACATATATATATGTGCATATATATATATTGATTTTCAGTTTTATTTGAGTTGAATTAATGATATATATATATATGCATAGAGTTTGTTCCAAGATGAGTAAGGGGCCGTTCTGTCATAGATACGGTTCACAGGTTTGTTTAACTGGATCTCAAGATCACAAACTGACCACTCTTCTCGGTGAAGGGGTCGATAGGGGTTCGCCTCCGTGATCACAAACGAGTCCTGCCTGGTTCCTGTAGGGGGTTCGCCCTCCGTGACATTGACACTTGCCTTCTGAAACCACGGAATCCGCTCGAACTAGATATATATAATTAATAATTAGTATGTTGTATTACATTAATATATATATATATAAAAGATATGTTCATTAAATATTGATATATATATATATGTGTTATTTTCAGGATATGGATAAGAGTTGGATTTCTCTTCCAAGATATCACAGAAAATATGCTGAAGGAGTTTGGGATTTTATGCAATATGCGCAGGGCAATGCTGACGGGAGTGGCATGTTCTATTGCCCGTGCAAGATGTGTAAGTGTCGCAATGATATGCATCGATTTCCGTTGGGGACAGTATGGGACCACCTGAAGAGTAACGGATTCTGGGAACGTTACACATGTTGGATATATCACGGTGAAACCTCATCACGCCCGCATGATCATGGACAGTTTGATGAGACGGGCAGTACATCCAACGATCCAACAACGACATTCATCAACGACATGTTTCCTCATGACAGCGGTGTATGCCCTGAACGACAGCACATTCCTCAGGCGCCGATGCAGGCCGTCCCTAGAGGTGTCAACACTGCCGGTATAGCCAAGTACAACAGACTTATTGCTTTCCAACAGACCCCTCTGTGCCCAGGTCATGAGAAGACCGTTCTTCAGTGTGTGATGGAGGTGATGCATATCAAGGTTGACACAAAATCGACCGTGACGGCTGTTGATAGGTATCTACAGTACGCTGCTTCGCTCCTGCCCGACGGTCATCGTCATCCCACCACGCATCATAAGGTCCGTCGTATCTTGAGAGATCTCGGGCTTTCCTACATCAAGATCCATGCATGCAGATATGACTGCGTTCTATTCTGGGGTAAAGATGCAGACGGTAATGACCTTGAAGGCCTTCATCGTTGTCCGGTATGTGGGACCGACAGGTATAAGCGGACTCCCGCAGGCAACAGGAAACCTGTTAAGGTACTTCGCTATTTCCCGTTGAGGGATAGGCTGGAGCGGTTGTATATGTCTTCAAAGACGGCCGAAGCTATGAGATGGCACGCTGTGAGGGAGGTGCATGACGAAGACCTCATGGTACACCCTGCTGACGGGGAGGCGTGGAAGCATATAGACAGGGAGTTTCCTCATTTTGCTTCAGAGGTGAGGAATGTGAGGCTCGGGCTGTCATCCGACGGGTTCAACCCTTTTGGGACCATGAGTCTTTCGTACAGTATATGGCCGGTCATTTTGGTGCCTTACAACCTTCCTCCATGGATGTGCATGAAGAAGGAATACAACATGTTGACCTTGTTGATTCCGGGGCCCGGTTATCCAGGTATCTACTTTCCCTTCATATTGTATATATTGCTGTTGGTTCAACACCTCTCCATTTATTGTTTTTGTTCTATATTGTTGGTCATATATAGTCGTTATCTGAATTTGTTGTGGTTGTTGTTGTTATCCAGGGAAGTGTCTCGATGTGTATATGAGACCGCTGATTGAAGAGTGTAAATTGCTTTGGGAGGTTGGTCATCCCACTTATGACTCCCACAAAAAGGAGATGTTCCAGATGCATGCCATGATTGTTGGTACTATCAGTGATTTTCCTGCACGTGGGATGTTGTCCGGCAACGTTGTTAGGGGATACAAGGCTTGTCCTGAGTGCCTTAGCTCCCAGGGGTGCAGCAATCATTGCAACAAGATAGTCCGGATGGGTCACCGTGCTTACCTACCACATGATCACCCCTGGCGGATAGATACCGGGGCATTTGATGGGACCGAAGAGAGAGGTGTGGAGCCGCATAGATGGTCGGGGGAAGAGATTTTAGCAGTGCTGGATGAGTATGATTTTGGGCAGCTCAGCAATCATCCCGATATTGTGGCCAGAATACCTGAAAGACCAGACAGGTACAAATTCTGGACACATAAGAGCATATTTTGGGAACTCCCGTACTGGAGTACGCTGTTGATCAGGCACTACCTAGATGTGATGCACATAGAGAAGAATGTCTGCGACAGTGTGGTAGGTACAGTGCTCAACTTGGAGGGGAAGACGAAAGACGGTCCTAAGGCACGCGTTGATCTTAAGAAAATGGGAATCAGAAAACATCTTTGGCTGAAAGAGGGGAAGAAAAAGATGCCTTGGGCTCCTTACACCGTGAAGCCTGATCAGAAGACCCAGATCTTCAGGTGGATGAGTTGTGTGACGTATCCCTCAGGCGTTGCAGGAAATATAGCCCGGTGTGTGAACTTGCGGGAGAATAAGATATACGGCTTGAAGAGTCATGACTGTCATATTCTGCTACAACGTCTCTTCCCTGTTTTCATTCGACTGTTCCTTCACCGTCAGGTAAATTTGTGGTTAAAATTACGGTTAACCTGTCGTAAATGGATTTTATATTAAATTTGTGATGTGTGGTTGGCCAGGTTGTGGAGCCGTTAGTAGCGCTGTCAAGATTCTTCATGAAGTTATGCACAAGGGAAGTGAGAAAATCCGATCTCCGGGAAATGCAGGCAGACATCATATACATCATGTGTAAATTCGAGAGGATCTTTCCGCCAAATTTTTTCGATATAATGCCTCACCTGATGATCCATCTTCCCCAGCAATTGTTGCTTACCGGTCCAGTACACTTCACTTGGATGTATCCCATGGAAAGGTATGTTTTATTCACTTACATCTCCAGAATACATATATGTACGTACATGTTCAATAACCATAACGTATAGTTTGCAATCTTATATTTACAGGCAACTTGGTGAGTACAAAGATTATGTCACTAATAAATCCGCGCCTGAAGGATGTATAGCTGAAGCATATATTGCGCATGAATGCGTCACCTACATGAAGTTGTATTTAGGAGCGTCGTTGGGAGCTCCGCAAGCCATGGAGGAACATGCGCCGCGATTCAATCTCTCTATAGTTTCCAGTGATGTCGAAGTTGGTGGAGCACGACTGTCCGCCGAGTATGCATTGTCGGATGAAGAGATAGCCATAGCGCACTGGTGGGTACTAATCAATTGTGAAGAAGTTAAATATTGGAAAGAGTTGCACCTAAATTTTCCGGAAGTTGATGGTGATCTCGAGTACCACAACATGACGTTTGCAAATTATTTTCGCACCTGGGTACGTAATTTAATCTTCCCTGTTATATATATATATATGTAATTATTTTCTATTGCATATATTTTCGGATATTTACAGTTCAATATCCGTTACAGATGGACATGATTAAATCTGATGATAATCCAAACTGGTCGCACGAACTATTACTTCTTGCGATGCAACCGCAACGGGCTAGAGTTTATCCCACTTGCACAGTGAATGGCGTGAAATTTGTATCTGAAGAGAGAGACAGCAGACGAAGAACACAGAATTCTGGGGTGATGGCGAAAGGTCATGGCCTTGACTATTACGGTGTTCTCCATTCAGTGGTCGAACTGGTTTATGCGGAAGGCATGAAAGTGCATCTGTTCAAGTGTAGATGGTTTGATACAGGCGCACAGAGCATGAAGATGGATCAGTACGGCAATTTATCGGTCAACACTGCTACAAGCGCCTACGAAGATGACCCGTTTGTTTTTGCGACATCGGTAAAACAAGTGTTTTATCTTGATGACCTCGCCAGGGGTGACGCGTGGAAAATAGCGAACATTGTGCATCCTCGAAACATTTACCGGGCGGCTACACTTGGAGTGACCATTCCAGGGCCAGAGGCTGATGCGTACCAGGAGCCGAACGCAGTAGGTATTCATGATGTAGCTACTGTTCGTCAAAATAATGTTAAACATGGTCGAGTGCTCAGAATTCGTGACGAAGATTCAACCTTTATTGATGTTGATCCAAATGAAGAAACAGACGACGACTCTGACGACGAATTAAGGCATAGATTACCAGATATTAATTCCGATACCGAAGAAGACTCATCGGATGACTCAGATTACGAGCCTTAGCTTAGTTATAATTGAGCCTTAGCTTTGTAATTGTTTGTATACTAAAAGAATATGTTTGTACTAAAATAAATAAAGCACATTTAAATTTCATTGTAAAGAAATTTTTATTTTTACTCTTGGGCGACGATTTTAACAAATATCGTCGCCCAAGTATCATCTTGGCCGACGAATTAGCCTAATTTCGTCGGCCAAGATTAATCCGAATAATTAAAATAAAATAAAACACATTTAAATTTCATTGTAAAATAATGTGATTTTTACTCTTGGGCGACGATTTTAACAAATTTCGTCGCCCAAGTACTATCTTGGCCGACGAATTAGCCTAATTTCGTCGGCCAAGAGTAATCCGAATAATTAAAATAAAATAAAGAACATTTAAATTTCATTATATTAAATTTTTATTTTTACTCTTGGGCGACGATTTTGACAAATATCGTCGCCCAAGTATAATCTTGGCCGACGAATTAGCCTAATTTCGTCGGCCAAGAGTAATCCGAATAATTAAAATAAAATAAAACACATTTAAATTTCATTATATTAAATTTTTATTTTTACTCTTGGGCGACGATTTTAACAAATATCGTCGCCCAAGTATTATCTTGGCCGACGAATTAGCCTAATTTCGTCGGCCAAGAGTAATCCGAATAATTAAAATAAAATAAAGAACATTTAAATTTCATTATATTAAATTTTTATTTTTACTCTTGGGCGACGATTTTGACAAATATCGTCGCCCAAGTATAATCTTGGCCGACGAATTAGCCTAATTTCGTCGGCCAAGAGTAATCCGAATAATTAAAATAAAATAAAACACATTTAAATTTCATTTGAATAATTAAAATAAATATCCCGGGTATTTATTTTTTACCAAATTTTTATAGCCCCGTAAGAGTCACGTCGATTGGAAACTATTCTCAGTTGAAGGTCCGGCCAGATTACGTGATTTGGAGGGTCGAATAGCCGTTTCCGTCCGTTTAGGGGTTTGACCGCGCCGATTGACCGGACGGATCGAGCCCTTATCTTTGTCAGATGGAGCTGAATTTTTTTCCACCTACGTAATTCGTTATGCTGGTCAAATCTGACGGTCGGTTTTCAGTTCCTCTTCTCCGATCAATAAACTCACGTTATATGTACTAATGTTGTATAACTTTTTTATATAAGTGTTTAGTTTAAGTGTCGTTTTGAAGACAACGTATACGTAGAGGCCTCAAACGCAAAAAAGTCGTGAAATAAGATATGACCGGAACGGTGAAATACGTCAACCCGTGAAAAATGAAGATATTCTGGTAAAGTTTCGGTGCCGGTTGTTCCGGTCGCACGAAACACATTTATTTCTGCCTAGTAGTAGCCCTATCCCGGTTATTTATTTTTTACCAAATTTTTATAGCCCCGTAAGAGTCTCGTCGATTGGAAACTATTCTCAGTTGAAGGTCCGGCCAGATTACGTGATTTGGATGGTCAAATAGTCTGAATTTTATGATAGAACTCTTGGCCGACGATTTTCTTCATCTTGGGCGACGAAATTTATAATGAAGAATGTCGTCGCCCAAGTATACTATCTTGGCCGACGATTTTCTTCATCTTGGGCGACGATATTTATAGTGAAGAATGTCGTCGCCCAAATATACTATCTTGGCCGACGATTTTTAAAAAAACAGGGCGACGATTTTTAAAAAAGGCGGGCGACGATTTTTACAAAATCGTCGCCCAAGAACGCCACTATAAAAGGCAAAAATTCGGAAACCCTAACCATTTCGTCAGCCGCCAAGCATATTCTCTCTCTCTCTCCGAAAATCCTCTCTCTGCCCTCTCTCTCTCCCTCTCTCCGACCCCGACCCCGACCCCGACCCCAATTCGGAACCCCGACCCCGACGTCGACCCACAATTTAAGGTATAACCCTAAAACCCTAAATTGGTTTTAATTGTTTTTGTTGTTATAATAATTGTAAATTGTTGTTGTTGTTGTTGTTGTGATAATTGTAAATTGTAAATTGTTGTTGTTGTTGTTGTGATAATTGTAAATTGTTGTTGTTGTGATAATTGTAAATTGTGATGTACGGTTTAGGGTTTACGGTTTACGGTTTAGGGTATACGGTTTAGGATTGTAAATGATTAAATAATTTAGGGTTTATTTAGGGTTTAGGGTTTACGGTTTAGGGTTTATTTAGGGTTTAGGGTTTGTAAGAAATAATGGATTATTTTTGAGTAAGGATGTAAATATTCGTAAATTAATTTTTGTGATATAATAAGCCCTTATTAATGTAAATAATTTGTTATGTGAATAAAAAAAATAATAAATCCTATAATAATTATTAAATTTTATTTGTGCTATTATTGTTGATAAATTTTTCGAAGTTTATCGAGCCTTTATTTTTGTGAACTTAATTATAAGACGGTAAAATATTTTTAATAAATTTATGGTTATTTTAAACAGGATGGCCAAGAGAAGAACTTCTTGACAAGACGGCTCGGACGGTACCTCAAACAACCCGTCGGAATCACTGTCGATCGGGTTTCCGTGGCAGTTTACGGCCCGACATGCGCAACTGATGGGTGGCGCGAGCGGCTCGGGTTCTGCGGGGCAGTCGGGTCCCGCAGCGACGGCTCCTCGTCATCCACCCATACTTCGCCGGTCGCGATCCCGCAGCGACGCCCCCACACAGTCGTCCCCGACCGACGGTGATGGCGGGTCATCCGGGGTCCCTATGGTGCCGTCCGGCCTCTTCCTTCCTCCGACGATACCGGCGATACCTCGCGTCGATGAGGAGGGTCGACCGATTCGGGAGCAGCTCCCGCATGTGGCACCGCACGAGGCCTATATCTACCGGGAGTTTCCCACGCCTCTTCATCCCGTGAGGGTCTCCGAGCAGACGGACATAGACGAATCCGTCGGCTCAGCCTCATCCTCAGGTAATTTATTATTACTTTTTTTTCGATTTACAATTTTTTTTTGTAAAAATGTATTATTAATATTAAATTTGATTCACAATGTCACAGCCGCCGGAACGAGAAGGCGGAACAGGAGAGGCACCGTCAGCAACAAGGGACTCGATAGGGCGGTCGAGTCCGCTGGACGGATCGCCATCCCGTTTTCCAACGGGAAACCGGTGGACGCCGCGTTGGGAAACCGGTACACGCGCGCCGCGGGAGGCACCATCCGCTCCAGACTCCCTATGTTGTGGGGAGTCTGGAGCCAGGTTCCTGATGGAGTGAAGGAGATGCTCCATCAGTCGATGTCGGTGAGTTTACTCAATAAATTACCTTTTTTTTAACTATTTTTTTAACTAATAAATTATTTCATTATCGAAAAAAATACTAACAAGTGGTAATGCAGCAATGGTTTGTGGTTCCCGAGGAGGGACGTGACTGGGCGGACAAGACCCATAGGGAGAGGTACCTCTAGCTATTTAATAATTTATTAAATTTTATTTTTTTAATAAAATTATTAATATTTTTTTTTTATATGTAGGTTCAAGGAGTGGAAGCACGACCTCCGGGAACAATGGAAGAAGTACGGGAGCGACCGTTCGGGTACCCCGAAGGAGTTCGAGTATCGGGAGTACGAGTGGCGGTGGCTTCTTGTCACGCAGTTCAACGACCCTCACAAACAGGTAATTCGTAAACAAATTTGAATATTTAATTAGTGAATTAATTATAATTGTATGTTTTTAAATATTTACTAACGATAATTTTTTTTAAAAAAAGCACCTCGCCCGGGTGAACGCTGAGAACCGGCAACAGAACACAACCAACCATCGTGCCGGTTCGAGGCCGTTTTCGGCCATCATGGACGACGTGCGGCGAGAGCGGCCAGAGGAGAACCCCTATGTGTGGACCTTTCAGAGGGCATATCCTCATTTTGAGGAGGATCTTGTAAGTTCCTTATATTTACTAATTTTTAATTTTAATTACATTTTATTAAATGTATATTAATATATTTTTATAATATATCCATTTAGGCGAGGGTGAGGGAGGCGGAGCAAGAGGTCATCAGAGGCATGATGAACGACACATGGCCGGGCACGGCAGAGGATGACATGTCAGAGGCCATGTCCAGGATCGACACTTCAGATCCTACCGTTGGGGCGCGGATTATGGCCACTGCCTTCGCGCAGCGTTCCAACACCTACTACTGCCGGGGTATGGGAGACGCTGGAAAGGGGATCCTGAAGACGACGCTAGGATTTCAGCGCAAGGGAGCCGCCGGAGCCTCAAGCAGCAACAGCCAGACCACTCGGCTACAGGATCAGTTCGCAAGCCTACAGTCTGAGCTGGAAGCCCAAAGAGCGAGGGAGATGGCGGCGATGGCGGAATCATATGCGGCTTCCAATGCTGCGCATATGGAGCGGGTGAATGAAGTCACCAATGCCAACCAGGCGGCTATGGGACAGTGGATGACTGCCTGCATGTCTGCACTTGCGGCCGGACAGCCGTTTCCGCCCATGCCTACGCCTATACCATTACCTCAGTGGCATCCTCAGTGGCCCCAGCCTCAGCAGCAGCCTCCTCAGCCTGACCAGCCGCCGCCTCAGGACCCTCCGAACGGGAATGATGAGTTAGATTTTGGGTTTCTCGATCTATAGGCAGAATTTTTGTAATAAATTATTTATAAATTTATAAATTTGTGTTAGTTTTAATTAAATTTTAGTATTAGAAAACTTTAAAGAAATGCCGAAAAAAAAATAATGACAAAAATTAAAAAAACATTATTTATATATTTAAAATAATTATTTAATTATTTTTTTAAAAAAAATTTAAATATATCTTAGGCGACGAAATCTATAAATCGTCGCCCAAGATTTAACACCTTGGCCGACGATATTATTTTTCGTCGCCTAAGATGTAGTGATCTTAGGCGACGAAATATTTATTTTCGTCGCCCAAGGTCAGAAGATCTTAAGCGACGAAAAAAAATTTCGTCAGCCAAGGTGTTAAATCTTGGGCGACGAATATTTTTGGGCGACGAGAGGTATATTTTAGGCGACGAAATTAGTATCGTCGCCTAAAAATTACTCTTAGGCGACGACGGAATTAAATTTCGTCGCCCAAGTTCTTCACCGACGGACTTCTGGCGACGACTTCTTGGCCGACGACATGTCGTCGCCTAAATACTTAGGCGACGAAATTTTTAAACAGGGCGACGATTTTTTTTCGTCGGCCAATAACTATTTTCTGGTAGTGTGTTTACACGAACACCAGAGTATGTGCCGCGGGATCTCAATCCCCAGGAGGTAGCAGAAATGTTGGAAGATATGAGGGCCCAAATCACCCGGTTAGAGCAGCAAAGTGCTAGGGATCGAGGAGAGGCCTCCGAGAGGGAGCGCAGGTTGGAACGGGATAATGTCACGCTCATGAGAGCGCTAGCCCGAGGGGTTGAGCACCGGGAGGCATTGGATAGGGCGGCTGAGTTGGATCGGACAGCCACGTCCTGGCAGACGGGCACTCCGGTGGGAACGAACCGTAAAACCGTGCACATAGGGACAAACTTGTTCCCAGAGGAGATGCGGAACGAGGGACCACCGCACTTGCCCGAGCCAATCCCAGAAGTCCAAATTGGAAGGCAGGGAGAATTGGAAGAAACCTTAAGAGTAATCAAGGATAGCGTGGCGAATTTGGCAGACCAAATCTCAGACACCGAGAGAAGGAAAATGCGTAACCCGACCCGTGCGAGTTTCGAGGAAAGATGGGGACCATTCACAAGAGCAGTCACCCGATCCGCCTGGCTAAACATAGCCAAGCCACTGAAACTTAGCTACAATGGGGATCGTGACCCCTACCTCTTCCTCGATTGTTTCAAGTCTCACACGAACGCTAAAGGATACTCGGACACAGTATGCTGCAATATGTTCCAGGAAACGTTAGTAGGGGAAGCGCTAAGCTGGTTCTACGAGCTCCCACCGAACTCAGTTGATTGCTTCCAGGAGCTGGCAGATAAGTTCGTCAATATATTCATTTTACGGACTGACGGGTAGAACACCGCCCAGCTGTTCAAAGTAAAGCAAGATAGGGGAGAAGGTTTGAAAGCTTTCGTGAACCGATGGCAAGGAGCCACGACCAGGGTCAGGAGCTTTGACAAGAAGGTTGCGAAGGAGGCGTTCATTCAGGGATTGCTGCCCAGGAAGTTTTTATATGCAGTAAAAATTAAAAATCCATAAGGCTACGACGAGCTTATGGAAATGGCGATCCGGCATGCGCATGCAGACCATGATACTTATGGGGGAACCTAGGCCGGGAAAAGGAAAGATAAAGGGAGAGACGGCGGGTCCCCAGTGCAAGTGATCCAAGAGGTTAGAGCTTGGAAGGGAGAGCGGGAACCAGACTCGTTCCCAGCTGGAAAGAGGCACAAGAAAAGAATAAGTCTGTCATTCCGTCTCCCCCGGCCCGAAAGTTTCCCTCATCTCGGCTCACCAAAGAAGACACCGGAAAATTTTGTGGATACCGTGGTAAGGCGAGCCATAACATTAACAGCTGTATAGAATTGAAAAGAGCCGTAGAACGCAAGGTAAAAAAAGGGAAGCTGCAGCAGTATGTGCCCGGGCCGAGGAACTTAGGGGCAATTGAAGTATATGGGACAATCAACACCATCAATGTCGGGTCCCGTATAGATCACAGGAGCAACAAGGCAAAAAAGAAGTGTACGGGACAGCAGGATAGCAAGGAAGTCTTCACCTTTGGTAGTAACAATCAGCGGTTAACCACCGATTGGAAGTCTGTAACCTTCCTGGAAGAGGAAAAGGAGGGAATAAGGCAGCACGAGCCTCAGTCAACGTATTATTCAAGAGTGTCTGGAAAAGACTGCATCAAGGAAGCAATAAGTTGATACAAGACCATGAGTCGCTGATTCGCTTCTCGAGCGATGTTGTTCAACCCCTCGGTTCAGACAACTTTAGAGTAAGCTTGGAAAGGACGGGAGGGGGTCGCCCGAGCAACAATAGAGTTTATCGTTGTTGATTGTGAATCGTCTTACAACGGGATCTTGGGAAGGCCTTATTTGTAGAAGTTAAAGTCATTTGTTGCTGGTCACATGCTGATGATGAAGCTCCCGACCCCAATAGGAATCATTACGATCTGGGGAGACCAGGTGGCGACAAGGAGTTGCTGTGCGGTAGACAACGGGAGAAAAAAGTCAGAGGTTCTGTCGGGCCAGCCAGACCTCAGTGTCCCCCTCAGACCCTTACATGGATCCCAGAGATGATGCCGACACGGATAAGGAGCGTCCGGGATCAGTAGACAAAACAGAAGTGGTATCAATCTCAAAGGCGTTCCCGGATCGCAAGTTGACCATCAGGACGGGACAGTCACCTTGGGTGCGAGCGGCCTTGATAAACTTCTTGAAAAGAAACGGAGGGGCGTTCGCCTGGACGTACAGAGACATGCCCGGGATAGCAAGTGGCATTGTAACACACAAGCTAGGAATCCAGAATGAATTCCCTCCAGTACGGCAAAAACGAAGGACGTTTAAGCCAGAAAAGTAAGAAACAATGAGGGGGAAGTACAAAAGCCAATAGACATCAGGTTCATAAGGGAGGTCAGAAACCCCCAATGGCTGGCCAACGTGGTCATGGTTCTAAAGAAGTCAACGGGGCAATAGAGGATGTGCGTGGACTATTCGAATCTCAACAGGGCATACCCAAAGGACAGCTTCCCGCTACCACGCATTGATCAGCTGGTGGACTCCACATCCAGGTTTGACCTCATGAGCTTCATGGACGCCTACGCGGGCTATAACCAGATCCGGATAGATCCAAGGGATGAGGAACACACGGCCTTCATGACCAACAGGGGCCTGTATTGCTACAAGGAAATGGCTTTTGGATTGAAGAATGCGGGAGCCACTTACTAGCGGCTGATGAATGTCATGTTCGCTTAGTACCTTGGGAAAATAATGGAAGTATGTATCGATGACATGCTGGTTAAAAGTCTAAAGGCCGAGGACCATGTAGGGCATCTTGAGAAAGTCTTCGAAGTCATAATGAGGTTCGGGATGAGGTTGAACCCTCAAAAATGCATCTTTGGGGTCATTAAAGGAAAGTTCTTGGGTCATATAATCAGTCGGAGAGGAATCGAAGCCAACCCGGAGAACATCAAGGACATCTTAAATATGGAAAGACCCACATTCAGGAATCAAGTACAGTTGTTGACCGGGAAGGTTGTCGCGCTGGCTAGGTTTGTGTCATGGCTCACAGATAAGTGTGCCTCCTTCTTCCAGCTGTTATGAGACCAGAGATAGTATGGGGATCCGAGCTGGAAGAGGCTTTCAAGCAGATAAAGGCGTACCTCACGTCCGCGTCGGTTTTGTCAAAACCAATCCAGGGCAAGATGCTTTACTTGTACCTCGCGGCATCCAAGTCAGCGGTCAGCTCAGTGCTCATAAAAAAAAGTCCGACGTCAAGCATGCAATATTTTACACCGGGAAAGGATTCTCACTAGCCGAGAGCAGGTACCCGGACGACGAGAAACTTGCTTTGGCCCTTATTGTAACTGCCATAAGGCTCAGGCATTATTTCTAGGCCCACTCAATAACCCTTTATACCAACCACCCCCTGAGGCAGATCATGCAAAA
Source organism: Fragaria x ananassa (assembly GCA_034370585.1). Lineage (NCBI taxonomy): Eukaryota > Viridiplantae > Streptophyta > Magnoliopsida > Rosales > Rosaceae > Fragaria > Fragaria x ananassa. Next base: position 4,889,056 of record CP139762.1, on the reverse strand, counting down.
GACGAAGATCAATGGGAGGCTGGTAAAATAGGCCATTGAATTGGGAGACTTCGATATCCATTACCGGCCGAGAATGGCTATAAAGGGCCAAGCAGCGACCGATTTTATATCCGTGCTCACGCCCATGAAAGTAATGGGGCAGCTGGCAGATCTCAGGCCCATGAAAGTGGTGGGAGAGTAATCTGAAGTCGGCCGGGAGGAAACAGATCCCAAGCCATACTCAAAGGTATCAGCCGAGGAGTCATTGGCACCATTCTGGAAACTCTTTGTCGACAGCTCGGTGACAAGAAATAAAAGCGGGGCAGGAATAATATTGGAGACCCCAGATGGGTTCCAGCATGAGTACGCACTGGAATTTCAATTCCAGGTATCCAACAACGCAGCAGAATAAAAAGCCTTGATTGGTGTATTGCAACTCGCTCGAGACATTGGCGTGGATAGAGTGGAGGTGTTCAGTGATTCACAGCTGGTTGTGAATCAAGTCAACGGTAGCTTTAAAGCAGAGCCTCAGTTGAGCTCCTACCAAGCGCTTTTAAAAGCATTTATACAACGGTTCAAGTCAGCTTCTCTCTCCCACATCCCCTGAAAGGAAAATAGTTATGCGGATGCCCTTGCTCGACTAGCCACAGGAGGGCCAGGTAAAGGAAAGAAGAAGGCATGAATTGAGGTTCTTGGAAAACCGAGTATCAGTAAGATAATCTCGGAGATATTCATGGTCGAGACGGGACCCGAAGAGCCTACATGGATGGACCCCATAATCGAATTCATGAAGGAGGGGTACACCCGGAGGACAGGCGTGAAGCACGAAAACTCCAATCAAGATGTGCAAGGTACACGCTCATGAACGGGAAGCTGTACCGCAGAGGTTACAGTTTCCCAAACCTCAAGTGCGTGACAGAGGATGAAGGAGAATTGATCATGGGAGAAATCCATGAAGGGGTGTGCGGGAATCATTCTAGATCTCAGTCGTTAGCGCACAAGGCACTGCACACAAGGTTCTTCTGGCCCAACATGGGCCCCATGGCAAATAAGATGTCGGTGAGATGCCGAAAATGTCATTTGTATGCCAACAGGATACACTCCCCTTCTATCGCTCTATCAATATTGTTGTCACCCTGGCCTTTCGCACAGTGGGGCCTTGATCTCATCGAGATACTACCAACGGCACCCGGACAGTTCAAGTACATGATAGTGGTCATTGACTACTACACAAAGGGGGTGGAGACAGAGCCCTTGGGAAAGATAACCACCAAATGTGTGAAGAATTTCCTGCTGAAAAACATATATTGCCGATTCGGGGTCCCGGAGACAATTGTCACGGACAATGGAACACAATTCAACAATAACCATCTGATTGAGTTCGCGAAGGACATGGGCACTAAGATGGTCTTCGCGTCGGTGGCGCACCCTCAGACCAACGGTCAGGTAGAGGCAATTAACAAAATCATTAAAAAACTACTGAAGAAGTTGGAAGACATAAAGGGTTTGTGGGCGCAAAAGCTGTCGGAGGTGTTGTGGGCAATCAGGACCACGACAACTGAAGCAACGGGAGAAACACCTTTTAGCATGGCTTTTGGCACGGAGGTTGTTTTGTCAATCGAGACATTGATACCATCATGAAGGGTGGAGAACTTTGATGCCGCCACCAACGAGGAAGGCCTCCGGTTAAATATCGATCTCATCGAGGAAAGAAAGGAAAGAGCAGATTTGCACAACCAGGTCTATAAGCAGTGAGTGGCACGCCATTACAATAGGAAGGTTAGAACTTGGACGTTGGGACTGAGGGACTGGGCAATGAAGACAATCATGACAAAGACGGTGGCCATGGAACCAACCTGGGAGGGACCATACGAGATCATTAAAGAGGTCGGCCCATCAACTTTCTTTCTATGGGACCAGGATGGGGTAGTCACCGGGTAGCCCTGGAACACGGAGCACCTAAAACTCTACCCCGTATGAAGGACCGCGGTCCATTCCATCTTTTGTAATACGTACAGTTGTAAGTGTTGTTGTCCCCAGGAGAAGAAAAGAAACACCCAGTCCAAGAGGACATCTCCATTCGTTTCGAATAACTAAACACAAGAATGGAAAGTTCAATTCAAACTCTAGTGATAGGTAATCCACCAGGAGGCATAAGTCATTACAGTCCCGAGTAACACCAAGCGGGACAGGTATAATACAAATTGTAAATAATACGGAGACGTAAGCAATAAGGTTAGCCAAGGTATAAAATATTAAAACTCGGGATGCCGGGCGTATACCACCAATGGGTATTTACAAAAACCACCGAGATGTGTAATCATCGGGATACGGCACGAGACCATTGTCTTACAAAAGCAAGAGCAACCAAAATAAATTACAGCCTATGACTGGCCGGGGTCTTCTCCCTCATCCCCGGATGATTCAGCCAATTCATTGTCCCCATCAATTCCTTCTTCAGCAACCCTCTCGGACGGCTCACCTGTCTCAGGTTCTTTCTCGGCTGTGGTCTTGGACTTGGACTCCCTCTCTTTGGCCTCCTGGACAATGAGCAAATCAGCAGTCATCTTGGCCTTGTCCAGGTACCCAAGGCGGCTCCAGACACCGAATTTCTTGGTAGTGCCACTCTCCCAGGCGGCCTTGAGCATAGCCTTCAGCTCCTCTGACTCTTTGAAACGGGAAACGGCAAGCTCGCCTTGAGCGGGGATCTGGCTTTACAGATCAGCTATCTGGTCGTCCCTCTCCTTTAGCCTAGACCACAGCTTCGTGTATTCCCGCTGAAGCGCGTCTATGTTGCACTCCAAAGCGATCACCCTTTCAGTTTTTCCCTTTAGCTCTTTAGTGTGTAGGCTAAGTTTGGCAAGCTTGTCGGCCAACGAACGTTACTCCTTCCTCTCAGCCTCCAAGTCCTTCTCCATTTTCTTCCTCTCTGCCCCGAGATAGCTGATCTGGCCGTTTAGACTGGCCAGACGCTCTTTCATCTCGTTGGAATCCTCGTTGGCATCAATGGCATAGACAATAAAGAGAGCCTGCAAGCAAAATAAAGTTAGTTCCACATCCCAAACAGTGATAGTAAATTAGCATTACTCGGGAGATGCTTACCCTCATCATTGCCTCCCAGGCGTACTGTTGGTTCTCTTGAGGAATGCTAGACCCAACCTTGATCCGGTCCAACTCAATACCCTTCAGGTCGCCCATCATGCCATGGATGAATTTTTCATCCGCACACCCATACTCTTCCAGGATCTGCCAGATGAGGATCTTCCAAATTTGAGAAAGTGCCGGAGTGAGAGCGCTTATTGAAATTGGGTTCCCAGCTAAGGAACCGGTAACCTTCTGCTTCTTCAGAGGTGGCGAGGCACCAAAGATACTCAATCCTGTCAAAGTCATGCCTTCATCCTGCTGAAACTTCGACTTTTTGGATGACGATTTCTTCCTCTGCTCTCCCAAGTGGACGTTGACCACGTCACCAGTCTTTGCGGGCCCCTCTTTGTCAAAAGGCGGTTTCTCATACCCTTCGTCAGGAATCTCCAGGAGTACAGCTTCATCCGAGACACAGGCAATTTTGTTTGCAAGGTCCACCATAGTTTGGGAGGCCACTTTCCGGACAGTTTCTTTGCCATCGACCGCCGACAAGCACGACCTTTGCACGCCAATTGTTATTTATGGACGTCGAGAGATTAGTGACGGGAGTCAAGTATTCCTGGGCAGCAAACAAAATGCACCCACGGCAGTTATACTTCTTCGAGTACAAGAGGCTGTACAGGGCGCGAAACTCGTTGATGGTAGGTCAACCCATCTCGGACAAGTAGTACAAATGGCATAGAGAAACCGTTGGTTTGGGGGAATCTTTCTGGGAGCAAGCTGAATCATGCTCAGCAGGTACTGCACGCACTGAGAAACCGGGAGGGAGAAACCATTCCTAAACATGTGCTTGTGCACCGCAACGAAACTTTCTCTTGGACAGCACGCCAACTCGCCTTCGTGAAGGCCACGCAAGGTAACAGTGGGCGGGATTCCCCAGTCTTCGCGAAACTGTTCTATCTCGGCCAGAGACATGCTACTCCCAGGCTCGTCGCACACGATGCCATCCTCCAAGATATATCGTCTTACCGAGCTTGAGACGTTGGAAATCGTGACTCCTTGGAAAACCCTTGAGGCCCTGTCGACATCTCTAGCGGATACACCTTTGTGTAACTCGGCAGGCTTAGTTGAAGATAATTCCCCTGGGCGGGATGGTCGACTAATGTATCCCTCCATCCTCTCGTCGTTGTCCACTATCGGGCGAGAGGATGTACTCACTCCGCTTAGATCGGTAGAACTTCGGGAATCCATCTACCCTAGAATAACAAACCCTAAGATCTATCAGTACGCGCCACTGGGAGTATGCACACTAATTCAAAGTTAACACAGGTTCAACCCAGAAGTCCCTAGAACGCTAACATTCTCAATTCTACCCAAAACCACACAAGCAACGCAAACACAGAGCAAAATGAAAGGCAAAAGCAGAAACAAGCATGAAGTGCAGTAAAATGAAGAAAAACCTTACTAGATTTTTGACGTAGTAGCAACGCCGGAAACTCAGACGTCCGGTAACACCTCGCAATTGTAGGGATTGGTAGTAGTGAAACACAGAGACATAGAGAGAAGCAGCGACACACAGAGAGAAGCAGCGAGAAGGAGCGAAACATAGCGAAGCAGAAAGAAAACATAGAACGACCAGAGAGAGAAAGAGTTGAGAGTGAAACATAGAAGAAAAGGGGGGAAGAGTTCATACTCAGAGACAACGAGAAGTCGTCTCGATCCATGAACTGGGGCATTAAAAAACAATAAATGAAAATGAGGCACCTCTAGCCATCCGATCAGACCACAAGATGGTGCCACGTGGCTTACACCGCCATAGCTTCTTGAAGAAGGAAAGAGTGAAACGACGTGCATTAATTTCTTGGTAGTTATCCCCAGGAATATCGCGACATTTGGCGAACATTCATTTAATGCCCCTACCACAGCAATGCACAAACTTCAAAGTGCAAGACCCATCTCGGATGAGAGTCACCGAGATCATAAGACCAAGTGCAAGACTCATCTCGGGCGAGAGTCACCGAGATCATAAGACCAAGTGCAAGACCCATCTCGAGTTACATTCACCTAGATCATAAGACCAAGTGCAAGACTCATCTCGAGCGAGAGTCACCGAGATCATAAGACCAAGTGCAAGACCCATCTCGGGCGAGAGTCACCGAGATCATAAGATCTATCTCGGGTGAGAGTCATCGAGATCATAAGACCAAGTGCAAGACTCATCTCGGGTGAGAGTCACCGAGATCATAAGACCAAGTGCAAGACCTATCTCGGGTGAGAATCACTGATATCACAAGACCAAGGGTAAGACCCATCTTGGGTGAGAGTCACCGAGATCATAAGACCAAGTGCAAGACCCATCTCGGGTGAGAGTCACCGAGATCACAAGACCAAGGGTAAGACCCATCTCGGGTGAGAGTCACCGAGATCACAAGACCAAGGGTAAGACCCATCTCGGGCGAGAGTCACCGAGATCGTACGAAGTAAAAACCCATCTTACCTGAGTTCCACCATTATATTCATTCCCCCAAGATTGGCACTCGACCGAGAGGTATAAGTAATCAACCGAAAGAAATTCTGTATCATCCCTTTAAAAACAGAGCAAGTGGCTTGATAAACCACGGACGGCGTTAACACCCGGTCACTCGAGTAGTAACACCGGATACGGAAGGGCTCGCTACCCTTGTCCATGAAAGAATGTAACATCCGTTCAACCCACGTCATGAGTCCGGACTTGGGGGGACTATGGGTGGGACCCATTCAAAATAGTATATTGGTTTACGGGCTTATTTTAGCAAGTCCCCACTCAAGATGTGTCTTGAACGGAAACTTGGGGGAACTTATAGTCGGTTGTGCATAAAACAACCTCTCAAGCCCGTAAACCAGTTGTTTACACCCAAATTAATATTTTACTAGACAATAATTGTCTATGTAAATATTAATTAAATTCTTGGTCTATGTCAGCCGGCGAGCCCAAGTTCTTTAAGTTTACAAATAATGGCCCGCCAGCAAGACCACGCTAGATGGAATGCAAAGTCCACGCGCGGAATGACTCCACACGGACTAACTAATCTCACGCGCTTTCAGACAAAAACAGAGCTCGCGCACAAAATGACTTCGCGCGGAACACACAGTTCGCCCGGAATAACCTTCGCTTAGGCGAGGCGGAATGCATCTAGGCGCGTTGGCGAACTGATTCGCTGGTTCGTGAGGTTGACATACGCGGAGTCCGCGCGATCGCTTATAATCGTTTCTGACTTTTTCCAGTCTTTGACACACTTTGGGCCAATCCCTGTGGCCTTTATTAATTAAAAGGCATTCTTTTGGCCTGCGAGCTGCTATAGCCCGCGAGGTGGAATTGAGCTACAAAGTCCGCGGTTCGCGCGAGTTTGTTTTCTACATGGACTGTGGCACCCCGCGGGATAAGATTGCTCCTAATTTCAGTCCGCATAAGACTCTACAATTGAGAGGCACGCCAGAATCAGTGTCCTATTCTAAATGAACTGTGCGAATTGGATATGTGTCACATAAGGATTGGTCTGCATTGGAGGAATAGTTCATTTGTTCTTCACGTTGCAGAGTCCAACACGCTTCTGATTGTCTTTCTTTCGCGCTAGAAACGGCTCCCACTATATAAAGAAGCTCCACGGCTTACTACAAACTCTCTCTCACACAACTCAACAACTCTCTCACAAAGACAAATCAATTACAATCAAACAAACACAGCAAACTGCAACCGAGTTCTCTTATAAGCCACTTCGAAACCCTCAACCTAACTAAGTGCCCCGCCACCTTAGTTACTGAGCCCTCCTGGACTGACCCCGATTCCTTGGAATCTTCCCTATAGTTGCTCTGCTCACGCCGCCGTGAGTATCGACCGTCTTGTGCTCGTAAATTCCTCATCTGAGGTGGCACCTGGAACTCCTTTCGCCTGATTCAGGAAGTCAAGCACACAATCAACATCTTCCCCATCCGCGAGGTGGCACGCCCGCAACACTCCCCCTTTCTCTTTGTTCTCTATTCACCTCCGCTCCACACGCTGAGGATCGTGGCCAAAACACTAGTAAGCATCCCATCATGGTTAAGACAACCGAGGCCGTCTTAGGGTTCTCGTCCGAGAAGATGATGGGCCGGGCCTGACCTCGGTGGCAACCTTGGGCCGGGAATGATCTCGGAAGGTATAGGGAAACTGGAAGCTTGAACCAACAGCAAAGGGGAGTTGTCTCACATCGATTTTCCAAGTGAAGGAAGACCCACTCTTGGGCCATAAATATGGCCCAGCCACCAGCTTGTCAGGTATCATGAACTACTCTCATCAATTATATTCGACAAAGACACTGACTTAAGCTTCGGAGGAGGAAAGACCGGAAGCCCCCGGTCACATTTGTTATTGCAGGACAGCGGGAGGATAACCCACCACCTATCAGACATGCCATCAGGTTCTGCAAACCTCATCCGGGATTGTACAGAAACAGTTTATATTACCGTATTTGGAGATATATCTTGGTCATGAAACTGAAAGAAACCGTTTGATGTTGATGTGAATCCAAGATCTACTACTTTGGGTATTAGTGGAACAAGAACAGTGACAACTCGAGAACACTTTAAACAACTAGTGAGAAAGTCATATTTTCCCATAAATGATGAGGCGGTTGATGGTCATAAGCAGCGCATTGAAGCTGCTAAAATAACCGACGCACATACCTTTTTTGAAACCGGTTTGCATAGAGGGGGTGGAATGCAAATCGATATAAAAGTGTCTCATTTGTTTGAACAAATTGTAAAAGATTTTGTGCATCTTAAGAGAAAATTTCGTCACTATTTATTTTGTGTTCGTTACCGAAGGTGTGCGTCCTAATCTTGTTGATAAACTGAAATTGAAGAGCCATGTTTTAATTTTGAGGGGTTGGGTGTTTAACTGATTTCGTTGAAGTCTGTAAGGTTGATTCAGTTTTCTACTACGAGACACTAAACAATGCAAATGTAGATATGACAGAAGATTTAAAAGTTCTTTAATCCTAAGGCAGACTTCTTTGTTAAAAATCCGAATTTGGTTAAAAAGAAATGTGTAAGAAATGTCGTATAAGAAGATCAAAATTATGAGCAAATGGAAAGCACAAGTAATGAGTCTAAGAAGTATATTAAGATTTTTAGAATTTGCTATAGTTATTTTTTTCCTTTCACTCGTTACACTTTTTGTTTAACCACTAAATTGTTCAGATTAATTATGGTGTGAACCGAATTAGGAACAACAAAACTAAATGTCTAAAGAATGACAAGAATGACAATTACAATACAATTTAAAACCCACAAACCACATTTCAAATACCATCACTTGTTATGGCATGCTTGTGCTCGCTGTGACATACTCGCAGTCTTCCCTGTCATTCCAATACCCCTTCCCGTCCTTGAAAAATTTGCGTATTTTAGTCTTATGGGTTGGGTGAGGTGCAGGAGATGCCTCGGGTGTCGGATATTGATATTGGTATCCCCAATGTTGCATTTAATCATTTCATAAAAACAATTTACATGGGTTAGGTGCAGCAAAGGCTTCCGAATGTTAATCAAGTTTATCAACGGTTCGCTCTGAACCACCCTATCTCATATGATGAAGCGGACACTTCAACAATCTAGGTCGTAAGCACCAAACGAATGTGTAGAGTGAAAAATGTTGTAGAACCATAAAAAAATCCAATAGAACCAAAAAAGAAACTGATGCCTCTGAAACATGGTTGCTGGAATCATGTATAAGCGAATCGACTATATTATATACCTTGATTTGAAGTATTTTCGACTACTTTGTACAGATGGAGTGCTGCACAATATTCTCCCTCCTACCATCCCTATAACGAATGCTGGTCCCAAGTGATCGGTTACAAGAAGAGATCAAACAAAATTTTGTAACCTCCAACTGTGAAACTATCACCTGCCCCTCTCTACACGTATCTGAACGAGCCTAGCATAATTATACATTTCTAATTGCAAAGAACAATGAACATTACAAGAAAGACACATGCTGAGGGGGGAATTTGGACCGGATGTACAGCACAGAAATGCTAATGGAGTTGAAAGAGTAGAAGTTTTGGTTGACTCATTGCCAAAATGCGCATGTGGCACGGTGAGAAAAGGTGAACCGTAGAGAAATGAGAGCCTTACTCTTGTAAAAATTGGAAGGCTGAATTTTCCAAAAGCTCTGCAGGAGGTTTTATTTCTGGAAATGTCTGATCGCGCATGGCACTAGAAAGATCATCAACTGAATAGGGAATGCTGCATCCATCAACCATGATTAGTGGGAGTTCAAACATTAATGTATTTTTCCCTTAGAAAGAGACAAGGGATTCTCTAACCTTGAAGTATCATCCAATGAATAATTGTTGCTGTCTTCATTGCTAGAATCATCTGTCATTAGAAAACTCATGCTGGAAATAACCTACAGAAGAAAAGTACATATCACAATTACGAACTAAGAAGTTTGAAGACAATTTCACATTTCTTAACTCACAGCAGGGGATACACTTGGTTCATTGTCAACATCATCCCAAAACAATGTGCAAATTCTATGAAGCTGCTGAACACTCAAAACCTGAAGAAAGAAGCATTAACAAAGGACAGCATACAAGGTCAAAAATCAAGTCTATTTATCCTGAGCAGAAAAATAAACTCACTAAATAGTCACCACAATATGCTGATATTGATCACAAGCGATCTTGTATTTGCATTTTATCCAGGCTAAGAATACATTTTAATAGCTAGTTTTACAGAACAAAAGGCTTACAGGGCACAAGTCATTCGTGAGTTCATCATAGGAGATTCTAGACTTTTCATGCAGAACCTGCAGAGATGAAACGAGTATTCAGATAAAATAACTAGCTCTAAATTAAACTGATGAATAATAGAAGAGTTTCCAACTTCAAAATCATGTGACCCAAAGAAAGTTAATTATCATTTTTCAGAAGAGTGAAATTGGGAAGTGTGCTCAAACAGAATGTACACCAAATGCTGAGCCTCCAATAGTTTAAAGCAAAAAGGCTTCAGGAATGTTGATGTATTTCTAAGATTAATTCAAATTGAATGCAAGGTCAAGATCATTTACACAATATAAGAAAAAGTAGAGTGAAAGTTGCTAGGATATTCTCATAACTTAGTGTCCCTAGTGAGGCAACAAAATGCGATAATATGGACAGATCATCTGATCTGCAATTCTACACTTTTGTTAACAACACAATGAAAGGATAGAAGTCTGAACTGGCAAAGCAAGGGAAACGTGCCAGTTCCATTTTATATGTTTGATTATCTAGAGTAACAACAATGCTCCATCAGTTATGTCTCTGTACAATGCTGTTAACAGTCAGTATAATGAAGTATTTACTCCCCAATGTACTGTATAATCAATCAGATATAATTCAAAAATCCTTTACTTTCTGGTGTTCATATTTTTTTTCATACAAAAAATTCTCTACTTTCTAATTTTGTCATACTTCTCACTATTAAAAGAGAATAAAGGGTTCTTAATATTTCCACTATACCTATTACATATATTTCAGCCTATAGCTACAAAAACGAATAACAAAAGAAAGGAGAAGCAGCAACATTCGAAGCTGACTTGTTTAACTACAATATCTAGCAACAAGAACCATCAAAGAAGTACTTTTAGTTTTTCTTTTACACAACTGAAGAAACTTACCAGGAAACCTACAGCCTGCCTAAGATATTTGAGTTCATCCCATGATGAGCCAGCATACTGCAGTGAGATGAAACATCAAAGAAAATTGATAAAGAAAAGAAAAAAAGAAATCACAAAGAAACAACAAGTGCTGTATTCAACGCCAGCAGCTAGGTAGTAAATAACTGAAATCTAGCCCTTTTCGATCTGGTGATAAGAATGGAAGAGTACCTCTTCCTTTGCTAGGTTACACCATAGTTCCAATTCAGCTAATCCATTCTTCACATAATGCCCATTGCTGAATGTGCAGAACTCTCGTTGAAGGAGGATGCTGTAGCACAATTGAACGACAACGCAGCCATGAGTTAACCTATGTCCTACATAACTCTGTACAATATGTTTTTGATAAAGACAGAACATCGACTTACCTATTAAAAATCTGTACATTGACATATGAGAAATTTTGAGCAAGTATCTTCTGCACAAGAACTTGAGGCACCTGAAACAGGATAGACAATCAGATCAGAACATATCAAAATGGATGGTTTACAATTGTTCAGAGTAGAATCGCGTACACAGTTTTCTTTCATTGTAGAGAGAAACCCATCAAGACACGCAACAACGGCATTCCAAGGATTAGCTGGAGAACTATTATCGTCGGAGTCTTCTGGTGGCTTCACATCACTGTCTTTCGATGTTTTGGGCGCCTAAATAATAAAGCATGTGATCAGTGCTGATGGAATGCCTCATTGGAGTGAGTACAAGTGACTGAGTCGGTTCACATAAACCAGGATAACTTAAACACATGCTAAGTTGCTAACACACAATTTAAAAATAATAATAATAATAATAATAATAACAACAATAAATGAAATTAAATCATTCCCCAGAGTCCACACTTAATTTTGTCACATCAACCGAGGAAGCATAACTTGCACCCTCCCAAACTTACATGAGGAATCAAATCGTAAATGAAATCAAAATTACATAGAAGGAATCTCTCTACACTATAATGTGCAAAAGAAAATCCACATCAAGAAAGCATGAATGGCAGAAGGAAAAAAAGAACAGGTAATAATGTTAACTTTAGGATTGATAAAATGACCTGTTATTTATAGAAGATCAAAAGCAAGTTTAGCAAAAGTGATCTCAAAGATTCAGAAAGAAATAATCAGACTTCTAAAAAATAGAGTAACCATGAAAGTCTTGCGAAGACCGGGTAGCAGAAATTCAAAATTTGTTGTACCTGGACACAAGAAGATAGATGAAGAGATAATTCCTTCTTCAAGTTGTCTCGGCTGATTCCATATATCTTTTCTACATATGCTGTAAGTTGCTGCTTGAAAAGTGAAGCTGGATACTTGGCCTCAACCAGGCGCACAAGATCAGAATCGCCAACAGCAATATTGGCAGACGAAGACCGAAATCCCTATGAGACATAAACAAGATATCACTTCATGCACAAAAGAAGATAGATATCAGATGAACTATCACAGGGACAAAATCTAAAGGGTAAATAAATGAAATTTATTATTACTGAGGCCATCCGTCCGAAAAATGTGGTTGGAATAGGAGGCTTTTTAGAAGTTCTAAAACTCCGTTGGAGCAGGTACAACAATATCGATGTATTGGATAACCAATAAGCCATATGAGTTCTGTTATCCTGGTCCTGCAAAAAGCATACACTATTAATGTATGTGTGTGTGTATACATATATAAATATACAGGCATGTTCTGGTGCGGACGTCCGCACTCGGCTTAAAATGCGGATGTCCCTCCTTTCTCCACCGGATGGCTCGGACGACGGCGCGCCTCCACCCCAAATGGTTAAACGTTTTTCATTTTGACTAATTTTTTGTAAGATTTATATGTGGGTAAGTAACTAGGGAATGAGTGGCTTTGATTGTCAAAATACATGCTAGAAATAAAAATGTCTTCACTTTAAGAGTTTAAGAATGTCTTCTCTAGATCCAGACTGTATATATATATACACACACACATACACACACATAAACGTTCCAAAGCGGACATCTGCACTTGGTTTAAAGTGCGGACGTCCCTCCATTCTCCACTAGACGGCTCAACGACGGCGCGCTTCCACCCTCAGCGGACTTCAGCAGCGTTTTCGATCACTTTCCCTCCCTGGCGAGTTCGCCGAATTCCAGTTTTCCGGCTAGATCACCCAAAACTTCAAATCCAATCGATCTCGCCGGAAAACTGGAATTCGGTGGACTCACCGGGGAGGGAAAGTGATCGGGAACTTGCTGGAGTCCATTGGGGTGGAGGCCCGCCGTCGTCGGAGCCGTCCGGTGGAGAACGGAGGGACATCTGCACTTTAAGCCGAGTGCGGACGTCTGCTTTGGAACGTTATATATATATAGGGAGGATCTAAAGAGGACATCCTTACTTTAAGAATTTGAGGATTTCTACTATTTTACATTAGTAGATGACTTCACTTAACGATCTCAACTGTTGGTTCTCTAGATTCATATGTAAGAAACATGTATACAAAATTTCAACTAATTCCATAATCATTTGGTTATTCAAATTGACGTAAATAATTGTAGACCGTTAAATAAAATTAAAACAAATATTGTGCTAATCAAATGGTTAAACATTTTTATTTTGGCTAATTTTTTGTATGATTCATATGTGAGTAAGTAGTTGGGGATGTGGTGGTTTTGATTGTCAAAATACATGCTAGAACAAAATACATCCTTACTTTAAGAGTTTGAGGATGTTCTCTCTAGATCCGAACTCATATATGAAAATCTTAAATTACTGGTCCAGTGCTTAAACGTGGGTAAAATAAAATTAATAATGAATATAACTTACCTCTATAGCCGAACCAATTATCTGAATAAGCCGGTCAAAGACATTAGTTTTTTCAGCTTCAAATGACTTCCAGTGGAGAAGACATTTGTATATCGTAATTGCTGCAACTGGCTTTCCTTCACTGAACCCCAGATCACTTGTTACGCATTTCATCAGAGCATCAACACTCTCCTGCAGGATATAGGAAAATACTAAGCAAAAAAACTTGAATGAAAAAAAGTGAGAAAAAAGAACATAATGAACTGGAAGAATGATTTAAAATGAAAGGGAAAAAAAAACAAAACATACATGTTGCCTTTCAATTTGGGATTTCCTGAAAGACTCTGACCCAAATTTTGTTGATGATGCAGCTCTCAGTGGTTCCTATACATGACGTAAAACCACTTTAAGATCATAGATAGAACAGTGAATAAATATGTTGTAAACCACTCTTGCTTTGATACATTCACTTACATGATGACCATCGACCAGCAATTAGGGGAGGGAAAGAAAGTATTCAAAAGAATGTTCTTAAAGGGAACAATGTGAAAATTATTTTATGCCATGTCTACCTGAGCTGTTGCAGCTGCTAAATGTTCTGATGTCTTCTGAGATGGTGACATCCGCAACGAATGCTGCCGTAAAACTTGGTCCTTGGTTTGAATGTCAGAGAGTTTCTCCTTGAGCCTGAAGTTCGACAGAAACTAGTAAATATTAAAGGACAACTAAACTAAACCAAACCAAATCAAACATGAAGATCACGATAACTAATTTCCGTAGTAATTGACTGAATAGATATCACCGATGCCTCCTAGTCTAATATGACAGAAGTGAAGAACCGAAGAGAGAACCTCTGCATGGTAGTCTTCAATTCAATTATCTTAGACTCTGCCACCATAGCCTGCTTCAATCGCTCTTCACTAAGCTTGCTTGTTTCATCAATTTTCTTTTCCAGTGAATTTACCAAAGCCTGCAAAAGGATCAGAGTCAGCTGGAATAAAAGGAAAAACTAACAGAGAATCTGGTTGAAACCACAAAATATTACTTTTTTATTTGAAAGTATTCAGAACCAAATTTTGCACACAGATTACAAACATTTACCTTGAGCTTCATGTTCTCAGAAGCAAGGTTATTGGCCATCTGATCACCAGCAACTGGAAGTTCCACAGGAGCTTGTTCAGCTCTTGTCGTTGCAGCCTCACCTTCCTTAGAACTTAGAGGTTTAGTTTCTTGAGATTGACCATTTAAATTTAATAAAGCCTGCAAGAGATCTTAGCCAGCTCAAAATTGTAAAATAAAAAAGGTAAAAACTAACAGCATATGCTTGACTGCAATGTCAAACAGTCAATTTGCTTACAATTATTCAGGAGAAACATATGTTTGCAGGAGTTTCAGAACCTTTACCTTGAGCTGCTCATTCTCAGCAGTTAGCTTATTGATTATTTCATGATCAACTACAGAAACCTCCTGCGTAACGGACATTTGGTCACCACCTTTCGATGCGGCTTGCAATTTGAGTTGCATCTCTTCTAAAGCAGACTGCAACTTTGTATTTTCCGTTTTTAGCTCTTCAACTTCCTTTTCCAACTTTTTTTTGGCATCTTGGAGGGCACCAGTTTCCTTTGCATCCTGTAAAAAGGAAAAGTTGATGTAACAACTATTCATATCCAGCTTGCATACTCACTGCTTTGGAAACCATGTAACCAACTAACCATAGAGTGGAACAAAAAATACAGGTCCGAACAAAAGTTGATGAAAATGTCATTCGATCCAGTAATTTGCACTGATACACACACGCACACAGAGATGAAGCAGAAGTAGAAGACTGCTATATTTTTTTTGTATCACTTTTTCTTTTCTTTTGCATGAACCAAACAGTTGTATACTTACACAAGATAAATGAATTTCTCAGAAAGAAAAATGAGAAATTTTTCTGTCCTTTTCAATTGAATTATATATTACCTTCTTCCAAAGCACCAAAAAAATGTGAAATTAACTCGTGATCTACCAAAACAGTTTCCTTTACAATTCCATATAAGGCTTTAGAATTTGGAGAGACAGATCTTGAGTTGTTCTAGGTTGTGAATCGAACGACAACATTTTGAGTCCTAGCAACAGAATAAACATACACAACTATAGAAGTTTTCCTATACGAGGGAGCATTGGAGCATCTATGTGAGTGAATCCTTGAAAGATGAGAAACAAACTGACAAGCATTCCAACAAGGGACAACAGAATACAGATGTGGGAAGCTTACATCTGGATAAAGAAGAGAAATTAGAATGAAACAAAAGAAAGAAGATACACACCATTCTAAGCTTCAGCAACATCTTCCGAGCAGCTTCTTGTCTTATAACACATTGTGTGGTGATTGCTACTTTTTTCATACTCAAATATCGAGCACAGCTCAAGTATCGCCGGCCTTGACTCTGTCATAGATGATAGAATTAGTGGCATACACGACATAAAAATATTTTAACAATAACACAATGAATTCTATAGTATCTTTTGAATGGCTAAACTTCAATGTTCGAATGAGGGTTCGTACAATTCTTTTCTACTATATTCTTTTTCTCAGCATTATTCAAGACTGAAAGGGATTAGTACAAAGGTGGAAAAAATTATGAAAAGATTCAGATGCGGTGGACAAGTTTCAAAGGTTGAAGTAGCAGCTTGAATCATAGTTCATGCATAAACCCAATACGTGTCATGTGCTTCAAGAAAAGAGACCGTATCTATTATGCCAAAACCTATGCATTATGTGTCAAGATGCAGAATGAGTATAATCATGTGTTAATTCAACATGTAACAGCTTACATCATGAAAGATGGAGGTTGAGGAATTGTGGGAGTTATGCACTGCTCTTCCTTAGGGGCATCTGTTTCAGTTGATTTTATGGGCATCAACATTTATCTAGTTTGTTAAATTAGAAGGCTGTAACCCTTAGTTATTTAGTTCTGTGATTGCATGTATGGTTATGTATGATCTGGTTTTGTTGTTATTTTATTTTTTTCCTTATTGGACTAGACTGCTTTGACGTTTTGGGTTTTGATGCAAAATATCAGATATCACTATATCAGTGTTGCTATAATAAACAGAATTGTAATCCTCACCTGGATAATAATTGCAGAGGTTGTTCTTCTCCTGAACGTAAGCTCATTACGAGCAGCCCACCCACGCATAGCAGTTTGAATAGAAACAGCTGAAGACCACACATTTTTATAAAAATTCTTTGAGATATATCTGCGACTGTACTTCTGGATTTTCACAGAAGCAACTTCTCTTCTCAAGTTTTCATATAGATGCCGTCCAATCTTTCCTGGAATCAGCTCCAAAAACCAAAATGTTTGTTACTATCTCTTGGGGTAGAATGCAACTTATCACCAAGAAGTTCAAGTGGAATACTTGGTACCTCTACACACAGCTTGGATTTCAATGGCAGATGACCGTAACCGGATATATACTTTTCGACATACATATGAGCGAATTTTATTCTGGATAACACGTGCCAATCTTCCTAAGACCTCAGCTCGACAAGCATCTAGTTCTGCCATCTGACCCGCTCTGAGAAACACTTTTGTTTTGCCAATCTACAAGAGAAACATAAAGATTTTTCCTTTAAATACTACGAAGAGTGAAGGTTTGGATCATATAAAGCTCAGCAGTAACAAGCAGCTTCGGTTCTGCAAACTGGTGCATTTGTCAAATTGCAGTGACACTCCAGTGCAATAAAAACCAAAGTCCTCTATAGCAAGAACTGCCTCCATTTCAGTAAATACTAGATACATACAGACAACATAAGTATTTTCAATTGTACATAATCCTTTAATAGAGATGATAAACTCTATAAACTAATAAAACCAGAACTAGTCTGAGTACCTGATATCCCTGGAGGTTGGCATTCTGCAAGAGCTTCTGGCATGCAGTGACCTCATCCAAACTAAACATAAAGAACTAAGATGGTTAATAGGACTTCTTTCTCACACAATAAATATATATAAATAAATAAAACACACGAAAAAGAAGAAACCTAATGCTAAAGACCTGATACATGTATGGTTATAGTCTTATAGATACATCATAAATCATGGCAGTTGCCTTGTAAATGTATAGTCATTCTTTCTCTCATTATATGAATATTTTTATTTGAGTGATCAAGCAACAGTACAATCTCTGGGTTAGAACAGTACAATCTCCCCCCTTGAGCCATGCCTTAGTTAGAACAGCTGCTCTTTATCAAATAGATCCCATGATTCAAAAGAACTGATTCTGAAGGTTAAAAACAGAATCATATTTTATCCGTAACTCCTCCCCAACCCACATATAGTTTTGAGAAAGACGTGTGTTTCTCAAGAGCCATATAACCCAAAAACTATTGCAAACTACAACTCTACAAAACTTTTATATTGGATTCTGCATAATCATCCACATCTCTCACACAACAATAATACATATATTAATTGTTGCACAACATGATAGATGAGGAGAGATAGACAGTGCATTTGTAGTTCACTGGTAGTTACTGTATAATTGCACAGGTGAAATAAGAGAGAGAGAGAGAGAGAGAGAGAGAGAGAGTCAGAGAGACAGAGTTTTGGTTGATGTGTCCAGAGGATAAATCGAACTACCTTCCTTTCAGAACCTCAGGTGCGAGGATGCCAAAACGATTAGCAAATTCAGCAAACGTCTTTCTAGTAGGATATCCAGCACAACTAATCCTAATTGCCTCCATAACTCCCTGGAATATAATAGGTATTAATTATCATTTTCTGTTGATCATCTGTAACAAACTTGCTGGTATGATAAATAGTGATGAATTGACTGCAAAAATAAGCTTACCCCACAGCTAAGCTGATTCAAAACATTATTATTCTCAAAAATGGCTGGTTTAAGTTGATTATTTGGCTTCACACAACGTATGTAGTGAGGCTCAATGGAACTTAGTGTTTCAAGCAAAGATTGCAGTTGTTGCTGTACAGAAAGACCACATAAATAAAAATTAAAATTGCATAAATCCAAAAAAAAATCACTGCGAGTATGCATAGTGAGAAACTGGAGCAGAAAGGGACCTTGAATTGAGAACCTATTGAGGAGAATTTTGATGACTTGGCAGAATCTTCACGTAAATGAGGGAACAAGTTTGAAACAAAAGGGCACGCTGATGCAGTCAGGAGTGCTTGATGCTCAGCAACAACATAATCTTTGTTCTTATCTATGAAGTACTCCGTTTGATACGTAACCTGAAAACAAAATGTACCAACGAAATAATTATCTAGCAAGTTTGTAGTTTCTTCTGCGAGATATAGATATTGCATATTACTATAAATCTGGAACTGGAAAACTTACATCACCGGCATAATGACATATAGTGAAGTCAGTGGGTGACAACTTCGGCTTGCTAAAACGTTTATGATCCTTAAAAGTTTGATAAAGCTTCTGTGAAAACGTTTCATGTGTTGATTTGGGGAACATGCTACAAAAAGTTCAAATAGCTTTGTCACAAACATTAAATATGAAAATAAATTCATAATCCAAATAATCAACTGCTCGCTGCCTTCAAAATTGGGACGGAAAGGGCAGGGAAGGGATATCATATAATTGTTTGATATTCGAATGCGTACCAAGCCTCATCTAGTAGAGCAATGATGCCACCAGGTTTCTGACGATGAAAAGCATGCATCAGATATATAAACCTCGATATCATGAATCTTATTATTTGGTAAAACATCATTCTGTTGCAAAGAGAATAATAGCAGCAGCAAGGATGCATGAAGACAAGTAATTAACTCAATAGGGAGAAAATAAAAGTAGTATGAAGATGTTCTTTTTTTATTTTTTATTATGGATGAAAACAACTACTTTAATGACCAAAGATAGAAGAGTATAAAGATGGACAGGAAATCCATTACAAAGCCCCTCGAGTTCCAATAAACGAAAAAAAGAAAAAGAAAGGAGTAATTCAAGAGAAGCACACTTGGGAAACACTCGCATACGTATGACTAATTTTTCACTCACAAGATTATAAAAAATATTGAAAAGAACTTGCAGCACTACAGAAAAACTATATATAAATATATAGGCATTGTTAATCACAAATTAGGTTCTTATCTAAATCGCAAGAAAATAAACAAAACTTCAAATAGAAAAAGAAAAACAAAAAAGAGGTAGGAATTATACCTTTTCAATGAGATCAAGGATATCCTGATTATCTACGAACTCTATGTAACTCCAATCAATTTCTTCTTTGGTATATTCTTCTTGTTCCATCTTGAAGACATGCTGTTAAGCAGAATATTTACACTTAATTAATGAGAAGTCTAGAAGCCAAGAATACCAAAGAATAGATATGATCATGTATTCATTTTCCACACCTGGTTAAAATGTTGCTGCAATTTTTCATTTGTCAAATTGATACAAAATTGCTCGAAGCTGCACAGTTAACAGTATTGAAAGACATGAGCATCAAACTCAAAAATATAATAAAAGCAACTAAGATGACTGGATTAAGAAAGTAACAGAGTTGTGTCAAAAAGGTGCTTGCAAATAACTGTGAAACCAATTTAAGGTCCTTTATCTAAAAGTGTTTATCCAGGAAGAACCAGCCAGAAAAGCAGGAGAAATACCATCCCAAATAATTTAACAATCACATATGCAATTGCATTGGTCAAATTACATCAAAGAGGGCACAAGATAGTCTTTCTAATTATTATCCCCATCAGATAAATAGAACAATATGAGGCAGTCCTCTGAAAGAATTAACTTCTAAATGATGAAAACAAAAGCGTACCGGTTAAGCACCTGTTTGTCTTGAAACTCTCAAATCCATAAATATCCAGAACTCCAATCAGATGTTTCAAATCAGGATCTTGACCAATGGAGTTATTTATCTTGTTCACAAGCCTGGAGTAATCAGATTACACACTTCAAAAATCAGTGAACACTTTATGGATTCTGAATGATGAAATAATTAGTATCTATTGAAACATACACTTCATTGAAAAATTACTGAAACCTACCAATCAAATAATCTTGAATAAACAATTTTGGCCAGCGCATCTCTATTGGTGGCTGCAGTGTCTGGATCTAACCATTTTGTTATGGTCTCATCACGGGTCACCATCACACGTTTACAAAGAGCATCTTCAAGTGATTTCTCATCACACCTAATGGATGTTGTAGGTTAGACATTAGCACTACTGTTGACATCAAATTTCATATGTTAATCTTGAAAATAATAAACAATGATCACAAACATGAGGAGTTCAGCAACTGTTTTGAGATGGGACCAAGATCTCTCATCCTTGGGTTCAGAAGAATCAGCCTCCGTCCCCTTTGCAAACTCAATATTGCCTAAATGGAGTACTGCAGCTACAACTCGAAATATGGCATCCTGAAACCACAACATTGAAAAGGTTTTTTCTTTTCTTTTTTCTTTTTCTTCTGAATATTCAGTATCTATAAGCTACAAGTGATATACCTGCTCATCAGGGCTGATCCCAACAACATCCATAGCTTTCCTAGTTGTGAGGTACTCCTTAGAATCGTCCACCCCATCCAGCTTATAGCAGTTTGACTGATTTAGATAATGAAATGTTGTTGGATTTCCCAATTTGTACCTCTTAACATCCTGTGTGAACACAATAAAGCATGTCAATGAGAGAAATTCAATTAGAGTACTGGTTGTCATTTCCTGTGTACTTGGGTTACACAGGTGATCCTGATGTGCCACTACCATGCTTAGACCCATGTCTGTCTGCATGTGAGCATGCACAAAGGGATACATGGTACAGTCATAAAAAACTACAATTTTCTCTAGTTTTGGAATGATCAGCATTTGAACAATTGCGATCATTTATTATCCAGTGGTCTTTCTGATTATCAAAAATACAGTATTTAACTGGAGAAGAATAAATAATTTCTTGCAACGCAATATCAGACTTGATTACAAATGAATAATCTTTCATATGGATATCAAAGTTCAACTAACCTCTGGTGGTGCAGCACAGAGCATATAAAAGCAATGGTAGTTTCTCTCAGGATCAGACAGTTGACAAACACGTGACCGTTCCAATAAATAAGTTCTGATGGCAGCTCCTGAGATTCTTCCCCTTTTATCAAACTGAAGCTCAACGAACTTACCAAAACGACTGCAGTTATATTGAACTTGATTGAGGGGAGAAACTTATCCAAGTATTGAAAATATAAGTGAATATTTACATAATGTTTTCAATAATGACTTCAGCAGTAAATTATAGCATTCGTATTTCGTAGTGTAGTTGTGTATCTCAGAAAATTAAAGAATATTTATGTCAGTAGAAGCAAAAAGAAGAGAGGTTCCCACCTTGAATTATTATTTCTTACAGTCTTTGCATTACCAAATGCTTCGAGAACAGGGTTGGACTGACATCAAATAGATCAATAAATGAAAGAAAAATAAATTAATAATCTCACTAGGAAAAGTCACTTCATAAACAAAATCCCATGAACAACAGACGTCTTAGATACAAAAATAGAATTAAATGTGATGCTACACACTTGGATGGCTAAAAACAAACTGGTTACCTCTAAGACTTGTTGCTCCACAGACCGCCCCTCAGATGCAGATCTTCCACCCATATAGGCAAGATATTGCATAAGCATCTTTGTACTTTCTGTTTTTCCAGCTCCACTTTCTCCACTGACCAAAATTGCCTGGCTTATTCCCTCATTAATCATCTGCCTGCATTAGAAATGTTCTTATTAGTTTTAACTCGCTGAATATAGTATAACACTCAACAAGTGAAACTAAAGGCAAACTTTTAGAAATTACCTGTATGCAGCATCAGCAACAGCAAAGGGATGTGGGTTCAGTTCACCTAAAGGGACTCCTCTATACTTTTTCATCATGAGATTATCATATAAATGAGGTAGTCTCTGGAAAGGGTTCACAGCTATCAAGATACTCCCTGTATATGTCTGGAAACACCATTAGAGAGGTTAGCTGTGTCTGCCATCTTTTTAGTTACACTGCTTCTTTGAATATTCACCACTAAACTAATAAATGCACATAGTAAATGATGACGTTATCAACATTTCTGAATAACAGTAGAGAGGTAAAAAGGAAAACTAATTTTGCAGAAATTAAAATGGCATTTAATTCATTTACATGATCAAGAGAAACACCACTTGTTCTCTCGAACTTGTTAAAAGAGATAAGGGATGTGCATCTCTCCAAATAAGACTCACATATATCTCATTTAAAGAGTATCGACAACTCAAATTCTGCAGAACCCCCGGTTCATGTAGATAAGCCAACTTTGTCATATCGTCTACACCTTGTTCAGGAAACTCTGGATCCTTTGGGTAAACACTGGATGCTTTGGCCACAACCTACAGTAAAAATGAAAAAGAGAATTAAATGACCATGAGACTCTTACAGTATTCACTGATATGGGGTCAATCGGGCACTAGATATTAAATATACATGTACAAGATAGCAAAGGTCTAAAGTATAAACCTTAACAAAAATGTCAAAAAATAGAGTTCCTTTTTTATTCCACGTAACCAATGAAAAGAACCCGAAATGAAATAACGTAACAGCTACGTGTTTGAATTACTAATCAGAAGAAATCATAATCAACATTTTCACAGAGGTTAAAAGGATTACTGACATCCAGATATGGTGCTATAAGTTTTGCGACCTAATTGATGTAGACTGAAAATGCAAAGAAAATGCATGGTCATGTAAAGATAAATACATTTACTCTGTATCTTGATAAAAGCAACTGGATGAACAATACTTAGGGCTGCAAGGAGTTGTGTCAAACAGCAATAAGAAAAATGAAATAGGCCACTGCAAGAGAAAAAAGTCTGAGAAACATGCAATTCTTAATCATATGAACAATGATATCCCCAATTACAACTAGATTAATAAAAACTTTCAAGAGCAGCACTTACCGTCTTCCCTGATGTACAGTTTATTTCAACCTCTTCACCATTAACTCCGACTACTTCTCCATCTATCCAAGCTACCTCAGGATCCTCTACCCAAACAAAAGATCCAACTGCCAATTTGACATTAACCGCCTGCATGGCCAATAAAATCAACAGTAGATCTATAAGAACATCTTTATTTTAAATCATAGCCATAATTGATGCACAACAATGAGTGATAGACAGCAGGAGACAACAAGATTAAGATGCAATCAGGATACTGAACTGATCTACAAAACTGTGAGGTATTCAACAGCTGAAAATGAAAGTTATAATAATAAATTATATAAAAAACTTGATTTTCATCTTTTCAGATTAAAAAGCAGTTCATCCATAAAATACTAACTGGCTGCTATGTCAAAATGTGAGAACTAACTTGCAAGAGAAACAGCAGGAGGCTTTTATTTTATTTTCTGGAATTTTTTGGTTTTATCTTAGTTTTTAGCATTTAAATGTTCTTGGTTAGAATTATGTCTAGCTTCTTAAGGCATCTATCGTGTATCATATACTGATGGGAAGCATCCAATAGAACAAAACAGCACCACAATGAGATACAAAAAGAAATTAACTGCACAAAGGATGGCAAGCATGTTGCTTGAGGTTAGTCTACAACTTATCATAAGAATACATTTAGAGTTTTCTAACAAACACAGTCTCGGTTTACAGTCTTCCAAAATAAAAGGAGATCAGAAACTTAAAATCTAACAAACATTCTGGTCAATAACAGCAATGGGGAAGAATTAAGCTCTCTTTTCTACAATTTATTTTGCAAAATTTACGGCTTTTGAGCCAGAAATCCATTTAAACAATAGACTAACTGCCCAGCCATCTGTTAGGCTTCCACCAAATTACATCGAAAAAAGCTAATTTCAATTGAGTTAATCAAGAAATGAACATCGATATTCTAAAATTTTCAACTTTGACTATGATAAAAAAAATAAAAAAAATAAAAAGATTTCTGGAATTCTCACCACCACGAACGATAATCAAAACATTTCTAATCTCATCTTTAGCTCATCAGAGCAATTAAATAATCCCCATTTTTGCTAAGTAAGCACAAAAATGAAGCCACATTGAAACCCCATGGCAATAAATTGAACTTGGAATCAAATTATATAGAATAGCAACAAATTGATAGCAAATGCATTATATACAAAGCTTGGATTGAAACAAATTACGAGAAAAGAAAACGTACCATTGCAGACAAAATGTCTGATTGGCTTCAGATCCGAGGTAGAGCTTCAAACACCAGATTCCCTCAGAAACACCTCAATGCCGAAGAAACCATGAATTCTCTCTTGACAGAGACAACCATAAACCCAATGATCCAACACCAAAAACGTGCCTACTTCTATTCCAAAAACTCCGAGTTGCAGCAACACAACCTAACCTCGGCTCTGGAAGACAATGCCGTTGGGTCTCTAACTCTAGTAAACAAAGCCTGGATGATTAAAACTCCAGGAGGAGGAGGAGGAGGAGGAGGAGAACGATAATGTAGGTTATACGTACGTACGTTTAGGGTTAGGGAGGGGTTACATGGGAAATGTTGTTGCAGACGGCAGGACCTTGAATCCTTCTTGAACGAGAAAGAAAGAAAGAAGATCCTCTCTCTCTCTCTGCAACTATTTTTCCCTTATTATTTTTGTGTCTCTCTCTTCTCGTTCGTTCTTGCACTTTCTTCTCGTTGCACTTCAACCTCTCTATGTCTCCCTTTTGCCTTTGTTTGGCCTCCGGAAAGCCTAACTACGCGTTCACGTTAACTCACAACAGGGATTGTGAAATCCTCGTATTGCCCCTTCTACCTTGGCGTTGGTTACACTTTAATATCCAAATGACCAAATTAATTTAAAATCTAAATTTTATTTAATTAAAAAATTAATTTAACTCTTTCAAAAAATTCCAAATAAACATCCTCATGAAGAGAAAGTTTAGCTGTGCACCACTTAAAACCGATGGTCGAAATTAGCTAGTATGTATTTCGAAGACTAGTAGTACTGTAAATCACCATTGACTAAAGAACTGTTTTTTTTTTGGAAGAGAGGGCGTCAGTTCAATAGCGGAGCCAAAGATTATAAATAGAGGGTGTCACTATTTCTTATTAACCCAAGCATGATGAACTCATTTGAACCAACTCACAAAGAAAAAAAAAATACAAGCCAAAATGTGGACGGTGTCATGGCACCCTTCGGTCTTCTAGTAGCTCCGCCAGTGTGCCAATCCAATAAGAATGTGAAAAGATTACGACTTCAATGATCACCCCATGCACAACTATGAAAAAAAAGAGCCAAGATCAAGACATCAAAAGACAAATTTTGATAAATAACCATTTTTAGGCACTTGAATTGATTTTTAACCATGATTTTACAAATAGTTGAAAAATGACCATATCAAAGAATCAAAAGTCTAAATTGTCCTTTTTTAAATTTCAACATCTCATAACATTTCTTAGCTCAATTCTTTTCAGATATTTCTCAAGTCTCGCGATTAACTATGTACATAGCAGCATATGGTAGTCACATCTCAACCCCACATATGGTAGCGCCTAAGACATATTTTGCCCATCGCTTCTCATACATTTTGATTCCATAGGCAAATACCGCTTTAATCATGTGTACATAGCAGCATATGGTAGTCACATCTTGTTTCTGCAAGAACTCGTATGCTATGTAGAATCACTGTGAAACATGAACAATTATGAATAAGAGACAACGTGGGAAAGAGACAAGAACATATAGTGGTTCACCATGCCATCGGAGGACATGACTATGTCCACTTAAGATTCCACTATCATGGCCAATAGGCATTTGGTGTGTTACAAGAGCATCTATTCATCCCCCCTCCCCCCCCCCCCCCGGGAGGAGCAAGGGAGGGAGAGGGAGCATCATCTATATTTCATGAGTGTGAGAGTATGTCCTTTCTACACAGGGGGAGCCTTTTTTATATAGAAAAGGAAGGTTTTCTCTTAATACACATTACCGATGTGGGACTAACTATACATTTATCTTATCATGGTGTCTTTTTATGGAGCTTGGAGAGACACCTTCCTGATGTGGTACCGATGATCTTTTACCATGACGAGGTGGCCCGGACGTCGGTCTACAAGTTTCATGACTGGTCTATGGGCGGGGAAGGTAATTTACTGACTACCGACTACACATCTCAACCCACATATGGTAGCACCTAAGACATATTCTGCTCATCGCTCCTCATATCTTTTGATTCCATAGGCAAATACCGCCTCAATCATGTGAAGAGTAGCTAGACTCAAGTTCGATCTCATAACCCGTTAATGGTCTATGCTCATGATTTTTCACAAAGTCAAGGAGTTTCATCAATCGATCTCTCTCTTAATTACTACATCATTCCCCAAATGGACTGCAAATGGCTTACATATATTTCAAAAAATTTGGCCAAAAGTGGCACATACAAGCCTTGAGTGATGTCCATATGGTGAATGAAGTTCAAAACTTGAAGCATATCCTTCACACTACCAGGACAAGCACTTTAGCCGACGAAAAATTTTTGTTGGCCTGTTATCTTAATTCGTCCGCTAAGATCTTAGCCGACGAACCTTCGTCGGCTATAGTGTCGTCGGGAAAGGGTCGTCGGTGATTACTTTAGCCGACGAAATTTTTTTTCGTCGGCTATAGTCCCACAGTTAGCCGTCGAAAAACATGTCGTCGGTTTTTTCCCAGACTTTAGCCGACGAACCAATTAAGATATTCGTCGGCTAAACTGCGTAATAAATAATTAAAAAATAACTATAGCTGACGAAATTTAGTATATTTCGTCGGCTAACCCTTGTAAAAAAATTTTAAAAAATAACTATAGCCGACTAAATATAAAATATTTTGTCGCCTAAACCTTATAAAAAAATTAAAAAATAACTATAGCCGACGAATATAGTGTTTAAATATCGTCGGCTAAAGTTGCTGGGTTTTGAAAAAAAAAACTGCAAAAACTTTCGGCCACCTCCAATCACGACCAAAATTTGACAGAATCTTCCTCTCAACATTTCGAACAACTTTCTAGAAGAAGTCGAAGCTCAATTCTAAGCATAAACAGGCCAATCGACTGAAAATATAAAAATCCCCAACTTTAAACCCTAAAAACTTCAAATCTTCGATTCTCTTCAAACACACCGAATCGAGCTATCAAATTCTAGGGGAATGTAGTACTAATCAAACTCAACTTATCCATATATAGAACTCACCAAATGGTGACCTAAGGAGGGAGAAATTTGATCGACACCGAATCCGAACCGGCGGAGTTTTGGAGCTCGATTTATCCCTCACGGCGGCGCCACTCGATGCACCACCTATCCAGCAATGAAGTAGAGACGACGGCGAAGCTTTTGGGACAAGTGTGACGGTCTCCGGTGGCTTAACGGCAGAGCTAGGCCGAGAAGAAAATCTGGCAGATAATTGACTTCTTACCCTCCATCTTCGCCTATATAAAGAACTTTAGCCGACAAAATTCTTTTTTTTCGTCGGCTAAACTCTTTTGAAAATTTTGGTTGACCGCCAACAAATTTTGGTTGAAAATTTTGAAAATTTTTCGACTTTAGCCGACGACTTTCCATATATTTTCGTCGGCTAAAGTCCTTTGAAAATTTTGTCGGCTAAAGATACCAATTTCGTTGGCTATACACCAATTCGTCAGCTAAACCTTCTAAACTCGTCGACTAAACTTTATAAATTCGTCGGCTAAACCTTTGAAATTCGTCGGCTAAAAGTATTTTTATACATTTGGCATGTTGTGATTGTGATGATCAAACTTGAGAAACAGAAATCCAACAGTCAGATATGACCATCATGATAAAATACATGTATGGGAAAAAATTCAACTTGATCCGAAAAGAATAAGGGCTCGATCCGGAAGGTCAATCTCGTAAGTCAAACCCCTAAACGCACGGAAAAGGTCGTTCGACCGTCTAAATTACGTATTTTGGCCTGACCTCCAACTGAAAATAGTTTTAAACCGATGACACACAACAAGTCGTATAAAAATTTTACACAAAATAACCACCGAATATAGGGCTACTCATAGGGGGGAAAATGAAAAATTGCATTGACCGCAACTATCGGCACCAAATATTTACCGGAATAGTGTAATTTTTCAACCGTGGATGTATTTCAACATTCTCGTCATATCTTATTTCATGACTTTTTGGCGTTTGAAGGTTTTACGTATAGTTTGTTTTTGAAACAGAACATTTACATAACACTTGGTAAACAAGTTATACAACATTAGTATGCATGTTGTGATTGTGATGATCAAACTTGAGAAACATAAATCTGACCGTCAGATCTGACCATCATGATAAAATACATGTATGGGAAAAAATTCAACTTGATCCGAAAAGAATATAAGGGCTCGATCCGGACGGTCAATCTCGTAAGTCAAACCACTAAACGCACGAAAAAGGTCGTTCGACCGTCTAAATTACGTATTTTTGCCGGACCTCCAACTGAAAATAGTTTTAAACCGATGACAGGCAACAAGTCGTATAAAAATTTTACGCAAAATAACCA
Organism: Fragaria x ananassa; assembly: GCA_034370585.1. Classification (NCBI taxonomy): domain Eukaryota; kingdom Viridiplantae; phylum Streptophyta; class Magnoliopsida; order Rosales; family Rosaceae; genus Fragaria; species Fragaria x ananassa. The sequence goes on along the minus strand of CP139762.1, from coordinate 4,860,013 downwards.
CCGAATATAGGGCTATAGTATGTAATATAAAAAATTTAGGGTTTAGCCGACGAATACCCTAACATATTCGTCGGCTATAGTATGTGATTAAAAAATTAAAAAATAACTATAGCCGACGAAATATTAGGTTATTCGTAGGCAAAAACCATCTTAGCCGACGAATTATAGTGTATTTCTTCGGCTAAATGAAAAAAATACATTAAAAAAACAGACGATATTAGTAAACCATACTAACTTCTTGTTATCTTTAGCCGACGAAATTATATTTTCGTCGGCTATAGTCATCTTTAGCCGACGAAATTTTAATTTCATTGGTTAAAGAAAGTTTAAAGTCGTCGGCTAAAGTCACAGACTTTAGCCGACGAAAATAAATTCTTTAGCCGACGAAATTAAAATTTCGTCGGCTAAAAATGACTATAGCCGACGAAAATATAATTTAGCCGACGAAAAATTGATTCATCGGCCTTGTTTTTTTTTTTTCGTCGGCTAAAGTCTTTCTTCTTGTAGTGTCAAATATGAATGAAGTTATAAGTTATTCATAAATCCACCTCCCTTTTCACAGTAAATATATGCATATATGTAAACAATGCAAGTATGGTCCTTCTGAAGAGTTACTATAAGTGCGTAGCATACGTTCCTCTTCTTGTTTTTTCTTTCTTACTTTTTTTGCTTTCCTCCATATTTATGTACTCCCCACTACATCACCTAAGACCCTTACTCAAATAATATTCAAACAATTGTTGGATAATTGCAGCATAACTTGCAGGTGATCGATGGCGTGATGGATAGCTTAATTTAATTGTTTGATTTTTCACAATTGTTGGATACACTATGCCATTTATATCATCAGACGACACTTTTCAGACGACATATTTTGGACGATTTTGAGTTTGTGTCGTCTGATTAATTTTTCGACCCTTCAGACGACATTTATAAAGTATAAGCCGTATGAGTGCCATGCTCCCTTCATACTTCTGGTTGATGCTCAATTTGTCTGTCATATGTAAAACTTCAGACGGCATATATATGCAGTGTAAAAAAGCAACATTTAGCAACTTTATGGTAATACGTCAGACAACATATAAAAGTTGTCTGTAAAAGAATGCGAAATCTACTTTTAATCCCCTTTTTATATACTTCGTCGAACAACATATTAATGTCGTCTGAAACAACCATAAATCTTTGATTTATACCTCCATTTTGAACCCTTAAATTCACTTATTCAGACGACAAACAAATGACGTATAACAAACCCATAAAATTGAGTGTACGAACCTTGTAATGTATAACTTCAGACGACATATGAAAGTGGTCTCTCTGACCCTAAAATACTCAATTTATAATTAAATATTGAGTTTGGTTACCTTTTATTGTATTTAAGAAGACGACATATAAATGTCGTCTGTGGGAACCTGATATATAAGTTTGAAAAATGGCTCAACCTATTAATCTATTCATCAGACGAGGTTAATATGTCGTCTGTATGAACTTGAAATATTCAAATTCATTTGAGTTTGGGAGAGGGCGCCAACCTTAATGTATTCATCGCACAACATAAAAATGTCGTCTGGACCTGAAATATTTGAATTTGGGCGCTAGAGTTTTCCCTCACTTTTTTCAATGTGAGACGGCGATTATATGTCTTCTGAGGTTGTAAATAAGTGGTCAACATAAAATGTGCATATTTCCAAACGGAAACGCCCTTATCTCCTCCGACCAAAACTTATATTTTTGATTAATCGGTTTTCAAACTCCCGTTAAGAGTAGGAAAACAATTCTATGTAATAGTTTGGACACTTTGATGAAACGATGATGTACTTCTCCTTGTGGAAGCTATAAGAAAGTTTATGTATATATGAAGTTGACTCTAATGATCGAGACCTATAAGTTATTGAAAATGGGTAAATTTTCATCCACATACATATTTAAGTACTGCGATCATATCCAACGGTCAGATTAGGTAAATTTTGTCTCTTGTATATAGTTGCCTTATAAAGATGTTTGTTTACAACGAACTTAGTAAACATGTTATAGCACATTAGTACGCATGTTGTGATTCAAATGACGGAAATAGATTTTTTTCAAGTTTGAGTGTCAGATGTCATCATGATAGTTAATTATGGATGTAGAACAAAATTCATGCATTTTCGATAAAGTTCGTGTCTCGGTCGATGCGGTCAACGTTAATCGAATCTTCTTTAGTAACTTCAGATGACATATATATGTCGTCCGAAGAATACTTTTAAAAGTCAACAGTTTTATCTAAACGAAAACGCTCTTATCTAGACCAACCAATACTTAAAGTTGGGATTCGTCAATTCTTATACCATCATCTGGTGTCAACGAAACTATTTTATGCGAACATTCAGACCCGTTTATCGATCGATCATATGCGATATAACTTCAGACGACATATGAAAGTGGTCTCTCTGACCCTAAAATACTCAATTTATAATTAAATATTGAGTTTGGTTACCTTTTATTGTATTTAATAAGACAACATATAAATGTCGTCTGTGGGAACCTGATATATAAGTTTGAAAAATGGCTCAACCTATTAATCTATTCATCAGACGAGGTTAATATGTCGTCTGTATGAACTTGAAATATTCAAATTCATTTGAGTTTGGGAGAGGGCGCCAACCTTAATGTATTCATCACACAACATAAAAATGTCGTATGGATCTGAAATATTTGAATTTGGGCGCCGAAATTTTCCCTCGCTTTTCTTCAATGTGAGACGGCGATTATATGTCGTCTAATGTTGTAAATAAGTGGTCAACATAAATTGTGCATATTTTCCAAACGGAAACGCTCTTATCTCCTTCGACCAAAACTTATATTTTTGATTAGCCGGTACTCAAACTCTTGTTAAGAGTAGGAAAATAGATCTATGTAATAGTTTGGGCACTTTGATAATGAAACGATTATGTACTTCTTGCGAAAGCTATAAGAAAGTTTATGTATATATGAAGTTGACTCTAATGATCGAGACCTATAAGTTATTGAAAATGGGTAAATTTTCATCCACATACATATTTAAGTACTGCGATCATATCCAACGGTCAGATTAGGTAAATTTTGTCTCTTGTATATAGTTGCCTTATAAAGATGTATGTTTACAAAGAACTTTTTTTTGAGAATAAAAAAAAAAAAAAAAAAAAAAAAGTTCTTTGTAAACATACATCTTTATAAGGCAAATGTTTACAAAGAACTTAGTAAACATGTTATAGCACATTAGTACGCATGTTGTGATTCAAATGACGGAAATAGATTTTTTTCAAGTTTGAGTGTCAGATGTCATCATGATAGTGAATTATGGATGTAGAACAAAATTTATGCTTTTTCGATAAAGTTCGTGTCTCGGTCGATGCGGTCAACGTTAATCGAATATTCCTTAGTAACTTCAGACGACATATATATGTCGTCTGAAAAATACTTTTAAAAGTCAACACTTTTATCTAAACGAAAACGCTCTTATCTAGACGGACCAAGACTTAAAGTTGGGATTTGTCAATTCTTATACCATCATCTGGTGTCAACAAAATTATTTTATGCGAACATTCAGACCCGTTTATCGACCGATCATATAGCTCCCCATGAGGAAGAATAGGAACGTTTATGTATATATGAAGTTGACTCTAATGATCGAGACCTATAAGTTATTGAAAATGGATAAATTTTCTTCCACATACATATTTAAGTACTGCGATCATATCCAATGGTCAGATTAGGTAAATTTTGTTTCTTGTATATAGTTGCCTTATAAAGATGTATGTTTACAAAGAACTTAGTAAACATGTTATAGCACATTAGTATGCATGTTGTGATTCAAATGACGGAAATAGATTTTTTTCAAGTTTGAGTGTCAGATGTCATCATGATAGTGAATTATGCATGTAGAACAAAATTCATGTATTTTCGATAAAGTTCGTGTCTCGGTCGATGCGGTCAATGTTAATCGAATCTTGCTTAGTAACTTCAGACGGCATATATATGTCGTCTGAGCAATACTTTTAAAAGTTAACATTAAAATTAAAAATGAGGGCGGGTTTCTAAAATGAAAGGCGGGACTCTAAAATATAGAGCGGTGCATCTCCCTCATTTCTAAAATTAAAACCATTTTTAATGTTAGAACCTTTCCGGTTCTCAACACCTCATCATCATACACCTTATTATCATATCTCCTCTCCTCTCCTCTATCTCCAGCTGTCCTCTTATCTCGTTCTCTCTGTTCTTGCTTTCTTTCATGGAACAAGGAAAAAGGTTGGAACTTTAAGGAACATAAGAAGAAGAAGAAGCCCAACGCCACCCAGTTGACTTTCTCATTCAGCTAGTTGCACTGCCGCCTCTCTACCCAATCTCATTCAGCTAGTTGCACCCAACCCAAACCCCAAACACATCAAAACCCAATCATCTTCCACATTTCCAAGTCGGAGAAAAACAACCACATCCAAAAAAACACAACCTTTAAACTCAAACTCGTTCCTCTCCCAACTCAGCCATGGCGTCCATCCACGCCATAGCTCCCCAGAGCTTCCTCAACCTCCCAAACCCCAAACCCAGAAAACCCATCACTCTCCACTCAAAACCCACTTCAAGTTCCAATCTTTACACCCTTAAACCCCCAAAGACCCAATCTTTCCCCTCAAGGAAACCCACCCGGTTCCTCACCTCCGTCGCCGACCACCACCATGACGTCATCCCAGTACAGAGCTCCGACTGCGTTGACCAGCAGGAAGGGATGGTGGTGAGCAGAGCAGAGTGTGAGGGTGTGGAGAGCGAGTTGGCGAGTCAGGTGGGTGGGTTTGGGGCGAGTGAGGGGAGGCTCTCGTTTGAGTGAGGGGATGGCTGCGATCTAATCCCCTATCCTCTGCTGATTAGATCAAACTATTAATGCCTTTCCAGAAATGTCGGTATTCTATATTTCAATGCTTCATTCTTTTGGTAACTTTGATGTCTCTTTTTTATTTTTATAATGGATTACTATATACTGATTCTAACCCTGATATGAGTAGAATGATCTAGTTTTGCTTCCATTTCAGTATGTGAGTTTAACTCAGAAGCCAGGCTTTTGATTTAGAAATCTTGATTGCTTTCTATACATTCTGTTGGTCAGACTTGTACTACTAATATGAGAGTCTAAACTTCTAATTTCCTCCCACTGCTACTAGTACTTGAAGGTGTAAATTACCTAGTCCTAGAAAGCAATACTTATGAGAATTGCCTTAAGAACTTTGCAAATATGTTGTGGCTCTATGTGCTCTATTCCCTTTTCTTTTGAACAGGATTCTTGGGAATTTTGGAATGTTGAACTGATAATCTTTGTGCGGCTGAAAACAACCTGTTTTGCTAGCAATAGAATGGGGTTCTACATCTAAATCCTGTATTGTATTGGTCGTAGTTGGAATATTCGCAGTAGAACTTTTTTAACATGAACTTCTTACATCTAAATTCTGCTCAATGAGGTCCGTAATTAACTTCAACGGAATAACACCACATGATTTTGAAGTGTTACATTAACCAACTTAAATTTACCATTTCCACAGGAAGATGATAAGTGTAAACAAATTTTGAGAATCAAGAAGCCTAAAGATAGGCTAAGAAAGTTTGTGGATGCATGCAAGAACAAAACCAAGTGTGAAGGTGGTGATGAAATTGATCTGCAAGGTGGAAAATCTAGTCAACATGTAAAGCAAAGTCGGGGTGGCTGTGGTGCTCAGCAGCCCAAGTTCTCTATAGATGGTTTGAAACTGCTTGCAGTGTACAAATCACAGAGGAAACAATATGATGAGGAACAGCTTCCTGAACCTACGGAAAGGAAACAAATCCTTACTGCAGAAAAGGTGATGGATACAAACTTAAAACTTATTCTCTCATTCTACTGCATAAACTTGTTAAACAATGCTGACATACATGTGTTTTTGAGGTAGTTTAGCTCATAATTATATTTACAGGAATGTAATGTTGAAGAGATTGAAGAGGAAGAACCTACTCCATCAAAGAGTTCGAAGGATAAGAAGGCGAATGGGCCAGAAAAATCACCTAGTCTGGCATTTAAGTTTACTAGCAAGGTTCTATACAAAACTGTTCTGAAAGGTATATCCCTGCCTCTGATCCTTGTGGTTCCTTGGAACTTATATTGCATGATCTCTCTGCACGGGTTCATTATCAACTTGACATTTGTTTTGCAGCACATAGTTCCGTTGTGTTGAAGGCTGAGACTGTCGCAGACAAGGTTGAGTGGATAAAGAAGATTTCAAAGGTTATCCAACCTTCTAAAGGAGTACCAAGGGGTGCACCAGCTGAGGGTGGTCCTACAATGCGTCAGAGTCTTTCTGATGGTTCTCTTGTGAGTTACTTTAGTCACTATTTTTGTTGTGATAAAAAATCTGTAAGATGTTTATCAAACTATTAATGCCTTTCCAGAAATGTCGGTATTCTATATTTCAATGCTTCATTCTTTTGGTAACTTTGATGTCTCTTTTTTATTCTATGTATATATGTATTCATATGCAGTTAATATATATATATATATATATATATATATGTATGTATGTATGTATGTGTCAGTGCTCCACTGTATGTAAGAATACATACCCTTAATTTTTTACGTCTAAAGTTTGAGAGTTGTGTCTACCTCTTTACAGGATACTATGACTAGAAGACCTGCTGACCCAGAAGAACTCCGGTGGATGTCCCAAGAAGTATCTATATGTTATCAGACTATTGATGTATCTATATGTGTTGTCCTCTCAATATGATGCAGGGGTGACAAGGACGAGGACCAACGCTTGGCTGATGTTACGCATGAAGACGCAGAGAGAAGCAAACGTTTTGATGAGGAAGTCGGTTCAGTAACTCGCAACCGAGGAACAATGGCTGGGACCTCAAAAGCAGGAGGGGATAACAGCAAGGATGAAGCTCCTACTAGCTCTACGTACAGAGAGATAAATCTATTTTAGGTAATTGGCTGCATTGTATAAATGTTTCTTTTCTTTTTATCATCTATTTGGCAAATATGTTCTTGCAATGAGATTGGAACTTTGACAGATTTTTGACAGGACATAGGAGAAAGGAATGTGATTTAAAGTTGCCGGAGGAGCAATGAAAATGCAGTTGTATATAGATTAGGACAAGTTGGTATTGTAGCTATTTTCATGGATTCCTACACTTCAAATGATTTTGTAATTGAAGTGGATTATCAAAGTTCAATGAAGTGTTTCTTTTGTTCTTTTATTCTTGGTTTTTCTTTATATATGAAGTTCAATTTATAGCGACAACATATGTGTTTATAACAAGCAACATAACCTCAACACAAATATGCAGTGTGAGCTGGAGTCACAATACAAAATGTTGATTGAACGTTTTTTATTTTTCAATCACACGACACTTATATGTTGAGTGAAGCACATCGGCACGACAAAAATCATGATAAACTATGATAATGCTTCTTTCAGACAACATTTAAATGTGGTTACATTGTAGAGTCTAAGCGGAAAAGTTAAAAGTTTGTGGTAGGAATAGAATTGAAAGTACAATTAAATGTCGTCTGACAGAACAACTAGCAAAATGTATAATAGTTTACAAAGTTAGACGACAGATAAGTGACATTAGATCTTCTATATAACCACATATATTACAAATTTTTGACGTTGTAAGCTCACACACTCGACACTTTATTGAAGTGTGATTAGATAGAAAAATCCAATAAATCAAATTATTCTCCAATCAGTCCACACTTATATGTGGTAGGTATAAAAAACAGACGACATTTGATGTGTCTTGTGATATGATATTACAGTTTTTGGATGCTTATTTAGTCCACACTTAACTGTGGTGTGTTTATTGAAATTTTTCAATCTCCACTCTTCTCAAACGGCATAAGATATGTCGTGTGATAGCATTTCAGACGACGGCTATTCTCCATTGTCTAATAGACTATCACCCGACAGCTCCTCAGACGACATAAAAAAAAAATTCAGACGACGGACTTGGACCGTCGTCTGATGATGAAAATGGCATAGTGATAGTGTATGTTTTTTGGGAAATCTTGAGAATATCTAATGCTAGTGGAGGTGCAAACCATTTAGAAGGTGTATAACTAATATCAGCTATATCAAGTAAAAGATGGATTTGCAGCATGCCATTGCTCAGATCAACAAATCTGCCTTCATAATCACTTTCTTTCTGATTATACTATGCGCTACTGGAATCATGGAAAATTGAAATTGAGTTTCATGAACATTGCCTCGACCAAAAGGGTCAAAGATATGATATACTTTTTGTTTATTTGAATTAGTATGACACGCTCAAGTACAAGTATGTCATTGTTCTTGAATAACGAATTTGATCTGAAATGAATGCTAAAGCATGTTAGGAAAAGAGAGGGTATTTGGGACTTTTAATCTCTTGATATGGTCATTTTTTAACTACTTGTAAAATCATGGTTAAAAATCAATTCAAGTGCCTAAAAGTGGTTAGTTCTAGAAACCAACAATAAAACTACTCAAGCAGATGCCCTAAACATGCATTGCAACCAAATTTAGGAAATAAAAACAAGAGAACAAAGAACAATTCTTTGACGGGGTTAGGAACTCAACCAAAACGAAACCACGTTAGAACCTAAACCTTATTTGCAACAACAACAAAAATTAAAGAAACCTACTCCTGTACCACACCAACCACATCCTGAGTTGCTTCAATCATAGGGTCATTATATGTAGCTTCAATCGTTATATCCTCTGCAACCTGCACCATAGGATTAGTGTTATTAGCATTGTCAATAACAATCTCCTTCGCAAGTAACTATTTTGGATACCCCTACGACATGGCTTGATCTCCCTAATTTTGGCCTTACTCTTGCTGCCAGGTGGGTCTTCCCAGCCTATTCTTCTTAGTTGGGGATACAAGAATAATGACATTAATTAACAATACATCTTGAGGGCTACCTCAAGCTCAAAGCCAAGCTGAACCTCCTGGTTCTCAACCATCAGTATAACAATCATCTTGGACCTTATGATATACTGCACCAATGTAAGTTGTTTGTTAGATCATTTCTTACCAATGATGGACCCTAACAATGGAGCTAGCTGCACCGCCGGGGGCCCGGAACAGCTGTGCTTGAGCCTTCGCCAAAAAGGATAGGATGGAAGAAGAGACCGTTGCCAAATCGTGGAGAAGCAGCTGTGAAGCCAAGAAGGTTAAGGCTACAGGTCTGAGAGGCAAAGGGACTGAGAAATGGTCCTTTCCCTATCCCTAGCTAGGGTTAGGGTCGACATTCGCAATCATATTCGCCTCTTTTCTTCCAATGGTTCGCTGCATTGCCAGTGCTTGCTCGAACATACTGCATATGCGACAAAATTTTACCAGCTTTTCATATCGGTACCTCACCACAACCAGAGGTTTAAACAATTGTTTCAGAGGCTCGGTGATGTCGTGGCAGATCCAAACTTTGGTCGTCGTTCCCTTCTTAATCGTCATCGGGTCTAGCTGCATGATCACACCTAGAATGACTCCAATCAAAGTCATAGCACCATCCGTAAACAAATTTGGAGAGTGATCAAAATACATACTATCCCATACGGGAATTGATCAGTCAATCATATGGAGCGACATAAAAACCATGTTTCTGAAAGAACCAAGGTCCTTCATTTAGGACAAATTCACAATCTGCTTCAGCATGGAACTGCAGGATGTGTCGATCACGTTGTTCGCGCACCATCAAACGACGTCCAAAACACCAAACTGTTGTGATTTTACCCATGAGCTTTACGGTCTGGCTTGAGTGTTACGGAGTTGGACAAGAGACGTCTGACGGCAATGTGATTGTTGGACAAACCGAGATCTGCCATTGACTCTATCTATTGAGGCAACGGTGAGACTAGTCGGCGAGACTATCAGATCAGTGCTTCAAGTTGACCAAGCAGGACTAAGGAGAGGTGTTGCTAGGATTCGGCTCACGCTGCCTTTGAACAACCCGGTTCGACTTGAGCGTCGACTAGGGTTTCCTCTGAAGACGTCATCTAGTTGCAATACAGGTATGAGAGGCTTGTAGGGCCCTGCAAGGAGTGTATGATGATCAACCATGGCGGATTGGAATTCCCCAAAACCCATGATGCCCATTCAATACAAGCAGTGACGTCAGGTTCCACTATGATTGTTGCTCCGCCCATAGTCTTTATGACTAGTGTGCGAGCCACTTTGGTTCCTCCTCTCCCTCCTTGTTTAACAACGAAGAGGACAATGCATATTAGAGAGGTCCCTCTGGTTCCATCCCCATCTAAGGTCATCAGAGTCCGGTGGGGAAGAGAAGAGGACGAGCCCGAAAGCAGAAAACGGCCACAACATGCATTAGCAATGGTCCCGTTGCCATTGAACTTGGAGAACCTAAAGTTTTCGATGGCTACCAATGGAGGTGGTTTGGGTATTGCCAAGACTTGTAAATCAAGAAAAGAGGAAGGCCTCGTATGTAGAAGCAGAGATAAGAAGCAGTTGTTCCAAGAGGAGACTTCTGACTCCATGGCTCCTCCTGCAACACAAGAGCCACCCTATGTTGATGAACATGGCGGGGAGTAGTCACCTTCTCATGAAGGGACAGATCCCTACATAATCTTAACGAAGAGTCTACCTTCCTTTTTGATGAAAATGTACACTAAAAAGGTCTCTAGGCCTCAATTCATTGAGCAAGGGTACCATGGTTTGATTTCTCAGCCATAATAAGTTCATTTTTGGACATTAGTCTGTTTGATAGACTTTTGTAGTTTTCTTTTGAATTGTAAACATATTGGGCCAGTGCTTGTTTACAAAGTTGTCTTCGGATCTCTCCAAGTTTGACCTAATACGGTCATCTGATTGAAATAAATGGAGTTATTTTGTTTCTTTAAAAAAAAACATAATGTCAAGAAATCGGTGATCCGCAATTTGGCACATTCCCAACAGAGTCGAACACCGCAATTTGCATCCCTTAGCTGGCACCCCCTGCACTGAGCTGATTTCGTCGATCATCTGTATTCCAAGAGAGGCGGAGGCGGATCTTAATTTCAGAATCACCACTATCATTGAAGGAGATTGTTGATGTCTATGCATAATAGGTTGAAGATCCTTGAATGTAAGGGACGTAATGAGCCTTTGTTTGTGATGAATGTGTTGTTGAAGAAGCTTCTCGACTCACTCCAGATGTCGTGCCACTCGTTTGGAGCTTTTATCTTCTGTTATTTCCGCTCTTCCTATAGTGATCACATTCGCCTTCAAAATGATCTCAGTTATGTTCCATTTCAAAACCTCAATCTCGCATGCAAGGTTGTAGTTCAGTGCTTGCAGCCTTGCAGCCTTGCACCAAAACCATGCCGCACCAAACAAGGCACCCAAATGTGCGGGTTGCAATTGCTCACAGATTCAAAATCTTCTAGCAACTGATGGCCTTGTTGCAATGTGAGAGCTACTTGTTGTGTGTGTCCTTCCTCACAAATGACGGTCAGTGCCTCTCTTATCACGTTAATGAGCTAGCGCACTTGACCACAGTGCAAAGCAAGTGATAGGGGATTCTCCCTGCAAAATTGGTTGTCATCTGCACCAATAAAGATTTAAATTAGGGATTTAACCACTAACTACATAAAATTACCACTAACAAGCTTTTTTTTTGGCTGAAAGATGAGTGAGAGATGAATGACCTCTAACACGTACTCTTAAGTATTAAAAAAGAAAAGAGAGAAACATCAAGAGAGGGGGATTAGACCAAAACCTCTCATAACAAAATAACAACGAAACAAAACTATGAAGACCGAAATTGGGGAAGACTCATAAGGTCACTACTACAATATTACAAAATAAAAGGAGGAGCTGAATCACACCAAATCAGTTGTGTTAATTACGTACCGTGATTAGCCAGAGCATCTACAATCTTATTTCCTTCACGAAAAATAAGATTAGAGATTTATACCACTAACTACATAAAATTACCACTAACAAGCTCAACAAATGATACCTGCAAATGTAGAGCTCGACGAATCAAGGCATATTGTTGATTTTCAGACCCGATATATATGACAATTGAACTCAATTTTTGTTTGGCATGGGACAATTGAAGAAGAATGGGTTTGGGTTTAAAGAGGGTAGTGGTGTGAATGTAATTTTTTGAGGGTAGTGGTTTGGGTTTAATATATTGCTTCATATATTTTTTTGAGTCGTAGAAATCTTTTCTTTTATAGTTGTATCTTATGTTTTTAGAGATTGTAGTTGAAGAAAAGGGGCTTTCGTCAGGGAATGTGTTCTTAGTTGAGAGCTAGGTTGTTGATTTTGTATACCAAAGAACATAGTGATCAATATATTGCAAAATTGATTAGTAATGTCTGGTTTAGTTGGATGAATTGATTGATATTCATATGACTAAATATATGGTGATTTGCACAAGTGGCATCTCTCGAAGTTCTATAACTATGAATCCAAGTTCCAATATGTCCAAAAATATATCATTTTTTGGACGCTCGATTACGCTCAAGAGCTACGTACTTGATGTTTTTTTTTTTCCTTACAAAGTTAAAACAAACTTTTATTTAGTTGAACAAGTTAGTTCCAATATGCTTTTCTAACTTGGCAATCGCATTTAGTTTTTTTTTTATTAAAAAAGTTAAAAAATAAAATAAAATAAAATAAAATACCCAAAAGGAAGTTTGAAATCCAAGTTATAATCCAAAGTAGGCATAATAATGGTGCAGCTTGTCACCTAAGCGACAGTTTTAAAAGATCAATGAGAGACTAGCTAGTGAATGGCTTGATATTAAATACACATGTTTAAGTTGTTATAATTCATATCCCTTGATCATCAAACCAATACTTATAGTATCGTTTTACGTGATATAAAAGAATAACAAGACAGCAACCAAATACGACTAGTAGCTGCAACCCTCTATCTTCTATTGAATATTGTGTAAAAGATACAACTCTCTTAATCTTTAATTTCTCTCACAATACCTCTAACCGTGTTTTTGATTCACTCTATATTTAGATCTAAACTAAATATCTCTTTTTATAGACCTTAAAATCCTTAACTAACTTGGAAATTATTTCTCTATCTAAGTTAGAAAACTGTTTCCCTAACGAAGTTGGAAAATGAATCTAATAAGCTCTTGGAGAACACGCACTACCAGAAGAAAGACTTTAGCCGACGAAAAAAAAACAGGCAGACGAAGCATTTTTTCGTCGGCTAAGTTAAATTTTCGTCGGCTAAAGTTCACAAACTATGGCCGACAAAATATTTAAAAGTTTAGCCAACGAAATTAATATGTCGTCGGCTAAAGTGCTTTATATTTGCGCAGCTCATCTAGGAAAAAAAACGGGAGAAGAAAAAACATGAGAAAAAGTTTGGGTGTTGTCGAAATCTGTCCATAATTAGTTTGTGGAGCTATATATAGGTACGTATATGTATATAAATGTTGATTAATTGAGTTTTATTTGAGTTGATCGATTTTAAGTGTGATTGAGTTTATTGATTTTGATTGTGATTGAGTTGATTAATTTTGAGTACGTTGGATGTATATATATATATATGTATTGATCGATTTGGTTGATGATTTGAATTGATAATATATATGAATTAATTTGTTGTTAATAAATAGTAGATATATATATATATATATGTTAATTAATTTATAATATTATTGTGTTGATATGGTATGAAGTTGTTGATGATATATATGAGTTCATGATGATTTTGTGATGATGTTGATATATGATTTTGATTGTGATCGAGTTAATTGATTTTGAGTATGTTTGATGTATATATATACATATATGTTGATCGATATATGAATCGAGTTAATTCATATTTCTGTTATTTTATATGAATTTTGGTGATATATGAACAGGAAATTAGTATATGGTTTAAACCTTCTGTTTTAGGGTTTGTATTTTTTTACTTAAGCCGACGAAATACAACATAATTCGTCAGCCTATACCATCTTAACCGACGAATTATATTAAAAGTCGTCGGCTAAACCAGTCTTAGCCAACAAAAAATACTAGAAGTCGTCGGCTAAAAGAACTTATAGCCGATGAAATACCATAATATTTCGTCGGCTTTATTAATTTTTTTTTATTACATACTATAGCCGACGAAAAATACTAGACGTCGTCGGCTAAAATAACTTATAGCCGACGAAATACCCTAATATTTCGTCGGCTTTATTATTTTTTTTACATTTACATATTATAGCCGACGAAAAATTCGGGTATTTCGTCGGCTTTATTTATTATTATTTTTTTATTACATACTATAGCCGACGAAAAATACTAGACGTCGTCGGCTAAAAGAACTTATAGCCGATGAAATACCCTAATATTTCATCGGCTTTATTTTTTTTTTACATTTACATACTATAGCCGACGAAAAATACTATACGTCGTCGGCTAAAAGAACTTATAGCCGACGAAATATTAGGGTATTTCGTCGGCTAAACCGAAAACTTTTTCTGTTACATACTATAGCCCTATCTTCGGTGGTTATTTTGCGTAAAATTTTTATACGACTTATTGTGTCTCATTGATTTGAAAATATTTTCAGTTGAAGGTCCGGCCAAAATACGAAATTTAGATGGTCCAACGACCTTTTTCGTGCATTTAGGGGTTTGACTTACGGGATTGACAGTCCGGATCGAGCACTTAACCTTGTCAGATCAAGTTGAATTTTTTCCCATACATGTATTTTATCATGATGGTCAGATCTGACCGTCGGATTTCCTTTTCTCAAGTTTGATCATCACAATCACAACATGCGTACTAATGTTGTATAACTTGTTTACCAAGTGTTAAGTAAATGTTCTGTTTCAAAAACAAATTATACGTACAACCTTCAAACGTAAAAAAGTTGTGAAATAAGACATGACCAGAATGGTGAAATACGTCTACGGTTGAAAAATCACGGTATTCCGGTCATGTCTCGGTGCCGATAGTTGCGGTCAATGCAATTTTCCATTCTTTCTCCTTATGGGTAGCCCTATCTTCGGTGGTTATTTTGTGTAAAATTTTTATACAAATTATTGTGTCTCATTGATTTGAAAATATTTTCAGTTGAAGGTCCGGCCAAAATACGAAATTTAGACGGTCCAACGACCTTTTCCGTGCGTTTAGGGGTTTAACTTACGGGATTGACCGTCCGGATCGAGCACTTACCCTTGTCAGATCAAGTTGAATTTTTTTCCATACATGTATTTTATCATGATGGTCAGATCTGACCGTCGGATTTCCTTTTCTCAAGTTTGATCATCACAATCACAACATGCGTACTAATGTTGTTTAACTTGTTTACTGTGTTAAGTAAATGTTCCGTTTCAAAAACAAATTATACGTAGAACCTTCAAACGTAAAAAAGTCGTGAAATAAGACATAACCAGAATGGTGAAATACGTCTACGGTTGAAAAATCACGGTATTCCGGTCATGTCTCGGTGCCGATAGTTGCGGTCAATGCAATTTTCCATTCTTTCTCCCTATGGGTAGCCCTATCTTCGGTGGTTATTTTGCATAAAATTTTTATACAACTTATTGTGTCTCATCGATTTAAAAATATTTTCAGTTGAAGGTCCGGCCAAAATACGAAATTTAGAAGGTCCAATGACCTTTTCCGTGCGTTTAGGGGTTTGACTTAACTGATTGACCGTCCGGATCGAGCCCTTAACCTTGTCGGATCAAGTTGAATTTTTTCCCATATGTATATTTTATCATCATGGTCAGATCTGACGGTCGAATTTTCATTCTAAAGTTTGATCATCACCAGCAGCAGTCACAGTTTGACGAATGTATAAAAAGTTATAAAGCCGACGAATTTAAAAGGTTATAGCCGACGAAATAATTATTTCGTCGGCTAAAGTGTTATGTTAGCCAACGAAATTATTACCTTTAGCCGACGAAATAATTTTTTCGTCAGCTAAAGTGTTCGGGTATAACCCCGCTCGACTGGTTGTAAACCCTAGCCTCCTTTTCCTCTCCCTCTCCGAATTTCCCCTCCTCCGCCTCCGCTCACTCTCCTGGTCTCGGCCTCCACTCTCTCTCCCTCTCCGCCCGGCCTCCGCTCCCTATCCCTCTCCCTCTCCCTCTCCGCCTAGCCTCCGCCTCCTCTCCCTCTCCCTCTCCCTCTCCCTCTCCCGGTCTTGGCCTCCGCTCCCTCTCCCTCTCCGCTCGGCCTCCACCTCCTCTCCCTCTCCCTCTCCCTCTCCCGGTCTCGGCCTCCTCCTCCTCCTGCTCCGGCCTCCTCCTCCTGCTGCTCCGGTCCTCCCTCCTCCTCCTCGAGTACGTTTTTGAGCTTTAGTAATTTTATTTTGTGTTTGTTTTTATTTTCCGGTTAATTGCAATGTTGTGGTGTTATTAGGAAGTGTATATTTGTATTTAGGAAGTGTATATTGTTATTTAATAAGTCTATATTTGTATTTAGTATTTAGGAAATGTATATATTTGTTTTGTATTTTGAAATGTATATTTTTATTTATGAAGTGTATATTTAGGAAGTGTATATTTTTATTTATGAAGTGTATATTTAGGAAGTGTATATGTGTAAAATTTAGGAAGTGAAAATTAGTATTTAGGAAGTGTATATATTTTTTACATTTTTAGGAAGTGTTGTGGTCAGACTGGGGCGAGGTCCCGCAGGAGGTTAAGGACATGGTCCACAACGCGATGTCAGTCAGTTTATAAAATGCCTGAATAATATTATGTATTACATTGTAGATTTCTGGAAAAACTAAACTAATAAATGGTTAAATGCAGGCGTGGTTTGAGGTTCCCGAGCCCTTGAAGAGCAGCTGGGCGGACTTTGTGCATGGGGGAAGGTACGTTGGGAAATTAATAAAAAAACAAAACTGTATGTCATATTAATAATATTTCTAATATTTTTGTTGTATCTGTAGGTACAAAGAGTGGAAGAACGAGTTGCGGACCCATTGGACTAAGCACGGGAACGCACGTTCTGCTACCCCTGCTGAGTTCCAGTACAGAGAGTACGAGTGGCGTTGGCTTCTGACATCAGAATTCAAAAACCCTCGTAAACAGGTATTTAAATAAATTAGTTAGTTAATTTATCATTAAGTACGTGCGTTTTAAAATATTTTACTAATAGTTTACTTTTTTCTTTGAAGCCGGTTTCCCGGGTGAACGCCCAGAACCGGCAACGCAACACAAGGAACCATCATGCCGGTTTTAGACCGTTCGCTGTCTTCATGGACGAGGCGGCCAGGGAACATCCAGAGGTCAACCAGTACGTCTATACGTACGAGAGGGCATATCCTGACTCCCAGGATGATATAGTAAGTACTCTTTCCTTTTTACGAAATTTTTAATTTTACTTATATATATGTCAAAATGTTAATTAATAATTTTTTTCCTATCCAATTAGGCAAAGGTGAGGGAGGCTAATGACGAGGTGATGAGTGCTATAGTGAGGGAGACATGGTCGGACACGCAGGAGGAAGAGATGTCCGAAGCCATTTCCCGGATCGACACTTCAGATCCGAGGGTTGGGGCGAGGATCATGGGCACAACCTTCCCACCGCGAGAAAACAACTTCTACTGCCGGGGTCTAGGAAAGAAGGGCCAGGGGGTCCTGAAGACTACTCCAGGATTTCAATGAAAGGCAGCCTCGACCAACAGCAGGACGACTCAGCTAGAGTCAGAAGTTGAGAAACTACGGGAACAGCAAGCCGCTCAGGCTGTCGCTCATGCTGCTCAGGCTGCTGCTCATGCCGCCCAGATCGTTGAATATAGAACTTTTACTAGAGCCCTACATGCCGCCCAGCAGGCCCAGCAGCAGCAGATGTTCTAGTACTTCCAGGATTTTATAGCTGCCCAGCAACATGGACTTCCACCTCCGCCCATGCCTGCGCCTATAGAGTTACCTCTGCCGCCCATGCAATCTCCTCACCAACAGGCCCGAGATTCGGATATTGATTTAGACCATCTAGATTTTGTGTAGTTGATACCTTATATAATTTTATGTGCTTCTTGTTGGTTATATATATAAAATTGTTTTGGTGTATTTTGCAGCTTGCTTGGAATGATAATTTAAGAATTTCGTGAATTTTTTTTTACTGGAATGGCGTTATAGCCGACGAAACATGTCACAATTCGTCAGCTATAGTATTTTTTTTCCAAAGGGTTTAGCCGACGAATTATGGCATGTTTCGTCGGCTAAACACTACAAAAGCCGACGAAACAGACTCTTTGTCGTCAGCTATAGTTATTTTTAAATATTTTAATTATATACTTAAGCCGACGAATATCTCTGTTCCGTCGGCTAAAGTCTGTGAGTAAAGCCGACGAATATTCTGTTTGTCGGCTTAAGTCTGAGAGTATAGACGACGACATAGGACGTCGTCGGCTAAAGTCTGGAACAATAGCCGACAAAAAATAGTTCGTTGGCTAAAGTCTGGAACAATAGCCGACAAAAAATAGTTCGTCGGCTAAAGTCAGACAATAGCCGACGACGGTCTTTAGATTCGTCGGCTAAAGCCATCATCGACGACCCTTTCCCGACGACACTATAGCCGACGAAGGCTCGTCGGCTAAGGTCTTAGCCGACAAATTTTTTTAACAGGCCGACGAAAATCTTTCGTCGGCTAAAGTACTTGTCCTGGTAGTGACGATACACCCGTATCAAAATTAATAATAGATTAATTAATAACCTCACTAACATAATAATTTTTGTCGGTTCTTAATTAGTCAGGAACAACATGCTAAATCAATATATAATTCGCTAAATTTATAAGATAATAAAAATACGAGAATTTACATAGACCCCAATGAATATATAAATTAATAATTCTTTAGATATTTTGATAAATTAATAAGTTATTAAATAATCGATAAATTAATAAGTTATTAATTTATCAATTAATGAATATCTTGCTAAATTAATAAATTTTGCCGGTCCTGACATTATTAATTTATAGAGGTTTTATTGTATTCTTTTTATTTGTTGGGCCAATTACATATAAGTCCATTTTGAGATATTTGTTCCCACATAAGTCCACCCTAACATTTTTACTCATATAAGTCCACCCAAGCCTAAATAAGATTTTGGTTTAAGTATTGAAGTTCAACATAATTACAGACTGCCATCCAAAAAAAAATAGATTTTCTCTTTTATATTTACAAAAATGCCATTAATGTAAAAAGTCAACAACCACTCTTCTCCCTGGAAAAGTCTCCGGCAGACCTCCGACGAGGTCTCTGATGGACTCCGGCCGACCTCCGGCAATGTCTCCGGCCGAATTCCGATGAGGTTTTCAACGGTTACGAAAGCTACTACCGCCAGCAAGAAAAGCTACTATCCCTAGCTATAAAAACTACTACCACAGACTACAAAAGCTACTACCGCTAGCAAGAAAAATTATTATCCCTAGCTACAAAAACTATTATCCCTAGCTAGAAAAGCTACTACCACAGACTAGAAAAGCTACTACCACCGACTATAAAAGCTACTACCGCCAGTAAAAAAAGCTACTATCCCTAGCTAGAAAAGCTACTACCACAGACTAGAAAAGCTACTACCACCAACAAGAAAAGCTACTACTGCCAGCAACAAAAGCTACTACCACCGAATAGAAAAGCTACTACCACCGACTACAAAAGCTACTACCACCAGCAAGAAAAACTACTACCACCAGCAACAAAAGCTACTCCATCAACTAGAAAAGCTACTATCCCTAAATACAAAAGCTACTACCATACATAATAAAATCTACTACTACCAAGTAATACAAAATATACTATTACAGTGTCAAAAATATACTATCGTAATGACAAAAATATACTACTACTGTGTTGGAAATATACTATCATAACCATAACCAGTCAATTGTGACCTTAAGGTGGTGCTAGCTTGGCCACTTTTCTGAATTCATCATCTAACCTACAGAACTATAAAATAGCAAATAAGCTCAACACATTCAAGAATACATCTCCAACAAAGTTTAGAGACAAGAAACACCTGAGGATGTAGCTTTGCAAATAAGCTACACAGGTATCAAGCATGTCATTCACCATGAAATTCAATAACAAGAGACATCTAGGGCGTCATCGTCGATCCGGAGGCTTTGTCGTTGGGCCGGCGACGTCGAGGTCAAATCAGAACACGTCAAGGTCAAATCAGAAGAGGCCGAGGTTGAGGCCGAATTAGAAGTCTGGATCGGATCTAGAGGTGAAGGCGCTAGATGGTTGAGCGGATCAAATCAGAAGGCGTCATCGTCGATCCGGAGGTTTCGTCGTTGGGCCGGCGACGTCGAGGTCGAATCAGAAGAGGCCGAGGTTGAGGCCGAATTAGAAGTCGTCGTTGATGGAATTAGACGCAGTCGAGGCGTCAACGTTAAGCTGGCAGCGTCGAGGTCGAGGCGTCATCGTTGGCTGGCAGCGTCGAGGTTGAGGTCGAGGCGTCGTCATCGTCGTCGGAGTAGCAGATCGGCCCCGAGCTATCATCGTCAAGTCAGTGTTGGCCTGAGACGCCGCCATGGTTGGAGATTCAAGATCGGAGAAGAGAGGGAGGAGGAAGACGATGAGCCAGAGAGAGAGAGAGAGGAAAGTGAAGGATTCGTGTGAGAGAATGGATTTGTAGGGGAATGAGGGTATTTTAGGAACGTCATAAAAGTAAAATAACAGGTTTAGGCTTAAAAGTGGACTTATATGGGTAAAAATATTAAGGTGGACTTATGTTACAAAAAATGTTGAGAAAGTGACTTAAGTGAAATTTTCTATTATTTTGTATCCTCCATGAAATCATGAATCACTGTGTGGATGCTATTTTCAGAGAAGGATAGATATTATATGATCAATATCCAAATTAGTCTAGCGCCCTAGGCAAACAACGTAAGTTGTATTCATTCTAATTTGGAAAAATGAATGAAATTGACTATTCACTATTCATTAGGCAAACTATTCCCGGGGGAATCGGCTGTAATCAAAATTGGCGATGCGTGAACGCTTGCACATTCGTGAATTAGTCATTCTACAGAGAGTGTGTCTTTTGTGTGTGGAAAAAATTATTTAAATGTGGTCTATGCATTCGGTCGTGCAGACGGCGTCAAATGTTGACACCGAAGTTTGACCTTATGAATATTGGCGAAGTAAATGATGTTTTCTTTAAGAGTGATTTCGCTCCCTGTGAAAGAAGCACGAGCAGTTAGAAGGGTGCCCCAGACGGATTCGAGCGTTACCTCTTCGACGCTAAATTAAGAATATAATTCATCTGGTGAAAGAAACTAGATTTTGAGTTTGGATCACAGAGCGTTACCTCTCCGAATGCAAATTGCGCTCGTTTGCAGGAATCAGACGCTCAAAGCATGTGAAACGTCATTATCTGAGGTAATCCCACCAACAGATAGTATGATCATTATCCAAATTAGTCTAGCCTTAGGCAAACAACTTAAGTTGTATTCATTCAAATTTTGATCGTGTACAAATTCCAAACCATATATGAAACTGTATTTGAATTTCCTCGTTCCAATCGAATCCTGGATGGAGGGTATAGGAGAGGAAAGAAGAAGCTTGAATTCCTGAACTGCTGTTGCATGTAATCGCCTCACCAAATGTGGCTGAAGTTAGACAAATGATACCCTGACAATAGCCTGTATAATATAACCAAGTGATATATGACCATATATATTCATTCAATCGACTTGAGTCTCTCGACACTAGAAAGAAAGTTATGTTACTTTCTTCCTCATGCTCATGAACACCAACTTTACCATTACCACTACCATCAACATCAGCATGGTAATTGGTAGAGGCACCCAATACTCCAAGTCTCTAATAGTGCACAAGGGCTCATAAATCCCACACAACTACGATAGGAGCAAATTTGCTCCCCACCCTAACTTCCCCACTTTGCTCCCCACCCATTTAAATGAATAACACATGTCTCACTCTCACTCAAACTCTCCCAACTCCCTTTCTTCTTCTTCACAACTCTCTGCAACTCCCCCTCCTCCACATTCAACCCTCCCCAACCCCCACCCAAGCCCTCTCTTCCGACTCCCTCCGCCTCTCTGTCCTCCACTCCCACCGCCGCCTCCCCCGTCGTCTCCGGCGCCTCCACCGGCTTCGGCCAGTACTTCGTCCACCTCCGCCTCGGCTCCCCTCTGCAGCGCCTCCTCCTCGTCGCCGACACAGGCAGCGACCTCGTCTGGCTCCGCTGCTCCGCCTGCAAATCCTGCTCCCGCCGCCTCCCCGGCTCCGCCTTTCTCGCCTGCCACTCCTCCACATTCTCCCCCTTCCGAGTGCTTCCGCCTCTGCTGGGAGTTGCAGAGAGTTGTGAAGAAGAAGAAGAAGAAGAAGAAGAAGAAGAAGAAGAAAGGGAGTTGGGAGAGTTTTTGAGTGAGAGTGAGACAGGTGTTAGTCATTTAAGTGGGTGGGGAGCAAAGCGGGGAAGTTAGAGTGGGGAGCAAATTTGCTCGCACTACAATACCAAAGTCACTTTCTTGCAGGGAATCCAATGAAAGAATAATAAATGTACTTTGTTCATATAGTGTGTGAGCATTCACATATCAGCTACGTTAACGTTTTGCTTGGTTGTAATAGTAACTCTCACATCTACAAATATGGTATGTGAATTAATATTGGTTCTTCCGGAAACTTTTGGGCACAAAATGTCATGATTCAATGAGTAGATGCTTAGATGGAAAAAGCATTGGATCGATGACTAATGATTACTAGGCAGAAAATATATATACAAAGATAAAGTTTGGTAGCAATCACATTTCATAATGAAGTAACAATTTATATGGTTGATGACAAATATACACCCTACGGTCTTTACATAATTAAGCAAGTGAATTATACATTTAAGGTCTCGTTTGGTTCGTGGAAAATAGCTATCAGAAAATGAAAGCTGTTCATTTCCTGCGTTTGAGAATGCTGAAGGTTGAGAAAATATGAGGGAAAGTTGTTTCATCCAAAATTCATAGGAACCACGTTCTCATCTCATTTTCTTGCATTTATTACTCAAAATATATTATTTTATTATTTTAATTAACAACTTTCCGGATGATTTTTCTTGTGTTACCAAACATCAGAACAGAAAGTTATCGGTAAATTTTATTTCCCTTATTTTTCTCTTCCCGAGGGAAAGACAAAAAAACTACTTTTCTTTCCGCGAACCAAACAAGATAGATGCAAAAAAAAATTAGAAAACTCGACTTGCAAAATTTCACCGCATCTTGTAAATACGAACTTACAATCTTACATAAGAAATTAACCGTTTAAATCATACATTTCGTTTAAAAAGAAATGTGGAAATGATGCCAGAACTCTTCATTTGACATGCATTAGCAATCAACCAGAAACAAAAAGCTGATGTGAGGTACTGATCGAGTAACCCAAAAGGAGAAAAAGTAATATAAACTGTCTAGTGCATTATTTTAGAAAAGAGTTGAAATAATTTAGGACTTGACACATTGAAGGGATAGAAGTAGAGAAAAAGTTACTGTTAAATGCTTATTTTCAACATTATTTGGTAGCAATCATTTTCCCAATGAACCAGCAGTCCCATCTATTGATCTTTCAATTTTAAGTGCATACTGTATTACAGGACCCATTGCTAATACGAATATTGTCTAATAATAGAGGGATTTTGGATCATCATCAAGCTAGCTCTCTATAATTTCATCGTCGATCAGAGCAGAATCAATAATCGAAAGGCTTAAATCATTAAGAGACGAACAACTTAGATAAAAAAAAAAGCCGATACCGCCAGCTTGTTTGTCATTCATATTTAGTAACAGAAAAATATGCATGTAGAATCTCTAGCTATTTCATCTTTTTACCGTTTAGATAGTAAAAATGGCTACAACTAATGCATTGCAGTAGAAGCAGGTGTGAAATTAAGTCGGTAATTGGAACATCACGACGCTCCTCCTAATTAAGAAAATTGCATGTGATATTGTGACTTGGAATAACACCAATTCGATATATGCATACAGTTCATGTGTGTCCAATAATATTTATGCAAAACAAAAATCCTATAGACACTAGGCTTCTTCACGAGCCTCATTCATATAGCTTCCATTCAATCATTAATTTTTGGAAGACAGGGAGAGCCTACAGCTACCATGTGGCTCCTCTATAAAATGTATCATATCCAGCTCTTCATTAAATCAGCGGAGAAGCTAGAATTTATGTCAAATAGGCTCTTCATTGAATTTCAAAGATGGGTGGAACTGAAAGCAAGAATAAGAAGAGTAGTTCAAGAGAGAAAGATTATGGAAGAGGGGTGTTGAGAGGAAAAGTGAGGCAAATTCAAGAGGAAATGAGTGAGATGGTGTGTGAGAGGAAGAAAGAAAGTGCAGCATATGAGAGGGACATGATGGTGTTTGCGTTCAAGGAGGCTGAGTGGAAGCAAGAGAAGAAGAAGATGAGGGAGGAGGTGAAGATGTTGAGGAACATGGTGGAAGAGAAAGAGGAGAAGATTAGGGTAATTGAGGGGAGCAAGAACAGTGCTGGTGGTCATGAGAATAGTGAAGAAGACTGGGAAGTGGTGCTGGGGAGTAGTTGTGCATCTGCTTTGTTGGTTGAGCAAATGAGGGAGGAAAGAGCAAGGAGAGATGAGACTGTGGAGAAGTGGAAGCAGCTCTATCTGGCTATTAAGATGGAGCTTGATGATCTCATCCAGAGAACCGACTGTGGTAACTCTCTCTCTCTCTCTCTCTCTCTCTCTCTCATGCATTCTCATAATCCAGACAGAGTACATATTATCTTATCTACTATGAATCTATGATGCAATCTTTGCTTCTTACTTGGTTTTGCACCTCAGGCCATCATATGACATATCTGTCTCTTCTCAAATATTATTTGAAACTATGATTATTGATTATTACCAAATCCAATTGTTAAATTAATGCTCCATCTGATCAGTTTTTCTTGCATAAAAGATCATATTTTGTGTGAATGTTCATGTAAGTTCACCATAACTGAGCAATGGCAATTGCGACAGGAAATGGACTGTATTGGAAGGCAGAAGAAGACATTATTTTGGAAGAGCTAAAGGGACAACTGAAAGCCAAAGAAGAGATCATTGCAAGCCTAAACTCAAAGATAGCTACGATGGAGAATGAGCAATACAAGAGGGTGCGAGAGATTGACATATTGAGGCAGAGCTTGAGAATCATGAGCTGCAAGAAGACAGTAGTGCAGGTCGCCAAGAATGTCTCCAAGGATTCACAGCTTGTGAAAAAGCACACTAGGAAACTGTGATAGATATTTTCAGCACAATTAAACTCTGAAGTCTTCTAATGTTTTCAAGTGCTACATATTAAAAATTACAACAGCTGTGTCGAGAATTTCTCAATGAGAGCTTAAATCTCAGGTGGAACATAGAGAAGAAAAATTATCCAAACACATATACATTAAGACACGATTTGATAGACCTAACTCGTAGCTTGACTTGATCACAAATTTGTCTACTTTAATATCGGGATAGTCTATCTCTTACGTCGAACCAGCTAGCCTACTTAATTGACATATCGATACATAATCACATTAACGAACCGAAAAAGAAAAAGAAAAAAAAATTAGAAATGCTCAACTTTGGAGAAGGTTTTAGGAGATCAACAGGAATAACATCTTCGTTCTGTTGCATCTGATATTTTGATGTGTGAATGATATTGACCAAAAGCAATGATAGATAGCAGGGCCACAGCCTGGTTAAACTTGAATGTGATTCGAAAATGATGAGGCACCTCAGAGATATTCTCTGTGATTTTTGTCCACCACCTGACTGACGTCTTATCGTCTTCGAGTCCCTGAAACTTCTTGCTAGGCTCCAAATTCTGTTATCTACAACTGCAAGTTTTAGGTGTTATACAATTTAATTTCTAAATTCTTCATGTCTTTTATTTAAGGGGAAGTATTGGAGTGTTGTTATCTATATTCCTGTAGGATTTAGGATTTCTGTCGTTGGAATTGACGACCAGTCGCTGAAATTTGCAACAACCTCCGCAATCAGCTCAAGTTTAGAGACCAATGACTGTCCGAGGCTGGCCGTTATCGCCCCAGCCTTCCGGCCAGCATGGTCACCATCCCTTGCATGTATCCTAGTCCTACGACAAGCACATTATGCAAGCCAGAGTTCAGAGTTCAGAGTCGTACGCAAATGTACACTCTTGCTTTATGAAAGGCTAACAGTAGTACTATCTACAGAGAGTTGGTAAGGCAATCGAATCCGAGAGCGCCAACAGTATAATGATGATTAGTAAAGGGATAAACTATTGCGGACGTGATTACCAAATTATATATGAACATGAACTAATATCTAATAAAAACTATTACAAACTAGTTACAAATGTACAATTTGGGAAAATATATGGCACCTTACAAATAATGTCATGGTGATGTGTTGCTGGCACAATCCTTGAAAGAATTGCTAATTAACTTCTGTGTCTGTACATGTATAAATGCCATTCTCAGCTGTTTGTTTTGTTGTCTTGTTCGTCAGACAACGACTTGACAACAGGTTGGTAATTTGATCTCACATTCTGGAGAGGAGAAATGAGATTAAAAATCACAACGAAACTAACAGTTATCATAACATATAGCTATTTACATCCAATATTTATCATGTTTATTGAATTTATAAAGTTCCTACTTGCTACTCAGACGTAAATATGGAACAAGACCACCAAATATAAGTGATGAGACAACAAAATGTTATAAGTACCTCTAGCAACGTGATGTAGTAAAAATCTTCCATATGTTGCATAAGTGCAGTTCCATCTCTGATTGAACGGAATATATTTATCTCAGTCTGTAAAATTTTCTGTATAAGTTCCTTTTCACCCTTCATCTGCAGAAAAATTAATTTGGTTAAACTTGCAGAAAATTCAGAAACGCTTCATCAGGACTCGCACGTCATGTGCTAACTGCTAAGCAGTAAGCAGTGACAAATGTACTATCTGAATGCAAATGGTTATGCTGGATAAGTTAGAAGACTGCAATTATGACAGCAGTAACCCTATTTGACCCTTAAAGTTACTATAGAGTTTCAAATATTGAAAAAGACAGGACCCAATAAGATATATGACCAACAAAGCAATGGACTCTTTGTGAGATATAGTGAAAATGCATGCAGCAAAATCTTCAAATTATTTAATTGATTTTATCTGGAATGAGAATTTCACAACATGCAATTGGAGTATTACATCATGAACATAGTTCATTTTGGTTGCTTCGGACTAACAGAAAGATTCTTTTCTGATCTTGTCAAACTATCTTTTATGAGTAGTAACTGTATAGCATCTCTTTATATTAGCCACACGCCCTCACTGCACTCAACGATAGTTATATCCCAAAATGATCATGCTACATCATAATTGGAGAAGGAACAAGAACTGATGTTCCGTCAACTAGATATATGCTCTATCTTCCTCCCAACTAATTGAATCATGCCAACATCCACATACTGGAAAGTGAAAATGCCATACATCTAAATCTTATGTCGAACATCCATAACTAAACATGCTACCAAATGAAGAAGAATAAATGAACTACGTACAAATTCACTGACGAGAACATCAGGGGTGGACTCCCCAATCATATCAGCTTGGTAACCATCTCCAGAAAGCTCCATATTTTCCTGGACACATGGTATAGCATTCATCAGGTCAGCAATATTTACTGCACTACAAATCATTTAATGGAATATTCAGAACATTCAGCTTGAATTTAAAATTCGTTACAATTCATATAAATCAATCACTTTCCAGAAATGCATCACAAGTACTGAGAATTCGGGTAGGAATCCAAATTGTCGACCCCTCGTTAAATAATTAATCAGTCAGTTCAATTAAGTAGACAAAAATAATCAGGAGATAGGGAGCTAACGATTCAAATACATGGTTATCAAAGAGGTCAACTGAGATTGATTTATTTAAAAATTGATTGCAAACTCCAATAAATGACTCCTCAGTTATAGCCTAAATTCTGAATACATGGTATAGGCGAGAAGTAATTTTTCACATTACTGAGTGAAGACAATACCGTCTACATGAGAAAGAGGGTATCTTTTGACAAAAGAAGTTTAAACAGCTTAAAAATTAAGTGATAATGATTACTGACGAAGTTGGAATTTCAAGCAAAGAAAAATAGTTCAACGTCAAAAATGCGTAAATTATATAGCTATTGGCCAACAAGTATCATATCAATTAGCAGGCCAAATAGCGGGGAAGTTCCGCTCTGCAAGCAGTGTACCTCTAGATCTGGTGCGAACGCTATTTATGTCTTTCAAAAAGCAAAGTGAATAGCATATTGCATATAAATGATATGAATATAAAGAAGCCTGGAGTGAGTTTTCTGCACGCTGAATTTGTAAAGATACTTGGCCAAATAAATACTCACCAACACATTCGTTAGGTCTCCTGTTGCTAGATAAACAGGTTGAGCTACATGGCAGTAACCCATCAACCGGGGCACAGTTGGTATAATGTCTCTGTGATTTACAACTCTCCAACTATCTTTGACTTTCTGCAATATTCCCAAAATACATATGTAGGATCCAACGATTTTAAAAAGTTTAAATATAACAGTGATATATGACTCCATGACACCTCTAATGAATCCAAACTTTTTAACAGGACAGTATCACACCCATGTCCATATATACATTTTAAATTTATCTCTATATTGCAGCACAACCCTAGATTTAGAAATTATCATGTGACAAATATTAGCCTGGTGTATCAAATTATTCATATGACCTGTTTCAACCTGAGATGACTGAAGCAGATATAAATGGAGAAGTATTGATTAGCCAGTGCTTCAACCACAAATCAAAAGCAAACCGAAGAGCAACAACTATAGAAACTTTTACCTCATTATAAATGTCAGCAAATCTTTTGTTACCGACCCTAGGAGATCCAAAGTTATACATGCTGATTGTGATCACTCCACGCCTAGTACAGAGAGAAATTTTTAATTCATGTTAAATACAATTTTAAACCCTTTAGGACATTATGTTTTCTGTTAGTGCGACGTCATTATTTTCAAGAATTTCAAGTTGTTAATAAATAATGTCAGATTGCACAACTGACCTATAGGTTTTACCGACTATCAAATATGAATGTGCATGTGTACTGAGACATATACACTGATTCCATATCTGTTCTACTCTCAATAAAGAATAATAAGTTCATTGACTGAAATAATAGAACTTACTTTGCTAATTGACTTGAGGCAAGTTCGAGAGCTAGGAGAGTAGCTAATGCACCCCCTAGACTATGACCAGTTACATAAACATGCCATCTGTGCAGCGGCTCAGCAAGATCATCTCTGTCATAAATATACTATTAATCACATTCCATTATGCAGATGCAATATCTGCACCAAAAGGTTAATCTACTGGAATGCAATATCCCAATTAAGCAGAAAGATTTTTCTTTTATCCCAATAAAACTAGAGCTAATACTATGCTTGCACAAGAACCTTTTACATGAGATAACAAGAGTCGTACCAAGATAATGCTTTTTTCTCAATGTTATTGATCCATGAAAAATAATGGTTAGATACTTTATACAAAAATAATAAATGTTGGTGATTTCAAATCATACACCCTACAAGATACCTTTCTTCTGAGTTTTTTGCCACTACAAGAACAATATATAACTGTAGATGTGGGACTAATTCTTAGCAACCAATAATTGGACCAAGATCCAACAGAAAATTAGACTAGAAGGCCTCAAATAAGATTGAATATTAACAGTGAAGTGCATTTACATACGTTATAGCATAAGCCACACTTATGCAAATGTGGAACATAAAGAACACAAGCAGACCATTAATCTGAAAGGTCTTACGTACACAAGATGTAATACCGAATATTAGCTGTTAAGACATGGATTTACTACTACGATATTAAATGATTGCATAATCCATGCTTAGGCCAAGAACATAACTATATAGAAAAAGCACAAGCTGTGAAATCCACAAGGAGTATTGAAATTAGCATAGCAACTAGCTTATTCCAAAAATTTCCAGATTTATGGTCAAAATGACTTCAGTGCCTATATAAAAGATTCAGGCTATGTAAAAGAACAACAAACTACTTCAGCAAGATTCTTTTAGATTTAGTATTACCACATCCTAAGACAGTTGTCACTTGTCACATTTGTAATCCAGACACTAGCTACACACTAGAAATAAGATAAAATTGTAAGCATAAGCAAAACTTACATATAACCGATAGCCAATTTAATGAGAGAGATGATCCGTATTCTGACAGAATCATATGCACTTAAGAAGCCACTATGAACCTGAAAAAATTAGTCACCATCAATAAACATAAATTGGCTTCTGTCATATAATCTCACCGTCTCATCCATAAATAAGTTACTTACTTGAACTTCTTGCTTAAAGTCTCCTCCTATCCTTTCTGGATTCAACCTAAAAATCAAAAATAAGCATCAGTATATTAAATGAATAAAGGATTAATGGATATGAAATATCTCAATATGTGTGAGCTCAGCTGATATGAATTAGTCAATCTTAGCTCAAAAACTCAACGCATACAAAATTATTTGAAACCCGAAATGTTTTGCGGTCTGAATAAGTCACTAGGGCATGTGCATAATTAGTTAGACCATATCATACTTAATTATTAGTAACACAAGATCAAAGTTTTACTGTTAAGGCCATTTAAAAGAAATAAAAAGAGATGCAAACCAAACCACTTTTTTTTTTTTAAACCAAACTATTAATTCATAGTTCTTTAACCATAAGACCTGTGGTTCAAGTCCTGGAGTTAACTTTTAAACATGCTTTTTTCTTAAGACACAAGTACACCCTTCTCCTCATACATGACGAATTCAAAGTTTTTATGCTCAAACCTGCAGGTCCAAAGTTAATAAAAAAAAAAAATGGTTTCCTGACTATCTAGCCAGAAAAGCTGACCATTCATGGTCCACCTGGGCCATCAAGTTTGGTTTTGAACACTGGGATGCTACATTATGACTGAAAACTAGACTAGGAAGAATGATCACAAATCACCACTATGTCAACTGTATAGGTTATAAAGTAATAATAAAGTAAATAGATTTTACCCAGTAGGAGCTAGCATCAAATCTGTTCGCAAGTCCTTCCACCTTGCCTGCAGAAGTTAGAGTATAGATTTTTTGAGCCAGAAGTTAATGAATTAGAGACAAAAACAACACGCGCACGCGCGCACACACACATTACCTACCTGTTCTGTTCCCCTGAAAGCGACTACTAATCTTTTCCGTGCAGAATCACGCCAAATTGCAACCTGCAGCACCAGTTAAACTCAACTACTAAATAAATTTGAATAGTATTTGACATCATTTTGTGACACATAGGTTTTCACAGTTCTTTGTTATATCGGATATGGTTCATGACTGGGAATGAAGCTCCTTGATCCTCTGAAAGGAAAAATAATTACCTGTGTGTCTGTCATCTCATTATCCAAGAAACAAAGTTTCTCAAATTCAGACTTTATAAAACTAGGATGTCCTAAAGAAGTAGCAAGCATCGCCCAAGCCTCCATGGCAGTTTCTGCAGTTGAAAACAGTGCTTTCATCTCCTCGGCTCCGAGTGAGTTCGCAAGCTTCTCAGTTATGGAATCCTCTTCCCTACTTGCAATCCCTCCTACAACATTTTCTTCCTTCTTTGCTTGAGATACTGTTGCCGTTAAAACCATTAATATTCCTAAAACAGAATCAGTTTGCTTTAATAAATCCCTTGTTGCTTCCTTTATATCTGGAAATGAAGACTGCATAATGCTAATGGGAAGTGGGCCTGTTGTTCTATCATTATCAACATCTGACGCTTCAGGAGTTGCAAGCCCTGATTCAACATAAGTTGCTTCTGCTATCTTTCGTGACTGCAAACCAACACTGTCTAACAAATCAAATCCATCCCACTTTAATTTTTCTGGAATTGGGAATCCAAATTTCTCTACAACATTTTGATTAATCTCATTAGCAAAGTTCTTCCAGAAGTTCTTATCTGATTGCATTTCATCATCAAGCTTTTTCACTTGTTGAGGGTCATTTCCATTCTTCACACCACCATTATCTATGTTAGACTCCTCTAAATTGCTCACTTCATTGCAGTCTGCAATATCTAAAGAACCCTCTGTGATAGCCTCCATCTGGGAAGGCACGCCTGACACACCAGCAGAAATATTAGATTTCCCATGGCCTTTCTTATCACTTTCTTCACTACCTGATAACAGATTCTTCCAAATGTAAGCATTAGTATTGAATGACTTTAACTGCCCAAAAGCATATTCCGCAAAGTGACGTGCTTGCACAGTGTCAGAGCCAACAAACTTTTTCAGAGCAGGCTCAAAACCCTTATTACGAAGAAATTCAGAAACAATAGGGACCTTCATCCACCACTTTTTCCCCTCATCAATTTCTTCAAATGTTTCATACCTGACCTGAAAGTTCAACACCAGTAATTATAACTCATAAGGAACACTACGCCAAATGCGAAAATTTTCGATGAAAATCTGGAATAGAAAGACCACCACACGGGTAGGTATTTAAGACTTGTATGCTTAAAGTTAACAATAGAATGAAAAATATCAGTAGTTATAAACAACAAAAACTTCATATGAGAGAAAATTCCCAATGAATTAAGCATAAATAAATGTAGAAAGATTCATCACAACCAGCACAGCATTAGCTGTCAAACAAACAGAACCATACAGCATAAAAGAATGGGGATAAAACCCACAAATTGTCACAACTGCATTGAATAAGGAGAGTATAACAGACCATATCCATGGAGATTTTTATTTCTTTCAATTTTTCATTTGCTCTCTTCAAGGGGGTTACTTAAGCTTATATCTCCTGAGAGTCACAATAAGCAAGGAATAAAGGAAATAAAGTTCAAAATGAAGGGGCATTTAAAGATGAGCAATAACCTTTCTTCTTCTTTTTTGAAGTTTTTTTTAGGAACAATCTTTTTCCTTCCCAGAAACCCCAGTCCACATCTAAGATGATTTGGCAATGAAATATTAGGGGCATTGACGATACTTTGTCATGTTGTAGATTTGTATATGGCGCATATATAGAGATACCACCAACCACATATTTTTCCATGAAATCTTAAATCTTAAAAGGTTCATGGTTACCAGAGGAGACTATTTCAAGCTTTCTATCTCTAACGCACCATCCACCTTAAACAAAATATCATTTCACCAGGAAACTCACCTCTACAAGTAATTTTCCACCACCTCCCATTCCTTCCAATTCCACCAGTAGTTCATGCAGATTCCCTACAACAGCACATATATGTTATTAGCTGAGAAAGCAAATTTTGAAGCATTACTCCAAGACTAGATGTGCTAACATTACTAATATTGTTTCTACTGCAGATCCTACAACCACGAATTTTACACAACAAGCTGTATAATTCCATACTAGCAGCAACTAGCCAGTAACAACAAAACCACAAAGGATTCATTCCATCCAATAGTATATATACCGAGCGTAATTTATTACTAACAAAATGTGTTGATAGAATCAACCCACTTCAACGGTCTGGCAAGATAATGAGCTATTATTTCAAAACATACAGAAATACAAGAATTTTTACCATCACAAAGGCATTCTAGATTGACGCCTGCATTCCCCATGCGCTTATGTGGAGTTACAACGTTTGCATCCCAAGCCGCAACCTAAAACGTGAAGCCAGATATTAGCAAACTAGGAGCTATATGACCACTTAAAAATTACTCTAACAGCTATGGGATAAAACATCAAAGTACTCTTTCATTCATAGAATCCTAGTGATAATAATATCACTCTTTACTGTAACAAAATATCCATATGCCTTCAAACTTGTGATGTGCAGTGAACAAAGCAAACAAGGTCCTCAATTTCAAGATTACAAAAATACAAAAAGGAAAAAAATAGTATGCAAGAGCATTTTGTAAGGAGATTAACTGGTATACATTTAGTACATGTTAACCTGGAGACTTTTGGTTGGAGGCTGCTTGATATTAAAATGGAAGTCCTCGTTCCATGTTGGTTCTTTTGTCCTGCAAGCCAAAACTATCTGTAAACAAAAAATTACTTATGGTTGAAATGAGGAACATGTCTATGAAGTTATGGATTCATAGAATTTGTGAACAATGATAGTTATGCAGCAAAAAACGAAATACAACTTTAAAGCCTCACAATTCCAACATCCTATGATACTTTTCCCACATAAAGTAGAATTCAGAACCAAAAATTCGAGCAAACCAGCAAAGAAAAGTGAAGTTTCATCATCATATCTTTAAAAAGCTTACCCCCATTTAACCGTGCTTTTGACAACTTGACCATCTAATTGCATGATCACATATGGATCACTTGTTCCCTAACCACACACCAAATTTCAAAACACATCAGCAAAAACACAAGGAGACAGATAACAGAAACCATAGAGTACAGGCATACAAGAACAACTACACACAGAACAACTCATGACAGTAATCAATCATTGTAATCACTAATGCAGAAGAGGATTGAAAAAGATAACCAACCCATGGATCCATGGCAGGAAGATCAATGCCTTTCTTCAATTTAACAGTAAGCTGGCCATCGTATATCTCACGCACAAATGACCTGCATTCACAGAAAATGTAACATTGTAACAAATCAGTCCAACTCAGGCACGAATTTACCTCATTCACATTAAACTTAAAATTGCCTGATAAGGGAAATGGATTGCATACTCTGAAAGGTACACTGTCTTGCAATCTGCAGCATCAACTTCACGCCTCCCAACATTAACCTGAAAACCATCACATTTTCTTACTTGTACATTTTTACTAATTAACGCTGTTTCGGCCTAACTAACAAACTTACGCCGCCAAGGTCATGAAAATCTCACTGTCTTTTCGAGAGGGAGACTTACAGGTGGGCTAGAATAGGCCTCGAAAGCGAAACCGGCGAGAATGACGGCCAAGTTGATATCAAAAGGAGGCCGTTCACTTCCTTCATCATCAGCGGAGACCTTATCAATCTCCAAGCCAGCTTTGCACAAGCAGCAAAATGAGTCAGTAACAGTTGTCCCAT
Organism: Fragaria x ananassa; assembly: GCA_034370585.1. Lineage (NCBI taxonomy): Eukaryota > Viridiplantae > Streptophyta > Magnoliopsida > Rosales > Rosaceae > Fragaria > Fragaria x ananassa. The sequence goes on along the minus strand of CP139762.1, from coordinate 4,824,966 downwards.
CTCTACTGCCCCTGCCGTTTCCTCTACGAGTAAAAGTGCTCTGTTTCCCAACGGTCAGGAAACGCCGTGAGAATATTGAAGGTTGATGGGTGTTGGGTTTGGAGGTTGTAGGGCGGTGGAGATGAAGATGGTAATGGTGGTGGGTTTGCAGAGAAGAAGCCATGGGGTGAGTTGCGGAGTGGCAGTTTGTGTAATTTTTGTGGAGAGTAAAGGAAAGGAAAGGAAAGGAAAGCTCCAGAGTTCACAAGGAAAGGAAGGCTTAGCCGTTTGTTTGTGTCGTTCAGCTGTCCAGTCATTATCTAACAAACAATACAATACTGAGGCTTCTACTTCTACTTCGGTATTCTAGAACCAAACCTTGCAACCTTCCAGCAGTTCTCATTTTTTTTTGTTTCTCTTCTTGTTTCTTTTTTCTTTTCAACTGTTGTATTTTGTGAAGACAAATATTTGATCATTTCTACCGTTTTAATTATAGGGCGGATCCGTGACAACCTAATGTATAATTACAATTATATTCCAGATCTTGTCCGTCAAATTTAATAACAATAGACATGTGAGATTAAACACAAGTCATTAAACCTTTCTAATAAAATAAATATATAATATCTATAAGATAATTATCTATTTATCTCTCTTATACTTTCAATTATTCATAATTAAACCAAAGATAATAAAGTCTTAATGAAAAAAAAGGAGATTGTTGAATGAACTACAAGGACGAAAACTGATCGATACAATTTGCAATCACTTGATAATCATTCTGGAAAAAACAAATTATGACGATGATCAATTCAAAAGCCAAAATATGGTGCAGCTCTCAGCAATTCCGAAATCGATCAGTAGATTCTTCTAGCAACTTTGATTACTTCGAAGATTTTAATCATCCCTACAAGAACATGAAATCATATTAGTCCTCAACCAAGCATATATGACAATTACAGAATTCAAAGTCCATAAACTATCATCCAAATTGTATGCATGTTTGGATACCATAACATTCAAATGAGTCTAATGAATAATCTTGTTTCTTTAATACTCATCAGTTGAAAGCATATAGCTTCTTACAGTGCATGGCTATGTTCAGTACGTATAAACACAAAACAAAAAGAATGATTGAGACAATGACAATGAAAAATATAATTACTTACATGTAGCAGGTCACTCACTCCTTCTCTGTGGATTCAAGGAACAAGTTTGTTTGTTGTGTCCTGACTTGGAGCATAATATACACTTTCTTTTCCCTGTCTCCATGACCAATTCTACACCACTCTTTATTCTACCAGAACTCTTAGTTTCTTTCTTCTTGCCTTTGGTCTTAGAAATATTTGGATCCAAAAGTAATGACTGGGTGGAAGGAATATTAATACATAGATCATTATTATGTGGGGAAGCACTGGTTTCCATGGTATGGTCATCTTGGTCTAGAGGAGTAGCGCTAGTCTCCTTATTGATTGCAGATTGGTCTGGAAGCTTCAGTAATTTTTTTTAAATTTCGTTTAAAGCATCCATGAACAGTGTGTATCCCTTAGTTGAAGTTGCAGCAATACAAGCCAATTTGGTTGCTTGGTGACACATGTGGCTAAGTCTTGCTGCTTCTGAGTCTTCTCTACCAACACTTTAAAGCAAATCTTCAGAGTCCATTATCCTAAATTTGTTTACCTCTTGTCTCCATCTTGGAAGAATAAAATGTGCCGGTATTGTTTCCATATCCAAACATGAAAATACCTTTAACAAGTGCCTACAAAGTATTCCAACAAACACAAAATTTTGGCACTCACAAGAACCCTCATAAGTCGTCAAATCTAACTTCACCATAAAATCTTGCTCATGTTCTCCGAGCCTTTTTTTCACCAAGTATGAGTGCCATTCATTGTCATGTTCCCTTTCTTCAACTTTATAGTGATTAATTTGACTCCATTGTGCCTTGAATTTGTTGAAAATATTTCTGGTATACAACTTTGATGCATCTTTCAGAAGGAATACGTAATCATTCACGATTCGAAATTTGTTTTCTGACTCAAAGTCTTCCTCACTTTCATTTTCTATAATCATCTTCAATGCTTGATCATATCTGACAACAAACTCTCTAGATTTGTCGTTGACGTAACAAACCAATCAAAAAAAGAGTAATTTCCTCACTGCGTCCAGTAGTATTCATTCCTGCAAAGAAGGTTCCACGATGATAAACCGGCACCCAAGAAGTACATATCTCATAAAGATTATTTAACCAATCATTTGCTTCTAATCCATATTCAGTCATTAAAGTCTTCCATTTATCTTCAAAGTCTTCAGTCCTGTATGTAAATTGAATACATTTCTTCATCTCCTTTTTGAATTTTGATTTCTTGTAGTACACATAAGACAACTTCTCAACAAACTTCTTCTTGATATGCCAAAGGCATAAGGATGGTGAGTGTTTGAAAATATCTTGGCAATTGCTCTTTTCATTGCCAAATCTTGGTCAGTTATAATGGAAATTGGATGACGACCTCCCATTGCTTGTAACCATGTCTCAAATAACCACAAAAAAGTTGTCTATGTCTCATCTTGTAGAAGTGCACAACCAAACTGTATCGATTGCCAATGGTGGTTCGCTCCTGTGAATGGCGCAAAAAGCATATCATACTTGTTTGTTCTGTACGTTGTGTCAAATGTGACCACGTCTCCAAAATATTCATAGGCCAAGCGTGATCAAGCGTCAACCTAAAAGAAATTAGTTGCTCTTCCATCTTCATCACATTGGATTGCATAAAAAATTGGGGATTTTCAACTTGTTTTTTTCTAAAGAAAGTGAGCACTAACTGAGCATCTCCTCCATCCAGCTGTCTATGACGAACATTTCTTAAATGATTATAACAATCTCCTTTGTTAAAACCAATTTGAGCACCACCAAGGATCGAATGAACTTTTTCAATCGGCAAATTTTCTTTATGAAATATCTCTGTCATACTCCTTGCTGCTTTAGGCATATGTTTATTTGACTTCATCTTCTTTCTTCTTGCTGGAGTAACTACTTTGTGATTGTGAAAGTCTATAAAAACAAATACCTTCCATTTGTTTGATCACTTGTCATGAATGATCCACATACTAGCTTTGCACCCACATTTCACTGTAGAACAATTTCTACTCACTTTCTTTTTATTCATATCGCTACCATTCTCAGCATGCTCAGTCCCATTATCAACCTCGTTTCCGGTCTCAGTATCATTTTCACTAGTCTTTGTCTGATTGTTTTGTTTGCAAACCTCTTTTACGGTTTTCTTCCAGAAATATTTTCCCTGATGAGCACAAACGAATTGGCAACTAGTCACCTCGTCTGAGCGGGATCTTATCTTTTTAGAAGATTGTGTTCGAATCCAAAAGCCTTCTTGCCGACCGTATTCTTCGTAATATTTTCTGGCTTCATCTACTGTTTCAAAAAGCATTCCTACATATGGTGCTTCCACTTGTTCAACTTCAACTCTTCTAATTGGAGTACTCGTTGCATGGTTCTCTACTTGAGATGTGTTTGTAACTTGTATATAACAATAATCATGCTTACCATTATCATTCATTCATGCTACGTACATATAGAATCCATGTATCTAGGATAAAACAAAGGTTATGATGCGTAGATATTATAAAAATAGATGAACTCATGAAGAAAATTACAATTATTGAACATGAAAGCCAAACATATGACTTGCGTAGTTTACAGCCCGAGTTTACAGAACCTTAACTAAATACAAAAGCTAGCTACCCTGATGTCTCAATGAAGGCAATAAACATTCACGATATATCAAAGAAAAAAGGAAAGAAAAAAAAAAGAGGCAACTTACTGGTGATCTGCATTGAGAGTTCGATGGATCTTGTATATGCTCAGTCATCTTAATGGAGCTAGGAAATAGGTGAGAAAGAGGAATGAATCAAAAGATCACTAAAACACAATTACTGTAATTACAAGTGTGTGCGGCTGTGCGCTATTCTTTTCTTCTTCTTCATCTTCGTTGGCGCACTATTATTTTCTTCTTTCTTAGGTCTTCTTCTTCTTCTTCTTCTACGTTTTCTTGAAACTGATCGAGCAAGTAGTTGAATTTGGGTAGGAAAACAATTGAAAGATTTGATCCTTTAATTGTATTAAGATCGTACTTACCATTGAGTTTTCATTATTAAATTGATTTTGATAATCAATGTTTCAATCGGCAGACGTGTACGTATTCTGGGTTTATTTGGTAAGGACATCAATAACCATCGCATGATAATTATCTTTGGTTTAATTAGTAATAATTGAAAGTAGAAGAGAGATAAATAGAATTATCTTATAGATATTATATATTTATTTTATTAGAAAGGTTTAAGGACTTGTGTTTAATCTCACTCGTCTATTGTTATTAAGTTTGACGGACAAGATCTGAAGTATAATTGTAACTATAAATTAGGTTGCCACGGATCCGCCCCGTTTTCATTAAATGGTTTTTAAAGTATTTTATAGAAACATTAGAAGCCAGATCAAGAGTGAACGTATGTACAGATGCAAAAATATAGACGTAATTCAAGACCAAGCCCTGGTGGACTTGTCGGTGACAAGTTTGATGTCAAGGTTGCGGTGATAGGAGTTTTAGGTGAACTCCTCACGGTGCACCTTTGACTACGATCACCTTGGCCTTCACCTTAATGGTAACGGTATCCAGGAATGTCCATGGTCTTTAAATACAAAACCAACTCCGTCATCCGCACCCCGCCTATTTTCGCACTAGTGTCTGCTCTTGATCCGGGACTCACACATTACAAGTAAAACAGCATCCCAAAATGTTGCTAAATGCTGATCTCAATCTGGTCAGTTACAAATTTGCATATAGGCAGGCATCAACAATAGGGGCAAGAAACATAGCCATGTTACCCCGTTTTTGTTACTTGATCCAATTGATATGATCATGCCTATAAACCAACAGTCCAACACAACGCTCGAGCGAGCTAGATTGCGTCAAATACTGAGTGAACAAATTGTTTCATTGATGGCATTTTACAGCAGACATACAAAGACTAGTTTCATTGATCACATATGAAAGTTACAATAATGTAGCTTAATAAAAGAGAAAAGAGAGCAATCACGTACTTGAGTCTATTGACACATCATTTGTCTGCCCCTTTTATGGAACATACTACTCCATTACCCGATTTCCACAGCCTCCGAATAAAAGGGCTGTAGAGAAAGGACAAGGGCTTGGAGCCATTACACATTGTCATTATGTGACCTCGAATACGGAATATACGCCACTAGTTTTGAAGTGGTAGAACCGTACAAGCAAACTAGCCAAAGCCTACTCCTGCATTTTCTAGTGCATCAAAGCGACAGCAGCCTCCTGTACCAGAGGTGTTGTTACGTGCACGAAATGCTCGGCTTCCCTCTCCACCTCTTCCCTACACTTCTGAGTGTTCTTTCCTTCCTTCATTTTCTTCACAAATGACACAAAACGCCTCCAGTTGTCAGACTGGAATAGTTGCGGGTTCATCCTCAGGTATGTGAACGCGCACATCTGCTTGCCTTCAGTATTGCCCTTAATGTTCAATGCTGATGCTTGCAAGATTTGCTCGTGTGCATAGTCATCATACCTTGGCAGTGCATTTTCACCTGCTAGCGGTACTCCTGCTTTCTGGGTGGCCAAGGCGACTTGCCTAACAAGCCCTTCAGGGGAACATTGGGCGTCCTGTGGCTGCTCATGGTCGTGCATCTCGATGCAAGTGAAATTGAAAATGGCACCATGACGGGCTAACATCTGAGCAATCGGTACGTAACCATCACGGAATCGTGTGTTGTAATACCCTGCTGTGAGCTCAGGGGCATGAGACCGGGTTCCATAATGCCAATGGATGCCTGCAACCTTCACTGAGATTTTCACGCCCTCATTCTCATAGATAGCCTTGGCTGAGGAAAGGATCCTCTCACCATGGTCCAGGAGCATCTGGGAGTACCAGCCAAGGAAGAATTCACCATAAGTACTATTCCAGCCTCCACCTTCTTTTCTGAAGAAAGGGGTATCTTCGGGCCAGTTATTGTAGTGACCAGCATCAGTGGGGCCTGTGCTACCCCATTCTGGCTTACCCGCAGATTCACAATAAGCTTTTAAGCTACTGAGCATATACTGCATTATTTTACATCTAATATTAGTCAAATTCAAGATAATAGAACCTGCCGGCACAGAAAGAGAGAGCGTAGAATAGATAGATTACCTTGTCAAAACATTGGAAGGCACCAATTCCAGGGAATGACCATGTCCCGTCCCCCTCTGGATATGAAGGGTAGCGAAGCTCACCTGCTGGACCCATTCCAACTTGTATTTCCTGATGGCATGTCAAAAGATTAGCTCAAAGTCGGTGATATATTAGTTATAATCTGAGAAAACTAAAGATTGCAGAAAACTTGCTATAATCATATTGAAAGAACAGGCATTCATCAACCACAAAGATCCTAAATTATTCCCTAATGTTTATAGCATTATTTTTTAGGGTGGATCATGTAAGGAGTAACAAGTCAGGTTGCGCAATACATGTAGACCATGTTTACCAGCAAAACAGTAGGTCCTATCTTCTAGAAAAAAAAAAACAAATTATTCAAGCATTTGAACATACAAACATCAAAAAGAAATAGTTGATACAAAACCTCATCCACAACGAGTTCAACTTTCATGGTTCAAATTGCAGCAAAGCCAATAGGACAAGATTAATACTTCAAAAGCAAGTCTGTTTCTATCAACAACATCCTCTTGCAGAGTTGGTTTGAGTTGAATTCAGTTAAAGTAAGAAGCTATATGTGCAGTATCTGTAATGTAAAGAGCAGCTACGACAAAGTTTTATACACTAAATTAATCACAAAACAAGACCCTTTATGAGAAAATAGCAATAAATACGGCAAGATCCAATAAGTAAGGTAAAAGACTGAAGTATTACCACGATGGTGTCACCAAGAAGGTGCTTGAAGTTGTCTCTGAAGGCACGCATGAAGTCAGCATAACATTGCACTGGCGTGCGGCCTTTAAGGACTGGAAGTGTATCAACGCCAAGTGAAAGATACTCGTAGTTTCTCTTTCCCCATTGATCAGTGTATGCAAGGTCTGGATCATTGCTAACCTCCTCCACAACCCAATTTGGTAAAGGAATACTGTAATTAAGAACAACAAATGAATTTAAAAAAAAAAAAAAAAACTCAGTATTAACGTCCCAAATTCAACAGGAAGAAAAATGTTTTCAACGCCCATTTAATGCATTACAAATTCAAAATCAGCAATGAAAACTATCAATTCATATTCGAAAACTTCCCAAATTTGTTTCTTTCCTTTTCCAGAATTAGCACCTAATCATGATAATATATTAATATCTGAATATGACAGTTACAGGACTGCAGAATTAGTATGCAAAGCCTACTCTTCGGAAAATTCTATCCTGCAGCGCTGCATGATATGCAGACTGCTTTCAAGGCTAAAATTTTCAAAACAAACCACCCATCCCCACCTGCAAGGCACGTGCACACAAGTCCTGTTAGAGGATGTATGGCATACAGCGCTGTACCATAGACAATCCCCTACTCTTCAAGCTACTACTTTATAATCTTTCCATTTTCTTCAAGTAGCGTGCAGCCACGCTCCAGGATCGCGCGTGACAATCACAAATAGAAAAGCAAACAATCAAGAAAAACGTGAAGAGGATATATAGTGCGGAAATGAGAGAACGAGAAAGAAAGATCCACTCACGTGCAAGAGTCACCGACGTTACCGCCGCATTGGTGGAACGACATGACGGCCTGGACCTTAAGCCCGTGCTTCTTGGCCATCTCCAACAGCTCGTTGTACCCGCCCCAATTGTACGCGCCGGGCGCGTCCCTCTCTACCAACCCCCACCACACGTCCATCATGATCCCCTCCACCCCGGCGCTCTTCAGCGCCTGAAGACTCGCGTTCAGCGCTTTCTTCCGGTTCACCGTGTGGTTCATCGTGACGCTGTCCAACGGCATCATCACGAAAACCGGCACGCCGTTTATCTTCTCCACGTGGCCTCTAATCTCGTGCTCCAATACTGGCGCCGCCTCCACCTCCGCCGCGTACGCCTGGCACGCCACCGACAGATCCGGCCTGGTCGCGCCGAGAACCGGCGACCGGCACGGGCTCATCGGCGGGGTCAACATCCCGGTTTCCTTCCCCTCCGAATTTTGAATCTTGCACGTGAGCCCCGCTGCCGGTGACTTCCACACCGCGGATGCGGTCACGCTCGCCGTTGATTCGCCGGACGAGGTGCTCGGCTCCGTCACGGAGATCGGCGTCCCGGCGAGCGCTCCGATCTGGTGTGTGATGCTGAACGCCATTTCCGAATTCCAAAGGTAGAAATTAAGCTCCAAAAGGAAGAACAAACCGAAGTAACAACTGAAAATGAAAGATTCGAGAACAAAAATAAAGAAGCAAGAAAGTTTCTGGTAGCCTCCTGCCTTTTCCTCTAGTCCCTTTCGGAGAAATCAGAATCACAATCACAGTAAGCTTTTGCTGTCTGAGATTTTGATTATCAGCTTTGAAGATTTTGTGTGGGAAAAGGGAGGCTGGTGAAGCTCCTGTATTTATAGAATGAACGAAGCTCGGGTTGGAGCTTGGGTCACGTCAGGATTAAATAATCCTCCCCACACCGGTACTTTCCCGACACGTGTCCGTCCTCTCCACGTGGCACCGCTCTCCGCGGCTGCTAATGAGACGGACGGTGGGATGGTGCTCTCGTGTTTGGCAGGCATGTGGCGGAGAGAGAGTGGCTTATCGTCCTGTATTTAGGCTCAAGACATTGGGAAAGTTGGCTTGTGCTTGTCATCGTCTTTTTTCGTTTTTGTTGTTTTGCTTTGTGAGGCAGCTTCGGCGTCCACGGAAGGAGAGAGGGACATGTGGTTTTCCGGTAATTGTCATGTTGGAGGTGGCCGGCGGATAAGGGGTGGTGGGCCAGCGGTGGATTTGAGATGGGGAATGGATTTCAGGGCCAGTGGGAGGGGAGAAAGGTGACGCACGGCCAGGTGTTGATATTGGCTAGGTGTCGAGGTATGCGTGGAAGCATATGGAAGTGTGTTTACGATTTTTTTTTTGGAATGTCTGATAGAGCATCTGATATGGTGAGAGGACTGCCACTAATGAAATCCGCCCGGCCTCCCACAACTTAGGTCTATCCGTCTAATGTAAGGCTCGAAATTTTCCACTGCGACCAACAGCCTATGAGCCGGTGAGTGAGGCTATAGTTTCAAGTTTCACCGACTACGTATAAGAATATTTTGAGTACATTTCAACTTTTTAACTATTTTAAAAAATATATTTAGTTTTTTTAGATATTTTAAGAGCTTCAGCAGATTAGTTAAACTTGAGCTATTTTAACTTTTAGCTATCTCACTAGTTATATTTAGTTTACGAGATAACTCAAATGAGACTAGCTATAATTTATTACATTTTTTTAAGATATTTTAGGTGATATATAAATACATTGAAACTATTTAATCTTTATTTGAAGAATAATATTAATGTAATGCTAGCTAAAATAGAGAGTATTGATGCATACACATTTCTAAAGTGGCTAGTCAAAATAACATTTTAGCTAATTTGATGAAAATGTAACTTAAATATAGCTAGCATTGCTAAAGATGTTCTTAGACTAATAAGGGGGTTACAATATTGTCGTGTAGAATCACAAACAAACCAAAATCACATTCTAACTTGAAATTAAAGAGTTTGACCATCAATAGATCCAGATCTAGTGTTGAAGTCAAGAGGATAAAATTGATTAATGGATTAGGATTTATCGAAAAAGTTGATAATATAACTAGGACATGTAAATGTCATTGGGTCATCTTATATTTCTCGATTACAAATACTACCGATCAAAATATATTTCAATTGTAAATCACTAAAATTCTCATTTTCTTTATAATAAAAGGTCATTTATAAATTTCTTTACTACTTAAAGCCAAACGCTCCGGTTTTGCCTGACATGATATTGTCCAAAAAAAAAATCATTACAAAGTGCACATAATGCCATCCTTTTTTTTTTTTTTTCTTATTCTTACCCAACATAAAGAAAATTAGTTGAACAATCACAAGAATGATGAAATCTGCGTCATACACTTTCGTTTTGATCAATGGATTTTCTCATATTTATACAATAACAATATTTGATTATAAGTTTGCTAAGTAGCTAGTTGCCATGTTAGTCCTTATGGCCTAAGTAGCTAGTTGACACACACTATGAATGTCGAGAATACTACTCACCTTTTTATTACCTGTGAAGCTTCTTTATCCCTCTCATATTGGGTTGCTTCTCTTTTCAAGCTTCATTTTAACCCAGGTATGTCGCTGATTGACTTTTTGGTGATAGCTTTACATTTAGTCTTTCTGCTTCCTCCAGATTTCTCTAGTTAATTTTGGTTTGCAATTTATTATGGAGTTTGTGGATGGAGCCTAATAGATAGATTAAAACACAAAAAGGGGTGATTTCAATGAGCTTATATTTAAACAAGCTTATTTTGCTTCTTAAAAAATCTGGTTCGTTTTTTCTTTGATACTTCTCGTCCCCAGTCATTGCCACCGCTAAGGTTGTGTGGTGTCCCCCCCTTCTTCATTGGGTGAAAATGAACATGGATGGTTCTTCATTGGGTGAAAATGAACATGGTGGTGTCTTTAGGAATTGTGAGGCTTCATTTATGAGTGTATTTGTAGTTAATATTCATGTGTCTAATGTTTTAGACGCAGAGATGTTAGCAGTCATTGAGGCGGTGTGCATTGCTTGGAAAAAGTAATGGCATAAAGTATGGAATACTTGATTTTAATAAAGTATTTCAGCATGCCTTTGACCTTGGCACTTGCGTGCAAACTGCGTAAAGTACATGCATCTTGCGAGTCAAATAAACATCTATTTTTTACACATTTGCAAGTCAAATAAACATCTATTTTTTACACATTAGAGAAGGTAACTCAGTTGCTGATAAGTTAGCTAACTATGACGCAAACATGGTGAATTATATATGGTGGGACTCTTTGCCACAGTTTATGTTACCATTTTATGTTCATGATCTGTCAAGTCTCCCAGCTTAGAGCTTATATATTTACATAGTATTAGTTTCCCTTTAGGCCCTCTTTGTGGTTCCAATTTGTACTATGTTACTCCTGCAATGTGTTTTCTTTGTATTATCTCTTTTTTTTGAAAGGTTTATTTTTGTCCAATATGCCCCCTATTGTATTATCTTCTTACTTTAATAAAATAATATTTAGACGGACGGGCGGTGGGTTCTGTAATATCCCCTTTTCTTTTGAGAACGTGGGAGGACGCTTGACGCCCCAAATTGGTTACTATAAAATAACTGATATCGTCTAATCCTCTATCCATAAAAAAAAGGTAATTTGGTAATGAGAAGATTTAAGTTTTGTTATTGTAAACTTTACCCATAACTTTAGTTGTCATGCTACATTTGTAGGCTCTCAATAAGTAGAGCAATTTAATTATTTAATAATTAGGTATATTTTATGTATCACTGTAATCCTGTATCATACACTTTTTATTTATTTTTAGTCGGTAAAAAAAAACATGTAATGACATTTTCTAACTTGAGGACTACTGATGTATCGTCGATATTTTTCAGAAAAAAATATATATAATAATCCGGCTTCTTTCAAGTAAAAAGAAGGTTTATCCAGCCACTTTCCTCATGATCATAGAGAAGAAGTAGCATTTTCCCTCTTCATAGTCGTTCGCGGCTGGACAACTACAAACCCACACAAAGCCCCTCTCCCCCACCTAAGCCTCAAGGGCATTACAGTCAAATCTCCCCTCCCTAAGGGCCCCTAGGTCCCTCCCTGCAAACGCCCATCACAGAAACCCAAGGAAAGCTAGAGAATCTCCCCAACCTCGGCCAGACCTTCTCTTCCCAATTCCAAATTCCCACGGCCACACCACACTTTCCCTTTCCCGTCAAACGAGATCTCCGATTCTCCGATACTCGCCCGCACCGAATCACCGCCTTCCCCCCTGTTCGATCTCAGGTTTTGATTCTTGCATGCGAAGTTGTTCATCTCAATTCTGAACCGTAGGATGCCGGAGAAGCTGAGATTATGACATTTTGCCCGGAAAATCATGAGGGCAGGTTCGTTGTGGGCCGACGAGCCCAATTCTCCTTCTACCTCCGTCCCCCGCATTCCCCAGCCCAATCCCTCCAAGCACAGGTTCACAATTCCTCTTCTGCTCTCGATTTTCGTCGTTTCGATTAGGTTTTTCGTATAATTCAATTGCTGAATTGGTGCTGTGGTCCTAGCTCTGCATATGTTATCTAGCTAAATGAGCTCCAATCTAAATCAGTTATTTCAGTTTATTTAGGTTCTGATCTAAATTAGTTAGTAAGCCGAAATTGTTCAAATTCGAGGAGGCTGTGTTTTGAAGTAGATTTTGGTGCCGGTTTTTGAAGATTAATTAGGTAGTGATGGTTTTAAAGCTGATTTGGCTTTGATGTATACTGGCAGTGTTAGCAATGTGTTTAGCTTGTTAGTTCGGAGAGAGGTGTCTCCTCAAACAAAGCATTCCACGAAGAAGCTATGGGGGAAAGCTTCTAAGAGTCGGTCTGATTCCATTGGCGCAAGGTGTGAAGCGGCTAGAGATGCTAGAAATGGGCTTGTGTCATGGTAATGCCTCGTTCTTGTAGATTCTCTTTGCTGTTTGGTTGTTTTGCGTTTTTTTGATATTTGTGTTGTCGGTTTATGTTGAAATTGGGATGATTCAGGGTGGAGGCAGAGTCACTCCAGCATTTATCTTCAAAGTATTGTCCGCTTGTGCCTCCTCCACGGTCAACTATTGCAGCAGCCTTTAGCCCTGATGGAAAGACACTCGCTTCGACTCAGTAAGTTGTGCTTTGCAGTTTGTATGTATATATATCTCTTGGTGTTTTGGACAATGCTTTGTTTTGAGTCAATTTATTCTAATTTGTGCATGCTGTTGTAACTGCAGCGGAGATCATACTGTAAAAATCATTGATTGCCGAACTGGAAGCTGCTTAAAGGTGCTGACTGGTCACCGCAGAACACCTTGGGTGGTAAGCTAAAACTCTTCACACTTTGATTGGGTGTTAGCTCCTGCAAGATGTGTGAACTATTGTTTTGATTAGCTGGAGATTAAGTAATTGCTAACTCTTACTTGGGTATTTTTTTCTTTCTGTAAAACATAGTAAAGTATGTTCTGGTTCTTATGGTTTTGTAACCTGCTAAATAAGGTTTGTTGGAGCAAGTGCTAGTTTCTACCTTGCTAAACATAGCGGGATGTGTGTTTGAAATTTTGCTTTGTTGGTAATAACAAGGTCCTGAACAATTTAAGCCAGGAATGACTAATAATTAGAGCAGAAATAAAGTGTGAAGTTAGTGTAATTAGGTGCATCTGTTGAGATTTCTATTGCTTTTTAATTTATATTATTATAATGCTTCTAAGCAGATAGGCACAAAGCCATATCAATTAAGTAGATGACTTACGTAATCACTGTAGAGGATGAAGAAGGGTGTACTTCATCATTGCTGTCATGTACATTGTAACTCATGCATCCAAATCTCCAATTTCTGCATATGGATAGTTCTAGAATAGGGCTCAGTTCAGGATGACGAATGGGACAAGGTTTGGCTAAGTTATCCTCATGCTACCCTGTTCTTATTGATTTCACCTTCCCATAAACACTTTCTCCAGGTTACAGCTTGTTGACCAAAAAAAAAGTTTACAGCTTGACTTAATAGAGCAGAAAAGTGTTACCTGCTTCAACCTGAAAATCCAGATTTCCCCTATAGTTTTATCTACTTACTTGCACCTAGCCATGTTCTTCTTGATCTCTGACCCATATTTTGGATCTAACAAGACCTCACGAGGTCACAACTATCTAAGAGGCATGCTGTAGTTCTCTACTGTGAGGCTCTAGAAAATCAAATATCTCCGAGCGGGGTTATCTCAATATGCTATTGTTGGAATCAGTTTTGAGTGTTTAGACTTAAATAACCAACTTAGTGGTTGGCAGATCTGACACTGGCATCTAGCTATTGGATTCATCTCAGTAGGCGGTTGTGCTTTTGCAGGTCAGGTTTCATCCTTTGCTTCCAGACATACTGGCTAGTGGAAGTTTGGATCATGAAGTGAGGTTGTGGGATTCAAACACGGCAGAGTGTATAGGATCGCGTGATTTCTGTAATTATCGTGGATTATGATACACATGTTTGCAAACTATTAATTCTTAGAAGATGAAGTTTGTGTCCAGTATGTGATTTATAGTGTTCTTTTCCTGCAAACAGTACGCCCCATTGCTTCCATAGCTTTCCATGCCCAAGGCGAGCTTCTTGCTGTTGCATCAGGTCACAAGGTACTAGAGTGTATTTGGGACTATACATAGTCATTTTGCATTCTTTATCAACATCTTACTCCTTTAAATCTTGTGTTAGCTATACATATGGCACTACAATAGAAGAGGAGACTTACCAACCATAGTACTGAAGACACGACGGTCGCTTCGGGCTGTGCATTTTCATCCTCATGCTGCTCCTTTCCTTTTAACTGCTGAGGTGAATATCTGTGGAGACACATTATCATGCGTTGTTGATTAATTGTCTTTTAATTATAGCATTTTGCTGTTTTATAGGTCAATGACCTTGACTCATCAGATTCTTCTATGACACTTGCAACTTCTCCGGGATACTTGCGCTATCCCCCACCTACTGTGTATTTGGCAGATGCTCATTCTAGTGATCGTTCTAGTTTGGCAGATGGACTACCTCTTATGTCTTTACCATTCCTGATATGGCCTTCATTTGCTAGAGATAGTGGGAGAATATCTATGCAGCGTGGTGATGTAGATATTGGTTCAAGTAGTGCGCAACAGAGAGTTGATCCTTCTGCTTCGGTGCGGCTTTTAACATATTCAACTCCATCAGGGCAGTATGAACTTCTTTTGTCCCCTATCGAACCAAATAGCTCTTCTCCAGTGCCAGAAGACACGGGAAATAGTCCGATCTTGAGTGAAATGGAAACTGAAGTTTCTCAATCTTCAATGGGTACTTTAGAGCCTATGGAAGTGCAACCAGAAGGAAGAAGTAATAATATATTCCCTTTTGGTGACTCAACATATTGGGAACTTCCTTTCTTGCAAGGGTGGCTAATCGGTCAGACCCAAGCTAGCCAACGGAATATGCGGCTGGTAAGTGATTCTCCCCATGACAATCCATCTACAAATGGTGAGATGGACAGCGCAGCTCCTATTACTTCCTCAGTAATACCGACCAGTGTAAACCAACATAGAGTTACTGGAAGATCTAGTTCCCGGCACCGTACTTCACGTTCTCATATGATGCCAACAACTGGCTCTAATGAGGGTGCTGGATTCAATAATATTGCTAACGGTGAAAGTGAGCCTCAACCTGTTGTCAGCAGAATCCAATCGGAGCTTGCCAACTCCCTAGCTGCAGCAGCGGCGGCAGAGTTTCCTTGTACTGTGAAGCTTAGAGTTTGGCCACATGATGTGAAAGATCCGTGTGCTCCCCTTGATGCTGAAAGATGTTACTTGACTATTCCGCATGCCGTACTTTGTAGGTAATTTCCTGTTATGGACCTCGACACTGCTTTTATCTCATTCTCAGTTCCTCGATCAATAATATTTCATGAAGGATCATCAGTTGTGAGTTGGTTGCTTGTTGTGCTGGATTTGTATCTCTACACGAATATATGTGTGTGTGTATGTATATGTATCAGCTCGATTAGTTGATCCGTATTAAGTATCTGAATACCTTTTTCAGCTAGTAGGAATCGTCAGTCCCATGGTTTGCTCCCATGTGGTCCGAGGTTTGATTGTCCTCTAGGGAAGCCTAGATATGTGCTGGAGTTTCCTGTCAATAGACTGTAGGATTAGTTTCTACCCAGGTCTGCAGTTGATTTTGGGGGATTTCTGGGTATTAAAAAAAAATTAAAGGATATGTCTACTTTCTGTAGCATTACATGACAGTTTAGAATTCAATATTATTACTGGCTTTATATTTTCTCGATTTTTACTCGGGAATTTGTTGCAGTGAAATGGGAGCCCATTTTTCACCTTGTGGAAGGTTTTTAGCAGCCTGTGTTGCATGTATGTTGCCTCATTTGGAAGGTGATCCTGGATTACAGGGCCAGGCCAACCATGATATCACAGGGGCAGCAACTTCCCCAACTCGGCACCCAATCTCAGCTCACCATGTCGTGTATGAGCTTCGGATTTATTCCCTCGAAGAGGCAACGTAATGCATAAGCTCCCTTTAACAATGTTTTCTTACTTCCTTAACTCATTAGTTCAGTGAATTCTTTCTTTATACTGTCTGATGTTATTTTAAATTATCTAGGTTTGGCATAGTTCTTGCATCCCGGGCTATTCGAGCTGCCCACTGCTTGACATCTATTCAGGTCAGCTACATTTGAATATGGTGTTTTGGTTCCCCCCTCCCTCTCTCCTCTTAACTATCATGCTCATAGTATACATAAACTTCTATTTATAAATTATTACTACCTTCTTTTGAAGAAAACTATAATGCCATTATATGTGATCTTAAAATTTCTTATATAGACTCCTGACACCAAGTTATTGATCTAATGCGGTACACATTAATAACTGGCATGAGCTCATTTCTTCTCTGTATAACTTTTGCTCTAAGTCGTGACACACATCATTTTGGTTGTGAATGATGAGTCATGAACCCTCGATTAATATTTCTAGTCTGGAGAATAGTGTCATTTCATATTCTCTAGGCTTTGGATTGACCTGCCATCAATTTCCCATTTTCCCACGTAATACCTCATGTCTATAGAGCCTATATGTTGGGCTGAACATATGATGGAACTCTTAAGAATAGTCCCATTGTATATTCAAAGATTCAAGAACTCTAACTATAAATTTTTTGTTAATCAAACAAATTGTTGTACTCAAATCAAATCCCATATTGGAGTTAGTTATACTTATATCGAATTTTACCATGGCAGTTCTCTCCTACGTCAGAACACATATTACTTGCCTATGGCCGACGTCACAGTTCACTTCTTAAGAGTGTTGTCATTGATGGAGAGACAACAGTGCCTATTTACACCATTCTGGAGGTAAGATGTTGTACTTTTATTAACTTTTATCGGCTGGATCAATATGATATGTAATGTTCTACTCTCTTTTACTCTTTTCCTTGATTGTTTAATTTTCTCGGGGGTAGGTTTATGGCTTTATTCTAAAAAAAATAATATGTATATATATATACAGATTTTCTCAGGTGTGAATGTCCGCATTTATTCTTACATTGCAGATCACTTTTCAATTGAATTTTCACATCTTCACTGTCTAGTCTTTAGATACTAATGTATAGATCATCTCTGCAAAATTTCAGCTAATTTGGTTATCATTAAGGCACTCAAACTCGATTAAACCAATGGATGAACATAATTTTGTCGAACTTGAACCGTTCATGTTTATTACAGAAAAACGCAGTTTTGAGTGCCTTAATGATAACCAAATTGGCTGAAATTTTACAGAGATGAACTATACATTAGTATCTAAATACTAGACGGTGGAGATGTGAAAATTCGATTGAAAGGTGAGTGTAAAGTGGAAATCCGCACCGTAAGAATAAATGCGGACGTCCGCAGCTGAGAAGCTCTGATATACAGATTTTCTCAGGTGCGGATGTCCGCATTTATTCTTACGGTGCGGATTTCCACTTTTCAATCGAATACATATATATATATATATATATATATATATATATAACATACAAGAGATATTAGAACTGGAAGAACATGTAGGTGAGCCAGCAGTTTCTACCAAGTGCTCTTACTATGGAGATGGGAAACGGTCTGGTTATGAAATAAAAAAATGAAAGAGATAAAGAGGTTTTAATGGAGGGTTATGGGGTAAAATAGGAAGATTATGACAAAACATGATGATTAGAGGTCGAAGTACTAAATTAGGGTGATGAATAGAATCACTCTGTATGTAACCCTAAGAAGATTAATTATAAGCTTGCCAAAAAAAGAAGAAGAAGATTAATTATAAAATGGGATAAATTACATTAAAGTAGAAGTGATTTGGACAGCTATATACGGTATAGTTAGATACTGATAATGTGGTATAGTTGTTCCTCTTTATCCTATACTATGGTTGAACAGCTGTATAAGTAAGTACTAGGTGCATTTTGGGATAAGTTTAGTGACCTACGTTTGTTATTCAGGTATATAGAGTTTCTGATATGGAACTTGTGAGAATTCTCCCTAGTGCAGAAGATGAGGTCAACGTAGCTTGTTTTCATCCTTCTGTTGGAGGTGGCCTTGTTTATGGAACTAAAGTAAGCAATTGAATTTGGTATTTTCCTCTTGTTGTTTTGTGGTTGCTCGGCTAATTTCCTGAACTTACGAGGGTTCCTATTATGTGATGTAGGAAGGGAAGTTAAGGATCCTCCAATATGATAGTTCTCATGCCGTGAGTCATACAACTTCCAGTTTTCTTGATGAAAACATGCTAGAGGTACAAAAACCAGTTTATCATTCTTAGCAAAATTTGTTTGACACATCAATTAAAGTAATTCCTTTTTACATCTTCAATTAAAGAGTTTTTCCTAGGGGACAGTGTGTTGATTTGGATTGAGATGATTTAGTTTTGTACTTAATGCTTTGTTTACAGCGTTACTGATCTTGTTATTGTAGGTCCCGACCTATGCTTTAGAATGCTAGGGACTAGCTGCCGTTGTCCACTTCTGGGATGTACTGCTCAGCCTAGCTGGTTTGTTTCTCTTTTTAAAGATCATTTTAGATTCTTTTTAATGCTTCAGCTCTCCACAATTTTCTTCATTTCGAAGTCGGTTGGTTTAAGTATTCATGTTGTGGAGGACCACTGATGGTGGCATCCAGAGAAAATGCTTTACTCGTACTGCCTTCTGCCTTTTTATAGAATAAAGAATATGAAGAAACTTAGAAGATAATATAACTTCATCTAAGTTTGCATTATAATGGCTCTGTCCTTGGGTCAGGTAGAAAACTTATGTTGCCCCATCTGTTATTCTTCAGGATCAGATCATGGTGTACTCATGAAGCTTGTCGCTGAATTACACCGTATTTTACCAATAGAAGCCGTATTTTACCAATAGAAGTTAACCCCTGTACTGTTGGACGTCCCCAATTCGGCATCAAAATAAAACTGTAAACTTTCTGTATTGTTTCTCCTTTTCTTTTTAGAGTATATTGTTGTCTACACACTAGGGTATCAAATTTGACAAGCAAACTGACAAGTTAGGTGGAGTTAAACACGTCAAGGACGATGTTTGTATATGCTGGAACATTACTGTTAGGAATGTAATTGATTTTTCCTATCTTGAACAAGGCATTATGTTTTTTTTCCCTGGCCCAATATGTTGGCCTTCATTGTAAAGATGTTTCTCTTGCATGTTTGCTTTCACTCTCTCCTTTACAGAAACATGTGTTACGAACTACCGGCCATAACATATCTTATGAAAAGATAATTAATTTATATTTCTGCTTTTAGTGCTTTAGAGAATGATATGTTTTACAGTTTAAATTTTGGCCTCCGTACATTGCAGTTGTACGAGCTTACTGTAACTTTGATTGTAGCAATGGGGCAATGTTTTGATTTTTCAGTCTGCTTTATTTCAGCTTACAATCGTTAACGAAATGCATGTCCATCAAGAACTCAGGATCAGTGGGAAATTCTCTGGTTTGAAGGACAAGTGATTCAACTGTGTAGATGTGTAATAAAAAAACAAAAATAAAACTGCATGTAGATGTTTGTTTGTTTGTGTGTGTGTGTGTGTTTTTTTTTTTTTTTTTTTTTTTTTTTTGAAAGGGAAGGAATGTGGGTATCACTCTGTCCGACTGTCAGTCCATTAAGAAATACACTTCACAATGACTCCCCGCAATTTGCCGGGTGACAAGATTAAGCCATGAAATTAGGTTGTGTTTGAGGCTTTTGTTTGTAGTCTAGTGTTCTTTTGTATTCCGAAAAAGAAAAAAGAAAAAAAAGAGAGCCAATGACTAGAAAATCAAATTTCCGATGAGATTATGTTTGATGTAACTATGATCTAACACTACTCTGGAAGGCTCCGAAGAAACTTGAGAACCACATTTATTCATGTTTGAAAACCAGGAATACTTACAGGGAGGGAAGGACCGAAGAAGTGCCCCCGGGATCGTAATCATCGTATACATTAGCATCCTCGGGAGCATTGTTTACAATAGTGGTCCAAGCAACATGTCTGGGCTTATTCAGTTTAAGTCCTCAGTTTACTCATGGTTTTCCGACTAGGAGGGCGGCTAGCCTAGTTCTAATTGTAGGTGACAATACATCAACCTTTGTGCTTCAAAGCCAAGAGCAAGCTCAAGGTGGACATACATAGCAACATGCTTCTCCTACCACGTACGTTTACTACAAGTCACTAGCGCCAACGATGTCACTTTTTTTGTCACTACAATGGAACCACCACCGTCAATAGAAGGCTGAACAAAGTTTTCCAGAGCAGCCAATATTTATGGTGGTTTTGAATGGATTTTGCTCCAGTTGATCAACAAGGATCTCGGCTAGAATCCCCGGAATAGTGAAAGCAAAAGCCTTTGGCGCCACCATGAAAATGTTAAGCACATGAACTTGTTCCACCATCCCTGAGAGTACCAAAAACACAGTCGCCACTCTTAGTAGGAGCTACAACCGAGATAGTGGAACACTCAAGAACCTATTTGTGAAGTTAGGGTTAGGCTGCAACGAAATTAGTACCTTGTGACCTGCCTTGGCGTGTTCCAACATCCGACATTCCAAGGGAGAACCCATACGATAAGCCATATATCTCGTCTCAAGGCTTAATTTCTTACCAGCTTCAACATCTATGTAAATGTTTGCACAAACGCTTTATAATTTTCTTTTAATTTATTAATAAAAGTGAGATACAAAATTTTATGGTAACAAAGTTACATTTAAGTGACCATAATAAGTTAACTATTTAGTTGGTTAACCATAATAACAATTTTGTCAGTAAGCTGTGACTTGGTTGTTTAAGGTGTTTAACTAACAACCTTGACGTCATGAGTTCAAACCTCGACATAAGTAGAGTGTATAAGTTAATTAATATATATTTTTTTAAAACCATAAAAAGTTAACCGTTTCAAAACATAATAAGTTAACTATTTGTTAACCATCACAGGTTCGATTTGGTAAGAGCTTAGGTGTGGAACCCCATACCCAAGTTCGAAACCCGCCGACGCTGATTACAGTTTAAATCTCAATCTATTCTTGATGGCCAGAGGGGAAGAAACGTTTTGACATTACCATTCTACAAGGATTAGTCTCAGGGCCTAGGAGGCAAATAATTAACAGTTGTGTGAGTTAGCTTATAAGAGCATCTTTAGTAATGCTAGTTATTTTTGAGCTAAATTATCTAAAGTGTCATTTTAGCTAGCCACTTTACAAATACGTATGCATTAATGCTCTTTATTTTAGCTAGTATTAAACTAATTATTCTTTAAATGAAGATTAAATAGTTTAAATGTATTTTTGTATCACATAAAATATCTTAAAAAGAATATATTAAATTATAGAGAGTCTCACCTTAGAGAGCGAGATAACTAAAAGTCATAAGAGCATATTTAACAATGCTAGCCATTTTGTAGTTAAATTTTAGCCAAAATGAATATCTAAAAAGTCATTTTAGCTAGCCATTTTAGCCAAAATTGATAAAGTTTTCGATTTATATTATTGATTAAATAAAGAAAAAAATATTTAAATGTACTTAAATTTGCATAAAATGACTTAAAAGAAAACTTTAAATTAACATTGATTATAGAAGCATGGAGATCCCTTTCTCCCTCCTCACGTCGCACCATGAATGCCGGCGTGGTTCTAGGAGGGTAGCCTTACCTTCCTGGATTGGCCGCTGAGGGTGGGGCCTAACAATGGACCAGCAGTGGCAACGACAACTTGTGGGAGTGGTGTCAGCGGCGCTGCAGGCTGCCACATTGGTTGGGCTTTGTTGGGGATTGGGTAGTTATTTTGTTTTTTTTAATTTTATTTCTTTTTTGGTTCATATCTTTTTTCACAAAACGATATTGGGTATTTTCTTATCTTACTTTGAGCGAGAGAGATCGCAAAGGAAATAGAGACTTGGTGGTCCCTTAATTAGGATTTATATTTTATTAGCCGGGCTCTCTTTTTTCTTTGTAATATGCTTCATACAAGAAAGTGGGTGTACTAAGAGATTACTAGTATAGTTTTCTTTTCTTTTTTGGGTGGATTTGGAGTAGTTTCTACAAAACGTTTCTCTTTGTCTCCACCACTTAGGGGGGGGGGGATCGTTTTTATACTGCTTGTTTAACTAATAAAAGATGACATCTATTAGACAAAAATTCACCATCAGTCCCTCAACTCTTGTAGCAAAGCCAATGTGATACCCAACTTCTTAAACCTGCCAATGTGATAACCACACTTAATTTTCGCTACCAATGTGAGGCCGGAGGTCATATTCCGTCACGTCGCCGTGTGTTTGGTCACGTGTCGCGCATGTGCCCCTCCAGAAAAGGGCAATAATGACGTTTCACCTAAATAGAATGAGAATCGAGTAAACACTCAAGAACACCCTCCCACTTGAACAACCATCTCTCTCTGCTCCAACTCGAACTCGAATACATACGCTCCTGAAATCGCCATTTTCACTTTTTTCACAAAGATTTGATTCGAAAGGTGGAAAATCATTGATTCATTGACCAGATCAGATTGGTTATGGAACCAGTCCTTTTGTTGGGAATCTTGGATTGTAAAAAGTCATGGAGGCTAAAAAGATGTTTGAGATTTTTCAGAGAATCTGGACCACCAGCACAAAACAGTAAGTTTTGGAATCTCTCTTGTCATCTCTCTTTAGTAATCTTCTAACTTTAGTCCTTAATCTTTGTCTCGTACTGTTGATCTTGTCATTATCGAAATGTTCATCGAGTTTGGGGGTCCAAATGCATGTCTCGTATTTGAATCTAATCTAATCGATTTAAGTTTTCTGGGTTTTTAAAAGGTGGTGTTTTTGGACTGATGTTGAAGATTGTTAACTCCAAATTAGGGTTAAAAAGTGGTTTCGAGTTTAGGGTTTAATAAACAATGGATTTGAAAGGTGATCGATTTGTGTATTCTGGGTTTTTAAATGGTTTTGTTCGTGGACTATTGTCGAACATGGTTGACTTCGAATTAGGGTTTTTTTTTTCTTTGTTTTGGTTGAAAACCCCAATTCAAAATGCTTATAGTACTTGGCCTTGTTTGAATTCTAGTTCTAGAACACATGTATACAATGGAGATTTTCCATAGAGGTTATTTCGACAAACAATTGGATGGGATGAAGAAGTATAAGGTGCCTAGGTTCAACAAGACAGGGGGCAAGATCAATTTGGATGGTTTGGATCCCGAGAAGATTTCATGGGTGGAGATGAACAACATTGCATATGTGTTAGGATACTGGGAGTTGTCAATCTCGTACCACTTCAAACAACCAAAAACTACAGCCAATGTAGGGTGGATTCATATTAAAAGTGATGGTGATGGTATGGAGATGGTAAACATGATACCTAAGAAGAAGAGGCAGATTAGTGTGTACATCACAGGTGGAGGGAAAATGAGGTATTATGAAGCTCTTGCTAATTTTGATAAGTCCCGAATTGGGAGAATCCATTGAATAGCCAAACAACTAGAGAGAAGGAGAGAGCTCATTTTGAAGCAAATTTGATGGCACAACAGTTGTATAGTTGTGAGGAGGGAAGGGCGCCAAGATTTCAAAAATTTCAAAATCAGGTAGTGGTAGAAGATGTTGTGCCATTAAATGTTGTTGTAGGGCCAAACATTGTGTTGGATGATGATATAGATATTATAGGAGAGGGTGGACCAAGTCAAGGAACAATTCAGATTGCATCCTCACAACTTCAGAGTGTTTTAACGTGTTGGACTCTAAAGGTTTTGGTGGTAATGTAGCGGTCAAGGTTGACATTACGAAGGCCTTTGATACCCTATCTTGGGATTTTTCGCTACATGTACTGCAAGCTTTTGGTTTCAATCATACTTTTGTTCATTGGGTGTGTGCCTTACTTCAGTCAGCAAAACTTTCTATTCTCTTTAATGGAAGGCAGGTGGGTTATTTCTCTTGTGGTAGAGGTGTTCGTTAAGGTGATTGTTAATACATAGCCAAAATACTTGGCTGAGCCGAGAATAAGACGCAATTACCCGGTCACTGAAGATCATTCCGGGTGAGATAGCTCTGATGAGCCCTTCACAGATATCCAAAGAGTGAAAGGCCGGTAACAAACCGCTTGCCAAAATCACTCTAGCGGCAAAACACCCCCAAAATGGGAGACACTACAAAGGTTAACAAGTAGTCCCACATCAGAGACTGAGGCCAAAGTGCCCAACCTTGGCCAGTAAAACAGATACAAACTCCTATAAAAGGTAGACACACAACTCTCTTCTCACACTCCCGTACATCACAAGTAGCCTAAAGCTAACTTAAGCATCGAAGAGTCGAAGACTGGGCCACCTCAGTCCCGACTTCCTGACGTTGTTACTTGTGCAGGTGCCAAGTGCGGGAACGAAGGATTCTACCTCGCCCCGACTCGCAACCCCTTCCCGGCTCGTGACCTCGGGACGAGAAAGGTAGAAACAATTGGCGCTAGAAGGAGGGTTCCTCAAGTGGAAACCCTCACGTTGCTCACCATGGCCATCATCTGCCCAGAAATCCTGAGGAGAGAGAAAAGTAGATCTGACTTTCTCTCTCTCCTTCACTTGGGCGTGCCACAGCAAGGTAGCTCACATTCCTAGCCATCATACTCACTGTCTTCTAGTGAATCCAGCGTGGCCTCCCCGACCTCCGACCAAGGCCCACGTGTCGGTGAGTAGCGTTCAGAAAAACTGATATGGAGACCCAGCTTCCCTCAACCGAAGCAGGAATATGCTCTCGGTCTCGCGACCCCAATCTCAGCACCCTCCCCCAGGGACATGCCTTCGCCTTTGGCACCCACTTGATACTTCTCTCCAGCGGACGCCCACCCATATCTCGGTACCTCTCTCCAGAGACTTCAGCGGACTCCCCTGATCTCGCCAGTCTTCGCGGACTCTGCAGGTCTCGACATCCCCTCGCAGACTCCACAGGTCTCGCCAATCCTCGCGGACTCACATTGTCGCAGACTCAGCAGATCTCGTCAGTCCTCACGGACTCACATTGTCGCGGACTCCACAGGTCTCGCCAGTCCTCTCGGACTCACATTGTTGCGGACTCCGCTGGTCTCGTAAGCCCCTCGCGGCCTCCCCTGGTCTCAACCCTCGCGTGGGGATGTCCCTGGTAGTTTCCCTGGCGGACTCCCATACTGCTCTCCATCTCGAACGTCTGGGATGCCTCTATCTAGACAGAAGGATAAAAAAACACACATCTCACCCGGCACCTCTCCTTCCTGGTACCCGCCACAAACACTCAGCAACCCAACAGCCTGCCCCCGACACCTCCCCTTCCTCAGACTGAGTTACACGTCCCCCACAATGAGCTCACAAACAACCACATATTCTGTGCTACATGCATTTGCACATCTACGCCTCTGGGCTCTGGCTAAATACTTATCTCCGAGGCCGCGTGAGCAGCCCCCCACCCAGAATTGATCTGGACACCCAGAACTGGGGTCTAGTCCCAACACATGATATTGTCCTGACCCGTGATCCTATGGCAGGAAACAAATGGCTCCATCCCGAGCTCCGGGAGCCTTTCCTGCATGGCCCCCCGAGCTCCCGAGGCCCCCTCCCTTGCTTACCTTGCTCTCGGAACATGCCAGCACAAGTGACCCGCCTGACACCCCTCTCTCTGGGACTCCCTCCCGGGTCTTAGTGCCTCTCCCAAGGTCATACCTCTCTTTCTCCCTCTCGGGACCATCCGTACAGCCCCACCCCTTCTGGGATCCTGAGACTACTCTGACACAGCTAACCTCGGCACCCAGCCACCTACTCTCGACACCCACAGTTTGACTCAGTAAATCGCCCAATTCTCAGGCAGTTGGTTACAATCCTACATCTTAGCAGCAACTCCAATTTTTCTACATTGACTATAGCGGCTCTACACGGCTCCAGATAAGTCTTACTCCACACTATTCAATTGAGTTATTGTCATACAAATAGAATGCCACATACATCATAATATGTTCTCATGACAGAGTTAGCAAACATTCTCTATCACATGTTACATATATTCTCATGTACATGCCAAACACACATACTTGTAAACCATGTGCAAACCATATGACACTTGCTTCACATGATTACAAGCCAAACATTGCTCTACATCTATCTATATCAATCTCAGGCTACACACACAGCATGTGTAAACAGCCAACATTCAAACATGCATTCTCTAGCTACACACGCCACTAGCGCGACCCAACACACCATTAGCGCGGTTCCTCTCGCCAACTAGCGTGACCTGTCCCGCCACCCCTTAACCCTAACTAGCCCGACAACAAATCTCTCACCCTAGAATTCCTACCAACATCATAAACATGTGAACCATCCCACTCACCCTAAATAACCCAAAACAAAAACACCACCACATGCAAATCCAAAGACAAAGAAAGTGACAAATTCATACCTTGAAACAGCGGATTCACGTAGTGGCAGTGAAGCTGGTTGCAAACAGCCGAGCGCTCGCACTCACTCGATCGAGGATAAAATTGGAAGTTTCCCAGTCTGAAGTTTGTAGAATCGCCGAAACCCTAAAACGCAAATTACGGCTCACCCCCAGACCCCACCAACCTATACGGACAGGGCAAAGCCATCTCGCCAACTAGTGCGAACTGACTCGCCCTTAAGCAAGAATAGTCTCACCAACTAGTGCGAACTGACTTGCCCTTAAGCGCGATCAGTCTCTCGCCACCTAGCGCTAACTGCGTCACCCGGTAGCGGCACGCAACGCCACTAGTGTGGTTCCACTCGCCACCTAGCGTGAGCTGCGTCGCTCGGTAGCGGCACGCAACGCCACTAGCACGGTTCCCCTCGCCAGCTAGCGCGAGCTGCGTCGCCCGTTAGCGGCACGCAACGTCACTAGCGCGGATTCCACTCTCCACCTAGCGCGAGCTGCGTCGCCCGGTAGCGGCACGCAACGCCACTAGCGTGGTTCCACTCGCCACCTAGCGCGAGCTGCGTCGCCCGGTAGCGGCACGTAACGCCACTAGCGTGGTTCTCCTCGCCAGCTAGCGTGAGTTACGTCGCCCGTTAGTGGCACGCAACGCCATTAGCGCGGTTATTCTCGCCACCTAGCGTGAGCTGCGTCGCCCAGTAGCGGCACGCAACGCCACTAGCGCGGTTCCCCTCGCCAGCTAGCACGAGCTGCATCGACCGTTAGCGGCACGCAACGCCATTAGCACGGTTCTTCTCGCCACCTAGCGCGAGTTGCGTCGCCCTTTAGCGGCACACAACGCCACTAGAGCGATTCCACTCGCCACCTAGCACGAACTGTGTCGCCCGGTAGCTGCACGCAATGCCACTAGAGCGGTTCCCCTCGCCAGCTAGCGCGAGCTACGTCACCCGTTAGCAGCATGTAACGCCACTAGCGAGATTCCACTCGCCACCTAGCGCGAACTGCGTCGCCCGGTAGCGGGATGTAACGCCACTAGCGCGGATTTCACTCGCCACCTAGCGCGAACTGCGTCGCCTGGTAGCGGCACGCAACGCCACTAACGCAGTTCCACTCGCCACCTAGCGCGAACTGCATTGCCCGGAAGCGGCACGCAACGCTATTAGCGCGGTTATTCTCGCCACCTAGCGCGAACTCTTTCGCCCGTTAGCGGCCCGCCACGCCATTAGCGCGATTATTCTCGCCATTCAGCGTGAACTGTCTCGCCATCCAGCGCGAACTCTCTAGCCCGTTAGCGGCCCGCTACGCCATTAGCGCAGTTATTCTCGCCATCCAGCGTGAACTGTCTCGCCATCCAGCGCGAACTCTTTCACCCGTTAGCGGCCCGCTACGCCATTAGCGCGGTTTCCCTCTCCAGCTAGCGCGAATTGCGTCACCCGGTAGCGGCTCGCCACGCTATTAGCGCGGTTTCCCTCGCCATCTAGCGTGAACTATATCGCCCCGTAGCGGCCCGCCACACCATTAGCGCGGTTCATCTCGCCAACTAACGTGACACGTTTGTTCACAAGAAGACACGAACTTAACTCGATACTTCACCCCCGTCACCTCGCGACCCTTGCGTGGGGACTTGAGGACTCGACACCATGCCTCCAGCACCCGGGTAAAACCTATTCTCGGCATCTGTAGAATAACTCCCCACCCAAGAGCTCTCTCGAACTGGGGACTTGTTAGTACATAGCCAAAATACTTGGCTGAGCTAGAATAAGGTGCAATTACCCTGTCACCGAAGATCATTCCGGGAGAGATAGCTCTGATGAGCCCTTCACGGATATCCAAAAAGTGAAGGGCTGGTAACAAACCGCTTGCCAAAATCACTCTAGCGGCAAAACACCCCCAAGAGGGGAGACACTACAAAGGTTAACAAGTAGTCTCACATAAGAGATTGAGGCCAAAGTGCCCAACCTTGACATATAAAACAGGTACAAACTCCCCTAAAAAGTAGACACACAACTCTCTTCCCACACTCCCGTACATCACAAGTAGCCTAAAGCTAACTTAAGCATCGGAGAGTCGAAGACTGGGCCACCCCAGTCCCGACTTCCTGACGCTGTTACTTGTGCAGGTGCCAAGTGCGGGAACAAAGGTTTCTACCTCCCCCCGACTCGCAACCCCTTCCCGGCTCGTGACCTCAGGACGAGAAAGGTAGAAACAATGACTCTCTCTCTCCCTTATTATTTTGCTTGGCTAAAGAAGTTCTAAGTCATGGTATTTCTATGATGGTTTCTAATGGGCAGCTACATCGTATTTCTTCTCCTAGAGGCACTATTGCTCCCTCACATGTATTATTCCCAAATGATATCATTGTTTTTTGTCAGGTGATAAACACAATCTACAAAGAATTTTAAGTTTTTTGGAGAACTACGGAAGTGTATCTGGCCAGGTAGTTAATAAGAGCAAGTCGCAAGTGTTCATTGGAAAACATATTTATCGGTGACGACATTCTATTTCAAGCCTCTTGGGAATTCCATTGGGTTCAACCCCTTTCACTTACTTGGGGGCTTCTATTTTTAAAGGCAAGCCACGAGTATTACATTTTCAACCGATTGTGGATAAAATCAGACTTAAATTGTCAAGTTGGATGGGCTCCTTTTTGTCTATGGCTGGAAGACTTCAACTTATTAAAGTAGTGATTTACAGTATGTTCGTTTATACATTCCAAGTGTATGAGTGGCAGGTTTCTTTGCTACGTCGTATTGAGGTATGGTGACGTAATTTTCTATGGTCTGGTTCAATTGATAAACGTGGGATTCCTTTAGTAGCACTGAAACCGTGTTGTGTTCCTGTGGATGAGGGTGACTTAGGTTTGAAGCAACTTGTGGTTCTTAATCGGTCTGTTTTACTAAAGTGTTGTTGGGAAATATTTTCATGTCCATCAGAGGGATGTTCTTTTATCAGGAACAGATTTTCTCAACGTCGCTCTTATGCCTCCTCCTCAATATGGCTTGGAGTTTGTCCCTTTTGGGGTGTTGTCAAAGAAAATTCTCAATGGTTGATAGGCTCAGGAGACAATATCTCTTTTTGGCATGATAATTTTATGGGAGACCTATTGTTGATTATTTTGTTGCTCATGATGGTCTGCAAGGGATCAAGGATTTGGTTTCTACTTTTATTGTTGCTGGCTCTTGGGTGCTTCCTGATCTACTTCAACTTCACTTTCCAGCTTTGTGTAATAAAATTGAGCAGGTCCCTCTTGCTACTAATGCTTCGATGGAGGACACTCTTATTTGGATGCCTTCGTCTACAGGAGATTTGACAGCAAAGCATGCTTACCAATTTCTACGACATCCATCTCCCTCCATGTCTTGGGGTATGTCCTTATGATCTAGATTTATTTTGCCTAGAATGTCTCTACATGCTTGGAAGGTTTTGAAAGGGAGAATAATTTGTGATGAGCTTTTACAACATCGAGGAATGACTTGGGTTTCAAGATGTGAGCTTTGTGGTGCATGTACTGAGTCCTTACAACATATTTTCTTGCATTGTCCATTTACAGCTGCTATATGGTCTTATTTCTTATCTCTTTTTGATCTGGGGGTTACTCCTCATACAATTATGGATTTATTTCACAAAGGTCTGAGTATGGGTCGTAGCTCGCAGCTTAAGGAGCTTTGGTTGATCTGTTTTATATCGATTTTATGGTTTATATGGCATGCGAGGAATAAGACCAGAATTGATGGTAAGTCGTTCTCCGTGGCTTCAACTTGTCATCTCATTTTGGGGCACATTAGAGCGGCTAGTTGGCTTGCAAATGGTCCGATGCATAATTCAGTTCAGGATTTATGGATAATAAAGAGATTTGGTGCAAAGTGTCGATTGGGAAGAGCTCCAAGAGTTATTGAGGTTGTTTGGCATCCTCCAGTCATTGGGAGGGTGAAGATTAATTCAGATGGTGCTTGGAAGCATGCAGAGGGTGTTGGAGGTTTTGGTGCTGTTTTTCGTTACTTTAAAGGTCATGTTCTTGGTGTTTTTTCTTCCAACATTGACATTCCTAGTTCAGTAGCAGCAGAGGTGATTGCAGTTATAGTTGTTATTGAGCTTCCTTGGGTACGTGACTGGAAGCACATTTGGTTAGAGGTTGACTCGTCGCTTGTGTTAGACTATCTACGGTCTCCTTTGCTTGTACCTTGGAATCTACGTGTTCGTTGGCTTAATTGTTTACGTTGCATATTGGAGATGACCTTTCGATCTTCTCATATTTTTCATGAAGGGAATAAGGTTGCAGATGCTCTGGCTAATCACGGTACGTCATTAACACAACTGATTTGGTGGGATTCAGCTCCTCCTTTTATTTTGTCATATTATAGTAGTGACCTTATGGGTCTTCCTTAATTTCGGTTTTCATAGTTTTGTTTCGTTGTTATTTTGTTATGAGAGGTTTTGGTCTAATCCCCATCTCTTGCTATTTCTCTCTTTTCTTTTTTAATACGTAAGAGTGTTAGAGGTCATTCCTCTCTCACTCATCTTTCAGCCAAAAGAAAAGAAGATAAGATAACTTTGATAGCCCCTCACGTCCAGGAGTCCAGGACTTCTAGGCGAAGTCTTCCACTTCGCATGCAAGCATAGACAAAAGAATCTATGCAAACTCTGTCTTTCTTCGCCTACAAGCACTTTTGTTCGCATGTGAACTCCTCTTCGCACACAATCCATCTTGCATGCAACCTCTATTCTTCGCATGCATATAGACTCCACCATCAATTAAGCATTGGACCAAGTCAACTTAAATACTTTGCGTCTCCTAGTCCTTCAATGTGAAGTGTTCTCCTCTCACGCGAACTGTACATTCAGCTTGCATGACTTTGTTGGCGGGCCATCACTCGTAAACTCATTATTTCGGGTTCGCCGGTGTGATGTGGATCATGAATTTAATTAATGTTCACTTAGACATTTACTGTCCAATAAAATATTAATTCTAGGTGTAAACACATTCATTTGGCTTCTCTAGGCGTAGCTGGAGTTCAAGATACTACAGTTATTTTCAGTTGAGGCTAACCTAATTCCTTCTTGCAATCTCGCTGAATTGTATGCACCATAGTTTAGGTGTGTTTCAAACAAGTGAAAACGCTCTCTTTTTCTGAATTCAAACTGTAAATGGTAGTTATTCTACCGTTGTTCTCAACTCTTCTGTGGTATATACTAGTGTGTTATGTTTCCTTGTGGATTTACTATTGTAATTAAGAACCTTTGATTTTTTAGAAAGAGACGTCAAGCCTTATATTAATAGCTCTATGCTATTAACCCTAGGATTATTAAGCGCATCATGTAACTAGTAACCAACATGTAACTAGTAACTTATTCGACCCACCCTACAGAGAGGGGACTCCCCAGGTGGAGGACCAGACCCAAACAGACTAGGACCAGTGATAAACTCTGGCGGCCTAGCTTTCATGCGGCCCGTGTTAATCCTGAATCCACTTGCTACACATCATACAGCTGCCACCGCAGACGGTTGCCGTCATCCCTTGTACACCGCTATTGTGCCAAGCGCTCCCCCAAGAGTTCCCGATCCCGGCGAGGCCGTGATCTCCCCCGTGAAGCCGAACCATGATAACACCTATAGACAAGCGGAGATCGCCACCATGGCCGGCACGATGGCAAGGAATTAAGCCGATCCAAGAGAACCAGGTCCAACTCCCACCACCACAGCTTCCATCCCAGCCGCAATCCCCATCCTCGTTGAGCCTAGCACCTAGAAAATCACCAGCCCTCACGGCTACCTCGGGATTCGAAATCCCCATGCACTGCATGTGACAACCGCCACCAGCAGACCAAAAACAATCAGAAGAGAGGGAAGCACTCTCTTCAAAGACAATCAGAAGAGGGAGAAGCACTCTTCAATCGCGGTTGCCAGCCTGAGCATAGAGGAGGAGAAGCCTCCATCCATCGCCGCCGACCCAAAGAGGAACCAGAGAAAAGAGAGAGAGCATCCTAAACATTTTTTTTCTGGTTGGTATATTTTCCTAGAGGTCTTTTATTTTCTTGTAATTAAGAACCTTAACAGAGACATCTAAATGAAATATACAAGCTTCTGGTAATTGATATTTCCATGTTATATATGCTGGTTTAAGAGTTTAGCTGCTTTACTCTACTGATAATTGGACATTAGAATTCAACTGTCCATTTCATCTCTACTATGACCTGGGTAGGAATACTGGAAAGCAGATGGAAAACACAAAACAGTACAGATTTAACTGGCCAAGTAAAGGCTTGCGCATCGAATTATGTACTAGACATTTTACACTGTCAGAAATCTCTGATCTGATAAGAAATATGCCACAGCTCTTTTGGGTTTTCTACAAACCTATGGCAAAAATGTACGTTGTAGAATGAACACACAAGATTTAACTTCAAAGGTAGTTCTTGAATGGAAGTTTCCAAGTGCTGATCATTATCCAAACACCCAATTTTCAAGACCATGTACCAAAGAAAAAAGATTGAACTTTAATCTGCACAAGAAGCCTAAAATCTTTAATTCATCAATGCTCAAAGCACCAAACAAGTGGGTATTAGGATCTCTGAAACAAACAAACTAGAAAGATTTGAACTTCACAATAGACAAATAGACAATACACAAACAGATGAACCAGTTGCTCAAGCATCTGATACCTCTCGAAAAGGGATAGAGACCTTGCATCATGCTAATCTTCATTTTTTAACAGAAACCAATGTTTTCTAGCTATTACAGAAGAAGATCCTACTGAATCACATGAGTGTCAACTAATGCCCCCGTCATAGTTCAACTAGTCATGTCTAGGCAATTAGACTCGTAAACTTTAAAACATAGTTTAATCTAAATTTATTCCTCATGTGAGTAGGGTCAACAACATCCATCCTTCAAATTTTTCAAACTATTTTCTCTTGTCTTTTTTATTTACCTTTCATTTTGCATATGCAAGTACACCCTATAACTTCTGACTGACAAATTATACAAAAATACGACACTGCTCTATAGCCACAGGGACAGTCTCTGGATCTTATTTTACTCAACTACAGCAATTCAAGTGTGACACCAGCGTGCAGATTCACAAGAACAACTCTCTAAATACAACAGAAACAACCAACTCAAGCTTCTATAGTTTTTCTAATTCAGAATTTACTCATCATTTATTTCAGGATTTGAACTATACAGCTGCCAAGAAAGATAACAATCAGCAGAACTCCAAAGGTTTATTACCTCAATTTTTAAGCACCTAGAAATTGATTTATGACATAACAATGTCCCAAATAACCATGTACTTCCACACAGTTAATCTCATTCACATCACCAATCAACAAAATCACTCGCAAACAACGGCACCTTCCCTCGCCATTCTAACAAACCTAAAAAAAGAGACACTACTATCCACAATTCCGAATTCCATATCAACACAAATGCTTAACAATGTCACTCTCTGTTTTGCTCTAATCATGTATGCGAATCACTAAACTAATTTACTAACTGATCCAGACTACATGAAACTTAATAACGACACACCACATGTAAATCATACACAAAATCAATAGGCATCGAAAATATCCACAATATTTCAGCAACCATAGATTAAAACTTGCATAATCCAAACCACAACGAAGTCACAAAAACCGCAACTAGCTAAAAATTCATACTCACGTATATATATATATATATATATATATATATATATATATATATATATATAGATATATATATATATATTCATCATAAACCAATCCACAATATCAATACCGCATAAAAACCCTAAATTCCCAAATTCGAAACCCTAGAATGACATATCGAAATCAAAATCAGATGATTACATGGCGGAGGCGCAGCCTAGTTGGCGGGGGTGGTCATCTCCGACTCGTCGAAGTCGTCCTCGAAGGAGTTGAAGAAGTCGAGGTCGGCGAGCTTGTTGTCACCGATGACGCCATCGCCGCCGAGGTACTCGAGGGGGTCGAGGTCGTCGACGTCCATGGCCATGGTGGAGCCCTGGTCGTCCATGTCGCCGAAGAAGTCGGTGGGCCTCATCGTCGTCGTCGTCGTCGTCGCAGCTGAAGAAGAAGATCGTCTCTGTCTCGCTGAAGCTATCGCCGCTGAGCGTCGAGCGTATTGGATTTCCGCTGGAGTGCTCGCCTTTTGTCTCGTGAATTGCGACATGTCGTCCTTTTATATTTACCGACTAAGAAATAAAACCTTAATAATCATTATATACTTGCTCCTTTTTTTTCTTCGCTAGAAAAAAAATAGAAATTTTATTCACACTCTTAAATACTAAACACACGTACATTTTTTTATATATCTAATGTCAAAAAATTTAAGTATATTAAATTACTAAAAAAGATCTATATTAATTAGATAATATTTTTGAAAACTTGAAATACACTACATCTCATTTTAACGTTTTATTCTCTCTACATGAATGAAGTTTCAAACTTAAAACTTGACGATAGCCATATTTTTAATCGAATTGATCAAGGATTAATCATGGTCACATGGGCAAAAACTTAATGATTCATAATAATGGATTCCCCCAAACATATAAAGGTTTTTGGTTGGCTTCGACCATGCAAAGACTTAGAATGGTATTGCCTATCATGCAAACAAGTGGAGTATCCATGCTTGAGGTTTTCAAGTAAAAGAGACTGGTGATCTAGCTTGACATCTGTTTTGCAATGATCTAAAACATGTTTGAGTGCAAAACGTCCAAAATAATGAACATGCAAAGGATTCTACATATATTGATCAATCATAGCGAAGCAGTTTGAATGCTCTTGAGTTTGCAAAGAAAAAATAGTCTTCTCGTTGTTTAGCAAGGAGAGAGAAAGCTTTTATTTTCTATCTAAGTCGAGATGATATAAAAAAAGAATAAATTTGTATTTAGAAAATATATTTGGTAGTATTGGTATATTTTGAATGAGGGTAGTATATAAAGTTTAAAGATGTGTATTTAGTAAAATGTTAATATTATAAAGTTATTTAATGGTGTATTAAGTGTGCGATATGTATTTAGTATTTGGTCATGTGTGAATAAAATTTCTTAGAAAAAGTTGGTTGTGAGACCTAACTTTTCCTCTTATATCTAGGTTATAATCTCGTCGATGTTTGTAGCATTAGATCTCAATTCTCTTTTAATGTGGTTGGGGAGACAAAGTGTTGTGGTAAGATCTCATTGTAGGTGTTAGTTTCTAGATCTAGAAAGACTTTGAATGTAATATATGAGTTTAATTGAAAAACGTAAGATATGAAAATTGTGGAGAAGAAAGAAAAAAAAGATGTAGAAAGCATTAAAAAGACATTTTAGAGATCTTAATACCTTCTCTAAAGAAATTGTTTTCTAATCCTTCTAGATCATGAATCAAGAAACATAAACAAAGCATATGGTGCTATAGAAGATTGGTAATCAAGAAAAACAACCATTACCTCCAAAGAAATTGGCCTCGAGCTTCTCTTTCTTCTCAAATTCTTCCTCTATTTCTCTTTTCTACCCGATCATCAACCAAACAAATATTCGACCCACAATTCTTATACCGATTAAGACGATGCTATGATTCTACTCTATGTGTGTGATATCAGGTTGTAGCTCGTAATTCTCATTCTCCTTTTTATTTATCTCTTCTCAACCTCTCTTCACTTATTTACCAAAGATGTAGGGGTTGTTAGGTTGAATTAGTAAAAAAAAAATATTATATGTGTAAGATCTAGAACATTTGTGTGTCCAACATTTATCTAACACACATATATCATACAAATTAATCGAACTTTGAGAACATTCAAAGGAGCGAATCATAGTGAAATATTAGCAGGCCCGGACCTGAGATTTTAAGATATGAGTCGAACTTTTAGAGTTGGGCCCCTAATTTTTTTTTATATATATATAAAATAGCATATAACATTCAAAAATATATAAGATTTTATGCAAAATACTTATTATGCAAATAGGATTCCAAAACCTTGATGGTTTAGTAATCTTAATTATATTATAAATCCTATCTATTCAACAAATATCTTACCTAATCGTGTTTGGCTGTTTCTATTTAATATTTTAACTTTTTTATGGGTACAAATTTAAAGTAGTAATTAATTGTTTGGGCCTCTCATCACGTATAATTGTCTTTGATTTAAATTAGTTGTCTTTAATTCATGTTAGATTGCACAGTTAAAAAGCTATTGAAAAAAAAATATATGGACAACTATAAATTTTTGTTTTGAGCCCCTTAGATTTTTGGGCCCTGAGTCTCAAGTCTCTTATGCCTCTATTCAAATCCGGGCCTAAATATTAGTATCCTCAAGTCATTGGAACATTATACATATCACTCTTAAAATTACATCAAATTTTAAAGAGTTGTTGAAAATAAATTTTTTTAACCAAAGTTAGTAAGAACCTAAATATAGGACTCTCGTACTCATGTTTGAATCTCAGCTGACGTTAATTGTAGTTAAATTTTAATTTATTTTTTGTGGCTATGAAACCGTCGATGATGCTCTAATAAAAAAATAAAAAAATATTTAACTGGACATTTGCTTTTGGCGGAAAAGAGGTTAAATTGGGGAGAAGATAACAAAGACGTGGCAGATGGAAAGCTCAGAGTGGTAATGGACAGCAGTGTCCTGGTCCTCACACACCCTCCTCAACCATGGCGAAGACCCAGATACTCCCTTCACTCTCTTTTCCAAAACCCACCTTCTCCTTCCTCTCATTTACTTCGCTCTTACACTACTTGCTACCGCCGCTGGGATTCCAATGCCGAAACCATTCGCTCCAAAACATTCGGTTTTAGTTTCAGAGACAAACGAAACCAAGATGAATATGAAGAAGAAGAAGATGACTACGAGGAAGAAGAGGATTATGGTTACAGTACAAGTAAAGGGAAGAAGAAGAAGAGAAGGAGGTGGTGGTCAGTTGGGCCCTCTGAAATGGAGGAAGGCCCTTCTGGGGTCTTGGAGGAAGCCATTGACAGTGTCTGGATTTTCAAGGTGCTCATTTTGACTTGTTCTTTGCTTGTTTATACAACTATAGGTTTGAGGTTTGTTGCAATTATAAGGATTTTTGATGAACATGGTATGTGTTTAAAGTCCAAAGATGCATCAAGATTTAGCCTATTCAGTTATGATTTCACATTGCAACTGTAGTAAATTTTAGCTTTAGTGTAGAAGCTATAGTTTATTTTCCTTAGAAACATAAAGCTTAGGCCTTAGGGTACAAGGAACATTAATAGAATAAGACTGATGTAATATATCAAGGGAATCTGTAAACATTCCGAATGTCTTCCCTAGTTTCTCGCAAATCAGTTCGTTTCCTTTTCCAGCTTTTGGGTGGATGTTTAGCAGTAAGTTTGGAAGAGAGCTGATGTTAAACACAATGTTGTCTGACGACGATTTCCAGAGATAAGCAGAAGATGAACGCATTATTTCAGCTAAGGGAAGGCACCTTAAGATAGACAACAGTCATTGGAGTGCCTTAGTTTGAGTGTGCATCATCATCTGCACGTAAAGGGAAAATCTAAACGTGTTTCTTGGCATGAACTGTTTCACAGAAGTGATGCTTGGGGTGATTTTGGATAGGCAGATTAATTGATTATTTGGTTTACGAGAGAATGAGCAGACAATGATAATTTGTGCTGTCCTCGCGGCAGCATGTTCAATGCTTTTCTGTCAACGAATTGGTGCTTTTTGGCTCACAAAATACTTACGCAACTGACTTCTGGGTTTATACACACAGATGTTCTGCCTTGCTTAAACCAATACTTCGCGTATGTTGGTCAGATTGTTTATAGTCTTTGAATGAAAGATTTAATACTATTTGAATGAAAGATTTAATACCATTTTATTCTTGAATAGAAACCTTCTGATGAAATGACTACCAAAAGACATCAGCAAAGACGAACAACTTAATGAAGATTATACAAACTCTCTCGGTCAAAATTTGATATTCTTCTAGACACTAACATTTCTTATCATGCTTGTACTGGTTGATTTCTCCAGTTATAAATTATCTCTCTTTTTATAGGTCCAAAGATCCAAATATAAATAGTTTTCTTGTGGGTGTAGGTGGTCAAATCTTATGGTTGGGCATTTCCATTTATTATCATATCTCTGCTGCTATCTACGGGTCCAAAAGCGTTCCTCATGGCATTAGCACTTCCCCTTGGTCAGTCGGCCCTTTCACTGGCATTTGAGAAGTTATGGGGAAGGACAGAAAGAAGGCCAAGACACAAGTCCAGGATGAGAAGGAAACCATCTGCCACCAGTGAAGCTAGTGTTAAAATGGACGAAGAAGAAACCTATAATGAAGATCAGGAAACTGATAACAAAAAGATGGACTACCAATCTTGGGTAGTTGGGAATGATGTTTCAGTTAGTAATAGTGGTGAAATGTCAAGTTTGGGTGGATGGGATGATCTTGAAAGAATGCAATTTGAAAGGAGGCAATCTCGAAGAAAGTCTAGAGGGAAGGGAAAGTTGAGTCGGAGAGAAAGAAATAGTGACACACCTCTTCTGCTGAGGTTGTTGATTGCAGTTTTCCCTTTTTTGGGTTCATGGACAAAGATATTTTGGTAAATACAGCAAATTTCAAACTTGGAGTGCGACACCGATTGGTTTGACATCAGTTTCAGAATCATCAACCAAGGTTAGATGATATGATTGAAGCATCAACCAAAACCAATTTGCGTTTGTGATGATTTTGTGAGGGTATAAGTAAGCCCCTTTCTGAGTTGCCTAAGATCGAAGC
Organism: Fragaria x ananassa; assembly: GCA_034370585.1. Lineage (NCBI taxonomy): Eukaryota > Viridiplantae > Streptophyta > Magnoliopsida > Rosales > Rosaceae > Fragaria > Fragaria x ananassa. The sequence goes on along the minus strand of CP139762.1, from coordinate 4,785,584 downwards.
ATCAACCAAAACCAATTTGCATTTGTGATGATTTTGTGAGGGTATAAGTAAGCCACTTTCTGAGTTGCCTAACCTTAGGCCATAGTATATATTACCAATACAATTTCTTGATACATTTGGTTTCAGACAAGGTGTAGAGTTTTTTTTTTTTTTTTTGGTTTGAGGAAGGAGGTTAGAAATTTTATTGAAACTGGGAAAAAGATTACATAGTAGCAACATCAGCTGCATTAGAAAGGAACAGAAAATAGAAAAATTCATGTGCCTGCGCACAAGTATGAGCTGCCATGAGACGGGCAGCGACCTATTCACCTGTACTATTTTCACATTGGAATGGCTCTGTAGCACTAGCTTCAAATCATCCTAAGTCCGACCCAGCACCTTGTTAGACTCATCATTCTGCCTCAGTTGTAGCTGAACCACCTCATCAGTTTCAGTAATAGCAGGTTGCTCCACTAGAAAGCTCAAAGCTTGTCTGCAGCTCGGTATCTTGCTGTGCTCTGGCTTTACATACCCTGGAATGCCTTAACCACCACCAGTGAAAGCCCCCCCAAACTGTCACGAACAACAAAGCCAATACTTCCACATTTGGCGTCATGATTAACATTTCTGCCCTCCCAAGTCCTAACATTCCTTTCTTTCCAGAAACCGCACAACGGATAAACAAAGTCCCCCAACTCTTTAATGATAAGCTCAAGAACACACATAGAAAACCATTCAAGAAGGTCCTAATGTGCATAGTGAGGATTGACAGTCCCTGCTATTATTGATAACCTGCTTGGTAAATCGGCAGCCCCTGCATAAGTTAATCGTTGTCTCTAACTCAGATGAACAAAGCACACAAACATGTGACTCCAACTTCACTCTCTTAGATGCCAATTTCTCTAATGAAGGTAAAATGTTATCGCCAGAATTTGGAATAATAACTTTCTAAGGTTCATACCCCAAGGTTATGGCATAACTCTCTAATGTTATGGCACCAATCTCTCTAAGGTTCATACCCTCCATATATGAACCGTAGCCGCTTCTTCCAAAACGACTCCCACAGATAGTTGGAAAGGCCTTCGATCATATTGGAATTGGAAAAAGAAGTTAGAGCGATAAGTAAAGTAGCTTCAGCGTCATCCCTGGTGAAAACTCTCCGTATCAAACCATCATCTTTCCATCTCTCTGATTATTGACCAACTTCACTTCCAAAGATCTCAAACCATCATCAGTAGGCCTAAAATTGGGAACACCAGGTATCTAACAGTCGGACCATATATTAACAGAATCACCCTTACCAATCTGCCAATAAGAACACTGTTTCGGGTAGAGAATAAACTGCCGTGAATAAGAGGAAGCAACAGGAGCATCTTTTACCCAAAAACTAGTAGCCAGAAAGTACTTTGCTTTATATATCCCCATGCTTGTTTAGCCAACATAGCCGTACTTAAATTTGATAAGCTCCCGAAACCCAGACCACCCTCCACCTTAGGATTACAGACTTTCCTACACTACCAATGGATTTTTCTCTTGTCAAGAGAGTACTGCCCCCACCAAAAACGTCCACACGTTTGTTCAAAAATCATCACAAAAATTCTCGGTATGTTGGAACACACTCATAGCATGAGTAGGCAGCTGAGTGAGCAACTACTTTGATAAGAACATCTTTGCCAGCCCCACTCAAAAGCTTTCCCCGCGAAATTGCTAACTTTTTGGACAATATGTCCTTTATAAATTGCTAAGTAGCAGTCTTCTTCCTTCCCACATATGTTGAATGTCCCAATTACTTATCATGGGATTCCACTTCCACCCTTTCTAATAGATCAGCGATCTCTTCCCTCACAAAGTCAGCCACATTTGTACTAAACACCACAGAACTCTTGTGAAAGTTTACCAACTGTCTGGATGCACTACCACATGACTCTTATGAAAGTTTACCAACTGTCATAACATATTGAATCTCAGAAGGTTGGGCATGAATGTTGTAAAACTGACGGCACATATTACTCATGGACTATGTACTTTCTTGCATTTCTGGATAGTTCTACCTATACATCAAATGAGGTTAACCTTGAAAGAATGTAGAACTACATCTGTAAGCAACTATCATTTTTCTGTAATTAACATACACAAATACTAGTGTCATCTTGCAAATAGTTCCACCTTGTTGCAAGTAGAGGCAGGGTCCTGGAGGCACTTACAGAAACTGTCTGCGTCTTTCGGAAATGAGGTTGGCAAAGGATGGTCTGGAATCACACCAACCTACAATCAGATATTCACTGAATGAAGTTGATATATACACGGATTGTTAAAAACAGAAAACTATATTACATATTTACATATGAGCGAGAACACCAGACCTTGTCTATGTCTGTGTGAGCAGGTGTCTCATAACGAGCAACAGTAACAGCCAAGCCCGAACCATCAGACAGCTTAAAAACTGACTGAATCTTCCTGCATAATTGGATGAGACAGTTCATGTCAGGAGTATATGAGTATTCGCATAAACTATGTTAACTATAGACAAAGATTACCCTTTCCCAAATGTAGGTTCTCCAAACAACACAGCACGATTATTGTCTTTCAATGCCCCCGCTAATATTTCACTTGCACTAGCAGTACCCTTGTTCACCTAAATAAATCTCGACAAAATCATAAAACAAATCACCACAATATCAACAGCAAAAATCATTGACGGACAATGTACTATCGGTGCTTATATACACATAATAAGTCAAAGGGGTCAAGAACAATCCTTTTTTTTGTTGCAAGAATGTCAGATTTTAAACCAATAGTATAATTAACAACTATAAAAGTGTTCCCAGCTAATAAGACAGATATCAGAAATGAAAATTTCAAGTCCCCTATCTAAGAGATTAACAGAATGAGACGTGGCCCAAAACTATTTGGAATGTTTGCTTATAAATCAAGGAATTTCATGACCATCTAATCAATTTGAAACATATAGAAGTATACCAGCACAGCTAAGGGTTCTTTAGTGGCTACTGCTTGGCTTCCATCAGTGTCATATATATCTCGAACACCACGACTATCACAAATATATACAATCACGCCTTTGTCCAACCTAGAAGGAAAAATCCAGTTATGACATCTGACCAGACTGGATATGGAGAAGTGTGAACTTTGATTTTGAAATACTAACAATGAATTTCTGAGACATGATAGAATAAAATAAGTTCTTAGGAAAACAAAATCTATGTGACATGGCAATGACTGAGTGCAGACATTAGTTATTTCAGTATGGCAAAAAAGGTATCAAGAAAATTCATCGTCAGCCAGGATTGCCAGGACTGAATTGAAATATGCCCTCAAGCTACATTTTTTTTGTCTTCACCAGAGAAAATACCAATTTGAATAGTTGAAACAGTAACAAACAATTTGAGTAATCAAAACCACAATGAACAGTAAAGTTAAGACATGCAATATAAGAGTTCTGCAGTTTAGCTTACCAAATTTTGGCAATTTCAATTCCTTCTGGGAAAGAACCACCACTGCATCAAACATAAGCAAAGTTATGCTTACCAGAAAGACTGCGAAAGTTATAGTTTACAAGACCCACATTAAGGGATAATCACCTATTGTCTCGAAGGTCCAACACAAAGGCATTAACATTATTATCCCTTAAAGTTTTAATTGCTTCCTTCACAGCACCTGCACGGGATACAAGTTCTTAAATTACACATATTACAGAAAAGTTCTGGTTCTCTGTACTTATGTTCTAACATATTGGGATACCAGTACCAGAGCTGACACAACCTAACGAATAACCGCTTTTGTTCTACCTACCAGATGCATTTTGATTGAAGGTTGTTAACTTGATATAGCCAATCCTAGGAGAATCCTTGCCTGACTGCGGCACTACACATAGTCTTGACTTCACTGGATTCAGCGAGACTTTCTCCCGCCTAGAAGCCAGAAAGGTGTAAATAGTGGGGGAAGTTAGAACAAAGTACAAGCCGGACTATTAATTGCAATATCTTGCACGGATAAATGAAGAACTGAGCTTACACTAAATCCAAGTGCTTGATTTCAGGTCCACTAAGAACAGTTAATTTCACCAAACTTCCTTCTGATCCCCTGAAACAATTAGGAGAAGTGGATATAAATGAAACAAGAAACTTTGTGGAAAGAATATCATAGCTCTGGAATATCATTCTACTCAAGTAACCAGACAATACTCAGAAATTCAAGGGGTCGAAGATTAAGAGGCATTTCAGATTCTTAATGATATAGGTTTTCAACTTTAGATTTAGTGTGCTCACCAAATAAACAACCCCGTACTGGTACTAACTAACAAAGCCACTTGAGACGTCATAACGAATTATAAGCACAGTTTTCAACTACCCGTCTACCCCTACCGCCCTACGTGAGTTTTGTTTTTCATAATATGCAGCTAGAGATAGATAAGTAACTTTGGCTAAAACAGAATCAAACTCAATTGATCAGAAAGGACAATTTGTCTTCTGTATATATCAATGTGCTACCTAGCAAAGGCATTGCAGCAACAGCATTATATATAATTGTAAGCCATAATGGCAAAGTATAATTGCATCTTATCAAATCGTAAACATGTAGAAAATAAATTGACATTTAGGTGGCTGAAAGGATAAGAAACTTACTGTAACCGCTCTGCTGCGTCATATATGCCCATCTTTTCAGTGCTTGTATCATCAATTGCCAAAATGACATCCCCAGACAAGATGCCAGCTCTGTTTGCTGGACCACCTGGAGCAGCTGAAATAACAACCAGACCAGCTGATGATCCATCAAATTTTGTAGGGTAGCCAATTGACAGCCCTACGCCTGTAAGAGCACCTTGAGTACCAGACTGCCTTCAGAGAAGATATAAACATATTTTAGGGACAACATCTATTATTGAAATTCCTCATATGCTGTACTAATATAATATTTAATATATAATATAATATATAGATTGAGAGTGTTAGTTTGATGTGGAATGAGACATTCTGTCATTCTCCTTACTCAAACCAAAATGGAATAAACTAAGATCATGAGAAGAAATCTTCTTGTACCCGTAGACTCGTGAACTTTTCCGGCTCAAGAAACCGAGTGAAAGGGTCTTCCAATGTCGCAAGCATCTTTTTGATTGCGGTATCTGATTGCACATAAACCATTAGGAGCTACAGGATCTTCAAACAATGAAGTGATTTCAGGGGCAAAAGTTTATTCATTTTAAAACAAAACCTAAATACAGCTTAGCAAATAAACAGGTCTAAAATATTGTTGGGCAAGTACCTGGGTGGCATATGTTTATTCAAGGGAAAATATACCTGACCCTTCAAAGATGCTAAATTTTTCGTAAATATAAAGTGAGAGTAATCTTTGCAACTCGCCAATAAGTTTCTGCAACTTGGGGTTTAGATGAACCAAATGATCGTAACACATATCAACTAAGATACAGTATTGTATGCTGAAACTTATAGTAGAATCATTAGGTTCCATATATCTTTTCTGTTATTTGCATAACGATTTTTTTTTTTACTTGTTTATTCAGAAAGCAGGACATGGATTATTTCGTAAATTCAAGCTACATAAAATGTACTAAGACTCTGACATGCAAACAAAATTCTGTATATAAAGTAAACAACGATGGAATCCATACATGTCTCTTCTCGGTTATTCATTGGTTCATTGCGCAGTGCATTCTCTCTGTACCGAAACCAACTTTGTCCATTGAAACTTTTATCAACATATGCGCGGTCAATCATCTTCCAAGCCTCCAAGAACAGAAGATTCTCTTCAGTAAGAGCCCCTATAAATGTTAGTGAACAAAAGCAAATAAGTTATCTGCCCTTGCAAAGCTTCGGCTAGTGATTAATTTATATGCCGTAAAAAGTTCACTTACATGATGGAACCTTGCTAACAGAAACAGAAACCGACATGACAACCATCACTCCAACAACAAATCGAACAAAGATATGCCGTCTAAATTTTTCAGGACAGTTTATCACTTTATGGAGACTGCCGGCACGTCTCCTCAATTTAAGCTTTTCCTTGAGCTTACTATAACTCGCAGAAAACAAACCACACTGAGAAACGAGACTCTGGTTCAACCTCCGTATTGGTCCAAGCAATAAATTATGTTTAGATGACCCATCACTACGACCATAACACATCGATCTTTTAACAGAACTTGTCCTTGCACGCATTAAGGAACACTTCGCTCGAGCTTCTACAACCCCTAGTGGCAGACATTTCCATTTCAACACCTGCATAGAGTAGAATCAAAGATGAAAACTCTTCAGCCTCCCTATTACAATGCATAACTATTCAGCAACATCTTTCAACACCAAGTCTCTTTTGATTAGACACATTACCAAACCACCAAAACGGATTGCTTTTCCGTTCTTATATAAGAACAAAAAAAAAATATCATACTGAAAACAAAGACTAGAGTATTATACTGAAAACATAGCTATGATTATAGCTTGGCAACTGCAAAGACTACATCTATGACTCAAATTGACCCAGAAAAGAGGCGAAGTTTAAAACTTTAACAAGTAATCTTCTTCTTCTAACTTTCACAATTGTGGTTATGCCCAATGAGAGAAAGCTGAAATGAGCAATTATCTAAGATAGAAGTGAATGAGAGAGAGAGAGAGAGAGTACCTGAGGAGTGGTTTTGATGGAGACAGAATTAGGGTTCCGGTGAAATTTTGAAACGAGGAAATGAGGGCAGGAAGGAGTTGCAGAGGTAGCGAAGACCTCCATTAACGGAGACCCTGGGAGGAGAGCGCTCTGCGTTTCCGTTCAGATACTATCTTATTCTCGATAAATTCTTCGGTGCGACAGACGTACCACGTGGCTGGTGCGAGTAGTCACACACAAACGGACACGTATTGAACTTATCCATGCCAGCATGCTGAGAGAAAGACTTCGGCCCTGTTTGATACAGCTGTGGCCCTGTTCGGTGCCAGCTGGCTGTGACTTATTCTAAGAATAAATAGCTGACAAGTAAAGTTGCTGAGTGTTTGGTAAACTAGTTTTTTGTAAGTGCTGTGAATGGTAGAAGCAGAGGCAAACTGTTTGGTAAACTAGCTTTTTGAAAGAGCTTTAAACTTGTAAATGACCAGTTTAACCTTAGAATTTGTTTTTGCCTTATTTTTTTGGTAATGTATTATAACATAATTGCTCTTTAATTTTATGTCTATATAAATTTTGTAGACTATACTTGGAGTTTTATAAATCATGGTTACCAAGAGAATAATATTAAACACTATCATAAGTATATGAATTACATTAAGCTCCATACAATGACTATAATTTGTCTTTCATCGGTAAGAAAGAACCACCATAAATTTCATATTACCTTCAAACATTCATATTACATGCACTCATCAAACTTTGAGCGATCTTATCTCTTACTAATTTCATTTCTTGTGCTCCATGATTATATGATTCTTCTTGTTCATCATCATTTATCTCTATGTCACCACTTGAAATGTTATCCAATCTTTCTGAATTGCAAAAATCTCTATCGCGTTCCGCATGCCTCCTTATATAATTATGAATTGTCATTGTGACAATGACAATCTTCACTTGCTTCTCAAATGAGAAACCTAACATGTTACTTAAAATGTGCCATTTCGCTTTCCAAACTCCAAATGTGCGTTCTATAACGTCTCTTAAAAAAGAGTGAGCTTGATTAAATACCTCCTTTGCATTTCTTGGTTCTCGCCCACGATATTGTTGGAAATGTTGGTTTACTCCTTTATAAGGTCCTAAAAACCCCGGCATTTGTGGGTATCCCGAATCAACAACATAATATTTTCCTGTTACTTAAAATAATTAGAAGCGATTTAAGTAAAAATATTAAAGATTTAATAAAGGTTACTATAGTCAAATATATTACCTGGTGGAGGTTTAGGTAACTTCTTACTTGGATCTCTAAGTACATTTAGAAACACTCTTGTATCGTGAGCGGATCCTTCCCATCCAGCACATGCATAAATAAATTGCATATCAAAGTTGCATGCCGCCATAACATTTTGGGTTGGTGTTCCTTTTCTTCCGATAAACGGTACTTGATATTGAGGAGATATTGAAGCGGGAACATGCACTCCATCAATAGCACCAATACAATCCTATAAATATTAAAAGTTACCATCAAAAGACATAATAAAATCAATGCAATTCATATCATATAAATAAGTAAAGTTTGACTAGTACCTTAAAATGTGGCATGTATCTCCTATCATTCATGATCTCTGGGGCAATGCCATTAAAATGTGGATCTATTGGTTTGATAATTTCTTCACTATATTGATACAAAATATCTAGTGTCTTTCCAAAATACCTACTAATAGTTTCTGTGGAATGTTGAAAACGCTCTGCTTCCGACCTAGTTCCACACCCATGTCCTAATAAATGCAATACCAATCCTACTACTTCAACATGACTCGTTCTATTTGAACCAAACACCCCAAACTTAACTTCCAGATCACTACATAAACGGTAAAATACATCCTTATCCATTCTAAATGCATTATAGCATCGAACATTATTCCCTTGGAGTACTTCTATCACCCACCTATTACCTGTTAGAGAAGAATCCATACAAGGATTTTTGTCAATGTAACTCTCATAATAATGCTGGATTAACAAAGCATTTAGCTGCACACAAGAATAGAATATCTGATCATCATCATCATCATCTCCAGAGTTGTTCATACTTCAATGAAGACTTGCATAATCAAATCTCTACACACATTAATCATTATTAAAATAATACAAGCTTATTGTTTTCAAAGAAAAGACACATCAACATTAGTTTACAAAGTTCAATCATGCTTATTGTGTTCAAATGAAACATAAATATATAGATAATAATTCATAATTGTTTTAAAGGAAAGACACATGTTTGATTAAGTCTTTAATTCTTATAACTAAAGATCATCCCGATGAACATAGATAAACATCAAACCAAACAAACATCACAATAACATCTCTCTATTTTTTTAATTTGCTCATCTCATATTGCAGCCACGCCAACCTCGTGTTAGTATCTTTCATAGTGCTAAACATCTCTCTTTTCTCTTGGCACACAAACAAATCTGTGGCAAAGAACCACAATGGAGAACAAGGCTCGCCACCCGGCAACGAAGTAACATCCTTCATCACATCTTTGATGCTGGCGCCTCCCTTAGCAATTGAAGTTGTGGTACTTCTGCTCTCAATTTCCTCACACATTCAATCAATTTTGGTAGCTAGAAGAGCAGCACCTCCCACCTTCCCTTTTTTTTGCAGCCACTCCCTTACCTTTTTCAATTCTCTCACTTCTTTTTCTTATACCTTGGGTAGATGTAGGCTGAATATCATATGAATCACCACTTTCTTCAAGGTCTTGTTCATTGTCACAGTGAACCGGACTTGTTGGTTGAGGTAGTAAATAACCTGGTGTACAAGCATACCTACCGGTGGCTACAACTCCTGAAAACAACTTATCCAACTTGTCTTCAAACTCAGGTGTAATTCCTTTTTTCTGTAACTTAGCATACTCCTTGTTCTCCTACACAAAATAAATAGATTTGTTAAAACATGTTCCAGTAACAAAATATGAAATTAATTGAAAAAATATGATAAAATAGAGTTCAAACCTTGATTTTCTCACGCCACCAATCTTCGGATGCATCTATAGTCTGGAGCCTGTGATCCCAAACAAGACCAGTCTGTTTACCCTTCAAGTCTTTCCATAGTTTCCACTACTCTTTAAGGTTATCCCACTTGTTTTTCATTTGTTTTTTGTTGTATAGTTTACCCGTTTCTTTTTCAAAATTACGTATCACATTCTCATATCCCTCTTTATAAGATGAGTGTTTGGACGGTTATTATTGTCCACCTCCTTCATACACAAGTCACAAAATATTTGTACTAATTGTTCGCTCCAAACAGCCAACTCTTTTGCCATCTAGCACAAATATAAGCAAAAATAAATATAACACACAATCCATTTTGTTCAATGCCATTAAAGTCGAATAGTATAAGCTACAAAATATATCAGTTTCCTAATCATAGTTTCAAATTCTAGGTACTGAGATAAATAAAAAAACTAAAGGCTGCCAATGCACAAAGTATTATAACAATTAAACTGCTATAACAATTAAAAATATCAAAATGGGCAGTGCTACAAAGAATGCAGTAGTTCAACATAAGATTTCTCAGTTGGGATAAGAAGATCAAAATCGCTACTGGAGCTGCAAGAGGGTTACAATATCTGCACGATAACAACATCATCCATGCAGATGTGAGAACAAACAACATCCTGTTGACGCATGATTATGAATCTCTGGTAAATAAGTCGACTGTGACTGCTGATAATACCGACTCTTATCAATATGAACTAGTTAGTTATGCAAGTTAACCTAACATGAATCTACTGTTGTTACAGTATTATACAATGCTTAACCAATAGTTATAATCATATATATATCAAACCTTTGTCACTTCTTTTTTACATTTTTTTTTTGTAGTTAGCACGTAGTAACTCAACTGGATAATTCAAGTACCCAAAATAGCAATTTTTACTAACAGTCTGAGGTAGTTTGACAAAATCTCCTCTACATATCAAGGGCATTGGATTTTTTGTAGAAGAGGTGGAACCTTATATATAAGTAGAGTTTACAGTCCAAAAATCTTACATTAACCTCCATGTTTAAAATTCAATTACAATAGCTACATGTTGGTTAAAATATATTATATCTGCAAACATTTAGGATCTGTCCCTGTTCTAAACTATTGCTCTACTGCATTTCTAACTTAAGCACACAAGACTGCCCAAGGGTCAAAACATACATAGATACTCCCATTACTTGATTCCCTATACCAACATACGAAACAATTCCCAGGTTATCGAGAAACTTATACATTCAATCTTGTCAAACACTTTTGTTTTGTGAGTAAACAAACATATCATAAGTTCAAAATTCACCAAGTTAAATCCAAGCTTCCCATTGCTGGACAAAACTAATCTGTTTAAGTCAAATCTAAGCCTCTTATTCACTTAAACCCCTCAAGATTATCTCTTAAAGGCAACTATAATCCACTGCATTTCTGCTCCAACATTCAACTCTAGCAACTTGAATTCCATAATCTGATACATATAACCTATAGAAACAGATCATAAACCCTGATAGATCGTCGTAGATAACGAAATGAAAATGCGAGATTGAACAAAGAAACCTACTTACTTTCTCAATACAATATTAAGAATCAAATTTTAAACTCATAATACAATATTAAGTGTTTGAATTTGGAAAAGGATAGAGGGGGTTTTACCTAGCCTCCTTCCGTGTAGATAAACTTGATGATGATGAACCCAAAACCTACAGGTATCTCCCTTTGATTTCAATTATCTCTAGAACCCATAACCTCTTATGTTCCTTCGCCCAGAACCGCCCTGAATTCCTTCAGACTCAGATTTGGGTAACCTGTGTAAGGTACTATGGTCTTATAGGTCCTAAAGTGAGAATTAAGCAGAGAAAGAAGAGAGAACACACAGAGAAAAAAAGAAGAGAGAACGGAAAGAGAGCTGAGGGAGAAGAGAGAACGGAAAGAGAGCTGAGGGAGAAAAGAGAAAGCAGAGTTTAGACTGAGAAAAGTATGGTGAGAGAACGGCTAGGGTTAAGCGAAGGGCAGATTTGGAAACTGAAAATTTCATTAATGAACAGTGTTTAGCGCTACAGTGCATTCGAAGCGCTTCGGGCTTTCAGAAGCTACCTTCTTCCGACTTTGGCTTTTGGACACAAAAGAGAGGTGCTTTAAAGCAAAGCCCATCATTTTGTTAACAACCAAACACTTTTTGTGAGCTCAGCTTAGAAGCAAAGCTGGAATAAGCCTTTCCAAACACTAGGTCCTTTCTCTGCCCAACCGCCGTTTGGTTTTTATTTGGCTCGTCAACCCGTGTTCACCCAAAACACAGAAAATCTTCTCCCTCTTCCTCTAAAAAAATCCGAACCCAGATACGATGAATTGAGAGAGAGAGAGAGAGAGAGAGAGAGAGAGAGAGGGGGAGTCGTCCGAGAATTGATGTGGGGGGATTTTGGCCCAATTGGTTTGCCGGCGACGAATCGACAGGTATTGTCGGGTGGAGGTAGGGCCTAACATATTTGATACTTCATTCATTCTAATCCCTTGTTGGGCCTTGGGAAAGGGCATAACATATTTCATTCTTTCTTGTTTAACAAAATTTTCTCCATGTTTTACAATTTAATTTGCTCGAGTGTTGGCAGACTACGATGTATATTTACATTTAGATGGTTGTATATTGCTCGAGTATCGCAGTTAAGCGTATTGGTTCTAGTATCTTGTTGTTTCTATTTTTTGTACTTTGCTAAGCTCCTTAATAAGTGAGCAAAAAAACAAATGTAATGGTGCTAGATAACTTTTTTGTAATGGTGTAAAAAACCAAAGCGTATTGGCCTCCGTCTTTCAGTGAAAGTGTGATTTTCTATGTCAAAGTAAATATGTTTATGTGAAACGTATAAATGTGATAATGTGTTAAATGAGATGTTGTTGGTGTTTCTATTATATTGTTGTGATGGTATTAGACAATTAAACTGGGTGATTGGTTACGATTAGATTAAGATCTCTAGTTTACATGAGACTCATAGGTACATGTGACGTTAGTGTTTGTCATGGGAGGTACCATGTGGGTATATGAGACTCATGGATGCACGTCATATTTCCTTTTGCATGATGGATAATATGTGTTTATTAAGTGATGAGTATGGATTACATTTTTGGTATATTATTGTCTTTTACTGTTTCTTGTGATAATATTAATTACAGTAAAGGTGATGAGTTGGTCGAGTAGGATTTATTCATACGAGTATTTTAGCTTACCGGGTTTGATATTGTATAATCCCGGTGCACCAATTCATGGTGTAGTGGTTAAATCTGCATGTAATGATCAACAAGGTTGAGACGAAGACATTGTCACGGTTTCTCTTGTTGTTTGACTACTTTTTGTTATTTGAATTGAAATTTATTTAGTTCTTATGGTTTGAAGTCGACTTCTGCTTAGTCCGTGTGGTTTATTTTAATCTGAATAGTTCTTAAAGTCACAATTTTTTATCTAAATAGCTTTTATGGTTTTATTTTAATCTGAAAAGCCCTTAAATTCATGATTTTTCAGTTAAAGGTCATAAGGACTATTTGAATGAAAAATTGGTCAATTACATAGAAGTCAACTTTAAGACATTTTCTCCTAAATAGGTCTACCCAAACATTTTTACCTACAGAAGTCCATCCAAGCATAAACAGCGTCTTATATTTGGTATTGAAGTTCAATAAAATTACAAATTGTCATCCAACTAAAAAAATTAGATTTTCTCTTTGATATTTACAAAATTACCACTAATATAAAAAGTCAACAACCACAAAAAGTGTTTGGCCGACCTCCGACGAACTTTTCGGCCTGACTCATGGCGAATTTTTTGGCCGACCATCAGTGAGGATTTTGCCAACAACAAAAGATACTACCGCCAGCAACAAAAGATACTGCCGCCAGCAACAAAAGCTACTACGGCTAGCAAAGAAAGCTACTACCACTGACAACAAAAGTTATTGCCACCAGAAAAAAAGCTACTACCACTGACAACAAAAAATACTATTGTTAGCAACAAAAGCTACTACCGCCATCAAAGAAAGCTACTACCACTGAAAAAGAAAGATACTACCGTCATTAACGAAAACTACTACAGCCAATAATAAAAAATACTACTACCAGCAACCAAAGCTACTACCACCAACAACGAAAGCTACTCAACCAGCACCAAAAGATACTACCGTCAGCAACAAAAGCTACTACCGCCGATAATAAAAACTACTACCGCCACCAAGAAAAGATACTACCTCCAACAACAAAAAAATCTACATCCAACAACAAAACATACTACTGCCATAAAGAAAAGCTACTACCATGTATAATAAAATCCACTACTAACAAATTCAATGGTACAAAAAGTTTGAAGCTTTGTGCAATGATAATTATGTATAAAGCTACTTCCATAGTTACATAAAACTATTGTTGTAGTTGCAGAAGTCTACTACAATAGTTGTTCACATGATATTCAAAATCTGTTACTACAAATGCAAAATGAAGAATTCTGCAAGAACAAAGATACAACAAAATATTAGTATTTGAAATAAAAATAGAAGCTATTGTAACCACGCTGAAAAGATCTTGCTCCTTTGTTGAAAATATACTACCACACAATAATAAATCTACTGAAATCATGTTGAAAATATATTAACACAAACACAAGAGCTCACAACACAAGTCTCACTAATTGGGAGATTGAAGTTTTTGTAATATTGAATGAAAACAACTACGTAAGCACATAAAAATACTATCATCGTAGCAGAAAGATACTATCACAATTATAAAAAGCTACTCCTCTGGACAATTACAATCATATAGTTTCTTATCTGAAAGTTTATGAACAATTATTGTTAAGAATTAGCACTATCGCTGTGATGCATCTACTCCCTTACATATCGAACATCCAAGCCCTAATTCCCAATTGAAGCCCCAATTTCCTTCACAAACACTAAAACCAACAAAGAATGAAATACCTTCAATTCCATAGTGGATGTCATTGACGATGGTGCCGGGGTCAATCTCTGTTGATGAATCGGCGTTGAAGCTACGTCTTCAATCTTTGCACCTCGCATTGCAGAAGCATAAAGTCTCGGGAGTTGAATGATGCGGCGATGGTTTTGTCATTCAGATTCGAAGATCCGAGCCGATCTATTGTGGCTCGTCTCTATTTGAGTCGACTCTGATGGTAAATGTTCCCAGAAATTGAATTAGGAAGAGAAATCAGCGACAATTGCTCGTCTCTGTTCATCTCTGTCCGGGGTCGCTATCGATGATGATTGTGTGCTTGGGATGAAGGGAGACGACGAGGAGGTTTGGAAGTGTGCGGAGTCCCTAAGACTTAGGGTTCCGACAAGATCAGGATGGTCATGGAGAGAGAGAGAGAGAGAGAGAGAGAGAGAGAGAGAGGGTTACGAGAGAAACAGATGGATTTGGGTTAATATGAAGGGACGAGTAGTTTAGGTATAATATATAAGTAAACTGATGGATTTGAGCCACAAAGTGGACTTATGTGGGTAAAAATATTAAGATGGACTTGTGTGGAAGAAAATGTTCAGAATGGGACTTCTATGAAATTTTCGAATGAAAAATCATGACTTTAAAGACTATTATGATTAAAATAAAACCATAAAGACTATTTGGATGAAAAATCGTGACTTTAAAGACCATTCAGATTAAAATAAAATCATAAGAACTAAATAGATATCGACTTCAAACCACAAAAACTATATAATATTTTATTTTTGTTTTTTTAATTTCTCAGTTTGTACTTAACTCTACAAGTGTTACTTTCCGTTTTTTGATTCAAGTTTGATGTAACATATTCAAGGACATGTACTATCGACTCAATGTTTTGAGCATATAACTTTGTAATTTCAAACTTGAGTTTAGAACTTAGATTGGTTGAGTGTGACAGGTTGTCGGTTTACTCTTTTTTTGCTTCTCGCGAGGTATCCCCAGGCGTTTGCCCAGGATTAATCCTCCGAGGTACTGTCGGGCGCAAAGTGGGGACCTCTTCTAAGAAATTTTTCTGCATCCACAAGGGCTCGAACCCGAGACCACTTGCTTAAGCGGCCAGAGCCCCTTCCACTCTGACCAACCTTCGTGGTATTGTCGGTTTACTCTTTCAAGGTTATCATGACTAATTTTTGAATTTTTATTTATTCAAAATTTGGGACATGACCGTTTACAACAGCTAATGTGACACCTACTAGACCATTGACGAGGTTTGATGAGGCTGAACAAGGCTTGAACCGTCAGTGGAGTCACCTCTTCTTGTTGCTCTTTTGCTCGTGGTGTTTGGAAATTATGTTCTAATGGGGTTTCGCCCAATAAGGCTACTTTTATGTCGTGGCTGAAGTCACTTTTTGATCATCCTTATAAATCATCTTTACAACTAGCTTTAATGATCTCTTTGTCCATTTGGCAAGCTCAAAATAAACATGTTTTTCGACAAGCCAACTTAGTTACAGCCCATAAATGCACAACAAAAATAAATGGAAAATAACATTATTTCCTATGCACAGGGCTGCCATTTAGGTTACCACAACATTTGTAGACTTCATCGTCAACACATTCAACACAATATCCATAACCCTCACCTTTATAAATTACAACATTAAAATCTTCAACTTCTTCTTCTTCTTCTTCTTCTTCTTCTTCTTCTTCTTCTTCTTCTTCTTCTTTTGCACCACTATCTTTTTTGGCACTGCTACCTGAATGTTTGTTAAACATAAACAAAACAAACAAATGTTAGGGCCTAGAAATATATTTCCTAAGAGCAATAAATAGAAAAATCAGAGAGCATGAAATAAAATAAAAAATGGCCTCTAGATATCTAACCTTTAAACATAATTCTTAAAACTACATTCAAATCAAATCTGTTTATACTCAAATTAATATTTTACCGGATAATAAATGTCTAAGTAAATATTAGTAAAATTCATAGTCCACATCACACCGACGAGCCCAAAATAATTGGGTTTACAAGTGATGGCCCGTCAGCAAGATCATGCGAGCTGGATAGCAGAGTTCGCATGCAAAAAAGACTTCACATGGTGTCAAGAAATGGACTTCACGTAGAAGTGGAGTCCTAAAACATGAAGGCGAGGCGAGATGGCTTCGCGTAGGAGACTTCACGAAGAAGTAAGAGGAGGAGTCCGCATGCACGTGGAGGTCTATGTGTTGGTTAAGAACTCTATTCCTCAATTGGATTTGCATGAATCACCTACGCCACATTTATGGTTAAAGACTTCTACAAGTCTTTGACATGCTTTGAACCAATACATGTGGCCCTAAATAACTCTATATAAAGGAGTTCGAGGAGATACACGAAAAAACACTCAACAACTTAACAAAAATACAATACAACCTTCAATATAGTTGAACCTTTAGACGCTCCCCGAAGCTTTGTCTTTTTTCCCTTCCTTCCCAGTTGAAGCTCTACTCGATCTTACGTCAAGTATCGATATTCTGACGCTCAGGCGGACTACTGTAAGTCCTTGCCCAGTACGCAAGGCGAATATGAAGAACTCTGCGGTGGAGTTGGTGTTCTCTCCATCTTCAGTTGCTTGATTAGAAGTAGAAGGCTAAGCGCACCCTGCTACTACAACCACTACATTCCGTGTCCGCGTGATGGCACGGCCGCAACGACTAAAAGAGAATTTGCATACCTAGAATTACTGGTGTGGCCAAAACATTGGCACGCCTAGTGGGACCAGAGTAGTCTCTAACGTCACCTTCATTGGGATCGGAGATCGAAAACAAAGAGGCAATAATGGATTGGCACGATTGGAACGAGAGATGGGCTGCCTTAGACGAGAAATAGGCTGCCATTCAGAGGAGAAATGTCGAACGAGTGGCTGCCATCCGCAAGCAACAAGTTGAGCAAGCGGCTGCTAGAGAGGCTGCTGAAGAAAAGGAAAAGGCCGAAAGGATGGCCTTTCTAGAGGAGTTTCGTTAAAGGTGGGATGCCTTGGAAAAGGCTTTACAATGTCTAAATGTAAAGCTTACAATTGACGAACACGTCCTTGCCAAAAAGATTGAACTGCCTAGCAGCCAATCTAATGGTGAAAATTTTCCTTTGGACGAACCTACGTCTAAAGAAGAAATTGCTTTGTCAAGCAATGATGAAGAACCTGAGGTCAATGCTGTTGAGATTATGGATAATCATCCTATCTCAAAAACTGACAGTGTTCCTCAGGAAAAAAAAACTTGCAGATAGGATAAAACAATCCATCTTAGAAGAAGAAATTGGTTCGAACACTGATGATGGCAAACCACAATTTCACATGAAAGGTGACCCAGCTTTCCTATGCGAGACGTATATGTGGACACAGGTCAAGCGCATGGGAGGCAAGGTGTAGCTCGCCTTCTTAGTTTAATTAACCTAGAGAAGCAAGTTCATGAAGCTGCTGGGCGTCTTAGTAAATGAATAGATGAAAGCCTACTTCATCAGTTAGCTTCTGGATGTTTCCTCAAGTATGGCCAAAACAATGGCCAACTTAATTATCAACCAACATGTGTTCTTGCAAAGCCATTACGTGGCTTCATTATCCAATATCATTGGAGTTTTTATATGCAAGTTCATAAGCCGGGACGTGCATTTGGTTTATGTGCGAAATACGTACATATCCCATGCATGCATATGGTTGCAAGGAAGGTTGAGCTACCGACCTTTGATAATTTTGCATGTGATTTTGACACATAGCCAATTTATGATGAATATGATGAAGACTATATGTTAGTGTGTCTGTCTCATAATCATATTCCACAAGAGTTCAATCTCAGTGAAGCTCTTGGTATGGTCCCCTTCCATGACCAATGCGTGGCTATTCCCGATGAGACCATGCATTATGACATGATAGTTGGTGACACGGCAGATCTTTCCATCATTTTGCCCATAAGGATGCAATTGAAGATCATCTTTGCCAAATGACGAAGATGTTCGGGGGGCAACAAGGCAGTCCCTACGAACTACCTTGCCTAAATTTTCAAGTTGTTGACGCGAAGCAGCTCTGCTCAACAATTAGAAATTCTCCACAACAAGAGTCTCATGCCAGAAACATAACAACGTTGAGACTTGGAGTGAAGCATATATTGGTGGCCTCCCCCGTGGCCTTACGAAGGGTAACTAACCATGCTATACTCTTTTCTTTACTCTTAACTTTACTTCAGTTTTTACTTCTGTTTGCTTTCATTTTTCTTTCTTTCTTGCATTGAAAAAAGAAAAATACAAAAAAAAATCAAATAGCAAAAAATACAAAAAGATATTCTTCGTTTTGCTGAAATGCAAGACAATGTTTTTGCCTAATAAAAACTTAAACTTTACTTAGAGGCCTAACCCTGAGGCCTAGAGAAAATATATCAGGCATTTCATATGCCTTGAATTTCTGCCAGCGAAGTCAAGTCAGAGAAGAAATTCTAATAGATTGCAATGCTGAAAGTTGCAGCAGCCACTACCAGATAGTCCACTTCGCCGATTAAACTGGAATGATTCAGGAAGAACTAGCAAGCGAGCCTTATATCAAAAGAAAGCCCTGGATGTGCATTTTTCATAGGATTTTACAGTTTGTCATTCCGATATTCGTGGAGAGAGTTATGTCAGTTTAAATGCAGACAGGTCAGGATACGCGCGAATCTGCGATATGTGTTTTCAATGTGTTTTCATGACCTTGCAGCATGCTTTCTTTTACTGGGGGGCACCCATGCAAGTTTTGTATACCTTTATTCATACACCAGGATCTACTCAAGGCCAACCCACGACCTTTTTCGGTGTTCGCCATTTTCAATGAGGCATGGTACCATAACTCCGTCACTAGGGGGCATACTAAAGTTTTGATGTCCTTCATTCTTCTCAAGTATCGGTGAACAGACATCAAAACTGGGGGACACATTGGGGTAGATATGTGTTCCAGATATTTCAGACTTTAGACCCTTCTTCAAGTGTCTTGGTCATTATTTAGGCCAACACATGTGGCCTCTAGAAAAATTATTATGCGGTCGTTTGCCGACATGGTCCTTTTGTTTGCCTCTCATTGGTTCACACTGGGGGACAGCGAAGTACATGGCCAATGTCACTCCATGATTATCACGAAGATGGTTCGCCGTCGCCAAGAGCTCAAGCGAAGTGCAATTTTTGAATCCATTCATACATCCCCTCGAGCTACATCTATTCGAGATATATCATTTTGAGGCCAGACATACTCCTTTTCAAATATATCTACTCGAGGTACATCCATTCAGGATACATCCATGCGAGCTACATCCGCTCGAGGTATGTGCAATGTACCATGTCTTCTGAGTAGAGCAGGTGAAGTGTAAGCAGAGTGCACGTTAAGTTCAAGTCCAAGGTGTCTAGGTATGTTAAGTTCATGATTATCAGTTAAATGTAGTACTAGGCGAATCGTATAGCAGTTCGCTACAATGTTTTGCTAGGTGTTTGGGTTTCAATACCTATTCACAAGCTTGTTTACTCACACTCGTTTTGATGTATGAACCGAGCCATACCAGTGGCTTTAGAGCAGCATGAACATAAACCTCTTCAGTCATTTATTGACATTCATGACTTCGAGGCTATGGGGTAATGTTTACACCCAAATTAATATTTTACTGGACAATAAATGTCTAAGTAAATATTAGTTAAATTCATAGTCCACGTCACACCGGCGAGCCCAAAATAATTGAGTTTACAAGTGATGGCCCGCCAGCGAGATCATACGGGCTGGATAGCAGAGTTAGCATGCGAAAAGGATTTCGCATGGTGTCAAGAAATGGACTTTGCGTAGAAGTGGAGTCCTAAAACATGAAGGAGAAGCGAGATGGCTTCGTGTAGGAGACTTCACGAAGAAGTAAGAGGAGAAGTCCGCATGCACGTGGAGGTCTATGTGTTGGTTAAGAACTCTATTCCTTAATTGGATTTGCATGAATCACCTACACCACATTGATCGTTGAAGACTTCTACAAGTCTTTGACATGCTTTGGGCCAATACATGTGGCCCTAAATAACTCTATATAAAGGAGTTCGAGGAGATACACGAAAAAACACTCAACAACTCAACAAAAATACAATACAACCTTCAACACAGTTGAACCTTTAGACACTCCCCGGAGCTTTGCTTTCGTTTCCATATACGCTCCCCGAAGCTTTGTCTTTTTTTCCATTTCTTCCCAGTTGAAGCTCTGCTCGATTTTACGTCAAGTATCGATATTGTGACGCTCAAGCGGACTACTGTAAGTCCTTGCCCAGTACGCAAGGCGAATCTGAAGAACCCTGCGGTGGAGTTGGTGCTCTCTCCATCTTCAGTTGCTTGATTAGAAGCAGAAGGCTAAGTGCATCCCACTACTACGACCACTACATTCCGCGTCCACGCGGTGGCACGCCCGCAACGATTAAAAGAGACTTTGCATACCCAAAATTACCGGTGTGGCCAAAACAAAATCAACTATGATATTGTACTGCATAAACAAACTTGTATTGGAGAAAAACAGCAGGTTGTTTCCTTTCCGTCCAACTACCATTTCTAGTATCAAAAGAGATTTTCCGCACGAACCATCAATAAATTAACAAGGATAAACTTGCACACAAACAAAACACATAGGCTAAGCAAGTCTAGAAAAACTTTTACAAATTTTAAACAACCAAACATCAAAAGCATACCTTTATCTTCATTCTGCTGCAGCACCAAAGAGGATGCATCATCTACCATTGGAGGCTCCTTGTCCTGAGATGTATTGTTCCCAGTGGCAGCAGCTGTGAGCAAATATTAACACGACGTCATAAGGAGAGGGTCACGAGAACTGGCAAGATTGTGTAGGTACATCACAAGTACATAGTTAGATAAATGTATATATACGAGGAGGCCGGATTATTGTAACTCACTAATTAAAGCCAAATACACGAAAAAAAACTTAGGCAACTAATTCTCATCAAGCAGAAAGGATATCTTAGGTATAGCTAAATAGTCTAAACCATAATAGACTAAGTGGTTGAACATAGTCCATTTTAACCAGTGATATCTGAAACTCGATACGAATTTTGTTACCAAAGAAAGCATGTAAATTCCCTTGTGAGTTTTAAAATATTGGCTATCTAACTTCCAAGCACATATCGACAGATAAAGATACGAAGAGAGACTCGAATTGAATACAACTATTTAATGAAATCTCGATCAGATCTTCAATATAAGAACAAAATTTACTATTCTTTCAAACACATAAGAAAATCAAAAGCAAGCAAACCCTAAATCAAAAACCAAGAGCTGCATGTATACTGTGCTCATCCTCTCATCGTCCACTGCGACTTCATCCACCCGGCGTTTTGCCGGGAAATCCAAATTCAGGTTCCGGATCGGGAAGCCGGTCATGGTTTTGCTTCAGAGAGAGAGAGAGTAGAAATTGGGTTTTCGTATTATGATTTATGATGCTCACTTGGGTTTTCATATTATAATTTACGATGTTGAATTCAAAAATGTAATGTTTAGCACATATAATGAAATGTAACTTAAATTCCGAAATATGGGAATAAGATTTGATGAGTAGGATGCACGGCGGCACTGACACATTTTTTGTTTTGATCGAATATTAAAACACTTTTATTTATATAAAAGAATATACGACTAGTTTGGATACACGTATTTTTCTTAACATGTCATAAGAATATACTCAAATGAAAGTAAACGCAGAAATATATACACAAACAAATAGAGGGATGAATGGAGATGATGGAGGAGGCCGCCGTACAGAATGTAGTCCTTGATGCTCGAAGAAGAAGACCATTCAAAGTCGTGAACATCAAACAAAAATAAACATTCAAAGTCGTCATTGACCAAACCACTTTGCAAAGTTTGCCTCTGGCTTCCCTTGGCTTAAAGTCCTTCACACTTGAAGACTTGACTGACCACCCTCATCAACTCATAATGGTGTGCTTCTTTATAGCTTTTGTACGTCCTTCGCAAATCGCAACTCCAGTTGTCGTTACACTTGTGGTGCTCCTCCGTCATTCTTTCGCTATCAAACCGGGTCATTATGACCCGAGTCGTGGAGATCTATTCTTTTTTGGGTCAATTACATATAAGTCCATTTTGACACATTTTTTCCCACATAGATCCACCCCAATATTTTTACCCACATAAGTCCAACCAAGTCTAAATAAAATTTTGTATTAAGTATTAAAGTTCAACATAATTACAGACTGCCATCCAACAAAAAAAATTAGATTTTCTCCTTTATATTTACAAGAATGCCACTAGTATAAAAAGTCAACAACCACTCTCATTTCAGAACAATCTCCGGCGGACCTCCGGCGAGATTTCCAGCGGACCTCCGGCGAAGTTTCCGGCCGACCTCCGGCGAGATTTCCGACTGACCTCCGGCGAGGTTTCCGGCCGACCTCCGACAATGACAAAAATTACTACTACCAGCTAAAAAAGCTACTACCACCAGCTATAAAAGCTACTACCACCGCCCACAAAAGCTACTACAAAAGTTTCCGGCCGACCTCCGGCGAGATTTCCGACCGACCTCCAGCGAGGTTTCCGGCCGACCTCCGACGATGACAAAAATTACTACTACAAGCTAAAAAAGCTACTACCACCAGCTATAAAGCTACTACCACCGCTTACAAAAGCTACTACTGTGAGGTTTCTGATGAAAACAAAAGCTACTACCACCAGCCACAAAAACTACTACCACAAGCTACAAAAGCTACTACCACCGCCTACAAAAGCTACTACTGTGAGGTTTTCGACGAACACAAAAACTACTACCACCAGCGACAAAAGCTACTACCACGAGCTACAAAAGCTACTACCACCGCCTACAAAAGCTACTACTGTGAGATTTTCGACAAACACAAAAAATACTACCACCAGCCACAAAAGCTACTACCACCATCTACAAAAACTACTACCACCGTCTAAAAAAGCTACTACCACAGCCTACAAAAGCTACTACTGTGAGGTTTTCGACGAACACAAAAAATACTACCACCAGCCACAAAAGCTACTACCACCATCTACAAAAACTACTACCACCGCCTACAAAAGCTACTACGTTCATTGCTCTGATCGGAGCCGTATAGTGATCAGCTTAGACTTCACTGTTCCTCTTGGTATGCCCCTTCAAAGTAATACCCGCCAGCCGCCGCCTATGTCGCCGCACCTTAACAAAAGTTGAAAACCCTGATAGAGGCACTCCCCTTAATCACCTCAGTCGACACAATCGCCATGCAGAGGAGGAGCGCTGCCGCACAGAGAGGCCTTCTAACCTTTTTGCCATGCTCCTCCTCTTATTTCCTCCTCGGAGGGGACCGATTCTCTTTGGCTGATGGCGTTGGCTTCGGAGCTCTTCGCCGCGCTTGAGGATTTTGACCAGGCCGGTGAGGAGGATTTGGGGTACCTGAGCCTTGTGGACTGGGGAGGCGGAGGCCATGGTGGTGTTGGGACGGGCTTGGGGATGGGCAGGCGGGTTTCGAGGGCAGACCTTAAGTCTTCATTTGACTGGTCTTTGAGAGAGAGAGAGAGAGAGAGAGAGAGATAGAGAGAGAGAGAGAGAGAGAGAGAGAGAGAGAGAATTGGTGTAAAGGAGAGGAGGGCATTTTAGGTATATCGTAAAAGTAAAATAACAGATTTAGCCTTAAAAACGGACTTATATGAGTAAAACTGTTATGGTGGACTTATGTAGGAGAAAATGTTCAGAATGTGACTTATATGAAATTTTCTATTATTTTTGTTATCTGTAAATTTTTAATCTTGTATTTACAAGTTTTATAATTAAACATTTCTCTTAATTAATAAATTATTTATTTCTCATCAAAAAATAATCCCGTTCCTTCTCAAATAAATGATGTTTTTTTTTTATTTCACGTTACACAAATGGTTTACTTTCACTTATTATGACTCGTGTCTTTTTATTTTTATTTTTTATCTTAGTTTCTCTAATTCGTCTATTGACCGTGTAGCTTTTGTACTCGAATAGAAACTAGACTTGGTATTAGCCATTACATGTTAGCTTAAGCTACAATTTTAGGTTTAGATGTCAACTTTACCTGCCCTTTGCTAATGGGACCTTTTATTTTCCTATGAAAAGAACTCAAACTTTGCAATAATTGGCTAATATATGCACGTTGAAATCAAACCATGTGATAATAATTTTAAGACAGTCATACAAACCTACTACTTCGAATCATGAGGAAATAAAATTGACAGACACACTAGAAAGAATGAGATAGCTAGAGTGCATTATGCCACCATTACATCTATTTAAAGAAGCATGATTGCACCGATTCCAACTCAGGCATTCCAAACCTTCATGAACTCTATAAATATTAATGTCAATCAAGCAATTTTTCCTTTTTCTACAATACAAGTGAAATTGTCTTATTGTCTTAGCATTTGCTTGGGATATCAATATTTCAATGATTGAATTTAGGATTATTGGACTTCAACAATGATGATGAACTTTCTTCAACAAAGAAGATAACGAAACATAATGTCTTCAAGAAGAGAAAGAATATGTTAGGTGTCACGCCCCGAACCTTAATTTTTACTTTTATTACTAGCATAGTGATAATAAGAGTTTTTACCGTGTTCGTCACTAAGTGTGTAATTTAATTAGTCCCCAGAGGGTGTTGAGGGACTAATTTTTTGAGGGAATTATTCTAAGGAAGAAATTTTGACGACGGTAAAAAATGGTAATTTTTGCTAGTAAAAGGTAATTTTATTGGGGTGTTGAAATTTGGAAATTTGGGTTAAAATGAGTGTTGGGTCGGCTGGGCCGAGCCCAACCCATTTTTTCTTCTTTTCTTTCTCTCTCTTCCTCCCGATTTTTCTTCTCCCGAGCCCAGTTATGCTCGAGTTTTTCCGGCCGACCGTCCGCCGCAGTCCGGCCTCCGTTCGCCGCCGAACCAGTCTCGTTCGAACGGTCTCCCTCCCAGCAACAGTCCTAGACCGATGGCAGCCTCCCTAGCGCCGCCGTGAGGGAGAAACGCCGCCCGAGCCCCGGCTGCCGAAACCAATTTCTCGCCGGAACTCCCTCCTCCGGCCGCCATATCCGGCGAGCCATAGCCCAAAAGGAAGCCCTCCTTCCATGCTTCAATCCCTCCAAAGGGCTCGCTCCGTCGTGAGCTAGGTAAGGAGCAATCGGAATTTGAAATTTCTAGGGCTTATTGTGTATTTGTGTTCGATTGATGTGCTTAGGCTTAGAATTGGAGTTTGTGGTAGTTAGGAATGTTGTAGAGGAGGTTGAGAGGAAGATGCTGCCAAAATTTGGTGACCATCGGAGGTCGCCGGAGTTGGTCGCCGGCCGCCGCCTCCGGCGGAGCCGCAGCCGGCGCTGCCGCCGAGAAAATGTTTTTGGTGGAGAAAAATGTGAGGAGTTTAATGGAATAAGTTTTAGAATTTTTGGAGGAGTTTTGGATAGGTTTAAGATTTGTTGAAGTTAAGTATTTTTGACGGATTATTAATTTATAATCCGGCCATTGGATTTTATTTGGTGGAAGGTGATTTTGAGGAAGTCGGTAAAATTTGTGGAGTTTTGAGGTTGGCATTGGATTTAAGATTTTGGAGTGTTAGACTTGGTTGAGCGCGAAGCATATTTAATTATGCATGTTTTGTCGGTGTTTTATTTTAAGGATTTATTTATGTTTGGAACAGGACGCGAGGAGGCTCGAGCACAGGAGACCTCCGATCGACGGCAGGCTTAGGCTTAAGTTGTGAGTGGACCTTTGTTTTAAATATTATGTTCGAAATGCTTTATCATTTGAATGATTTTTCTGTTGTTGGATATTTCCCGAAATTGAGAATTTCGATGGATTATACTCGAGGTACAATTCCGAGAATAATATGTATATGATTAAATGCTAGCTAGCTATACGTGATTTCCCTCATACGCAAGGTACAATTCCGGTATGGGTGACATGAGCGTTAGACGCGAGTGTCGTAGCCCTGTGCGACTTTATATTCTTGCATTTATTTATTCAAAGATGTCGTACAAGGAGTAAGCACGTATATATTACCACTCGGCCACTTTCCCCCATATGCGAGGTACAATTCCGGTGTGGGGTGATGTGAGCGTTAGACGCAAGCATAGTAGTTTCGTATGATATCTACTTTATTCAAGTTGTTCATAGATATCATGCCAAGGGTCAAGCGAGTGTGCATACATACTATATATATATATATATAATATCCAGGCCTGAGAGGTAGTTTCTTAAAGTTTGGGGGTTCTAGCCAAGCCGGACCCCAGTTCAGAGTCGTTCCAGTGGAGTTCGTGTTTTTGCCACTGTGGAAAGCATTTCTTTTGGGGAAATATTTATTTGTTGAGAGATCAGTTTTGTCCACTCACTCTGACGTGTTAAATATTTTCCCCTGGGCTCTTCGTTTTTAAAATGCCCAGTCTGCAGAGTTCGCGTAAGGGCTAGCAGGAGACGTTGAGGCATAGTGATCCATCTGTCAGTTACATTTCGCCAGTAGATTACATGTTTAATCTACTAGGAGTTTGTTAGTTTCCGTTGTATTTTATTTGATTTTTAGTAGCTCTGAATACTATTAGAATTCTTATGTTTATATTTTGGCTACTTATGGAGTGTAGCTGAAGATTTATTTGTTTTGGATTAAAAGGTGATTCGTAAGTTCTTAAGTTAGGGTTGTCCATTTTCAAGGGAGGTTTGCCGAGTCCTTCGGTAAGTTTTCCTTGGAGGTGGTCCCCGCATGACTCACCTCGGGTTTCAGGGTGAAATTCGGGACGGGTCTTGACATTAGGTATATGCCACCGTTAATGAAATAAAATTAATAAGTGAAACTTTCATTGAGTTTATCTACAATTTTAGAGTTTGAAGTTTCAGTACTCCTTAAGTACCGTAAACAAATTTTTCTCAATACTCGTATTCTAAACTTTATGAGTGAATAATAATTCTTGAAAATATCAGATTTGTCTATGTATTCTTAGGAAGCTAATTTTTTACCTTCTTAGCAGATGCTCTTGTAAATCTTGGCAACGGTTTCGCTCTTTGAAGATTTAGCTTGGTGTTCTTCCTCTCCAAGCTGCTCAAGCTAGCATTGCATTTAGATTTGCTTAATATTGCTCGACTCTCTTGTTGTAATTTATTATATTTTGAAAAAAGAAAACTTCGAACGTTTTATTGAGAAGTTCCCTATCACCCAAAGTACGCTGGTCCATTCGACCAAAAAAAAAAAAAAATACGCTGGTCCATACTCCATCCCAGTCAAATTCAATGATCCACTCCAAAATGTTTCACGTATATATAATTCACACATCTATTCCCTGCTCCCTTCGGCCACACTCATTCATTGCTCTTCGTCTCTTTCCATGTTGTTTCCAAAACAAAATCACACCCCAGCTGCATTGCCCACCATTCTTTTGGATTCTAACCATTTCAACACACATCCAAACAAAAACCACTTCATCAAATGTAGTCGCCACCACGTAAATAATGCTCATTTTCGACAACTCATTTTTAAAACATGAGGATTGATAGTCATATAAACAAATACGATAAAATAAAATATGCCACACACTACCGGCATTCATGAATACGATATCAAAAGGACCAATACCCAAACTCGATTATAAACAAGCTGGCTCAAAATTGAAACAAGTACTATGTTTCAATACGTCAAATTAAAGTTCGACTAGCTCGAAATCAAACCCATTTTGCCATTATAGACAATTAAACATGTCTATATTTCAATATTTCTATATATTTTTTGATACATCACACCAAAGTTCGACTAGCTTGAAATCGGACCCGGTTCGCCAAACCCTATACAAAATGTGAACGGGAAGAAAGCAAAAGTGGCGAACCATTACTCGAGCAGTTCCTTATCTTCAACATGCACAAACCAACCACAAAATCACTACACCATTATCTCACACAAGATCGACATCTATAGTCAACAATTACGATTCTAAAAGTTTTCTTAAAGAAAAAAAAAAAAGAAGAAGAAAACTTAAACGGAAGTAGGTGTGGAAGAACTAGGCTCTATTTTCCTAAGTTGAATCGCGGTCGGTTTAACCGAGTCGTCTTCCTCATGGTAGACGTAAGCAAACCCGCCGTGCCGGGTCATATCCATACCCGCCATTTCATCCTCCGCCGAAATCCTCAGCAGATTCATCTTGTGGAGAATGAAGAACAGAGGACCCATGGTGGCGCTCACCCACCCGATTATCACCAGAATCTGCACCAAGTGGGCCCCCAACAGCCTGCCCCCGCCGCCCATGAAAAGCCCATATGGCCGACCCGGTTTTCCCGGGTACACTTCGTTCACGTACTTCTCGCTCGCGAAAAGCGCGGTGAATATGATACCCCACGCGCCGCACCCGCCGTGGAGCTGCGCCGCCTCCAGAGGATCGTCGTATCTCATCTTCTCAGCGAGCTTGTTGCACGAGACCAACACGACGGCGGCGACGAAGCCGCAGATGATCGCGGCCCAGGGCTCGACGACGGAGCAGCCGGCGGTGATGGCGGCGAAGCCGCCGAGAAGGCCGTTGCAGACGTCGGTGACGTTCCAGTGGCCGGAGAGGATGCGCTTCCCGAAGAGAGTCGTGAGTGCGGCGGTGCATCCGGCGAGGGTGGTGGTGACGGCGGTTCTTCCGACGGCGGACCACTGGCCGTAGTAGGAGGCGGCGCCGTCGTAGGAGATTAGGATCTTGTTAAACGAGCCAGGGTTGAAACCGTACCAGCCGAACCACAGGAGGAATGTGCCGAGAACGACGAGGGTGGCGCTGTGGCCGCGGAGCGCTACGGAGCGGCCGGTATGGTCAAACCGGCCGATCCTGGGACCTTCGATGTAGGCTCCCCAGAGCCCGGCGATTCCTCCGACCATGTGGACGACGCCGGAGCCGGCGAAGTCGATGACGCCGGAGCCGAAGAGGAGGTTGCCGGTGTTGAAGGCGCTCGCCCAGCCGTCGGGGGACCAGATCCAGTGGGAGACTACAGGGTAGACGAAGCCGGTGAGAAAAGAGGAGTAGATTAAGTAAGCGACGAACTGAGTTCGCTCGGCGATGGAGCCGGAGGTGATGCCGGCGGCGGCGATCGCGAAGGCCCACTGGTAAAGGAAGTGGCTGTAGTCGAAGGACATGTTGGGGACTTCCTTGAGGCCGAAGAAGTGGCGGCCGATGAAGCCGTTGGAGGGGCCGCCGAAGGCGAAGGCGAAGCCGAAGAGGTAGTAGAAGAGGCCGCCGGCGGCGGCGTCGAGGACGTTGGTGAGCATGATGTTCATGGTGTTCTTGGCGCGGACGGAGCCGGCGCAGAGCATGGCGAAGCCGAGCTGCATGGAGAAGACGAGGTAGGCGGAGAAGAGGAGGTAGGTGGTGTCGACGGCGTAGGAGGTGTCGATGAACTTGGAGTCGACCGCGGAGAACTGGTCGCAGATGAAGGTGGCCGCGGCGGTGCCGTTTGGGCCGAGGAGCTGGGCCAGCTGGGAAGCCGAGCAAGACGCCGCCATTGGAGACTCAGACTGAGAGAGCTAGAGAGAGAAGAAGATGGAGAAGTACTACTACTCCAGCTGCATTCCTTATTATATAGCGGAGGAGAAAACAAACAGGGAAGTGGGGCCTTGGGATCTTCCCCTTTTGAGTAGCATTGAATATTCTTTACTACGGTATTGCATACGTATTCCGTCTCCTTTCTGGTTTTTGAGTTCTCTCCCATGGTTTTGTTACGTAGTTGATCGAGTTTTAATACTTTCAGACATCTCAGCTGGAGATCTAACTTGTGGGAATCAGACACTTTCGTTTCACGAGCTCCGCTAAATTTGCAAGGAGAGCAATACTTGGTGAGTTTTTAGAAATATTTGATACATTTGATTTCTTACACCGAACTCATGTATTGATCTAAATATTATCGCGCGATACATGGCCTCATTTCTCTTTACTGAAGATCGATCATATAAGTACTATAGTAATTCAAAACAAACACAATTTCCTCTACTAGCTAGAAAAATCAAAGATATATTCCTAGATTTTCATAATGGAAACGAAAGAGTATAATAGTTGATTTTATAGGCTTTGATAGTTCATACATTAAAAAAAAAAGTAAAAAATATCAATATCAATCAAGAAAATTTTGGTCAATAATATATGCAAACAGCTTGAAAATTGAATGATTTTTTTATACTTCATTCGTATAGTTTCCCATTGGGAATTAGTGTTGGGGCACTTGGGCACATACTTTTCTTCAAGATTTGATGGATACTTGCGTATGCATGAACTTGTTTACAACAATATTATTGATACCATTATTGCTTTTATGGAACTGAGATTCAAATTGTTTATACCTAAATTAATATTTTACTGGACAAGTAAATGTCTATATGAATATTAGTTAAATTCATAACCCACGTCACGTCGGCGAGCCCGAGTAATATTGGGTTTAGAGGTGCGCGGGTTACCTCGCCTACGATATCATGCGAGCTGGACGGAGTTCACATGTAATAAGACTTTGCATGAGTTGTTGGCGGACTCGTCCCCGGAGGCAGTTGGTCATTCAATAAGGTTTAAGAACAGATTATAAAGATGCTAAAGCATTGAATCCACCACCTAATACGCCTACCCTTCTCTCTAGTTGATAGCAATTGAACTCCCTAGATTGCATGCTAAAGATTTCGTACATAAGCCTTATTGATCCCGGACATATGCCAAAGTTCTTCTAAACAATGAATTCTAACTTATTGGTCTCGTATAGAACTCAAGTAGTCAAACTATAATCTACTTCACGTTATGATCAGGTTCAAGTAAAACATGTTCAACTCCATTAAGCACAAAAGAACTAGGAAATCATGTAAACAAGAATATCGATTATGATCAAGCACTTGTATTCTTAACTTACAACTCTCTAATTACAAGATTAAATAAATCCTTTGGAACCCTAGAAAACATCTACTCTCGATCAAGCCTCATGTTTTCAAACCAAATAACTAATAAACAAAACCTAAGTCTTATTGATCCCGAGCAAAGATTTTGAATAAAAGTTCTATTAAAACGGTGATTGAGAATTTAACATAGCAATCCATTGAATCAAAGCAATCAACTAAAGAAATAGGGTAATCATACTAGGGGCTTCATCTCAGCCCTAGCTAGAAGTTTAGAAATTCATAGATAAAGAAAACATGACTAGAAATAAAGATAGCATGGAAGAAACAATGGAAGAGATAAGAACTCGGGTTGAGCAATGGTGAAGCTCTGTTCTTCTTTTCCCTCTGCGTTCCTTGCTGCCTCCCTGTTCTGCCGTCTCTCTCTCCCCCTTTAACGTGCTTAGGGTTCTTTTTTATTCTTCTTGAAATCCCAATTGATTTGGGCTTTTTAGTCTCCTTGTCCACTATGGAATAGTTTTCTTCTCTCCAAATGACACAAGGTTATTATTGTCAATGCAAGAGTAACCTTCCAAATATGTTAGCCACGTTCAGCCCCTTTACTTTTAGTATTAAGATTGATGGACTTGGACTTCACAAATTGGAATCATGAGAAGAAACACAAAATTCATCAGAATCTGCCTCCACGCGCTGCGTTCACTCAAACCTTCATAACTTGCTCTAGAAAAATGCAAATTCACTTCCGCAAAATTCCTCGGAGCAGTTTCTGGATCACTTAGCTCCAAATTGTCTTTTTCTCCAACTTAACCTACAAAACATAAAAACCAAGTAAATAACTTACAATTGACAAGAACTAAGCATATAATCATGTAGCTAAGGGTATAAAAATGTATGAAATATGAATCTATCAGACCCGCGAATTACAAAGTCTAAAACTTGCATGCGGAGAGGAGGACTTCGCCTAGAAGCTTGGACATGGATTGCAATTGCAATGCATGCACGGAAAAAAGACGTGCTACAAGCCAAGGTTGCCATGCGAACTACAAGTTGGCCTGCAAACACTACCAGAAGAAAGGTTATAGCCGACGAAAAAAAAAAAACCAAGCCGACGAAGTATTTTTTCGTCGGCTTTAGTGGGCTTTAGCCGACGAAAATTTCTTTCGTCGGCTAAGGTGAATTTTCGTCGGCTATGATGTCCACTTTAGCCGACGAAATTTTATTTCGCCGGCTATTTTAAATTTTCGTCGGCTATGACACACTTTAGCCGACGAAAAAAAATTTCGTCGGCTAAAGAATTTATGTCGTCGGCTAAAGTGCACAAACCATGGCCGACGAAATATTTAAAGGTTTAGCCGACGAAATTCATAGTCGTCGGCTAAAGTGCTTTATATTTGCAGATCTGGGCAGCAGCAGCTCATTTCGAAAAAAACGGAAAAAAAAACGGGAGAAGAAAAAAGGGGAGAAAAAGTTTGGGTGTTGTCGAAATCTGTCCATAATCAGTTTGTGGAGCCATATATATATAGGTACGTATATGTATATATATGTTGATTAATTGAGTTTTATTTGAGTTGATCGATTTTAATTAGTGTGATTAATTGAGTTTATTGATTGTGATTGAGTTGATTAATTTTGAGTACGTTGGATGTATATATATATGTGTTGATCGATTTGGTTGATGATTTGAATTGATAATATATATGAATTAATTTGTTGTTAATAAATAGTAAATATATATATATGTTAATATTAATTTATAATATTATTGTGTTGATATGGTATGAAGTTGTTGATGATATATATGAGTTCATAATGATAATTTTGTAATTAATTAGTTGTAGTACGTACGTACGTAGAATATATATATATACTAAATGAATTGAGATTTTATATATGACATGAAATTTTATTAATAATTAGCTAGCATCGTTATAAATATATATATATATTTTGTTATATTTTCAGGATATGGATAAGAGTTGGATTTCGCTTCCAAAATGGGACAAAAGATACGGTGCAGGAGTTATGAGTTTTCTAGAATATGCGATGAATAATGCTAACGGGAATACAATTTTCTATTGTCCGTGCACGAAATGTCAGTGTCGCAGCGATATGTATCGATTTCCCATTGACAAAGTATGGCAGCACCTGAGGAGTAACGGGTTTTGGGAGAAGTACACATGTTGGTTATATCACGGTGAAACATCATCAGGGGGTCCGCATGATCATGGCCAATTTTCCGAGACGGGCAGTGCTAGTACATCCAACGATCCAACAACGACATTCATCAACGACATGTTTCCTTATGAGAGCGGTGTATGCGCTCAAGGACAGTATATGCCTGACCCGGTGCAGCCCTTCCCTAGAGTTGTGAACACTGCTGGTATTGAAAAGTACAACAAACTGCTTGCTTTCCAACAGACCCCTGTGTACCCCGGTTGTCAGAAGACCGTTCTTGAAAGTGTGATGGACGTAATGAGGATTAAAGTTGTGACAAAATCGACCGTGAAGACTGTTGATGAGTATCTACAGTACACTGCTTCGATGCTGCCCAACGGTCATCGTCTTCCTACCACTCATCGGAAGGTCCGATGTATCCTGAAAGATCTTGGGCTTTCCTACATCAAGATCCATGCATGCAGATATGACTGCGTTCTCTTTTGGGGTAAAGATCCAGAAGGGAATGACCTTGGTGGCCTTGACGCATGTCCGGTATGTCACACTGACAGATATAAGCTGACTCCTGCAGGCAACAGGAAACCTGTAAAGGTACTTCGGTATTTCCCTTTGACGGATAGGTTGGAGCGGTTGTACATGTCTTCACACACGGCCGAAGCGATGAGATGGCACGCTGATAGGGAATTGCATAACGAAGATACCCTTATACACCCTGCTGACGGGGAGGCTTGGAAGCATATAGACAGGGAGTTTCCTCAATTTGCGTCAGAGGTCCGAAATGTGAGGCTCGGGCTCTCATCCGACGGGTTCAACCCTTTTGGGAACATGAGTCTGCAATACAGTATATGGCCGGTGATTTTGGTACCGTACAACCTTCCCCCATGGATGTGCATGAAGAAGGAGTACAATATGTTGAGTTTGTTGATTCCGGGGCCCGGTTATCCGGGGAAGTGTCTCGATGTGTACTTGAGACCTTTGATTGAAGAGCTTAAATTTTTGTGGGACGTTGGTCATCCCACTTATGACAAGTACACGCACGAGATGTTCCAGATGCATGTCATGGTTGTTGGCACCATCAGTGATTTTCCTGCCCGTGGGATGTTGTCGGGCAACGTTGTTAGGGGATACAAGGCTTGTCCAGAGTGCCTTAGCGATGAGGGGAGCAGCAGTCATTGCAACAAGATATGCAGATTGGGTCACCGTGCTTTCCTTCCATATGATCACAAATGGCGGTTCGATGAAAAGGCATTTGATGGGACCGTAGAACACGGCGTGCCTCCCAGAAGATGGACGGGGGAAGACATTTTAGCGGTGCTTAATGAGTACGATTTTGGGCAGCTCAGCAATCATCCCAACATTGTTGCTGCTATACCTGAAAGACCCGACAGGTACAAATTCTGGACACATAAGAGCATATTCTGGGAACTCTCATACTGGAGTAAGTTGTTGATCAGGCACTACCTGGATGTGATGCACATAGAAAAGAATGTGTGCGACAGTGTGGTGGGCACAGTGCTGAATTTGGAGGGGAAGACGAAAGACGGTCCTAAGGCACGCATTGATCTAAAAAAATGCGGAATAAGAAGACATTTGTGGTTGAAAGAAGGGAAGAAAAAAATGCCTCAAGCTCCTTACACCGTGAAGCCTGACCAAAAGAACCTAATTTTCAGGTGGATGAGTTGTGTGAAGTATCCTTCAGGCTATGCAGGAAATATTGCCCGGTGTGTGAACTTCCGGGACAATAAGATGTACGGGTTGAAGAGTCATGACTGTCATATCCTGCTGCAACGTCTCTTCCCTGTTTTCATTCGACCGTTCCTTCCCCGTCAGGTGGTGGAGCCGTTAGTAGCGTTGGGAAGGTTTTTCCAGAAGTTATGCACACGGGAAGTGTCTCGATGTGACCTCCGGGAAATGCAAATGGACATCATTTATATCATGTGTAAATTTGAGAGGATATTTCCTCCAAATTTTTTTGACATCATGCCTCACCTGATGATCCATCTTCCCGAGCAATTGTTGCTTACCGGTCCAGTACACTACACTTGGATGTATCCCATGGAAAGGTACGTTTTTTACTTTCATGAATTCCTCAATACATATACATGTTTAATAATCATAACATTTTGCAACTTGATTTACAGGCAACTTGGAGACTACAAAGATTATGTGGCTAATAAATCCGCTCCTGAAGGATGTATAGCTGAAGCATATATTGTTCACGAGTGCGTCACCTACATGAAGTTGTATTTAGGAGCGTTGAAGGAAACTCCGCAAACCATGCCGGTAGATGTACCGAAGTTCAATCTTTCCATAGTCTCCAGTGATGTTGAAGTGTATGGAATTTTGCCAGACTCCTACAAGTTGCAACCGCATGAGCTAGTCATTGCCCACTGGTGGGTATTGATTAACTGTCCAGAAGTTGAATACTGGAAAGACATCCATCTCAATCATCCCAACATTCAAGGTGATCTCGAGTACCACAACAGGGAGTTCGCAGATTATTTTGGCGGTTGGGTACGTAATTTAATTTTTCTCTACGGGTTTATGTTTATTGCATAATTATCCATATTTACAGTTGAGATGGTTGGTTGCAGATGAACCATATTCAATCTGATGGTCACCCAAATTGGTCGCACGAACTAAGACTTCTAGCCATGAAGCCGATAGTCTCAAGAGTTTATCCGATGTGCAAGGTGAATGGCGTGCAATTTATATGCGACCAAAGAGACAGCAGAAAGAGAACACAGAATTCTGGGGTCATGGCACATGGTGGGCGGAATGGAGTTGACTATTACGGTGTTCTTGATTCAGTGGTGGAACTCGTTTACGGTGAAGGCATGACAGTGCACCTCTTCAAGTGTAGATGGTTTGATACTAGGCCGCAGAGCATGAAGACCGATCAGTACGGAATATTATCGGTGAACACTGCTACAAGTTCTTACCAGGATGACCCCTTCGTTTTTGCCACATCGGTAAAACAAGTGTTTTATCTTGATGACCTTGCTAAGGGTGACGCGTGGAAAGTAGTCAACCTTGTGCACCCTCGAAACATTTATCGGGCGGCTACACTTGGAGAGGCCGAAGGCGAGGAAGAAGATGTTGCGTATCAAGAGCCCAACGCAATAGGTATTCCTAACTCCTCTACCATTCGCCTTAATAATTTTAAAGCGGGTCGTTCGGTGCGAATTCGTGATGAAGAGCCAAGGCTTGTTGATGTTGATCCAAATCAAGAGTCAGACGAAGACTCTGGTGATGAGGAAATACATATATTACCAGAAATTAATTCTGACACCGAAGAAGACTCATCGGATGATTCCGATTACGAGCCTTAGTTTTAATGTATGATTCCGATTAATTTGTATAATTTTTCAAAGACTTTTTCCTTTATATATAGTTTACACATATGTTGAATTCATATTTCAGTTATGAATATATGAGATTTTGGTGATACATGATGAACAGGGTTTTTTTTAATGTATGGTTTATGAATATCGTCTGTTTTTTTTTCCCTGTTTTTTTACTTTAGCCGACGAAATATACTATAATTCGTCGGCTAAGATGTTTTTTGCCGACGAAAAAAGCCTTAATTCGTCGGCCATAGATGTTTTTTTATTTATTTTTATTACACACTTTAGCCGACGAAATAAACTGTGATTCGTCGGCTAAACTACCTTAGCCGACGAAAAAAGCCTTAATTTCGTCGGCTAAACTTGTTTTTTTATTTTTTTAATTACTCACTTTAGCCGACGAAATAGACTGTAATTCGTCGGCTAATATGGTTTTTACCGACGAATAACCTAATAATTCGTCGGCTATAGTTATTTTTTATTTTTTAATTACATACTATAGCCGACGAATATGTTAGGGTATTCGTCGGCTAAACCCTAAAATATTTCTATTACCTACTATAGCCCTATGTTCGGTGGTTATTTTGCGTAAAATTTTTATACGACTTGTTGCGTGTCATAGGTTTGAAACTATTTTCAGTTGGAGGTCCGGCCAAAATACGTAATTTAGACGGTCGAACGACCTTTTCCGTGCGTTTAGGGGTTTGACTTACGAGATTGACTGTCCGGATCGAGCCCTTATTCTTTTCGGATCAAGTTGAATTTTTTCCCATACATGTATTTTATCATGATGGTCAGATCTGACGGCTGGATTTGTGTTTCTCAAGTTTGATCATCACGATCACAACATGTGTACTAATGTTGTATAACTTGTTTACCAAGTGTTATGTAAATGTTCCGTTTCAAAAACAAACTATACGTAGATCATTCAAACGTAAAAAAGTCGTGAAATAAGACATGATTAGAATGGTGAAATAAGTCTACGGTTGAAAAATCACGGTATTCCGGTCATGTCTCGGTGCCGATAGTAGCGGTCAATTCAATTTTCCATTCTTTCTCCCTATGGGTAGCCCCGGGTTCGGTGGTTATTTTGCGTAAAATTTTTGTACGAATTGTTGCGTGTCATCGGTTTGAAACTATTTTCAGTTAGAGGTCCGGCCAAAATACGTAATTTAGACGGTCGAACGACCTTTTCCGTGCGTTTAGGGGTTTGACTTACGAGATTGACCGTCCGGATCGAGCCCTTATTCTTTTCGGATCAAGTTGAATTTTTTCCCATACATGTATTTTATCATGATGGTAAGATCTGACGGTTGGATTTGTGTTTCTCAAGTTTGGTCATCACCAGAACAACATGCCAAATGTATAAAGGTTTAGCCGACGAATTTCAAAGGTTTAGCCGACGAATTTCAAAGGTTTAGCCGACGAATTTCAAATGTTTAGCCGACGAATTTCAAAGGTTTAGCCGACGAATTTCAAAGGTTAGCCGACGAATTTCAAAGGTTTAGCCGACGAATTTCAAATGTTTAGCCGACGAATTTCAAAGGTTTAGCCGACGAATTTCAAAGGTTTAGCCGACGAATTTCAAAGGTTTAGCCGACGAATTTCAAAGGTTTAGCCGACGAATATATGTATAGCCGACGAAATTTTGTTCTTTAGCCGACGAACAAATTATTTCGTCGGCTAAAGTCCTCGGGTTTTAATTGCGAGCCCTAGCCTCCTCCCTCATTTCTGCAGTTTTTCAACCCTAGCCCTAGCCTCCTCCCTCCCGGTCTCCTCCTCCTCCCTCCTCCCTCCCGGTCTCCCGGTCTCCTCCTCCTCCCTCCTCCCTCCCGGTCTCCTCCTCCTCCCTCCTCCCTCCCGGTCTCCTCCTCCTCCCTCCTCCCTCCCGGTCTCCCGGTCTCCTCCTCCTCCCTCCTCCCTCCCGGTCTCCCGGTCTCCAAAACGCTAGTGGTGCTGTTTGTCTGCTCAAGGTACGCTCCCATAAACCCCAAATTCATCGATTTCTTTTCTGCAAATAAAATATATGGATTGATGATTGCTTCTGCGTTTTGCCATTTTGGTTGTATAAAACTGAGAATGACCGTAACTTGTATGTGTTGGGTTTCGATTTGTAGTACCAGTAGTTGGATATGTGCTAATAAAATTTATTTTAATGTAATCATCTTGTTAAATTTGTAAATTATATTGGACAAGTGAGTTGTGTAAAAATCGGATAAATATTTAACAAATAATAATTTAAAAGGTTGTTAAATTATAAAAATGATGGTTAAAAAAACAAAGTGACCCAGCGAAGTTGTAACATTTTAAATTATTGTAACATTTTAAATTTTTGTAATCTTTAACATTACAAAATTTTAAATTATTGTAACATTTTTGTAATTTTTAACATTACAAAATTTTAAAATTATTGTAACATTTTAAATTTTAACATTTCTGTAATTTTTAATATTATGAATAAATTGTTTTAATATTATTGAATTGTTGTTTTGTAATTTTTAATATTATTAAAAATTTTAACACTAGATTAACTAGAGAATCGGGATGAAAACGCGAAGTTGAAGAAATGAATAAAACTTGTAATCTATTTTTTTTGTTAATTTAATTTGTGTTAATTAAATTTGTTTTGTAATTTAATTTGTGTTAATTTAATTATGTTAGTTTATGTGTTTATTTTTGAATTTATGTGTTTATTTTTGAATATATGTGTTAATTTATTTTTGATTTCGAATTTAGTTTTACGATATGTTAGTTAATATATAATATTGTTATGTAAGTAAAATATATATATATATATATATATATATATATATCTATATATATATATTGGTATTTGCGTGTAAATTTTTATTGAATAAGTATAATTTTAAAAATGTATAATTTTTTATAAAACAAAGACAAAATAATCTAAAGCCTTTAATTAATATTATAAATAGGATGAGCGGCTTTTTTCGATCGAAGAAGAGTTCGAAGGGCCAAAGGTCCGAATCGTCTGAGGGAACCTCTAGCAACCCTCAAACGACGTTTCAGGGCCACATGACAGCCAGACGTGCGAGCCTTCTGGAGACAGCGCCGGAGGTGCCCGTTTCATCGAGGCAGGCGGCCGTCCCTCGTTCCCCGAGGCCCTTGACGGAGGTGTCTGCACCTCGTATGCCCGAGATACACCGGGCGCCCACTCCGGGTCCTACTTCTTCGGATAGTGGGTCATCTGGGGTACAGATGCCGCCGCCTCATCTGTTCCTTCCGCGGATGATACCGGCGATACCTGTAGTCGATGACTCAGGGACGCCGATTTATCCACTGCCCCCGCCAGTGGCTCCATCAGCGGCGTACCGGTTCCTGCCTTTTGATACGCCTCTTATTTCTGCGAGGGTATCATCATCGGCGACAGAGCCGGAATCCGTCGCGAGCTCCTCAGGTAATCAGTCAGGCAACTTGATTACTTTTAAAGGGTCATATATATATATATATATATATATATTTTAATAATCAATTTGGCCGAATCATGTCATAGGCACAAAGAAGAAGAGAGGCCCCGTCACAGGGAAAGCTCTCGAGAAGATGGTGAGTACCATGGGGAGGATCCCCATCGATACTGACGGGGATGGCCACGCAGTATCGGGCGGGAAGTCGAGGATGTACTCCGGCCGCGTGGGTGCTCTCATTAGGGATAGAGTCCCTATGTTGTGGTCCGACTGGGGCGAGGTCCCGCAGGAGGTTAAGGACATGGTCCACAACGCGATGTCGGTGAGTTTACAAAATAATATTATGTATTAAATTGTTGATTTCTCGAAAAGCTAAACTAATAATAATCGGTTAAATGCAGGTGTGGTTTGAGGTTCCCGAGCACCTGAGGGACAGCTGGGCCGACGTTGTGCATGGGGGAAGGTACGTTGGGAAGTTAATGAAAAACAATTTTGTATGTGATATTAATAATATTTCTAATATTTTTGTTGTATCTGTAGGTACAAGGAGTGGAAGAACGAGCTGCGGACCCATTGGACTAAGCACGGGAACGCACGTTCTGGTACCCCTACTGAGTTCCAGTACAGGGAGTACGAGTGGCGTTGGCTTCTGACATCAGAATTCAACAACCCTCGTAAACAGGTATTTAAATAAATTAGTTAGTTAATTTAAAAATAAGTACGTGCGTTTTATAATATTCTACTAATAGTTTACTTTTTTCTTTGAAGGCGGTTTCCCGGGTGAACGCTCAGAACCGGCAACGCAACACAAGGAACCATCATGCCGGTTCTAGACCGTTCGGTGTCTTCATGGATGAGGCGGCCAAGGAACATCCAGAAGTCAACCCCTACGTCTATACGTACGAGAAGGCATATCCTGACTCCCAGGAGGATATTGTAAGTCACTTTACGTTTTTAAATTTTTCAATTTATGTAAAAATTTTAATTAATAATTTTTTTCCTATCCATATAGGCGAGGGTGAGGGAGGCTAGTGACGAGGTCCTGAGTACCTTAGTGAGGGAGGCATGGCCGGAGACGCAGGATTCCGAGATGTCCGAAGCCATGTCCCGGATCGACAATTCGGATCCGACGATTGGGGCGAGGATCATGGGCAGAGCCTTCCCACCGAGAGAAAACAACTTCTACTGCCGAGGTCTAGGAAAGAGAGGCGAGGGGGTCCTGAAGACCACTCCAGGATTTCAACGAAAGGCAACCTCGACGAGTAGCTGCACCACGTCCACGATCAACAGGACGACTCAGCTAGAGTCGGAAGTTCAGAGACTACGAGAACAGCAAGCTGCTCAAGCTGCTCAAGCTGCTGAGGCTGCCTCGCAGGCTGCCTCGCAGCAAGCCTATATTGCCTCGTTGGCAGCCTTTAATACCGCGCAGGCAGCCTATGTTGCCGAGATATATGCCATCCAGCAGGCCCAGCATCAGCAGATGTTGCAGTACATGCAGGACTTTGCAGCTGCCCAGAGTCAGGGACTTCCGCCTCCGCCCATGCCTCCGCCCATGACGCTACCCCAGCCGCCGCAACCTCCGCAGCAGCCCCCAGAAGATGACTTCAATTTAGACGATATAGACTTTACGTAGTTAAAATTGATACTTTTATGTAAATTGATACTTTTATGTAAATTGATACTTTTATGTAGTTCATATATTCTTTTATGTGTTTGTTGTTGGTTATATGAAATTGTTAAATATGTCTTTTGCAGCTTGCATGGAATGGTAATTCAGAAATTTCGGGGTTTTTTTTTTTTACTGGAATTCGCTTATAGCCGACGAAAAAAGCCATAATTCGTCGGCTAAAGTTTTTCTAAAAAAAAATAAAAAAATTTAGCCGACGAAATAAGCTTTAATTCGTCGGCTAAATGTCTATAAGGCCGACGAAAAATACAATATTTCGTCGGCCATAGATGTTTTATATTTTTTTATTACAAACTTTAGCCGACGAATAGTTTAAATTATTCGTCGGCTAAAGTTTGGAAGATAACCGACGACATTATTCGTCGGCTATAGTTCATACTTTAGCAGACGAAATAA
This sequence comes from Fragaria x ananassa, assembly GCA_034370585.1. Classification (NCBI taxonomy): domain Eukaryota; kingdom Viridiplantae; phylum Streptophyta; class Magnoliopsida; order Rosales; family Rosaceae; genus Fragaria; species Fragaria x ananassa. Next base: position 4,743,102 of record CP139762.1, on the reverse strand, counting down.
TGTCGTCGGCTATAGTATGACTATAGCCGACGAAATAATGTCGTCGGCTAAAGGTTGGACTATAGCAGACGATATTATTTCGTCGGCTATAGTCATACTATAGCCGACGAAATTTTTTGTCTCGTCGGCTAAAGTCATTACAGACGACCCTTTCCCGACGACACTATAGCCGACGAACCTTCGTCGGCTAAGGTTTCAGCCGACGAATTTTTTTAACAGGCCGACGAAAATTTTTCGTCGGCTAAACTGCCTGTTCTGGTAGTGAAAGACTTTGTATGGGATCAGGAAATGGACTTCACGTAGAAGTGGAGTCCTAGCATGAAAGCAAGAGAGATGGCTTCGCATAGGAGACTTCGCGAAGAAGCAAGAAGAGGAGTCTGCATGCACGTGGAGGTGTATGTGTTGGTTAAGAACTCTATTCCTTAATTGGATTTGCATGAATCACTTACGCCACATTTATCGTTAAAGACTTCTACAAGTTTTTGACATGCTTTGGGCCAATACATGTGACCCTAAATAGCTCTATATAAAGGAGTTCGAGGATACTTAAACACAACACACAACAACTCGACACAACTTGACAAAGAGACAATCAAGTCCTACAAAATACAGCCTTCAACACAGTTGAAACATTCGAGCCTCTCGGAACCCAAATCCTAAGCGCGTCGTCGCTTTAGCTCAGAGCCCTTTCGGACTCATCATGCCTGATTAGAGCCCTATTGTTGCTCTGCTCGATACACAGTGAGTATCGAATCGTGAAGTGCTCGTAATTCCTAGTCAGCGAGGTGACACCGGAATCCCTCTGCTTGATCAAGAAGTCAAGACCCGACGCATTCTCTTTCCTCGTCCGCTAGGTGGCACGCCCGCACCTTTATTACTTTTGGTAGCTAATGACCTCTCTATCCCTTACTGAGGATCGTGGCCAAAACACAAATATTTATGTTGCACATCAATATTCATGCATGGTTTGCTTTGTTCATTAGTCCATATCATCAAGTATATATATTACAGATGGAAGCGAATCATTTCATTAATGTGATGAAAGCATAGAAAAGCTTCGTCTTCACGGATCTTGTCTTGAAATAGATACAACGTACTCTAGGGTTTTAACAGAGAGAATATCCCAGGCCTCTGGAAATTATGTGGTTCTGAGTTGAAGTTGCACTTGAAATCTTATCTAATACCTTGTACGAGTGGTCCATACACGGAGAGATTAGAGTACGTCCAGATTTTTCACGTTCTTAGTTCTTAGCATACACCCTGTGTGTGGTCTTGGTTCGATTCTAAACTATTTCCCATCTGTTTCCGTTTAGTCACAAGAGGTTGATTATGTGAACGAAATTAAGCAGGTTTTGCTGGGACTACTCTAGAAAGTTCAAACTCAGCATATATATACATATATATAAATTAAGCAGGTTTTGCTGGGAGTACTCTAGAAAGTTCAAACTCAGCATATATATATATATATATATATATATATATATATATATATTCAGGTAGAGAATCGGAGAAGATTACTGTCGAGATGATTTCAATGAAATAAAAATTAAGATAAGTTTAACCATGAGTCAAGATCCTAAACTATATATACGATAATCAACGTTGAGAGAATATCCTGATTAATAACAAGAGTACGTATCTACCACTAAAACAATAATAATGAAACCGCGACTCTCAAGATCTTTTCTTTCTTCTAAAAAGTCAGAAAATGTGAAATACATCTAAAATGCATCATAAAAGGTATTTCTTAATGCAATTCAGATGCATGTGATCGGTGTCCGGAATGAAACCGTAATCAAGCTAGCTGGTCAGGACGGGTTAGGTCACCTAATTAGATTTGCTCTTCTGGCGGTGAGTAATAATTGTTCATATTTCTTATGATTTTGTATTCTGTTCACAACAATACTTTAATTTTGTTTGCTAAATATTCATGTGCATCACCAATGATATAAACCACAATCAGAAAACTCATCATCTTTACGGACAAAAGATACAGTAAACAATGATTCGCTCATTAACATACGAGCTTATTGGGTATTGTTTATGTGAAGAGTAAGTTAATTAATCACGGTTTTTACTTTTTTAATATTTTTTTAGACTATCAACAACGGTATCTTCAAGGACTTTTCGGGTCAGAGACTAATCCGCGCTAATGGATCTTGTTAGAACGTTTTCTCCCTTCTAGTCACCAAAAATAAATTAAGATTTAATTTCAATTAGCGTCGGCTGAAATTCGAACTTGGTACGGGAGTTCCACACATAAGCTCTTACCAACTTGACTACATGTGGTAGTTAATCAATCAGGGTTTAGCAACAGTCAACTAATTAAGCGAGGACATGGTGTTTGCTGATCGATCGATGTATTAACGTTTAATAATCAAGATTGATGAGTTGGTTAATTAATATATTGACAGTTCAATCCCGATTCCGTACAGAGGAGATGAATCAGGGTTTAGAGGACAATATTCTAATTAGTTATGGACATACGTCTCACTCAATACAATATATAACGTGTATAGTGTATACTTAAGTGATGTGTATACGTATTATTAGACCTAATTATATTGATCAATCCATGTGCTGCTGTAATACCACTATATGATGATGTGCTTCTAATATTTTTGGTACGAAAAATAGAATCTTAACCAACAAAAAATAGAATCTTTATGGAGAGGTTGTTTCGTTATACTTCTTTTCAAGAATATATCTTGTTATGTCAAGCAGCTGTCACATTTCTGTATGAAACTAAGTTATATTCAAAAGGTAGCAAAATTAAGCCTAAACTTTCATCAAGAAATATATTATTGTTGTCCGGATCTAGTTAGTTGTCACTTCTCTACTTACCATTTTATGAGATTATACGTAAAAACAGAGACTAAAGTGATAACGTAGAATTCGTATTTAATTAATTTAGGTAAAAAAGGCACCTGAAAAAGATAACTCAAATCTGTTTTGTCTTTTTTTCTTTTTTGAAGAAACCAAACTCTTCATAGTTAGATTCATCACATAAGCGCTTTATATGTTTAAAGGTAAAGAGAGAAAGAACAAGAGCTTTATCAAGTGTGTTTTTTTTATATTTAAGGAAGTTCATAAATAGAATTTTTTTTTCTCATCTTAAAAAGGAATCCCATTATTTAAAAAAATAGTAAACTACATATTAATTACTAATCAAATTTCAATTGACAAAAAGGTCCATTAAACATATTATTCAACAAATAAGGACAAACATTTACAAATAAGGACAAACTGTTATAGTGTTGCCATGTGGCATTGCACATTTACAATTCTGTCCTTAATTAAAACATACTTCCATGTTACTATTGCTCCAGACTGGAAATCTACTGCTACTGTCTCTGACTGGAAATCTGCTGCTACTGCCACCGACCAGAAATCTGCTGCTACTGCCTCTGACTAGAAATCTGTTGCTACTGCCTCTGACCGAAAATCTGCTGCTACTGCCGCAGACCGGAAATCTGCTGCTACTGCCACCGACTGGAAATCTGTTGCTACTACACCGACAGGAAAATTTTCTGCTACTGCACCGACAATTTACAAACGTTCTGCTACTGTGAACTGAAGAAGCTGCTATTGTTGACTGTTTACAAACGTTATGATACTGACCCCATTTTAACTTTTTTGCTACTGCTACTGCTACTGCTTCTGTTTTAACTTTTCTGCTATTGTCCCTGTTTTTTCCTTCTGCTACTTCCAACATATCATAGTAGCAGCAAAATTACATTTCCAACATATCTCAACAACAGTAGCAACAATTTCAAGTCTTAACAGTAGCAGAAAAGTACAGTAGCTACATTTCAACAGTAGCAGAAAATATGAATAACATACCTCACATTTCAAAACCCAAAACCCATCTTCTGATGCAACTTCTCCCTCACCTCCCAATCCACCATCTTCAACTCCAAGCCCAAACCCTTATTCACCTCCTTCAAGAATTTTGCCCCTGCCACAGTGGCCCAACCTCGGCTTGGGCTTCGACTCCCCAGAATGCGTTGTTCACAGCCTCGACGACTTCGTCTCCCTCACCATCGACCCCAATCCTCTCTGGCGAGACTGCCATCTCCGATCTCCTGCGACCACAACGCGAAGAAGTTGAGCACAAACCCTCTTCGGATCGAAATTGCATCAGGATCCCCGCCGGAGAGAGAGAAACAATTGTTGCTCGCCCTATGTACCAGAACGAGATCGAAGGCAGCCAAATTGAATTTGGGGGCGCTGGTCGCCAAATCGGCTGGCGTCACCGAGGTGTCGTCGTGGTGGCGTTGGATGGCGTCGGCTCGTCGTCGTCGTCTTCATGAATGTCGTCGAGGATGAGAGAGAGAGAGAGAGAGAGAGAGAGAGAGAGAGAGAGAGAGAGAGAGAGATAAAATCATATTGAGGTGTGGAAGAGAGAGTATAGGTATGGGAGAATTTGTGTAATTTTATTGTAAAGAGTGGACATTTTGGTCATTTGCATCACAGTTTTAGAGCAGGTGTGGAAGAGAGAGTATAGGTATGGGAGAATTTGTGTAATTTTATTGTAAAGAGTGGACATTTTGGTCATTTGCATCACAGTTTTAGAGCAGGCCTGGTTTTATGAATTATGGGGCTAAAATTGATGTCCTAATATGTCTAAAAATTATTAGAAGTGAGTTTTTTGTGTTTTTAAATTTGGTCATGTATTACTATGTAATTTTCTCTTAAAAAAGAAAAAAAGAAATCCGGTAAAATAAATACAAGAATTTCCTAATCTAGAATGGAATATTCATTCATATAATTAAATACAATGATGCATACGTAGGTATAGCAACTTGTAATACTAGAAATAGTATATACAGTACTCCATGGCCAAGAATCCCTTAGCGTGACAGTCGCTCATTTTCATTTATGGTTATTATACCAAAGTCATCCAAAGACTTAGTCCCACTTGGAAAAATTAAGACGATTTATTATGTCATGTCACGCATTATATCTAGCTTCAAGTCAACTCATCAAAACCGCAACCGCTCTCTTACAATCTGTTTGCAGCTTCTCGTTATTTTTAATTTTAATACACATCTATCTCCACCGAAAATAATGTCAAACTGCTTGTAAACCAACAAATCGCTTAGAAAAGGTTGTTTGTTTGGGGTTTGTTAATTACCAATTAGACCAAGAATTTAATCTTATGTAAGTTAAAACAACTACAATTACTAATCTAATGTAAGAATTTAATCTAATGTAAGTTAAAACAATTACAATTACAATTACAATTACAATTACAATTACCATTACTATACGTGACTATGACTTTGACAAGAGTGACTTAGTTATAAAATAAGTCCTGAAAGTATTAATATTAGTCCTTAAAATAGTTATACGAGTCTTAAAAATTGTAAATATTATTAGTTATCACACGAGTTCTTTAAGGAGTTCTTCAAAGTGATAATATAAGCTCTTAAAGTGATAATATGAGGTATTAAAGTTGTAACAGTTACCACATTAGTCCTTAAGCAATAAAGAATGCGGCTATTGGGAACTCAAAATTTGCTCAGTGTACCTCTCATTCTCTTAACATGTCTATTTTATTTTTAAATACAAACATTTGCTCATTAAACCTCATTTTAAATTCCTAAAATAACCTTGTTTATGTAATTAATTTATATTTCAATGTATTACTTATTACACCTCTTATTCGCTCACTAGACCTCCAATTTTATTTATTTTTTCATGCAAACATCTATTCCCGAACTTAATATGAATAAACTTGTGGAGTCACCTATGGCTCTCTTCCTCTCTTCCTCTATACCAAACCCTAGTCATCATGACTTAGGTCTCTATCAATGGTGCAAATCACCATCACCATGCAGATCATCACCCTCTGCGTCTCGTTGTCTTCGTGTAACAATCTATCCATGGCCATCATCAAGGAGATCAGTCTATGGTGTCTCTCATCTCTTCGCAACATGTATACCTTCGACGAATGTCCAAAGGAAGGCTTCCTCTTTCTCTAGCGGAGGCACATATGGTTTATTCTTAAATGGGTTCTCTCCTAGGTGTGAAGTCAATGCATCATTGGGTTGGATTGGTGTTGTTGGTATAAAGCCATGGCGTGTGAACGCAACTATGGAACTTTGGATGGTTGCGGTGATGCTTGGGTCAATGACGGCAATGACAAAGCTTGCAGTGGCGATGAGGGAGGCAATGGCGTTGGCAGTGACGGATTTGATGTTGCAGTCAACGATGACGGTGACAGCTATGCTACTAGCATCAATTATGCTAGTGTTTTGTTATGCCTTAGCAGATTGGGTTTGGCCCAACTGGGGCTCTTTTAAGGTAAGCTATTTCAAGTATTAGCTTATTTTTCTATGCTTTGATCAATAGAAGTATGCTTAAGAATAAGTGTGTGAATATGATTAATGAGTGGTCTATCCTATGTACTAGTGTGAGTCTTGGCTCACAACTACTTGACCATTTGGAGATGGTAGCGGTATAATATGTAATGATTACTTATGGCTTTCATTTTTTTACCTTAATATATTAAGTCGTGATCGACTTCTTCAAAATCAACCCCACCTTATGCACATGACTGTCACCATAAGTCTCCAAAGTAGAAGCCCAAGGCTACTGTCAAACGTACCAGAAAACAAAGAAACTACAATTCTCGCCTCCGTAGCCACAGAAAAGGGAAAGCAAAAGGGGAGCAGCCGCGCCCCTCCGGATGCATGAAGCCAGCCAGTCATGGTTGTCCTCACCAAAATCAGCGCCTACACCATCCCAGATCTCCCCGTCGTTTACAAAATGGATTGTCAGGGCAAGAAAGAGAGAGGAAGAGACGTGTTTGAGCCAGTGGGCATTTTGTAGGCATTTTGGTCCAAGTCTGCATGTTATGTTACATCCGAAGTAATACTTTACTGGGTGGTAAAATGTCCAAGTGAATATTAATTACATTCTTGGTCCATGTTATACCAGCGAGCCCAAATTTTTTGCGTTTACAAGTGATGGCCAGCCAGTGAGATCATGCGAGCTGGATGGCAGAATTTGCATGCGGAAAGGACTTTGCGTGGAATTACAGAAATAGACTTCGCTTAGGACATGTGAGGTGACACTTCGCGTAGGAGTGAAATACATCTATGCGAAGCGAAGTACATTTAGGCGAACTGGCTCGCCTAGGAGACTTTGCAAAGAAGCAACAGGCGAAGTCGCATGCACCACATTTATCGTTGTAGACTCTTACAAGTCTTTGACATGCTTTGGGCCAATCCCTGTGGCCTTTTTAATAAAAAAAACATTTTTAAAGCTCGCGAGCTTCAGAGGTGCACGAGATGGAAGTAAGCGTCAGGAGCTCGCGGGATAGTTTGAGTCCACGGCCCGCGCGAGATAGGTTTCCACAAGGACTGTAACACCCTGCGGGGTAAAGACGTTCCTAATATAAGTCCGCACATTACTCTACAGTTGAGTAGCGCGGAGGCAGTGATCTATGCGAAGTGTGTTATGCGAATGGACACGCGTCACGCAAATGGTTGGTTCACACGGATGAAGTAGTATCCTTGTGGTATTCGGTTTCAGAGTCCAACTTGGAAAGTAATTACTTCTGGCAGAAGGCGAACCATATATAAAGGGGCTCGAAACCCTAGCTCTCGACACAACAATTCTCTAAAAAAAACACACAAAAACTCAACAACTCTACAACAAACTTTCAACCTAGTTGAACCTCTTCGAGCCTCTCGAAACCCTAACCCTAAGCACGCCGCCGCCTTAGTTTCTCAGAGCCCTTTTGGACTCTACTCTGATCACCCCTGATCCCTACTTGGTTGCTTTGCTCGCGACACCATGAGTATCGAATTGCAGTGCTCGTAATTCCTCGTTCGCGAGGTGGAACCGGAATCTCTCCGCTTGGTCAAGAAGTCAAGACCCAACGCACCCCACTCACTTTCCTTGTCCGCGAGGTGGCACGCCCGCATCCACACCATTTATTTACTTTTGGTATCACTAATCCCTTACTGAGGATCTTGGCCAAAACATTGGTGCGCTCATTGGGACTGAGAGTACAAGCGATTCACCATAGGGAAGCCAGGAGAATCATTATACAAGAAACCTCAGATTTCTTGTCTCAAGCACAGATCAACATGGTACAAGCCCCATAACAGCGTAGCTTGCCAATCCCTCACCACAGAACAAGTTCTTGCTTAGTTTGGTGACCCAGACTTCAACGAGACCACAATGGTAGGCTCACAACCATACCAAGACACAAGAGCTACTCCCCTATGGAATGAATCCTCTAGATGTTTGAGGAACTTAAGGGCCGACTCAAGGCCACTACTATCCAACAGAGTGTTACTGACCTTGCTGAACAGGCCAAGAGGGACAAGATCCTTTGGGAAGTAGACCAGCACAACCTCGCCGTACTCACCGAGGATTTCAACCAGTTTGCAGGCGAAGTAAGGGAAGAAAAGGACTTGGTCAAAAAAGATGTGGACGATAACATAGAGGCCCTGAAGCTTACCCGCGCAACCATGGATGAGCAAACTCGCAGCTTGGACGAACACGATGCCAAGTTACAGCAACAACAAGATGCTTCCTTCTTCGGAAGCAAGAACAACCTAGAGAAACTCGAAGAGTTCAAAGAAAAACATGATAGGTTGAACTTGAGAGTCTTGGAGGTGGAAGACTGGATGAGGTCTCAAGCACCAAAGAATCCTGTTCTTAACCTCACCGGCGCGAGCGCAAACATGCCTGGGAGAAACAAGACGGTGGGGGCACTAAACCTCCAAACCCCCACATTTAATCCTTACTATCAGAGGCATAAGGAAACTGAGGCCGCGTCGGACTATGATGATGTCGGAGCAGTAGAACTGACTGGGAAACCATTGGCTCACGAATTGAAGAATCATAAAATAACCCGCGAGCCGATCACCATCCAGTCTTTTACATGGACCAAGCCCGAATTCGAGTCATACACGTATGACGCAAAAAACACCCATCTGATCTTCAATGACTTGATTGAGGCGAAGTACGTGTGCTTGGATCACAAGATCCCATCCAAGGAGGAGCTGAAGGACAAGAAGTACTGTACCTTCCACAACATTTATAATCACGACACTAAAGATTGTGTCAAGCTCTGAGACCAACTGTAGACTTGGCTAAACTCTGGCGCCCTGAAACTGAAGACGCCAGGGAGCACAGCCTCACTAGTGGATGTGGACCCTTTTTCGCCCGTGGTCGGCATGGTCGAAGTGAAATGGACCGACGAGCCAGAAGAGAACAACCGTCGCCGGGTGCCGAAGCCAGGCCAACAGAGAGTCACATTGGACCTGTCTAAACACCCGGAGGATTAAAACCCACGCCGAGCACCTAAGAGAGACTGCGAGGAAGGCAATGACGACACATTTTAGCCATCTTTCCAGTATACCTACAACGTCAACCTCACACACGAGGTTTTAGATGACCTTATTGATGGCGGACTAGTCACAGTGGTGAGGGCCTTACCCTACGTCGAATATAAGGAAGGCCACATACACTGCAAGTTCCATGATAGCTAGGGACACATAACTCGTGATTGCTACCAGCTTCGCGAGCAAGTCCAGGACTGGCTCGTCCTCAAGTACATTCGCTTTGAGGATAAAGGCAGTTTCATGATCACGACTGCTACTGTCACTTGGCGTCGTATCGGCCAGCGCGCGATAACATTGGACATATCTCCAAACGCGAGTCCTCGCAAACCGCCAGGTCAAAACCGTAAGAGACCGGCAAATGATTATACCATGCTGGCGAACCAAAGTGGAAACCATGAACCGGCAAGGCAGTTAGTCACTAGACTGCAGTCCGATCACCCTTCAAGGAAAGATAAGGGCAAAGCTATCATGTGGGACGATACACCGTCCCTCGCTGAAAACTACCAACCCGTGAGCCCCAGGACTCACAAAGAGCTAGAACAGAGGATCAAACGCCTCGAGACGTTCGCCCAATCACACTGGATGGAAGAAGTACCTTCTTCTCCAGCCTCAAGCGAGATGGACATATCTGATTCCGGCAGCGGGAATCAGGAAAACGAGGCTTCAAGCCCTCGTCAATGTATCTTGACCGACCCTTACATTCCCCCGACATCCAAATCACCGATCAATGAGGGGATATGGTACACGCAGCAAGGGGGCAGGCCAGTTACCATTACCAGATCCAAGAAGCGGAAGCTACAGAAGAAATATGGCAGCATCTTGCGTGCCTTGCGAGCTGTCGATGATGGCGTCGTACGATCCTTGCACCTCGCACAGACACCTGAGCGGATGTGGAGAAAAGTTGAAGGCCTGCGCGCAATACTCCAAAGGCCACCGGTAACGCCTCCAAGGGTTGTGATGATCCTGCTCCAACGACAAACGTCTTACGTCGCCTCACCGTACCATCAAGAGAGGATCCACAGCCTCCCCGGCGTAGACCCTCACCGGAGTCGGAAAGAAGAAGGGAGCCACAGCCTTCCTGGCGTAGACCCTCACCAAAGCCTGACCGAAGAAGGGAACCGCTTCCTCAACCAAGGCGTCAGCATTCGTCGGAGGCTGAACGAAGAAGGGAACCACCCCCTCCAGCAAGGCAAAGACTATTGTGACCCCGGTGCCCGAACCAAGCCGCCAGCCGCCTCGGCCATCACAGCCCCGAGATACTCCTCGGTAGGACCCCGAAGCAAGGAGGGATCCACCACGACCACATCGGCCCCGGTCACAACCTAACCCGAAGCCGAAGGCCAAGAAGGAGCCTTGAATCTCAGCCATTCCTCCTTTGAGGGAAAATGACAATGCAAGGGTTCCTCTAGCCGCGGATAAGCAGCCAGCTAAAGACAAACAACCCTTCACCAAACTCGTGTGGCGACCACGGTGGATGGAGACTAACGCATTACCAGGTACCGAAAGTACTACCTTCAGCCCTAACTTCGCTAAGTTGATGACCCATCATTTCCAAGAGAATGCGTTGAACGAAGAGGCTCATTCCGAGCCTCGCGTGGACTTTAATGAAGACCAAACAGAGGGGCAAGGGGAATCTTTCACTTGCCATATGCTTGAAGTCTCTGCACGGCATGAGGACGAAGAGGTCAGCCCACTGGAGAGCGCATTACCTGTGCTTGAAGGAGAACACGGGATCATTGAGACTCCACTGATCTCAGTCCACGAGCAATTGTCTTTTCAAGTCAGGATGGTATTTTTCATATCTGAAAGATATGCTCTCTCGCCAAACACAACATGTAACGCGGCAGATATCTTAAACAATAGCGAAAATGTCTGCGGCATGTCCCCGCCTTACAGCAGCGAGAAGGGTCCAGTCTTGGTGGCACCTGAGGACGCTCCACAATTGGAAGCTACGAGCAGCGTCACACGCATGCAGACTCTGACTTTCTCCACACCAACCCTAGACATGGCCACTCTCATGAGGCCATTATACATTACGGCTGAAGTTGAAGGGATCATGGTCAACAAAGTCATGGTTGATACCGGAGCTGCGGTGAATATCATTAAAACCCGTACCATGGGACTCCTTGGTATCCCGCGCTCAATGATTCAAACCACATCCTTGACAGTCAAGAACTTCACCGGACAAGTCTCCAGAACTCTAGGCTTGTTATTTTTACGAGTCAAGGTGGGACCGGCATCACGGGTTTATACTTTCTTCGCCGCCGAATGTGCTTCATCCTACAGCATGATCCTAGGCCGCGACTAGATCCATAAAAGTTTTTGTGTGCCTTCCTCTATGCACCAAGAACTCATGATCTTGGATACTGAAAAACGCGAAATGGTCCTCAACAAAGCGAACCCATGTCCTTTCTCCATCTCCGCCAATTTCAATGACGCCCGCTATTACAATACTAACTTGGGCCCATTGGAGGTGCAAGGCGTCAATTCCAAAGGTCGCCCCTATGGGGTCACAGCCTCCAATTTAATGCGATGGGGGCTCACCAAGGTGAGGGACGACTTACAACGTCCTCACACCATCGTGGATCCCCTACAACCCTCTGATGGATAGTGCCTCCTCAGAAGAAGCATTCGAGGCTGGCGAGTCCTTATGTGAGAGAGTCCTCTCATATTGGGCGGAACGCGAAGCCTACAACAAGGTCGCAACTATGGAATACATAGACAAAATAGTGGATTATACCGATACCAAAGAGGAAGTTATTCAGTTAGCTCCCGCTGCTTTGGACGATACACCACCTCAAGTCCACGACCCCATTTCACAAATTGATGTAGGGACTGTAGAGAAGCTCTTACTTCTCTCCATTAGTGCTAAGCTAGCGGGAAAAGAAAAGGAAGACCTTCTTGACTTATTACATGAGTATAGGGATTGCTTCGCCAAGAAGTATGAAGACATGCCTGGTTTGTCTCCGGACTTAGTTTGTCACCGGCTGCCCACTTATCCTGATCGACGTCCAGTCCGCCAAGATGACCGATTCATGCGAACTGAGACCCATATCGTAGTCAAGGAAGAGATTGAGAACATGCATTGATCATATATCATTCGCGTGGCTAAGTACAACGAATGGCTATCCAATGTAGTTCCCGTCCGCAAGAAGAATGGCAGAATGCGCGTTTGTGTTGACTATCAGGACCTCAACAACACAACGCCCAAGGATATATACCCCATGACTGTCGCCAACCTCCTCATTGATGTAGCTGTGGGGCATGAAGTGCTATCCTTTATGGACGGAACCACCGGGTACCACCAAATTCCTGTTGCTGAAGACGATCATCACAAGATCACCTTCCGCTGCCCAAGGTTTGCAGGTGCATTTGAATATGTTGTCATGCCTTTCGGGCTCAAGAATGCGGGGGCAACATATCAGTGAGCCATGAACCTTATCTTTCACGATATCTTGGGGAAGCTGATTGAAGTTTATATCCATGACATGGTGGATAAAACCAAAACGTGGGCAACACACATTGAAGACCTCCGACAGGTTTTCACGCAGATGCGATGACATAACCTGAAGATGAACCCCGCCAAATGTGTGTTTTTCGCAGAGGCAGGCGACTTCCTAGGATTTCTGGTCCACCAAAGGGGTATCAAGATCCCCAAAGACAAGGCGCAGGCGGTATTAATCGCCTCACCTCTTACAACTAAGGAGCTCCAACAATTGATCAAGTGAATCAACTTCCTCCGCTGTTTCATTTCAAACGCAGCAGGGAAGGTCCAGCCCTTTTCACCTCTCCTCAAGCTTCAAGGGGCAAACGAGTTCATATGGGAATCGTAACACCAGGAAGCCTTCGATCGTATACCTTACGAACCCCCCTGTTTTGGTTCCACCTTGCTCCGCTTAAGCTTTACATCGCTGCTGCCGATTTGTCCATTGGCGGACTCTTAGCACAAGACGATGAGAACAAGGTGGAACATGCCGTTTATTACCTTAGCAGGATGTTAACCGATTGCGAGACGCGCTACTCTTCAATGGAGAAGTTGTGTCTCGCTCTATTCTTTGCAAGTTGCAATCTCTGCCGCTACATTTTAGCCATTACCACGGTGGTGATCACTCAGTCTGATCTCGTTAAATACACACTTTCCCGCCCTATACTACGGGGATGCATAGGAAAATGGATATTGGCTTTGTCTAAGTTCTCTTTACAATATGTTCTGCAAAAAGCAGTAAAAGGACAGGCCATAGCAGACTTTCTCACTCATCACCCACCAACCGAACTATCAGCGTTCTGCGAGTTGGAGTTCGCCGTTGTTTCACTCACCCCATGGACTCTTTACTTTGGTGGATCGCGTACTAAACTCGCTGCCGGTGCCGGGATCACCATTGAGAACCCTGTAGGAGACCAGTTTTCTTACTCCTTCTAGCTGGATTTTAAATGTACAAATAATCAGGCGGAATACGAGGGGCTCATCATCGGACTAGAAATTTTGCTGGACTTAGGAGTCTGCGAGGTCCAAGTCTTCAGTGACTCCTTATTGGTCGTCAAACAGTTGGTGGCGAAGTGTAAATGCTTGAGTTCGTTCAGCGAGCCCTACTTGCGCAAAGTGTTTGACGTATTAGACCGGTTCGACAATGTTCACATTGAGCACATTCTGCGCGAGTTCAACTTCGCGGCGAATGAGCTCGCCCAGATTGCCTCCGGCCTTAGCTTGCGAGACGGAGTGCGCGAATGACTACTTAAGATTGAACGACACACTCTCCCTTTTTTTATTGCTAGGGGCAATATAAGGCAAACTCTCTTGACGTCGCTGCCTTAGACCCTATCGACAAGGACTGGCGGCTACCATTCATCGCCTACCTCAAGAACCCTCATGACGCCACGCATTCACGAAAAATGAGGTTCTCACCCTCAACTTCATGCTCTGCAATGGTGAACTTCGCTGGCACAGCGAATACGGTAATGACTTCCACTGCATGTATGGCAATGAAGCCAAGCGACTTATGTGCGAGGTTCATTGCAAGGTGTGTGCTTCGCACTAGGCAGGGCCCAAAATGCTTTGGTTAATCCGTCGCCACGGCTATTACTGGCCTACCATTCTCAGGGATTGTATTGCTTTCACCAAAGGTTGTCAGGATTGCCAGTCTCACGAACCAGTGCAACACATTCCCAACATTCCTTTGTAGCCGATTATTAAACCATGGCCATGTCGCAGTTGGGAGATAGATTTCATCTGCATCATTCATCCACATTCTTCTGGGCAGCATAAGTTCATTATAGTGGCCACCGATTTCTTTACCAAGTGGGTTGAAGCCGAACCACTCAAAGTCACCTCGGCGACCTCGGTCTGCAACTTTATCTTTTGCAACATTATCTCCCGCTTTGGTCTTCCGAAGTGCATCGTGACGGATCGGGGGGCATCTTTCATGGCCGATTTTGTGGTCACGTTCCTCACTGGCTATGGTATCAAACTCTTGCATTCGTCCCCCTATTATGCACAATCCAATGGTCAGGCGGAGGCAAGCAATAAAGTTATCCTCAGTATCTTGCACAAGATGCTAGAATTGAACCTCCGCGTCTGGCATCTAGAGCTTTACCATACTTTGTGGGCCTACAGCACCTCCAAGCGCGGTCTGACAGATACCACCCTATATGCTCTCATGTTTAGTCATGATGCCTTCCTACCCCTTGAGATTCACATCTCCTCGCTTCACATCCAGGAATAGCACCAATTACTTGGTGACGATTACGTTCAGGCAATATGGTAGGAGCTCAAAGACCTCGATGAACACCGTATCAATACTTTCAACAATCTCATCCTCGAGAAGCAGCGCGTTGCACGGCCCTATGATAGAGTTACCCACAGACGAAGTTTTGCTGAAGGCCAAACAGTATGGCGCGCTGTGCTCCCAATTGGGGAGAAAACTGAGGGCCGGGGTAAATGGTCTGCTTGGTGGGATGGACCATTTATTATTCATCACATATTACCCAAGGGGGTATACCACTTGCGCGACCTTGATGACACTATCCAACGTAATCCTATTAATGGTCGTTTCTTAAAGTGCCATATCGCTGGTGGTTGGGAGCGCGTGGATCCTCCGCCTCCTCCTAATCCCGCGACCACTGTTAATAATGCTACGCGCCATAGCACTAGCGCTCCACCGCCTCATACTAGGGGGCAACCCGAGAGAGAAGCATGTAATTAGATCATTTCTTTGCAAACGTGCGAAGTCTAATCAACAGACAAGTGCAAGATTGTGGCCTATTCCAGAGGCCCTAAATAAAGTTTTACATGCAAATTATTTATGCTAATCTTTTCATTTCTCTCTTTATTTTTTGTAAATATGCGAAGTCTAAACAAAAGATAAGTACAAGATTGGAGCCTATTCCAGAGGCCCTAAATAATAACATCACATTTTTTCCTTCTTATACTTTGATACAGGTTTCATAAGCGGCTTTGCGGATGAAGCAAAACATGCTTAGAGTGAACTCTGGTTACCATATGCTTAAAGACATAGATCTAGGATACTAGAAGCACCTTGAGCTTTCAGATCATCGGAAGCTTGCCCAAAACAGTGATTAAGCACAGAACAAAGCACCAGAAGGCTAGAGGTTCACTAGAACAGGGTCTCTCATGCTACCGCCCAAGTTTCGGGGGGTGCTTCAAGGACATTGGCAGATTCCCAAAGCACGAATAGACAAAGGGCCTCTGAAACCTCACGTGTGGATAAAATAGCAGGCACAAGGCAGAAGGTGCCCAGACCGTTTGTTCTTTCAAGCGGAGGTTTGGCCTAAGAGTGGATTTTGAAACTCATCTCGACCTAAGAGTAGATTTCAAAACACATCAGAGCAAACGATGAGTAGGAGAAATGGTGGTTTCGATTTAAGCAGGGACAAAAGGATGAACAAAAGGGAAGAAGGATCCATGGCGAGGGGGCAGAAAGATTTGATCGATGTTCCAAACCCGGCCAACTGATTCTCTTATAGAAAGAAGGGACTGACTCCCTTTGACATGTGTCCTGCATGCAGAGCTTTGCTCCGAGATACGGGCCTTAGAGATAAGCTGAATGCGTGAATCTATAGTGACTTCCTGGTTTTGAAGCAAACAATCATGTAGAGACCTTTACCCAATCTCAATGGAAGACTGGTTTTGAACTGTAATAGTTTATGTTGCTTAGTGAAAAGGTTCATACATGGGGGCAACATAAAAAGAGAAGTGGAGCTGGACCAGAGTCAAGGTTGGCACGGTTTGTATCTCCCAATGGTTCGCTTCGCCAATCTTACGTCAGGATACATACTTGTTCGCTACGCAGTGAGTAAAGAACCCCTTGGACAAAACGTCAGCATCTTCCAAATTTCGAATTACTGTGACTTGTTCAATAAGGTCTTTTCGCTTAGACAATCCAAAGCTCAAGGCCTAGGGGCAATGTTTGAGCCAATGGGCATTTTGGTCCAAGTCTGCATGTTATGTTATATCCGAAGTAATACTTTACTAGACGGTAAAATGTTCAAGTGAATATTAATTACATTCTTGGTCCACGTCATACCGGCGAGCCCAAATTCTTTTGGTTTACAAGTGATGGCCTGCCAGTGAGATCATGCGAGTTGGATGGCAGAATTCGCATGCGGAAATGACTTCGCGTGGAATTACAGAAATAGACTTCGCTTAGGACAGGTGAGGTGACACTTCGCGTAGGAGTGAAATACATCTATGCGAGGCGAAGTACATTTAGGCGAACTGGCTCGCGTAGGAGACTTCGCAAATAAGACGAAGTCCGCATGCACCACATTTATCGTTGAAGACTCTTATAAGTTTTTGACATTTTTTGGGCCAATCCCTGTGGCCATTTTAATAAAAAAAAAAAGCCTTTCTAAAGCTTGTGAACTTCAGGGGTGCGCGAGATGGAAGCAAGCGTCAGGAGCTCGCGAGATGGTTTGAGTCTGCGGCCCGCGCGAGATAGTTTTCCATAAGGACTGTAACACCCTGCGGGGTAAAGATGTTCCTAGTATAAGTCCACATATTACTCTACTGAGCAGAGCGGAGGCGGTGATCTATGCGAAGTGGACACGCGTCACGCAGATGGTTGGTTCACACGGATGAAGCAGTATCCTTGTGGTATTCGGTTTCAGAGTCCAACTTGGAATGTAATTACTTCTGGCAGAAGGTGAACCACTATATAAATGGTCTTGAAACCCTAGCTTTCGACACAACAATTCTCTAAAAAAAAAAAACACACAAAAATTCAACAACTCTACAACAAACTTTCAACCTAGTTGAACCTCTTCGAGCCTCTCGAAACCCTAACCCTAAGCGCACCGCCGCCTTAGTTTCTCAAAGTCATTTTGGACTCTACTCCGATCACCCCTGATCTCTCCTTGGTTGCTCTGCTCGCGACACCATGAGTAACGAATCACAGTGCTTGTAATTCCTCTTTTGCGAGGTGGCACCGGAATCCCTCCGCTTGGTCAAGAAATCAAGACCCGACGCACCCCACTTACTTTCCTCGTCCGCGAGGTGGCATGCCCGTATCCGCACCATTTATTTACTTTTGGTATCACTAAGTACCTCTCCAATCCCTTACTGAGGATCGTGACCAAAACAAGACGAGCCATCAAACTTAATTCCATTCCATTTCTTGATTTTTTTTTATATTTATTTTTTGCATAAAATGTCACTATACCTTATTTTTTGATCAAATTGTAAGAATGAATTCTCAATAACATTAATTTCAAAGAAAAATTAATTTGAATCATGAAGAGTATTTTTATCTTAAAAATAAAAGTAAACAAGATATTGTGTCTAAAACGTAATTTATATCGATCATCAAAAGAATATTCTTACATGAACTATTATATATTTTTATTGGGTCCAGATCAATGGACACTTTGTTTTACACTTTGCGTATGATTTGGAAAGTGATGTGGCACTAATATCACTTTCTTCAAAAAACAAAAATAAGGAAGAAATTATACGATTGGGAACTTCATCTTCTTCTTCTTGAAGAAAATGAAAAGAACATTGTGGTTGTATATGGGGATGTAGTTCATGAAACAATTCAGACCCAAAAAATATATATTAATCAATGAACCAAATACACAAATTCGAATCATAACGTTTGCTTCTCTATGAGATCTTCTAAAATCAACAAATTGGTCTGATTATTTTCTATATCCCTAATCTTATTACAGAGGTATTAATTCAATCGATTGGATTAACATATAGTAGTTGGTTTGGCTGATAGTTGAAAGAAAGATTAATATAAGAGGGTAAATTGCAGCGTCGGTACCCCAATTTATGTGGCACAGTCGAAGTGGTACCCAGACTTTAAAAACTATCAATGTGGTACTCAAACTTCTATTTCGCTACCAAGGAAAGGCCAGAAAATCTCTAAAATTGAATTTTCCTAGATATCACATTGATCAGTTCAGTAGAGTTTAGACATTGCTGCTGTGTTGATTTGCTGACAATAAATATTATGCAATAGCTGAAAATGTAACATAAAAATTCAAACATAGAACCAAAAGGGGCTACCAATATCACTAAATTAGAACCAACATCAGTTCAACATTAGAATTCAAGCTTAATTGGTTTTCAAAAACTCAAGGAACAAATTGTTTGCAAAAAATTGATTCCAAAATATGATGAAATACACATTATGTTTCTCTAATTTAAAAACCAGCACATTCACTTTTGAGCACCCCTTGCTGCATTCAACAACCTGGTCTGATTTTTCAATTAATCAACTGCTCCATGAAGATGAAGAACAAGTAGTTGCCGTCACATTTTAGCATGGCTGTATTTCAAAATGAAAGTTCCATGACAAAGCCCTGTACTCAAACCAGTTAACCACCCAAAAACCAGTGCACAGAATCAGAATGACAAGAATGCCATAATTATTTGAACATGAGACTAAAAGCTACATAGGCATAGACAACAGCTTAATAAAGTCTATGGTGAACTCACAGAAAACTCTTTATGCTGATAGAGAAAATCACTAGTCATACCCTAGGTTCTCCGATACAGATATCAACAATTACTCATACCCTAGTGTTTGGATACTATGTAAGGTGTTCTCAGCTTATTTTAGAAAGAAATATCGATGCCATGAAACTGGATACATGAACAAATCTAAAGGATTGCTTTGAACTATTTTATATTGTGTAAAAGAGCTGAATGCATACTTTTTGGTTTGACTGGCCTCTGAGAGATCAAAGAATTCCATTGCAACCCGTCCTTCAACAGAACTTAGAGCATAACCTACAAAAAGTAATCCAAAAATTAGACCTGAAAGAACCAACAGCAAGCATATAAACCACGCATGGGACTCATAAAACCAAGCTTTGCAAACCCTGTAGCATCTCAGATACAAATCTCACCAAAAATCAACACCGAAATTTTGCAGAAAACATGGCAACTTATATCAATGCGATTACTCTAATATACCAATTAAAGCATCAAAATTGCAATAAATTTCAAACTCCATCCGCACTACCATCACACAACTAAGCACATTACGAAATTGGAGCATCTCAAAGACAAATCTCAACAAAAATCAACACCGAAATTTTGCCCACTGCCTAAAATCCCAACCCCTCCAACACAATCCATACTCAAATTCGATTATACATAGAGGTAGAGATCCAACTTTTATACCTGAGTCGAACCTCTATTCGTCGTAAAACGCAGAAACTCACCGGAAAACTCCTTAAGCATCACTCAATCGATTCTTACGCATGGAGGCTCATCCGAAGAAACTAACAACACATACAGAACGGGGATGGCGAGATGAAGCTACCAGCACCAGTTTCGCTTGCCGCCGTGACCGGGATCGGAAACCCGATCGGAGAGGCAACCACCTTCTCTCCTTCTTTTTTCTGACCTTCCACCACAGGTTTATTGTGATTTTAGTCGATTAAGGGAGGGGAGGGAGGGAAAGGGGTGGGGGAGGTCAAGTTTTGACTTGATCAGGGTGCTGTCCATGTAAAATGTCGTTTTTGACTTTTTTGGTGGACCTGATGCTGGCTACATCAACAAACCGATGACGCTGTGACGTAAATTGGCCGCAGGCGTTTTCTTGATAGCAAAAACAAAATTTGGGTATCAAATTGATTGTTTTTAAAGTCCGGGTACCACTTTAACCGTGCCACAAAATTTGAGGTACCGATACTGTCAAAATTTCTTAATATAATGTGGAAGTTGAATTTGATAGGGTCAGTGCATGTTTTTAATTGAAGGGGAAAACAGATATTTGCCATCAACTTGGGATTTAGTTTTTTTGGTAGAAGAACACCATTCTTCAGAAGTTCAGGCATGTAAATCCATAATTTCTTTGATTTCTTCTATAGTAAATTTATTTTTTATTTTAAATTAATAATTATGCAAAATAATATTGGTGTCACGTCACTTGCTAGATCATACGCAAAGTTAATAACTGTTTTGGCCACGATCCTCAGCGTGAGGAACCGAGGTAAATAGCGATCCAAAGAGGATAGAGTTGCGGGCGTGCCACCTCGCGGACGAGGAAGGTGTTGAAGGAGTGCTTGCTTGACTTCTTGAATCAGGCGGGGGTAGGTTCCAGATGCCACCTCGCGGATGGGAAATTTACGGCACAAGCGGTAGATACTCACGGCGGGGTGAGCAGAACAACAATAGGGATGCTTCCGAGGAAACGGGGGTCGAGTTCCGGAGAGCTCTGAAGAATTCTAAGCGGCAAGGCACTTAGAATCAAGACTTCGAAGAGGCTTCGAAGGGGGTTGGCTCCTGGGAGCGCTGGAGGTTTCGACAAGGTCGAGAGGTTTCAACGAGGTTGAATGTTGTGTTTGTATTTGTTTTTGCTTGATTGATTGTGTTTTTTGTGTGTTTGTGTGTCTTTGAATGAGGCCGCGAACTCCTTTATATAGTGAAGTAATCATTGTTGCGAAAGACAATCAAAATCCCAAATGGATTCTACAACGTGAAGCATGCAGACATTGTTTATCCCATGCAGACGAGTCCTTGCGTGACACGTGTCCATTCAGCACAATCCGCCTAAGATAAGAACTATACTCCCACGCGAAACGGAGTGAGATATAATCATTATCCCGCGTGGTAACAGAATCCAAATAGAATACTAGCTTCGCAAACCGCGGATCATTGCACCTCACGGGCTATTACAGCTCGTGAGCCTAAAGAAGGTTTTAAATTCGATAAAGGCCACAGGGATTGGCCCAAAGCATGTCAAAGACTGTAAAAAGTCCAAAACGATTACAAGGTTTTGCGCGGACTCCGCGCATGTCCAGTCTGCCGATGCAAAAATGCATTTCTGCCTCGCCTGCTCTAAAGTTGTTCCACGCGGACTGCATTCCGCGCAAAGCACGCGAGATAGGTCCTCACTCCGCACAAAGTCATTCCGCGCGCGAGCTCAACCTTTGTCCGATAGTGTGCGAGATCGTTAACCCGCGCGAGGTGAACTTTTGTCCGTAAGCGCGCGAGCTCGTTATTATCCAAAAAGGCGCGAGCTCCTCAGTCCGCGCGCGGAATTTACATTTCGCCTTGCATGATCTCGCTGGCGGGTCGCTACATGCGAACTTAAAAGGAAACTTGAGTCCGCCGACTGAATGTAATTAATATTTACATAGACACATATTGTCCAGTAAAATATTAATCTAGGCGTAAACATTGCCTCCTAGGCCTTAAGCTTGAATTGGCCGAGCGAAAAGGCCTAATTGAACATATTGCGAGCGGGAAAGTATTCCAATGCTAGACTAGCACAGCGATCCAAGTCACCTCGCTGATGCAAACAACATTAATAATGCAGGAAACACACCTCGCCAGCCTTGATGCCCCACGTGTGTAGGGTGAAGCGAACTTTAGATTTTTACAGATTTTTAGCCGAAAATCTTTTCGCATGCAACGTTGCCCCCTTGCACAAACATTCCTTTGCTAGGTGCCAAACCCTTCATTGAAAGATGATAAAAATGGAAAAAAGGGTCGGATTCAAATTTTAGGGCCTCTGGAATAGGCCCCAATCTTGTACTAGTCTGTTAATTAGACCTTGTACGTTTAAAAGAATTAGTGAACGTTTAAACTCTGTATTGTGTATGCTTGCCCCCTTAGTGGAAGGCGGTAGAAGGCTAGCGCGATGGTGCATAGCACTAGTGATATTACCGCGGGGCAGATGGTGGCGGATCGGCGCGCTCCCATACGCTAGCAACATGACGTTTCAGGAAACGTCCATTAATAGGATTAGGATGAAGGGTGCCATCAAGGTTGCGCAAATGGAACACACCTTTAGGCAGTATGCGATGTACCACGAAGAGTCCTTCCCACCGTGCGGACCATTTCCCACGGCCTTCAGTCTTCTCTCCCAATGGTAGCATAGCTCGCCATACCATTTGGCCTTCTGCAAAACTCCGACCGCGGGTGACCTTGTTGTAAGACCGCGCAACGCGCTGTTTCTCAAGGACAAGATTGTTGAATGCAGTGATGCGGTGCTCATCAAGGTCCTCAAGCTCTTGCCACATCCCCTGAACGTAATCATCACCAATCAATTGATGTTGTTCTTGGACGCGAAGCGAGGCGAAGTGAACCTCAAGTGGGAGGACAACGTCATGACCAAACATGAGAGCATACGGGGTAGTGGCTGTCGGACCACGCTTGGACGTCCGGTAGGCCCACAAAGTGTGATAGAGCTCCAAATGCCAAATGCGCGGGTTCAACTCGAGCATTTTGCGTAAAATACCGAGAATGACCTTATTGCTCGCCTCCGCCTGACCGTTAGACTGTGCATAGTAAGGGGTGGAATGCAGCAACTTGACACCATAACCCGTAAGGAAGGTTACTACGGACTCAGCCATAAAGGCAGCGCCACGGTCTGTCACAATGCACTCCGGGATACCAAAGCGGGAGATAATATTGCAGAAAATGAAATTGCGAACCGCAGAGGCAACCTTGAGTGGTTCGGCTTCAACCCACTTGGTAAAGAAATTAGTGGCCACAATGATGAACTTGTGTTGGTCTGAGGAATGGGGATGGATGATGCCGATGAAATCTATGGCCCAACCTCGACCTGGCCATGGCTTGATAATTGGTTGCATTAGGATGTTAGGGATATGTTGCATTGGTCCGTGAGCTTGGCAATCTTGACACCCCTTGGCGAAAGTAATACAATCTTTGAGAATTGTAGGTCAATAGTAGCCGTGGCGGCGGATTCACCAATGCATCTTTGGGCCCGCCTGGTGTGAACCACAAACTCCAGAATGGACCTCGTGCATTAACCGTTTTGCCTCATCGCCATACACGCAGCGGAAGTCGTTTCCGTCTTCACCGCGCCGGCGGAGCTCGCCATTGCGCAACACAAAATTGAGTGCAAGGAACCGCATCTGTCGAGAATGAGTGACATCATAAGGGTTTGTGAGGTAGGCGATGAACGGTAGACACCAATCCTCATCAATAGGGTCTAAATCAGCAACGTCAAGGGAGTCCTTCTGATATTGCCCCCTAGCAACAAAAGACGGAAGAGTGCGTCGCTCGACCTTGAGCAGCCACTCGCGCACTCCGTCTCGCAAGCTAAGTCCTGAAGCAACCTGTGCAAGCTCGTTCGCCGTGAAGTTATACTCGCGCGGGATGTGCTCGATGTGAACATCATTGAAGCGTTCTAGGATGTCAAATGCTTTTCGTAAATAAGGCTCAATGGTCAAACTCACGCATTTGAATTTTTCCATGAATTGGTTGACGACCAATAAAGAGTCGCCAAAGATTTGGACCTCTCGGACCCCTAAGTCCAGTAAGATCTCCAGTCCTATGATGAGCGCTTTGTACTCCGCTTGATTATTTGTACACTTGAAATTCAGCTGGAAAGAATAAGAAAAGCGATCACCCGCAGGATTCTCAATAGTGATGCCGGCGCCTACGGCGAACTCAGTCCGCGAGCCATCAAAGTATAAAGTCCATGGAGCAAGAGAAATGGTGGCAAACTCAAGCTCGCGGAACGCTGTTAACTTAGTTGGGGGATGATGAGCGAGGAAGTCCGCTATGGCTTGTCCCTTAACTGCCTTTTGGGGAACATATTGTAAAGAGAATTCGGACAAAGGAAAAATCTACTTGCCTATGCGTCCGCACAAAATTGGGCGAGAAAGCATGTATTTGACCAAGTCGGACTGAGCGATCACCACTGTAGTAAATGACAGCATGTAATGGCGAAGCTTGCATCCTGCAAAGAAAAGGGCAAGACACAACTTCTCCATTGGGGAGTAGCACGTCTAGCAGTCAGTTAGTACCCTGCTAAGGTAGTAAATGGCGTGTTCAACTGCATTTTCATCGTCTTGTGCCAAGAGTCTGCCGATGGACAAGTCAGCAGTGACGATGTAGAGTTTAAGCGGAATGCCGGGGCGAGGGGGAACCAATACCGCGGCGGGTTCGCCAGGTAGGTCGTGATACGATCAAAAGCTTCTTGGTGCTGTGGTTCCCACACAAACTCAGCTGCCCCCTGGAGCTTCAAGAGAGGCGAAAAAGGTTGAACTTTTCCTGCCACATTAGAAATGAAGCGGCGGAGAAAGTTAATTCGCCCAATTAATTGTTGGAGTTCCTTCTTAGTTATAGGAGGGGAGGCGTTTATTACCGCCTGCGCCTTGTCTTTAGGGATCTCGATGCCCCTTTGATGGATTAGAAAACCTAGCAAGTCGCATACTTCCGCGAAGAAAACACACTTGGCGGGGTTCATCTTTAAGTTATGTGGCCGCATCAGCACAAAAACCTATCAGAGGTCTTCGACATGCGCTGCACGCGTTTTGGTTTTGACCACCACGTCGTCAATGTAGACTTCGATCAGCTTGCCCAAAATGTCATGAAAGATTAGGTTCATGGCGCGCTGATATGTTGCCCCCGCGTTCTTGAGTCCGAAAGGCATGATAACATACTCAAACGCACTCGCGAACCTTGGGCAGCGGAATGCAGTTTTATGGCGATCTTCTTCAGCAACAGGAATTTGGTGGTATCCAGCGGTTCCATCCATAAAAGATAGCACTTCATTCCCCGCAGCCGCATCAATGAGGAGATCAGCGACGGGCATAGGGTATATATCCTTAGGCGTAGCGTTGTTGAGATCTCGGTAATCAACGCAAACCCGCATTTTGCCATTCTTCTTGCGGACAGGGACTACATTGGATAACCATTGGTTGTACTTCGCCATGCGAATGATCCCCGATCGGTGCATGTTCTGAATCTCTTCCTTAACCGCAATCTGGGTCTCAGTTCGCATGAATCTTCCGTCCTGGCGGACTGGCCGCCTGTCAGGATAAGTAGGCAATCGATGACAAACCAAATTTGGAGACAAACCAGGAATGTCTTTATACTTCTCAGCGAAGCAGTCCCTGTACTCGCGAAGTAAGGCGAGCAGCTCTTCTTTTTCCTCCTTCACCAGCTTAGCACTGATGGAGATGAGGAGGGGCTTTTCGGCAGTCCCAACATCGACTTCTATGGTGGGGTTGCGGACTTGAGGTGGTGTATCGTCCAAGGCAGCGGGAGCTAACTGAATAACCTCCTCCTTGGTGTCAGTATAATCCACTATTTCATCCACGTAATCCATCATCGCGACCTTATTGTAGGCTTTGCGTTCCGCCCAATATGAAAGAAGTCTTTCACACAAGGACTCGCCAGCCTCGCATGTGAATGACTCTTCTTGTCCCTCCTCTTGATCGTCGTCTAGAGGCACATGGGGCTCGGAATAGGCCACGTTATCTGATGATTTCTCACCAAGGAATCGGGTCATCTGTTGGGTGAAGTTAGGGCTGGAAGGAGTATTTTCAGCGGCTGGGAGCGTTTCAGTGTCCGGTTGCCTTGGCCGCCACACCAGCTTGGTTGAGGACTGCTTGTCCTCAACTATCCGTTCTCCTTCGGCTAAGGAAACCTTGTCAGAGCCACTTTCCCTCTTTCCAGGGGAGGTTGGAGCTTGTGATCTCGTCTTGTCCTTCGACTCAGGACCACGTTGTGGTTCTGGCCGATGTGAGCGCGGTGGCTCCTTTCCTGTTTCTGGTTCACGGCGAAGGATTTCTTGAAGCCGTGATGAACGAGGTGACTCGCGCCTTGGTTCGGGATCTGAGGCAGTGAATAGTCTTCGCCGTACTGGAGGGAGTGGCTCTCTTCTTCTTTCAGTGCCTGGCGAATGCCTGCGCCTTGGTGATGTTTGTGGCTCCTTCTGTCTGTCAGACTCTGATGTTTTCCGGCGTCGCAAGGGTTATGAGTCCCTTTTCCTCTCCGGTTTTGGGGATAGTCTGCGCCTTGGAGTGTGAGGGTCTTGTGGTGGTACGGTGAGACGGCAGAAGACACTTGCCTTTGGAGAATAGCTCGCAGGCCTTCAGCTTCCCTCTACATCCTTCCGGGTGTCTGTGCGAGCTGTGAGGGACGGATGGCGCCATTGTCAACGGCTCGCAAGGCATGTAGGATGTTGCCATATTTCTTCTACAACTTCCGCTTCCTAGACTTGGAGATTGTGACTGGCTTTCCTCCTTGTTGAGTGTACCAAACTCCCTCCATAATCGCCGACTTGGATGCCGGTGGAATGTAAGGATCAGATAGGATGTCTTTCTTAGGGCTTGGAGACCTATCCTCACGGTACTCGCTGCTAGAGACCGAGATATCCATTTCGCTTGAGGCACTTACGGCTGGAGACAATGGTACTTCCTCTGTCCAGTGTGATTGGACGAACGTCTCCAAGCGCTTGATCCTCTGCTCTAGCTCCTCGCGAGTCTTGGAACTCATAGGTTGGAAGTTCTCGGCGGGGGACGATTCATCATCCCGCATGACAGCCTTGCCCTTATCTTTCCTTGAAAGGTGATCGGGCCGAGACCTAGCGACGAATTGCCTTGGCGAGTCATGATTCCCATTTTGTCTCGCCGTTATGGTATAGTCATTTGCTGGTCTTTTGCGGCTTCTTCCCGGTGGCTCGCGTGAGACTGCATTTGGGGAGATATCCAAGGTGATCACGCGATGGCCAATACGTGGCCAAGCAACATCGGCAGTTGCAATCATGAACTCGCCTTTGTCTTCAAAGCGGATGTACTTAAGATCTAGCCAATCTTGAATTTGCTCGCGGAGTTGGTAACATTCGCGGGTCCTATGCCCCCAGCTATTTTGGAACTTGCAATGCATGCGGCCCTCTTTGTATTCAACATAGGGTAAGGCCCTGTCCACAATTGCAAGCCCATCCTCAATGAGGTTGTCTAGAACCTCATGCGCGAGGTTGACGTTGTAAGTGTATTGGCGGGATGGTTGAGCTGTATTGTCCTCATCGCGGCTTCTCTAAGATGCTCGGCGCGGACTCTTATCCTCAGGATGATCAGTCAAGTCTAAGGTGACCCTTCGCTGATTTGGCCTTGGTGCACGGTGATGCCTTCTTTCCTCAGCGAGGTCGTTCCAATTTACCTCCACCATTCCGACCGTATAGGGGAACGGGTCCACATCCACTAGCGAGGCAGAACTCCCTAGTGTCTGTAATTTTAGGGCGCCGGAGTTCAGCCAAGTCTGAAACTAGTCGCGGAGCTTGACACAATCTTTGGTGTCATGATTGTGGACGTTGTGGAACGCACAATACTTTTTATCTTTCAGCTCCTCCTTGGATGGGATTTTGTGATCCAGACGGACATACTTCGCCTCGATCAAGTCATTGAAGACAAGATGGGTGTTTTTAGTATCGTACGTATAAGATTCGTACTCAGGCTTGGTCCATGCGAATGACTGGATGGTGATTGGCTCGCGGGTCATCTTAAGGTTCTTTAACTTGTTAGCTAAAGGCTTTCCAGTCAACTCGACCGCTCCAATGTCCTCATAGTCCTGCGCGGACTCCGACTCTTCCTGCCTCTGGTAATACGGGTCAAATGTAGATGTCTAGAAGCCGACTGCCCCCACTGTCCTACTTCTCCCTCGCACGTACGCCCCTTTTGAAGAGTTCGCCCTTTCATCCATTTCGTTGAGTATGAGCTCATAGCTGTCGACCTTATTGATCAAGTCGCCCATGGATGTGAAGCGCTCGCCGTGGTGTTTCAACCTTTGGGGATGCTCGAGTCCGCGAACCGCCAGTTTAATGGCTTCCTGCTCAGGTAGGAGGAAGTCATACTTGGCTTGCTGGATTTTGAACCGCTGGAGGAATGATACCCCTGATTCCCCGCTCTGTTGGCTCATTTGAGTAAGGGAGTCGAGGCCGACCTCGGGCTCGATGGTTCCATATGTCTCTCGGAAGAGCCTTTCCATGGTAGGCCAGTCGACGATGGACCCTAGCTTCAACCTAGAGTACCAACTGAAGGCAGCTCCGGACAGAGAAGTCCCGAAGAGCTTGAGCTTGAGGATATCGTTGTGCCCATACTGGCCGCACTGAACTTTGAAGCGGGCCATGTGTGTTGCAGCGTCCTCCTTTGTCTCCCTAGAAAATGTTGTGAAAACAATGTTCTTGAAGCCTTGGGGAAATGGGTACTGCGCCACACTGTCGGGGTAAGGATCACGATACTGGAGATCAGAATCACCCTTTCCAGTCTACTCCTTGACAATGGATGATATCAGTTGGCGCCAATCTGCTGCAGTTACGGGCGCCGGTTCGCCTCCCTCTTCATGGTTAGGCCATGCAGAAAAGCTGGCGGCCTGGCCCACATTTCTAGATGTCGGGACAGAAAGAGCAATTATGGAATCCTCTTGTGTCCCGCTCCCTTGGCGTGGGGCACTATTGAATCCTTTGGAGGGACCAGGCGAGCCGCGCGAGGGCGGATTCTTTGGATGGCCTGTCCCTAGCGCGAGCTGCAAGGTCTTCTGAGCCCCAACTTTAGGGTTTCCTCTAGGGCGCTCGTTTGGTGGGATATACTTGGATGTCCCCTTATTCGCCCTCGTGCCAGCAGGTTCTAGGGTAAGGCTTTTCTGTGCTTGTGCCCTTACCCAATCTTCTACTTCCAGGAGCCGCAAGTTTTGGCGGTCCTGCTTCTCCTTGAATTCGTCTAGCTTATCTAGACTGTTCTTGTTGCCAAAGAACGAAGTGTTCTGCTGATCCTGCAGCTTGGCCTCATGGTGGTCTAAGCGCCGGGTTTGCTCACCCACTGTCGCGCGAGTGAGTGTCAGGGCTTCCGTGTTTTGTTCCAGCTCTTTTTGGATCCTCTGGAGGGAACCGTTGACCAACTCTTTGTCTTCCCTCACTTCACCGGCGAACTGGTTGAAGTCTTCGGTGAGTATGGCCAGGTTGTGCTGGTCCGCTTCCCAGAGGGTATTGTCTCTTTTGACCTGTTCAGCGAGGCCATCTACCTTCCCCGCGAGGTCGGTGACATGAGTTGTCAAACTCTGGATCTGGCCCGCGAGCTGGGAAAACATTTGGGAGACTTGCTCCATAGGCGGAGTAGAGTCTATGCTTTGGGTTGGCTGAGAGCCTACCATGGTGGTCTCGCTGAAGTTTGGGTTACCAAACTGAGCAAGGACCTATTGTAAAGTGAGGGACCGACAAGCCGCGCTGTTATGGGGCTTGTACTTTGGCGATTTATGTTTAAGGCAGGAAAGCTGAGGCTTTCGGTACGGTGAGTCCTCTGTCCTCCCTATGATGCCTCGCTAACACCTCTGGTTCCACTGGGCGTGCCAAATGTTTTGGCCACGATCCTCAGCTTGTGGAGCCTAGGTAAATAACGATCCAAAGAGGATAGAGTTACGGGCGTGGCACCTCGCAGACGAGGAAGGTGTTGAAGGAGTGCTTGCTTGACTTCTTGAATCAGGCGGGGTAGGTTCCAGATGCCACCTCGCGGACGGGGAATTTATGGCACAAGCAGTCGATACTCACGACGGGGTGAGCAGAACAACAATAGGGACGCTTCCAAGGAAACGGGGGTCGAGTTCCGGAGAGCTCTGAAGAATTCTAAGCGGCAAGGCGCTTAGAATCAAGACTTCGAAGAGGCTTCGAAGGGGGTTGGCTCCTGGGTGCGCTGGAGGTTTCGACAAGGTCGAGGGGTTTCAACGAGGTTGAATGCTGTGTTTGTATTTGTCTTTGCTTGATTGATTGTGTTTTTTGTGTGTTTGTGTGTTTGTGTGTCTTTGAATGAGGCCGCGAACTCCTTTATATAGTGAAGTAATCATTGTTGCGAAAGACAATCAGAATCCCAAATGGAATCTGCAACGTGAAGCATGCAGACACTGTTTATCCCATGCAGACCAGTCCTTGCGTGACACGTGTCCATTCAGCACAATCCGCCTAAGATAAGAACTATACTCCCACGCGAAACGGAGTGAGATATAATCCTTATCCCGCGAGGTAACATAATCCAAATAGAATACTAGCTTTGCAAACCGCGGATCATTGCACCTCGCGGGTTATTACAGCTCGCGAGCCCAAAGAAGGTTTTAAATTCGATAAATGCCACAGGGATTGGCCCAAAGCATGTCAAAGACTGTAAAAAGTCCAAAACGATTACAAGGTCTTGCGCGGACTCCGCGCATGTCCAGTCCGTCGATGCAAAAATGCATTTCTGCCTCGCCTGCTCTAAAGTTGTTCCACGCGGACTGCATTCCGCGCAAAGCACGCGAGATAGATCCTCACTCCGCGCGAAATCATTCCGCGTGCGAGCTCAACCTTTGTCTGATAGTGCGCGAGATCGTTAACCCGCGCGAGGTGAACTTTTGTCCGTAAGCGCGCGAGCTCGTTATTATCCAGAAAGGCGCGAACTCCTCAGTCCGCGCGGAGCCATTCCGCGCGCGGACTTTACATTTCGCCTTGCATGATCTCGCTGGCGGGCCGCTACTTGCGAACTTAAAAGGAAACTTGAATCCGCCGACTGAATGTAATTAATATTTACATAGACACTTACTGTCCAGTAAAATATTAATTTAGGCGTAAACAATAACAACCATTAGATCTACTTAAATCCAAGGGATAATAACAAGTGTAGAAGAGTGTAAAAAAAATGTCTCTTGATCCAAACCCATTTTTATTAATTTTGTGTTTCTCTTTTACATGTACTGTTTTTCTATGTTTATATTTTTTCTACATTTATACCTCATGATAAATTATTTTAATACTTATTTAATTTTATTAATAATAAGTAGATCATATTTTTTGTAAAAATATTTTTTCACCTTACATATGCGTGCAACATGTATGATAACATAAATTTTTCTGTTACATGATGGTATTACTCATAGTTTCAGTTTTTATTAAATATATATAAATGGTAAATAAGTATGTTGTAAAATTAGAAAATGAAAATTAATAAGAAAAATAATAAAATGGATCTAGTATTATTGAATTGGAAAGTATAGAGAGATAACTATTATATTTCTTTTGTATAATTAATAGTTATTATGTAAAAGGATGTATATGTTATTTAATAATTTAAAATATAATTAAGTCAAATGAACAAATTTAAAAGCCCCAGTAGTCGCACTTACTAATAAAATGTGTATTTAAAGTAGTAAAATAAATCATTCAAATAGTAATAAAAGTTGATGTATGAGAATATTAACAAATCGTCTCCTTAACAGGAAGTAGTTCTAATGAGGACCACTAAGTTAAGGACTAGTTAAGAACTTTTTCGTTTCACCCATTTTTCGATCGCATATTCACATCTCGACCGTCTAGTTTGTAGATATATATATGAGTGATCATCTCTACAAATTTTCATCCAAATTGAAAATCGTTAAGGCAATTATAAATATGATTTACCAATTATAAACTTGAACGGCTCTTGTTTGACAGATTTGGATTGTCCATTGATTTGATTTAGTTCGATCCCTTAATGATCACCAATTTTGCTGAAAATTTGTAGAAGTGATCTACTTATATAGACCTAAAATTTGAACGATTGAGATGGAAAAATGTAATTGAAAAGTGGGTGTAATAAACGATTAATGAGAAAGTCCTCAACTAGTCCTTAACTTAGTGGTCCTCGTTAGAACTCCTCCCCTCCTTAACATTCATTCTTTCTCGTTTCCAGAGAGTTTCTTCTTCCCTGCATTAATCATATACATAGTCTGAAGTTCAGACTCTGAACCACAGTCCCTTATAACGACGGTCCCATATAACGACGGTCTTATTCTACTAAGAAAAGCCATGAGACCAGTCAAGAAATATCCTCTCCCCTAAATAATGAATTCACGTATCTCGATCCTTCCTCTCTCACCTCGTTTCTTGTTTTGTGCCACTGCAACTGTCAAGCTGCAATCCTGTACGAAGGCTGAAGACCTTCTTCCCCCAAAACCCAATATCTTAGAGAACCTAGCTAGCTTTCTTATCTCTGAGTTTAGGGCGGATATCATATACGAGGTGAAGAAGAAACGCTTTACCAGAAACCCAAATGTTCTTCTGAGCCACCATAACACCTTCCAATTGAATCTATACAATGGACACCTAGCACTGGAACCAGGACATGGCGAAAAAAACCATGCAAGCTTAGAAAACAACCCTTAGGCCTTCAAACACCAAAACTCATTCCCCATTCATCCTCCCAAACATTCTTTCAACCCAGAAACCTAAACCCAAAAAGCCCAAAATTCTCTCACGCGGTGCATTTCTAGCTCTCACACCACGCCTCACGTTGCCAAGCTCCTTTTCATTTTTATACAGTTTGAATCACGTATAAATTTCTTGGACTAATCACATTTTTGGGTGGCCTAGCCACATTTTTGGGGTTTGACATCGAGGAAATTGGAAGCGTATTGCGGTAGGAAAATATTTGTTTTATTAAGTTTGTGTTTTTGGTTAGGCCTTATTAGATGTTTTGTGGTTATGTTATTGTTATGTCATATATAGTCTTTTCACATCTTGAGACTTTTACCAACTTAACTATATGTGGCACAAAATATTGCTTAAAAAAAAGTCATCATCTTCTAATCTAAAAACATCCTTGTTTCACAACATTGAAAAATTTGATTTTCTGTTCCATCGCTGACCCGTTCTGTCTTCATGGGGAATTTATCCTCCATGTTAGAGGAACCATTTTGTTGCTTGAGTAAGATGTGTAATTGAATGAATTCAAAATGCTTTCCAATTATCATGTTCATTGCGTTTAGCGGAGAAAATTTTGGTGCGGCCAACGCACCATGTGGCTGGTGCGAGGATCCGGATCCTTTCCTAATATTTGTCTCCTAATATTGCCTAATAAGAGGATCCTAGTCGTCCATTCTGAATCTACGGCCAGATCCCGTCAACCCAACTTAAAACCTATTATCTCATCTATTCCTTCTCATTCTCTATCTCGACTATTTCTCGTCCTTCGTTCTTACTCGAACCCATAAACAGGCCGCCCGGCGCCCAACGTCCTTGGAAATCTTTCTACTTGAGAACCCCACAACTAGATAGAATCATAAAATCATGACCTTGACGCAAACCCATGTCATACATCTTGACAATTACAAGAAAAAATTTGATAGTAGAAAGAGAATAACACAGTAACTTCCAAAACCCAATATGACAATGAAGCTATGGAGTATAGACTTCACCATTACATAAAGACGTGGAGAAAAATGAAAAGGGTGATCGACAAGCAAAACAAATGGGATCATAGACCAAAGACCCAGAGCCTCTCCCATATCAAAACCAAAGACCCATTATTCGATTTGATCAATCAAAGTCTATAATTTTCTATAAAATTTTGTGGGTTTGTTTGGTTGCTCGTCCTCGTTCGCTTTGAATTAAATTCAGTATTTGGACTAGGGCTGTCACTCGGTCGGTTCGAATCGGTAATGGGCATTACCAACTTCAAAACCAAAGCTTTCGGTAATGAAATATGACTTTCAATTACCAAACCAAAAACTTCGGTATGATATAAATCTTACCAACTTCGGATGTCGGTTTTTCGGTATTACCAAACTTCACAACAAATATATTTTCAAAATATAACAAAACAATACAAAACTATAAAATTTAAATATCACTTGAGTTTCTAGAGTCTGATAATACATATACAAAAGATAGTCATTTCAATACACATTATCGAGTATGGTTTAATTTTCTACCGAAATAATCAGGATGTAAATGTTTCCAAATTTTTATATGAACAAGTTATGTGCCATCTATGTGAAAGTATGTGTGTGGAAGAGTCGACCAAAATAAGTCACATAAGGGCAGTAAAAGCTTTTTCGTGTAATAAGTGACGTTAAATTATGGTTGACCGCTTTGATCAAGACCCGAGCATTATTGAGTACAATTGAATTTTCTATCATAATTGTATTATACTATAATGATCACATCAGACGGTCGAATTTTAATTTTATGAATTGTAATTATTGGAACCACAACATGCCTGGTAATGTGGTATAACTTATTTAGTAAGTTATATGCATATGTACATCTTTGTGAACCAACTACAAAGAGGAAGCAAAATTTTCAAAAACTTTGTGAACTATGATGTGATCAATATAATGAAATACGACTATGGTAGAAAAATTAGGTATTTTTGATAATTTTTTGGCCTTGATCAAAGCGGCTAACCCTATTTACGCTTGTGCTTCCTATGGGGAACCCTATCATCAAGAGAGGTAAAAACATTCCTAAATTTTTACATGGGCGGTTACATGTCATCTAAGTGGGTTTATCTATGTGTGTGTGTGATGAATCGACTAAGACGGGTAGGTAAGAGCGTTTTTATATAACAAGTAATATTGAATTAAAGTTGATCGCTTTAATTGAGACGCGAATGCTACCAAGTATAGTTGAATTTTTCTATTCATTGTCTTGTTTTTTACTAAATAGTATATACAATTGAAAATGTGAGATAAAATTATTAGTCTGTGTGTTTTTAGAAATATAAGTCTTTAAATAATTAGAATTTCGGTAAATTCGGTATTTACCAAAAACTAAACCAACTTTTTCGGTATTTCTCGGTTTCGGTTTTTTTGATTTCGATTACCAAAATTCGGTTTACCAAATTATAAATTTTCGGTCGGTTTTCGATCAGTTTGGTATTTACCAAACCAAGTGGCAGCCCTAATTTGGACCTATAGGAGGGTGAAAGAGAAGGGACAAGTCGCCGGATCTTGGATGCAGGAGGACGCCGGAGACGCCGGACGTCTTTCGAAATTTCTGGGTTCGAGAGAGAACGAAGCACGAGAAATAGTTCGAGTAAGAACGAAGGATGAGAAATTATCGAGATAGAGAATGAGAAGGAATAGATGAGATAATAGGTTTTAAGTTGGGTTGAGGGGATCTGGCTGTAGATTCAGAATGGACGGCCAGGATCCTCTTATTAGGCAATATTAGGAGACAAATATTAGGAGAGGATCCGGATCCTTTGATCGGAGCCAACCTGGTGATTTGATTGAATATAGGAATCTGATTTCCTCTTCTTCCTTTTTTCAGCAGAAGAGTTGACATAGGAAAAAAAACTACATGTTCGTCTGTGAGTGGGTAGTCGCACCAGCGGATCCGGATCCTCTCCTAATATTTGTCTCCTAATATTGCCTAATAAGAGGATCCTGGCCGTCCATTCTGAATCTACGGCCAGATCCCCTCAACCCAACTTAAAACCTATTATCTCATCTATTCCTTCTCATTCTCTATCTCGATAATTTCTCATCCTTCGTTCTTACTCGAACTATTTCTCGTGCTTCGTTCTCTCTCGAACTCAGAAATTTCGAAAGACGTCCGGCGTCTCCGGCGTCCTCCTGCATCCAAGATCCGGCGACTTGTCCCTTCTCTTTCACCCTCCTATAGGTCCAAATACTGAATTTAATTCAAAGCGAACGAGGACGAGCAACCAAACAAACCCACAAAATTTTATAGAAAATTATAGACTTTGATTGATCAAATCGAATAATGGGTCTTTGGTTTTGATATGGGAGAGGCTCTGGGTCTTTGGTCTATGATCCCATTTGTTTTGCTTGTCGATCACCCTTTTCATTTTTCTCCACGTCTTTATGTAATGGTGAAGTCTATACTCTATAGCTTCATTGTCATATTGGGTTTTGGAAGTTACTGTGTTATTCTCTTTCTACTATCAAATTTTTTCTTGTAATTGTCAAGATGTATGACATGGGTTTGCGTCAAGGTCATGATTTTATGATTCTATCTAGTTGTGGGGTTCTCAAGTAGAAAGATTTCCAAGGACGTTGGGCGCCGGGCGGCCTGTTTCTAGGTTCGAGTAAGAACGAAGGACGAGAAATAGTCGAGATAGAGAATGAGAAGGAATAGATGAGATAATAGGTTTTAAGTTGGGTTGACGGGATCTGGCCGTAGATTCAGAATGGACGACTAGGATCCTCTTATTAGGCAATATTAGGAGATAAATATTAGGAGAGGATCCGGATCCCCGATCAAAACCAAACCACCTCTTATACCTTTGCGCGTCCACTGTCGTCAAATTGGTCACCCTAAACCTGCAACCACCTTTGCCGCTGAGCACTACAACCCGCCACCATCTTGCCTTATAGAAACCCACTGACTCAGAGCCCTGCAAATCTCACATTCATTAAGCCGTGCAAAACCCGCTGCCATGAAACCAGCCGATCCCGTCGCCGACAAACCAATTGGAACAAAAACCCCACATCAATTCTCAGAGTAGTCCTTTGTTCCGATTCATCGATCTCATATGGGTATTTTAGAAATTCAGAGAGGAAGAAGAAATTTTCTATGTTGGGTTTGATTTCGATTTGGAGTAAATCGAACCGGCGGCGGGACAGAGGGAGACTGGGAGAGGAGATGGTGTAATTGATCAGGGAGATAGTCAGAACCTGTTATTGCTGGTTTGGTTTTGATTGGAGAACACAAATCCGATTTGTTTTTTTTTTCTTCTTCTTCTCAACAGAAAGATGAGGTGGTAAAAACGAACAAATGTCAATATGTGAATGGAGGGTCGCACCAGCCACGTGGTGCGTTTGCCCCATGTAAGAATTTCTCCTTTTAGCGTCATTGTCCCAGAATGATGATTTTCGCCTACTTATATTCAAATGAACATGGTACTTAGAAATGAACATGGTGTTTTTCTTTTAAATATGGGATAGCGGAAGTAATTAAAATAAGACAGGTGTTATCTTTTATTGGTAGAATGACTTAATTAATTGAGTTAACAGCCTGATAAAAGTTATGTTATTTAGGTTCTTGAACCCAATTCTCTGATGGAATGTGTTGCTCCTGCCTTCGAAAAATGTGTGCATTAGAGAAGAAATAGTTTATTGACGAGTATTCATGTAAACATTCATGATTAACTTTGTAAAAGTAATATATATATATATATATATAAATTAATTGTCTGACTTAATATTTTCATTAATCTCACGTTATATTTTTAAGATTCATAAATTAATCTGTAACGAAAGATGTGTTAAAATAGTCATGATTATGATCACAAAAAATAGATTGAGATTATGTTAGCGTAATTCAAGTCAAATTCGAGAGTTTCAAACCTTAAACCCGTACCAAATCAACCGCTTGTGACACAAAACGATGCTTTCAAGAAATCAAAGGCAAAGACAATCTTGTAGAGTTGCAAACATTGATAAAATAGTAAGCTATTATGTGACACATAACAAATATATACAGCTAAGATGTTAAACCTAACATTGCACCTAAAAGTGAGACATCCTTCGAACTTTGCTAGCACTCACGACAATGTAAACATTATCGGAATCTCACATCCCACCTATATGAAACAAACTTGGTCATCAAAATTTCGTGATTTGCCTTTCGATCTTAGAAATTGAAGTTCCATGGAGCAAACTGGCCACATCTAGATAGTCACTCATATCCTTGAACAAGACAAACTGGAATCCTCTGTGTAATTCTTCCCCAGAAAAAAAAAAAAAGCATCTTTACAACTACAGTAAAACTATGCCCAACCAATTTTACCCCCCTCATTTCTCGCCACTCACTCTTCTCCTTCCTCACTCTCCAGCCTCCACCACATTCTCTTTGCTCCATTTGTCTCCGTCACAGAAAACCCCTATAAATACCCAAACCCCCGCCCCACGGCATGCCCCTACTCTTTTTCCCCAGAACCACCACCGCTCTCTTCCTCTCCCCCAAACTCAAATTCCCCAAACTACCCATGGCCGCCGCCACCAACACCACAGTCTCCGCCGCCGCTCCGCCGCGGGCTCGCCTCCGCGGCGTTGTGTTCGACATGGACGGAACCCTAACGGTCCCCGTCATCGATTTCGCGGCAATGTACAGGGCCGTGCTCGGCGAGAAGGAGTACATCAGAATCAGGGCGGAGAATCCTTCCGGGATTGATATCCTTCATCACATTGAGAGCTGGAGCAATGATAGGCAGCAGAAGGCTTACGAGACCATCGCCGATTTCGAGCGCCGGGGACTCGATCGCCTCCAGATCATGCCTGGTAAAATTCAAATTTACAGTCTTGAGTTTGGATTGTGTTTCTTTTTTTACTGGTGTAATTTTTTTGGAAAATTGAGTTGAAATTAGTAACATTTTGGATATAATTTGTGGTGCAGGTGCTGCAGAACTTTGTGATTTTCTAGATTCTAAAAATATAAGGTCATGCTCACCACTTTTCGCTATTTTGATACTCTCATTAGGTTCAGTTTCGAAGCTTAATTCAACTGTGATGTAGCTTAATACCTTTTCATACTGAAGTTGAGTTCTTGTGTAGCTTAAGATATGGATTTTGATAATTTACTATGTTTCGTGATTGTTTTCGGTAATATGGATAGAATTTTGGTTTTGATACAGGCGGGGATTAATCACACGCAATGTCAAGAGTGCGGTGGATTTGTTTCATGAACACTTCAGGGTAAGTATAATACTATGTGGTGTAACGTGAAGTTACACACCTAACTGTTACATATTATTC
Source organism: Fragaria x ananassa (assembly GCA_034370585.1). Lineage (NCBI taxonomy): Eukaryota > Viridiplantae > Streptophyta > Magnoliopsida > Rosales > Rosaceae > Fragaria > Fragaria x ananassa. Next base: position 4,704,003 of record CP139762.1, on the reverse strand, counting down.
CTTATGAATGAATAACACATTACTTTCAACTGTATTTCAATTACTGTGTGTATTTGGTAAGGATTAGATGTGTGCACTGTTAAAAGCTATGGCATTAGGGGCCTCATTATTCTATAGCTCTGATTCTCCCTAGTAACATTTCCCTTTCTTCCAAGCAGCAGAAGGTAGTATTGGACACTCTTTAGTGTGATTTTTTGGATGCCTACTGCCTACTAAAGTTGAAACATTTCTCAATCAGCGAATTAAGACGATATAGCAAAAGTAAAGAGTTTACTCTTGATCTTGTATTGGAGTGGGAGTTCGCTCCTGCCTGACCTAGCATTATTTGGTCGTTTGGCTCATCGCCAATGAAGCTATTCATTTACCTCAAAAAAAAAATGATATTGCAAAAGAAGATGTCTTTGGAATAAAATAAGATAAATTCCTCATAATCACTGAAATAACAGACTTATACAGTTATACTATACCAAGTTTTCTGCTACTTGTGAGACTGGGAGATGCTACGCCTTACATCACAAACTTACATTTCTATCTGGCCTGTTTTTTCCCCTTTTTCTTTCTGATTAAAGAGAGAAAAGTTATAGTTTTATGCTTTCTTTTTATTGTTCTTCTTCCCCATTTCATCTTTTAATTTCTGTATCGGTGTATCCTAGATATTCCGTCATTTACTATTTGATGCATCCTATAGCCTTCAGCAGATCTGAATAACTGTGACTGTGTCTTATGTTGCTGGAGGCTAACTTAATTACATTACTAATCTCTTCCACTCTGTGTAACTGCAGTTGTCATTTTCTCCAGCTCTGAGCAGGGAATTTCGACCTTACAAACCGGATCCAGCTCCATTATTGCATATATGTTCAGCCTGGGAAGTTAACCCTAGTGAAGTAATGATGGTTGGAGATTCCCTTAAAGATGACGTGAGTAACTGTGTTTTTGTTTATTTAGAAAGTACGTTGTATTCTCTTTCGGTGTTGCCATTTGTATATCCTATCACTCCCTATAAGCAAATATGATAAACTGATCTAGCAGCATAGTATGTCGTAGTTTATGCATGTGGTGCAATGAGCACTACCGAGCCATCAGTGGCCTTTGGTGGACTTGTATTGAAGAAAAGAGATATGATTGGATAAGATAAGGGCGTCACTTCTGCATTATGATCATGTAGTGTGCTGGATTTCTGAGCCAGTGAGCCCTAACTTCCATTACAATACTGTAGTGTGCTAGATTCATGAGCTGCTGTTGAATCATTATATGACTAGAAACTGGAGATGTATAAAGAATTGCGCTGTCTTTGCAGGTGGCTTGTGGGAAACGAGCAGGAGCATTTGCGTGCTTGCTTGATGAAGTGGGGAGGTATGACTCTCCGGAATTTGCCGATGTAGATCACAAACCAGATTTCAAGGTGTCTTCCCTAACAGAAGTCCACTCGATACTGGAAAAACATTTTGACTTGGCACCTTGATCTCAAATCCATTGCCAACCACTTCCACTGTGCGAAGAACCACACTCATGTTGGATGCGTTGTTCTTAAGAACTATAGTGTAATATAGGGAGAGAAATATAATCCGGAAGGAACTCGTAGAAGCCAGCTTTTAGGCAGACGAAATGGCTAAATAATGCCTCTGTACTACATTTTACAAGACCGGCTATGTATCGGCCTAGTATCATGCTACATTACCAGTTAGTCAATTACCACAAACTTAGCTCAAGTAAGATAATACAAGGGATATCATTTACCCCATCAACCCCTAACTTTGTACCCCATGGAATGTCTTTGTGACTAGTTGTACATGAGAGATTGTTGTTTTGCCGGTAATAAAAACAAAAAAACAAAGCGCCCACCGAGGGCTCGAACCCTCGACCACAAGGTTAAGAGCCTTGCGCTCTACCAACTGAGCTAGACGGGCCTTGTTGTTATTTACTCCCAGTTTTCCACACTCAATGTTGTCTATTGCCGATTGGCTCTCGAACCGACAATAACGAACTGCTTTCTGCCACGTCACCAATGCCTAATAAACTCCCACCCTAAAACCCTGGGGTTTAACCCCTTCTTTCTTCTTCTTCTTGCTATAAAAACCATTCCTCTCAGTCTCTGCAACAAACCAAGAAACCAGAGAAACCCAGAAAGAAAGAAAGTCAAGACAATGATGACCTCCACTACCTGTGGCTCTGAGCCCATCTCCATGAAAAGGTCCCCACCTTCTCCCGACGACCCTTCTTCTCTCCTCGGCTTTGGCTACTCCAAGCTCACCCTCCCTCTCCACCACCACCACCACCACCACCACCAACCCCTCCTCCGCCGCTGCATTTCTGACCCCTACTCCCCTCCACCGCCGCCGCAGACCAACCCATTTCTCTCCGCCGGCCACTCTCCCGATCTCAACAAGACTACTTCATCTCCTTCCCCGACCCACTTCAACTCCTCCCTGCCGCCTCTTCCTCCGCCGCAGCAGAAGCCGACCCTCCGCCGCTCCGTCTCCGATATCAACCCCTCTCCGTCCCAGGCCTTCTCCCGCTCCTCCAGCTCCAACGAGATGTCCATCGAGACTGACACTGATACTCCCAATTCCAAGGTTTGATCTTTCTGCCCTCCATGTGTTTGTGAAAATGCCTCTTTCAGATTCTTGGGTCTTTCTTTCTGGGTTTGTGAAATTGAAAGCTTCTTTCTTTATCTTTCTGGGTTTATGAAATTGAGTCTGGGTTTGTGAAATTGGGTCATTGTTGGGATTTGCAGAGGCTGAAGAGGATGAAGAGTCGGCTGAAGGAGATGAGTGAGTGGTGCAGGCAGCTCATGCGTGAAGAAGATCTGGAACAAGATGAAGAACTCGAAATCGGAGCCACTCAAGATATGCCTGACATTGATACCATTCGAGATATTCCCAATGATACTTCTACTGAGGTATTGATTTTTTTTTTCTTCCTCACGGTTCTGTGTTTGTTACTTTTCAAGAATCTTGGGTATTATTCATATAATATAGGAGAAAGAATGTAGAATATGCCAGATTTATTCCAAGGTTCATCATGCTTTATTGGCTCTCAAATTTAATACCACAAGTTTGTTTCTGTTCTAAAATTTCATGCATTTAGTAGTTGGTGTTTTCTGATTCTTTAATAGGCAAACCCTGATATTGGTATTTGGCAGTTGGTGTTTTCTGATTCCTATTTGTTGAACCATGAAAATTGGTATTTGGAATTTGTCTTCCATTTGTTTTCATGCGTTTTCTGAATAACAGGTCAAAGAAAACAGTAATTTGGTCATGTGGTGTTTCAGATTCTTTATTATGCAAACCATGAAACTAAACAGTGTCTTTATTGTTGCTGTTGCAGGATAGCAGTGAGAAAGAATTTTCAGAATCTGTGAGTGTGGAGAAGAAGGATGACTCTCTGGTCATTCACTTCAGGTGCCACTGTGACAAGGCCTATCAGTTCCTTCTCAATGGAAGTGACTGCTACTACAAGCTCCTGTAGATGCACATCAGCTCACCATTCCTGGGTTTGAATTTCACACACTTTGCCGTTCTTTTCTTAACATCCGAATTTAGTCACAGTTGGCCATTATCTGTTTTAGATTTGTTACAAAGATTCTTTGTTGATGAAATCTGTATCTGTTTCGCTTATCAACCTTAGAGTTTCTTCTTTAGTGATATCCTGTAGATGATACCAATTTAGGAATAGTGCTCATTCTATACTGTTTTCCCCATAAAAGGTCCTCTCCTGTAAAACTCATTCTGGATGCAGCACTCACAGTTTGAAGTGTCAGTTGTACAAATTGGTGGTGTAGAAGGATTACTAATCCTCTTGTTGGTTGTGAATTTGAGAAGCTGATGTAATGTACTCTGTTGAAAATTTTCCCAGACTTTTCTGGTGAATGGATGTATGATCTATTTAAAGTTAATCCTATTGGTATTGCTAAATGTGAACAACAACTATTTCTTGACATTTATTGACCAAATATAATTGACTCAGGTATGCAAAATATATCCTAGCTGCATTTTAACCTCATCAGCAAAAAAACAGTACAAATCCGAAGTAAACGAGATTCCTATCATCTTAAATCAAACTGAATCACAATAAAAAAACAAGTTTGAAACCTAGCACACATACCCAATAATACATAGCATCCAAAGCATAAAATGCTAGTGAATCCGCCGCGGTCGGATCACCACTCTATTGGAACTACGTGCTTCTTAGGCAAATATGATAGTACTAAGGAGGCAGAAAATGAAACCTAGAGCTCTGATACCAACTGTCAAGACCCACCCCGAATTTCACCCTCAAACCCGAAGTAAGTTCTGCGGGGACCACTTCCAAGGAAAATTTACCAAAGAACTCGGCAAACCTCCCTTGAAAATAGACAACCCTAACCCGGAAAAATTAGAGAACCACCCTCTTAACCAAAATATAAATTCTTCAGCTCAACCCAAATAACCGAATAAGATAATACACAATAATTTTTCCGAAGGTATTCAGAGCTACTATAAGAAAGACAACGGAAGCTGATAAACTCCTAGTAGATTAAACAGATAACCAACTGGCGAAAAGTAGCGGAATAATAGGTGACTATGCCTCGACGTCTCCTTTTAGACCCCACTCGAACTCTGCAGATTGGGCAGTTAAAAACGAAGAGCCCAGGGGAAAATATTCAATTACGTCAAAGTGAGTGAACAAAAGTAATTTTGATAAAACATTAATATTTCCCCAAGAAAACTTTATAAAATGGTCTCTCAGGCTAGAATTTTATATATCAGTATGTATTTACACTCGTCTATTCCTTGTATGTTATCTATGAATAAGCTCGAAAAATATGTCGGTGAGCTGTGGCTTGGTTGGTTAAGGTGTTTAACTGACAACTTTGGCTTGGTTATTGTATTCCTTCTTCATGCACATCCATAGGGGAAGGTTGTACGGTACCAAAATCACCGGCCATATACTGTATTGCAGACTCATGTTGCCAAAAGGGTTGAACCCGTCGGATGAGAGCCCGAGCCTCACATTTCGGACCTCTGACGCAAAATGAGGAAACTCCCTGTCTATATGCTTCCAAGCCTCCCCGTCAGCAGGGTGTATAAGGGTATCTTCGTCATGCAATTCCCTATCAGCGTGCCATCTCATCGCTTCGGCCGTGTGTGAAGACATGTACAACCGCTCCAACCTATCCGTCAAAGGGAAATATCGAAGTACCTTTACAGGTTTCTTGTTGCCTGCAGGAGTCAGCTTATATCTGTCAGTGTGACATACCGGACATGCGTCAAGGCCACCAAGGTCATTCCCTTCTGGATCTTTACCCCAAAAGAGAACGCAGTCATATCTGCATGCATGGATCTTGATGTAGGAAAGCCCAAGATCTTTCAGGATACATCGGACCTTCCGATGAGTGGTAGGAAGACGATGACCGTTGGGCAGCATCGAAGCAGTGTACTGTAGATACTCATCAACAGCCTTCACGGTCGATTTTGTCTCAACTTTAATCTTCATTACGTCCATCACACTTTCAAGAACGGTCTTCTGACAACCGGGGTACACAGGGGTCTGTTGGAAAGCAAGCAGTTTGTTATACTTTTCAATACCAGCAGTGTTCACAACTCTAGGGAAGGGCTGCACCGGGTCAGACATATACTGTCCTTGAGCGCATACACCGCTCTTATAAGAAAACATGTCGTTGATGAATGTCGTTGTTGGATCGTTGGATGTACTAGCACTGCCCGTCTCGGAAAATTGGCCATGATCATGCGGACCCCCTGATGATGTTTCACCATGATATAACCAACATGTGTACTTCTCCCAAAACACGTTACTCCTCAGGTGCTGCCATATTTTGTCAATGGGAAATCGATACATATCGCTGCGACACTGACATTTCGTGCACGGGCAATAGAAAATTGTATTCCCGTTAGCATTATCCAGCGCATATTCTATAAAACTCATAACTCCTGCACCGTATATTTTGTCCCATTTTGGAAGCGAAATCCAACTCTTATCCATATCCTGAAAATATAACAAAATATATATATATATATTTATAATGCTGCTAGCTAATTATTAATAAAATTTCATGTCATATATAAAATATCAATTCATTTAGTATATATATATTCTACGTACGTGCTACAACTAATTAATTACAAAATTATCATCATGAACTCATATATATCATCAACAACTTCATACCATATCAACACAATAATATTATAAATTAATATTAACATATATATATATATATCTACTATTTATTAACAACAAATTAATTCATATATATTATCAATTCAAATCATCAACCAAATCGATCAACACACATATATATATACATCCAACGTACTCAAAATTAATCAACTCAATCACAATCAAAATCAATAAACTCAATTAATCACACTAATTAAAATCGATCAACTCAAATAAAACTCAATTAATCAACATATATATACATATACGTACCTAGCTATATATGGCTCCACAAACTGATTATGGACAGATTTCGACAACACCCAAACTTTTTCTTCCCTTTTTTCTTCTCCCGTTTTTTTCGAAATGAGCTGCTGCTGCCCAGATCTACAAATATAAAGCACTTTAGCCGACGACTATGAATTTCGTCGGCTAAACTTATAAATATTTCGTCGGCCATAGTTTGTGAATATTTCGTCGGCTAAAATTTACCATAGCCGACGAAAATTTAAAATAGCGGACGAAATAAAATTTCGTCGGCTAAAGTGGACTTCATAGCCGACGAAAATTTACCTTAGCCGACGAAAGAAAATTTTGTCGGCTAAAGCCCACTTTAGCCTACGAAAAAATGCTTCGTCGGCCTGGTTTTTTTTTTTCGTCGGCTAAAGCCTTTCTTCTGGTAGTGTGTGGTGGTAATATATTGGAGTCGATTGCTGTGTTGGAATTGGTTCATCAGGTTTAGTGTTGGGTCGTTGACAGAAGACAGAGAGGTGGTTGCTGAGCAAGAGAACCGATTAATGGGTCTGAATGAAATGGACATGGGGAAAATTTGGAGAAGTTGACCAGTAAAGCTATTCGTGTTATTACTCACAGTTTGAAATTGAGTTTATAAATGATGTGGTTCTATATTGTTTCTGGAGTGATCGATGTCTTGTAGGGCAATGAAATGGGAGATGAATGGTGTGCGACGCAGCCGACGCTCGTCTAAGGAAAAAGGGTGCAAGAATGGTTGATGAAGCCGGTCTGTGGTTTTTTTTAAAGAAGAGAGTAGACTCAGTAGAGGGAGGAGCTAAGAAAACGATGATGACTGATACATCCCCTTTCTGCACTCTCACTCGCCCGTCTAAAAGTCTCCAAACGACAACTAGCGTCGTTGTTAGAAAAATGGTCCACGTTTCAAATTGGACGGTTCTGATGCGTGGTGCATCTGTCCCATTGGTGCAGGGAATAAGTTTCGAGCAACTTGTGGAAGCAAAACCATTTGGAACTCAGTAACATATTTGCTTGAAGTTGTTGGTTTGCTATGAACCTAAGAAGCAAGGAAGGATTGTAGAGCCGTAGAGGCAGGGGCTAGGAGGAGAGCTTATATGAGGATAGGGAAGACAAAAAGGGATTTCCAGACCCAACGCTTTGCTAGGTGGAGAGCATTTCAGATGAACATGATAGAAGAAAAGAGTGAGGGAGATAAGGATACAGTAGTAGAAGAAACAAAATACAATTATGTGAAATGAGAACAAAGCACAAGCTATTCATCAGAAAAAGACGGATCCAATTAATATCAGTATAGTTCACACTTCACACCACAGTAAGCAACCGATCTAACGGTTACTACTTTTAGCTACACAAATTTAGTTAAAAGCACTTTTTTCTTTTTCTTTTTTTAAAGAAAAAGCTTTTAATTGAGATTAAAAGCGAAGATCAAGGAGGCGGACAAGGATTCCACTTAAAAAGAAAAGAGAGCAGCAACGAATAAAGGCATAGCAGCTCTTCATCTAGAACTAAAACTAAACAAGAGATCAAAAGCACATTAAAGAACAGATACTCTATTTCACACATTAAGAATATCACACATTACAAAGTACACAATTAAAAACAACTTTAGAACAATGTTGTACTTATCAACTGTGCGTGGTGCGCTGCTAGCTAAGTCTCCATAATTGATCATATCAGACTCTCCCACTTCATCAACCTTCTTCTCCTCTCCATCAAAGTTGAGCTGCTTGGAAGAGCCCTCTCCCATTTCATCGACCTTCAAGCATGATGAACCTTGTGCCACAGTAGAAGTATCATTCGGAATATCTTGACTGCCATCAATGTCAGGCATATCTTGAGTGGCTCCAATTTTAGTTCTACATCATGTTCCAGATCTTCTTCACACATCACCTCCTTCTGCCCACCCTTCATCCTCTTCAGCCTCTGCAAATTCCAACAATCATCAACCCAGATACTTAAAAGAAAGAAGCTTTCAATTTCACAAACCCAGAAAGATGAAACAAAGAAAGAAGCTTTCAATTTCATAAACATAGAAAGATAGACCCAAGAATCTGAAAGAGGCATTTTCACAAACACATGGAAAATGGAAACAATGCAAACAACTCAAACTGTGCAAGGCAATGAGTCCAAGTGTGGTTACTTTTAATACTCTGATTGATGGGTTTTGTGGTCTTGGGAAGCTGGGCAAGGCAATGAGTTTGTTCCATCTTTGGTGACTTGTAATGTGCTGATTCGGGGGTTTGCTGAAGCTCGAAACGCTGCTGGAGTTACTGACTTGGTGAGAGAGATGGAGAACAGAGGTATGGCTCCTTCTAAAGTGACATATACGATTGTAATTGATGCTTTGGTTCGATATGATGATATGGAAAGAGCGTTTCATGTGTTCTCCTCTAAGCAGAAGTCTGGTCTGGTGCCTGATGTCTAAACCTATGGGGTCTTAATTGATGGATTATGCATGAAAAGTAACAGGATTGAAGCATCAAAGCTGTTACAATCAATGAGCGATTCGAATTTGGAGCCAAGTGATGTCATATTTAATATAATGATTCATGGCAAGGAAGCTCTTACAGGGCACTGAGGTTGGTCAAACAAATGAGAAAGAAGGGAATGGTTCTGAATGTGGCTTGTTACAGTTCGACCATTGGAGTTCTTTGTAATGATGGGAAATGGGAAGAGGCTGAAAGCTGAAATGATACTTAAAGACATGATGGAGTCAGATTTGAAACCATCAGTTTCTTCAAGGATTCAAAGCACCAAGGTGCACTTAAACCAAGATGAATAGACCGTTGGATTACATTTATCCTATTATTTAATATTTAAATAAAAAGTTAAGTATAAATATCAACGGTTAAAATTTTCTAATAAATATTTGGTTCACTCGTACCTTGGTGTATGCAAGAATTTTCGCAGTTTCTTTGTATAATATAACCTCGAGAGCGAAAAATGATACACCGGTGATGTTATCAGCCTAAACCTATGATCTTGTCCGCCCCTTAAGCTAGCTTGTTGGTGAATCATCAAATTGATAAGCCTCCCTAAAAACTGTACCCCACAAGTAAGCATCTCAGCCACAAGACTTCTTTTCATTCCTTTCAAATATTTTCGTTTTAACTGACTAGCACCATCAGTGTCTGATGTAGAACGGTTAGCCGAGGAGTTCGAGAAGCAGCTTGAGAAACGTTTGGTGAAGCGAGGTCGTAGACAAACATAAGTTTCCTATAATGCTTAAGTTTATTTTCTTTACATTCATAAAATTTCTAGTTCTACTAGGTTTGTTATTTCCTAGTTCTAGTCTTAATAGGATTAGTCATATTTTAGAGCCTATATAAAGGCACATTCTGTGTTGTAGTACGCATTCAATCAATAAATACAAATCAACTTATAAGAGATTTTTCTCTTTTGTTACCTTTATATTTCGGCTTGACGCTTGTCTACCGATCTTATATTTTTACTACTAGCTTCACTGCGTTAGTGTCACTCAGGGCCGGAGAAGGGTTGAGATCGGAGACGGAGCGGCCACCGGTCGGCGGCTTCTGGGGCGGAGGAAAAGGCGGCAGGGAGGAGTTAAAGTGGGTCGGTGACGACGAGGAAGTAGTCTCGTTAGGTTGGTTGAGATCGGGAGAGTGGCCGGCGGAGGAAGAAGGAAGTTGGAGTCAGAGTTGCAGCGGCGGAGAAGGGGTTGGTGGTGGTGGCGGTGGAGAGAAGAAGGATAAGAATGGCAGCGGTCGAGAGAAGACGGTTGGAGCTCTGAGCCACATGTGGTGGAGGTCATCCTTGTTTTGATTTTCTTTCTTTCTTTCTGGGTTTCTTGGTTTGTTGCAGAGTCTTAGAGGGAAGGGTTTATATAAGAGGAAGAAGGAGGAGCAAGAGCAGGGGGTTAAACCCAGGGTTTTAGGGTGGGAGTTTGTTAGGCATTGGTTACGTGGAGGGTCTTAGGGTGGGAGTTTGTTAGGCATTGGTGACGTGGCAGAAACAAGTTGGAAGTTCGCATCGAAGGAGGCAGCAAGGCGCCATGTTTAAATAAGAACGACTAGGAGTCAAGGACTAAAATTTTTGTTTTTTACAACCGTTTTCTTATATTTTCAATTGTTTAGATTTAGTCTATTTTTATATAAATTTTAGTAAAATTTTAATCGATATTTGATGTTTTCTCAATCCATCGAGATTTTTTTTTTGAATCACTGATATTTCCACAATCGTCTATATTTTAACCCGTGCTAAGAATAACAAGCAATAAGCCCAAATCTTATCGTTGATCGAAGTCATGACATGCGCTCCACACGCTTCTCTCAAAAATCTTAAAGCTCTGCTAGAGTTTCTCCTACTAAAACTCAAGGCCGCTAGAGAGAGTAAGAGGTGGCCGCCATGGTCAGGATGGAGCACCACCCTCAGACCGCTCTCTTCCATCACCATCCCCCAAGCCATAAAATCTTCTTATCTACCAAAAATTCAAGAATGTGATCATGACTTATCTTCCCGATTAGCTAATTCTAAGATTTTTACCTACTTAGACTACAATCTTAGCTTTGAATTCCCACCTCTGCATGTTTGTGTCGTGCATTAATGGTGATTATTGATGGTAGGGTTTGGTGTGCTAAAGAAATTTGGAGAAAAAACTTTACTAGCCAAATGGCATTTATGTGAGTTCCACGAGTCATGTACGCATCCAAGTCCCTTTTTTTTTAGAAAAAAAAAAAACAATTTTATTAATTTGTCCACAGTCAGAAGGCGCTTACATCAGTTTGACTACTTGCGACTAATTAGTCTTACTGGGAACAAACACTAACAAAAAGACAAGTAGCCCTTATTACAAATGCGCTGAGTTAAACCTATCACATCTAATTTCCAACTACACCTATCTAAAACCTCTTTTTTTTGCTCATGCGAACCCGACCTAGCTTTTCTAAGGTTTTGAGCGCCGCCGCCTCCGGCGGAGGCTGCATCTATATCTTTTCCATTTTTATGGATCAAATTGCAAGCCTATTCATGTTACTTTAGTTCTGTTGTGCTGGTCTCTTTGACACATCCCGGTTCTTAAGTTATTTTACGGTTATTTACCTATGGTATTACTTCGGATTTTTACCGTGTTAAGTAACCGTTATCACTTAAGGACCCTAGAGTTGACTTTTTATTACGTTTGGAATTTGGGAAAACTTTCTTCATGAAAGTTGTAGAGAACGTCGTTACGAGTTCGTAGACATGCTACGCGTTAAATTCAGAGTTAGCATGTAAAAGTTATCAATTAAAAATGTAAGTTATTTTAGGATGTTAAATTTTGGAAGGTTGGGTTAAGTGGTGTGGACCGGTTTGGGCCAAGCCCATATATTTCTCTCCCCTCACTTCTCTCTTTTCCTCCCAATTCTTTCTCCTCCCACCCGAGTTTTTCTTCCTCCCACTGCCGGAAGCTCCCAGCCGCCAGCTGCCGCCGTCCGGCCAGCCACCGGCCGCCTCTCCACCCCAGTTCGGACGCCCATCTCCTCCTCTCCCTCCCCGGCCTAGCCCCCGAGCCTCTAACCCGCCGGAAGAGGAGAAAAGCCGCCGGAACCGCCGGAAGTCTTTTCGCCGGAGCTCCGTCCTCCGGCCACCATAGGCCGTGATTTTTGGCTCAACATGTAGCCCTCATCAAGGTGAGTATTCCCTCAAAAGGAATCTGTCTATTTCGAGCTCGTTAGGGTAGTTTGTATAATTGGAAGTTTTAGGGATTTTTAGTTGTTTTTGCTTGTTTGACCTAGTTAGGCTTGGATTTTGGGTTTGTGCTAGGTAGGAAAGTTGTAGAGCATGATGAGAGGAAGATGCTGTTAAAATTTTATAGAAATTGGAGGTCGCCGGAAAATGGCTGCCGGCCGCCGCCTCCGTCGGAGCCGCCGCTGGTTGGGAGATTTTAATGTTGTTAAATTTGGAATATTAAGGGGAGTTTATTGAAGTGAGTTATGGAATTTTTGGATGAGTTTTGGATAGGTTTATGAATTTCCGAAGTGTGGTATTTTTGGCGGTTAATTAATGTAGAATCCGGCCGTAGGATTTAAGTCGTATTTTTGGGGAGGTTGTATTTACGGCTGCTGAGTATGATATTTAAGTTCGGATCGTTTCGACGTAAGATTATCGAAGTTAGGTAATGATGAGCGTAGTTGTGACTCTCGGTTAATTTTGCCTATTTTGTTTTAATATTGGAGTTTTAGTTGGGAAATTAATTTTATACTTGTGCCAGGGTTCGAGGGAACCTCGTTTGAGTAGTGATTCGGAATTCGTCAGGCTTAGGCCTAAATCTGTGAGTGGACATTTTAGTTTTTAATTATTATGCATGCAAGATTTTATAATTTAGTATTTTATTTTCCGAGCATATATTATAACTTCGGTATATGAAATGATCTTGGAAATTATTTGAGATTGATGCATGGATTAAATGTTGGTCATAATTTATGGATTTGAGCTCGGACTGATAATTTAAGATTTGAGTTTAGATTTTTTTATAATTTCTGGATTTGAGATTATATCCAGATTTGCATATTGCCTGGTTTTTTTAGAAAGATGAAAATTATTTAAATTAATTATTTCATTGAGCATTTTAACGTGTGAGACACATCATCGAATTTACTTATTTTCTTTACTCTTTGAATTCTTTGAGTACGGTTGGGAATCGTACTTATGCTTAAGTTGTGAGTTTCAGGGAAACTCACATGGATTTATATTTCTTTATTTATGACATACTTGTTGAATCGTTATTATTCATGCTAGCATGTCGTTCCGCCTTTCGAGGCAATGTAATTTCCACGTTTTAAGTGGGGTTACTCAAGCCCTTTCCGCCTTCGGGTGATGTGATGTAGTCGACGACATCACGTAAGCCCTACTCCTCTCGGTTATCATAACCTGAAGGTGTAGGGAGTATGGGAGTATTATTGCCTGGGAGGCAACCGAGTCTGGGAGGCTCACTTGTACGGCTATAGCTGTTTCTTATTTATCGTTATTGATTTGACTAGCGGGGCTAGTCCCTTGTTTTGGTACCTTCTTCTATGAAGGTTATTATTTATCTTTGTCATAAATTTGACTAGCGGGACTAGTCCGTCTTCTTGGGATCTTCTTAATGAAAGATTTTTGTTAACATTTGTATGCTACGAATTTATGGCATATTGGAAAGTGGGAAAATATTTAAATTTTTGTTTCTTATCTTATGTTTATTTTCGTCCACTCACTCTAACGTTTTTAAATTACTTTCCCCTGGGCCCTTTGGTTTTAAATGCCCAGATTGCAGGCTCAGTCTAAGTGAGGTCGAGCGTACATGGAGTCGAGACATAATCAGAGGCTGCTTCCGCATATTCCTTATTTATTGTTTTTTTTTATTTAACTCTAGATATGCTCTGATAATCAGTTAGTGAATTAATGTTGGTTATCTTTTGGTTGTGGGATTAGTTTAGTGAGTAATTGTTATATTGAGAGATGTGTTGATCTTGGGGAGCAGGAAGGCTCCATGTGTTGAGGCTGGTTCGTTTGGTTATAGAAGTGTTAAGTTGAATTTTTCAGGTAAGGGTTGTCCATTTTCAAGGAAGGTTATGCCGAATTCACCTTGGGTTTCAAGGTGAAATCCGGGGTGGGTCCTGTCACTCTTGGTTTCGGGAGATCGGAAGGTGAGTTTTGAGGGAATAACGCCTTTGATGGACGGCATGGACTCGATCGATCACGGTGGTGCTGGGTGGATTGAGTGGTGCCATAGCGGTGATAGATCAGAAGGCGGACCGTGGTCGTTTCAGGATCCTTTGGTCCTAATCGACTTTGGGTGGTGTGTCGACGATGAGAATAATATTGATCGGGATGTTTGTCCCCCTTAATACCTTCATATGGGTGACGAGATCGACGATGTGTGGCTGTCTGAGTCACTTCAGGAGCCTCCTATTGGTGGTGATAGGCTTGGTGGTGTTTGGAAACCTGGAGATTCTTCTATCCTTCGCATGACCAATGAGTGTATGCTTGGAGTGCAAAATTGCGTGCTTGGGTTGATTGCTGGTGTTAGTTTTCAAAGTGTGAGCACGACAGCGGCGGCGGCGGCTTCAGCTTGGGCGGGGATTGACGGCAGCAAAGCTTGGTTAGGGATGACTCCTAGGGTTTCCCCCTTGACCCCATTGTTTGGACTTGGTTGGGCTTGGGTGGTTATTTTGCTTTTTAATTTTATTTCTTTTTTGGGTTCATATCTTTTTTCACGAAAATATATAGGATCTTTTATTATCTTACTTTAAGCGAGAGAGATCGCAAAGGAAATAGAGACTCGGTGGTCCCTTAATTAGGACTTATATTTTTATTCGTCGGGCTCTATATTTTCTTTGTTTTGGGTTTCATACAAGAAGGTGGGTGTATTAGGAGATTACTAGTAAAGTTTGCTCTTTTTTTTGGGTGGATTTATAGTAGTTTCTACGGAACGGTTCTTTATGTCGTCCTCACTGAGGGGGATCGTTTTTGTACAGCTTGCTGAGCTAATAAAGGATGACCTCTTTTGATCAAAAAAAAAGTAATACTAAAATAAAAAACAAGAATAGTATCTAGGTAAGAAACAAGGAAATTAAGCTACCTCTTTGCTGTTATTAGTAGAGCTAGCCTCTCCACGATAAAACCTACAGGATGTAAGACAGGGTAGATAATTTCTGGCCAGGCTTTGGCTCAAGTCGACCAAAAAAACCAAAGTCTGCATAAAGGCATAAGCCCGAACCCAGATACGCATCCCAGTCCTTGATCCTTCTTTTATTCTTTTTTATGCTCGATTTCTCCATATTTCGACAACTTTTTCTTTTCTCTGCAAAGAGAATCAAAATCGTTTGCCCTGGCTCTGGGCTAGAAACCTAGCTGGTGTTGCTTCATTTCCTCACCTACCTACTTGGGCATGGCAATGATTGTTGGGGAACCCAACAACATGCGCGCCTGGATTGTAATTCCAAGACGGAGAACCCCTTCTGTTTCTTCTACCTTAAGGCTATGATGAATATGAGGTGATCACTCTCCTTACATGGAGACTTTAGCTTGTGTTTAAAGAACGGAAACTGTATGTACATCAGTACATGAAATGTTGCTGTTGCCATGTAAACTTTGTATATGAGACATATCTGGACCATATCTGGTTACCTATCACTTGTGGTTTGTCATAATCAAATACAGCTAAAAAAGATAAAAAGAAGTGAATTAGATGAAGTTAGTGATTTGTATCAATAAGCTAGGTTGTGAAGATTCATATCAGACCACTGAAGGTGGCATATTAGATGCAAAAGGGGAGTCTTGATTGCTCTGTAATCATCTGCTTTGTGAAGTGATACAGACTGGTAGAAAACCATGTTAGAAACTGCATGACCTCAATGTTGTTTCAACTCCAAGTGCTTGTGTTTGGTGCTGTATGCCAGAAGGTTTAGGCTCCAAGGATTAGTCTTGACAATAACCGGTATGTATTCATGTATTGCTTCTAATAGTATGATACAATTTGGTAGTAGGCATTGTGTCAGTCATCAAGAGATAAATCTGAGCATAACTAAATTCAAGGCTTCCTTGTAATAATCACATTAGGCTTGGGAAGTCGTACGTGAAACCAAATCGAAAGAGTAGGAGCTGTTGGTTACTCAAAATTACCCCTAGAAGATGAACCTGGTGTTTGCTATTTGAATTCACAAGATGAACCCATACTATATATAAATGAAAACAAACAAGATAAAAGTTTTCTTCATGACTTCATGCAGACTGGAAAAGATATTTACATGTTTAGAATGATGGAATGAATATTCAGCCTACAAACTTTGTACAGTAAATACAGGTCCAGGATTTAAAGAGGGGAGGGTCCAACACTGTCCCTGATTATCAAAAGAACAGCTATACCATTTGATTCTATAACTACCCACCGGAAAACCAGAAACATCAAGCAAGCAACTCGAGAACCCTTGTCCTCTGTCATTCAGATCAAAACACACAAACGAATTCACAAATTCTCCTTCATCACTACTCCTTCCGCGCTTATTACCCTTTTTTGTGCTGCAGTCGGTTGCATACTTCAACAGCTTTTCATTATTTTCTACCATGTCATCGGTTTCCCAAGGTTGAAAAGTACCCAGCTCTGGGTCCAGAAAGGATAGTTTACAACAGAGCATGCAGTAGAATTTTTTAAACCGCACTGGAATATCTGATGGTGCATTTCTTAATTGAAGGCAGAGATCTAATGACAAGTGGAAGCCTAATGATACGCATATTCTATCTGGGTTTCTAGTTTCGTTGACTGCAAACAATTCAGATCCAAGGCAAGGCCTGAAATTTTTATGTCAGTTACAAACATTAGAAAACTGGTGAATACCAAAACAAAAATCATACAGTATGACACCAAAACAAAAATCATACAGTATGACAATGCTATACAATAGATACACTAATTAAACCCCAGTCCACTCACAAACCATCCTAACAAATGTCTCATGTTCAACGCTTTCGAAATCTGTCATATTGAGGTGAACTATAGTTATATAATATCAAAGAAGTATGAACATATTTCCCTTGTAATTCAGGATGAGTATCGATACTGAAAATTTCTTGATAAGCTTAACGAAAGGGGATTGGTGCTGGTCCTCAGATCCTTGCATTGACGAGGAAAAGGGATTTTTTTTAGAATAAGAAAATGGCTTTTACATAAAATGAAAAGAAGAAAAAAAAAAAGACATCATTTATCACGGTTTCATTAATAAAGAAAAGGTCGGCAATTGGAGGAGATCAGTCAGAACAACTTTGTTTGCAAGCTTCTTAGTTAACTCAAAACCAACAGAAAAAATGGAACAAAGAAAATTGGTCTAAGGAAATTTATGCTTTCCCTGAGGACTGAAGCAACCGCCTAATGTGGAAAGTTTTGACATTTTGATAACAAGGAAAAATGGTGATTGTAAAGCCCCCAAAATTCACCACACAAAAAAAAGAATTTATGTTTAACTAAATCGTGTCACTCTTTTCTTTACATGAAGAAGAAAAGTGTTCAAATAAAACATACGGAACCTCGTATAATAAACCCCTAAATAAAGACAGGAAAACAACAAGAGTTCCTGGTTAATATTGTCAGAGTGGCGACGTACCTCAAGTTGAAGAAGTACTTGGGAGTCCGGAAAGGGATCTGCATCCATTTCGTAAGAATTTCAAGTAGAAGTTGCAGGCCATCCTTTGTTACATCGGAGAGACCTTCCTCATTCTGCACTCTGTTAGACTTGCTATTCAAACCAGAAAAGCCTGAAACCGCATAACTAATGACCCCGAGAATGTTTCTTGCTTCAAAATAATTTTCACATCCTTGGATTCTTGATGGAAAGTGAAAACAATCAACAGGCCCTCCACCCGCCTCCCAAAGCAGACAAAGATCTTTAATGGTTTCCTGCTTACTGTGCCACAACCGCCCAACTAGAATTTGTATCAGTGTAGAGTCTATATTGTTTGCAACTCCAGGACCACAAACAGCAAGGGAATTAGCCAGCCTTGGAATGTAGAGAGCAAAACCAGAACAAAAAGCCAACAAAGAACAACTTGTTGCAAGTGCTGAAATGATATTTGAACTTTTCTTGTCGATGTCAATGAAAGATGTTGTAACTAGATCAAATTCCTGTGCCGCCCTCTTCAACTGCAGAGATATCTGAGTAAGCTTCTGCAATGACGTTAAGTATTCAACCATAGAACTTTTCTGACCCTGCCTATTTTTTGTTGTGTTTCTCAAAATATTAACTAAATCCATCACGGCTCTGAGTAACTTCGCTCTTAAGGACAAAAACCATCTTTGGAAATAAAAAATATGGCCTGTTGTCACATTGACTCTCAATGTTTCCAAAGAAGAGCGCAGACTGTTGTAAGCAGCTGCTAGCTCTTTAGTATAACTATGCCCCTTTATATTACAAGCTGCATCTTGACCAATTTCACCTAAATCATCAGTGGAAACTGTAAGGCAGAACTTGTGTGTCTCTAACCGTTGTTTCGGTAATCGAAGCAGCTCGCATTTCCACTCCCCATGAGCATAATGAACCAATGATTTCAACCAGTGACAGCACAGATCAGAATGAAACCTGTTCACCAAGTGCTCAAATATAAAAGCCGCAGTGTGCCAAGCTCCCTGACATGCTGCATGTGTCCCAACTCTGTAAGCAGGCCAACCATTTTTTTCTGTTAGCAACCTCTTAGCAAATTCAATGACCTGAGTTTCATGCTCAACAGAGTGATCACAAAGAGATATACCCGAGAGTCTATTGCGACTTCCCTCGTTCTCATGCACCATGTGACCCCAAATGAACTGATCACACAACAGTAAAGAGTAAATTGTGTATGCATAGCACTCAAACAAGTTACTGTGGCATAAATGTTCGACCAGAATCTTCACCTTGTCATATAATTTTGTAGAGATCGCTTCAGCTTCACATAGATTTTCCAGAAAGGTCACTAAAAATCTATATATCCTAAATACTAGCTTCAATCTGATAACTGAGCTCTCTTTCAAATCTACATGATCATGAACAACTACACCTGTGTCTGTTCTAGCCATAGCACTGTCATGCACAATCGAGATGGACTTGATTAAACCAAATATATGATCCAATACTATGAGATGTAAATATGGATATTCTCGATTTAGAATGATAAGAAGATCAAGCAGGACATTAACTTTCTGAAGCACAAAAGAATTGATCTGACCAAGAACCAAAACTGGCTTCACCATCAATGTTATCCGATCTATGATAAGGAAAATCACTCGAGATGGAAGAGGAGACTCTGAATGCAAAACGGATTCCATATGTGTGCTTCCCTTTAATTTTCTTGATATATCTACCATAATAGAAATGGCTAACATGCTCTCTGGTGTAATTGGAGATGGAGATACATTCGTAGCAATGTTAAACAGCTTAGAAGATTCAAAGACATCAAAGGGTAGATTAGGATGGATACGTAGAATTATCTGCACAAACAAACACCTACAGTAAGTAAAAGATAAATAGGACAGTGTTAATTCACAGTCCAAGCGTATGATCTAAGAAACAACCCTACGCAACGTCTGCAGTGCTTGAAATAGCATGGGTGACGGGAGTTGGGGTTCGTCTAGGATGCTAAATAATGTGTTCACCAGAGATGCATTTAAGGGAACACAATATATTCCTTTACTGAAAATATAATGCAGGCATCTTAGTGCTGTTCCCCGAAGATGAAAAGTTTTTTCTTTGTTAAGAAACAATACAAGCAGCTCAACCTGCATTCAAATGACAACAAGTATTACGAATCAAGTATTGTAAGGAATTGCAATCATCATACGTACCTGCTCAACTGTAGGAACTTCACATATTAAATTACATACATGCTCAGAAATAAGAATCGTTGACCTGGAAGCAAGTTTGGAAATGGAAACCAGCATGGCAACCTGATAATTCTCGTCCGAACACTCTAATAACAACTTCACACCTGTCTGCAGTGAAGCAATAATTAGGCACTGAACAGATTAACATCGTGTGCATAAGAACTAGAAGTATAAAAGCAACAATCTGTGTTTGAACCTTGTAAGCATTAGCTGCAATGGAATGTGAAAATCCAAATTTGGCAAACATGCGTGCTCCAGCCAACCTTATACCATGCAAAGTTTCTGGTGAATTCATCACATGAAGCAGCATCTCCAAGATAACCCGCGCAAAGTCCTCAGATAATTCAGCAAAGCATCCTGCCGCAAATAAGGATGACTTTACCTCCAGAATGTGAGGCGAAACAATACTAGAGAGTACCAGGTATCGTATGCTCGGACTTTCTTTAGCAAAATGTGCCCAACAGCCGAATAACCCCAAAGCCAAAGCCCTATCTTCAGCATCCCCACCATCAAAGACAACCTTAACTCTCCCCAAAAACTCTACCTGCACATGATCCTCAGTTTTCGACAAAACTCCCCTGTACTCACTTCCTTTGTTTCTTTTCCGATACTCATACAAAAACGCCTTCAAAACACATAACCTCATGTGCTTGTCTCCAGATTCAAACGCATTTGCAAGACGCAGAACAATAGAATTGGAAAAGAGCTTCTCCTCACCGGGAATTAAGTCGAACATGTGGTAGATGACCGGAGAACACTCCGGTTCTCTGCTTAACCGGACCAATTTCGGCCCTATCTTCAATATGGCTTCAGGTGAGCAGCCTGGTTTCGTGGAACGCAAGGCCTTCTCGAGCTCTATGCTCCATTCCATCACACATGCTGCTGAATTCTTTTCCATTCTAGCTCCACCTTCAAAATCAAAACTCCACAATCAGATAAGCACAAATTACCACAATAATAATATATAGCCAACTCATATTGCATCAACAAAATTTCTCAATCCTCACACTCAACAATTAATCCATTCTTAGTGGAAAAAAAAAGTTGAAATTTTTCTGGGTTTTACTTGTGTAAATTCAAACAATTTTTAAACCCCAAAACTTGCAATAGTGGCAGAGAAGAAGCATCATACAATTGAGCTGCACGTTTATCATGGGCTTTAAAGATAAGAGTCAATTAGACCTTAAACCGTAAACCCTAAACCCTAAATTAAAGCTTTATAAAACCCTGAATGAAAAAAATGAAACTAGAAATTGAAACTAAGAGGAGTACCTGGACGGTTCCGGGACGATTCGAAGAGATTCACAGCTGAGCGAGAAGAAGAGGGTTGAAGAAGAAGAGATTTTTCATTTTCAAATTTCCAGAATAAGAAGGGTAAAGTCATCCGGGTTTTTCGACCAAAAAAAAAAAGTCATCCGGGTTTGGGCTTTGGGCTTTGGGCTGGGTCTTTTATGCAATTGAATGAGCCCCAGATTCTGAATTTTTTTGTTTTTTTTGTTTTTGTTTTTGGAGGATTCTGAAGACTCGAACGTACTCAATAATGGAGGTAGTGGCCAGAGTTGCGCAATCACTAAAAATAATGCAGTTGATGACTGTTGTTGCCCTTTGCTAACTATGAAACTTGTCTCTTGTTTGAGAAGCGGCCTTAAGTTTGCAAAGCAGACATCGTCACCCCAAGCACCAATGCAAAGGAAGTAGACCTTTTAGGCTTTTACAATTTACAGTACACTAATATTTTGTGACACCACATACCTTTGAAGAAAGCATATCTCCGCCGGCCACCTCCATCACCGGCTGTATTATCATCGCCGCCAACATTTTAGCAAGCATATATTTCGGGGCAGCGCACTGAATTATTTTAGAACTATACGTTAATAGAAAGAAAACCGAATAACGCTCGTTTAAAAATGAACTCCATTATTTTTTTATTTTTGAATCAAATCATATATATAGTCTTTGAGTAAGAAAATCTCACTTAACTTTATTGTTGTTCAAAGAATTAAAAAGTTTTGATTTTTGAAGGGTTGGAAGCTTTTATATTGAGGCCTATAGGCATATACAGTATGTTTGTATTTTGAAATTCATTTACTAACGTTGGACTGGAGATTTTAGGGAGCCATAATAGGATAACATATAAAATAAACACAATAACAGAAGAATCTAGTTCTTATCTAAATCAAATATTGAAACCAGCAGAAAAGGATATGAAGACAAAGGTGTCACTAAAAGCTTGACATGAGTAAGCTAAGTACTGATGTAAAAAACAAAACTATTCCAGTAATCATGTGTATTGCTTTCATGTTTCTCCAAGTATAAACAATCGGCCTGATTGAGTTATTGGCTTTTCAATCCTAAGGAGGTGTGATAATTCAGTTTGTGAATTGCTTAATTTCCCTTCATAGCTAGAGACCTTTTTCTTCATGTCTTCTGCAAGAACAAAGGCTAGTCTAGGAATAGAGAGAGATCGAGAACATGCTTGTTATTGACCAATACATTAGAAATGATTTAGGTACCTACATGTATGTGATACTCTACATAATTTTTTCCAATGTGAAAAAAGGTAACCATCTCTTTTGATGTTTTTGTCCAATGTGATACTTTCACAATCCAAGAGGCCCGGGAGCAACACAAAAGAAAAATAAATGGAAAAATAAGCAACACAGAAGAAAAATAAATGGAAGGAAAGTGATGCCTTTTTATAATCGATCTCCCAGAGCCTGTAGTACAGATACAGCTAGATACTGATACAGAATTACAGATACAGTTAAGTTAAACAGCTCCCAGTTAATTACAATATCCTCTTGCAATCAAAGTGGAATATTTATTCCAGGTGCTTATGGTATAAAAGTAAATAGCTGGCCAGGATTGCATCATTTACAACCCAAATTCAACCACATGCATCAATCCACAGCTCTTTGAAAGTTCTGGGAGCCTTGGATGGTTTTGGTTACACTTAGAAATAACACTGCAAAAAAAAAAAAAAAAAAAAGAAACCTAGCTTGCTGCTCAAAGTCAAGAGAAGGGAACCACAAAGTTGTGGAAAGTACTAGCTTTGTCAGTTGCACAAGCTGAAGTGGTGAAATTGCCATGGACATCATCCAAGTTCCACAGGCCATCCCACAGAAAACTGTCTTCACTGGAAGAAGCTTCAACAACATGAGGCACATTACCATTGAGCATAGAATAGAAGAAGCCTTGCTCCTCAGTACATGTGTGGTTGGGGTATGCAGCAGTACTAGTAGTATCCTGCTTACCTTGGGCTGCTTGAGGCGGCCACGACGATATTTTGGTGTCATTTTCATCCAGAAAGGCCATGATTCTTTTCATGTCTGCTTGATTAATCAGCTGCAGTTGTTGTTGCTGCTGCTGCTGCTGTTGTTGCTGCTGTTGCTGGTGAAGTTTTTGCCGCCGTAAGAGGCGACTTTTAGCCTTCTCAGAGGCATCAGAAGGCACTTTAGCCTTTTTCTTGAAATGGGTTCTCCAGTAGTTCTTGATCTCATTATCAGTCCTCCCAGGCAAGCTTCTTGCAATCGTTGACCACCTGAGTTTGTTTCGTACAGCAACTGATGAGTTAAAATAGGCTCAATACCAGACAACATATATCAAAAGACATAATTTCTTTTTTAACACAAGAAAAAGAAGAAGATTTACCTGTTCCCCCACCTAGCATGCAGCTGTAGAATTATGCTCTCTTCATGAGGAGTTATCTGTCCCCTCTTAAGGTCTGGCCTCAAGTAGTTCACCCACCTCAGTCTGCAGCTCTTTCCATTCCTTTTCAGTCCTATATAAGCAGCAAACAAATATATTCATAATTCATTCCAATATAGAAAGAATGGCTGAGATATATGGTACTATGTTAACTAGCTAGGCATTAGCAGTTTAGCACTAGTGAGATTGATAGTATACACTCATACAACATCTGCAGACTATGCCAGATCATTAATATTATTCATCCCTTGGAGAAATCCCTGAAACTGTAGCTAACTAAGAAATAAGCTGTAATTAAGTTGGTATATATAATTATATATACATACTGAAGGTGCATTAATATATATAGAGGGATGATGAAATTGAATAATTAATACCTGCAAGCCTAGCCACAGAGTTCCATCTTCCTTCACCATGAAGCCTTACATACTCAATAAGCAACCTATCTTCCTCAGAAGTCCAGGGACCCTTTCTCCAACCCTCTTCTTCTATTATACCCCAACCCATATGAGCTGCCATCATCCCACAATACATGTGTTAAACAATAGGAAGGACAACTTTAATGTTCTATAGCTAGATATGCTTTGCTTAGGTATGCTTAAGTTGTCTTCCAAATTCTATGGCATGGTAGCCAGTGTTTGCTGCATATTTATAATACCTGCAGCACAGCCCCTACTTTGTTCCATCCATCAGTCAATTCACTGTCATTTTCAAATCCATGATCTAGCAACAAATGCCATCATCAAATCTGAAATGACTAAAACACTCTGCCACACCTTTTCCACTTTGTAAATTGTGTGAGATTGCATGACTTCTGTTATATATAGTCATTTTTTTGAACCTAGCTGTCCTTACCTTTGATGTGTGATTTACACTAATTAAGATGATCCAATGTTTTTCACTAATTAATGAGTTGGTGCAGTGACAAGCTCAGATTGCTCTTATTCTGGACTTCTCTTGGACGCTTTTCTTTGTAATTTCTTTTTTTTTTTTTGTAAAATAAGATTTTATAACATTATTAGGATCTCATAAATGTATATGAAATATATAGATCATACAAGGGCATTTTAGGAGACAAAGGCCATGCTATTGAATTGGGTGACATATTCAAGTATAAGGATCTAAATCTTTTAGTTTATGTTGATGGATGCTAAAGTGCAATTGTGTGATCCCATGGCTTGAGGCCACGTATATATATAGCTCTCCTTATGCATTTGGACAAGGAGAATTAATAGCCTACTAATTAAGCATAGTCTAAGGAATTTGAGTTTAAATATTAGGTGGGTGGTGCAATTGTTTAACCCCAAAGCGCCAATAGGGATAAACCAAGTGTGTTGGATTTGCTTGTTTCTCAAGGAGATTGATCTAAGTATTAGTCACCATAAAAAATTAAAAACCGAGTTTAATATAATTTGGTGATGCCATTTTGGGTAGTGTGGGCATTATAATCCTTAAGGTATTGATGGTTTTGGATCGTTAGCAAGGGGACACGTGGTCATTTTTTATATTGTGGGAATTATTGGTGCTTTTTTGGGATCCACTGCGGTAGATACATGATGATCATATATTTTGAGCTTAATTGGCTGGTATTTCAAAGATAACAGTCTTTTTCCGGGGAAAAAAATAATAATAATCAAGAAAAATTGGAGACGTCATTTAGAAGCCACTACCAGAAAATGGGTCTTGGGCGACGAAAAAAAATCGTCGCCCTGTTAAAAAATTTCGTCGCCTAAGAACTTAGGCGACGACATGTCGTCGGCCAAAACTTCGTCGCCAGAACCGCGTCGGTCAAGAACTTGGGCGACGAAAATTGATTCCATCGTCGCCCAAGAGTCATTCTTAAGCGACGATAATAATTTCGTCGCCTAAAATATACTTCTCGTCGCCCAAAAATTAGTCGTCGCCCAAGATTTAACACCTTGGCCGACGAAAACATTTTTCGTCGCTTAATATCTTATAATCTTGGGCGACGAAAATAAATATTTCGTCCCCTAAGATCACAACATCTTAGGCGACGATATTTTTTTTCGTCGCCTAAGATGGTAAGTCCTTGACCGACGATTTAGAAATTTCGTCGCCTAAGATATATTTAAATTTTTTTTTTAAATAATTAAATAATTTTTTTAAATATATAAATAATGTTTTTTAAATTTTTGCTGGAATTTTTTTTTTCGGCATTTCTTTAAATTTTTGTAATACTAAAATTTAATTAAAAATAACCCAAATTTATAAATTTATAAATAATTTATTACAAAAATTCAGTCTATCTGCCTATAGATCGAGAAACCCGAAATCTAACTCATCATTCCCGTTCGGAGGGTCCTGAGGCTGAGGCGGCGGCTGGTCAGGCTGAGGAGGCTGCTGCTGAGGCTGGGGCCACTGAGGGTGGGGCCACTGAGGTAATGGTATAGGCGTAGGCACAGGCGGAAACGGCTGTCCGGCCGCATGTGCAGCGATGTAGGCAGCCATCCACTGTCCCATAGCCGCCTGGTTGGCATTGGTGACTTCATTCACCCGCTCCATATGCGCAACCGTGGAAGCCGCATATGATTCCGCCATCGCCGCCATCTCCCTCGCTCTTTGGGCTTCCAGCTCAGACTCCCTCGCTCTTTGGGCTTCCAGCTCAGACTGTAGACTTGCGAACTGATCCTGTAGCCGAGTGGTCTGGCTGTTGCTGCTTGAGGCTCCGGCGGCTCCCTTGCGTTGAAATCCTGGAGTCGTCTTCAGGATCCCCTTTCCAGCGTCTCCCATACTCCGGTAGTAGTAGGTGTTGGAACGCTGCGTGAAGGCAGTGGCCATAATCCGCGCCCCAACGGTAGGATCTGAAGTGTCGATCCTGGACATGGCCTCTGACATGTCATCCTCTGCCGTGCCCGGAAATGTGTCGTTCACCATGCCTCTCATGACCTCTTGCTCCGCCTCCCTCACCCTCGCCTAATTGGATATATTATAAAAATATATTAATATACATTTAATAAAATGTAATTAAAATTAAAAATTAGAAAATATAATTAAACTTACAAGATCCTCCTCATAATGAGGATATGCCCTCTGAAAGGTCCCCACATAGGGGTTCTCCTCTGGCCGCTCTCGCCGCACGTCGTCCATGATGGTTGGTTGTGTTCTGCTGCCGTTCTCAGCGTTCACCCGGGCGAGGTGCTTCAAAAAAAAATTATCGTTAGTAAATATTTAAAAACAAACAATTATAATTAATTCACTAATTAAATATTCAAATTTGTTTACGAATTACCTGTTTGTGAGGGTCGTTGAACTGCGTGACAAGAAGCCACCGCCACTCGTACTCCCGATACTCGAACTCCTTCGGGGTACCCGAACGGTCGCTCCCGTACTGCTTCCAGTGTAACCGGAGGTCGTGCTTCCACTCCTTGAACCTACATATAAAAAAAATATTAAATATATTATTAAAAAAATAAAATTTAATAAATTATTAAATAGAGGTACCTCTCCCTATGGGCCTTGTCCGCCCAGTCACGTCCCTCCTCGGGAACCACAAACCATTGCTGCATTACCACTTTTTAGTATTTTTTTCGATAATTAAATAATTTATTAGTTAAAAAAATAGTAATTGATCGAGTAAACTCACCGACATCGACTGATGGAGCATCTCCTTCACTCCATCAGGAACCTGGCTCCAGACTCCCCACAACATTGGGAGTCTGAAGCGGATGGTGCCTCCCGCGGCGCGCGTGTACCGGTTTCCCAACGCGGCGTCCACCGGTTTCCCGTTGGAAAACGGGATGGCGATCCGTCCAGCGGACTCGACCGCCCTATCGAGTCCCTTGTTGCTGACGGTGCCTCTCTTGTTCCGCCTTCTCGTTCCGGCGGCTGTGACATTGTGAATCAAATTTAATATTAATAATACATTTTTACATTAAAAAAATTAAAATCGACAAAAAAGTAATAATAAATTACCTGAGGATGAGGCTGAGCCGACGGATTCGTCTCCGTCCGCCTGCTCGGAGACCCTCACGGGATGAAGAGGCGTGGGAAACTCCCGGTAGATATAGGCCTCGTGCGGTGCCACATGCGGGAGCTGCTCCCGAATCGGTCGACCCTCCTCATCGACGCGAGGTATCGCCGGTATCGTCGGAGGAAGGAAGAGGCCGGATGGCACCATAGGGACCCCGGATGACCCGCCATCACCGTCGGTCGGGGACGACTGTGTGGGGGCGTCGCTGCGGGATCGCGACCGGCGAAGTATGGGTGGATGACGAGCAGCCGTCGTTGCGGGACCCGACTGCCCAACAGAACCCGAGCCGCTCACGCCACCCATAAGCGCCGCATGTCGGGCCGTCAACTGCCACGGAAACCCGTAAGACGGTGATTCCGACGGGTTGCTTGAGGTACCGTCCGAGCCGTCTTGGCTCCTCGCACCCGAACGTTGTCCAGAAGTTCTCCTCATGGCCATCCTGTTTAAAATAATCATAAATTTATTAAAAATATTTTACCGTCTTATAATTAAGTTCACAAAAAATAACCATAAATTTTTAAAAATTTTATTAACAATAATAGCACTCTTCGAAATTAATAGTTATTAAAGGATTTATTATTTTTTTTATTCACATAACAAATTATTTACATTAATTCGCAATTATTACATTACAAAAATTAAACTCAACAATATTTACATCCTTACTCAAAAATAATCCAATATTTTTTACAAAATGCCCACAATATATTTACAATTATAATTTATATTATTTAATTATTTAATCAAAAATTATTTAATCATTTACAATATATTTACAAATTATTTCCACAAATCCTAAACCCTAAACCCTAAACCGTAAACCCTAATATTTTACAATTATTATTTACATCATAATTTACCATAATTTACATCACAATTTACAATTATCACAATCACAACAACAACAATTTACAATTTACAATTATCACAACAACAACAATTTACATTAATTATCACAACAACAACAATTAAAACCAATTTAGGGTTTTAGGGTTATACCTTAAATTGTGGGTCGGCGTCGGGGTCGGGGTCGGGGTTCCGAATTGGGGTCCGGGTCGGGGTCGGAGAGAGGGAGAGAGAGAGGGCAGAGGCAGAGAGAGGATTTTTGGAGAGAGAGGGCTTGGCGGCTGAAGAAATGGTTAGGGTTCCAAATTTTTGCCTTTTATAGTGGCGTTCTTGGGCGACGATTTTGTAAAAATCGTCGCCCGCTTTTTTAAAAAATCGTCGGCCAAGAGTATCTTGGCCGACGAATTCAAAAATTGTCGCCCTGTTTTTTGAAAATCGTCGGCCAAGATAGTCTACTTAGGCGACGATGTTCTTCACTATAAATCTCGTCGCCCAAGATGAAGAAAATCGTCGGCCAAGATTTCTATCATAAAATTCAGAATATCGTGATTTTGGTGATAGGAGAAGAGGAACTGAAAACCCACCGTCAGATATGACCAGCATAACGAATTACGTGGGTGGGAAAAAATTCAGCTCCATCTGACAAAGATAAGGGCTCGATCCGTCCGGTCAATCGGCGCGGTCAAACCCCTAAACAAACGGAAACGGCGATTCGACCCTCCAAATCACGTAATTTTGCCGGACCTTCAACTGAGAATAGTTTCCGATCGACAAGAAGCTTACGGGGCTATAAAAATTTGGTCAAAAATAAATACCCGGGATAGGGCTACCACTAGGTAGAAATAAGAGAAATTCGTTGATTTTTATAACCAGCACAGAAATTTTACCGGATTATCTTCATTTTTCACGGGTTGACGTATTTCACCGTTCCGGTCATATCTTATTTCACGACTTTTTGGCGTTTGAGGCATCTACGTATATGTTGTCTTCAAAACGACACTTAAACTCAACACTTATATAAAAAAGTTATACAACATTAGTACATATAACGTGAGTTTGGTGATCGGAGAAGAGGAACTGAAACCCAACCGTCAGATATGACCAGCATAACGAATTACGTGGGTGGGAAAAAATTCAGCTCCATCTGACAAAGATAAGGGCTCGATCCGTCCGGTCAATCGGCGCGGTCAAACCCCTAAACAAACGGAAACGGCGATTCGACCCTCCAAATCACGTAATCTTGCCGGACCTTCAACTGAGAATAGTTTCTGATCGACAAGAATTTTACGGGACCCTAAAATTTTGGTAAAAAATAAATACCCGGGATAGGGCTACCACTAGGTAGAAATAAGAGAAATTCGTTGATTTTTATAACCAGCACAGAAATTTTACCGGATTATCTTCATTTTTCACGGGTTGACGTATTTCACCGTTCCGGTCATATCTTATTTCATGACTTTTTGGCGTTTGAGGCATCTACGTATACGTTGTCTTCAAAACGACACTTAAACTCAACACTTATATAAAAAAGTTATACAACATTAGTACATATAACGTGAGTTTGGTGATCGGAGAAGAGGAACTGAAACCCAACCGTCAGATATGACCAACATAACGAATTACGTGGGTGGGAAAAAATTCAGCTCCATCTGACAAAGATAAGGGCTCGATCCGTCCGGTCAATCGGCGCGGTCAAACCCCTAAACAAACGGAAACGGCGATTCGACCCTCCAAATCACGTAATCTTGCCGGACCTTCAACTGAGAATAGTTTCCGATCGACAAGAATTTTATGGGACCCTAAAATTTTGGTAAAAAATAAATACCCGGGATAGGGCTACCACTAGGTAGAAATAAGAGAAATTCGTTGATTTTTATAACCAGCACAGAAATTTTACCGGATTATCTTCATTTTTCACCGGTTGACGTATTTCACCGTTCCGGTCATATCTTATTTCACGACTTTTTGGCGTTTGAGACATCTACGTATACGTTGTCTTCAAAACGACACTTAAACTCAACACTTGTATAAAAAAGTTATACAACATTAGTACATATAACGTGAGTTTGGTGATCGGAGAAGAGGAACTGAAACCCAACCGTCAGATATGACCAGCATAACGAATTACGTGGGTGGGAAAAAATTCAGCTCCATCTGACAAAGATAAGGGCTCGATCCGTCCGGTCAATCGGCGCGGTCAAACCCCTAAACAAACGGAAACGGCGATTCGACCCTCCAAATCATGTAATCTTGCCGGACCTTCAACTGAGAATAGTTTCCGATCGACAAGAATTTTACGGGACCCTAAAAGTTTGGTAAAAAATAAATACCCGGGATATTTATTTTAATTATTCAAAAGAAATTTAAATGTGTTTTATTTTTTTTTAATTATTCGGATTATATTGGCCGACGAAAACAGGGTTATTCGTCGGCAAAGATAATACTTGGGCGACGATTTTTATTCAATTTGTCGCCCAAGATTAACAATAAAAAATCAGTAAATATTATTTATTTTATTTTAATTATTCGGATTATCTTGGCCGACGAAATGGACTGTCTTCGTCGGCCAAGAGAGAACTTGGGCGACGATTTTTATTCAATTCGTCGCCCAAGATAAAAATAAAGAGAAATTTAAATGTGTTTTATTTTTTTTAATTATTCGGATTATATTAGCCGACGAAAAAAGGGTTATTCGTCGGCCAAGATAGTACTTGGGCGACGATATATGTTAAATTCGTCGACCACAGAATTTGTACCTGTCTGGTCTTTCAGGTATTCTGGCAACAATATCGGGATGATTGCTGAGCTGCCCAAAATCATACTCATCCAGCACTGCTAAAATCTCTTCCCCCGACCATCTATGCGGCTCCACACCTCTCTCTTCGGTCCCATCAAATGCCCCGGTATCTATCCGCCAGGGGTGATCATGTGGTAGGTAAGCACGGTGACCCATCCGGACTATCTTGTTGCAATGATTGCTGCACCCCTGGGAGCTAAGACACTCAGGACAAGCCTTGTATCCCCTAACAACGTTGCCAGACAACATCCCACGTGCAGGAAAATCACTGATGGTACCAACAATCATGGCATGCATCTGGAACATCTCATTTTTGTGGGAGTCATAAGTGGGATGACCAACCTCCCAAAGCAATTTACACTCTTCAATCAGCGGTCTCATATACACATCGAGACACTTCCCTGGATAACAACAACAACAACAACCACAACAAATTCAGATAACGGCTATATATGACCAACAATATAGAACAAAAACAATAAATGGAGAAAAAATTGAACCAACAGCAATATATACAATATGAAGGGAAAGTAGATACCTGGATAACCCGGCCCCGGAATCAACAAGGTCAACATGTTGTATTCCTTCTTCATGCACATCCATGGAGGAAGGTTGTAAGACACCAAAATGACCGGCCATATACTGTACGAAAGACTCATGGTCCCAAAAGGGTTGAACCCATCGGATGACAGCCCGAGCCTCACATTCCTCACCTCTGAAGCAAAATGAGGAAACTCCCTGTCTATATGCTTCCACGCCTCCCCGTCAGCAGGGTGTACCATGAGGTCTTCGTCATGCACCTCCCTCACAGCGTGTCATCTCATAGCTTCGGCCGTCTTTGAAGACATGTACAACCGCTCCAGCCTATCCCTCAACGGGAAATAGCGAAGTACCTTAACAGGTTTCCTGTTACCTGCGGGAGTCCGCTTATACCTGTCGGTCCCACATACCGGACAACGATGAAGGCCTTCAAGGTCATTACCGTCTGCATCTTTACCCCAGAATAGAACGCAGTCATATCTGCATGCATGGATCTTGATGTAGGAAAGCCCGAGATCTCTCAAGATACGACGGACCTTATGATGCGTGGTGGGATGACGATGACCGTCGGGCAGGAGTGAAGCAGCGTACTGTAGATACCTATCAACAGCCGTCACGGTCGATTTTGTGTCAACCTTGATATGCATCACCTCCATCACACACTGAAGAACGGTCTTCTCATGACCTGGGCACAGAGGGGTCTGTTGGAAAGCAATAAGTCTGTTGTACTTGGCTATACCGGCATTGTTGACACCTCTAGGGACGGCCTGCATCGGCGCCTGCGGAATGTCCTGTCGTTCAGGGCATACACCGCTGTCATGAGGACACATGTCGTTGATGAAGGCCGTTGTTGGATCGTTGGATGTACTGCCCGTCTGATAAAACTGTCCATGATCATGCGGGCGTGATGAGGTTTCACCGTGATATATCCAACATGCGTAACGTTCCTAGAATCCGTTACTCTTCAGGTGGTCCCATACTGTATCAAACGGAAATCGATGCATATCACTGCGACACTTACACATCTTGCACGGGCAATAGAACATGCCACTCCCGTCAGCATTGGCCTGCGCATATTGCATAAAATCCCAAACTCCTTCAGCATATTTTCTGTGATATCTTGGAAGAGAAATCCAACTCTTATCCATATCCTGAAAATAGCACATATATAAATCAATATTTAATGAACATATCTTTTATATATATATATATATTAATATAATACAACATACTAATTATTAATTATATATATCTAGTTCGAGCGGATTCCGTGATTTCAAAAGGCAAGTGTCAATGTCACGGAGGGCGAACCCCCTACAGGAACCAGGCAGGACTTGTTTGTGATCACGGAGGCGAACCCCTATCGACCCCTTCACCGAGAAGAGTGGTCAGTTTGTGATCTTGAGATCCAGTTAAACAAACCTGTGAACCATATCTATGACAGAACGGCCCCTTACTCAGCTTGGAACAAACTCTATGCATATATATATATCATTAATTCAACTCAAATAAAACTGAAAATCAATATATACATATGCATACATATATATATATATATATGTGCATATATATGCATATGTACGTACCTGGGAGTAGCTCCACAAACTATGTATGTACAGGTTTCCACAACACCGAACGATTTGAAGAACTAGAGAAATTTATGTTTCAAATTTTCAAAGTTTTCATTCTTCTATCCTGGACTTCCAATATATAGAAGAATCTTGGGCGACGAAATATTTGAGTTTCGTCGCCTAAGAATTAAAACATCTTGGGCGACGAAATATTTGAGTTTCGTCGCCTAAGGATAAAACACTTAGGCGACGAAATATTATTTCGTCGCCCTAGTTTATATTTTGGCCGACGAAATTTATTTTTAGGCGACGATTTTTTTTTTCGTCACCTAAGAGTAAACTTAGGCGACGATTTTTTTTCCTTAGGCGACGAAAAAAAAAATCGTCGCCTAAGTTCCTTATTAGGCGACGAAAAAAAAATCGTCGCCCGGTTTTTTTTTTTCGTCACCCAAGAACCATTTTCTGGTAGTGAGCAGCTTCTGAGCTTGTATGATTATACTATAATGCGACTATAAATTTGCTTAATTCATGTTTAGCGCAAGAACACTTCACTGTTAATATTGCAGTTTGTTTCTGCAATTGGAAGGGCTAGCTGGACTAGTCAATATACGTACTCTGCTGCTAATAAGAAAGATCGAGATCGATTACTCTATATCATTTGCCTGTATCTGATATATATATATAGTTCATCACTTTCACAGTTCACTTGTGTCCCCAGCAACAATCTTCCAACCTTAAATAATTAATCGCATATATATGAATTATTCATGTCAAGACACTAAACCCGTGCTTCGTACGGAAAATCAAGAAAAGTGATAGCATAGAATACAATATATGCTGCTGCAATTAGCGCGCACCTAAGTCTGCGTGCGCTTAAGCTAGAAAGATCTGATTCTACTGTACCCTAATTTGCTTTGATTTTTCTAATTACGGGTGTCGATTTCAAGCAGATTAGGATAGAATTTAGGGTACGAAGTGGGGTTACAAACCCTAATTTTTTTTATTATTTAATCGTGCCTTGTCACACTTTGCTATAAGAGAATGTTGTTGGCATCAATCATGTACCCTAGTTTCTAGAAGCATTTTCTCTCCCTAATCAGATTTTGAAAGCTCAATGAGGTGAGGATGATGATCTGTATACATATATATATATATAATCGGCGCGGGTATACTCTATTGTCATTGTTTATGAATTAATCTGATTTTGGTGCTTGATATTCTGGGTTGAGTTGGAATCAACTTCACTAATTCTTTAGCTAAGTTTCTATTTGGGTAAAAGTAAAAATTCACAAATCCTGTAATGCTGAAAATCGTAGTCAGGATCTTTGTTATACGATTATCTACGTATACAAGATCTATTTGATAGCTCTAATTAAATGACAATAAAGCAAGATTCCCAGGATATCGAATCCATGCAAGTGGCTCTATGCATGTGTATATCTCTGCACAAAACTAAGATTATCTTTTGTTTTTCCGGTTGATCAAGTAGTCTGAGGTTCACATTCACAATTAATTGACAATAGATGGAGTGGTCCAAACCTTTATTAACTCACAAACATATTCCCCATGTGGGATTAATATCTCAACATGGCCCAATACGTGTGGCGAATTTTCAAGCCTAACATATGGACAACATTTAGGGTAACATGAAGTTCGTATGGTCATTCATGCTTCACACGTAGACGTGAGTAACCCGCTCTGTACCATGATAAAATAGTTTGGGGTTCACATCCAAAACCAATTGGCAATGGATGGAGTGGCCCAAAAGTTACATGTAATATCTCATATTCCCGATGTGGGATTAATATCTCAACAGATATAGTGAAACTTGGGATATGCGCATGCTGAGTTATATATAGCTTCATGGAGCTAGATATACAGTATATATAATACTCTTTCCTACACTCAGATTAATTTATTAGTTTCTATTTGATCTAAGTGATCGATGGCACAGTACGTAGTAGGATCTTAATTGGAAAATAGAAATTGATCAACTAATTAACCTCTCTGAGGGGTTTATGTTAAGAAGGTTGCTTTCACTTTGGCTCTATATATATGTAATCACTTTTGGAGAGCAAATAAGCACTCATTCGATAGCTTTTGAATTGTAGTCTATCTCTCTCACTTAACGCTGAGGTGTTTGCGAGAGAAGACAAAACCTGCATATTTGTAGATTATGTCATGCGTATCTCAAGAAACCTTGTTTATTTTCTTCTTTTAGGGTTTAGTATATGTGTACTAAACCAGTGAAATGAAAAACCAATCACTTTTTACTCCTTTGTTTTGCTTCTTTCTAAAATGAAACAAATATCACTAATGTCATATATATATATATATATATATATATATATATATATATATATATATATATATATATATATATAAGTTTTGACCCAGAAATCTATCTTATATGCAACCGGTTTAGATTTAAGCCAATTAACTACGTCTATATGTTATGGGTATAGATCGATGAACATATTTAGTTGTCAATTCTTTGACATCATTTTAATTTTTACTAGCTAACTGGTATATTTCTATTAGGTAAGTAGTAGATTATCCTAATTATATAGTAGTAGTTCAACTTCATTACCTATCTGGGCAATTTTATAAGATCTGATTATCATATGCAGGCATGCAGCTAGCCTGCTGATCACAAAGTATTGATTTCTTAGTGATCGATGATCATTGACATACAATACATGTATATATACTCGGTTAAGTCAAGTAAAAGTAGTATTAGGGTAGAAGTTCTGCTAGCTGTAACTTCTACTCTAAACCAAAGATTGGTTCTGCCCTAGTTTTTCAGTATCTGTCTCTTTCACAGTTTCACTCACCTAGCTAGAAGCTTTTTTCACATATTCACCCGTAGGATCGGAATTTAATTTACAAAAGCACAATGTGTGACAGTATAGATTCTTGTAGACTACGTACTATGAAGAGCTCCAAATACTCTAGCCATTTAAGCTACTAATTTTTGTAATCTCAAACAAAGTACTACATGTATATGTACATGCATTAGGGTGGATCTTTGTTAGCTAGAGAATTGAGATATTCATCTTCAAGGTAGGTATAAATTAACTTGCATTAAGGTCGTCGATCAGTGCATGATTTCTCAGTTGTAATCCAGCTGTAGAACATTACTTAATTAACCTAATTGGATTTGCAAAGTCAGTTGACTTGAAGTCTTCGGGCCGGGGTTGACCGTAGCTATCTTGGCCGGTAAAAAGCGCGCAGAACAATAATCAAATGAAGAACAGATCAAAATATCTCAGATCGATGAGCAGAAAACGGGTCAAAATGATCGCGAATCTCGTTTTGGCATGTTCATCCATCCTGCGCTTGTTCCTAATTATATATTGGGACCCCAGTTCCCCCCAAAACCATGGCTTTCGGTGTTAATTTCTACTGCAGCTAGCAAAGAGACCCAGTAGTTCGCTCAAACTAGCTTCGTCATTATCCTCTCTGGAATGATCGATCCATTTTACCATAGTCGACTTAGCCTCTCTTACGATTCAAATGGTAAAATTTTCTTTTCTTTATCATCTTCCCTAACAATATATCATAAACCCTAATAAGCTGCACTGATGGCGTGTCAAATTTGATCTATGGGGCTACGGCGTTGAACAATAGATTTTTGATATTTTCATGTTATCAAC
Source organism: Fragaria x ananassa (assembly GCA_034370585.1). Classification (NCBI taxonomy): domain Eukaryota; kingdom Viridiplantae; phylum Streptophyta; class Magnoliopsida; order Rosales; family Rosaceae; genus Fragaria; species Fragaria x ananassa. The sequence continues at coordinate 4,667,138 of CP139762.1, read as the reverse complement.
ATAAACTGCTCTGGTAGCTTGTCTACTTTGGCACACGGTGTAAGAGCATTTTCAACAGTTTTTTTAGATTTTTTTTTTTAAATAGAGGAAAAAGAGCTAAAATCTCTAAACAAAATTATGCCAAAAAAATCCAACTTCTCTATTTTGAAGATTTCAGCATTTAATACAACAATAAACATATATACTATATCATCATTAATGAATTTAGCTTCTCTACTTGGATTTGCTTGGATATATAACTTCTAACCATTGGATTGTGTACAATCTGGGATCACCATATCATCCTTATGTCATTCTTACTTCATCTAATAGTTATAAGACATCCAAGTAAATCCAAGCAACTTAAATTGAAGCAGAGAATCCGGATCATTAATTATAGCAAAAAAAAACATTATATATTTTATTGTAACAATAAAATATTCTATTGTTGTCTTTTTATCGTGGAGCACGTGAAAAATTTAATTTTAGAGAATGAAGACTTTGCTGCAAATTTGAGGAATGAAGACTACTCTTTCTTCTCCATCCCCATTTTAGAGAAGGCTTTTTAGCCAAATTGCTACCCTAACTTTCACTTTGGTGTCAATTTGCTACCCTAGCTTTCATTTCAGTCAATTTGTAACCCTAGCTAACTATTAATTCTGCCAATATGCTACCTTATGTTTTCAAAATTAGCCAAATTGCTACCTTTTGTCATTTTATATATTTTGTTCATTTCTTCATCCGAATATGAATTAATTTTGAAAATCGAATGTCAAAATTGGTTGATATTGAAATTTTGATAAGTAAATTGGTTAATCTTGATAGCTTAAAGTAGCAAATTTGATGAAATGGTAGCAAATTGATAGATTTAATAGTTAGGGTAGCAAATTGGCTAATTATGAAAAGCTGGGGTAAGAAATTGACTGAAATGAAAGATAAGGTAGCAAATTGACACCAAGGTGAAAGTTAGGGTAGCAAATTAGCAATTATGTCTTTAGAGAATTAGATGATGAAGCTGTTGGACTTAAAAAATGTTTAGTATTTCCTAAAATCGAGAAAATCAAGAAAATAAGAAAGTTGTTGAAGATGTTCTAAACGAGTGTGAACTTCTTCAGATGATGTTCTTGATGCTAGTTGTGAGGATGTAACATGACACTGCAAATGATTAATATTCACCAGCTCAGAGAAATGAATATCCACTATACTTCAAATTTGAGGCACATCAGTTTATTCATGGACATTTGTAGCGCTCGCTAATCTATAGAACAGAACCCTTACATCCGAACACAATAATACAACAATAGGTAGGAGCAAATCTACCGCACAGTTTACTAGGTAGATAGCTACGTCTTCTTCTTTTGTTTCAAAACAAGATAACAACATTAAATTGCTTTCCTTTTAAGACATTCTTATCTCATTTGCATCGACATCAAAAGCTTTTGGAAGGCAAGCCTAACCAAACTTGTTGTCGTAGATCAATCTCCACATTACTATCAATTAATTTCACACGTCAGCCGACTAATCAAGTTTATGTCGGGCTTTACTTTCAAACACACATGATGATATCACAAAAGTAGTACTAAACACACTAAAAATCATAGCTAGAGATTAAGAGATAGACTAATTAATTAATTGTTGTTCATCAAATCTTTCATCAAGCACTGAACCATATTTTGACCCTTTAATCCCTACACGACCTTTCTTAGCTAATTAAGCAAACTTTTTTGACCCTCGATTATCTCCTAACCATTTTGGACTACGAATTGTGCGCTGGTTCTGGTCAATCAGTCATTCCTTGGATCATTGTCCTTAGCCTTTTGATCATCTTCCCGCACGCTTGGGTAGGCACACATTGCCATCATCCGATCATCGATCATCTCTAAATAATCTTAGTCGAATATTTAGTTTCTATATATTTGATTCCTCTTTTTCCCCAATGAGGATAAGATCATGCAGTATACCTCTATATATATATATATCATGCATGCAATACAAATCTTTATATATCCATGTTCACGACCATTTAGTCTAGTATAATTTTTAAAAGTGTCATTTCTTCAAAACGTGATTTCAATATTATCTTTGTTGTCGTCATCCAAAGTTACATATGTTAGACATCGACAAACGTGGCCCATAAATTATTGTATCAATTGATATTGTAATAACTTAATCATCTTTTAATCACAAAATGTCTCGATACAATTAGATATTATCCATTCATTTATAAGTTTTATCTTACTTGTCATGCACTTTTCCAACGAGAGATCTCTCGTCTCTAACAACATACATAATTTATATATATATATATATATATATATATATATATATTAGGTCCAAATATCCTTCTTTATTCAAAATGTACAGATTTCTTAATTGAACCACTTTTATATCATATTTTCTCATCTTAACCATTCACATTATAGGTATATATGAGTATATCATCTCTACAAATTTTCAGCCAAATTGATAATCGTTAAGGTATCGAAACTATATGATTACAATGAACGAACCAAATCTGTTCAATATGAACCGTTCGTATAATTTACAATTTTGAATATCTTAATGATTAACAATTTGGTTAAAATTTTGTAGAGATGATATACCTAAAAGATGAATGATTGAGATGAGAAAATATGATCGAAAAGTATGTAAATTAAGAAAATTCGTACATTTTGAATAAATAAGAAGATCCGTATCTAAAAAGACATATATATATATGAACGAGGCCAGATGTGAAACGTCTAGCCCGGCTAGGCGGCCTTATTTTAGAACTCTAAAAATATGACACTGTACGTATATACCGATTTACTATTAATATGGTGATCTCATGCATGCCATACATCATCCATTTGATCAATCAAGCCTAAGTTGTTAGAAAATGCGACACTACGTATTTCAATCAAACAAAGATACTCCTCATATCGAATTAGTTGAGCGCGCTGTGTGTCTATATATATATATATATATATATATATATATATATATCCTTATCCAGAGCGAAGCTTCGCTCTGAAATTAACGTGCGAAGGTCCTTATTTGACTCACTTTTCGGTCATATTTTTCGATCATACCCGGTCAGTGTTTAGATACATATCGTATGATCATCCTTACAAAGTTTCATCCAATTTGGTGACCGTTTAAGCCTCCATAATCATGATTTACTCCAACGGTTCTACTTGGACAGATTTTGTTCTATTGATTTATTTTATCTGATTCGGTGTGCAAACGATCACCAAACTGGATGAAACTTTGTAAGGATGATCATACGATATGTATCTAGACACTGACCGGGTATGATCGAAAAATATGACCGAAAAGTGAGTCAAATAAGGACCTTCGCACGTTAATTCCAGAGCGAAGCTTCGCTCTGGATAGAGACTGTATATATATATATATATATATATATATATATATATATATATATATATATATATATATATATATATGCGCGCAGCTGAGTATCCATGCATGCTGCATGCCTCATACATAATCCATGAATGTCGTGGCTCCATAATGGGAACTGATCGAGAAGTGAGAAAACAATTAACTGGAAGATACATTATTGTGCTTGCTGCTTAAGGCTTCCCAACCAATTCAACTAATTTGGTACACCATCACTTGTGCATTGGCCAGCTTAAAATCAACTCCTCGTATTCAAAGTCCGAATAAGTGTTTGGCATATTTCATTTTCACCACCTTTAAGCATATACATGGTAAGCAAAGAACCTCCATCATTCTTTTGCTCACTTTAGAAAAGGAAAGCCCTAGCTAATTGAATCATGACTGATCGACAAGAATTGTTGTGTTCTCAGAGTTGCGCGTAACTATGGCTTTCCACATAAGAACGTAGCCATCTTGCTGCTTCAAAAACCCAGGTGGAAAGTGTTGGACAAAAATTGTAAACAATGTATATACCCAACACAATTTCACTCAATCTTATTAGTTAAGATAAAACTTTAATTATGTCTGGTTCGAACCATTCAGAATAAACTAAATTCCTTAATTACAACCCTTGTTTTCAAGGGAAGACCCTTTGATTCTAAATATAAAGAAATAACTGGGAATGTGTGTGTTTGAGGGGAATGACTTGGAAAGAGCCAAGGATTTTTGGTTTTAGGTATGGTTGTTGTTTACGCCTAAATTAATATGTTACTGGACAATAAATTGTCTATGTAAATATTAATTAAGTTATTGGTCTATAACGGCCGGCGAGCCCAAGTTCCTTCAAATTTACTAGTAATGGCCCGCCAGCGAGACCATGCGAGGTGATTTACAAAGTCACACACGAAACGACTCCGCGCGGACTAAAAGATCTCGCACGCTTTCAGACTAAGTACAGCTCGCGCGGACTACATGTCCCGCGCGGATTAAAGATCTCGCGCACTATCAGACAAAAACAGAGCTCGCGCGCGAGATGACTTCGCGCGGAGTGGTGATCTCGCGAGGAATATACAGTCCGCGTGGAATAACTTTGGAGCAGGCGAGGCGGAACTGCGTCTAGGCGTTGGCGAAATGGCTCGCGAGCTAGCAAAAGAAAGCACACGCGGAGTCCACGAGAGACCTTATAATCGTTTCTGACTTTTTACAGTCTTTGACATGTTTTGGGCCAATCCCTGTGGCCCTTATCAATTAAAGAGGCTTATTTTGGCCCGCGAGCTGCAATAGCCCGCAAGGTGGAATTGAGCTACAGAGTCCGCGGTTCGCGCGAGTTATTTGTTTTCTACATGGACTATAGCACCCCGCGGGATAAGACTGTTCCTAATTTCAGTCCGCATGAGACTCTACAGTTGAGAGGTGCGCTAGAAGCAGTGTCCTATTCTAAATGAACTGTGCGAACTGGATACGTGTCACATGCATATTGGTCTGCATGGGATGAACAGTTCTTTTGTGCTTCACGTTGCAGTCTAACACGTCTCTCCTATCTCTTTTGCGGCGGACTCTCTCTCCCCCATTATATAAGGGAGCTCGCGCCCTCTTTCAACACACAATCAATCAAGCAAAGACAAATACAAACACAACCTTTAACCAAGTTGAAAACCCTTCGACCCCGTCGAAAACCTCCAACGCTCCCAGGAGCCAACCCCCTTCGAAGCCTCTTCGAAACTCTGATTCTAAGCGCCCGCCGCCTAGAATTCCCTAGAGCTCTCCGGAACTCGCCCCCGTTTCCTCAGAAACATCTCTATAGTTGCTCTGCTCACCCCGCCGTGAGTATCGACCGCTTGTGCCGTAAATTCCCTGTCCGCGAGGTGGCATCTGGAACTCCGCTCGCCTGATCAAGAAATCAAGCTCGCGCATCCTTCACCAAATTCCTCGTCCGCGAGGTGGCACGCCCGCGAATCCTCCATCCTCTTTGGATCACTATCTACCTCGGCTCCGCACGCTGAGGATCATGGCTAAAACAGTTGTATCTAGATTTAAATCCAGACTGTCTACATACCCCGTGAAGGGATCAAATCATTGTAGTTCAAAAGGTTTGGTTATGAATTTGATTTTTCTGGTGCTTTTGGTATTTGACCAAAATCATTTGGACTAGATGAATTTGACTGGTGGTGTCAGAGATTCTGTTTAGAATTGTGGTTGCATCTAATGGTTTGCTAGATTGCCTACGTACCCCCTTGAGGGATCAAACCGACCATAGTTCATTAGGTTTGTAGGCTTTGTGGCTTAGTGCCGGCTTTGGGTTTGATAGATGTATTTTGAATCTGTCAATTTTATTTCTTGTGGACACCCAATTTAGTAGAGTGTCTGTTGATTTGACTTGGGCATCCGAAATGGGTGAAGCATCAGTGTGACCAAGATACTTTGAACTGCCTTATCCACAGTTCTTGATAGTGACATAGGCGACCTGCAAATCCATAGTGGTGTAGGTGGTCTACAAATCCAGTCTCCATGTGTAAGTGGACTCCGCCTGCATGTGGACCTCGCGTATAAGCTTATGCACAGACTCCGCGTGCTTGCTTGTAAGCGGATTCCGCGTATATGATTTGTAAGCGAACTCCGCGACTGGCTTCTTCACGAACCTGCATGGAAAGACCTCGCCTATGACGTCGTCTCGTCTCGCCTGGACTTCAAATTTTGTATAGTCATCTCGCCACCCCTTAGGGTTTATGCTTGTATGCGAATGTCATCTTGCTACCCTTAGGGTTTCTGCTTTGATGCGAGTGTCACTTTGCCTTGGCTTGTACGCGAATGTCATCTTGTCACTCCTTAGGGTTTATGCATGTACGTGGATATCATCTCGCTGCCCCTGAGGGTTTCTACTTTGATGCGAGTGTCACTTCGCCTTTGCTTGTCCGTGAATGTCATCTTGCTGCCCCTTAGGGTTTCTGCTTTGATGCAAATGTCACCTTGCCTTTGCTTGTACGCGAATATCATCTTGCTACCCTTAGGGTTTCTGCTTTGATGCGAGTGTCACTTCGCCTTTGCTTGTACGCGAATGTCATCTCGTCACCCCTTAGGGCTTCTGCTTTGATGCGAGTGTCACATCGCCTTAGCTTGTACACGAATGTCATCTCGCCACCCCTTAGGATTTCTGTTTTGCTGTGAATGGCACCTCGCCATCCTTTAGGATTTATGCTTTGATGCGAAGTCACCTCGCCTTTGCTTTGGGGTCTTACCCATCTCGCGAGGTCATCTCGCAAGGCTACCTATGCAGGATCATTTCTACATGCGGACTGATGTGTAACTCGCATGATGATGTCTAACAGGAACCTCTCCGCCAGAGAAGTTTGGTGGCCGTAATCATATGAACCACATGACTCCTCAAAGACATCTCTCACAGTTCGAATCGGCTTGTCACCACCTCGATGATTATCATCTTGAGAAAAGCTTTTTGTAGATGATAATTGAATATAACTAGGAACCGGACTTGAGGAAACTACTCTTTATAAATGGAGATATGTTGCCAAAGGTAAGTTCCTTTTTTTTCCAATTCGCGTCGCCTGAAATACTTGTTTTCTCCTCTCGTACGGCTTGTTATGCGAAGCGCAAGGCCATGTGTAACAAGAGGAAGGGCCGAGCGGCCATAATTTTTGTGACAAGAGGAGGGGGCGAGGTCATCTCGCCATATGCGAGGTCGTCTCGTCTCCTCTCAGGGGCTCTGCTTCGCGCCTTAAGGCTTTTGAGGCGGTATTGGAACTCCGCCGGAAGCAAAGGATGAGATAGAAAGATAGTCGCTGCAAAAAAAAAAGAAAATAAAGTTAGAATGGGAGCTCCACCTTCTCGTTGTTGGCCCGCGCGGTCTTTCTCTGCTTTCTGCTTCGCTTCTTTTCTTCTGCCTCTCTTTTCTATTTCTTTTTTGTCTATACGCCCCTCCCTTCTCGTCCTTTTTATTGGAGGCTTTTGCCTCTCTATATATAGTGCTTGCTGATTTGTAATTGGACTTTAATACCCATATTGTATTCCTATCCAAACACCCTCCTTTGCAAGAGTTGGAATTGAACACAAAAACTTTGTGCATGTAGCAAAAAAAAGAATTATTATTTATTTATTTATTATTTTTTAGGATCAACAGAAAGTTGGACCAATGAGTCCTAGACGTGCATTAAGTGAGTAATGTTCTAGTTTAAAAATTAATTAACTGGGAACAAATTAATTGAGACGCGGGAAGTGTTGTTTAGACACAAAAGAGAACAAATAATCTCAGTTATTCACATGCATGTTTAGTCACTGAAACGTAATTGATTTGAATAAGAAACGGGAGGAATGATAGATGGAATGAAATTAGTATATATGGATTGTTGTCGGTAGTCAATAAATACCTCCCTCGGCCCATGATGCTACGAAGCCCAGCGTGAGGCAGTTCCAACAGACCTCAACCTAGATGCTAAGGCAGTCTGGGCCGAGAGGGGAAGCCTCCACAGCAACTGAACATATGTCCCACATTGAAGAGGATGCAAAGTGTGAGTCAACGCAGAGGTATAAATGCAGCCAAGACCAACCAGAAAGGTAAGGAGAAACATCCAGCATTTAATACTCACCTACCGCTACTAACTTTACCATCGGAGAGAGAAAGACCGGAAAGTCCCGGTCATTCTCCTTTTTGCAGACAAGGAAGGAACCTCTGAAGATCGGATCACGTGCAACGGTTTCTACAGAGCCTGCGGGATCTTACAGAAACAATTGGCGCCGTCTGTGGGAAGCCTTACAAAAAGCCAGTCTCGATGACAGAGTCGAATGAAGCTGGAATCGGGAGTAGGATAACGTCAGGAGAGCGCAGTGGCCTCATGGGAGATCAGACACCCGGAAGCGGTAACCGGTCGGTACGAACGGACGAAAGTGAAGAGTGCCCACCTGTTATAAACAATCCGCGAGCACTTATGGATGGAACGATGAGCGGCCTCACGCAGGAAGAAATGGAGGATATTGTCGAGAGGTTAAGAGTGGACGTAGCACGCATGGAGAGAGAAAACAAACGTGACCGTTTAGACGCGGCCGCTCGGGAGAAAAAGCTGGAGGTAGATATCGCGGCAATAATTAGTGCATTAGCAAAAAGACTCGAGAGTGACGAGGTAATCGAGCGGGCGGCCAACGCTATCCGTGAGGCACAAGGCGAGGGGGAACGTTCCCCGGTAGCGCCACCTGTAGATGCCCGGAGGACGGTAGTTGTCGGCACGAACTTGTTCCCTGAAATTATGGAAGCAGAGGGCCCACCCCCGCCCCCAACACTCATCGAGGAAAGAAGGTCGGAGACAACGGGGGTCGAGGCTGCCCTAATGGCCATGAGGGACAGTGTGATGTCCCTGACCACGAGGGTAGACGAGGCAGAAAGAAGAGCAGCGCACAACCCACCCAGCATGGGATTTGAAGAAAGAGGGGGGCCCTTCACCACGACCATCACGCAGACATTGCGTTCCCGCGCGGCGAAACCACTTAAATTGAACTACGGGGGGGAGGGGGACCCGCATCTTTTCCCTGACAGTTTCAAGTCCCATACGAACGTGAAGGGTTATTCGAATGCCGCGTGCTGCAACATGTTCCAGGAGATGCTGTCAGGAGAAGCACTAAGTTGGTTTTACGAGCTCCCGGCCGGATCAATAGATTGCTTTAAGAGGCTAGCAGACAGATTCGTGAACCGGTTTATACTGCGAACGGACGGGCAGAGTACAGCCCAGCTCTTCAAGATAAAGCAAGGACACGCTGAGGGACTAAAGGCCTTTGTAAATCGTTGGCAAGGGGCCACGGCCAAGGTCAGGAGTTTCTACAAGAAGGTGGCAGAAGAGGCCTTCGTCCAGGAAGTTCTTGTACGCGGTACGAATTGAAAATCCCCGGGGCTATGATGAGCTCATGGAAATGGCGGTCAGACACGCGCAAGTAGACCATGACACTTACGGGGACCAACACGAGGGTAAAAGAAAGGAAAGCGGGAAGTCCGAATCCCGAGGGCTGATGATCCAGGAAGTAAGAACCTGGAAAGGAGACCAGGGGGGACAAGTCTTCACCCCTAGCAAGAGGTTCAAGGATGGAGGTAGGAGCCAGTCCAAGCAGATGGGGGGCCTCAGGGGAAGAACAGAGGCGGCTATCAAAACAGCGGGTTTAAGGAGACAGTTACCACAGCCAGGGCAAGCTACACCAAACTAAATGCAACACCGGAGGTGGTGTGGAATGAGAATAAAGGGGCTATTCCGGGGCCAGCGGTCAGGAAGTTTCCACCATCCCGACTAACCCGAGAGGATACCGGTAAATACTACGGATATCACAGGGAGGCAACACACGCAATAAACAACTGTGATGAGCTAAGAAGAGCGATCGAGAGCCAACTTAAGACTGGGAAGCTTCGGCAATAAGTGTCGGGTCTGCCTCAAGCTAAAGAGGAGCCCATCTACGGGATGATCAACACGATCCATGGAGGAGCACGTATAGACCAGAGGAGTAACAAGGCCAAAAAGCAATGCCCCGGTATCAGAGATGGGCGAGAGATATTCGCTTTCGGAAGCTCTAGCGCTCAGAGTGTCAACGTGAGGTGGAAATCAGTAACGTTCGAAGAAGAAGAGGAGCAAGGAACCAGACAGCCTCACGAGGATCCCTTCCTGATAACTGCACAGATGGATCTTTATCTTTGCAAAAAAATCATGATCGACACAGGGGCGTCAATGAATGTCTTGTTCAGAAACACGTGGCGGGCGCTAAAAAGGGGGAGTAGCAAGCTCACGCAGGACAATGAACCGTTGATAAGCTTCTTCGGGGACGTGGTGCAGCCTCTCGGATCTGACTACATACCTATGATCCTCGGGGGTCAGGAGGGGAACACGTTGAGAACGTTGGTCGATTTCATAATTGTCGACTACGACTCGGCATACAATGGAATACTCGGGAGACCAGCCCTGTGGAAAGCCAAGGCATTTATCGCGGGACACATGCTTATGATGAAGCTACCATCCCCAACGGGTATCTTAACCATCCGGGGTGATCAGGTGGCCGCAAGAGGGTGCTACGCCATTGACGGAGATAATGGTAGGAGGAGAGCGGAAGTATTATCCTCCGTGAGCTCGAATAAACTGATTTCTGACGTATACGAAGATCTCAGGATCAACGCCGCGACAGAAGGGGCGGAGTCCGAGAGACCCGGTTCAATAGAGAAAACCGAGCTTGTTTGCATCTCAGACGAGTTCGCGGCCCGAACAACAAGGATCGGGATAATTTTGCCGCCCCTCGTACGAGAAGAGCTTGTACGTTTTCTAAAGGCCAACAGTAAAGCATTTGCGTGGTCGTATGCCGATGTGCCCGGTATCCTGAGTGACGTGGTCACACATAGGTTAGGGATCCGAAAAGGCGTTCCCCTGGTGCGACAGAAGAGGAGATCATTCGATCTGGCTAAGTATGACGTCATCAAGAGAGAGGTGCATAGGCTTCTGGACATCAAGTTTATCCAGGAGGCGAAATACCCTCAGTGGTTGGCCAACGTGGTCATGGTCCCGAAGAAAGCTGTGGGCCAGTGGAGGATGTGCGTGGACTACACCAATCTGAATAGGGCTTGCCTCAAAGATAGTTTCCCTTTGCCCCGGATTGACCAACTCGTGGATTCTACCACCGGGTTCGAACTGCTGAGTTTCATGGACGCCTACGCGGGCTACAATCAGATAATGATGGATCCCGTGGATGAGAAGCATACGGCCTTCACGACCGACAAATGAGTATACTATTACAAGAGGATGCCGTTCGGATTGAAGAACGCGAGAGCAACCTACCAGCTCCTCATGAACATGATGTTCACCAAGCAGCTGGGGATCACAATGGAAGTGTACGTAGATGATATGTTGGTGAAGAGTCACGCCTCAGCCGGGCATGTGAGCGACTTGCGAGAAGTCTTCGACATCATACTCGCGTACGGTATGAGGTTGAACCCGGAAAAGTGTTTATTTAGGGTTGTCAAGGGAAAGTTCCTGGGTCATGTCATTAGCCGGCAGGGTATCGAAGCGAACCCGGAGAAGGTCCAAGCTATAATGGATATGGTTGTCCCAAAATTCCGGAGTGACGTACAGTCCCTGACGGGTAAAGTGGCGGCCCTCGCTAGATTTATTTCCAGGCTCACGGACAAGTGCGCACCATTCTTCAAACTGCTCAAAGGCCAGCATTGCAAAATGGTCAATTGGGGGCCCGAACAAGAGGAGGCTTTCAGGAATATCAAGGAATATTTGGCTTCTGTGCCAAAGCTCTCAAAGCCAATTCCCGGGGAGATGTTATACCTCTATTTAGCAGCATCCGGTACAGCAGTTAGCTCGGCTTTGATCAGGAAGGATGACGTTGTTGAGCTCCTGGTGTATTATGTGGGCAAAGGCTATACATTGGCAGAAAGCAGGTACCCGGACCTAGAGAAGTTGGCTCTACCTCTTATCGTGACCGCCCGGAAGCTGCGACATTACTTCCAAGCTCACTCCATCACCCTGTTCACAAACTGCCCTCTCAGGCAGGTACTCTTAAAGCCAGAAACGAGCGGGAGATTGGCCAAATGGGTGATAGAACTAGGCGAGTTTGATATACATTATGTGCCGAGAGTAGCCATCAAGGGACAAGCCGCTGCGGATTTCTTTTCAGAGCTGACACCCAAGGAAAGGGTCACGGAGTGCTCGAGTGATGAGCGAGAGGCAGCCCGAGAAGTCCAGCCAGTTTGGAAGTTATTTGTAGACGGCTCCGTCACCAAAGTCAAGAGCGGGGCTAGAATCATATTGGTTACCCCGGACGGGTTCGAGTACAAGTACGCCCTGGAATTTAATTTCTCCGCATCCAATAATGCAGCCGAGTATGAGGCATTGATTGGAGGGCTACAGTTGGCGTTAGAGATTGGAGTCAAAAAAGTCAAAGTGTTCAGCGACTCGCAGCTCGTGGTGAACCAAGTCGGCGGTACCTTTGAAGTTAAGGAACCCCATCTGAACTCCTACCGGGCGCTTGCGAAGGCCCTCTTGTGCGGATTCGAGTCAGCTACTGTGGCACAAATCCCTAGGAAGGAAAACAGCCATGCCGATGCCCTGGCACGTCTAGCCACCGGTACACGCCTAAAGGAGCGTAAGAAAGTTAAAGTCGAGATCCTGGACCAGCCAAGTATCAACAAGATGATCTCGGAAATATTCGCCATCACTGCCGGTCCCAAGGAACCAACATGGATGGATCCAATCATCGAGTTCCTCAAAGAAGGCGTGAGCCCGGAGAATAGGCGGCAGGCGAGAAAACTACAATCACGATGCGCCAGATACACGCTGGTCGACGACAAGCTGTATCGCAGGGGGTACAGCATGCCCACCTTGAAATGCGAGTCTGTAGAAGAGGGTGAGATGATCCTGCGGGACATCCATGAGAACGTTTGTGGCAACCACTCCGGATCGAGATCCCTATCCTTTAAGCCCTAAGGACGGGGTATTTTTGGCCTAATATGGGGAGCATGGCAGATCAAGTTTCAGCGAGATGCCATAAATGCCACCAACACGCTAACAAAATCCATTCCCCCTCCATTGCACTATAAATCCTGATGTCCCCGTGGCCCTTCGCACAGTGGGGTCTTGATTTGATCGGGAAACTTCCAACTGCTCCCGGACAGTACAAGTTTATTATAGTAGCGGTGGACTATTATACCAAATGGGTGGAGGCAGAGCCACTCAGACGAATAACCACAAAATGTGTAATGAGTTTCCTCATGAAAAATATCTACTGCAGGTTCGGTGTCCCCGAGACAATCATTACCGACAATGGAACGCAGTTCAACAACCCAGGGCTCATCGAGTTTGCCAAAGAAATGGGAACCAAAATGGTGTTCGCATCGGTGGCGCACCCAAAGTCCAACAGGCAAGTGGAGGCAGTCAATAAGATTGTGAAGAAGCTGCTTAAGAAGAAGGTGGACGACGCCAAAGGATTATGGGCGGAAATACTCCCGGAAACCCTATGGGCTATCCGAACCACCACAACAGAGTCAACGGGAGAGACGCCATTCAGCCTTGCCTTCGGCACGGAGGCTGTCATTCCAATCGAGATGACTGTACCGACCAGGAGAGTCGAGGGATACGATGAGCAAACCAACGTAGAGGGGCTACAGTTGAACACGGACCTCATCGAGGAAAGAAGGGACAAGGCGGACCTACACAATCAAGTTTATAAGCAGCGGGTCGCCCGACACTACGATTGTAAGGTCAGGCCACGAGCCTTGGTCTTGGAGATTGGGTGATGAAGCGGGTGATGACCTAACCAATGACCCTTGATCCAACATGGGAAGGCCCGTATGAGATAGTATAGGAAGTCGGCCCCGCCACGTTCTTCCTAAGGGACAGGGACGGCATAGTCTCCGGGCACCCTTGGAACACCGAACATCTTAGATTCTACCCTGTTTAGTGGAATCGGGAAATTGTAAATTATGCACACCGGGTTTGACTAGGTCGACCCGGGAGGATGTCTTCATTTATTGTGGAAATGAAGCTAAATTCGTAACACCTGAGTTATCCTCCGGGTTTGACTCGGTCAACCCGGGAAGATGTCTTCATTTATTGTGGAAACAACTTACAGAAATGAAGCTAAATTTGTAACACCTGAGTTATCCCTCGGGTTTGACTCGGTCAACCCGGGAGGATGTCTTCATTTATTGTGGAAACAACTTACAGAAATGAAGCTAAATTCGTAACACCTGAGCTATCCTCCGGGTTTGACTCGGTCAACCCAGGAGGATGTCTTCATTTATTGTGGAAACAACTTACGGAAATGAAGCTAAATTCGTAACACCTGAGTTATCCCTCGGGTTTGACTCGGTCAACCCGGGAGGATGTCTTCATTTATTGTGGAAACAACTTACGGAAATGAAGCTAAATTCGTAACACCTGAGTTATCCCTCGGGTTTGACTCGGTCAACCCGGGGGGTGCCTTCATTTATTGTGGAAACAACTTACAGAAATGGAGCTAAATTTGTAACACCAGGGGGAAATTATAACCAAAGGGAATAATTAGGTCAATCCGGGAGGATGCCTTTTGATAACAACGATTACAAAAATGTGATTCGTAACACGAGTGAAACCATCGATTACACACATCGGGCTCATAGAGGAAAAACAAGGGACTAAAGGCGCAAAAATGGGAAATTCAACGTGCGCACCAAAATAAATTGTGACAACCGGATCGCCGGGTTGAAGTCTATGCTCCCCCGTGAAGGCACAAAGCCATACATAAAAAGGTGATCAAAAAAAAAAAAACAAAAAACGATCCGGATGTGCTCAATTCCGGCCCCTAATCCAGGTCATCCCCGACCGGGTCCACAGTATCTTCTACGTCCTCACTCTCGGACGACAAGGTCACAGCTTCGGAACTTTCGGGATTGACCACGGGATGCTCCTTCGGGACGACTGCTTGGGGGTCCGTAGTTCTGGCCTTCTCCTGGGCAGCAAGGAGATCAGCTAGCATCCGGGGCTTGCCAAGATACCCATGCGCGCTCCACTCAGTGAACTTCTCCGTGATGGCTTCATCCCGGGCAGACTTGAGAAGAGCCTTGAGTTCCTCGGATTCCTTGAAAGCTACAACGGCCTGATCACAGCGCGTTGGAACAAGGCTAACCAGCTCCTCGATCTTGGCTTCCTTCTCACGAAGCTTACTCTCAAGCGAGCGATACTTCTCCACCTCGGCCTCGAGAAGGGGGACCCTATCAGCTTGGCTCTCCAACTCCTCAACGCGATGCTGAAGCATAGCCAGCTTCTCGGCCAAGGCACTTTTCTCCCTTTCCAAGGACGCCTTCTCGGTCTGGAGGAAGATCACATGCCTGTTGAGCCTGGCCACATGCTCTTTCAGTTCGGCAGTGTCCTCGCTGGCATCAATGGAGTACACCGCGAAGAGAGACTACAAACAGTAGATGGAATAAGTCACCAGGCAAACAAAAAAAACAAAAAAAAAACACGCACTTACCTTCATCAGGTGCTCCCGGGCGATCCTGCGGGTCTCGAAAGGGGAACCGTCTTTGAATCTCATCCTGTCGAGCTCGATCCCCTTCAGGTCGCTGATCATCGCCCGGATGAACTTCTCTCCGCGCAGCCGTACTCATCGAGAATATGTCGGACCGGTGCTTTAGAAATCCAAGGAACCACAAGGGCCAACATGGATAACGATGGAGTCGAAGAGGACCCCCCCTGTGTCGACTTATGTTTTTTCGATTTTGGCGCAGGACTCCCGGACACGTCCACACCAGTATATGTTACCTGGCTATCGGAGCTTTGGGTCTTCCTAGAGTGGTGGTGGCGCCTTTTCTTTTCGCCCAAGTTGACTCGCGAGACAGCGGGAGGCGGCACAGGCGGAGTCACTGCCGACCCGTACACTTCATCGGGAACTTCAAGTACCTTCGGTTCATCCAACACCCGTACAGTGCTCGTCTCTACGTCGACTTCAGTGCGGGAAGCCACATCCCCTTTGGTCAGCAACATCTTCAAGAGATCCTGATCCTTCTCCTTGTCGAGCGGGTGATTTGGGCGAGGAACACGCCTTGGAATTTTCCCTGCGAAACCAAAGACGTTATATCTAGTTCAGCTAAGCATAACAAGGACTTAAAATGCCAGGCGTAAGAAGAGATTAATCCACCGGGTACTCTACCCATCTCGCAGTGGGCGAGAACGACCCACCGCGTCAAGTGATATGAGCTGCGGTCCTCGTCGTAGGGCCAGGCAGCGTATATGCGGGCGATACGCTCCCGCTCGGTCGCTGTCAGGGTGTACGTCTGATCCCCGATAGCCCAGAAGTAATTGGGGACCGTGTGCCGTCTCGCCTTTCTCTGCCACGGGCCCCCGACAAGGACTACCTTCGCCCTCCATTCCTTGTTTATAAAAGACGGGAGATCGGTGATCACGGACTCATAGTCCCGTGCGGTGAATCCCACACACCCGGAGCTTCCCGCCTTCTTCGAGTACGACAGCATGAAGAGCGCGCGAAACTCGTTGATTGTTGGCCACCCTATGTTCGACAGGTAGAACAGGCATCCAAGCCCCAAAAGTTGTCGCCATTGATTTGGAGGGACCTGTCCCGGAGCAAGCTGCAGCATACTCAACATGAACTGAACATATTGAGGAAGCGGTACAGAAAACCCGTTCCGGAACATGTTATCGTGCACCGCTACGTAATTGTCTCTCGGAGCGCACGCTAACTCCCCCAGGTACAAGCCGCGCATCGGGATGCTGGAAGGAATATCCCACTCTTCCCTAAATTGCTCTATCTCCTCGGGCGAAAGGCTACAAACAGGTTCGTCACACACCCTGCCGTCCTCCAAGCGGTGAAGGACGCGTGCGATCGGGATCGCTTCAAGCACTTGTTGTTCCGGACCCGAGCTGGAGGATCCATAAGTAGATTTCGCCCGCGAGGCATCTCTATTGACCTCCCGATGCATATATTGATCCATCCTTTCTTCATCGTCAGCGGGAGCCCGCCATGATGCGCCAGAGACGGTGGCATCGGAAGCCCTAGACTCCATTTTAACCCTATAGAAAAAACCGTACGTACTATCAGATACTATATCGCGTGCCGCCGCCAGACCGTCCCGATACCACCCACCTAAACATAGCGAAAATTCCCAGCAAACCCAAAACAAAAAACCCAGACAAATCCCCAGATCTACACGCCTCGCGTAGTACTCTCAGAAACGTAAATGAACACTGGGGAAGAGAAACTAACCAAAAAGTGAAGGCCGGAGACACGCCGAAACAACAAACGGATAGCACCTCGCAATCGGACCAGCAGTAACAGAGACGGTACTCCCCCCTAGGCAAAAACACGAATTTCTTCTAAGCTCTAAGTTCCTTCTACACTTGGATCTGCGTTTTAATCAAAGAAGAATGAGACCAGAGGGCAGAGAAACGACAGCAGAGGAAGAAGAATGAGAGCAGAGGGCAGAGTGAAGGGAGACGGAACATATATACAAAGTGGGGGAAACAACGCCTCGATTCCCCACCCCGAAAGGCTATTCACCCCAAACGAGGCGATCGTGTCCGTTATAACCCACCGTAGGATCGTGACACGTGCCCCACTAACCGGTAGCTTCTCGACGAATCGACAACTGAAACGACCAACATTAAATGCATGTCCCTTCACCCCACCCCCACCTACACGCCACCTGGCGGACATGCAATTAATACCCTGACACCCCCACCTACCCAGGCTACCAACCCAATGACACTCGCCACCCGGATAACATATATCGGGAGGGAGCAAGCAACAACTGCTAAGGAAAATTTTGACTCCCGGATAACATATATCGGGAGGAAGCAAGCAAAAATTGCTAAGGAAAATTTTGACTCCCGGATAACATATATCGGGAGGAAGCAAGCAAAAACTGCCAAGGAAAATTTTGACACCCGGATAACATATATCGGGAGGAAGCAATCAAAAACTGCTAAGGAAAATTTTGACTCCCGTATAAGATCTATCGGGAGGAAGCGGGCAACAACTGCTAAGGAAAATTTTGACTCCCGGATAACATCTATCGGGAGGAAGTAGGCAACAACTAATAAGAATTTTAACTCCCGTATACTTACAAACGGGAGGAATCACGCACCACCTGTTTCGTGGGATTCTTTTACCCAAGCAGGAACCAACGGGACGCATGGGCAAAACAACTAGCCATGATGACTGTAAGTCCCATGTACAGCTCCCAAAGAGTTGGAGTTGGGCATGCCAATATCATTCCCTTCATACAGAGAATAGTGGTCTGATAACCCACGCGGGGATAATACCCCGCGCTCGAGCATCAACAACTAAAACATGGAACGACTCGCTACCTTCCATCGCAATCACAACCCGTTCAGACGTGTCCCGAGCACGAACTTGGGGGGACTGGGATCGGGTACCCGTTGATATTTCCGCATCACGGGCCATTTCTTCAAGTCCCCACTCAAGACATGTCTTGAACGGGAACTTGGGGGACTTGTTGTCGGTAGTCAATAAATACCTCCCTCGGCCCATGATGCTACGAAGCCCAGCGTGAGGCAGCTCCAACAGACCTCAACCTAGATGCTAAGGCAGTCTGGGCCGAGAGGGGAAGCCTCCACAGCAACTGAACATATGTCCCACATTGAAGAGGATGCAAAGTGTGAGTCAACGCAGAGGTATAAATGCAGCCAAGACCAACCAGAAAGGTAAGGAGAAACATCCAGCATTTAATACTCACCTACCGCTACTAACTTTACCATCGGAGAGAGAAAGACCGAAAAGTCCCGGTCATTCTCCTTTTTGCAGACAAGGAAGGAACCTCTGAAGATCGAATCACGTGCAACAGTTTCTACAGAGCCTGCGGGATCTTACAGAAACATGGATATTATCATTTCCATCGAGTTGTTGTTTATTTATCATATGACATTAGAATACAAATAAAACTAATTAATCATTTACTGGTGTTGTTTACTCACCATAAACTTTAAGATTCTCTACTCATACCAAAAAAAATGACTAAGATTCTTTCCTCATGAGACTCTTGGAATATGAGTTGTATCCTTCTCCTAAATACTTGTCAAAATAGCCAAATCATTAGAGGATAGATCGACCTGTAATTAACTCCAATAGTCACATAGATAATGACGGGAGCAAAGCCAAAGAAGATATACTTTTTGAAGTTACCTTGTTTGGAAGGTTGTGCTTGCTTTTGTAAGTTTGAAGTTGAGAGTGTTTTCTTGTCCCTCGATATTATTTGTTCAAGATTTTTTCCGTTATTTTCTAATATTTAATATCCAGCTCGGTAGAGTAGTCTGGTGACTGATCAACCCCCAACCACCTATGGGAGGTTCCGACCATCCATGGAGGCAGTTTGGTGGTTCTGACGAGTCAACATTGGCCGGTTTTGAGCCTTTTTAGGCTTCTCTGGTAAACAAAGATTGAGACCAAAAAGTTTAAAATCCTCTTGTATTTCTATTTGCTCCCATTTATACCTAACTGTTGTATTGAGTTTTTTTAGGCCTAACAATTTAGCACATAACCGTTAACCGTCTATTGAAAACACATGTTCGCTAACTGTCCGATTACATGATGGGTTAATGTCCTGCTAATAGGACTATTTCTTATTCCTCTTTCATGTTAGTATAGGTATTGTGTATGGGGCTCAGCCCAACGTTGTATTAGGATAATCAAAGGCTTATCCGGCCCAACAGTAGATAGTTATGGCAGTAGTTATCAAAATAGTTATTATTCAGTTAATTTATCATACATATATATATATATATACAGTTCTTATTCGTTCTAAAATTAATGTGTGAAGTTCCTTATTTGACTAACTTTTCGGTCATATTTTCATATTTTCACCATTCAGTTTATTGATACTAATATATAGATCATTCATACAAAATTTCATTCAGATTGATGATCGTTTGAGTTTTCATAATCGTGATTTACATAAACAGTTATGGTTAGACATATTTATAGTCCGTTCATTAATTTAATCTAATTCGGTAACTAAACGATAATCAATCTAAATGAAATTTAGTGGGAAAGACGCGGATATGTGGTCCCGCCATCCAGAGACGCACGTCCACAAAAATGGAAAATGCGGACAAATCCACATGTCAATCGTTCTCTGGTTTAAAGGAAAGACACAGATATGTGGTCCTGCCATCCACTACTTCATCATCTTTCTCCATCCGTTTCTCGTCTTCCTTTTTTTTTCTTTTTTTCTTCTTTGATTTAAATCTTTCTCTGTCTTCCATTGTAGAAACTCACACGAACCACCAGAATTCAATCACATCTAAAGAAATTGAATAGTTGGCTATCAGTTTCGATGGAAAGCTCTTTCAAGATTACCATTTGAGATGAGTTTCGTTATCTGTCAAAGGCACATCCGACTCCTCCCAAGCCCATCGTGGCTAGACCGGCACACCACCTTCATCGACGCCGTCACCGCCACCTCACCTTCCTTCAACTCTGGCTTGTCGTTGATTCTGTCGCCTAGTCAAAAAGGGTCAAAGCCCACCTTGTTAATTTGATTAATTACATAATAGATTGGAAATTCTTGTATGCACGACGTGTATTTACACGACAAAATCTTAACCGTTCATAATAATTCATATATTTGACCACCATGTTTCTACATTATTTTATTTAATTCTGACCATTCATGTATGTATGTGGAAATACACGTCGTGTACTGAAGATACTCTCATAATAGATTGCTTAATGTTGTGGGTTGATTAGTATTATGAGTTTTGTTAACTAGATGTTAGACATAAGGAGATTGTTAATTGTTAGAATGGTGTAATGTTTGACTGGAGAAAGTGAGAGGGTCAAGGTTTCAAGGCGATGGATGGGGTTTTGAGAATTGTGGAAGGGAAGAGTGAATGAGGTTGGAGATAGCGGAGCTTGATGCAGCGGTGGTTAAGCGGGTTTATCTGGGAAATGGAAGATGAGCAAATCTTGGACTTTGGAGTAAGTTTCAGTCTACAGAGGTAGGAGCAATGGAGATTGAATGAGCAAAGTTTCAAGTTTCAAAAAATCTCAGAAAAATTAGAAACAGAGGACGATGCATTTGGGACCCACATGGAGAAGGAGTTTTAATTGCATGGCTGACACGTATTCGCCTGTTAGATAGAACTCATAGAAGTAGCGGATTGTAGGACCGTATAACAGCCTCTCCCGTGAACGATTGACACGTGGATTCGTCCGCACTTTTCATTTTTGCGGACAGCGTTGAAAGAGTAAATTAAAGTAATGAAAGGAAGTCTTAAAATTATTTTATTAATTAAATTTTTTACCAAGACAAATAGAGTTTTGAAACAAACATTGTTTTGACATATGTAGGCTTTAAGGATTTTGTATTTAATATCAATTTTTGTTTCATCGGCTGAACGTAAAGAAATTTTTGTTTTTTCAAAATATTTTGAAGGTATTAAGCCTTCTTGGATGCAGTTAAGATCTACACTGGAATCAATAAGGGCTGTTATTGTTAATTAAAAATATTTTATTTTAAGTTGGATAGTAGTGTACCATTTTTTAAGTTAGATTTGGTGTATGATATTAATAGTATTATCTTCAAAAGTTTCAGCTTCATTATTTACGGGGAAAAGATTTGGAAAAGAATTTTCAGGGAGATCTTGTAATTTAAGAAATTGATTATTTATTTTAAGTAAGGTTAATTCTTTTTTAATTACTTTATTGTCATTTGTGAGTTTTAAATGTGTTTGTTGTAAAACATGTATTTGACATTTGATTGTTTTTACTTCATGTTGTAAATCTTAGATTGTTATTTCCTTTTTACTAGTAGAAAATTTATCAAAAGTTGTAGTAAAGCTAATTTTTTGTGAGGGAGGATTAACTACATCTTCTTGGGTAATTAATTTTTTAAATTTTTTAAGGTACTCGGTTTTAAGTTCAGGATTATCTATTTTGCCTATTAAATCAATTAATAGTTCTTCTTGCTCTTCCTGTTTGGAAAGAACATTTATTGTTTTACAATTACATGCATCATTACAACCAAAAGTAATATATGGGGAAGAATGTTTATCGGATTCAAAGGAAGAAGATTCCATCAATGTGATGTCATCTTCACTTATTTTATTTTCTGAATCAGTATTTCGTAATTCTAAGATTTGTATAAGTTTTTCTTTTTCTTCTTGAGAGATTTTTAATTGATTAATAGTACGTTTAACTGGATAATTATTTGCAAAGTGGTCATTCTTATTGCATTTAAAACATTTAGTTTTTTCTTTATCGAAAGATTTACTTTTTAGTTGACGGTTTGGTTTTTTAGACCAATTGTTGGGAAATTTGTTTTTGGAATAAAAGTTGTTTGGCTCAAGGTTACTTTTATAAGGTTTAAATCTTTTTTTTGAATAATGTGGAACAAATTTATTGCTTGTTTTTTTTCTTCTTGAATGAGGTAAGGGAGGTAAGCCATATTGTTCACAAAAATTTCCTAGTTCATATTTAGCTGTTTCTTATCTGATTTTATTTGAGCATTTAGTTTCATATCTATACACATTTTTAATCCTTCTTTTTGGATAATTATAATTATTTTTCCATAAGTGAAAGAATCGTAATATATATATATATATATATATATATATATATATATATATATACATGGCTTCTTAGCTACAAACGTCCGCACCAATGGTTTTGGTGCGGATTTTCATTTTTGCACCATTTTTCGATTGAATTTACTCATCTCCACCATTTAGTATCTAGATAATATTGTGTAGATCGTCTCTGTTCAGCCAAGTTGGTAATCGTTAAGGCCCTCAAACTCGAAAAACAAATGGACGGACTGAATTCTGTCAAACATGAACCATTCATGTTTATAACAGAAAGACGCAATTTTGAGGGCCTTAACGATTACTAGATTGGCTGAAATTTTGCAGAGATGATCTACACAATATTATCTAGATACTAGACGGTGGAGATGAGGAAATTCGATCAAAAAGTGGTGCAAAAATTAAAATCTGCACCAAAACCATTGGTGCGGACAT
Organism: Fragaria x ananassa; assembly: GCA_034370585.1. Lineage (NCBI taxonomy): Eukaryota > Viridiplantae > Streptophyta > Magnoliopsida > Rosales > Rosaceae > Fragaria > Fragaria x ananassa. The sequence goes on along the minus strand of CP139762.1, from coordinate 4,644,273 downwards.
TTGTAGCTGAGAAAAACTGTATATATGTATGTGTGTGTGTGTGTGTGTGTGTATATATATATAAACGAAAGAGTCAAATACATGCTTTACAATAAACACATCTAGAACTTACAAACGACAATAGAGAAATTAAACAGGAATTAAATTTACTAAAAATAAATAACCAGTTTCTTAAATTACATGATCCACTTGAAAATCCTTTCCTAGAAAATAACGAAGCTGAAAACTCTGAAAATAATACTATTAGTACCATACGCCAGATCCAACTTAAAAAATGGTACACGTACTACTATCCAACTCAAAATAAAAGATTTCCAAATAACAATAACAACCCTTATTGACTCTGGTGCGGATCTTAATTGCATCCAAGAAGGCTTGATACCCTCCAAATATTTTGAAAAAATGAAAGAATCTTTAAGATCAGCTAAATGGAACAAAAATGGATATTAGATACGAAATCCCTAAGGCCCATATCTGCCAAAACAATGTTTGTTTCAAAACTTCATTTGTCTTAGTAAAAAATCTAATTGATAAAGTAATTTTAAGACTACCTTTCCTAACTTTAATTTACCCTTTCAAAACTGAATATGATGGTATTATTACCTACCAATGGCGGAGCCAGAACCGAAGGTTTAGGGGGGCCGAAATATAATGAACGGAAAAAGATATATAATAATTTTAAATCGTTTGACAAAATTATGTTTTAATTGAAAGTATTATTATTGTTTTTTCATAATCTTTAAACATAATTGTTCGTTATAAAACTTTATTTATGTCCATGTAATGACATATATGTGTATTGAAAATTTACATGTATGTAAAATGATTAGTTAATATCTAATTAATTGTGGTGATAGATCCATATGGTAAGAGGCAATGGTAACATGACATAATATTACATGGAAAGTAATCTAGACATATACAATTATAATCATAACAATTCAATCCTACTATTAGAATATTATTAATTGACATTTTTCAAAAACATTGAGAGTGCCAATTATAATAATAATCATACAATCTTACTAATAACATAGCATTAATTGACATTTTTCAAAAACTGGGGGGTGCCATGGCACCCCTTGGTCCTAAGGTAGTTCTGCCTGTGTTACCTACCCTTTTGATGAGCCAGTTAAATTTACTTTTCTTTCAAACCTAGAAATCCATACTTTAAAAGCATTTCAAGAAAATAATATTTCAAAAGCTCTCGCTTGCATTCAAGCAAAAACTAAACAAATAACCTTTCTCCAAGAAGAAATTAATTTCAAAAGAATTGAAAATCAACTCCAAAACTCTTTTCTTCAGCAAAAGATCAAAACTTTTGAAGAAAAAATAATCAAAGAAATATGTTCTGATATTCCTACTGCATTTTGGTACAGGAAAAAACATATTGTCTCACTACCCTACATCAAAGAATTTAATGAGAAAAACATCCCCACTAAAGCTCGTCCAATTCAAATGAGTCACGAAATCATGGATTTTTTTAAAAACGAAATTAATGATTTACTCAACAAAGATATTATTCGCCATAGTAAATCCCTTTGGTCTTGCCCAGCATTCTATGTTCAGAAAAATGCTGAACTCGAACGAGGGACCCCCCGTCTGGTTATAAATTACAAACCCCTTAACACAGTTTTAGAATGGATTAGGTATCTCATTCCCAATAAACGAGATCTCATTAACCGATTAAATAAATCTGTTATCTTTAGTAAATTTGATATGAAATCAGGATTTTGGCAAATTCAAATTAGTGAAGCTGACAAATACAAAACTGCATTTGTCACACCTTTCGGACATTATGAATGGAATGTTATGCCATTCGGATTAAAAAATGCACCTAGCGAATTCCAAAACATAATGAACGATATATTCAATCCTTATAGTCACTTCTCCATTGTCTACATTGATGATGTTCTAATCTTCTCTCAATCAATTGATCAACACTGGAAACATCTTCACCAATTCTTTGCCATAATAAAGAATAATGGTCTAGTTATTTCTGCCTCAAAAATCAAATTATTCCAAACCAACGTTCGTTTTCTTGGATTTAACATTCGATCACCATCTCCAAATAAAACCCATTGATAGAGCAATACAATTCGCTGACAAATTTCCAGATGTTATTTTAGATAAAAATCAATTACAAAGATTCCTAGGATCTTTAAATTATATAGCAGATTTTTACAAAAATCTTAGAAAACATTGTAAACCTCTGTTCGATAGATTACAAAAAAAATATTTCCCCTTGGACTTCCATACATACATCCTTAGTCAAAGAATATATATATATATATATATATATATATATATATATATATATATATATATATATGGCTGTAAACTTATATGAGGCGGTATGGATGAAAGATACGTTTGTTATTTAGTTATACTCTTAGATTTCCGTTAAATTCCTAGTTTTTCTTTCTTGAATGGATTATGATCCTAATAACTAGTATCATAGCCCAAATCTGGGCTTGCATCCGACGAAGTATGAAAGTGCTATCTTCCGCGACTGTGGTCATAGTTCTTCCAATGAAGTCTCTTTTCATCTTCAATACCTATTTCAAACGATGACTAAATTTTCACAGCCATATCATTACCCACCACCACAACCCAATTGCAACCATTCTGCCACCACCATCAATGGCCATTTGCATCCGTCTTACTCGCAACCTAATTTTCCTTCTGTTCAGTACCATTCGCCACACCTGAACTAGGCTCTGACTTGAGATTTTTAGACCTGAGTCAAACTTTCAAATTTGGGTCCTCAATGTATAATATTTATTCAATTATATTTTCTTTTTTTAAGAAACACACAAAAATTTTCACAAACTAAAGATATAAACTCAAAATCTAACAAAAAAAAACATTAGAAATTCTATTTATATTAAAAATATTTTTAATACAATAAATCTCTTACTTAAACTGCTCATTTTTTCTAAAATAGTAACTAATAATAGTAATATAAGGGCAAGATTTTATATATTCATTTTTCTCTATTGTAATTTAATACCACCCTTTGGATGCTCTTAACTATTTTTGGTTGTTTTTAACTAAACTAAAGTTATCACACAAAGAGAAAAGAAAATTTTTTGACCCTTTAGGGCTTCGGCCTTGAATCCATCAACTCTTAGAACTCTATTCAGTTGCAGGTGTGACTGAACTTCTATTCCATATATCATACACCTACTTTCATTTATGACTTCACACTTCCACACCAATTTCCCCATCCCAATGAATATGTCTGTTGATTAGTTTATTTCTTTATATTTCTCTTAGTTTCCTCGTTTTTCTTTCTTGAATGGATTCTGATCCTAACAACTGTTATCAGAACATCACAACACCCGAACTTCTATTTTAAATATCATACGCCATTTCGTCAACCCATTTGCCCACCATCTCAATCTGTGGTCGAATCAGTTTACCCTAAATTTCACTTGTATCAGTCGCAGTATTCTTCAATTCCAACATTTCAACCGACCTTACTTCCATCTATTTTGCCTCAACACCAAATTCCAGATCCCACACATGTTTCTTGTCCTCGCAAGTCGTTGAGAGGTTTCAAATGTAGTGTCGCCACGGCAACAAAGTCTAGAGCTGTCAAAAAGACCTGAAATTCAGATTTGAACAAGAAGATTTATTTCTTAGGTGGCCAGAAGAAGGCGTCTTCTTTTCAAGGTATGAAAAAATATGTCGAAGATGGTGTTGAGACGGTTACGCATATGAAGGCCAAGAGTGATATCGGCAGTGATTCTCTTATTCGTAAAGTTAATGATAAGATTAGTCATGTTGTCAACATTGCTGGCATTGGTATGGAATTGCAGTTACTGAAGGACTCGAAGACATATATTTCTAAATACCGTAATGATTATGGACTAAAAGAAAGAGGTACTTCCTTATCTTCCCTTGTGAGACGTGCATCACTCAAGTTGTCACCAAAGGGTTTTGGGGTGCTGAAAAGGAATGATGCTGCTTACATGCTTGATCTACCTCGTTTCTCAAAGAATCACCCAAATCATATATCGTTGTTGAAGTTACATGGGAGTGATTATGTTTCAACGTTTCAAGTTCTACCCCACTTTGATGTCGTGCCAAGGGAGAGTTCATTTGTGCCAGTAAGAAAGAAGAAGAGGAAAAAAAGAAAAAAAAGAAAGAGTCTATTGTCAAGCACGAAGATCTTCGGGATAGCAAGGATTGCAGCAGCCGTGGACGGATTGCTTATCAAGGGGGGAGGAATTGTTAGGACTACTTCTTATTCCTCTTTCATGTTAGTAGGTGTTGTGTATGGGGCTCAGCCCAAAGTTGTATTAGGATAATTAAAGGCCCATCCGGCCCAACATTAGGTAGTTATCGAAGTAGTTATTATTTAGTTAATTTATCATATATATATATAGTTTCCTTCCAGAGCGGTATCCCGTTTTGAAATTAAAGTGTGAACCTCCTTATTTCACTCACTTTCAGATAACATTTCCACATCTCAACAGTACAATGTCTAGAACACAATGTGTAGATCATTCATGCAAAGTTTCATCCAATTTGAAGATCATTTGGGTACCGAATTCGATTAAATAAATCAACAGAACATAAACTATCCAAACAGAACCGTTCGTGTAAGTCACGATTACGGAAGCTCAAATGATCTTCAAATTGGATGAAACTTTGCAGAAATGATTTACACACTGTGTTCTAGACATTGTACTATTGAGATGTGGAAATGTTATCTGAAAGTGAGCGAAATAAGGAGGTCCACACTTTAATTTCAAAGCAGGACACCGCTCTGGAAAGGAATTGTGTATATATACAGCTTTTCTCAGCTACAAACGTCTGCACCAATGGTTTTGGTGCGGATTTTCATTTTTCCACTACTTTTCGATTGAATTTTCTCATCTCCACCGTCTAGTATCTAGATAATATTATGTAGATCATCTCTGCAAAATTTCAGCCAATTTAGTAATCGTTAAGACCCTTAAAATTGCGTCTTTCTGTTATAAACATGAACGGTTCATGTTTGACAGAATTCAGTCAGTCCATTTATTTTTCGAGTTTGAGGGCCTTAAAGATTACCAACTTGGCTGAAATTTTGCAAAGATGATCTATACAATATTATCTAGATACTAGACGGTGGAGACGGGAAAATTCAATCAAAAAGTAGTGCAAAAATGAAAATCCGCACCAAAACCATTGGTGTGGACGTTTGTAGCCAAGAAGCCTTATATATATACAGAGCTTCTCAGTTGCGGACGTCTGCATTTATTCTTACGGTGTGGATTTCCACTTTACACTCACTTTTCAATCAAATTTTCACATCTCCACCGTCTAGTATTTAGATATTAATGTATATATCATCTTTGCAAAATTTCAGCCAGTTTGGTTATCATTAAGGCACTCAAAACTGTGTTTTTCTGTTATAAACATGATAGTTCAAGTTTGACAGAATTATGTTCATCCAATGGTTTAATCAAGTTTGAGTGCCTTAATGATAACCAAATAGCTAAAATTTTGCATAGATGGTCTATACATTAGTATCTAAAGACTAGATGATAGAGATGTGAAAATTCGATTGAAAAGTGAGTATACATATTTTCTCATGTGCGGATGTCTGCATTTATATATATATATATATATATATACAATTGTTATATATATATATATATATATATATATGTTTAAGTAAATTATGTTTCTGTCATTCTGTTATGTGTCTTGCCCTAATACACGTAGGATTGGTTAATCCGGTTTCCTTATTAGAATAGATTACAGTTGATAGAACTTCTAGATCATTCGGGAGACTCTAGGTAATGCCTATAAATAGGCCTTTTCTATCAATGAATGAGTAGACAGTTATTCTCATTATCTTTTCTCCTTCAACACGTTATCAGCACTTTGCTCTGACCTGAGCTTGATAACGAAACCCTAAAACTGAAAAATCCTAACATTTTTTGCCGCCATAACCATCGATTTTGACCTGAGCACCCAGACATTTTTTCTGGGCACCCTCCTTCCCTGAGCGACATCGGTGACCTCCACCCGGCAGCCCTAGCATCTCGGTCGAAGCCCAGCAGCCTTGACCTAGCCTTGGTCGAGCCCTAGTCTGCCTCCTTCCCCGGCGATCTCCCGCCTCGCCACCACTTCCCCGACGGAGCGCAACTCTCCCACCTCCTGCACAACAACCCAGCGCGACGCAAGTCAGCCCCCTCGATCTCGAAGCTTCACCACGCGCCCACCCTCACCACCCCGAACGCCGCTACACGAACGGCCGGCAGCCTTGCAGCCATCGTACACCGACCCAGCCTAGCTCCGATCGGGTTCTGCTTGACCCGGATTCAAGCATCCAACCCGAAACGAACTGAATATACGAGAGGAAAAACAGTAAATTTGCCCCTCTGGGTAAAAAAAAATGTTTTTACCTCAGAGTAAAAACAATTTATTTACTTTAGTAATTCTTTAATTAGTTTTACTTCTTATATTTACATACATTATATGGTGAATGTGACTAACCATATGTCATATTTTTTCATGAAATTTTTCGCGCGACGGATCGCGATGGAATTATGAGAGCAACTTCTCTACACGCACGTGGAAGTACGTATGAAAATTAAAATGACAACTTCTCTTACATGACAAACTAGCAAGTAAGCTTTTATAAAAGTTGCCACCACTTTTGAATTTTAATTTCATAGTCGGGCTTCGTAGCCTTCTTCTACCCCCACCTTTCTTATAACGTGGGTTGATGTGAGGACTTGGGACCCCTCATATCGAAGTTGAAATTTGTGACGGTTTGACAAGTCACGGTATTACGACGAAATATTGTCGTGGTTAATAAAAGGACAAACATCGATTTGCGACGGAAATTGTCGCGGTTAACATCGATTTGTGACAGAAATTGTCGTGGTTAATATCGATTTGTGACGAAATTTGTCACGGTTCACATCGAATTGAGTTACCATAAACCTTGGTCTTGACCTAATTCAATACTTGAAATTAATTATCGTATCTCGATAATTGTTAATCTTCCATCTTGTTGTTGAAATATTTGATCGAAATATGAGCCCTGAATTTGACATAAAAAAAATGTGACAAATTTCATGTCACGATTTCTGAAGAGAGGGAGAGGCAACGCCTCGAAACCTATATATCATAAAAAGATTGGGCCAACAAATGAAAGAAAAATCTTGTTATTGATGTGGTTCTACATCTGTTCATTAATTGCAAAGAAGCAATAATCTGGTCAATGTACAAGAAATATATGGAGTTCTTGAAACAAGAAACTCACTATATGGAAGAAGATGAGATCACTATTCTCACAGTTACAGATTTTAAAAGCAAAAGGTATATTGTGAAAAATATGAAGTGCATGACTTCGGTTTAATAGTCTAAGTGACTATAAATCCGTTTATTTTTCCAAGTTTTGTGAAGGCATACACCTCACATATTTGACTAAAGTTACTTAGTCGTTATATTCTGAACTAAATTCATGGTCAAGACCTCAGTACAATTGTTGGCATATACATTCGAATTTTGTCTTGCACATAAGGTTCGATCTACATAAGCTATATGCAATATTACAATGTGACACTACATTGGATTACATTAGACCACCAGTTATTATAAGGTGACGTTTCTAAAGGCTAAAATATGATGATGTGGCGAAATTCACATCGGTTTTTGGATCAAAAGAGGATTTGTGATGTCAAGTATGGCACAATGTACACTTATACAATTACAAAAACATTGCAAACAAGGGTAGTTTTCTACACTCTTCAGCTGATTCACAATTGCACAAATGAATTTGTGTTATGCTATATGTCATCCAAAATTAGATGTTGAAAAATCCTCATTTTTCTCTTCAAGATCTAATAGTGAGACGTTGGCGATGGCACCGCCCCTATGTATAACGCTCACGACCTGTTTTGCCAGCTTTGGCATGTTCTAAACTTTGTTTTGTCCATATTTGTAGTATTACATGTGATGGAATGCACTCTAAAGGGTTCCAAAACCTTTTTTCAATCTCCATCGAAATTGTTAACATATTCGTTTTCTATGTCTTGACATAAGACTGTTGTCTCTACATTCCAGTATATAAATGTGTTGTAGCGAGATTGAGTGCTTAGCTTATTACAAGGAATAGACAACGTACTATTCATAGATTTAGTGTTTATAAATCCGTTGTGACTACGATGATTAGATCATCACAAATAATCAAAGAGCGGATTAATGCTCAAGTTTCAATGCCTAATGACGTTATGATTAAAGTCACACATGCTCTTTATGCATAAGGAAACAATCGAACCGTGCTATGACTTAATGATATACACGCCAACGTTTATCACCTGTAAACACAATGTGAGAATTGATGAGAATTTCTTATGTATCACTATAATGAATGCGCAACATTCATGAGTCACTAAGATTCGGTTAATTGAATCGGTTATTGTCACCAATGATGAGAATGGAGACATCGACTCATTTAGGCTTTAACATAAATTGTCCGGGATAATTTTGGACGTGTTTTGATGATTCGTATACTATAGAGTAAAAACTCTCACGAACATCCTTTCTTTTGAGCAAAGTAACCATTGAGATCAAAGATCACCAAAATATAACTTGGTGGAGCCATGAGCAATGCTCACGGCCTATGAATGACATTAAAGCCATTTGCGTCATCCTCCTATACAATGGAGGCACTGCTCATACTTTCATAAGCAAATATGACGCAAAAGAATCCCCCATGATCTCTCATTAGCCATGCTCATTAATCGTTTTGTAAAGCCTATTCCTTGGCAAATATTAGGAGCGACACCCTCCTACGCTAAAGACAATGTGTATAGACTAGCATATAAACAAGATGTCAAGTCGTTGTTCACTAAGTAAGATATTACAATGTCTATAAGTGATTCTACAAGAATGATACATAAGATGTTGGTTTAATGGCTTCTCATTGTTCACTTTGAGGCATAATGATACTATGGTGATGTTCACAATGGTTTAACTCAAACCATAACAATTAGATGTTATGGGGAATCTTAACAATGATTGAAAAGTTGAAAAAACCTAGAATTTCTGGTTTTTTCAGCTTGCGGACCAGTCATTGTGAAGACCGGTTCATTAAATTTTAGACCGGTTCTTGAGGTTCTATTTGTGGTCACGGATTTCTAGATTCCAAGCCTACAGATTACAAAATTTAGTGGCATTTGGAGACGTGGAAGGTGGTGAACCGCTCAACATAAGTGTTCACGGATGTCCAGCGACTCCGACGTACGGTTCGTCACGTTTTAAGCCGGTTCCATTGTTGAGGCTGCGGTTTTGCAATCCTAACGCCCATGTCTACCTGCATACAAAATTTGGTAGCGTTTGGAGCTCTAAAAGATAGTGAACCGTTAAAGGAAGAGTAAAACAGAGGTCCGATCATTCTGGCAGTCGGTTCAACAGGTTTCTTTTTAACCGGTCCCGGCGGTGAGGCCAGCGGTTTTTTGGACCAGTATGACCAACGACTATAGATTGTAGCAGGGTCATAGTTTTACTTATTCATCTTTTCCTACCATCATTCAAATCTTTATGTTACGGTTGTAACGGTATGCATATTTATTAACAGATTGAGTTAAAATTCTGCAATCTATATTGTCCACATGTTGTATGTGCCAAATTGTGCCTCCTTAAGAACATAATGATGGGTTATTTATGATGAATATTGTCTTTGAATAAGACATGAGCTTCCGACTATAGTCCGCTTATATAAGGACCTTGACATGCGATCTCTTTTATGTCACTTTGATGAGCCAGTCTTCCCGTTGTTAGGGGGAGATAAGAACAAGAATGTTCAAGTAGAACGACTTGGAATTGTCGTGGTTTATCCCTACTGTATCTCATCAAGTTCCCTAAAGTGACGAGATCACATATACATGCTGCAAACATGCCTGTAAGGATTGATGTCCGGATAAGGACATGTTGATGTCCGGATAAGAGGACATGTTGATGTCTAGATAAGAGGACATGTCGTCACCCATAGATGGTGGCATGGTGACACCAAAAATTTGGTAGATGGTGTCGCTAGGTTATGGCTCCCACGGTTTAAGGGGAGGCCACTTGGTTCGATACATACTTGCCAAGGAAGAATGCGAGTTTGGCACAACTTGATTATTTGATCAATGATACTCATTCGTCTATTATTTCTAGATTATGGTCATCATTGGGGGACGCCTCAATATCAATACCAATCCATATAGAGATCTCTACACTTAGAAATTACACCGGTGTACATGATGACGTGTTTTAATGAGTTTGATATCGAACCATACTTCGTTTAGAAAATACCAACGTTATAGATTGGCCTAAATGGAAAGATGTGATCCAGTTTAAACAAAGAGATAGTGTTTTGGTTAGGTGATGCCGACACCCCAAGTGTGAACTCTATCAGTTATGTCTTTATTAGAAAACGTAGTGAGAAAAAGAGTTTAGACTCACCTTCTGGCGCAAGGTCTCTCACAAACGCTCTGGAATCGACTACGATGAGATATACTCTCGTAATGGATGTCATTGCACTCCACTACCATGTCAGTTACGTAGTTTTCCAAAAAAACTGAATAAGCAGCTTGTGGTCACCACTTATCTCTATTGAGAACTAAGAGATGTACATAAAGATCTTGAATAGATCGGTTTTCACCCAAATCAAGTGGCTCCTGACCACGAAGCATGTTTGCAAGGTATTTGCTTAGTATCTACTTGATGGGGAAGAAATATGAAGAATTATGCCTATTTGCGTGTAAATTCTGGATGAATAGTGATGAACTCTTGTTAAACTAAGAGATGCAACTGATCCCAAATTAAGAATGAAAGGATCTTGGGAATACTTGGTCTTGAAAGTAAGGACCGTTATTGATCGATGATGCTTATTCATTTGTTGGCTTAAGGCAATCTAAAGGATGATGAAGTTATGCCTATATCACTATATGTATCCTTTGATCGATCTAAATCTTGAGAAGACTTGTTTCGTCCATATGACATAGAAGTCTTGGGAGAAATTCTCCATCTAAGTACGGTAGCATATTCATGTACTTGTTACAATATGCTAGACTCGACATCTTATTCACTATAAACTTGTAAGGCCAAGTTCTCCTTAGTCATTCAACTCTCTAACGGTCGAGCAACTTCACTTCCTCTTAGATGAATGTGAAGGAACATCAAGGTAATGGCCGGATGCGCCCACGCAACGCCAATGTAATGGCAGTGATTCCTTCTAAGAAAGGTTCAGGCTTATTCATCCCTACAGAAAGACACATCAAATGCGAAATCAGAATTTGCCCAATTTCGTAGGTCAACTTCCACCAGACCTACATGATAGCCCACTCATTGGAAAATGGTCAAATTGGTACCATTGGAAAGCTCTACGTATCTACTTTCAAAGGACACCAACCATTTGATCACATCTATCATATTGAGTGAGTTATGGCTATTTTCCTAAAGTAGGACGGATCTGTTCCAGAATCTGCTTTGGCAGAATAGTAAACTTCGACAGAGCTTTATGATCAGCTCATGATGAAATAGGTTATGGACCTTATATGGTTGGAAAGCTGCGTGTGTCTAGTTTCCAAAAAGTTTTACGGTTTATCCATACCTATTGTATCGAAGACGTTATGACTGTTTAAGTACACGAAGGTCATGCCATGTGTGAATCTGATTTTCAGCGCGAAGTTATGTTTTGAGTTGTTAGACAACCTTCTCCTTAAAGATCAAAGTAATGCTAAGCATAACAAGTCTGATCTAAGGATGTTGTGGCTGGATTTAATGAATAAATCGTTGCCCAAGTCTACTTTTGAAGTATGTGAAGTGCATTGGCTTGCGCCGTGTATCTGTACTCCGAGATTGAGTTACCAATCATGGGGAGTCGTGTGTAGACATCAGGGGGAGTCTACATGCATCACATGTTATCTTCAATTGTAGTTGGTGTGTTGTACTCTTTTTCCCCTCGTCCAAGTCTTTTGTTTTACCGTGAGGTTTTTGTTTACTTGTCAAGGTTTTTACCGAGGCAACACTATAAGCACCATATCTTATTAGGGACGCAACACAATGTGGAGTGTTTAAGGAAATTATGTTTCCGTCCTTCTGTTATGTGTCTTGCCCTAATACATGTAGGATTGGTTAATCCGGTTTTCTTATTAGAATAGATTACAGTTTATAGAACTTCTAGATCCTTCGGGAGACTCTATGTAATGCTTATAAATAGACATTTCTATCAATGAATGAGTAGACAGTTATTCTCGTTATATTTTCTCCTTCAACAATATATATAAAAAAATATAGTTGTTATTTAGTTATATTCTTAGATTCCTCTTAATTTCCTGGTTTTCATTTCTTAAATGGATTCTGATCCTAACAGCTAACCCGTAACCCGTTAACTAATGTGTGGAAACGGATTGCACTAATGGAACCCATATAACCCGCGAAGAGAAAAAAAGAAAAAAAAAAGAGAAACCTTGACGGAACCCTATTGGACTCTCTCATAGTCATTCTTACTCAACCAAGAACGCCGACTCAGTCGGCTACAAAATCGTCGGCGAGATCAGCTCCGGCGTCATCGCTATCGTTTCTTTATCGTCTGTTCTCCTCGTTCTAAGGTAAGCTTCCAATTTAGTTCCATCACTTCTCCCCTAAACTCAGTAACTCAGCTATAAGCTTATACATTTTTATTTTTTATTTTTTATTTTTCGTTTCTGATTTCTGATTTCTGATGACTTTGTGGAGTTGTATATGTGATATTTGTAATGGGTTTTGTATTGGAAATTTTTTTTATTGAGTTCTTGTATTGGGTTTAGTCACTTAAATCTGTTTTTCTATTGGATTCATACTTGATGGCATTAGTTTGTTGAGTTGTTTCGAATGTTCATTAGGATTTTTATTCTGTACAATGGCTTAAATGGATTCCAGTTGCTCCAAAATGCCATATGTGGATTTCAATTGAATTTCGAACTTGTTGATGGTTATAGAGGAAATCAGAACAGTGGTTTTATTTTTGAAGAAACATGGAGTTTGATAATTTGGATCACTGGAACCATTCAAGGCCTTGACTTGAGAGTTTTATTTTTGTTCATTAGCTTTTTCAGTAATATCAAATTGCTTTGATATTGTTACCTTCAATTGTAAGATGAATCAAACTGTCTCACTGGTGTGTGACTTGAGGCTAAAGTTTCTGTAATTTAGTGGTATTTTTTACCCTCATACTCGACTGAAGCAATGGTTTTTATCTCATCATCGAATAGTTTCCAAATATAGATACTTCTGGAGGAATGAGAAAATGCGGTTTAGCTTTATGTTGTTTTCATATCAACTTTATTGGCAATTGATGTTTAAGGTTTACAACGTTGTGTACTCACTTGGTAAGAGGTGTACTGTACTTTGATATGTGCCGAGATTGATTGATGTTTTATGGAGAGTGCTAATACTATTAGTATATGCTTTTTGGAGTATTCTTGAAGAAAGTATTGGCTGTAGCTTCAATTTAGACGAGTTTCAGAAAGTTTTGTTTTCATAATCTTAGGCACACAATTAAGTCAAGATCATTGTTTGGTTGGGTGGAACTTGATCAGGCAAGGTTTTAAGAAGTGAAGTTGGGCTATGTAGTAACATAGGTTTTAATCGTTTCATTAGCATGTTGCTTTAGTCTGTATTTTTTTTGTTTGAATTGGTAAGGTATTTGGTATGTTTATGTACAGGAATGTACAATAGTAGTTATAGAGTTCTGGCACCATTAATTGATTGAAGTGTTTTGAGTAATGGGTATTGAACTATTGATCAGAGTCATCTGATAGTCTAGGATACAAAGTAGTATTGCTTAGTTCAGTGTGATCAATGCACATTCTTATTGGGTATAAATTTGAATAGAGTTAATCATGTTGGATCTTTATGTTTGTGGTCCATTACCCGTAAGACTCTTACCAGTTACCGGGGGTTAATAGGCTTCTTCTGTGAGGTATAAACTACTACCCAGGTCCAGCGCAAAACTAATAAATGGTTTCAATTTTTTCACCATAAACGTCGTTAACCTCCAGACCGCTTCCCTCTTTAGGGTTTCATCACAACCGTCCTCCCATTCAATTTCACAGCTGCTTCCTCTGTAGAACCAATCCCCGGCTTCATCTTGCTGAAATTAGTACACCGATTATTACCTTCCTGTTTATATTTTCTCCGCTCGTGCTTATAACACAATTGAATGATAGGATTGCTGTTTTCTCATATAATTTTTGAATTGAATCTACTCTGAGACTGTAAAATTGAATTCTGAGATCAGATGATTAAGCTGTTGTTTTATTTGTCAAGATTATCCACTAATTTGAATCGTTTGGAACTTTCTTGAATCTTGTTTCTGGTTTTTCTTTTAGTAATTTCCTGTTTATAGTTTTTTAAGAGATGCTCAATTGTGCTCTAGTGTAGCCTAGCTCATATATGTGTTGTTGTTCTTATTGAGTATGAGGCTATGAATTAAAAGTGTGTTTCTTTCGCCTCAACTTGTTCTCGAATTGGGGTTGTGCTGGTTAATTTTGCTATGTGGTGGAGTCATGGAGTCTAATACATTTTTATAGTTCTAATGTTGAAAATGTTTCAAACCGGCTAGTTTTGTTTCGTTGCAGCTGAGTGTGTTGCTCACATGAAAAATTGTTAGGTGGTGATATAGGATTTTTGTTTTCATTTATTGTCATTTGTTTGCTTCACAACTTCAGATTCTTAAGAATATAGGAACATGTGTTATATATGTGTTAGGTCGATTATTTGTGCTGGTCAAACTTCTGATGTCATCTGACACTTGCAATTATCTTGTTGTTAACCATTATGCAGATGGGGAAAAAAATGAAGAATAAAACAGACAGGGGGGTGATTGTTTCTAATCCGGTTATTGATTTGAAGTCTATTATTCATCAGCATTCTCAATTCATGGACAAGCTAGTTGAGCTCATCCCTGCTAGGTTCTATTTACCGAATGATGAGGATGATAAGCCATGGTTTCAAGGCCTAAGCAAGCCTGCAAAGGCTTCAGCTAAGAAGGAAACAAAGAAAAACATTAAGCAAGCTCGCAGGGATCGGTTGGATCCAGAGAAGTCTTCTACAACAACCCTTGATTTGCTAAAGCAAAGTTTGGAAAAGGAGAAGTCGAATGAGGATGATAGTGATAGTGGTGAAATGGAGACTAAACCTGTGGTGCCTGGTCTGGAAGGTGATGACAGGTCAGTGACATATGAGGAACTGCAGCAACGGCTTCGTCGTAAAATTGAACAGTTTCAGTCTGGTCGCAATTGTGGAGTTTCAGAGAGAGCAAGGAAGAGAATTGAAAGGAAGGAGAGATATGAGAAAGGGGCTGATGACAGGAAACGGAAGAGAGAAACTGCATCTGATGAAAAGAAACTTATTGGTACTGATTCAGTGAACAAGAATGTTGAACAAGAGGTTGCAGAGGCTTCTAAAGGGCTCACATTCAGTCGTGTCAAACTTGGGGATGATGATGACGTTGGAAAGAAGAAGAGAAGACTGTCAAAGGCGAAGGAGCTTGAGAGGGCCAAACAGTTGGAAGAAATGAAGAAAGATCCAGAGAAAGGCAAGTCTCTGTTGTGGAAAACAGCAACCAGTAGAGCTGCTGGGGTCAAGGTTCATGATGATCCAAAGTTGCTGAAACAAAGCATTAAAAAGGACCAAAAGAAGCATCAGAAGAATGCTGAGAAATGGAAGGAAAGGGTTGAAACCACACACAAATTGAAACAAGACAAACAGAAGAAGAGATCTGATAATATATCAGCAAAAGTTGATGAGAAGAAAAAGCGCAAAATCGCAAAGAGAGAGAAGAAACTAATGCGGCCAGGATTTGAAGGTCGCAAAGAAGGTTATGTCAATGGGGGTGCATAAACTCTCATTACTGATTGGTAAGCTTCTACCATTGTATGGTTACTAATAGAAGCACTAGTATAAGCAGGATATGAAAGGTCAGGGGAGGTTAAGTGGAGGAGTTGTGTTCTTCTAGGGCTCCTCCTGGATTTTCATCTCCCCTTTTTGTTATTTGTAATTCCGACTATTTACATTCTGGAATGAGTACGAATCCTTTTCTTTTTTCTCCTATTTTTTTGTTTGCAAGTACTAAGTAGAGCACAGATCAGTTCAAATGTGGCGTATCAATTTCTTTTGCCAGCGTTTGTTGCTGATACCTGATGCCCTCAAATTGGGCTTATAACACTTGTTGCTGATGCCTGATTCCCTTTGTGTTAAGAAGTAGTCACTTAATGCTACCTAGTCCTGCTTTCCTACAGAAGATCCTTGAATCTGCCACAACCAGACAAATAAAGGGAGGTTTACAGAAAGCAACACGCAACTGAATATCCCACGACAATAAATTCAAGGGGAAAACCTCCGAATATTAACTTGGCTATTTCTTACGGGATCTGATTGCTCATTTTCATAATGAATGTCATTTAATTCCAGGATCTGCTTCATTTTTCATAATGTAACACATCTCTGATCATTACAGGGGAAACGACTGAAGTTGAAAATGTCGCTTTTGGCTTTTCCATTGTAATGGAAGAACGTTCATATTCATAATGAATGTCATGTTGTTTTCTGGATCTGGTTGTTCATTTTTCATAATGTAACACATCTCAGATCATTTCTGGGGAAAAGACTGAAGTTTAGAATGTAGCTTTTGCCTCTTCCATTGCAATGGAAGAAAGTTATACAAGGCCTCTACCATTGTAATGGAAGGAAGTTATGGAAGAAAGTTCGAAACGTCGCTTCCAGCTCTTCCATTGCAATAGGTGAAAGTTAGAATAAAGATATACATGGTTAGGAACTTAGGATATGCCTATAGCACTCGAGTGAAGCAATATAACTGGTTCATCAACTGCTTGTAGTCTTTGCATGTAACATTTCATGAAAGAAAAAAATCTGATAAGATGCTACCATGCATTTGATTGAAATGAAGAACATACATTGTACACCTGATGTACACATACTGCTGAAAACAAATTCTCACACATGTAGTACAAACATGCCCAACGCAAGCCTCCCTGGGTTACTAACAACACTAATGTACACCACAAAGTAAAACTTGAAATTCCACATCAAATGTTGAAATACAACCCCCTCCCTGAAAAGAAAGGGAGACGATAAAAGATAGTTGTTCCCACCTAATGTGGGACTGAGACCCTTCTAAAATGACATTCTTAGACCACCCTAGAAGCAGGGACTGCAGTTCCGCCCTTGTGGATTGGATCGACACTGCCGGCAGCTGTAGGGTAGTCGGTGTCACGGTAACCGGGACCATACTTGCTGCTGAAGATACCAGCATGGATTAGCAAGAGATACAAAAGCTGGGTGAATGTCAAGATTATTATGAAAGCCTCCAAAACCCTCAACCTCCATCCCCTGTATCCTCCAACATTGATTTGCTTGCATGCGAGTCTGTTTGAATCAAAACAACACAAATCATCTGAATAAGTTCACAGTTCGAAAACTGAGGAAGTGTTATATGTGAACTTGATTTAGTTGAAGGCTAATTTATTTTTACCCAAAGGCTAGTGCAGTGAGAGCCCAAGCCACAATTGCTGAAGATCCTGCTGCAGCTAGACTGTCACTCCTCCAGGCTCTGAGATGGCCTGCTCCAGCCAACTTCGACGCTACTCCCATCACACCAGCCATTATGGAGAAGATCAGGAAGAACATTGTTGCACCATTTCCTCCAAAACCTATTCAATATTTCGCTGTCAGCATTTGGCTTCGACAAAACATAAATAGGAAAACCTTGAAGTGAAAATGAGAAAATATATACTCACTTGGGTGGTTGGTCTGGCCATTGATGAGCCTGTTAAGGCACCAACTAGCAAACCCTACTACGATCAAGTACATGATCAAGTTGAGAAACAGCAAAGGAGCTGCTATGTTTCTTCCCACCGTCGCCATATCTTTCTTCCTTTCACAAGTTGGCAACCAATCGAAACAGCTGAACACTTATTTTCTTTTCTTACAAATGCTTTAACAACAAAGACGATGAGTACTCTGTGTTTGAGCTTGGATGATGATCTTCTGGTGAGAGCTAGGAGGTTGGATGAGGATCTATATAGAAGAGCAAGGCAGCTGAGGTGAAAGTGAATGGTGTTAGCTGAAAGATACGTGTTAAGCAGGAGAGTTTTGCATGTGGATCATTGGTTACAGGTGGTACGACACTTGGCATAGCTTGGTGCTTCTACTTCCCATAAAACCCTCTTTGGATAATCTTCTCCCACTCTTGGAGTTTAAACTTTTAAAACGAACGTTGCATTATCCACAACCAGATATATAGAAGCTCTAACACGCTAGTCACCTACACTCCAACGCCAAGGATATCAAATGTAGCCAAAATGAATTGGATTAGGATCATTATCATGATGGGTGCTCAGTGGCATGACACCATGTGTGATTATGATAGTCAATAAGATCATTCACTCGGTCACTCTTTCAAAGCTAGCTAGTGTGATAATCATCCACCCTTGCTTTGCTGACATTGCCAAGTCATAGGCATATTCTTGAATCCCATGCTTTGTTAAACACAAGTTCTCCCAACTTTTCCAATGGAAGAGAAGTTTTCAGGTAACTTGAGCAAGGTACTATACCGCGCTGCTGCATTTACTCCTTGGGTAAAGCATGTCTTGTTGAAAGTAAACTGGATGGTGGATTGTGGTGAAACTTTCATGCTTAGGATAATTTGTTTAACCTGTCGTCTTGCCCATTTGGGTTACTTTCATGCGTCGATGTATCTTTTCTTTGCTCCTTTAGTATGTATAATCAGACAGTTCTTTGTTATCAAATCAGAGTTCAGATATACACATGTACAACACGATTTCCAGACAACTTGGTGTTCAAATTTCAAGTATACGGTCAACAATAACAAGAGAGAGCTCAAGCTTGAGACGTGAGTGTTCCATTTTTCTCCAGGTCACGTAGTCTTGCTCGTTCCATCTTCCGTTTACGCCACTCTTCCAAGGCTGCAGAACATAATACAAATTGGTCAATCTAGTTCATTACAATAAATAAATTCCGAAGGACTACCACAAAACATTTACTCGAATCATGAGGACAAGGTAATTTTAAAAAACTGTCGTATCCATTTCATATACAGACGACAGAAATTCATACAAGAATCAATGAAAACTAAATCCAGCATCAAAAGCAAGCACAATATGAATGAATAGCGTTTTGTGAGTTCCCCCGGTAGCAAATTCTAAATCAAGAAGGAACATTTTATCTGCACTAGGGTAACATACATGATACTTCTGGACACATGGTCTGACACATTTAAGGTCAAAATGCATTGAGACTGTTTACAATATCATCAATTGTTCTTAGTTCTTCATACACTTGTATATGCAAAATGGACATCAGAGAAATGCAATCATGTATAGGATTTTCAACTCTAAATAGACACAGAGATTTTCAACTCCACAACCTAGAGTCCTAGAGAGACATGGTATGATTGTAATACAAGACAGGCATGCAGAAAACCTGTATCCGCAACTAAAACCTGTTTACAAATGCCTGATAGCCCACTACTACAGTTTAGCTTAGGAACAATTACTAAGTGATCCTAAAAAAGGATCAATAGCTGCTTGACAAATAAAAGCAATTATGTATGGTAGAGAAAGACATGTTCACCTTTCAAGCTGTTAGCATCGTTAGCTGAATGCAGATCCTTCAATCTTTTTGAGAGGTCAACTGCAACTGTTTGCCTTGTCTCTTTCTCTTGGACTGTTTCTGGTTCTCCAGATGCTTCTCGTTGGATTTCCCTCACCTGACAAGAGAAATTTTTTTACATGGGCACTACCACTTCATTTATGTTAAACAAGCAGTCGCAGAAACATTTAACTAGAGTTGTAATAAATACTTACCCTATTTATTAGTTCCAAAGGTTGCATTGCAAGACGGATCTCTTCAGATTCTCTAACATACCTGAGTGTGGCTGCAGTTGGAATATGAATTATGACATCAGATTGTTCAATGTACATAAAGAGATTTTTATAAACAGTACATATGAAATGCAAATAAAGTCAAGAATATCATTATAAATCATGAATTTTTTTTGTCTGCAGAGCAGCAGCCTTATACAGTTTCAAAGTTTCTCCTAGAACTGCAACCGCTCAGGCAAAGAAATGTGTTAACAATCACCATATTGTACAACAGTTTCTTCTAATTAGCTCATTGCGACCATCGGCTTAGGTTCCAATTTTTGTACTTCACACGTTCACAGTGAGAAGGCATCAGAATCTGGTCTAAAGGAATGAAACCTTCCCTCCTTTAAACACCGCAAACCATAACACATCTTAATTTTGCCCCCTCCCCCTCAAAAGGTAAGCACAGCTCTTTCAAATTTCACTGTTCCAAAACTGGACCGTGGATTCTAGCCAACCTACATGTATGTTCTATTATCAGCTAATAGGTAGATGGCCTCTCCTATGGAATAATCCAAAATTCATCATTAAACTTTTCCATTCCTCCAACAATAAACTGCCACGCTAAGGAACCTGCCCCAGCCTGGTGTTTCTTTGCAGATTTGTATATGACACCGTAAATAGTTTTGTAAAATCTATCAAGCTGGTCCACCAAGCCAAATTCCATGAACATGACTGGTTTATTAAGTTCTTTCTCACCATCTTCTTTGTGAGAAAGCATCCACTTGGTCACAAATTTCAGGTGGTCCTCCAATTCTAGATCATGAAACCTACCCAAATTTCAGTAACAAGGCCCTAGTAACCAAATAATGTGTCTCCTTTTTATCAAAGGGCAATATCTAGGTTCAATTTGATGGAGCAAGTAGTTAAATCCTCATGCTTAAGCCCTTAAGGGAAGGGGAAGACTACTTCTGTTTCAGTAGTCCAGACATTGGACCTAAATTGAAATAGGGACTAGTATATGTAAAAAAACTAACGATCCATATTGGAAGGAAGAGACGAAGGCACATCACGATAAGAAGCTGAACAAACTACTGAAGATGACAATCACCATCCTTGGACATTTACTCTATCCTTGGACATTTACTCTAAGTATATTTAGAGAAACTGTCTGTCTAAACAAAATTAATCTCGGTGTAAGGTGTTCCCTAGGACCTAAACCGCAAAAACGAATGAACTCTTCTCCTAAAAAACCGACAATGGAATTGGAATATGTGGTGTTGTATTCTGGTTCCCCATGGCTGCTCAACAGTCCCAGTTAGGTATTTGATCATTGGATTTAGTTTGATCATCAAGTTTTCAACTTTTGAGCTGTTCTGTATCTAAATTATGAAGAACTTCTAAAAAAAAAAAAAACCTACAAAACTAATGAACTCTTCTCCTATAGAACCTACAATGGAATTAGACTACGTGGTGCTGTATTCTGGTTCCCCAATCAAACCTCATGGCTGTTCAACAATCCCAGTTAGGTATTTGATAAATGGATTTACTTTACTAATCAAGTTTTCAACTCATGAGCTGTTCTGTATCCAAATTATGAAGAACTTCACATAAAACTCAAGTATAGGGATGCAATCAATACATTCCGAGACCAGTCAAGAACAAATCTTTGACAATTGGGTTCCTCAAGAAAAACCCACAACCCAAAAATGGTCATAAGTTTAGCAAATCCAAATGATGGGTTATCAAGCTATGCAAAGATGGACAGTACCCAAATGCCAAATTGTGAAGAAAAAGAGAGAGAGAGAAATGGACCTGAAGTGGGTGAGGATTTGGAGCGGGAAGGAGCAGAGGAGAGAAAGCCCTGAAGCAAAGGAAGAGCAGTGATGAGGTTCAGCAAGCACATCATTATGGTGGCGCTCCTGAACGACAATCTGGGCCTCCATTGCTGCTGTCCCTCCATTCCTATTCCTTTGTTGTTTTGGTGATTCATATTTATGGCACAAAGTGTGTGTCAGTGTTTGTTTATATATGTTAGCAGCGAACTAATTAAGACCAACCACCGTGCACGGCATGGCTATGACTTCAAAAGTGTCTTAACTCTTATGACCATACGCTTGATTTTACTCCCAGTTAACAACCTCGGTTATTTACAGGTGTGTGGCTTGCTGCTATGGTGATGCAGGTAACAAACAAACAAAGCTTGACATCTCTTATTTTACTCCAGACTCGAGTCAAGTTACCTTCTGTTTCGGTGAACAAAAGTTTGGAGAGTGAAATGCTATCCTACATTTCTACATTTCTACATAAGCTTAGTGACTGCAGTTAAAGATTGGGATCGAACTTTAACTCAACCACAAGCATGCACATACAAACTGAATTATCCCACAACTGTGTTCGGTAACTAGTCTACACTCCTACAACAACAGAGCTGCTCCATTTTTCATGGAACTTGATGTAGAAATTCATGTTGAGAAAATTTAAACTCAAAAAATGTATTAATATGAAAACTAAAAACTAGCTATACAAAGCTAGCAGCAAAAATATATACGCAGATGGGAGAGAGAACTCTAACCACCCTCAACAACTAAAAAACCTAAAAACATGGATCACCACAAAACACAAAAGATTTTTCCTAACAACTATGCCACCAGAAGACATGGAAGGAAATTAGAGACGATGTTGAGTACCCTGCACTCAACCATTTTAGCTGTTCCAACTGCCTCAACAGCAACAATATCTCAATACTCCCCCTCAAGCTGGATCGAGATAAAATCTTGATCCAAGCTTGGACATCAGATGCTCAAACCGTGCTGAAGAAAGAACCTTGGTGAAGATATCACCAAGTTGATCACATGATCTAGTGTACACTGTTTCAATGATTTTTGTTTGAACTTGATTTCGTATAAAATGACAATCAACTTCGATGTGTTTGGTTTGTTCATGAAACACAGGGTTAGCTGCAATATGCATGGCAGTCTGATTGTCACAATATAACATGATAGGGGAAGAATGAGAAATACCAAGATCAAGCAACAATGCCTTCAACCAAATAAGTTCACAAGCTATAGATGGCATAGCCCTATATTCAGCTTCTACACTGCTCTTTGCCACAACTGACTGCTTTTTGCTCTTCCAAGTAACTAGATTACCTCCAACAAATATGCAATAACATGTTGTAGATTTTCTATCCAATGCATTGCCTGCCCAATCTGAGTCTGAGTAGCCAATAATTTGAAAATGATCATGCTTCTGCATTGCAATACCTCTACTCACAGTACCTTTGAGATAGCGCAAGATTCTCTTAACAATATTGAGATGAAAAGAGGTAGGAGCATGCATGAATTGGCTAACTAAGCTTACTGCATAGGTAAGATCAGGTCTTGTGATGGTGAGGTAAATCAGCTTGCCTACAAGGCGTTGATACGAACTAACATCATCAAGAGCTGTACCAGGGGTGTCCAAATCAATTTTGATGTTCAAAGGAGTTCGAGCAGGCTGACAAGCTGACATTCCTGCTCCATCTAGGAGATCAACAACATATTTTCGTTGATTTAAGAACAATCCATTAGGAGTGTGAATCATCTCAATTCCCAAAAAATAATTTAGGGAACCAAGATCTTTGATTGCAAAAGCATCATGAAGTGCATCCTTCAACTTTTGAATCTCACTTTCATTATCTCCTGCAACAATGAAATCATCCACATAAACAAGAACAACAAGCTTTCCAATTGTGTTACTTCTTACAAACAAAGAAGAATCAGAATGACTTCTTTTAAACCCTGAGGAAATGAGAACTGAACGGAGCTTTGAATACCAAGCTCGTGTAGATTGCTTCAATCCATAGAGGGCTTTGTGGAGCTTACAGACCATACCAGCTTCATTTTCTCTTGGATGGCCTGGTGGGATCTTCATATACACATCTTCTTCAAGTTCTTCATGTAAGAATGCATTTTTGACATCCATCTGAGACAAACACCAACCAGAGTTTATGGTAACAGACAAAAGCACCCTTACAGTGTTCATCTTTGCTACTGGTGCGAATGTTTCCTTATAATCCACTCCAAAGGTCTGTGTAAAACCCCTAGCCACCAAATGAGCTTTCTGCCTCTCAAGAGAACCATCAGAATTATATTTGAGCTTATAAATCCACCTAGCTCCAACAAGCTTCTGCCCTTTGGGAAGAGGAACAATACTCCAAGTTTTGTTTTCATCTAGAGCCTGTAGCTCATCTTGCATAGCTCTCTGCCACTCAGGAAATTGCATTGCATCAGAAAAATTTCTTGGTTCATGATCTATAAGAATTTTAGTGAGAAAAACACATTGAGCACCATCAACAGAATCAAGACCAAGATCCACTGGATAACGTGTGGCATAAGTAACAAAATCATTCAGCCTTGAAGGAGGAAGGATTTCTCCTAGGTACCACAGGAGAAGACGGAGCAGATGAGGGGCTACTAGAAGAAGTAGAAGTGGACTGAGAAGATTCACTTTCATCTAGACTTGTAACTTGTTCCATGTGGTCATCGTTAGGAAACTGTGACTCTTGAGTTGTTTCAGCTTCTTCAACAATCTCACTAAAATCAGAATACCTTGGAGGAGGAAATAAATCACTGAGATTCTCCCCCTGAGACTGACCATCAGCAGCACAATAAAAAGGAAAATCTTCATGAAATTGCACATCTCTGGACACAATAACCTTCCTAGTTACAGGATTGTAACACTTGTAGCCTTTCTGTGTTGATGAATATCCAAGAAACATGCATTTTATTGCCCTTGGATCAAACTTATCTCTTCTATCAGCTTGAACATGCACAAAACAAATGCATCCAAAAGTTCTGAGATGGCTAATGTCAATTTTCCTTCCCTTAAGGACTTCAAATGGAGATTTAAATTGAAGAACACTACTAGGTAACCTGTTGATCAAATATGCAGCAGTTTGTACTGCATTAGACCAAAATCTTTTTGGAACATGAGTTTGCAGCAGTAAGGCCCTAGCTTTTTCAAGTAAATCTCGATTTTTTCTTTCTGCAATGCCATTTTGTTGTGGTGTGCCAACACAACTAGTTTGATGTAAAATGCCATGTTCACTTAGATAATTAGCCATGGTATAAGAAGTGTACTCAGTGCCATTATCAGATCTCAAAATTGAGATTAAAGAGTTAAATTGATTTTTAACAAGATTGTGAAAATCCTGAAAGCTTTTAAAAACTTCACTTTTGTGTTTCAACAGATAAACAAAAGTGGAACGAGTATAATCATCAATGAAAGTTACATAGAAACGATAGCCATCGAATGAATTAACTGAGGCAGGACCCCATACATCAGAGTGAACAAGCTCAAAAGGCTTGGTTGCTCGAGAGTGTGAAATGGGAAAGGGAGATCTAGTTTGCTTTGCCATATGACAAATTTCACACTCATGAGCAACCTTATAAGAATCTAGAAATATCCTAGACATAACATGAAAAGATGGATGAGCAAGTCGTTTGTGCCACAAAAGTTGTTGAGAAGCTGACTTGGAGGAGGAGAGGAAAGAAAATATTCTGAAAAACTGGAGAGTCTTGGACTGGTGAAGATATAGTACAAACCATTCAAAAAAAATCCCTCACCAATCTTCATCTTGGTTACTCGATCCTAAAAAATGATGTCATTAGAAGAGAATATAGCTAGACAATTTAGTAACTGAGTTGTTTTTCCAACTGAGAGAAGTTTAAAAGGAAACGATGACACAAACAAAACATTTGACTCAATATTTTTTGAAAAAATATGTAATTTTCCTTTACCACAAACTGAAACAGAATTTCCATTTGCAATGGAGACATGAGAAGGATTTTTTAATTTTTCAAAAACTAACAAATTTGAAGAATCATTTGTAATGTGTTCTGAGGCTCCTGAGTCTACTATCCAAACATCACCAATTTTGCTAATATCTAAAGCAGTAGAAAAAGCAGCAATGATACCTGAAATATCTTTCTCAAGAGCAAGATTAGAGTTTTCCAAAAAACCTGCAAATTTTCCAAGTAAAGTTGTTGTATTTCCACTTTCACCATGGCTCATGCCTCCTTGCTTGCTATTAATGAAGTTGACAAACTCATTGATAAGAGTTATTGGATTTGAAGTGAAATTCACCATTGGTTCAAATGCACTGCATAGATTGGCTTTGGGAGCAGACTTATGCACATATCCCTTCTGACATTCATTCCATTTAGGCTTCAGCTCTGGATGGAGTACCCAGCAAGTTTCCTTTAAATGGCCAATTCCAGCTCTTCCAATAGATTTGCAGTGAGTGCAGAATAGATCTGGCCTTTTCCCTTTGTATACTCGAGTATTTTCCGCAGGCTGTCTTGCAGCAAAGGCTCTAGCATCAGCACTTCCTGATCTCACTTCCACATTCATGACTTTCATGTGAGTTTCTTCACTGTGTATGATAGTAGTAACAGTAGAAAATTTTGGAAATTCTACACTCATCATGAGATGACTCCTCAAATCCTCATATTCTGGTCCAAGACTGGCTAGGAGTTGAAAGACCTTGTCTTCATCAGCTCTCTTCCTCAATATAGCTCCATCAGTTGTATAGGGTATGAGAATATCAATCTCATTCCATTTGGATTTTAAAACACCAAGGTGCTGAACAAAGGAGTTTGTACCTTGTTGAATTTCAAACAATTCTCTCTGTAGTTGAAACACCCTTGCAACATTGTTAACACTTCCATAAAGCTCTTTTAGTGCTTCCCACAAGTCATATGCAGACTCATGATAGTTGAACACTTTTGCAATTCTTGAATCCATCGAGTTGAGAATCCATCCTCGAACTTGTTGATCCTTGCTCAATTCTTTTTCATAGTCCTCATCATCAGCAACTAGAACCTTGTTCTCCTTAATGTAACTTGCCTTGGATCTTCCTCCAAGAGCGAGCTGTATGTTTCTCGACCAGTTCAAATAATTGAACTGATTGAGTCTGGTGGCCACAATGCTCTGATTCGAACCTGTATCAACATACCCAGTTATCACTGAAGATGGATCAACATGAACCATTTCAGAAGAAGAGCCTCGATTTTGAGGTGCCATGGTTAGCTAAGAGGATGAGGAAATGGGTGGTAAGAGCAGAAGCAGGTCCTATGAGGATCACTGCTCTGATACCATGTAGGAATTCATGTTGAGAAAATTTAAACTCAAAAAATGTATTAATGTGAAAACTAAAAACTAGCTATACAAAGCTAGCAACAAAAATATATACGCATATGGGAGAGAGAACTCTAACCACTCTCAACAACTAAAAAACCTAAAAACATGGATCACCACAAAACACAATAGATTTTTCCTAACAACTATGCCACCAGAAGACATGGAAGAAAATTAGAGAGGATGTTGAGTGCCCTACACTAAACCATTTTAGCTGTTCCAACTGCCTCAACAACAACAATATCTCAATACTTGATATGACAGTATTTTTGAACATAGTAACATAGAGCTTTACATTTTGGGTAAAGAATTACAAATTAAGTCAAAGTAGAAATAATCTGCAAGTACTGAAGTACCAACTTTTGGTTAACAAAAAAGAAAAAAAAGAAAACAGAAATGCAAGTGTAAGAAAAAAAACGTGGACGGCAGGATTCGAACCTGCGCGGGCAAAGCCCACATGATTTCTAGTCATGCCCGATAACCACTCCGGCACGTCCACTTCAATGATACAATGTGTTTAAAAAATGTATTAATCACATTTATTTTGAGAAGATATAAGTGACGAGGGATTGGAGCCAAAGTTGTGTTGAACTGGGTTTTCATTATCTGCTTCTCTTCCCCTAACTTTTCACTTCACTCTTCTCAACCAAACTCTCATCACAAGTAAGTGCTCTCATTCTGGGTTTCATTCATTTACTGCTTCTTGTACCACAAAGAATACCCTTTACCATTTTGATTGCCGTAATCGACATGCCCACCACTTATTTGATTATTTTGATATGTTGGGTTTTGTGTTTTCTGTGTCTACTCTGATAGCTTAACCTTGGATTACTTGAAAAGGTGAATGCTTTGGTTTGGATTATGTTTTTGGTATTGTTCAAGTTTAGATATTTATCATGAATTTACAGTGTGTTTGGATAGGAAAAAATATGCAGGAATTGAATTAAAATTCTGATATTCGCTTCAGCCTCCCTCCTCCCATCTCATTTTTGGTCTTTAAATCAGTTCTGCTGTCTCAAGTCTCAACACAAAATTATTGAAGAAGGAAAGGTGATTTTGGTTTTTGGGTTACAGAGTTAGAGGTATTGTTAAAGATTATGCTTTCTTTCAAAGAGTATATATGTTGTTTGTCTATATATGGATTTGATAGTGCAACGTGCATTCGTTGTAAATTGGATGTTTGCTTCGTAAAGGTTGTGATTTGTGAATATGTGATGGTATTAATTGGATTTGGCTCACTGAATACGTGCTGGTATCAGTTGGATTTGTAAAGGTCGTAAAGGTTGTGATTTGTGAATATGTGCCGGTACCAATTGGAATTGTAAAGAGTGAATTGGGTTAAATTGCTATGTGCTGCTATGTGCTAGTTGAACCAATTTAGCCTTTTTACTGTTGTTTTGAACTTCATTACAAGCAATGCTTCCTGCTATGTTTTACAGTCAGTTTTTTTTAAAGGTCAGGGGTACCAACGTTTCCTGTTATGTGCTAGCTCTTTGTTTTTGAAGCACTGCTATGTGCTAGTTGAACCATATATGATACTCAAATGCATAGCAGATGAGCTGTTTTTGTGACCTTCAGTTACAATTAAAGACTTTGGTTATTTAACAAAAGGCTTATGCCTTACGCCTCAAGGCAAGCGCCTTGGTGAGGCTCTCATGTCATTGCCTCGGCTACGCCTTAGCCTTTTAAAACATTATTGTGTATCAGTATTTGATTTATACCATCACTCTGTGAACAACGATGGATCTAGAATCCAACCCTCATTTTGACTACCCATTTGTCTCATATTGAAATTTGCTAACAGGGAATCTTAGGCTCTGAATTATGCTTACAGTTGATGCCATTGTGAATTGGTTATAAATGTCAATGCTCTCATTCATTTTCTTTTTCTTTTCTTTTCTGAGCAATGCTTTGCTTTGCTCTGCTCTCATTTTTCAAGCAATAAATAACAAGTTATATACTTTGAGTTTTTGTTTTGATTCATATGTGTGATAGGATGTTGAATTTGCATCATTGTGATCATTGATCAGATTTCTAATATGTTTGGAAGCTGTTGTGTTTACTTGTTTGAAACAAATCAATGCAAAATAATAAGATTTGTAATTCCGGTCATCAAACCCAAACAAACGAATTCTTAATAACTGGAATTTAATTCCTGGAATCATAATTGATTGTCGTTTAAGAATGTCAGTGGAATCTGAAAACTCTCTGTCCAAACACACCCTTAAGATTCAAAATCTTATCTTTCAGGCATTGCTTCATGTTTGCAAAGAGAGGCTCCTGATTGTTTGATATCGGATCCAATCGAGTTTAAGAACATGGCCTCCACAATATTTAGAAGCTTTCAGACCCACCCTTTTGCGTTCCATCCCAGCACATTACTCAGAAGAAAGAATGTTCTTTTCTACTGCACAATGAGAAGTGCACAAACCACCCAGGCAGCTACCCAAGAAAAGGTTAAGCCCCCACAAGCGAAAGTTTCTAACTTGACCCAGAATAAGACACTTGAGAATGCCTTGAAGGACTACGAAGCAGTCATAGGTATCGAAACCCATGTCCAGCTATCTACTCTTACCAAGGCCTTTTGTAGTTGCCCCTATAATTATGCATCTCAACCAAACACTAGTATATGCCCCATTTGTATGGGTCTGCCTGGTGCTTTACCGATTCTGAACTTTAAGGTCATTGAGGCTGCTGTGAAAGTTGGACTTGCACTCAATT
This sequence comes from Fragaria x ananassa, assembly GCA_034370585.1. NCBI lineage: Eukaryota > Viridiplantae > Streptophyta > Magnoliopsida > Rosales > Rosaceae > Fragaria > Fragaria x ananassa. Next base: position 4,614,481 of record CP139762.1, on the reverse strand, counting down.
GCAAATTGGCACTGAACTCAAAGTTTGATAGGAAACAGTACTTCTATGCTGACCTTCCAAAGGGGTACCAAATATCCCAGTTTGATGTTCCAATTGCGACTGGTGGCTACATTGATTTGGATATTCCAGTAGAGTTTGGTGGTGGGCACAGAAAGTTTGGCGTTACAAGAGTTCACATGGAAGAAGATGCAGGGAAGTTAATGCATTCAGATGATGGAAGTTACTCACAGGAAAGTACCTTTCCCTTCGTACTTTCCATCAACATTATCTTTTTTGTAAAAGTTATCAATGTTTGTTCTTTTCTGCAGGTTGATCTAAATAGAGCGGGTGTACCCTTGCTTGAGATTGTTTCTGAACCTGATATGAGAAATGGTATTGAAGCTGCTGAATATGCTGCAGAAATACAGAGGGTTGTTCGGTATTTGGGAGTGAGTAATGGCAATATGCAAGAAGGTTCACTTCGTTGTGATGTCAATGTTTCTGTCCGACCAATTGGGCAATCACAGTTTGGTACAAAGGCAAGTACCTTTAACTTATTTATTTATTGTGCTAATAAATAAAGTTAAATTATAAAAAGAATATATATAAAGGCATAGACCATAATATCAACTTCAAAACCAATGCATTTTTGGTCCAACAAAAGTCTCAATGTTACTTTAAGAGCCTAAGTCGGTAAATGACAATATATAAGTACTTAAATTGTTCATATGAAATTTTGTGAGAGTACATATTTGGTGTAGTTCAATATCTTCAAGAACGGCAAGGATTTTTTGGTATTTACCGAGTCCTTGATAAGTCTTTTGGTAGTTTATGAGTCCAAGGAGATGTATTTGGAGCCTATAAATATAGTTATTTTCTGTAAACCAAGGCAGATTGGAACACCTGAAAATAGAGGGTTGTTGAAGGCTTGGTGCACGTCCTTCCAAAAACCATTTTTTCTTCGTCTAATACTGTTGTGTATTTTAAACTTTCGACCTTCTAAGCCTACCATGACCATACCCAATCCCGCAGGTGCATTATCATACTCCAACTACTATTACTCAAGAATACATTGTTAAATATTCCATTACGTTAGCTTCTTCTTACCTTTTGAAGAATGATCCAGTGAACAATATTAGGAGATGTAATTTTTGTTACTTTTAGTCCTCAATGTCATCTTCCAGAAAGAAAGCATGTGCCTCATCAAACTCAAACATACACACTATAGTACCTGAATGGCAGAATGATATATGAAATACACAAAATTATTGTTCCATATAATTAATAACAGAAAGTTCCATTTAATTAACAGCACGAAATAGGTTATATGTATGCCTTTGTATTGACTGTTAAAGTCACAGCTCTGAAATTAGAAATCCACTAGTCACGACACAAGCACACAGAAAAAGAGGGAAGAGAAAAGAAGTTGCAACATGACGATTGATTTTGTTCCGGTCATCTGATGATATAATACTATCATTTATTGCCTTGGCCTTTGGCGTCTGATGATCTTCTTACATTGGCAGGTGGAGATAAAAAATTTGAATTCTTTTTCAAACGTGAGCAGGGCAATTGATTATGAAATTTCGAGGCAGGTGCTTCTTCATAGTCAGGGCCAAGACAAAGAAATTGTACAGGAAACGCGGCTATGGGAAGAAGGCACTCAGGTGATTTTACCTTTTCTTTTCAGTCTCAGCACCTTGTCAAACAAGTATAATATTGTATAGTTGTCATTTCCTTTGTCTGATTACATGCTCCGTTAACACTATTGTAATGTTCAGAAAACAGTTACAATGAGGAAGAAAGAAGGACTATCTGATTACCGATATTTTCCTGAACCAGACCTTCCAGGAGTTTTTCTCACCCAAGAATATGTTGATGGTATACATAACTCTTTGCCTGAACTTCCAGATATGAAGCGTCGAAGGTATGAAAAGATGGGCCTAAGCATGCAGGACGTTCTTTTCCTTGCTAATGACATGAATGTGAGTTCCCTGGATTCTTCTTCTAAATGCTTGCTCTATCTGGAAGTTGCTAATTGTTCTGTAATTTGCTATCCAAAGAACACAGCAGAAGTTGAAATTTATGACTCAACTGTTGCTTGAAGATTTGATAGAGTAGTTAAGAAATATAGAAAAGATGAATGCCTATTCACATGATTGTTACAGACATATTAGATGTAAAATATTGTTTCTGAGGTCAAGTTATTCAATCTGCATATTAAACAAGATTAATGTGTCAGTGAAATAGAAAACTGGACTGGGAGAAAAAAAAAGAAAGAAAGAGGGAAAGAATAAAACAAAAATATCTATCTTCTTCAATAGTCTGGGCACTTACTACTTAGTATAACATGTGACCAGAAGGTTTTTAGTACTTGATGTTTCCTTAAGTCTTACATCCTCTAATCAGCCATTTATTGTAACCTTTTAAGTACTGCTAGGGATATGTTATCTAAATGGTATATCATCGTACTTGACCTGAAGTGGGACACATGCTTAATGTATACCTTAGGTCGCAGAATTTTTTGATACTACGATTACAAGGGGTGCTGATGCCAAGCTAGCTGCCAACTGGATTATGAGTGATATCGCTGCGTATATGAAAAATGAAGAGTTGACCATCACTGAGGTCAAGCTTTCCCCCCAAGAGTTGGCTGAGTTAATAGCTTCCATAAAAGATGGGACTATTAGTGGGAAGATAGGGAAACAGGTAATGATTTCTTTTGTCATTTTGGGATAACTTTTACAATTTTAGATATATCTAAAATAAATAAATTTGCAGATATTGTTTGAGCTACTAGCAAAAGGTGGTACTGTGAAGGGACTGATAGAAGAAAAAGATTTAGTTCAGGCAAGTTGTTTACTGTATTGCCAGGCTTTTTAGTTCATAGCATAATTCTTTGAAATGGTCAGATGTGTGAATGCTTGATGGATTGATGCTCACAAGGCAGAACCTGTGGAACCGCTTAATATAGCACACTTCCTTTTTTTTTTCTTTGATGTTTTCTGGTTTAAATTCAACATATATGACCACATTTCTCAAAAATAATAGTCTAGATTTCTTTAAATATTTGGCAAATTCATTTTTGCTATTGGAAATTTGGAATGTCCCAAGATGTTTTCTAGTTTGAAGTCAAAAGACAATTTTGTTTTGCTTTTTTTTTTCCCCCGCTAGTAGTATGCCCTCTGTGTTTGGACAGTCAATAGACAGAATCATTAGAAAGGATAGTTATGAACCTTGACATATATATAAATATACATACATATATATATATATATATATATATATATATATATATATATATATATATATCAGGGCCTTTCCACTAAGGGGTCCCTTTTTTTGACATATATGGGGGGATGGAGGATTACACCAACTTTTCGATCACAAAATCACATCTCCACCGTTCAATATGTAGTTCTATATGAGTAGATCACTTCTGCGAATTTTCAGAAATTTTGGTAATCGTTAAGACATTCAAAACTACGATTTATAATTATAAGCATGAACGGTTCATGTTTGACAGATTTGGTTCGTTCATTGATTTAATCTTGTTCGCACCTTAATGATTATCAAATTGACTGAAAATTTACATAATTGATCTATATATAAAGACCAACAAACTAAACGGTGGAGATGTGATTTTGTGATCATAAAAAATATAATCGAAAAGTTGGTGTATTCCCCCATCCCTCATATAAACCAAAATAAGGGATCCCTTAGTGGACGGGCCCTGTATATATATACATATATATATATATATCTAATTATTTGGAACAACAATATAATGAATGATGTCGCCTTTGAAAAGCTGATCTCTTCTTTTTAAGGACCAAAAGTTTAGTGTGTAGGGAATAGCCTTTTGACCTTTCTCCCCAGCTGCATGAACTACTAATTTCTCTACTTTACATATAAGTTTATAGAATAGAGTAGTTCTGTTATATGATGGCAAACATAACTTGTACACTCTTGCAGCCAAGAAAGCAGCCAACATAACTTCTACACTTGTGACAAAATAATATGATATTACATAATTTGTTAGAAAATTGATGGTTCTCTAATGGTTTTGGTTGTAACAGATTGTAGATCCTGCTGAGATTGAGAAAATGGTAGAAAAGGTATTATCTGAGAATCCAAAGCAGCTGGACCAATATCGTGGTGGAAAGACTAAGCTGCAAGGTTATTTTGCTGGCCAGGTAAAATTCAATAGATATATTCTTTTGTGATTACAAGGGTAGATCATTTTTATCCCTCCTCCCTAGACTCCCTTTTCCTTTTGGCGCTAGTAGTAACTATTTTTTTTTATCTTATTCATTGAGGTGGTTTGAACTATTTAACTCAGCAGATAATGAAACTCTCAAAGGGAAAAGCAAATCCAGGGATTTTAAACAAGATTCTATTAGAGAAATTAAATGCCAAAAGCTGATGTATATGTTATCTGCAAACAATTTGTTTAATTTACATTTACACACAACGGCTGATGATGCTCCAGATATATAATCACCTTCAAGCTCCTAATTTTGGGGTTCATTTTCTTTCTCTAGAGACATTTTCAGCAGACAGGCATACCATGTTTTGTTGCTTAGTAACTAATGTAACCTTTAAAGGTTTGGTGAAACTTAGACAAGAGTGAGAGACTATTGTTTTGGAAGACAACCAGATATCTGTCATGAAGATCATCAGTGATGCACAATAATCCATTCATCAAAATATCTAGAATTGAAGAATTCTAAGATGAGACCATCTACTCATCGAATCCAGCAGAACTGCTCTAAAAACAAGTATTCTAAACTGAAAACTAACGTGTACATATCTTTATAAGAAAGAAGTTCCTACTTCAGGGATAGATTGGGAACAATCCAGAACGGTTCTTGATCCGTTGTGGACTCATCTAATTTGTAAACATGGCTTCACAACTTTATCTTGCAAGTTGTACTTGAAAATGCCACCACAGAGATAATAGTAAATCTGAGTTTTCTTCAAACTCTGTAAAATCTGAGGTAGATAATGCTATCGGAGATTGTTTTTGACACCAAATGATAAATGTGTTACCTAAATCCTCCACTTTGTCCCATCTAGCGAAACCGTAGCCATTTGGTCTAGTCATGAAACTCACCTTATAGGCCTCAAAATACAGTTCTAGATCCGAAAAATCATCCGACCTCCCTACGAAAACCGCTGTCACACGAAAAATCTCACCCAATGACTCCACTAAACAAGAGCATTCCCCCAAGTAATCATCACGAGTCGCATATTGATTGCTCGGCCAGCGCTGTGCCAAAATATATACAGTTGTTGTCCGACCATGTTCAGATTTGTCAAAGTCCAACTACATCGTCGCCCAACACTGCAAATAGTTTACCGTCTTGATATGCGATCTCCCGAGAGATAGGGTGCTGGTGAAGGAGCAAGCTACACCATGCTTTGTCTTCATGCTTAAATGTTGTAAGCTTATTATTATTCATAGTGCGAATCGTCAAGAGAAACTTACTTTGGCGAGATGGCTCCGAGGAAAGGACAACGTTCAATACATGACTACTACATAAGTTGGGAAATTCACCAAGAGCTTGAATATCTGAGAATTGAATGCTTTCGCCCGAAACTGGATTCAGAAGATTGATGATTGAATCCTTGTTCATAATTACGTACCAGCCACCCATGTGATGAGCCTACACAACAGCCTTCAAATAAAATGTTCTTGATGGTATAAACCCTTTTCTCTTCGACACTTAAAAACATGCAACTGTTGTCTTCTTGATTCTTACCAAGCACGAGCCATGGAGATTGATCAAGCACGAGCCATGGAGATTGAGGCAATGGTTTGTAATGAGGTGCAGCGTTGTAAGAGTTTGCAGCATACTTCCAAGACGAATAAACTGCTTTGAAGCGAAGGATGTCAATGGACGCAAACTTTTTCAAGACCAACTCTGCGATTTCAATTGGGAGCCCGGACCACTTTGATTGGCATTGTTTTCTTCTCTTTTTCTGGTTGGCATTGTTTTCTTCTCTTTTTGGCACAACAGTTCTTATCATCGGCCATTGTTTTGGGATTGAAGTGCTTAGCAAAAGGGAGAGTTTCCAAAGTATATATATGATTAGGGTTTCGAGGTGGTGATGAAATCCTAATAAAATACTACTAGCTAGGGCCAGGGGCGGATCTAGAAATGTTTTCTTGCCTGGGCAGACTAAAACAACATTATCATTCATGAAAACAAAATTTTTACAAGCTACAATCGTCCTTGACGACTTTTCATGTTTTGAAAACGTTGCATCAATATTTCATTATCAATACAAGCAAAAACATTTTTCTCAATGTAAACAATCAAACCATCGTTCAACCACTGATCTCTCATTCGATTACGAAGTGGACTTTTGATGATCTTCATAGCTGAAAAGGCTCTCTCCACTGAAGCGGTTGCCACTGGTAACACTAAAGCTAGTGTAAGAAGCTTGTACACATGATTATATGCTCTATGTTTCCCTGTCTCCACCAATGTTTTTGCAAGACTACTAATTCCTTGTAGTTGAGAAAACTCATTACTACTACACATATCCCGAATATAAACCGCAAGTTGATGTTTGAGTTCCAACACATCTTTTTCAGAGAAGTCTTGAGGATAAAATTTGGCAAACTGAACAAGTCTTTGTATGTCAAAAGATCGAAATGAATCATTAGGGCTCAAGCATGCCATACAAAGAAGCAACTCAGTATTTACATCATCGAAGCGATTATTCAACTCGTGAAGTACTTTATCAATGACGTTCATGAAATAATCGACACGATAATGGTGGAGGTTTGTAATCACGTGAGCTTTGCGTCGTGATCTCCCACGAGGTACAAATGCTTCATCCATCATAGGAACCTCAATATCATGTGTCCCACAAAAGCTAGAAACTTCATCAAGCAAACAATCAAAACCATGATCTCTCATGTGTTGCAATTCTTCCTTACAAGCTTTCACTAAGTGCATTGCATTGACAAGATCTTGGTCTTTCCTTTGTAGTGCTTGTGACAAACAATTTGTAACTCCCAAAATATGACTCATCAAAAATAGGGGGAAGACAAACTCAAAAGATTGGATCCCTACCAATGTCCTATTTGCTTCACCCAAATTATCAGTGGAACCATCATCAACAATTAACTCAAGCACCTTGACCGCAGATTTGAACATGGAAATGATACTAATCAAAGTACCATAATGTGATCCCCAACGTGTATCACCCGGCCGCTTGAGACTAGTTTCCTGATTTAAGCCTCTGCCTGTTAAAATAGAATCTTCTTCTAGAACATCTAAAAGTTCCCTTTGTAATTGATCTCTAAGTGCATCACGACGCTTACACGATGCTCCAACAATATTGACCACAGAATTCACCCATATGAAAAATGTAGCAATCTCAATATTTCCATTTGCCACGGCAACAACTGCTAATTGAAGTTGATGTGCAAAACAATGCACATAAAATGCACATGGATGTTCTCTCAAAATGATGCTCTTAAGACCATTAAACTCACCTCTCATATTGCTTGCTCCATCATAACCTTGTCCCCGTAGCTTGGACATGCTCAAGTCGGATGTAGAAAATAACTGATCAATGGCATTTTTAAGTGAGGCCGAAGTAGTGTCACTAACATGTTGGACTCCTACAAACCTTTCAATGACTTGCCCGTAGTTGTCTACATAGCGAAACACTACCGCCATTTGCTCCTTAACTGAAATATCACGAGACTCATCAACCATTATAGAAAAGAATTTATTCTTCATATCCTCAGTAATAGATTTAATAGTTTCAAGTGCACATACATGGACAAGTTCTTTTTGGATGGAAGGAGCCACTAATTTGCAATTCCCGGGAGCATTTTCCAATACTACAACCCCCACTTTCTCATCATGATCAGCAAGAAATTTCAAGAGCTCAATATAATTACCCCTATTGCTTGATGTTTCGGATTCATCATGACCACGAAAAGGAAGACCTTGTCTCAACAAAAATCTAGTGCAGTCAAGTGATGCATTCAAGCAAATGCCATAATCAATACGAGATTGGTCGGATTGCCGCATCACTACTGTTTCAAGATGTTGCTTTTCATTCATAAGATCTTTACAAGCCTGCCTAGCTTGATTGTGAGGACTGTTAATCAATCCAACATGATCTTGTAAGTGTCCTTTATATTTCCAATTTTTCCAACCTTTACTAGTGAATGCATCACCTTGACCTTTGAACTTTGTCTTAAAAAGATAGCAATATAGGCAAAATAAGGCATCACTTGATATGCTATACTCCAACCAATCATAATCATCAAACCAATTTGATATAAATCGCCGACCATTAGTTTGTGGAAATGCATATATGATCTCCTGGTTGACAAGGGCCCTTTTGTATATATGCCCTTCGAATTTCATCTCGAATATTAGGATCATAATCTAGTATACGAGTGCGAAGACCAGGGTCTGCAGGAATATTATTCAAGGTATCATCTAACCTACTTTTCTTTGAACTACCCACATTAGTTTCACTACTTGTTGGTTGTGCTCTCTTTGTCTTGATTAGAAACTTGTCCATATCAATTCACACAATCAAAATACAAACAACCTATCAATTGAAGAAATTCATATCAATAATTCACCATAAGTATATAAATTAAAATCAGATTATTCCACCAAAAGTCACAATCGGTATAATGAAATATGCATATCAATTAATCACCCACAAAAGCAACCTAATCACCCAAATTATTCCACCAAAAGTCACAATCGGCATAATGAAATATGCACATATCAATTAATCACCCATATCAATTAATCACCCACAAAAGCAACCTAATCACTCATATGTATATCAATAATCAATTAATCTATATATGAAATATGCATAATTTAAGATGAATTCAAATCAATTAACTACCCCAATTCATATGAAATTTTAAAATTAGGGATTTAGGGTACATATATACTTGAATCAGTTGAATGACGAGAAGGTGCTTTTGAAATCTTGGTGGGTGAGCGCAAGTCCTGGTGTCGCCGGTGATGTGGTAGTCGCCGGTCGGTCGGAGTTAGGTCAGTTGGTGGTTGAATGTTGAGAAATGACTTTTGAAGTATTGTTTGTGAAATTGTGAAGAAAGAAGAAAGGGTCGGCTGCTGGCCTGCTGCAGTGCTGCTGCTGTTTTAATTTCTGAAATCCTCTGTCTAAAACGACGTCGTTTTGGCCAAGAGATTTTCAGAAAAAAAAAATATGAGTGGGCATTTGCCCAGGCTTGCCAATATATAGCTCCGCCCCTGGCTAGGGCTATCTTTTAAATGCTACTAGGAATTAATTATAACACTAGGGATTAATCAATTACAGAAGACTCCCTAACTATGAGGTTATTTTCTCTTTGATACCCGACTATCAAATTTTATCAGTATGGCACTTCATATTTGTGGTCGTTGACATACCTCACCGTTAATTATCTGTTAACTGCTGACGTTGAAACCAAACAAAATTTGGTTGTAATTTTGAAGATGCAGCTAGAAGTAGATGAACTTTGTTCTTCTACATTGATCAATCAAGTACAATTTAAATTTTTAATTAGCCGCAAGAACCCTTGATTGCATGTTCATTGAAGTTTCATAAGTTTTTGTTTGTGAGCTCATGAAAGACGGTATACCAAGTGTGTTGGGAATCAGGTGCCGAGCCAGCCCATGTGAAGTTGAAGCCCAAAAAAAAAAAAAACCAACTTTTATATATAAAAAATAAATAAAAAATACCCAAATCATTTACCCATCGATCTCTCAATCAGAATTCAGAAACTCTAGTCTCTCACTACTCATAGCCACGCCTGACGCCTAAAGCCCCAAATCCTTTCATCCTTTGCCCATCGTTGACTGCCCCTTGGCCGTCGCTCTCGCCTCCGCGCTCTTGTCGATGCCCTTCCCAGTCTGGTAATCCGGCAGTCCCCGATCCTTACTTCCTGTCTTCCTCGATCCTCAAGTATGGCTAATGGCTCTTTCCCCGATATCCCTACTTCCTGACTTGTTCTTTGCCTAAATTTTGATTGTTGTTTTACTAAATTAGGGAAAACTGGAATAGGGAATAGAATTCAGTTAAGTAGATGTTTGTTTGGCATGCTTTCACAATATATATATATATATATATATATATATATATATATATATATAAATATAGACACACACACATACACACATGGCCTTCCACTAAGGGGGTTTTTTTTTGACATATATGAGGGATACATGATTACACAAACTTTTCGATTATATTTTTAAATCTTCACCGTTCAGTTTGTTGGTCCTTATATATAGATCAATTATGCAAATTTTCAGCCAATTTGGTGATCGTTAAGTTGTCGAACAAAATTAAATCAATGAATGAACCAAATCTGTCAAACCTGAACCGTTTATGCTTATAATTATAAATCATAGTTTTGATCCCTTAGGGGAAGGGCGCTAATATATATATATATATATATATATATATATATATATATACACACACACAAAAAGGATATGGAGCGCACGAAGCTCCGTTCGCCACCCTCCGGTGCCGACGACGGCGCGCCTCCACCCCAGCAGACTCCAGCAGCGTCCCCGATCACTTTCCCTTCCCAGCGAGGCCGCCGAATTCCAGTTTCCGGCGAGATCGACTTTATTTGAAATTTTGGGTGATCTTGCCGAAAAACTGGAATTTGGCGGACTCGCCGGTGAGGGAAAATAGTCGGGGACGCTGCTGGAGTCTGTTGGGGTGGAGGCGAGCCCTCGCCGGCGCCGAACGGTGGCGAACGGAGCTCAGTGCGCACTTACGCACTTGCGCTTCATATTCGGCGTATATATATATATATATATATATATATATATATATATATATTTGGTTAAGATTAAAGCTTGATGTTGATATTGATGTAAGACACATCCATTTTTGTTTGATAGAAATAGAAGATGATATGTTGATGAATTTTACATAATGTCTGATGAACACATTGATCGTGTTAAAAGGCCTAGATCAAAAGATACAAGTACATGGTTTAGTAAAAAGAGTGTTCAACCATCATCATATGCAAGTTCACAAGCTTCTGTAAGCATTCCAATTGTTGTTGCAGTAACTGAAGAGCCATATTTAGAGTCTCTTTTACCTGGGTCTCAAAGGAACGAGTTTGATCAACATGGTAATGTCAATGTCATTGAACGTGATCCGGGCAAATGATGCCCTCTATGGAAATATCCTGTGAATCAACGTGAAGCCATTCGAAAAGCTTATGTTGCATCGAGTCCATGTCAGCCTAAGTTGAAACATTATCCTTTTTCAGTTCATGGGACTCAAAATCGTAAGTTTAACTTTGATTGGTTTGAAGGGCATTCATGACTTGAGTACTTAGAGGATCAAGAGAAGACAATTAGCTGAGGTGACATTCTCATCTTGGATCCGCCACTGGCTGGGAAGCTAGTTCCTTTTTCATAGAGCGGGTTGTAACTTAAAAATCAACTGATTTGGTGTACTCTGAAAACGACTCATCATGACAGTTTAAGAATGTGTTATTTTTTGTACTACTTTTTAAAACTTTATTGATAGATGACCTCCTATGATTAAAAAATAAATAAAAAAATGTGCTTAATGTTAAAAAGAGAAATTGTAACATCCCGGATAGAAATAGCTACAACGTCACGACTCTAAGCTAATGAGAAACTAACACGTCCGAATGTTGTGTTGACAACCCATTAACCTAAAGTCTAAGGCGTTTTGAAATTTTGTGGTTCGAATAATTAAAGAAAAAATGAACATTTATTTCTTGTGAGTATAAACAAAATTTAAAGTAAAGTAGCGGAAGATGAAAAATACAACGGGCCAAAACTTTAAAATCAAGCGACAACACTTAAGTTTACAAGAAACAATATATTCTAAACAAGGTCTCACAATTTCAAATGATCGAAAGAATTAAAATGAACGAGTGCAACACTTTAGGAAATGAAATTCCAAATAAGAAGTCACACCTCACTCTCTCCCTCACTAACCATAAACTTTATTCGTCACCTGCAAACACACTATAGTAGGGGTGAGCGTCCACTACCAGAACAGACACTTTAGCCGACGAAAAATTTTCGTCGGCCTGTTAAAAAAATTCGTCGGCTAAGACCTTAGCCGACGAGCCTTCGTCGGCTATAGTGTCGTCGGGAAAACGCCGTCTGTAATGACTTTAGCCGACGAAATTTTTTTTTTCGTCGGCTATAGTCCCACTTTAGCCGACGAAAAAATCTCGTCGGCTATAGTCCCAGACTTTAGCCGACGAAGTATTTCGTCGGCAAAACGTTGTAAAAAAATTAAAAAAATAACTATATAGCCGACGAAATATTAGGTAATTCGTCGGCTAAAACTTATAAAAAAAATTAAAAAAATAACTATAGCCGACGAAATATTAGGTTATTCGTCGGCTAAACCTTATAAAAAAATTAAAAAAATAACTATAGCCGACGAAATATTAGGTTATTCGTCGGCTAAACCTTATAAAAAAATTTAAAAATAATTATAGCCGACGAAATATTAGGTTATTTCGTCGGCTAAACCTTATTAAAAAAATTAAAAATACTATAGCCGACGAATATTATGTTTGAATATCGTCGGCTAAAGTTGCTGGGTTTTGAAAAAAAAAACTTCAGAAACTTTTTTTTATTTTTTTTTTGTGTGTGGAGAATCTTGACAGATACAGTGAAAAGTTGCCACCGAAACTGGCAACACGCCGGTGAGGTTGTTGTTGTAGAGGTCGAGAACACGGAGGTTAGTGAGGTTGGAGAGCTCCGGCGGGAACGTGCGGTTGAAGACGTTGAGGAGGCGGAGAGCGGTGAGGCGGGAGTCGGGGTCGTCGAGGGAAGACTTGAGGGAGAGGAGGGCGTGGTAGGTGGCCATTGGGCGCGTGGGGGTGGAGAATAGACGGTGGGGTGAGGAGAGAGAGTGGCGGAGGTGGAGGAGGAGAAGGAGGAGGAAGAGGAGGAGGGGACGCAATATTTCTAGTGTTGGGTTTATTTGTGGTGGTTGTGTGGAGGAGGAGGAGGAGGAGGAGGAGGAGGAGGAGGAGGAGGAAGAGGAGGAGGGGCCGCAATATGTCTAGTGTTGGGTTTATTTGCGGCTATATAAAGAACTTTAGCCGACGAAATTATTTATTTTCGTCTGCTAAACTCTTTGGTTGACCGCCAAAAAATTTTGGTTGAAAATTTTGAAAATTTTTCGACTTTAGCCGACGACTTTTCATAAAATTTCGTCAGCTAAAGTCCTTTGAAAATTTTGGTTGCCTGCCAAAAAATTTTGGTTGAAAATTTCAAAAATTTTTCGACTTTAGCCGACGAATTTTCATATATTTTCGTCGGCTAAAGTCATTTGAAAATTTCGTCGGCTAAACCTTTGAAATTCGTCGGCTAAAAGTATTTTTATACATTTGGCATGTTGTGATTGCATTGACCGCAACTATCGGCACCGAATATTTACCGGAATAGTGTGATTTTTCAACCGTGGATGTTTTTCAACATTCTCGTCATATCTTATTTTATGACTTTTTAGAGTTTGAAGGTTTTACGTATAGTTTGTTTTTGAAACGGAACATTTACATAACACTTGGTAAACAAGTTATACAACATTAGTATGCATGTTGTGATTGTGATGATCAAACTTGAGAAACATAATTCCGACCGTCAGATCTGACCATCATGATAAAATACATGTATGGGAAAAAATTCAACTTGATCCGAAAAGAATAAGGGCTCGATCCGGACGGTCAATCTCGTAAGTCAAACCCCTAAACGCACGGAAAAGGTCGTTCGACCGTCTAAATTACGTATTTTGGCCGGACCTCCAACTGAAAATAGTTTTAAACCGATGACACGCAACAAGTCGTATAAAAATTTTACGCAAAATAACCACCGAATATAGGGCTATAGTAGGTAATAGAGAGATTTTAGGGTTTAGCCGACGAATACCCTAATGTATTCGTCGGCTATAGTATGTAATTAAAAAATTAAAAAATAACTATAGCCGACGAAATATTAGGTTATTCGTCGGCAAAAACCATCTTAGCCGACGACTTTTCATATATTTTCGTCGGCTAAAGTCCTTTGAAAATTTTCCTCCAACTTTGGTTTACCGCCTAAAAAATTTTGAAATTTTTTGACCTTAGCCGACGACTTTTCATATATTTTCGTCGGCTAAAGTCTATAAATTCACGAAAACACTCATATCTCCCCCTATGTTACGTAGTTTGGTCAAATCTTCCACACGAAAAACTCTCACGTAGATGAGACGCAACCACCTATATAAAATTTTTAAAACATTTACCTTTCGACGATAGGGCTTCCCTTAAGAAATAATAACGGTAAATAGGGTTGACCGCAGTTTTAAAAGAAAAAGACCAAACCCTATAAACAGAAAATTACATAAAAAGCCTCGGATCGCTAGATCCGACGGTCGGATAGGCCCCGAAAGTAAGTTAGCTTGGATTTGGGCCTGCGGAGCTGCTGTCAAAATTTCAGCAATTTCTGACGGACGGATCAAAAGTTACACCCCTTTTTGCGTAGGACCATATTGCATCAAAATTTGTAGATATAAGACACTTTAGCCGACGAAATTATATTTTTCGTCGGCTAAACTTTTAAAAATTTCGTCGGCTAAACTCTAAAAATTTCGTCGGCTAAAGTTTTGAAAATTTCGTCAGCTAAACTTTTGAAAATTTCGTCGGCTAAAGTTCACAGACTATAGCCGACGAAAAAAATTATTTAGCCGACGAAATAAAAATTTCGTCGGCTAAAATTGTTCATAGCCGACGAATATTTTTAATTAGCCGACGAAGGAAAATTTTGTCGGCTGAAGTCCACTTTAGCCGACGAAAAAAAAATTCGTCGGCCTGGTTTTTTTTTTTTTCGTCGGCTAAAGGCTTTCTTCTGGTAGTGTTCGTCCTCGCTTGCTCACATATATAGGGGTCAGCCCACCGATGCTAGGTTTGAAATCCATAAAACCACATAGTATATATATCTATAGATTGGTGTGATCACAAGGGTAAAACAATTTAGAAAACATCAACAAACAAAAACACTATAGAGATTTTCAGAAAAACATGCAACATGATTTGAAAACATTTGGCCTAAGCGCTCAAAGGTAAAACACATGCAGAAATTTCCATTTCCTATCCCTGTGACCAGTACCTGTGTGACCCGATCTGGATCTGAAACTGATTTGTTCTAATCTCTCTCCATATATATCACATCCAACGGCTCAGATCTTACGGTGCTTAAGATATAACGGTCCAGATCAAACCGTCATAATTTCTATTTTTAATTAAATTTTTAGATAATACAAATTTTCAAAAATCATTAAAAATAACTCTGATGTCCGAAAATGCTTCCGTACAATCTCACGAACTCGTAACAACGTTTAAGTTAATCCTTTGGGCTCAAAAGACAAAACTCGAAAAACTAAAAATTTGAAAAATTTCGAAAGCAACTAAGAATTGAAAGAATAATAAGAATCAAAATAAAAATATCTCAAAAATAATTTTCCTTCTAAAAATAAAAAAAATCAAATTTTCGAGATGTTACAAGATCAACTGCTCAGATTAAATGAGCTAATTTCTATTTTCAGAAAATGAAATTACTTACCGAAACTTTGATAAATCATAGAAAATAGCTCGAAACTCCAAAAAATAATTCGAAGACACCGGTGAACTCTTGTCGACAAGTACTATGACATTGGGTGCTTAAATCAATAATTGGACATTTAAAGAAAAACTCAAAAAATGTGTTGGAGCGTTAACTTACTAAGTTACCAAACGCGATTACTAACTCTCAGTAACTCGCAGAAAACCCAATAAAAACTTACAATGTATCACAAAAATCGGCCAGGAAAAAACATTGTGTATTTTAAAACCGATATATTCTTTTTTCCTTTTCTATAATAGTGATTTTAAGGGATGACTTAATGTATGTGGTAAGGCTAGAGTGTGTTAATGCATCAACTTTGTCCTCAAGTTGTAAAATGAGTCATAAAAGTAGTAATATTAGTCCTCAAAAAATGTGTTGGAGCGTTAACTTACTAAGTTACCAAACGCGATTACTAACTCTCAGTAACTCGCAGAAAACCCAATAAAAACTTACAATGTATCACAAAAATCGGCCAGGAAAAAACATTGTGTATTTTAAAACCGATATATTCTTTTTTCCTTTTCTATAATAGTGATTTTAAGGGATGACTTAATGTATGTGGTAAGGCTAGAGTGTGTTAATGCATCAACTTTGTCCTCAAGTTGTAAAATGAGTCATAAAAGTAGTAATATTAGTCCTCAAAGTTATAATATGAGTTCTTAAAGTTGTAAAAAAAATGAGTTATAACATTAGTATTCATTTGTCCTTAAAGTGGTAATTGAATCCTCAAAGTTGTAATATGAATCCTCAAAGTTGTAACATCTTTTTTTTTAATCACTTTGCACCTTCAGGTGAAACTCAAACAGACCCATTCCGACAGCAAGAAGTTGTTTGTGGAATGGTCCGTGAGCGTTGATATGTGTATAACAACATGCATAAAGGAATAAGAACACTCTGAAGACAAACCAGAGTTATCCAATTCTGGGGGGTTAATTCCAAGTTAATAGTTATAACAACATGCATAAAAGACTATAGATCACGAAATAATGTCGTTGGCTAAAGTCCATACCTTAGCAGACGACATTATTTTGTCGGCTATAGTCCATATATACCTTAGCTGACGACATTTTGTGTGTCGTCGGCTAAAGTCATCACAGACGACCCTTTCCCGACGACACTATAGCCGACGAAGGTTCGTCGACTAAGATCTTAGCCGACGAATTTTTTTAACACGCTGACGAAAATTTTTCGTCGGCTAAAGTACTTGTCCTGGTAGTGGTTATTTGATTTTGAAGTATTGATGTCTGAAAAGCTGCTTATCGTACTTAGGACTAGCACTACTTTGACGGGGACCAGGACCGGGACTAGTGTACGAAATCTGGGCAGGGCCTCGGTGAAAAAAAAGCTAAGACCGGACCAGCCAAAAACAGGCCGGTCCTTCGGGCGTTCGGTCCCTTATCTTATCTCACCGCCGATTCCTTTCAATCACCACCAAATCTCATTCTAATCACCACCAAATTTGATATCATAAAGCTAATCTGACAAACCCTAAACAAAAACCTCAAATTCACAACAAGAAAAGAGAACCTAAAAAGTCCCCAAGCCCCCCCCCCCCCCCCCCCCCAATACATCAATTATAATAGACAGAGAAGAAAGCACCTAAACGCCGCCGCCGTACGAGTACCTCTCCGACGCCTCCTTCAAGATATGGCCTCCTTCAAAGCCAACCTTGCCGTCGTACGAGTACCTCTCCTCCCTTGAACCCAACCCTCGCCGCCGTCTAGCCCATCCATGTGGGAGAAACGTAAGAGACTGGGTCTGGGTTTAGGCTGATGTACCCCTCTTTCATCTTCAATTTATGTTGTTGTACCTCTCCTTCATCTTCAATCTAGTGGGTTATAATATAAATGAAAGAGACGAAACTGACTACGAGAGAAAAAATGAAAGGAATTAAGGGATTCAAGGCTTTGTTTTATAACATTTATATACACTCGGACTTTCGGGCCTTAACTTTTTTCTTATATAAAGGACCGGGCCCGCCCCGCACACATGAAGAACCGGCCGCCCGACCTACACATTTTCTATGGCGAACTCGGAAAAAAGCCCGGCCCGGCCCTGCCGGTCCGGATCGATTTGCTGGTCTTTTTTTTCAATTACGGGCTTTATGCCTAGCCCTAATCGTACTCTACATGGTGCGAAACAATGAAAAGTATCCCTACGGGTTGAAGCTTATCATAATAAACATGGTTCATATCATATGGAAACAAATTATACTCTCCTTCACCTTTCCAATATATTTGCGCAGCCATGAACATGCATCCTCTCGAAATTCCACGAGCTCATGAAAGCATCACCTTTTCGGTCAAGCGATCTGTATAATCGTCATCCTTAAGCTTCATTCGTTTCCTTAAATCAAAATACTTCTAAACACATTCTTTAACACAGCCTTTTCATTTTCAGGCTGCAACTACAACATTCTTTTATGTCACTGTCTGCGTCTCTTCCGATCCAACCAAATAAATAATCATTCTCAAATCATTCCAACTAATAAGAGTGATTTTAGAAGGGAATATTTTGCCACAATTCTCTGATCGAGCCTTTCATCTATCAACATACGCCTGACATGCTTTGTGCTTTATCGCTCTGCTTGTTTTGCTTTTTTAACCATGTCCTCACACTTTATTACATGTCCAGAAATAACACCCACAATAAAACAATTTATTTTAAAAATCTTTTTCGCATTTCTCGTCTGAATCTGTCATTTCACATCATATGTGCAAGAAGTTTGTCTACCATCCGTCGCTATAAACATCATATTAGGACCCATGATTGTTGTTGTAGTAGTCCCTTTTAATATTTCGTTGAAGTCGTCCTTACTCACCTTTTCAGGTTACTGCATACAAAAAAACATACACTTTTAAAGATAATTTCAATCAAAATATCTCCAAAAAATAATAGAATTTGGATGATATAAAAAAAATAGATATAAACTGACAAAGACAACAAGGATGTTTGAGATTTTAGGAGTCAAAATAATTTTTATATTACATAATGTAAATAAATAAAACATAAGTAAGAAAAATAATTGAAATCGGAGAGACATGGATTTCCAAAGAAGTAATTATTATCAGATATTGAAGTAGTGAACATGGAACTAAATTTGATGTTTGAACAGCATGACCATTTTCTCATAGTTCCAGTCATTTTCAACAACACAACATGTAACTAGAGCATCCACATCTTTGTAATTTCACCTCAGATTGTTGGAACAAACAAACATGTAATACCGGATACCCATGTCCATTTCGTTTTCATTTCAACTCGTTTTCTGTTTCTTTTTCTCCCGAGAATAATATATATATATATATATATATATATATATAAATATATGATACATCCCGAACTTAGTATTATTTTTATGCTGTAGTTTCTTATTTAATGGTGGAAAATCAATTTTGGGAGTGATGTTGCTATTTTTTTTTTTTCGAGGTGGTTTAATTAGTTGAGTTTTTAGGTTTTTAGTTACCTGAATGAGAGTTTTTCAATGAGGGGTAGCTAAAATAATATCGGTTCTATATTTGGGTGAGTGTATTAAGTGGGAAACCTTATATTTTTCGGTGAAGGAGTAAGAAAAACAGAAAACCACCCCTCACTTTCTCTCTCCCCGACCTCCCGAACCCGTCCGACCGAACGCCGCCATCCGGCCACGCCTGGTCGCCGCACCAGTCCCGTTCGGCAGCTAGGACACTGCTCGTCATTCCTGGGGTGGTAGCCGGCCTCATCTCGCCGGCAGCGGCTCACGGTAACGCTGTCAAGGCCGTTGGTTTGCTAAGCCGGAACTTCCTTCTCCGGTCACCGATCCGAGAGATCTTTGAGGGGTTTTGAAGCTTTTCTATTGGCCTTTCATCCATCCAAAAGAGGAAGATCGATTCGAAGTTAGGAGCAAATCGGGGTTGTTGTGTTCTTGAGCTTGTGAGGTATTTTCCGGCCAAACCTTTGATTTGTGAGTTTTGTGTTAGTCATAATTGTTGTAGAGCTTGTTGAGAGGAAGAGATTGGTGTGTGCCTTGTTGGTTTTGGTCGAAGTTGATATGGTGGTGGTGGTTGACTGCCACTGCCGGCGGTTGACCGCCACTGCCGGTGGCTGCTGCCGATTTTGGTGGTGGTTTTGAGGAATGTTGGATGAGTTCTAGAAGGGATTAATGTTGATTTAGTATATGTGATTTTATTTGGTGATGGTTCCTTGGAATTAGGAATATGGTGTTGGAATTAGTTGTGGGAGGAGAGGATTTGAGGAGGCTCATTAGTTTGGTTCATTATATTTTACACTAGGGCTCCTTGTCGGATTGTAGGGAGTTGGTGGTAAAGGAGAGCTATAAATAGATTTTGAAAAGTTGGGCGAGTACGAATAATGCTAGGATGGTTTTCTTTGTAATTGATAAATGTGTGATTTTAGTATCGGGCCATAAATCTCATTTTGTACAAGACGAGAGGAGACACCACGTGAGGAGGGCTCTGACCGACATCAGGCTTAGCCGTCTATATTGTGAGTGGACATTTTGGTTTTCCATTATTATGCATGCATGATTATTTTTAAGCGGTTCATAATATTTTCCAAGCTTAAATTATGAGTTCTGTTTTCGAATTGGTTATGATTTCACTAATGAACTTACGGGTTTGAGCTTTGGTAAAAGATTGGTTTTTAAGTTATATTAATCCTGATGATTTTTGGATTTGAGTTTTACATCAAGGATTGGAGGTTTGAGATATGTTGATAAATTTAATTTATTTCTTTTCTCTTGGAATTTTCCGAGTACAGTTGGGAATCATACTAAAGCTTTTAATATGAGTTTCGGGGAAACTCACATGAATCTATATTTTTCCTTTATTATGTCATATTTGTTGGATTATATGATGTCAATGCTAGCATGTCGTTCTACCTTTCGAGGTGATATGACTTCCACGTTCCAAGTAAAGTCACTCAAGCCCTTTCCACCCTAGTGGTGATGTGATGTTGTCGGCGGTATCACGCAAGCCTTGTGCCCTATCTGTCAACTCGACGTGAAGGTGCAGGGAGTATGAGAGTACTATGTTTGTGAGGCAACCGAGTCTGGGAGACTCACTTATATGGCCATATAGGTTTCCTTATTTTTGTTGTTAATTTGACTAGCGGGGCTAGTCCATTATTTTTAGGAGCTTTTCATATGAGAGGTGTTTATTTATTTTTCTTGTTGTTTTAACCCTAGCGGGGCTAGTATGAATTTATAATGAGCTTACCATTTTTGCATGCATGAAAATTTCTATTTCGATATAAAAGGAAAAGCATATCACATTAGATTTCGTACAAGCTCGTTCTTGAATACTTATTAATTAGTTTGTTTTTCGTCTACTCACACTAACGTTTCAAATGTTTTTCACTGAGCCCTTTTGTTTTCAAATGCCCAGATTACAGAGTTCCTGTTCGGCTTTCACTAGGAGTTGAGGCATAGTATCTCCCGCTGCACCTTGTTGATCGTAGGTTACCTGATAACCTATGTGTAGTTATTTTATTTCCTTCATGTAATGCTCTGATGAACGTGGGGATATGTAAATTTAGTTGGAGTTGTTTTTTTTGGGTTATGTCTGAAGTAGAGAGATTAACTTTGTTTGTTGTTCATGTTAAGTAATGAAGTTGAATATTTGGTTGGGTTTGTTTTAGTGCTATTGTCGTAAACGAAGGGATCCAGGAGATCTGGTTAATTTATTTAGTAAAAATATTCTTGATTTTTCTCGTAGGTTGGGTTGTCTATTTTTAAAAGAAATTATGCCGAAATTTTGGTATGATCTCTTTTAGAGTGGACCCCGCAAGACTTGCCTATTTTCCTATGTGTTTTCGGAACGGGTCTTGTCAATATATGACTTTTATGTTTTATCGATTTCGTTGACAACTCCTACTGTTTTTATTGCCTCTCTACCATGTCCTCACTCTCTATTTTGTGTCCATCAGTAACACCGATAATATAATGATTTATTTTATAAAAAAAATTTCAAACTTCCTGTGTGAATATATATGTTCTTCACATCATCTTTTCAAAATGTCTCTCTACCATCTGTCACTTTTCATTTCACATTTCCATAGCGTTCTCTTCTCTTTCTTCTTCTTATAGTGCTAAGATATGTTTTCCACTTTTTTTGTTTCGACTGCCACTTTTGTTTTTCTTTCAAGGCATTTTGACCCATTTTCACTTGAAACTGATATGTTAAATCACTGAATATAAACATATGTAGAAGAACACTTATATGTCTGTGTAGACATGTAAAATTTAACAAAACAATTGGGTTTATAAGTGATGGCTAGCAAGAAGTCTGGCGAGGCGAACCGCATTTCGCATAGAAATAAATAAAAGCGAGGCGGACTGAACTTCGCGAGGTGAACCGGATTTCACGAGGCGAACCGCACTTGGCGAGGCGAAAAAGACTTGGCGAGGCGAAATAGACTTCGCGAGGCGAACAAGACTTGGCGAGGCGAACAAGACTTCGCGAGGCGAACTAGACGCCATGGGGCGAAACGGACTTCACGTAGATTTACATGAAGGCGAAGCGAAATGGTTCCGCGCGCGTGAATTTACAGGAAGACGAGGCAAGATGGCCTCGTGTGGGGGAATCCGCGAAGTGGAATCAGAAATCACCGTTTGCTTGGAAATCAAGGTTCCTCACGAGATACTTTTCATATCCGCGAGATTGCTCGCCCCTTACTAATGATCTTGATCAAAACAGGACATTCAATTCAAAGCAATCTGGGCATATCTAAATCTTAAGATTTGATTGATATGATTGTGTTAAAATCGGCAAGTAAATCAATCAGTCAAGATTCATTGATTCGATTAAGGAAATATTATTGATTCAGAATCTTCATTACTTGCCTCAAGTGGAGGCATGTTAACACTATAAATACCCCCTCTCATACCAAGAAGAAATGGGCATAAACAGAAGCAGCGGACTAGAGAGAGAGAGAAAAAAATCCCTTCCGCGAGCTCCATAGCCTCCCCAAAATCCTTGAAGAACTATCAAGCTCCCCAAATAGCCAGTTCTTCATTAAACCCTTGAAGAACCATCAAGCTGCCAAATAGCCAGTTCTTCATCAACCTCAAGTATAGAAGTTGTCAAATCCTGAAGAATCATCAAGCTACCAAATAGCCGATTCTTCATCAACCTCAAGTTCAGAAGTCTCCCAAGACCCTTGAAGAACCATCAAGCTGCCAAATAACTCGTTCTTCATCAACCTCAAGTCTAGAAGTTGTCAAACCCTTGAAGAATCATCAAGCTGCCAAATAGCCAATTCATCAACCTCAAGTCTAGAAGTTATCAAATCCCGAAGAGTCATCAAGCTGCCAAATAGCCGACATCTTCACCAACTCCAAAACAAAGAACAAACCACCACGTGACACTGCTCGTGGCCTAAATCCGATTAAGAACAAGCCTCTACAGCCCTTGGTCAATCAACTTCTACATATCGTCAACACGACAAGAAGTCCAAATCACAACAATTTGATTCAAGATTAAGTGCTTGTCACCCTTGGATCAAATCGACATCGGAGATAGAATCAGAGGTGTTCACAAAGATTGTAACCCGCATTAAACTATTCTTTGTACACATGTTGTTATATTATTTGTCGCAGATATTTTCGTGTTTACAGTCTGTTAGACTCATATCCTTAAGAAAACTAATAAATCTTTGGCACTTATATGTCCGTTTACTTTCACGTAAATTAGCTTAAAAATTTCATATATCCCTTCGAATGTTCTGTCTCCATCTATTTTTTCAAGTTCTCGGATGTTGATGAGTTTGAGCTCTTCTCTACAAACCACATAGTTTTCTTGGTTGTCCATGTGGTTGAGAGCATAACTCTTGTAATTCAAAATATATTCAACGTACTCTTGGACGCTTATCATCATAACCATACAACAACTCAAAAACGACTACCTCAAAAAAAAAATACAAAAGTAAATAGAACTTCCATAAAAGTTCATAACAAAAATCTAAATTAATAGAAATAAATCTAACAAACAATTCAAAATATCAAAGTACTCGAAATAACTTTCAAACTTATAAATCCAGTTCTTCTTTTTCTCCATATCCTTCTAATACTTCTCATGTACGTACTGTAAACTCATAATCCATCTGATCACTCTCATCTTCATTTGTTTCTTCTTTTGAAACAAAAAGAAAATCAATATAAGAAAAACTCATGTACACGTATTACATCTGTCATTTTTAAGTTGTGACACACACACACATGTATTATATCGGCTTGAAAGTTGTGCAGCAACAATAAAGGCCTGGTCCAAAATTTGAACACCAAGGTATGTTTCATATCCCTCTTTCATTCATCGGATGGTGCTAATTGTATCTTCAACATTATGTGTAGCCACGGTAATCATTTGGACATGACCTCTTACGATCCACTGAGCCAAGCCTTCAACAATAGCCGTTTTTCCGACTGCCGGTTCTTTGATATAGTTTTAATTCAATTTATGTCTATAGAATCAAATTTTTTACAAATTGAGATACGATCCTTTTTTCTCTCTATGAAATTCAATTTTTGATTTTACAGACATAAATTAGATATTAACTACACAAGAAAAGATTTTAAGAACAGCACACAAACTTATCTCCACTAAAAATTAAGCTTACTCAACTTTTTAAATGATCAAATAGGTACATGGACTATTAAAATTAACCATATTTCAGTACATTGTGTCATCTACTCCGTTAGTTTATATGTTTTCTGTTATATTTTTAAGGGCAAATTCGTCCATTTCAAGCATGATTAATTGAAAAGAAAAGTATGCCATCATCATCTCCTCTCCTCCCTCTTGCGTATGCGTTTATCTTTTGAGAAGTTCATTCCAGACAATTTTTTCAACTCATATCTCACTTCACATACTCATAAGACTCACCTCCAAAAAACAAACACCTCTAAATCACAAATCAATCAACCAATTAGAACACCCACTACAAGAAGATTTTGTAAAGCTTCATTTCTAAGAGATTCGTAAATTTGACTCCTTTTTTGCAGCTGGTATCTAAAAATTGAGCATAAATCTCAGTTCGTAGAGTAATAGGATTATTCTAAGGTTTTGAGCGAGACCTGTGATTTTTAAGGGCGGTTTTAAGAAGCCGGAATTGGAGCTCGCTATGAAGAAGATTGGATCTGCCATGGAACTTTGGGAATGTGTTCAAAAGCCTCACACTTCATTTTTGGGGTGATGTACATCTCTCATAGTCTCATATGATTCTCATTTTAAACAAAGCCTCGAATTCTTCTCGATCACAAACCCCACCCCAAATTAGTTGTCTTGAAATTTCCAAATCTGACGAAACCCAGATTGAAGATATGCAGAAGTGATCAGATTGCCTCAAGAAACGAAATGGGTAACCTAGGATTTATAGGATCTTCTTCTTTGTTTCACATAGGCAGAAGTGGTCATAATTCTTCTTTTGCATCACCTTCTAGAGGGGATTGATAAATTTGATAGGGTTAAATCTAATCTCTGATTTTGAAACTTTGAATTGGCGGTTTGAGAGAGAGAGAGAGAGAGAGAGAGAGAGAGAGAGAGAGAGAGAGAATGGTAAACAAGAAGAAGAATGTGATAGGTACCAAAAACTACAAACTCGGTAATGGAGAATTAACGGTATATATCAAAATTAGGTTTAATTCAATAGTTGATGTACTAATGTGTTAGTTTCAAAAGTTCAGTAAGCTTAATTCTCAGTGGAAACAAATTCATGTACTGTTTTTAAATTTTTTCCCTAATTACAAATTGACACTCTTGAAAAAATCTGAGATATCCGTAGAATATCCTGTCTCCATCCATCATTTTCCATCCATAGGATAATGATGAACTTGAGTGTTGGCACATATGCCTAGTCAGCATACTTTGACCACCTCTAAACTGGCCACAACCGTCATATTCGCTCACGCTTTGATTACAGTCGTCAAGACAGTAGCAGTCACTATCGAATGACGTCAACCGCTCATTGATCGACATCATGATGTGCCCATACGCGCGCCACTAAAACCACTCCCTGGAGCAGGAAAACAAGCATCCGTCCCACAACAAAGAGATGCAAATGGACAAGACATCTCCAGTCTACAAGTGTAACCATATCTCTTCTCATTCACCACACAATTAATACTCACTTTGTCAGGACCCACCCCGAATTTTACCCTGAAACCCGAGGTAAGTCTTGCGGGGACCACCTCCAAGGAAAATTTACCGAAGAACTCGGGAAACCTCCCTTGAAAATGGACAACCCTAACCCGAAAAAATTATAGAACACCCTCTTAACCAAAATATAATTTCTTCAGCTTAACCCGCCAAATAACCGAAATAACATAATACACAGTTATTTTTCTGAAAGTATTTAGAGCTACTACAAGAAAGACAACGGAAGCTGCTAAAATCCTAGTAGGTTAAATAGATAACCTACTGGCGAACAGTAACAGAAAGATGGGTGACTATGCCTCGTCGCCTCCCTCTAGACCCCACCCAAACTCTGCAAACTGGGCATTTAAAAATAAATAAAAAGCCCAGGGGAAAATATTTAATTACGTCAGAGTGAGTGGACAAAAATAATCTCGACAAACAATAATATATCCCCAAGAAAACTTTAAAGGGAAGCGTTATACAAGCGACAGCTGAAAAGCTTAACTCAAAAAGTCTTAACTGGTGTCTAGCCTCGCTAGACTCCCAAACTTCAGAAAATGGCCTCTCAGGCTAGAATTAAAAATATATCAGTATGTATTTACACTCGTCATACTCCTTGTATGCTATTTATGAATAAGCTCGAAAAGTAGATAGTCATACCAGGCTACTACGCTCGCGTCTAAAGCTTACGTCACCTCATAATGACATTTTTTTCTCATTATGGGGGAAACGCACGAGTGGATATATATATATATATATATATATATGTTGACTCCTTGTACGTATTCTATGAATGAATACGAAAAACAAAAAGTCGTACAAGGCTACGACGCTTGCGTCTAACGCTCACGTCACCCCATAATAGAATTGTACCTCATTATGGGGGAAATCACGTATAGCTAGCTAGCGTTCACTTATATGGATACTATTCTCATAAACGTTAATATAAGAGTATAAACACCAAAATTCTCAATTCCGGTTAAAATCCAACAAAGAAAATTATTCAACAATAAAACAATTCAAGCACATTATTTAAAACAAATGTCCACTCACAACTTAAGCCTAAGCTTGATATCAGTCGAAGGTCTTCTCTGCTCGAACCTCCTCGCGTCCTGTTCCAAAACATAAATAAATCCTTAAATAAAACACCGACGCTTAAAGAAAATAGGCATAATTAAAAATGAGCTTCTCGCGCTCAACCATGCCTATCGCCCTAAATCTTAACTTCACTGCCAACCACAATTCTCCATAAATACCGACATCCTGAAAAATCACATTTCAGCGTCCTAATCAAAAAATAATCAAATGATCGGATTTTAACTTATTGATCCGCCAAAAATACCAAACTTAAACAATTTCCAAACCTATCCAAAACTTCTCCAAAAAAATTCTAAAACTCATTCCATTAAACTCCTCATAAAATTCTCCACCAAAAACATTTTTTCAGTGGCGGCCGGCGACCAGCTCCGGCGACCTCCGATGCTCACCAAAATTTGGCAGCACATTCCTCTTAACCTCCTCTATAACATTCATAACTAGCACAAACTCCAATTCTAAGCCTAACCATGTCAATCGAACGAAAACAAACAATAAAGCCCTAGAAATTTCCAATACCCTCCTTACCTAGCTCAAGATGGAGGGAGCTCTTTGGAGGGATTCAAGCACGAGAAAAGGGCTTCCGTTTGAGCCAAAGATCGCTAGCTATGGCGGCTGGAGGAGAGAGTTCCGGTGACGGGAACCACTTCGGCAGCCGAGGCTTTCTGGCTTGGCCGCTCCTTCACGACGGTGTTAAGGGTTCGGCCACCTACCCAGGAATGAAGAGGAGAGAATAGTGGTTTGAACGGGACCGGCACGGCGGTCTAGGGCAGCCGGACGGCTGCGAAAGGCGACCGGAAAGTCTTGACAGTGAAGGCTCGGGGAGAGAGAAAAACGGGAGGAAGAGAGAGAAGAGAGAGAGAAATTTAAAAGGGCTTTGACCAAAAATAAAGGCCCGGTCCAACAAAAACATAATCCAACTTCAAAACTTTAACACCCCAAAAAATAATACCCCAATAAAAATTACCTTTACTTGCTAAAATTTACCATTTTTACCGTCGTCATATTTTTCTCCTACGAATAATTCTTTCGAAATATTCGTCCCTCAACACACTTATAGGGACCTTAGGACTATAAACTTAATGACGAAGACAGTAGAATTCTTATTAACACCATGCTAGTAAATAAGGTAAAATTTAATTAAGGATCGGGGCGTGACACACTTACCGTTACTTTGTCATTTTGGTAACTGACTTAGACATCAGAGCATTAAAGACCGCTTAGAAACGGTCCCCTCTCCTGACCTTGTTTGCTATCCTTACTAACAGATTCTCAAGAACCCGCTTACATATCTGTACTGTAATGTATACAAGGAGTTAAGCCAACCACTTGTATACTGCACAAACATTGAGCTCTCCTCTGCAGACCATATAGTCCCCCTGGTTGTCCATGTGGTTGAGAACAAGCCTCTACATTTGGATCATACCATTAAACGAGTTGTATCTAGTTTTTTAGAAAAAATAAAAATGATAATGAAAAGCCTATAGGACAACCAATTTTAGAGCAATCTACACACAAAAACAATACACCATAAACCCGAGCCAGACAATCGTACCAAATATCACGTTGGTTGAGAGTGACTCAGAGTAATTAGCCACAGGCGTCCCGTCATAAAATTTGCTTTTTTAAAGACATGAGAAAAAGAAACACTATCAAACCAGCTTGCTTCTTTGACACCATTAATTACGAAAACCAAATACCTTCCACCGGAGATCCTTGTGTTTAAATTTTTTAACAACTACAAGCTCGAGAGCAAGGCAATCGGCTACTGAAACATTAGCACCATGAAGACAACGAGCACCAACAATCAAAGTAATACTAGAAGAGCCTTATAACTAACTCAGTAGGCTACAACAGTAGAGGAATCTGAGTTTGATCCATCAAAATTGAGTTTAACCCAGTTTAGGCAGGAGAACCCATTTGATGATAGTAGCCTCACCAATCGAGACTGTAGAACTAAAATTGTTTTTTTTTTTCGTTTTAATATGTTGTAACCGATTTGGGCGTCAAGCACCCTCCCTCAAAATGAAAGGGGTGGATCGTCAAGAAGAACTTATCTGGCAAGATGGCTCCGAGGAAATGACAGGGTTTAAGACGAAAGTCTCTCTACCATCTGCCATTTTTCATTTTGTATTTCCATAGCGTTATCTTCTCTTTCTTCTTCTTATGGCGCTGCGATATGTTTTCCACTCCGTTTAATTGAGGCTGTCCCTTTCCTCTGAGATTTGGATAAGTAAATTTAGTATTGAAATTAAAACGTAGAAACCTAGGGGTTGTATAAACTGAACGAACATAGAAACCTACTTGGAGCCTACAAATTAGATAATCTCATTTTTGGTTTCATGTTTTTCATTCATGAGACTAATCGATTGTGAGACAAAGAGGATGCCAAAAATAATTGAGAGATATGCATATGAAGATAAATAGAAAACAAAATTGGAGCTAAACTCATATTGAAAATTGGTATTTCGGTATTGCAAATGGGTGAAATAAGTAAACTTCAAAATATAAAATTATATGTAGGATGAGAAGAGAAAGCAGTAAGGTAAACAAAGTGTACTTAGTAGGGTGTCAATAGCTAAGACCCAAAAATAATTGAGAAAGATGCAGAGGAAGATAAATAGAAAACCAAAAAAATTGGAGCTAATTATATTGAAAATGAGTATTTTCGGTATTACAAATGAGTAACCTAAGTAAACTTCAAATTAAAAATTTATAGGTAAAGTAAGAAACTGAGAACAGAAAGTATAGTGAACAAAGTGGTTAGTATGGTGGCAATAACTGCCACTCAAACACTATTATTTACTTTTGGATTCAAGGAACCTCAGTCAAGTACTCAAGTTAGAGAGTTCATGTACTTGATTCAAAGCTTCGGGATCGATTATGGCTAGCTTCATTCCAGTTTGAACTTACTAACTTGTATATGTATATATAAATTATTATTCCACTTACTAATAAATTGCTATGGACAGTTACGTACTCATACAAATTAAGATTAGTGTTCAGGAACAATCCAAAAGGGTGCTCAAAATACAAATATGAAATATTCTTGACGGTACCTGTCATCCGATCTCCTGACCGCAACCCTCGTCAGGCGAAAAAGCTCACCCGATAACTCCACTAAGCAAGAGCAGTGCCACGAGTAACCATCAGATGGATTGCTCGGCCAGCTCGATTTGAACATATATGTTGTTGTATAATCATGGAAAGATTCGTTTGAGTCCGAAACTTGAACTGCATCATTGCCCAACAATGCAAAGGGTTTGCCGTTTTGAAATACAGTCTCTCCAAAGTTAGGGTTAAGGAGCAGTTTACTCCATGTTTTGTCTTCATGCTTATAGGTCGCAAGTTTTCCCATAGTAGTGCGAATCGTCAAGAAGACGAGATGGATCCGAGGAAAGGACAACGTTCAGTACATGAGTACTTGATAAGTTGGAAAATCCACCAAGATCGAGCTGCTCGAATATCTGAGACTTGAATGCTTTCGCCTGAAATTGGATTTCAAAAATTCATGATTGAATCGTTGTTCATAATCACCAGCCACCCATGTGATGAGCCTACACAACAGCCTTCAAATAATAGTTTTTCATGGTATATACCCTTTTCTCTTCGACACTGAAAAACCGGCAACTCTTGTCTAGCTTCTTGATTACCCTTACCAAGCAAGCACGAGCCATGGAGATTGAGGCAAGGGCTTTTAATAAGGTGCAACGATGTAAGAGTTTGCAGCATACTTCCAAGACGAACGAACTGCTTCCAAGACGATCGATCTGACCACTTTGATTGTCATTGATGTTGTCTTCTGTTTTTGGTGCAACAATTCTGATCATCGACCATTGTTATTGCGATAGTAGAAAGGGAGTCTCTGAACTATATATGATTCATGTGATAAAATCCTAGTTATAAACTACAAGCTAGGGCTAGGGCTACTGCGCAATATTGTTGAAGTCGTTAAGATGGCGCATATAATATTACTAGGGCAATATATTTCGTCCGGAATTTGATTATTGAGACTATATATGGGAATCGACTATGGGAATGAAAATTTTAAGAACAGAAAGTATTATAGACTAGCTCAAAGAATATAGATACATGGCAAATAAAAGATAAAAAAATTGAAAATACTTCTGCCACATACTAATAAATTGCTATGGACTGTAACTTAAACAAAGATCGGGAACAATCCATAAGGGTACTCGATCAGTTCTCCACTTCTCAAACTTGTAAACTGGTTCTACAATTTTATGTGTCAGGCTGTATGCTCCAACATTATGACTAGTTCCGTTATCATAATGATATATCGAGTTTTCATTCAATTCTGTAAAATCCAAAGCTGATGTTGTTATCGATCCATGTCGACCCCAAAATAAAATCCGCTCACCTAAACTTTCCAATCTCTCCCAGTTTGCAGTAGTTATATTCATCCGAAACACCCGAAAGTGCGATGTTATGTAGGAATCACCAAACATGTCCTTTTGTAAAATCCGCTGCACTTGCAAAATGTCACCTAATGACTCCACCAAATAACTAGCCCTAATCGAGCTTACATATGCAGAGTTTTGAAGGTACGTGGTTTTCACAGGAAGTGGTTTCTTGAAGTTCCAAACTGCAACTTCCCCATTCCAACGCAATGCATAGAATTGTCCATGGTGGAATATAATATCCTCATAGCTTTTACCCAGTTCCAAGCTTTTCCATGTTTTATCTTCATGCTTGTAGAAGGGCAAGTCTTAATGGTCGTGTAGCTAACAGTGCCATGACAAAGTTTTTGTTGCGAGACGGGTCCAACGAAACAGCAGTTTTGAATATATGATCTCTAGAAAAGCTGATGGCATCGGCGAATTCAGGAAGAGTCTGAATGTCTGGGAGTCCAATGCAAGCTTTATTGTCCATAATCAGCAGCCACCCATGGGAAGAACCCACTCACCAATCATCTTGGAAGCCTTCGAACACGTTCTTGATGGTTTAAACCCTTTTCTCCTCAAGGCTAAAGAATCGCCAACTTTTTTTATCTTCTTGATTATTACGAAGCATGAGCCATGGAGTTTGAGGCAAAGGATTGTAATATGGGGAAGCAACATAAGATTTTGCTGCTAATTTCCAAGACGAACAAACTGCTTCGAAACGGAGGATGTCCATGGAAGCAATCTTGTTGATGATAAACTCTAGGACTTCAACCAGGAGTTCGTGCCACTATGATTCTTCCATCATCTTTCTGGCCCATGTAATGTTCCTCTCCTCGGTAGTATATATGGTGTATCCAACTCATGTTATATGACTTAAACTCTATACCTCAAATCATCAAGTCCTAAATCTTGTAAGATTACATTGTTAGATTTTGTATTTCCTTGATAAATATTGTTTAAGACTGGTTTATATAGAGTACAGTAAGGCTTGGTAATCAAGCAATACGCTACACGTAATCATAATCTTATTAGAGACAGAACATATACAATATATAGCTCTTCTTCTTCTTCTTCTTAATTTTTTAGATGAAGGCCTAACTCTGTATCAAGACTTGCATGAATGAGTACGTACTATGGGTGAATTGAAATGCATATGCCAAGAAAAGACAACACAGGCTATCAATAAGCGGTAAAATTTCAGTGTTTCCTTGGAGAGCCTTGGTGTCATATGACCGAGTCTCAAGGACGAGTATAACAGCCATTCCTAATAATAAGCATAAACAAGAAGCAGTAATATGGGCAAAGGGTTTTGCAATTTGTAGTTGTACGTGAAAACATTGGATGTGGTAGCGGCTGCAGCAACCGGAATAGGTAGCGGTTGATGGTAGTGCCGATAGACGACGAGGGTCATGGTAGGTGGTGGAAGAAGTGAAGCGCCAGGTCGGAAAATAATGGTGGTGGCGGATCCAACCCAAGAGTCAGCAGGTGCACTCCAATATGCTCTTTCTCAAGCAGTTGTTGACAATGACGAATTGATCCTCTTCCATGTTGAAAACCCTAATTCGTGGCAGAACACGATCTCCATGTTCCTAAAGAAACCCGGCCTCATGAATTCAGGCCCTACCAGCGCCAGTGCCGGACCCGGAGCCGGAGCCGGCGCCACCACATCTGTAGAAGGAAGCTTTGGAAGTGGGGACGTGGAATTTCTTGAAGAAATGAAAAGTGCATGCAAGCTTTGCAAACCAAAACTTCGCGTTCGGTTTGAGAAGAAGGCGATGGCAGAAGGCAAAGACAAAGCAAGCGTTATTCTAGATCAAACCAAAGTTCTTGGTATCGATGTTCTGATTATAGGACAACGAAAGAGCCTTTCTACAATTCTTTTGGGGTAAGTTTTTCCACAAACTTCTTTGCATATATTTGCTTCACTTTCGTTTCTAATGTACGCATCTGTGCATGCATGTAATTCAGGATCTCCCAGAAATAAATTAAGACAAAAAGATTTCATGGCTTAATATGCTGATTATAGTTTCTTGAAACCGCCATAACGACCTCTCGCCGGCCGGAGGCCCGAGGCCAACACATTAATTACCCAAGACATTTCATTATTTTCATACATCTTAGAATAAACGTTACTCACAGAATGAGAAGGTGGTATGCTTCAAATTATTTATAAGCATTACATTTGAGAATTAGTTTTAGGACGTTTACACAATCACATACAATTTGCTAATTCTTTCTCGGATTGTACCTATTCTAACAGATATAGGCTGCCTGGAGCATCGTCGCGAGCGACAAAACCAATAGACACAGCAGAGTATTTGATTGATAACAGCAACTGCACTTGTGTAGCAGTACAGAAAAAGGGACAAAATGGAGGTTATCTTCTCAACACAAAAACCCATAAAAACTTTTGGCTTCTGGCATAAGCACTGCAACTCGCCTGAAAATGACGAGTTCTGCTTGATCTCAAGTTATATTTTTTCACCGTCGGTCTGCTGCTCTACTATGTGATATATCATTTTTTGTTGACAACGAATCAGATCATTAACAATTTACGTTCACTAAATCGGTTGACTGCAAGATTTAGTGAGCGGGATGATCTTTCTTTTGATGTGTCTTGGTTAAGTGAGCTATATGCACGGTGTTCTTCAATTTCTGTGCTCAAAAGATAGGTTGTACATATTTAACATGATGGCTTTATAAGCCAACATGAAAGAAATATGTGGCGTAGAACCAAACGAAGGAAACAGTAGGAATTGGTTCTGTTTTCTTTCTTAATTTTTATCTTTCCTTTTGTTAAGAACTTAAGATAGCGTGGGTTTGTAACTTAATTAGCAGAGTAATAAAGCGATTGCCTCACGCATTACGGTCTCCAGCGACCATCGTGTTGGTAGCAATTCCAGATTTAGAAAACGAATCATTTACATTCACAATTAAAGAAAGTGAACTTGCGATGCAGAGGAGATTTACATAGCCAACTCCCAACTGCAGAACATATATAGCTCTGTAAAACCAAGCCTATGGAAGCTAGAGTCGGCTATATGGTAATGTTAACAGAGTTCCTTGGTTTAATTGTGATGCACTGTACATCATGCAACTATAGCTCATAGCTAGATTCTAAAATCTGCAAGCTTATGCGACCGAGTGCCAGAAAAAATGTAATGGCAACACATAATGAGTATTGATGATAGGATAAAGGTTGAAAATTGAATGAATAATACATTATCAGTTACACGAAGATTTCACCCTTCTGGGGAGATGAACTAGATAAGTGGAGCAACTAAGCAAAAACAAAATTGTTGCGGCCACGACTACAATTTGATACATATACAGATTGCAGAAATGCTAACCATCTCTCGCCTTTAATCAATGTACGGAAAGAAACAGGAGAAGGTTTATGGACAAACGGTCACACCTTCCGAGGAAATGTTGGAGGTGCCAAAATTCCTATGCTTACCATCAGCCACATTACTTAGATGAAAGCCTTGATTAGGGAGCTGGTTGATGAGAAGAGTCTCCAATTGGCAAGCCAAGCTCTTCCCCGGGACAGTGAAATAAAGGAAATATGCCTTTTGCATTCCTTCCTTTGAACGATGTGTGCGCACTCGACCTTCCAAATCATCTGTCTATGATAACAAATTCTATGCATTAGATAGGCATACTTGGCAAAAGCAAACTTAAATGATAAACAGGAAATTAGGCCAGTTTTTACCCAATGACTCGAACAAACCACTACAACATCTAGTAAAATGCAACCTGATACTAAACTTGCTGAATATATTGAGTTCGAAACTGAACAGAATTTAAGCCAACAAAATTTACCTGCCCAACATATAGTTTCCTATCGGGTCTGAATATCACATATACACAAGAAGCACCTACGGTTGATGGAGGTGGTTGTTCCCTGACATGAATTGGAATGCACTGTATATCAGCAAGTCCTGATGCTTTTTCATTGTCAAGCTCAACCAGCATCTTTTGGCAAATCAAGGTGATTGCGCTCTCAACCTCCTGTAAGACTTCCATATTGTTCACTGATCCTGTCCCATCGACAGCTTCAGCTCTACCACTACTTGATTGAGCATGAGACCTATCAAAATTATTAAAACCTGTAGAACAGAACTCTTCTAGTTTTGTGTCAATCTTTCCTCCGATCACCTCATTCGCATAAACTGATTGGTACAGACCTTCAGCTCTTTCAATTATTGATTCAGGAATTCCTTCCCTCTTGGCCGTTTCAAATGCAAGGCTTTCTCTACAAATGCCGTCCATCAGTTTCCAGGTTGGTTTCGGTTGTCCATCAACATATACAGTTCCCATTGCTTTGTGCACCGTATTCTTTGTATTAAGAGGCAAGCTAAATATCCCATGCAAGTGAGTAGATATGATACCTAGACATCCTATCGCATCAAGAGTTTCAACAATACTACCAGCAATACATGTTCCCTTAGCTGTTTCTGTTCCTCGACAAATTTCATCTACAAGTACGAGGCTTCTTTTAGTGGCTCCAGAAACAATAGACCGAATTTCTGCCATTTCCACCTGAAACATAATCTGGGTTAGATGAGCAGTAGGCAGTGCCATAACTATTATCGTGCTTGTTGCCAGCATGAAAAACTTAGTGAATTAGGAGCAACTGGACCTAGCAAAAAGGTACCACATTGCTTCCTGATGATAGGCAACTAACGTACCTGAAAGGAACTTTTCCCATCAGCAGGGCTGTCATAAGATTTCATGTGAAGCATAATAGAATCAAAATGAGGAATCAAGGCAGATTGCGCAGGCACCATAAACCCACAAACTCCAAGTAATGCAGCAGCACAAATTGATCGTAGCAAACTTGATTTACCACCACCATTGGGGCCAGTTAAAAGGAACAAGGATTGCATATCCACAGTGTTATTTACAGCACTGCCTTCTGCTACATTCAACCAGTATGGTGATAAACCGATTATCTCCATTCTATTTTCTCTCCTCAATGGTTTCACATTCTGCGTCCAATGCTATTACATTATACATCCATATATAAAGAAATGGAATGTTACAGATATATATATATATATATATATATATATATATATATATATATATATATATGGAGCTGCCAGTCTACCAAAAGAAAAAAAAACACTTGGCAAAGGCATCGTGATGATTCAATATACCTCAGACCAACTGGACTCTCCAAGGGCAGGAAAAACCCATTTCCTTCTTCTCCCTTCACTGTCACATATAAATCACCCAAACTTAGAGAACAATGCATACCATTAAGCATGTGGTCCGGATTTGAACTAGAGATTACTTGTGGTCTAAAATTTTTAATTAAACCAAAAGGATGCGAACAAGGTTGGCAATTAACATGTTCCTAACAGCTAACAAGCTTGGGAATTATCAATCCTTCGCTTGGCTAACAGCTAATACTTTTGTGTTTCTTTCATCAACTAACAGTGTCAAGAATGGATGCAAACAAGGTTCGCAATTAACATGTTGCTAACAGCTAACAAGCTTGGGAATTTATCAATCCTTCGCTTGGCTAACAGCTAACATTTTTGTGTTTCTTTCATCAACTAACAGTGTCAAAAACCTGCAATTCTCTAATCCATTGACAACCTCCTGCACTTTTGCAGAACTAAGAAATCAACCTCATTGCGACAAGGGACTAAATGTAATCTGAAACTATGTAAAAGACGCATCCCAGGGAAATGAAGCATTCACAGATTAAATATATAATATATACTTGCGTTATTATTAGAAGCTCTCCAAAGCCATAGAGAAACCAACCTCACATGAGCAAATAATGCCTTGGCAATAACTAGAAGCATTGAGGCGAAGACAAGGATATTGATCTTTGCTTGTAAGTCAGAAGAAAGTTCTCTCAACAACTCCAATACCCTTGTTTTTGCTTTTGCACCTGCTTCATGGTACCTAGAAGAGGAAAGAGCAAATAAAACTATTAGACAGAACTAGAAAATAGGTGTCCAAATAGAAGAAGCACCAATCCCTTATCAGAAGAGCTGCACACCTTGTTAAAGCATCCTCCACTTTCATTGTAGTAAACCACTCTTCTCCAACCTTTCTACCTTTTGAATCTATAGCAGGTTTAAGCTGTTTAATTTGTTCTTCCCCAGGGGTGCCAGCCCAAACAGTCGGGGCAAATCGTTTTCCCTTAAACCAAACAGCTTCATGTTCCCGCGCATATAATATTTCTCCCTTCGGGCCTCCAAGTGGAGCTGAGGTAGCCTTTATTCTAGATAGAATGGGCATGAAATCTTCAGTGACCTGCAAAATGCATTTGTTTAAGGCGTTTGAACATGAAAATATGTAGAGTGGTATTTACCTACTGATCAAGGTGACCAAGGATTTTGTGATCAGTCACTATGGGATTTAATATCAAAGGATAGAGTTGAATGCAATTACTTTGAGTAAAATAATTTCAACCATTGATACTATATTCAAGGGTGAGTGACCACAAAATTCATGGTCACAGGGACCAAGTGAACACGTGTGTACAAAAAGGTATGAGACCTAGGAGCACAAAAGTAAAAATAAACTGTTTACCTTTACTGGGACAACAGAATACCAAATAATATATAAGATAGAGTTAATAACAGAATGATTATAATAAGATGGATTGCAGAACATCCTACAAGTATATAGTAGACATACTTATTTCCATTCACTGATGCATAAGATTATACCATAACATGCTTAGGCCATTTTTTTTATCCACTTGCACACAAATCATTGGCTTAATGACGTGATAATAAAAAAAATTTCTCCAAAAGCATATTTTCTTGGAAACACTTATCATTTGTGGATCAAATGCTATAACAGTATGTATACATCTTTACTGTCAAGTCAATCATAGGCACCAAAAAACCACTAATAAGCAACAACACTTATCATTTGTGGATCAAATGCTACAAAAGTGCTTAACAGTATGTATACATCTTTACTGTCAAGTCAATAATAGGCACCAAAAAGCCACTAATAAGAAACAGATTACAATAAACTTTATGAAGATGGCATCAGGGACCATATTAAGTTGAGCATAGCCCATATTAAGTTGGGCATAGCCCGACCAACATTCATGCTGCATAAGCAGCTCATACTTATAAGAGAGAGAGAGAGAGAGAGAGGTTCAAAGCAGTTTGACAGATCCATCATCTGCTTTAACTTAACGCATATTAACAAATAACAAATAACAAGAGCCAAAACACAGCACAAACAAGCAAACCAGTGATAGCCACAAAATATTGAGTACACAAATCAATCAATGGGTAAATAATAGTTTAATTTAGTGCGTTCTTCAAAGTCAAATTAGAGACATGCAACATTGTCGTGCAAAGTTGATTCTGTAAACTTACTGCTATGGATAACGCCTCAGCAGCCTTTTCCACTTCTGCAAATGCCTCCTCTATATGGATTCTTTTTATACGACCTTTCCAAGAACACTCCATATCCTCGAAAAAATCGCTAGGAACAACAGGAAAGGAACTGAGGTTTTGATCATGTTCACCTTCTAGAGAGATCATTTCACCAATTCTATCAGAAGCACATTCACATTCATTAACCTGGCCAGAAACAAATTAGTATTATGCCCATATAAAACAAAGATATCAAGTAACACTTATGAATTAGAACCATAGTAAGAAAGTTATAAACTCTTCAACCATCAAAATAGTATGTCATGTGTTTCTGAAATTATAAAACTAGAAGATATACCAAGTTCTTCAAAAGCTGCATGCTCTATAGAGAAATTAGGAATGAAATTTTTGTATAATAAGTTATGAAAATAAAATTAAGCCCCCAAGAATGAGATGAGGACAGTTTAATGTTGACTATGGGATGTTTCATGGATCTAAATAGAACTGTGTCATGATCATGCTATACAATCTTTGTAGCCTAAGATGGAATAACATAGAATTTGACTTTCGTGTACTTTGATGAGCAGCTAATATTTGTGTCCAGTGAACTGACTGGAACAACATAATGGACAGGGTAAATATATATATATATATATATATATATATATATAGTTATTATTAAACCTTGAACACTGGTCTCATGCATCAACCTCATCAGGTTTGGAAGATGGTATTCATTAACTTACATTTTTCCTGTTGTCAACAAGGAACAACTAAGAAAAAATAAAACATTAACTTAACCCAACCATTTGGCTCCACTTACTAATGTCTCGAAGTCAATTTTCAGCCCAGTCGCCACCCATGTAGGATCCATCAACAACTTCAGAATCTTACCCAGCTCAGGATTTTTATGCATGTGCAGTATTTCATCTAGAACATTTTTAATTCTGCAAAACTCGATATGATTGGCCTCCCTGAGTTCCAGAAGTTTCACCAGCTGGGAAAAATAAAACAAAAGGATTTTAGAGTATGCAAAGATGAGCACAAAAAGAGAGACCTCTACATAAATGCATAGATATGAGTTTGTGTTTCAGCAGCCTATTCCTATATAATCTATGTACATGTAGAAACTAGCAGATGAAACAAACAATCACCACATAATT
The DNA here is from genome assembly GCA_034370585.1 of Fragaria x ananassa. Lineage (NCBI taxonomy): Eukaryota > Viridiplantae > Streptophyta > Magnoliopsida > Rosales > Rosaceae > Fragaria > Fragaria x ananassa. The sequence goes on along the minus strand of CP139762.1, from coordinate 4,574,676 downwards.
TTTTTTTTAACTCTCATACATTTATGTGGTGTACTAAGATGGAATGCAGAAGAATGTGATTTTGAGCCCCAAACTCACTAACAAGATGAGAATGTTACCTTTGCAGGGGAAACACAAGTAAACTCGGGAATCGAGCAAGTAATACTGCTCATAAGTCTGCATGTTGCTGAATTACAAGAACAAAGGAAAGAAAAAATAAAACACTTGTCATCGGACCATCAAGTAAAATATTATTTAGGGACAGGATAATCTAACCCAGGATCAAAACAAAAAGTATATCACAACTGACCTTGAATTGTGGAAGATATATCATAAGAAGGAGGATTAAGAAGAAGATCTCTAACATACCTGAGAAGTCAGAAACTACAAAATCTAAGCACAAGTACACAAAAAGTATATCACAACTGACCATGAATTGTGGAAGATATATCATAAGGAGGATTAAGAAGAAGATCTCTAACATACCTGAGAAGTCAGAAACTACAAAATCTAAGCACAAGTACAAGAATAAAAGGTACACAAGCAGCCACACAGGCGTACAGTATTATACGCAGAATGAGCAACTGAAAGATTAAAAAGCTTAACCAAAAAGAAATAGTAAAATAAAATTATCAAATTGTGGTGACAGGTAATATATATATATACACACACACACACACACATGCACACAAAAACAAGCATGCACACACAAACCCCAACCCCCCACCCCAAATAATAGATAGTGTTATATACTGTTTTAAATAAGAGAAAACAGAAAACATACAAATTGTACTTACAGTGCAGGTAGGCCTGAGCAATTCGAAGGTAGCAACACCTTCAACAAACAAGGTATTCCCTCTGTTGGTATGGCACCTGGAAATATGAAAAGACAGATCAATACCAGACTGAAACTTGAACATGTCTTCATATCATGAAAATAATATTAAACTGCCTGATTAAAACTAACCAATTTGAGTTGCTGTTCCTAGGGATAGAGGCTGGGGTCTGTTTTCCGAAAACACAGTGACATTCCTAAATGTAACTTCATTATCAAGACCATATAAATCTCTAACCTGTGAATGGTCAACGTGAAAACAAAAGTCTATTACATATCTACGCAATTATCTCACATATATGCTAATGAAACAAAAGTAGGATAAGTCAAATGATAATGAGATATGTTAACCTTAGACAAAAGCTCAGACACAGGATTGCCTTCAAACCATTCAAAATGCCTACCATTACATTCTCCCCATAGAAGGCCTCCCTCACCAAATTCACCCCAACGACAAGTGCCTGTAATGGAGCCTCTTGATGTAATTATAAGTCAAGAAATTACATAAAAAATAATAGGAGAACGATATACCAACTCTATATGGTGACTAGAAATTAAATTTTCATATCCAGATTGAAGAGAGAGAAGAAATAGATCATACAAAAGTTATTTTGGGTGTAGTTAAGGTTTCATAAAGTATCTGCAAGAACAGACAACCTTCAAAGGCATACATTAACAAAAACATACTCAAAAGGCACCAATTCCAACAGTTTTACACTTCAGTTGGCAGAAAAAGTGTAAGCCTCAACAAAAAAAAGATACTATTACTGTTCCCATACTTCAACACCAAGAGACCAACAGCCAATAAATAATAGTATGGACATTTTTTTACATATAGGACAGTTTAAATAACCTGAGAAATTGTTCCTCAATGATGCATGAAGAAATAAATGATGGTACCGACAAGTACGGAGCTTAGCAACCAAGGCTTCTTCAGTCAAACCATCCTCTGACGAATAAGTTTTCATGGTTTCCAATACAAAATTGATGCAGTAACCTCTTGCAGAACGAGATATTCCTGCCACATATTTCACAAGAATTTATGAGCACGTCATAGTTAATATTTGATTATCTTACAGCCATTGATTACAATGCTAAACAGAAATCAGCTTGTAGTACTGATAAACTGAGGCCATCTTACTAATTAATATTTTAGCATATAAGACATAAAAAAGACATAAATATGAGATTAAAAATAGAAAAAAACTAATAAAGAATTATAGGTAATATCTACTGGAATAACTTTTAAATGTAAGAAATATGTTCATACCAACTACAGGCATTGGTTCTGGAAAGTCAAGATCGTGATCGACCCCAACAAGTCCGAAAACATAAGGACTACCAGGATGTGCATGCCTGAAACAATCATGAAAAGAATAAGATACACTTCATGCATCTCATGTATTTTCAACGCTAAATTCAAAAAGAAAAACGTCTTCCAGGTTTTAGAAATTATCATACGTCAAACCTCCATTTTTCTAACCCTATATGACATGACACCTTCAGATGTAAAAATAATGGACAATATGAGAACATCTACTTTTCACTTCAATAAAATTCTAGATGTTGTTTAAAACATAAAATTGGAGGACACCATTATTTGAATTTTCCACGAAGTAACATGTGCCGATGAGTTTTGAAAGGAAATGTGACCAATGAGAATGTTTGGATGTTCAACGTCACCCATACTGAGAGTTTCAAATCAGAAAAGAGCAACCTATGCTTCAGAGTTGGAACATATGTGTGTGACCCTTTATGTAGAACAGCAATAAATTAGTATGTCAATCACTAGAAGGAAAAGTCTAGAAACAACAAACAAAATATCTGTAGTTTTCTTATAAATGTTTTGTTTCTTCTCAAAATAAAAACATTATATGGGAACGCGCTTGTGTTTAGTTTTCTTATATAGTCCATTTAACAAATCATATCTAAGTTAAAACAATAATTACAGACAAGTAATTACCCAGATATAAAACGACCTTTACGGGAACGCGCTTGTGTTGGACCCTGAACTTCTTCCACTATGCACTACATGGACAGATGAACCAAATGTAAACATTAAACAAATTAAACTGATGATAAAATAATCTCTGCCATATGCGTGTATGACAAAAATATGACTAAATAAGACTATCAATGCATAATACAGCGCTAAAGCCGATACTAAACCTAATGATAAATGCAGGGATGAACACCCACTGCAGCATGCCTCAGTTTTGCACAGGTGAGACATATACTATTTAGAGCATTAAAGCCTCCAGTCCACCAATGAAACACAAAATAATGGAGGCTAGAAGCAAAGGTTGAAGTGCATATCCACAATAGTAAATAGGATATATTAGATGGGTGCTAAAACTCCAATTTTGAATTCCTCAACCACAAACAATGGAAAGTACATATCATAAAAATTCAATACTCACCACTGAAAACCCATTCCGTGTCAGATCATCCAAAGTTTGTCGAAGATTCTGCAAATTATATGCAAGGAAGCATTGAGTCCAAATACAGTAAGCAGATGGTTATACATACTAAATATCCATTTATGCAGAGACCAATTTGTAACAACTAGGAAAGAAAATGAACTATTCAGAATGTGTGAGTCGAACTAAACATAAAATGTAAGGAACTGTATGGAGTTCATACCACAACTGGACAACCAGCTCTAGGGATACTATCTGAACGCAGACCCCCAAAAGGATTCAAACCTGCATATTCAACCAATACACAAGCATCTATTCCTAAGGCTTCATAAAAGTCACCGACCTGGAGGGAAAAAAAAAGATTAATAAAACACTATTAACACTCTGCCATCACTAACTTAGAATAGATACACATCTAATGAAAGGGTATTCTTATCAACACTCCCAAATTGTCACTCTACACTTCGTTCTTATTTTCTTTTTATATAACTTTATCCTTTTGATAACCATAGTACCCTCCCCTTTTCCTTTCGATTACTACAATGAGAAAGAGTATTATGGATAGTTGAAATGATGAAGTTACATATAAAGGAATTGGAAAAATAATAACAATAATAAAAAGAGTGTTGATGACTATTGGGGAGTCATAGTGACACTACACTTTAAAAAATCAAGATATCTGAAAAGAAACTCGATGATACTTGAAGATGAAAAGTATTGTCACCAATTCTAACAACAAAGAGAGCTAACAGAGACTAGTTGCATACTCTGCAGAGCAAAACTTCGCGTGGAAACTTTGACTTGAACTGCAAGATCTCCCAATTGAGTGTTCCCTCTTTCAGACTAAAGCAAAGAAGTTTTACTCAGCAAACTTTACAAATAAACAAACAAAAGGGTCATTTTTTTATATTCAGACAACCAGCCATTTTTGTTTCTAATTCATACAAAGCCAATAAACACCAACATCAAGGAAGGTGGCAAGCACTCTTAGCGACCATTCAGGAATGTAAACATGAAAATTGTTTATATCAGAATGTAGTTCCCTAGAAGACGCAAAACCTTTATGACCAAAATCCAAGCCTTTCATTCGACAAGTGATGAGCTGTATTCTTTGAAGACCACTGAGCTTAACTAATATGTATAACAAAGATACTTTCACGAAAAATTATGTTGGCACTTCCTTTCAAATTTGTTTTGAACATTAGTTTGTTCCAGTCCACCTACAGATTTAGCCCATGGCAGCCACTTGTTTTAAATCAATAAACATGAGCTATGGGGCATAAAGTTATACACAGAAGGTAAGCACGCAATACATATCTCTTAACACTCCCTTGAGATCAAGAAGGTTAAACTAAAAGACAGTTGAATATGATTTCAAGTTGTGAAAACAGACCTACATGTTTTTAAGGTACTCAGCAAAATTTTGAAAGAGGGTTGGGTCTCTTGACATCAATGATTATAATTCAAAACAGAGATCATACTATCTTAGTATGAAAAAGCAGATAATTTAACTATGTACAAACCCGTAACCAGACTAAGTCTTCTCAGTTTAGACCTTCTAGCCTGACAATATTTCAGTTACAACAATCACTGGCATTTTTACCTAATATCCAACCCACAGTAACAGTGTAATTTGAAGAAATTACAAATTGGGTTCATTATGCAAAAAGACTTCATAAGAATAGTTGTAAACTATATCAAAAGGAGAAAGCGCACATGAGGATCTAACCTCCCATTTTTTAAGTTCACATCCAAGCCTAGCAAATTAGAATAATCAAGCCTTTTCACCAGTTGGACAGTTGAAGGCTTCCTGCACATATGCATCCTCTGGAGACAAAAAAAAATTAACAATGACCTTAGAAACCTTATGCCTGATGAAAGCCTGTAACAAAAGAATAAAACTTGTCCAAGTAACTAGATAAAGTCTGTAGTACCGTACCTCCTTCCACCACAGTATGTTAGAAAGAGCTCTTTCATCTACAAAATTAGTCAAGGCACTAAGTTTCTTGGTCGTTTTTCTGCTTCCTCGTACAACCTTCTGGTCTTTGAAACAACGAATCCTCCGAAACTGGCCACTGTTTACACTTGCACAACAACAAAAATTCTTGTCAACAAACCAAATACGAAATCAAAATTAAAAATTTACGCAATCTACATATCCTCTGCTTCCAAACCCTTTTCAAAATGAAATGACGGATTCGATTCAATTCAGTTCTTTCTTTCTTTTCCTTCTTTATTATCTAGCTCCAAAATCCTTTTACCATTTACGAACATGCGACACTTCTAAAAGACAACATTAAAATCAAAACAGCCAACAACCCATCTTTCAAAATCTTTGTAGAATGAACCAAACTCCACTTTAGGCAATCTTATTCCATCAAAAACAAAAAAGTATCGAACTTTATTCAAACTTACAAAGAAAGTATCAAACTTTATTCAACCCATAATAAAACTCACACTCAAAACTATAAATTAAACTTCATAAGACTACAAAAAGAAATGGTGGTAGAGAGAGAGTACATGAGAATCGGAGAGGGAACGACGGAGCCGCATTTACGGGGAGGGGGGCGAAGAAGCAGAGCAAGAGGACGGCAGCGAGGGAGAGCAACGACGCCGTTTCGAGCGGCCAGCCAATACATAGCGAGGCGGTGTATACAAACAAGTCTTTGGATGATTTGATGGTCTAGGGTTTTAGGGGGTTTTGCGAACAGCGAAAGCTGAGAGTTTCTGGCGGGAAGCAGCAGAAGAGGAAGAAAAGTGACATGGGGGAATGGAGCGAGTTTGTGTTGGAACAAGTGAAAGGACAAACGAGACTATGGTGGTGCTGGGGTTGTGTTCACCTGCGGATCATGTCTACTCTTCACTTGACACAAGACACGACAAGTGTATGGAGTTGTGACCACGATTAGACCTTTGGGTTCTTCAGTTCACCCAGTGAAGAATCACCAACGTTTCTTTTCACGGTGCGTGCAGTATACGCGCTAGAACTGGGTTAAGTTAAAAAAAAAAAAAACAAGAGCTGGGTAGAAATTGATTCTACCAGAAACCGTAGAGCCGTAGATCAGCGACAGCGCCGGTCAAGTTCGATCTGGTATTCTGGTTGCGGGTGTTGAAGAAAGAACATCTATAGGGCTTGACGAAGAAGAAGAAGAACAGGATATTCGGGTGCGGGAGGAGCTAGGAGGAGGTGTAGAGAGAGAAAGCAGCAGCCATGGTTGGAGGCTTGGAGGAGTTGGAGCTGCTAAAGGTCTGGTCAGGATTAGAGAAGTGAAAGCAGGGTTTACGAATTTATACCGAAATGTGTGAATAAATTTTACAGGTTTTGAGTTTTTTTCAGGAAATATGAAATACAGGCTTTGCCTAGTGTGCAAGATTTTTGAAGCTAAGCAAAACAAAGTCGATGTGCTCGAGTTTTTATTTTTTCTTGGTTTTGAACAAACGAGTTTACGATGGGATCTGAATATATACCTTATATTATACCCATGCATGCAAAATTGCAAATCAATTTATAGCTAGTTAGGCTATATAAACACCAACGAGATCAGCGCTGCATGTCTGCATTCTTATGGTTTCTAGAACTTGAACCATTAAAGTGTACGAGGAACAAGATTTAGGCCAAGGAATCGAAAGAGGATAACGCAATTTTTCAACCCAGAACAAATTCAAGCAAAATATTGTTGGGTTATGCGGAAGAATAAACTGTAGAATGAAATCAGAACTCACAACCACAATTGTAAAATGTAGCGGAAAGAAAATGATAAAGAACACCGGGTATTAACGTGGTTCGACAAGTGCCTACGTCCACAGGATAACAACAACAAAGAACCTCCACTATACGAATAAAGGTTACACGGAGAGAAACACTACTTCAAGCCTCACTCTTGAAGGGATACACTCTCACACACACTTTGTTTTGTTACACACACAAACTCTCAACTTGGAGTTTTCTATCTCACTCTTGTATAACACACAAGATGAGCTCACCCTACAACTATCACAAACTCTCTCTATTTTGTTTGTGACTCTTCCCTCTGTGTTCAAACATGAAAGCCCGGATACATTTCTCTTGCACTTTGATGCCTTTATATAGGCATAGCTCTTCATGCATTTCTCCTTGTGCACGTACCATGCATGGAAGCAAAGTCAAGCTTCTTCCTTGTTTCATGCTCTATGTTGGCATGCTAACTAATGCATACTTCCATCAACATTCAACAATTGCTGCACCACCCTAGCTACACATATAGCTGGCCTTCCTTTTACATTTATTGGGTCACCAAAGCAATAGTTCTTCTTGCTTTCCTCATGTGTAATTCAACACATGGTTTATCACCTCCACTAAGGAGGGACTGACCCATCAATCTCCCCCTCCCGACTTAGTTGGAGGGGTGCGTCATCCCTGACGCACTTCTGCAAAACTCGAACTTCTCTTTCGGTAGAGACTTCGTCATCATATCTGAACTGTTCTTATCTGTATGAATCTTCTTTAGCAATATCTCCTTAGCTTCCAACACATCACGTATCCAATGATACCTCACACCAATGTGTTTCGACCTCGAGTGAAAACTTAAATTCTTGCTCAAGTGAATTGCACTTTGATTGTCACAATGCAAGACAAACTCTTGTTGTGCATGACCTAATTCCAGTAGGAATCTCTTCAACCATAAAATATCTTTGCACGCTTCCGTAGCTGCAATATACTCTGCTTCTGTAGTTGATAAAGCAACACATTTTTGTAGCTTTGATTGCCACGAGACAGCTCCCCCTGAAAATGTAATCAGGTACCCTGATGTGGACTTTCTCGTGTCAATATCCCCGGCCATATCTGCATCTGTGAAACCAACCAGTTCAGACTTGCCACTTCCAAAGCATAGACTCATCTTTGAAGTTCCCCGCAAGTATTTAAGAATCCACTTAACCGCATTCCAGTGCTCCTTGCCTGGATTAGATAAGAATCTTCTAACAACACCAACTGCATGCGTTATGTGTGGTCTGGTACAAACCATCGCGTACATCAAGCTCCCTACTGCTGAGGCATATGGCACTGTTGCCATTTCTTCCTCTTCCTTCTGACTTGTAGGACTCTGCTTTGAGCTGAGCTTCATGTGACTGGCAAGTGGAGTAGCAACTGGTTTTGCTTTCTCCATGTGGAACCTCTCTAATACCTTCTCGATGTACTTTTCTTGTGACAACCACAATTTCTTATTCCCTCGATCACGGGCAATCTCCATGCCCAAAATCCGCTTGGCTGGTCCCAAATCCTTCATATCAAAGGACTCTGACAAATCTGTTTTTAACTGCTGAATCATAGCAGTATCTTTGCTGACAATCAACATATCATCTACATAGAGTAGTAAGATGATAAAATTACCTCCAGCGGATTGTTAAATATACACACAAGGATCAGCTGACGATTTCTTGTACCCATGACTCCCCATGAAGGAGTCAAACTTCTTGTACCACTGTCTTGGTGCTTGCTTCAATCCGTACAAGCTTTTCTTCAACTTGCAAACCATATGCTCTTTTCCGTTGACTTCAAAGCCTTCTGGTTGCTCCATGTATATTTCTTCTTCTAAATCACCGTGAAGAAATGCAGTCTTCACATCCATTTGCTCCACCTCTAGATCCATGCTCGCAACTATGCCCAAAATGACTCTAATCGAAGTCATTTTGACAACAGGTGAGAAAATCTCATCAAAATCGATTCCTTCTTTCTGGATGAATCCTTTGACAACTAAATGAGCCTTGTACTTCGTCAGCTTCTCATTCTCATCTCACTTCAGCTTGAACACCCACTTGTTCTTGAGTGCTTTCCGGCCTTTAGGAAGCTTCACCAACTCGTAGGTGCCGTTCTTCAGTAAAGATTCCATCTCAGACTCCATGGCTAGCCTCCATTTGTCGTGGTCTTGATGAATCTTTGCTTCCTCATAACTTTCAGGCTCTCCATCACTAGTCAAAAGGATGTACTTTGCATAAGGATCATCTCCATTGTTAGTCACCAAAATATATTGTGATGATGGATACTTGGTGGATTGAATCAGCCTCCTAGTGCTTCTGCGAACTGCTGCTTGATTATACACAGGCTGCTCCCCTTGATCAAGCTCCCCCTCATCTTCGGCTTCCACATCAACCATGTCTGGTACACCTTCAACTCTATCACCTTGTAGCCCAACATTAGATTCTTGCTACAACGGTGAATCATAAATGCGGCTATCATTTGCTGCATTTCTCGGTAGTACCTCTTTGTCGAAATCAGCAATTGATTGGTTTTCATGAAAAACCACATCTCTGCTTCTTATGAATTTCTTCATCTTTGGATCCCACAACCAGTAGCCAAACTCTTCATCGCCATAGCCAACAAATATGCATGGCAACGCCTTGTCATCCAGCTTTGATCTCTGCTCCTTGGATACATGTGTGAATGCTTTACATCTAAATACTCTCAGATGCGAGTATGATGCATCTTTACCGGTCCAAACTCCATTTGGAGTCTCAAATTCCAAAGGTACACACGGTGCTCTGTTGATGAGGTAACACGCAGTCTTCACAACTTCTCCCCAAAATTCTTTTGACAATTTGGCCATCTTCAACATGCATCTGACTTTCTCCATAATGGTACGGTTCATCCGCTCCGCTACGCCATTATGTTGGGGTGTTCTAGGAACCGTCTTCTCATGTCTGATGCCATACTTCGCACAATAATCTCTGAATTCATGCGATGTGTACTCTCTGCCATTGTCACTGCGAAGGCACTTCAATTTTCTTCCAGTCTCCCTTTCCACCATGATGTGGAAAATTGTAAACGTCTGGAACACCTGGTCTTTGGATTTCAACAAATAAACCCAAACTTTTCGTGAAGCATCATCGATATAAGTTACAAAATACTTATGCATACTCAATGATTCGACTTCCATCGGACCACACACATCTAAATGTACAAGATCTAGAATATTTTCTTTCCTCGTGAAAGACTTCGAAAAACTGATTTTCTTCTGCTTACCAAATAAACAATAATCGCAAGAGTCTAGTGAGTTACATTTGGCAACAGGAATTAGCGACTTCTTCGCCAACATCTGCAGTCATTTCTCACTCATGTGACCAAGACGTCTATGCCACAAACTTGGAGAGGATTCCTCGACTGCATTTAGCTCACTCTTGCAAATCTTCCCATAAGTCTTGTAGAGCGTGCAACACATTTTTCCTCTAGCAACTACAAGAGATCCTTTGGTAAGCTTCCATTTTCCATCACCGCCATGATGATGAAAGCCTTGTCGATCAAGTACACCGGTTGACATAAGATTGAGACGTAGACCAGGAACATGTCTCACATCTTTCAATATTAACTGGTAGCCCACATCCGTCTGCAAGCAAATATCTCCAATCTCAGCAATATTGGAGTAGCTGTCATCGCCCATCTTCACTTTACCAAAGTCACCTGCTTTATACGTAGTGAAGAACTCTACGTTGGACGTGGCATGAAACGAGGCTCCAGAATCAACGATCCATTGAACTCCAGGATTATCTACCAATAGACATTCACCTCCGAGTGACAAGAATTCACACTCATCATGAGACACTGCAGCAACAACATTGTTCGTGTCCTCCTTTTGTTGATGAGTAGCGTCTTCTCGCCCTTCTTTGAATTCCCTCTTCAACTTGTAACAATTTTTCTTCATGTGGCCTGGAAGACCACAATGATGACACTTTCCGCTAAACCTTGTTCTGGATTTGCTCATACTTCTTCCATGGCCTCTCGGTCCTCTGCTCTTGCTCCTTCCTCTATTCTCCGCAACGAAGAATTGACCATTTTCTGAACTTGACGAAGAACTCCTTCTAGTTTCTTCGTTCATCATATTATCTTTAATATTTTCCATAGATAATTCACCATTAGGAGCAGAGTTACTTACAGTAACAACAAATGTCTCCCATATATCTGGTAACGACCCGAGCAGTAACAAGGCTTGTAACTCATTATCAATCTTCATGCTCATCGTGGCTAATTGATTGAGTACACTCTGGAAGTTGTTGAGGTGCTCAGTCACTCGAACGCCTCCCCGATACTTCATGTTGACGAGCTCTTTAATGAGAAAAGCTTTCTTGGCAGTAGTCTTTTTCTCGAACAAGGACTCCAACTTCAACCATAGCTCATACGCACTGGTTTCGTTGGCAACATGGTGGAACACACTGTCGTCCACCAATTCACGAATATGACCGATGGCTTTGCGGTTCATCTTCGTATAAATTGCTGGTGTAGTCCCTTCTGGCTTGGCATCATCTCCCTCGATCGGCTCGTGCAAATCTTTGCAATAGAGAATATCCTCCATTCTCGGCTTCCACGTAATCCAGTTGGAGTGGTTGAGTCTGATCATGGTACTCTGTGATCCTTCCATTCTAACAGCTCCCGGTCAGAACCAAGAGCTCTGATACCACTGTTGGGTTATGCGGAAGAATAAACTGTAGAATGAAATCAGAACTCACAACCACAATAGTAAAATGTAGCGGAAAGAAAATGATAAAGAACACCGGGTATTAACGTGGTTCGGCAAGTGCCTACGTCCACGGGGTAACAACATCAAAGAACCTCCACTATACGAATAAAGGTTACACGGAGAGAAACACTACTTCAAACCTCACTCTTGAAGGGATACACTCTCACACACACTTTGTTTTGTTACACACACAAACACTCAACTTGGAGTTTTCTATCTCACTCTTGTATAACACACAAGATGAGCTCACCCTACAACTATCACAAACTCTCTCTATTTTGTTTGTGACTCTTCCCTCTGTGTTCGAACATGGAAGCCCGGATACATTTCTCTTGCACTTTGATGCCTTTATATAGGCATAGCTCTTCATGCGTTTCTTCTTGTGCACGTACCATGCATGGAAGCAAAATCAAGCTTCTTCCTTGTTTCATGCTCTATGTTGGCATGCTAACTAATGCATATTTCCATCAACATTCAACAATTGCTGCACCACCCTAGCTATACATATAGCTAGCCTTCATTTTACATTTATTGGGTCACCAAAGCAATAGTTCTTCTTGCTTTCCTCATGTGTAATTCAACACATGGTTTATCACCTCCACTAAGGAGGGACTGACCCATCAAATATTGCGACTATACATATAGTTTCCGTCCTCCATCCTTCATATATATATATATAAAATGCTAAAACTTCATTCATATCAAGGCTTTAACGAACTAGATGAAAAGTCATACTATTGTGATCAACTCGCGTAATCATGCAAATCTGTAAATTACGTTATGTACGTAGAAGTCTAGATTACTTCAATAAAAGTTCGAACTAGCTAGATTGTTTTCTACATATGCAAAATACCACTTCTCCATGGAGATTGGCAGACTGCATCACATGATTCACGTCTAAGATTTGCTAGTACTGAATGAAAACTCCGAAATCTTTATGTCTCAAAGTCTTTGGAAAAGTTATATTTTCCAGTGTACGCTACAGATTTCACATTCTCATCAACATGGACTGTGCACATCCACACAAACTTATGTAGTAGCTAGCGTTACATGATAGCACAATTAGCAACAGTGGTTACCAAATTTTCTGTAGCAAGACCGGCCTCCAATAAACGAAAATGCTGTGTACCATTTTCTCTGAAATTATACAAAAACAAAAGTAAACTCACACTTTATATCCGCAGAAAAGTATGCAAATTAATTTAACAAGTTTCTCTGCACTGGATGTCGATCTATAATGAGATGAACTCAAATATACGTAGTCACCCTTTGAGGTATAGGTTGAACGTAGTAACTGTTATGAACCACTACTGTAGAACTCTGTGGCTGTGGAGTCATTGCCTACATTGTCAGATATATAGGAACCAAATTAATATCAGTAATAGTAGAAATTAAAGCTCAAATGAGTTCACAAAATATATTGATTGCGGGCCTGTACATGTATAACCCCCGGCCGAAAGATCGAGTAGTTAACTATATATATATCCCTAGCTCGATCTATATATGCATGCTTCCCATCTATTATTAGCTGAGATAATAATAAAACCTATAGCTAGCTACGTACTGAAGAACAATAAGATATAGATCGTGATCATCATATCAAATCCAAATCAACGCAATGAAAATTAGTTCTTTTTTTTGTTTTGTTACAACAACACAATGAAATTTTGTTTTACCAAGAACATGTGAATCAATATAAATTCTGGGAATTAGATATAAGCAATGAAGAAAGATAAAAGTGGTTTGGTAGTGCATGCTCTTGGTAAGTTAACTCGAAAAAGATTCCCAAGAACAAAACTAACTGTAAAAAGATGAAAAATAACAGGGAAAAGAATGTAATACCTACTAATACTATCCTCTCATCAACAAAATGATTTCAGGAAAGATTGCCACAGAGATATGTGGTATATATATGAACTACTTAAAACATTATAATTGATATTTACCGGACTTGGACAGGAAGGAGGAGGAGGAGTACATCTTTTGGCCCGTAGCAGTATATGGTTATCCAGAAAGTATGAATGATGGTGATTAAAATTCCAGTTGCGATAGCAACAGCACAAAGATCATATGTTTTGTGATCAGCACCATCAAAGCACGCCACACAAGTGAAGTACAACCCGCAGAGGTACACGCTACTACACCCTCGACACATGACACAGCTTGTTTTGATGATGTAGTAGAAGGTGAGTACTTCCTCGAAATCCAGGCCACCGTCGCGGTTGCGATCAAGCTTCTTGAAGAAGTTCGGGTCGTTGAGAATCCATTTGTAGCCGGTTTGTTCCAGAAAGTCGCTGAACTCGGAGTAGCTGATCCGTTTATCACCGTTTGTGTCCATGGATTGGAAGAAAGACCATGCATGCTAAACGCTGCAGTTCTGGACTGCCATGTTCGTAGTATGCTAAAGCCGCTGCGTGCAGTTGTTCTATTTCCATGGCAAATTGTATGTAGAACTATTTCTGCCCTAGCTAGCTTGCAGGAATTTAATTAATTAATGTGATCTGGTATATCTAGCAGATTTATATATACCCAAAGTGGGAAGAAACTAATTAAGTTAATTTGATCGGAAGAAGTTCACTACATATCAATATCTGGTGGAAAACTGGCCAAGCCCTTTCTGCTTAACTCATCCCTTCATTCATCAATATTCCAAAAATAAAAATAAAAAACTCATCCCTTCATCAATATAGCAATAGATTAAATTTTAGTCTTGAGTGAGGAATGTTAGTCGTTGGATATAATATATAATTTTTATATATTGGCGTGATGAGTGTGTGAGATGTATTGTTTGATCACAATAAAGGGAAAAATGTACTAACAGTGTCTGAACTCTTGGAGGACTGTCAATATGGTACCCGAACTTTTAAATGTATCAAAGTGATACCTGGACTTGTATTTTTGTACCAACGTCGTACCTGTCGTCATTTTCCGTCACAGCTCCGTCATTGATAAACACGTACGGGTCATGTGAGTTGGAAATTGAGGACATAAATGACTTTTTCTCCACCCAACCATCTTCTTCATCCTCCACACACTCCAGCGCCACCTGCACCATCTTCTCCGCCACCTCCATCGGAAACGAGTCCTTCAGCCGTTTATACAATTATTCAGAGCATCAGCTGCACTTCAAATCCATAACTTATACGAGAAGCATTTACAATTGAAAACAGAAGAAGTGGTGAGACCTGTGATAAATACCTGTTCATTTCAAACATTTATTAACATAAATACTAGTGAATCAAGCAACAGCTTCAACGAACTTATGCGACGCCCAAGTCTTTGCAAAATCTGATATCTTGCATTGCTCCACCTGTACCCGTCTCAGCTGAGGAGAGTTCAGAACAAAAGATTCAATGGCTTCAGCCTGAATCCCATGACAGTGCATGATATCAACACTCTCCAAACGTTTACAGCTCTTCAACATAGAAATGATGGATGCATTAGTAAGCCCTTTACACCCTCTCACCTTCAAATCAACCAAATAGTTACACGAAACTAGCATTGACATGAAATCCTTGTCAAGCAACATTTCGTTGTATGACAAATCCAATTTCCTGAGTTTCTTCAAATTCTGTCCTAATGTGGACAGCAACCCTGGTTCCCTTTCAACAACATCACAGTTTATTAGTGCCAATTCTTCAAGGCCAGAATTCACAGCAGTCCCAAGTGCCTTTAGGCCTTCACCACTGACAAGACAACAACTCTGAAGCCTAAGACTTGAAAGGCTTCTGAAATTAGTAGCAACAACCAATAGATGATCATTCTTAAGGTCAAGAGGCAATCGAAAATCAAGTTTTTGCAAATTACAATGGCATTGGCTAAAGAACCTGAGCAGGGAGGTCGATCGGGGTGCGGTGGGAGCGGGAGATGAGGGAGAGGCTCTGCTGTAGGTCAGGGAGGTCGATCGGGGTGCGGGACTTGCGCTGGAAGACGACGGCGTCTTTGCCGCGGAGGGTGCAGCGCCAAGAGGTGGAGGTGGAGGTGGAGGAGGAGGAGAGGCGGTGGCTGAGGAAGTTGTTGGTGGAGGAGGAGATCTCGGAGGTGTCGTAGATCATGGGGTTTTCGGGGAGGGAGGACTTGAGGGAGGCGACGGGTTACAAAAAAAAGTGAAGTGCATGTAGGGAGAGGCTCTGTTGTAGGTCAGGGAGGTCGATCGGGTCAGGGGGTAGCTCAGTCATTTACTCTTTTTTTCAGTCACGTGCGTCACATGTGACATGAACTAACAGAGCTGTGACGGAAAATGATGACAGGTACGACATTGGTACAAAAATACAAGTTCAGGTATCACTTTGATACATTTAAAAGTTCGGGTACCATATTGACAGTCCTCCAAGAGTTCAGACACTGTTGGTGCTATAAACCCCACAATAAATTATTGAATACAACTTTCTCTGTTTTTCTTTTTAGTAAACTACATATTAGTTATTAACTAAATTTTAATTTATAAATACATTTTTTTACACATTATATTACACTTTTAAGGATAAAAAATAACAAACTAGGACAAATTAATATCTACATGTCATCTGTCATAATGTATTTACTAGAATATCTCTCACTACTTATTCACTAAATTGCAAACGCGCGTACTACATATTCAGAAATGTGCTACTACTTAGTACTTGCTTCAAAGCTGCTACTGTCCAATTGAGAAGTTCAACAAAGCTGCTACTGCCCGATTGTGAGTTCAACAATGTTGCTACTGCCCAACTGGGAGTTCACCAAAGCTGCTACTGCCCAATTGTGAGTTCAACAATGTTGCTACTGCCCGACTGAGAGTTCAACAATGTTGCTACTGCCCGACTGGGAGTTCACAATGCTGCTACTGCCCCATTGTGAATTCAACAATGCTGCTACTGCCTGACTGGGAGTTCAACAATGCTGCTATTGCCCGATTGTGAGTTCAACAATGCTGCTACTGCCCGACTGGGAGTTCAATTACATTGCTACTTCTACAGAAAATGAAATCCAATAACTAATCCAAGTTCAACAGTATATTTAGCTCATATTCATCAACGTAAGGACTTCCACTAGACTCTAATTCCTTCAAGCAAACAATTGAAAAACAACGTAATATTGGCAACACATAACAGTAGCAGCAACGCGACGTAACAGTAGTAGCAATGTCGACGTAACAGTATGGCATTGGGGAACACCGTTGTTTTACCTGAGGCGAGAGAATAGATAAAGAAGAAGTTCCTCGATCTGGAACCGAAAACACGAATTGGTAAGGAGGCTTAATGGTCGATCAACGACGAAGCTTTGCTGGTGGTATTGCCTCCAACACGGAGGAGCTTGGAATGCTTATAGATCTCTCCGGCTGGCAGAGTCAAGCTCAACTTCGTCAGAATCTTACAAGGCCGCGCCAAAGTGGTTTATCGTCGTCATTGTCGAGGTTGTCATCGACAGCTTTGGCGAACGAGGAGCAACCAAATCATGACAGAGAGACGGTGGATCTGAGGTGTCGACGCAAGACAGTCATTGGAGCACCTCCGATCTCTCCGCCAAGAAGGCTGCCGCTCAAGAAGTGCAGACGGCGATTCCAAACCAAGATGTTGGTCAAGCGAAGCCTCTAGGTCATCACCGGCGAGCTCGTGTGGCCTGCAACGACGACGATTTGGCTACAATGGTGAATCAGATAGATCCGAGACGGAGGATGTGAAATTGAGAGAGAGAGATAGGGATGAGGGATCAAATCAAAGAGGGTTAGGAAGAGAAAAAGAGTGTCATACGTGTAATTTGATAGTGAAAGCTGGATATTTTGGTCATTTAATGGTCAAAACTTGGGTCAGATTTGATACTGTAGGTTTTAGGCCTCAGCTTGTGTCCTAATTTATCTACAAAATATTAGAAGTAAGTTTTTTATGTTTTTAAATTTAGTCATGTGTCACTATGTAATTTTCTCTTTTCTTTTCTGCATTCCTTTACATTTCTACTCTTTCAATTAAATAAACCGTGATTCCTATCGGCTACATGAGTCATCGGAGACTCCATGTCCTTAATAATACGAATGATAATTAAAGACATGTGTGTTTACATTCCAAAGGGCCAGCCTCTTTGGCTCTTTGTACGCTATCACGTTGTGCAGTGTAGTTATGTGATGATCAAAATAGCACACTAATTAGGAGCAATTCCATTAAAGGAAGAACTCCCGAGTACGTTTAAATTTTCAAATGGCTAGATTTTAATTCAACCAAATCAGAAAGAGTGTTTAGTCATAACGTACTACATTGAAACAAAAACTGTATAAATATAAACACAATAATGGAGCAAGGGTCAGGAATCAACGTCCTACTGCATATATATGATCAAGATGTACGTGGTGCTCCTTTTCTGTACAATTAAGCTTCACAAACAAAATGTCCCTTCGTAATTAAGGATTAAATTATCTGCCTAAGACAGAAAGACTTAGACAAAGTCCATGACACAAAGACGCTCTTTCATCAGCACTTCACGACTAGCTACTTGCTAGATAGCTTGCATTGATCAAGTCAAGTCAACTCGTTCTCAACCAAAATCAACTCTTTGTTCTCACCCAAAAGGACACATACTACGAACAATAGCTAGCTTTCGGCAACGGATGATTGATTCAAATAGTTGAGTTTTCCCTTCTTTCTTTTTCCAAGTTGGGAATTATCTAACAAGAGCACAATAATTCACTTTATTAATTAGTGCAATAGCTGGCCAGCAGCAGCAATTTTTAAATCAGGTCACTATCTAATTTCTCTACTATATATATATATACACACACGAAAACAATGGAGAGTGCACGTCCGCATAGTCCTTAAAAGTGCGGACGTGTCTCCGTTTGCCACCGGAAGGCGTCGACAACGGCGCGCCTCCACCCCAGCGGATTTCAGCAGCGTCCCCGACAACTTTCCCTCCTCGACGAGTCAGCCGAATTCCAGTTTTCCGGTGAGATCAATCTTGTTTGAAGTTTTGGGTGATCTCACCGGAAAACTGGAATTCGACAGACTCGTCGGGGAGGGAAAGTGATCGGGGACGCTGTTGAAGTCCGCTCGGGTGGAGGCGCGCCGTCGTCAGTGCCGGACGGTGGCGAACAGAGGCACGTCCGCACTTTAAGGACAGTGCGGACGTGCACTCCACATCCGGCCTGTATATATATGACATGACCCACCCCGAATTTCATCCTGAAACCCGAAGTAAATCCTGCAGGGTCCATCTCCAAGGAAAATTTACCGAAATTCGGCATAACCTCCCATGAAAATGGACAACCCTACTCTGAAAATACCTCCAAACACTTCTAAAATCCAACTCCAACCTTATACTCCTAGAGCCTTCGTGCTCCCCAAATTCACAACACTTCTCAAATTATTCACTAATTCAAATAATTAATCTCACAACCAACATTCATAAGTTTAGAGCGACTCTAATAGTGAAAAAAGAAAACATAAATAAATAGATGAGTGGAAGCTATACTATTAACTATGCCTCGTCTCCATGTATGCCCGACCTCAACTATGCTAATCTGCAAACTAGGCATTTAAAACAGAAGGGCTCAGAGGAGAAGCATTTGAAAACGTTAGAGTGAGTGGACAAAAATAAAGTTTTAAAAAACCAGTAATTAATAAGTCTTTATGCTTTCCCAAATTAATCTCTTCAGAAAAACAGCGATACATGCAATAAATAATAACACTTAGCTCAGAATCTTCAAATACTGAAATACGTGACTAGCCCCGCTAATCTCCAATACTTTTAAAATGTTGAGTCTCCCAGGCTCTAAAATATAAGTATGTATTTACACACGTTCATACTCCCTATATGAATTTTTATGGATTTACAGAAATTCATATAAGGTTACTACGCTCGTGTCCAACGCTCACGTCACACTATAATGGTGACGGTTATTCGCTACGTTATTAAGGTGGACAGATGGGTGTATATATAAGTGCCCATACCCTTATATGAATTAAAACATTCATATAGGGCTACTACGCTTGCGTCCCACGCTCACATCACACCATAATAGCGGCTAATCGCTACGTTATTATGGCGGACATGCACGTATGGCTAGCTAGCATTTATATACATATTTTCCTCATATATATATATATATATATATATATATATCCACCAAAAATGGGATTTTCGGTAGCTCCAAAATAAAGAAAATTGTCAACTATAAAAGAATGCAATATGTATACGACTCCACCGAAAATCTCATTTTCGGTAACTTTCCAAATAGCGAAGTTAACATTAAAATAAAAATATTTACTGCTGAAAATAACTTCGCATAAATAATTCACAAAAGGAAAACAATTCCACAAATTAAGATTCAATATACTAAAATCAATCATTAAATATAAAACCATTGCATGCATTTAATTTAAACACAACCGTCCACTCACAAGTTAAGTTTAGCCTCCCAATGCTCGGGACACTCCTCGAGCGCTACCTCCAAACATCCCAATCCTCGAATCAAACTCATGCCTAAAGATAAGTTGTAGGACAATTAGGTCAAACCGTACTCTGAACAACCATTGACTCAACGTCTTTCCTAGTTGAACTAGGGTTTTCTAGGTTGACCAGGATTGACCACAATTGATCAGTTTCCTAAAATAGAAACTTTCCTAACTTAGTAAGTTTTCCACAATTGGAATGTTTCCAAATAAGGAAAGTTTCATAATATAGAAACTGTCCAAAAATGTCAGTTTTCTCAAGTCGCACCTAATACTTTCCTTAAAAGAAAGCTTTAACACTAATCGGAGAAGAACTTGATAACTACCTCAATGGTCACAGCTGGATTTTGTCCTCGCCGGAAATCTCTTGCCAGATTCCGGCGACTTGCTGAATATTCCACCGGATTCCGACGACTTGCCGGAATTTTGCCATAGTCTCCCCGTAATCTTCGAATCACCAAGTTATCGACTTGCAACACCAAAAATGCACCCAATCAATCCAAAAATCAATACAGCAGCTATATAACATCAAAGGAGATCAAGATTACCTTCCATCGATCTCAAGTACTAGCCCAAGAACTCTCCTGGTCCGAAATCAACAAGCAGGACCTCCTAACATCCCCAATTGCTGCCTTAGTCACCACCTTCACCTAATTAGCATCACACCACTTCGGGTCCTCTCTAGCCAAATGCACCAAGCCTCTGCCTTGGTCCAGTTCGATGATTGCAGCTCCACAAGTCACTCCAAGGTCCCACCAGACTCCCCACAAGGCTTCAAAGACCCACCAAAACCCGAAGCACTCGCCGGAAATCACCGAACGCAAGTCGCCGGAGCTAGGAGCCCGGAACCTAGAAAGAGGCAAAGAAAAAGGAGATTTTGATATTAAGGTTCGATTTTAAGAAACAAAGGCACAGAGATGAAAAGAAAAGAGAGGCGAACCAAGATATACCATCAACGTCCAATGAGCTCGCCGAAAAACACTGGAAAACCGGTGAACATGGTCGAGCTTCCCTTCGATCGATCCCTACCAAATTGAGATGCAAGTGATGATCTATGGATTGGGTTTTGTAGAGAAGAAGGAGAGGAAGAGATTGATGGTGGTCTCGTCTCCAGGAGTGGCCGGATAGCCGAGATTCCAGTCGGAGAAGCTGACCCAGCGGAGAGAGGGAGAGAGAAGGAGTGAGGGACGAGTCAACGCCTGGGCTTTTGACCAAAGTCAACATTCTCCTCCCTTCTTAAAGGGAAATGGATGGCTGAGATTGAAACCCTACTGATCCAACGATCGAGATTAAAAGTTATATTTTAATTTCAAAAAATTAATTATAATACCAAACTTTTGATAAAATGTAGAAAATACCTCAAAGTTTCGAAAAAATAATCCGAAGGCACCAGTGAACTCGTGTTGACGCGTACTACGACATCGGAGCCTTAAAAGAAGAAATTGACATTTTGAGTAAAATTCGAAAATAAACTTAAGCGTTAACTTATTAGATTATCGAGCACGGTTAAATTCCTCAGTAACTCGTAGAATACCCAGTAAATAGGTAAAAATTATATATATATATATATATATATAAAACATGGAAGCATAATTCATAGGGTTTATTGAATTCAATTGAAGAGTTTACAAACATAAATAAAACTTACTAGTTGAAATCAATGCATGAGTAAGAGTAAGAGCGCTCAATACATGAACTGTCTATGCTAACTAAAGATTAAAAGAAGAAGTTCTGACTAGAGAGAGAGGGAGGAGAGGGAAAATCTGAAAGCCCCCTTACTCTGAAGCTAGGGCGTCTATAAATAGAAATTACAAAGTTGATGAATAGTAACTTGTCTGTCACGGATTCACTGTTGATGAATACTAATTTGTCTGTCACATATTTACTATTGATACTTCCGGTAGGAATTTTGACTGAGACTTTAATGGGGCTGAACTTGCTTTTGGACTAGTCTTAACTAGAACTAAACAAACTCAGCATATGGATCTTGACCATCTTCATATTTAGACCACCTGATTGGTTGACTGGGAGAACCTTGGTGACTATGGGCTGATGACGATTCTGATGGAGAGTGTTCTTCTTCTTCATCATCAGCAGATAAACTTGCTGTCTGTTGTAATAATTATTTGGCCAATTCTTCAACTCATCTGCTTTGGAGGATGAACTGGAGGCTGTTTTCTTAGAAGAGAATGGAAATTGAGGAGTCTGAGACTTTAACTGAGGGATTAGAGATGCCGGCTGAATAGAAACCGAAGCTCCTTAACTGGATGGAATGGTTGAAAATTATTCACTAAATTGGGATAAAACTCTTTCCGAATTGAATTTATCCCACCATTTGACTAAAAGTTGTTGCAAGACCATATGATCTTCATATGCAAGTTTATATTGCCATTTGAAAATCTAAGGAATTTTATATTTAGCCATGGATTGGAGAGTGAGGGGAAACCTTTTTTCATATTCTGAAAAGGCCATAACTGAAACAAATTTAGTGACTGCATGCTGGAGATTTGAGGGGAGAAGGTCATGAGGGCATCCATGATTATTCCACCAATCTCTAAACCACATAGGGAATTGACGATTAATTTTCTATCAAAATTGAGAAACTATGAATAGCTAAAATCTTCGGTTTGGTACATAAAGATCTTACTCCATGCTTCAATGTAATCATGATAAGTAAATGTGAATGTGTCTAATTTGTGAGCAGTAGAAGGGGAATCACCCCATTGAGATAAAGAGATTATACAGATTATGTAAAGGGAATGATATAATATTTTAGATGGGTCTTTTGGGTCATGAATTGGTTTAATAGATAATGACTGAGATTTAAATAGAATGTCCCGATAGAATGCTCAAGGTTTACCGGGAAGGTAATGAGAATTTGAGCCAAAATAACTTTTTACTAAAGAGATGTGATTTTTTAAATGACTCATAGAAGGTTCAATATAAAACAGGAAATGTTCAGCCTTGTCAATGTATGGAGATGATTTTTTTATAAATGACTGGAGGGTTGGATGAGGAATCTGATTTGTAAGGGTCGTATTGGTTTACTAAGGCTGACTGGTAATTAGATTTGATTTGGCTGATGGTGCTACCAAGAGCACTATACCTATTGTTTGATGGAATGAAGAGATGACTTGCATAGGGAATTAGGCTGGAGGGTGATTCTTTATAGATAGGAGCAAGGTGAGGATTTTGCTCTGCAATAACGACAAGTCGAGCTCCGAATAAGTTCTTAGGCTTCTGCTGAAATGTTCTTATCAAGGTTTGCTTTTCACTATATTACTTTGCTGCTGATGAGTTTATGATTATCTGCTTTATCTTGCTTTCAATTTTGTTGGAAATTTTTGAGGGAAAATGTTAAAATTTATGATCAAACGAAATGAAATTGAAGTTAACTACAGGGATAAACTCAATTGTAAATAAATATCTGCAATTGTTGCATGTGAAATCGTTTTCATTGTGAATTATTGATATAGATGGATTGAACATACTAGATCTTTGTGTTTGTTCTTTTTTTGATGTTTTTAGGTGCTAAAAATGTATCCTATTGTTATTGCCTTACTTTTGTATGAAGAATGTGACTTCTTTCGTATCAGTACGAACATCAGAGTACAATTTTCTCTTGGCTTTTTCTTGGTTATTGTTGCTCTTTTTGAGAGACTAGCTTCTTTTACCGGTCTCATATATAGCTGAAACGCTACTGCAATATTAATTTCTTATAATCACATAATGAATGTATAGGTTGTATGTACTCAAGCTAAATAAGTTTAACTTTTCTATGTGCAGGAACTACTTTGGGTGCAGTACTTATATGTTAGGTCAGGGTCAAGGCTGCAAAGCAACCAAACTTGTGGAGAGGACTGAAGATAAACCCCGGCTCTTTTGTAGCACATACGATGACAAATTGGCAATGACATGGACCGAAGAACATGTTTTTTTCTCAGACCTGAAATGTTGCTTGGGCTCCTAGAATATTTCAGTGTTGTTACTTGAGGTCTCTCAATTGGAAAGGTAAAGAATTACTTAAACAATCAAATCTGTAGTTCTTTTTAGTTATGTAGTTCTTCTTGTATGTTTGCCCAAATTATGTAGTTCTTTTTGCTATGTTACCATGTTGGATTGCATATATATGAGGCAGTTGAACATAATGATGGTGCTTTTTGTTAATCTCTTATGGCCTAGCTAGGTTTGTGTACAGTTTATATATGGTGGATTGAAAGTTTATGTTATCAATTTGGATGTTGAATGCTTATTTTAGTCATGGATGCTAATTTTATTTATGGATAGTGTTTTTAAACCTAAATTATCAAGATGTTTCAATATAGCAATTGTGTAGTTTCAAACAAGCCATGACTATCAATTTGTGTGATTTCAACTATAGAGGATGGATACAAACATAACAATATGTATTGTCTTTAATAAGTTAAGATATCAAAAATGTGTGGCCATAAAGCAATAACCGGCAACACAAACATAACAATATCTATTGTCTTTACTAAGTGAAGATACCAGAAATGTGAGGCCATAAAGAACAACCGGCAACGTAAGTGGAGAGTTTAAATCAAAAGAAGACATCACTTATATGTAGCTTAAGTTCATTCATACGATAGACAAATGTCGCTTGAAAATGTGGAAAGCCTAAAAGATATCTGTAAACATGAAAATATCTGTAACAAGTGACAAAACAACACGTATGCAAAGAATAGTTTAATTTAATCAATGCGAATGCAGATTACAATTTTTGTGAACTCCTCTGATTTTATCTTCGACGTCGATTTGATCCAAGGGTGACGAGCAATTAATCTTGAATCGAATCATTGTAATTTGGACTTCTTGTCATGTTGACGATTTATAGAAGTTGATCGACCAAGGGCCGTAGAGGCTTGTTCTTGATCGGGTTTGATCCATGAGCAGTTCCACGTGGTAGTTTGTTCTTCGTCTTGGAGTTGGTGAAGATGTCGGCTATTTGGCAGCTTAATGACTCTTCGGGATTTGATAACTTCTAGACTTGAGGTTGATGAGGAACCGGCTATTTGGCAGCTTGATGATTCTTTAGGATTTGACAACTTTTAGACTTGAGGTTGGTGAAGAACCGGCTATTTGGCAGCTTGATGATTCTTCAGGATTTGACAACTTCTAGACTTGAGGTTGGTGAAGAACTGGCTATTTGGCAGCTTGATGATTCTTCAGGATTTGACAACTTCTAGACTTGAGGTTGATGAAGAACCGGCTATTTGGCAGCTTGATGGTTCTTCAAGGGTTTAATGAGGAACTGGCTATTTGTGAAGCTTGATAGTTCTTCAAGGATTTTGGGGAGGCTTCTGAGCTCTTGAGGGATTTTTTTCTCTCTCTCTAGTCCGCTCCTTTGTTTTTGCCCCTTGGTTTCGCTCCCCTTCCTCTTGGTATGAGATGGGGAATTTATAGTGTTAACATGCCTCCACTTAAGGCAAGTAATGAAGATTCTGAATCAATAATATTTCCATAATCGAATCAATCAATCTTGACTGATTGATTTACTTGCTGATTTTAACACAATCAGATCAATCAAATCTTAAGATTTAGATATGCCTAGATCGCTTTGAATTAATGTTTTGATCAAGATTATTAGTAAGGGGTGAGCCATCTCGCGGATATGGAAAGTATCTCGCTAGGAACCTTGATTTCCAAGCAAGCGGTGATTTCTGATTCCAGTTCGCGGACTACCCTACGCAAGGCCATCTCGCCTAGCCTTCATGTAAATCCCCAAGCGTGGATCCATTTCGCTTCGCCTTCATGTAAATCTATGCGAAGTCCAGTTCGCCTTGCGAAGTTTTGTTCACCTCGCGAAGTCTATTTCGGCTCGCCAAGTCTTGTTCGCCTCGCGAAGTCTATTTCGCCTCGCTAAGTCTTGTTTGCCTCGCGAAGTGTGGTTCACCTCGCGAAGTCTGGTTCGCCTTGCGAAGTGCGGTTCACCTCGCGAAGTCCAGTTAGCCTCGCGAAATGCAGTTCGCCTCATGAAGGTCAATCTGCCTCGTCTTCATTTATTTCTATGCGAGCCACCACTTATAAACCCAATTATTTTGTTAAATTTTACATGTCTACAATATCATGTAGTGAAAACTTAAAGCATATCAGACGACATATACCTATTGTCTTAAAGAGGCCAAATGAAAAAAGAAAAAATATACGTTGCTTGAAGATCATTCACCCAATGCATATGTGTCGTTGTATTATGTTTAGACCAGAAATAACATCAATAGTATGTCATGTGGGTTCATCCAGCGACACATAAATGTAACGTGAAAAAGTTTACATTCTAACACCAAGTATACGTCGCCTGTAACATTTTCACATGATGTTTAAATGTTGTCTTTAAATGAATTAACCTACACTTATATGTTGCTATAAGGCGTATTTCTCTCTCACTCGCAACTATAAGGCCACACAAAGAGCTGTGTCGCCTCACGGCAAAAAAAGATACGTCACCTTTTAACATGTCGTTGTTTAAACTATCAGGCGACATATATACCGTGTCGCCTTATCTCAATTCAGGAGACACAAAATAAAAAAAGTCATTTGTCGCCTAAGGTTCGTATAGGCGACACAACATTTGTGTCGTTGGAGAACCTCATCAACGACATGCTAGAAGGCGACACTTACAATTTTTATTAGGCGACACTACAGTTGTGTTGCCTGATGTAAAAAATGGCATAGTGTGGACCTGGTCTTATTGTTTGGTTGGAGAGAATAAAAAGCTTAAAAGAAGATAAGAAAAGAAAATCAAACCAAAATCTTTAAAATTAAGGGACATGAATCATAAACACTTCGCAAAATAAGTAAAGAAAATAAATCAACTCAAGATCCACTCCTAGGCGGTAGTCTGCCACCTGAGGATTGAGAAGTGTAATATATGAAAGAATAGAGATAAACTCCAGAGCCACTCCTAGGCGGTAGTCCGCCACCTGGGGTTGGAGGTTTTTGTCACACACTAATTTTTGAAAGATAATTTTCAAAAATTATGGCATGATCTAACTTAAAATATAAAAATCTCAACCTGTTCCAAAAACAAATCCAAACAACTAGAACTCAATAGTGGAAAAGTAATATCATAAAACCCATCACTGAGTTAAATATTACACTTCCTTATTACATAAACTTGAAATACGAGAACATGAGAACAATATCATGAGTTTAATATTTTCTACTCGATTAACAAAACTATACATAGTACAACATAAGCCAAAAGAACCATGCCACTAAGCCTCCACCGCAACCATGTTGATCCTCACCTGGAGGTCTAACCCCTACATCAATAATTGGTGCACCGAGATTGTAAAAACAAACCCGGTAAGCTAAAAAGCCCGTATGAATAAACTCAAAAATAACACAACATCATCGCATCCAACATTCCATAAGAGAGATTTGATCAATAATTAAAAACCACAAATCCAACACATTATCAAAGAAATGTACCCATGAGTCCTAGATATTTAATAAATACCTCTCATAACCTACAACAAAAAATTGTGTACCCATGTATCCCAGATACCATAAAGTATCTCCCATGACCTACACTGACAGACGGACTAGAGCTCTATTCCTAACCGCAACCAATCACCCGGCCAAAGGCTTGGAACCCAGTTTGACTGTCTAATATCAAAACATAAAAGTGATAAATAGCATCTTAACCGCAACCAATCACCCGATTAAAGACTTGGAACCCGGCTAGGCTATTTATCCAACAATCATCATAACACAAGATCACATCATATGATTATATCCTTCACAAGGATATAATTATATGAACAATATATTTTTATATATATATATATATATATTATTCCACAAGAATAACTTCTCAATAATCAATAGAATTATGATCATAAGAACCTCAAAATAAACATATAAGAAAAGCTTGTTTTATCTTACCTATGAGCTGTTGGCGATCAAGCTCATATATTTTAAAACAATTAATAGCACAGTATTAATTTTAACATCATAATAAAATTTGGTTCAAAAGCGAACCTTGGTGAGATTTACTCACCTAGAAATTCCGTTGCAAAACCCCTAACACAACGAAGGCAAGCCAATCACAAAATCAAAAATCACATAAAATCACACAATTAAAAACCTTAGAAACCAAAATACTAAAGGATAACACAATACCCTTAATCTAACCCTTAGCTTAAGGGAGGACAACTTCCCAAGGTCATTGAACTCAACAACACAATTGAGCTGCCTCAAATCTTCAAAACCTAAACTCAAACTCAACCAAACCAAAACAAATAAACCTAAGTCCTAACATGCAAATCTTGCTCGAAACTTAGCCAAACTACCTCTTAACAATATCACAGCAGCAAAGACTAGCTAACCACAGGAAACTAAGGCCACAACTAGGCCAGACGCGCCGCCACAAGCGGCGGCGAGTGAGCCCCACGTGCCACCCCAAAACTTCAGAATTAGGAGAAACTCATAACATGAAACTTGTAGATTGAAGCATGGTGAACAACTTTAATACATGAGGTTTTGACTGGTTCGGTCGGGATCAGCCGGAAAATGCCCCGAAACTCCAAAATAAAACCAAAAACAAAATCTGCAAAACCGGCATAAAAACTTAGTTTTCAGATCACCAAAGATGTATAAACATCACTAGAAGAAGGAGAGGAGCAAGACTCACCTAACTCTCACACCCGAAACGCCGCCGAAATCGCCTGTTTTCCGGTGATACCGCAGTAGCTCCGTCGCTCCGTGGCGGCTTCCAGGCGGTGCGACGGCGGGCAGGACTGCACCAGAAATGGAGAGGAGGTCCGTACAGACCGAACGGGACCGGTGGCATCCGGTTTGGTGGCCGGATGAGGGAGAAATCGATTGGAGAAAAACGGAGTGCGGGAGCAGGTCGGGAGAGGGAGGAGAGAGAAAGTGAAGCTGATTTAGGTTTTCAAAAATAACCCCCCACATTTTTCTACTTATATTGTTTCTAAACCAAGAACCTAACTTCTTCTGATCATAACTTTCTCATACTACCTCCGTTTCGGGCGTGCCGTATGTCTACGAACTCATATCGACGAGCTCAACAACTTTTATGAAGAAAGTTTTCGAAGATAACTTACAGAAAATAAAGTCAATTTTTAGGCCTCTTAAAAGTCAAAGTACCTAAAAATTACTCACGAAACTTCAACTTCGCGCAAACTAAAGAATTTCCATAAATAATCATTCATTAAATATGAGAATAATACAAAGAAAATAAAATAAAAATCTAGGGTATTAAAGTTTTGGTATGAATGATTAACTATATCAGGTCGTTTGGCTCTGATACCATAACACGGAAGCATAATTCATAGGGTTTATTGAAAATTTTCCTATATATATAGGAAATTTTAAGAACAGTACCTGCAGTTATCAACTTTAACCCTTATGCCATTATTCATTTTTCAAAAGGTCAATTTAGACACTTCTCTTTCAGTCTCTTGCTCTCCTCCATCTGGCTCCCACAACTCTTCCTCTCCTTTGAGGACCACAACCTAATCCTTTCTCTTTCCCATCGAGAACCCAACTCGTCTCTCTCCTCCGAAGACCCACAACCAAGTTTCTCTCTCCCCTCCCTAGTAAGGTCCTTGTGAGCAGTAACCTCGGTGGAGATTTTGGAAGGGTTGGGTTTGATTCCGAATCCGAGATCAAGATAGTCCCCCAGATGCAACCGTAAAGGAATGGCTGGAAAGAGCAATCATGAGGGATGTCTGGGCTTGAAGACGAAGAGTAGGGTGCCCATATTGGTTTCATGGGTGTCTGGTCTCTTCTTTGCTCGCCGTATTGATTAAGCTTCCGAGCTTGAATCATCAACTTCGCCGCCTTGTTTCTTTAGCTAGGGTTTACTTATTCTTGATATATACTACTGCATAAACCCTTACTAGCTACTTATCATTTTATAGGGATATGATTACGAAAATAAATGGCTAGCAATAGAGTTTTCTCTATATTTGAAAATTCGAATTTAGAGATAATTAAAGATGCATGTTAATTTCTCAAAGTTTATCAGGGAAGTCGACACCCACTCACTCGAATTTCCCGTTCAATATACGTACGTCTTCTGTATATTTTTACTTCATGTATTTGTTTCCCTAGCTTCAACTCACAAGCTAGCTATCAGACCTTCAGCTAGAGCATAAGAGGCTGGAGACTGCAGAGATCGTTCAGCTATGTATCCATCGACGGCCATCTTTCGGTGTTAGTTCGGGGATATGATATGAGAGTAAAATACGTACATGTCGTACACAGTGTGTATTTTTTATATAAGATTGTTGTCCCTTTGCTGGAGAAACCAAGAGCATATATAGGCTCACCATTCTTGTGAAAAGATCATAGGATGGCTGAATGTATTTTCATTGATACAAGACTGAGAGTACATATACAGTAAACAAATATGTTATATTAGGAAACTATCCTGCATTTAAGATCTCCATAAGGTAACATATAAACACATTCTAAATAGAGAAGATACACAAGATCAAATATACAACAGTTGTATATTTTCCTAATACTCTCCTTCAAGTTAGAGAGTGAATATCCTGCACTACCAACTTGCGAATCATAGGAACAAAGGCTTCTTTTCCCAAAGCTTTGGTCAGAATGTCTGCCAGCTAATGTGATGAACTCACAAATCTCGTAACAACAGATTCATCTTGGATTTTGTCCCTAATATAATGGCAATCCATCTCCATATGCCTGGTTCGCTCATGAAAAACATAATTTGTGCAATGCGTAGCGCTGCTTTATTGTCACAATATAGTAAGGCAGGCTCTCGATGTGCTATTCCCAAATCTGCAAGTAGATGCCGTAGCCAAGTTAGCTCACAACATGTTCCAGTCATAGCACGATATTTTGCCTCCGCTGATGAAAGTGACACGGTCTTTTGGCGCTTTGATCTCCAAGAAACCAATGAAGGTCCAAGAAATACACAATATCCTGTAGTAGACATGTTTGAGACAAAAGACATTTTTGTCCAAGTAACAATACTTTACTGGACTGTAAAATGTCCAAGTGTATATTAGTTACGTTCTTGGTCCACATCGCAACCGGCGAGCCCAAATTCTTTGGGTTTACAAGTGATAGCCAGCCAATGAGACCACAAGAGCTGAATTACATAGCTCGCGCGTGGAATGGACTTTACGCGAACTATTTAGCTCGCGCGCAGAATTACTAGCTGACTCCGCGTAGGCGAGGCGAGATTGACACTTTGCGTAGGTGAGGAAAGCGGAGTATATCGAGGCGAGCTGGCGAACTGGCTCGCGTGGGAGGCTTCGCAAAGAAGGCAAAGGCGGAGTTCGCGTGCATCACATTAATCGTTGAAGACTCTCACCAGTTTTTTGACATACTTTGGGCCAATCCCTGTGGTTTTTATTAATTAAAAATACTTCTTTTAGCCTGCAAGCTGGTTTTCACAAAGACTGTGACACCTCGGGGGATAAGGATATTCCTAAGTGTAGTCCACATAGGACTCTATAGTTGGCAGTGCGGAAGCAAAAACCCATTGGGAGTGTGCGGACTGGACATGTGTCACAAAATATTTGGTCCGCGCGGGTTAGCACTATCCTTGTGGTATTAGGGTTTCATAGTCCGATTTAGACTATGATTATCTATCTTCTGCCGCAAGTCGAGCTTCTATATAAGGGGTCTCGAAGCAGTCTCTTTACACACAATCAAATCTCTCAACAAATACAAACAAAATGAAAACCATTCAACCTAGTTTTACCCCTTTCAAACCTCTCGAAAACTCTAACCCTAAGTGCACCGCTGCCTAGGTTTTTCTCAAGAGCCTTCCTAGACTCGCCCCCGATCACCCTGATTTTCCTATAGTTGCTCTGCTCGTGACACCATGTGTATCAAATTGCCTTGTGCTCATAAATTCCTCATTTGAGGTGGCACGTGGAAACCCTATTCCACTTGATCAAGAAGTCAAGCTCGCCCCCACAAACCTTTCCTCTTTCGAGAGGTGGCACGCCCGCAACATTTCCTTTCTCTTTGTTCGCTAGTTACCTCTCGCCCGCACGCAGAAGATCATGGCCAAAACAAGACCGTCTGGTGAGTGGACAACCCGCCCAATCCGAATCACAAAAGGCTCTTAGTCTCAAATCATTATCTGAAGAGAAGAAGAGACCTTGACCAGGTGCATGCTTGAGGTAACACAACTCTAAGTGCTGCCTCCATGTGTGATTTCCTTGGCTGATGCATAAAGTGACTTAACACATGAACAACATAAGTGATATCCGGCCTTGACACAGTCAAATAAATTAACCTACCAACCAACCTCCTATAACGACCTTGATCCTTGAGCAAATCACTCTTTTCAAAAAGCTTTAATCCTCGTTCCATAGGTGTGTCTACAAGGACTGCCCCCAACAGTCCTGCATCCTTAATAATCTCTAATGCATACTTATGTTGGGAAATAAAAATCCCATTTTTAGAAGAGGAAACCTCAATGCCAAGAAAGTATTTCAAATTACCAAGATCCTTGATATGAAAGTGATTATGCAGAAATTGTTTAGTTGCAACAATACTTTGAGGGTCATTCCTAGTAATCAATATATCATCAACATATATCAGGAGGATAGTAAAAGACATGCCTTGTTTTCTGGTAAAAAGAGAGTAATCTGGCCGGGATTGTACATATCCGGCAGAGTAGATAGCCTCAGAGAACTTGGCGAACCATTGACAAGAAGCTTGTTTCAAACCGTATAATGATTTGTGAAGGTGACACACCAAACCTTCCTCCCCCTATTGCCAAAGCCCTGGCGGAGGGGACATATAAATCTCTTCCTGTAAATCGCCGTGAAGAAAGGCGTTGTTGACATCCATTGGTGAAGGGACCAGCCCTTAGCTGCAGCCAATGCAAGGAAACAACGTAATGTGATGATTTTAGCTATTGGCGAAAAGGTATCATGATAATCAATGCCTTCTAGCTGAGTAAAGCCCTTAGCTATGAGGCGAGCTTTGTATCTCTCAATGGAACCATCAGAATGATGTTTAACTTTATATACCCATTTGCATATCCAATTGGTGTCTTACCGGTAGGGAGTTTAGTAAGAGACCAAGTGCCATTGTCCTGAAAAGCCTTTAATTCAGAATCCATAGCCGCTTGCCACTAAGGATGAGCGGTAACTTCCGAGTAATTCCTGGGTTCAATAATAGTACTGATCTGAGCAATAAAACATTGATGTGCAGGCTTATATCGATGGTAAGAAACATAATTCGCCAATTGATAGTGCGTACCATTTGTCGGACCTGGAGTTAAGGAAGAGGATTGGTCAGAGCAAACGTGCGAGCGAACA
Organism: Fragaria x ananassa; assembly: GCA_034370585.1. Classification (NCBI taxonomy): domain Eukaryota; kingdom Viridiplantae; phylum Streptophyta; class Magnoliopsida; order Rosales; family Rosaceae; genus Fragaria; species Fragaria x ananassa. Next base: position 4,541,232 of record CP139762.1, on the reverse strand, counting down.
TAATCATGTAATTTGACAGGCGGACCGGTATGGCGGCTTGAGCGACAAAGGGGTTTAGCAGGTGCGGCAACGATGTCCGGTGGAGGAAGGGGCCATTTGGCTAGAGATTCAGAGCGAAAGGGTGATGACGGTGACGCTAGAGATGGTGACTCCGGAGTGATGGGAGGCGGGTCAGGATCAGACGGAGGAGAAGGAGGGACTGGCAGAGAGGTGAGATGGGTGTTTTTGAGACAATGAGAATAGGTCTGGAGAGACGGAGCCGGCATGGGCGCCAGAGAAGCCAGAGTGGAGTGAGGAGAGGAATCTGGAGAGGGAGGATTGGCGTTTTCTGGTGGAGATTGATTTGGATGATGATGGTCGTTGGTGTCTGATATTGGAGCAATGTGGGTATGTGTAGGAGAATTAGACGCATCAAAAGAGGAGTCAAGAAAACACGGGATACAGATTGGGCCCGAAGATTGGGCCTGCGAAGGGAGAGTTAGACTAGACTGAGGAGAGACATAAGGAAAAATTTGTTCATGAAATCTGACATCGCGGCTAATAAAGATTTTCTTTGCCGATATATCATATAATTTGTAACCTTTCTATCCAATGGGATAACCGATAAATATGGATGGCTTAGCACGATAGTCAAATTTATGTGTTTTACGAACATTAGTGGCATAAGCTAAACATCCAAAAATGCGGAGATGAGAATAAAAAGGTGGTGTTGAATAAAGCAATTCGTATGGAGTTTTGAAAGAGAGTATAGGGGAAGGTATCTGATTGATGATATGAACAACGGTGAGAGCACACTCCCCCCAAAAATTCGGTAGGAAGTTGAGCTTGAAATTTAAAAGCTCGGGCGACTTGCAAAATGTGACGGTGTTTGCGTTCCACAACCTCATTTTGTTGAGGTGTGTAAACACAAGAATGTTGAAAGATGACACCGTTGTCATGAAAAAAAGGATGAAGTGAAAGAAATTCACCACCATTGTCACTTCAAAAAGTATTAATGCGAGAGTCAAATTGTGTGGAAGCATAGCTGAAAAAACGTTTGATAAGTGGTTGGGCTTCATCTTTGAATCGCATCAAAAATATTCATGTGAAACGTGTATAATCATCAACAATAGTGAGAAAATAGTGAGAAATAGAAAGAGAAGGGTGTCAATAATGACCCCAAATATCACAATGAATAATCTCAAAAGGTTTTGTTGAAGAAATAACACTAATAGGAAAAGGTAAACGACTTTGCTTGGCCAAATGACGTATGGGACAAGCATATCATTGTTGGACTGAATGGAAAAATTCAAAAAGTTCTTGGCAATAAAACTCAAACGAGAAGGAGATACATGGCCGAGGCGACTGTGCCAAAGGTCGGTGGAAGAGGTGGTGAGGTTGCTGGCTGGTTGGTTTGAAGGTGAGGAGTGGTTGATTGAAGATTTCTCTGTTGCTAGTGCCACCAAACAGTATAGTCCATCAAGCAATTTACCCAAACCAATCGTCCTCCTTGTTGCCAGATCCTGCAAAACACACTAATATGGATAAAAGTTCACCGAACAGTTCAGACCCCTTGTCAAACAACTAACAGACATCAAATCAACTTTGAATGTAGGTACTGATAACATATCATGCAGATAATAATTGTGATTCAAAGGTAAAGACCCTTTTGTAACAATTTTGGCTCGTTCTCCACTAGGCAATGATACAGTCAGCAAAGAATAATTTTGAACTTTATGTAGCAATTTAGATGAGGAGGTGATATGATCTGTCGCCCCGCTATCAATAATCCAATTACAGGTATCGACTTTGGACAAACCTGGTTTCGTTACAGCATTTGCCTTAGAGTTAGAGCCCTTATCATGAGTCTTGGGGATAAGTGATAGAAATTGTTTGAGTTAATCCTTTGATATTGAGACCAATCTTTCCTTCGATGCATAATTAGCAGCAACTTTGTTATGGTTGTCGTAAATCTTTGGGCTTGAATTATTCTTAGCTTTTGGATGATCTTCTGGGTATCCATGTAGTTCATGACAAGTTTGGACCCAATGACCCATTTTATCACATTAGGAGCAGTGTGGCCTCCTTCTCTCTGAAGCAAAACGACGTTGGCCTTGATCAACCAGTCGTCCTCCATTCCAGGTGCCACGATGAGCTCCACCAGTGCCGCTGCAACGATCGGCTTGACCATTTCGAGCTTCTGCTGCCAGCCTCCTATTCCTAGATCGAACGGTCATGGCAGTGCTACCGGCATCCTCTATAGTGTGAGTTGCGGCAATCAGGTGCTGCTTTTCTTCTTAGAGAACAGAAGAGAAGGCTTGGCGAACGGTGGGTAAAGGCTTCATGAGAAGGATCTGTCCACGGATTTCCTGGTATGTTTCATTCAATCCCATTAGAAATTGCATCAGTCTATGTTGATCTGTTTGTGATGCTTGTGTTGGATCCACTACAAAAAAGAATTCGGTTAGCCACGGCAAAAAACCGTCGCTAAAAATCACTTTGCCATCGCGAAAGAGCAACGGCGACGGCTTCGCGACGGCATTTTTGCCGTCGCCGTTGAGGGCGTGGCCGTTGCTTTTGGCTACGGCAACGAGCCGTCGCCACATTTTTGCGACGGCACGCAGCGACGGCAAAAACCGTCGCTTATTTGGCGACGGCAATTGGCGACTGCTTCCGCCGTCGCAAACCACCCATTGGCGACGGTAAACTTGCCGTGGCAAATTTTATTTATGAATTAAAAAAAAATCTGACAGGCATATTAGCTTGCCAGATTTTTATTTAAAAAATGTAAAAAAAATTTTGATTAAATATTTATAACAGAATATGTTGCATTTAATACTTTATCATGAATGTTACAAAATAAATGAATTTATGTACAAGTTTTTACTAGTACAAAGTAGTTTTCTCCTACTTGATAAGCTTTGGACCGATAATCCAAAATAAGCTCTATAATTATATTCCTCCACTTCAGATAACTTTGAGCCAGATCCTTCATCAATACCTGTATTCAAAGTCAAAACTAAATTACTCCAACTCTAATTTTGGATCTAAGTATGTCCAAGAGTAAAGATGATGCAGATACGAACATTAATGGAGAAAGTTTACAAGCTTTGAAAATGAAAACCATGCTTATAATTAGGATCATTAAGCCAAGAACAGCAAGCCTTTAGCCAAACATTTTCCATAAAAAAAAAAGCATTATAGTACTTAATAGCACATATGGATAAAAATGTAGATTAACATGTAAATAGTTGGCATGCAATCTTGTAAATACATGAAAATAGTGTGCATGGCTTCCAAATGCTTACCTCAAGTTGCTCATGATGCAGCCACTTCTCCTCTTCTACATGCAACCCCAATACTTCAGCAATCCATACACTACTACAAATAACACAAAGAAAATAGTTTCAAGTTCAATAATTTCAAATTCAAAAGATAGAACCTAATAGTTTCAAGCACTTAATAGGGTAGCTAAAAATTAAGAAAGACCATCATTCTAAGTGTGGGAAACAATCATAGTAGAGAACTCAGAACATATAATACTAAAGAAATGCTTACCAAGTTAGCAATTAGATTGAACCCAGTCTAGACAGGTCTCCCAACAACCAATATGCAATTCAAGTTAGTCTGTTTCCAACGATGCCTCGTTATTATATAGCATATACAATTTGAAACAGACGTGTAAAAACAAACAAAAAACAAAAAATAGTTAGAGAGACATTTGAATTCAAACAGAAACAAACCCACTCATAAATCCTTCAAACACACAATCAAATTCTACAACTAAACAAGGAATAGTGGAAAATTTAGAGAAATCATTAATCTGATGGAACCACAATTTAGGGTTTTAGGGTTATACCTTAAATTATGGGTCGGGGTCGGGGTCGGGGTCGAGGTCGGCGTCGGGGAATAGCATATACAATTTGAAACAGACGTGTAAAAACAAACAAAAAACAAAAAATAGTTAGAGAGACATTTGAATTCAAATAGAAACAAACCCACTCACAAATCCTTCAAACACACAATCAAATTCTACAACTAAACAAGGAATAGTGGAAAATTTAGAGAAATCATTAATCTGATGGAACCACAATTTAGGGTTTTAGGGTTATACCTTAAATTGTGGGTCGGGGACGGTGTCGGGGTCGAGGTCGGCGACGGGATGCGGGGTCAGGGTCGGAGAGAGGGAGAGAGAGAGGGCTTCGGTGGATTTTCGGAGAGAGAGAGAGAGGGCTTGGAATTGTGAGCGGCTGCGCGAATGGCTAGGGTTCCGAATTTTTGCCTTTTATAATGGCGTTCTTGGGCAACGATTTTAGAAAAATCGTCGCCCTGTTTTTTCAAAATCGTCGCCTAAGATAATCTTGGGCGACGATTTTTTGACGTCGTCGCCTAAGATGAAGAAAAACTCGTCGACGATGTTCTTTAATATAAATCTCGTCGCCCAAAACTATGAAAATCGTCGCCTAAGACCCTACTTGGGCAACGATGTTCTTCACTATAAATCTCGTCGCCCAAGATGAAGAAAATCGTCGGCCAAGAGTTCTACCATAAAATTCAGAATATCGTGAGTTTGGTGATCAGAGAAGAGGAACTGAAAACCGACCGTCAGATATGAACAACATAATGAATTACGTGGGTGGGCAAAACTTCAGCTCCATCGGACAAGGATAAGGGCTCGATCCGTCCGGTCAATCGGCGCGGTCAAACCCCTAAACGGACGGAAACGGCTATTCGACCCTCCAAATCACGTAATTTGGCCGGACCTTCAACTGCGAATAGTTTCCAATCGATGAGACGCTTACGGGGCTATAAAATTTTGGTAAAAAATAAATACCCGGGACAGGGCTACCACTAGGTAGAAATAAGAGAACAATTCGTTGCCCGGAACAACCGGCACCGAAATTTTACCAGAATATCTTTATTTTTCATGGGTTGACGTATTTCACTGTTCCGGTCATATCTTATTTCACGACTTTTTTGCGTTTGAGGCCTCTACGTATACGTTGTCTTCAAAACGAAACTTAAACTCAACACTAGTATAAAAAAGTTATACAACATTAGTACATATATCGTGAGTTTGGTGATCGGAGAAGAGGAACTGAAAACCGACCGTCATATATGACCAAAATAATGAATTACGTGGATGGGCAAAACTTCAGCTCCATCGGACAAAGATAAGTGCTCGATCCGTCCGGTCAATCGGCGCGGTCAAACCCCTAAACGGACGGAAACGGCTATTCGACCCTCCAAATCATGTAATCTGGCCAGACCTTCAACTGAGAATAGTTTCCAATCGACGAGAAGCTTACGGGGCTATAAAATTTTGGTAAAAAATAAATACCCGGGACAGGGCTACCACTAGGTAGAAATAAGAGAACAATTCGTTGCCTGGAACAACCGGCACCGAAATTTTACCAGAATATCTTTATTTTTCACGGGTTGATGTATTTCACTGTTCCGGTCATATCTTATTTCATGACTTTTTTGCATTTGAGGCCTCTACATATACGTTGTCTTCAAAACGAAACTTAAAAAACACGTATAAAAAAGTTATACAACATTAGTACATATATCGTGAGTTTGGTGATCGGAGAAGAGGAACTGAAAACCGACCATCAGAAATGACCAACATAACGAATTACGTGGGTGTACAAAACTTCAGCTCCATCGGACAACGATAAGGGCTCGATCCGTCCGGTCAATCGGCGCGGTCAAACTCCTAAACGGACGGAAACGGCTATTCGACCCTCCAAATCACGTAATCTGGCCGGACCTTCAACTGAGAATAGTTTCCAATCGACGAGACGCTTACGGGGCTATAAAAATTTGGTAAGAAATAAATACCCGGGATAGGGTTACCACTAGGTAGAAATAAGAGAAAAATTCGTTGACTGGAACAACTGGCACCGAAATTTTACCGGAATATCTTCATTTTTCACGGGTTGACGTATTTCACCGTTCTGGTCATATCTTATTTCATGACTTTTTTGCGTTTGAGGGTTCTACGTATACGTTGTCTTCAAAACGACACTTAAACTCAACACTAATATAAAAAAGTTATACAACATTAGTACATATATCGTGAGTTTGGTGATCGGAGAAGAGAAACTGAAAACCTACCGTCAGATATGACCAGCATAACAAATTACGTGGGTGGACAAAAATTTAGCTCCATCGGACAAAGATAAGGGATCGATCCGTCCGGTCAATCGGCGCGGTCAAACCCTTAAACGGACGGAAACGGCTATTCGACCCTCCAAATCACGTAATCTGGCCGGATCTTCAACTGAGAATAGTTTCCAATCGATGAGACGCTTACGGGTTATCTTAAAATTTGTTTCCAACTAAAAATAAAAAACATTTCCTTAAAATTTAAATGTGTTTTATTTATATTAATTATTCGGATTATCTTGGCCGACGAAATTGGTTAATTCTTCGGCCAAGATAATACTTGGGCGACGATATTTGTTAAATTCGTCGCCCAAGGGTAAAAATAAAAAGTTATGTACAATGAAATTTAAATGTGCTTTATTTATTTTAATTATTCGGATTATCTTGGCCGACGAAATTAGGTTGACTCGTCGGCCAAGATATTACTTGGGCGACGATATTTGTTAAATTCGTCGCCCAAGGGTATAAATAAAAAATGCTGTATAATGAAATTTAAATGTACTTTATTTATTTTAATTATTCGGATTCTCTTGGCCGACGAAATTAGGTTAATTCGTCGGCCAAGAGAATACTTGGGCGACGATATTTGTTAAATTCGTCACCCAAGGGTAAAAATAAAGTCATGTACAATGAAATTTAAATGTGCTTTATATATTTTAATTATTCGGATTCTCTTGGCCGACGAAATTAGGTTGACTCGTCGGCCAAGATAATACTTGGGCGACGATATTTGTTAAATTCATCGCCCAAGGGTATAAATAAAAAATGTTGTACAATGAAATTTAAATGTGCTTTATTTATTTTAATTATTCGGATTCTCTTGGCCGACGAAATTAGGTGAATTCGTCGGCCAAGAGAATACTTGGGCGACGATATTTGTTAAATTCGTCGCCCAAGGGTAAAATAAAAAATCATGTACAATGAAATTTAAATGTGCTTTATTTATTTTAATTATTCGGATTCTCTTGATCGACGACATTACCCTAATTTCGTCGGCCAATATTTACTTGGGCGACGATATTTGTTAAATTCGTCGCCCAAGGGTAAAAATAAAAAATCCAACGAAATTTAAATGTGTTTTATTTTAATTATTTGGATTACTTTTGGCCCACAAAAGTACTGTAATTCGTCGGTCAAGATGTTACTAGGCCGACGAAATGCTTGTATTTCGTCGGCCAAGAAAAAATAAAAAAATAAAATACTTAGACGACGATATATTTGAGTTTCGTCGCCTAAGGATTAAAAACACTTACGCGACGACAAAATATAGTTATCGCCGAAGATCAATGCAGTCAACTCAAAACAATATTAAATAACCGTTAAACTAAAACGCTCGTATCTACTTCCTCACAAATTATTTTCTTGATTTGTCAACATTTACACTCTCATGGGGACAAGATGTATCAATCCATATAAAAATTTTGGAACATTTATGTCCCCATGATAGAGCTCCCCTTATGGAAGCATAATCATATTTTAAGTTGACATTTTAAAAAAATTAGAAACAATTGGCGATGGTGATAACTTGCCGTTGCTATTGATTACAAAGTTTGCCACGACCTCTTTCTGCCGTTGCAAATTTTACCTTTTTTAGCCACGGCGCCCATTTGCCGTCGCAAAGTTTACATTTTCTTGCCATGGCTCCACATTGCCGTCGCAAAACTTAATTTTTTTTTCCACGGCTCAAAGTTGCCGTTGCAAAATAATTTTAATTTAGCTACGGATGCTTTGCCGTCGCAGCGCCGTCGCAAAAAATGGACCAATGGCGACGGCAAATCTGAGCAGTGGCAATTTGGGGTGGCTAATTGAATTCTTTTTTGTAGCGATCGAGTGCTGCTAATTCATCCCATAGAGCCTTCAATTTTGTGTAGTAAACTGAGACAGAGAGTTGTTCTTGTCGAAGAGAAGCAATATATCGCTGAATCTCAAAGATGCGAGTTGCATTTGCTTGAGAGAAATGCTCATGGAGATCCTCCCAAACTTCATGAGCACTAGAGTAATAGGTTACGCTATCGGCTATTTCTGGATTGCAAGAATTGACGATCCAGGAATGAACCATATCATTGCATCGTGACCAAGTCGCATAACCTTCAGGATCAGTTGCTTCTGAGGGAGCTTTGATGGAACTGTTGACAAATCCAAGCTTGTTCTTGGAATTTGGAGCTCTAACCATAGCCCTTTTCCAACCGGAATAGTTATCCCCATTTAGGAGTTTGGAGACGAGAACCAATCCGGGATGATCCAAATGTTGAATGAAATAAGGATTCGAAGGCTCTGCCTTGAAGGAATCATTAGGGACTGTGGACGATTCGTCAGTTTTGGGAAGTGGCCGGTGGTGTGATATTGCCATCGGTCATGATGATGATTGAAATAGAGTTGCTACACGAGAGATTAGAGTGCAGCAATGAGTTAGGATCTTAGACCTACTCTTGATACCATGAAAAGATGATAGGATGGCTGAATGTATTTTCATTGATATAAGACTGATTACATATACAGTAAACAAATATGTTCTAGTAGGAAACTATCCTACATTTAAGATCTCCATAAGGTAACATATAAACACATTCTAAATAGAGAAGATACACAAGATCAAATATACAACAGCTGTATATTTTCCTAATAGTTTGCTCAGTTGCTTGATTGAAACAATAAAGGAAATAGGGCTAGGGCAGAACATGAAGATTAATATATACTTCAATCATAAAGAAGCTGAAACGATGAAGCTCGATTGCAATTACAATCATGAATCGTGAACATCGATTTGCTCTAAGTAACAAAAAGAGATCAAAGGAAATGGAACAAGCAGAAGTCTCTTTTAATTAATTTATGAATTAAATTCAGTTTACCCCCTAATCTTTGATGTTAAAATCAGTTCAGTCCTGCAACTTTTTTTAAAATCAGTTCGCCCCTTTAACTTTCATAAACACATCAGTTTACTTTGTGCTAAATCAGTTCGCCCCTTCAACTTTTGTAAACACATCAGTTTTGTCCAATTTTTGTCACCAAACTGACAAGGGGACCCATTTTTAACAAAAAGTTGCAGGACTGAACTGATTTTGACATAAAAAATTAGGGGGTAAACTGAATTTAAAAAAAGCTAAAGGGGCGAACTGATTTTAAAAAAAGTTACAGGACTGAACTGATTTTGTCATCAAAGATTTAGGGGGTAAACTGAAATTAACTCTTAATTTATTCTAGCTCTCCCTCAACCCCCCCCCCCCCCCTTCTTGAAACTAGAAATGGTGCCCTGACCAATTCTCCATCCTTTCATTTTCCGGTAATCTGTTAGCATCCCCCCATCAGAGACAGACACCGAATATGAACTCCAAACAATAAACTCTTCTTTTGTAATGAGTGACATTACATGATTGTACAATTAGCAGCCACACTTGCAGCAGCAATAGCCATCTCAAACACGCGAAATACTTGGAACCAACTATGCTGCAAATACATATACAAAAAACAAAAACAATTAATAAAAATTAACAATCACATATATATAATTATACCCGTGTAAATTGCACGATATAAAAGTCAGTTTGTTTTTGTGTTGAAATTATGTTATAAAATCAACAGCACTCACCCTTTCAGGTGCAGCAGCAATGTAGTAATTGATATTATTGTAAACTGCTGGAGGCGGAGGTGGAGTGATTGCCTGCATATTTTCAGCACAACTCCAACATCAACGAATTAGGCAAAATAAGTAAGCTCGTAATGAGAATTGGCAACATGACAATTAAGCTTCATATCTATATATAGAAGAGAAACCCTAGCAACGTTCCATCTTGCCTGCAGTGAGTCGAACATTCATTTTCTAGATTACCCTTCTTAAAATCTTTTATCTCGGAAAGAAGAACTTGATGAAAAGCGCAAACTGAAGCTCTAGGTATATAATGCAAATTGTTAATTAGTTCTCGCATAAATGTGATAGAGAATGTAACATAATTAGGTATATATACCATGTTGAGATCTGGTTGACCATACGGAGAAAGGCCTCGTTTGGAGCGCAGCAATACATGATTGTCCAAGAAGTAAGTGTGGTGTTGGTGGTGATAGTAATTCCGATTGCGATAGCAGGTAGCACATAGATCAAATGTAGAGCGATGCTCATGAGCCCCATCGAAGCAAGCAACGCAAGTGAAATACAAACCGCAGAGGTGTACGCCGCAGTGGTACCCTTGGCATCGGATGTACCTCGTTTTAATGATGTAGTAGAAAGTGAGAACTTCCCCAAAATCCAATCCACCGTCGCCGTTGCAATCGAGCCTTTTGAAGAAGTTCGGGTCGTTAATAATCCAGTTGTAGCCACTTTGCTGGAGGAATTCATTGAACTCAGAGCAGCTGATTTTACCGTCACCGTTGGTGTCCATAGATCGGAAGAAAGACCCTGCCAGATCCCGAAGCTGTTGTGTGCCATTTTCGTAGTATGCCAAAGCAGCTGCATGTAGTTCTTCCATTGCCATATAGCTGCCTAGCTGCTCGATAGAACAATACCGGCTGCTTGATCTGCTAGCTAGCTTGGTCTTTAATTGATTGACAACCCAAAATAAGATACTGATCAATCTGGTTTGGTATATATAGTACAGTGTTTGTGTGTGTGTATATATGGATCGTATTTTTTGGATGAATGCAGTACTGTTAGGTTAATCATGGCAGAAACTTGTTAGCGCAAGGAAGCATCCAGTTTGAAGTTGACATATTTGAGTCAGAGAGACTTTTTGGTTTCACAAAAACATAAACTAATTGGAAATGAACATATATAGCTGAATAATGGATGTTACTTAGTCCTGCTAAAACTACAAGAAACAGTCCAAGGCTACCGAAACAATAATATAACCAACTACCTGATAGTTGAGATACTTCTTTAATTCATAGCTGTTTGTATCAAGTCAAATCATTCATCTCACAACTAAAAAGTCAACTGATCGATATGCTTGCGTTGTGTGAGTAGTTCGTGCTGAAATTTGTCTACGGCATAAACTCATACAAGGCATTAATCATATTAATCATATATAATCACAGGCTAGGCCATGTTGGAAATTAATAATAGTTAGAGCTGCATGTTGTCCCTTAATTATCGAAGAAATATGTGTATATTTTATTTCATTTGTTTTCTTGCTTGTATATCTAAGTAAATGTTGTCATATATATTGGTAGGTAGCCAAGCTCCAATGGTTTGTTTCTGGGGCAAAAGTTTGTTGTCATATTGATTGGATGCAAGTTTTGCCAGCGAATTCAGTTGCTGGGGCAAAAGTTTGTTTCTGTAATTTAATTTGCAGCGTATGTCTTGATCCAAGTCTTGACAATGGCTTGAACAGTGGGAGCCGGAGGTAATGAGACGAGTGACGTTCAACGGCAACGTCAACAAACGTGTCGTTGGACGGAATGTAAAACCTATTTTTGAGAAATCCCTAAGGATACAGTGTTTTGCGGAGCCAATAGTACTATAGTACTAAGAGTATTGGAAGTTTTCTTTTCCAATATAATTAATCTTAAAAATCTGAATGTTAGAAATAGATTGTTTGTCCACGTCCAGAAATGGATTTTGAAATTATATATGACATTGATATGCTGCAACTCTGAGCTAGGATCATTTGATTAGGTCTTTTGCACTCTTATAAGGTATATACAAATAATGGTTTCTTAATACTACTTAAGGTCAGTAAACTTATATATTTGCTTTTATCATAATCATACTGACTTTCAGCAATGTCGTAAAAAAGATGCAAAGACAATTTCATAATTTACTTGCTAACCAGATTCTTAGATCAAAATGGATGGAAAATGACTGCGTGAGAATGACTAGCAATTATGTGACGTCTTTTAGAGCGAGAAGATGACTAGTTGGCTTTTGGGTGACCTTGACAACACTTGCCATGGAAGATCGAGTGTATAATTATCACATTGTGTTACAAATGTATATAACAAACTCAAAACCAAAAGAAGTTTGCAAGTTTTTCAGTGCTATCTCAAAACTTGAAAAACATATATAGAAACACTTGCGCGCTGCAAAGTATCCTTATTCCAATATAGCATGCTGTTATTTCGAGTATTAAACATCAATCTGCAGGCCATCGTTTCCCTTCGGAGAGAATTGTTGCATGCGCGGGCGCGCGCAAACTTCCAACTAATAAGATCGATGCTTGATGATTACTCCATCAAACTCCGATCTTTTGGTAATATCTCATCACATAATCGAACAATTAAGAGCCAAGTTTGCACTAGCTAGAGCCACCTCCAATATGTTAAGTTTCGAGAGCCAATTCTCCTAAAAACAGAAACAGAAAATTCACACTTCTATAAAACTGTGGCAGTGCAAAAATGTGCTGCGACTCTTTTTTTTTTTTTTTTTTTCGGTCAGAAAAAAATAAATATATAAGTACTCACCTTTGGAGGAACAGGCTGCACAGCTGGAGGGTGGTAAATATAAGTATTATAATAATAATTGTTATTGTTATGAACCACCAGAGGCTTTGGAGCTGTTACCTACATCCATGACACAGAAACTAAAATTAGCGATTAATAAATGAATCTTTCGGCTATCCAGACTATAATTTACAGTATAAATGTATAATACATTGCTAATTAGTAAATTACCATGTTTTATTTCAATCTATATATTCATAATACAAGATGAGATTTAATTAGAGATTACAGTGTAATTTAATTACCAGATGTGGTGCATAAGGAGTATGACCTCTTTTGGAGCGTAGCAATATGTGGTTATCCAAGAAGTATGTGTGGTCCGGGTGGTGATAATTCCTACTGCGGTAGCAGGCAGCACAAAGATCATAGGTGCCAGGATCATAATGATGATGATGCCGATTATAAGCTCCTGATGCCTCAAAGCAAACTACGCAGGTAAAATACAGCCCGCTAAGGTACACCTTACATGATCGGCAGTGGAAATACCTTGTGCTGATGATGTGATAGAAGGTGAGCGTTTCCCAGAAATCGAGGCTGCCGTCACCGTTGCGGTCAAGTTTCTGGAACAAGTATGGATCGTTAATAATCAATTTGTAGCGTCCTTCTTCGAGGAAGTTGTTGAACACAGTGGAGCTGATTTGGTAATTTGCACCGTGTGTTTGTGTAGCCAGGGAATGAAAGAAAGACACGGCTAAGCTGCGGAACTCTTGACTGCTGGGGTTGTAATAACATGCTATAGCTTCTCTATATAGATTTCCCATTGCCTATATCAATAAGAGTAATTAACTTACGTTAAATCAGCATATCAGGCAAAATGAAAGGTCTAATTAGATCTATGCATACGTTCCATACTATTGTTCAAGAAAGGAGTGATGATTTCTTAAAACAAAATTGACTGGTTTTCTTATGTAACAGTTTAATTACCATGTTGGTATCTGGTCCTCTTTTGTAGTATAGCAATACGTGATTCTCCAAGAAATGTGTGTGGTGGTGAGTAAACCTCTGACTGCCATGGCAAGCATCACATAGATCAAAAGTGGAATGATTGAAACCCTCAAAGCAATCGAAGCATGTAAAATAGTGCCCGGAAAGATACATGTTGCAGCATCGGCACCAGATGTACCCAGTTTTAATGATATAGTAGAAAGTTAGCACTTCTTCGAAATCCAGCCCACGGTCACCGTTGCGGTCGAGCTTTGCAAAGAATTCTGGATCTGTAATGATCGTGTTGTAGCCGGTCTGCTGGAGGAACTCATTGAACTCCCTGGGACTGATTCGGTGATCGCCGCTCGTATCCATGGATTGGAAGAACTCCCATGTCTTGCCCCGAAGTTCTGGTGTGCAATTGGCATAGTATGCTAAAGCAACTTCACGTATTTCTTCCATACTTGTTATGTATATGTGTGTATATGTATGGCTAGCTAGCCTTATGATCGGAAGCCAGTTGTGACTCGATCTTAAGCTTTATATATTAATGCGCTTTATGGATTCAATACATTGACTGTATATGCAGGCATGAACACAAGTCATCATGACTATATATCAAGTCAACTTTCCAGTTGCCAAATAAAAAGTCTACTAGGCTGTCTATATATACGTACTCGTAATAATACCGAGTCATCTGTTAGGTATCAACTTGTCACCTGGAGAATTAACTGGGGCGGGAGAATGTACCACAGACCATGCATGTCTGACACTCCCCAAGTTAACCCGCGAGAAGACGATGATCGATGAGCTTAAGGGCAATGCTTGAAAGATTCAGTGATCATCGATATGCAGTACGTCTGTGTGGCCATTTCTCAAATTAACGACTCAAACATTGACGATTACAGAAATATCAGTGGTTCGAAAAAAAGAATCTCGACGGATATATCAAGAAAATATCGAACATCGATGAAAATTTTATATTCGAATAAAAATAAACTAAATATAAAATATCAAAAAATTGTAAAACTCGCGATCGATTGAATCTCAATCTACAAATACTTACCCTGTCAGATTACATGTATTATGTATTTATGTATATGAAGTCTTACATTATGCATGCGCTCTAGCTGGATCAAGTACGTTGTTCATGCATATAATTTTTTGCAAGTCTAGTACATCTCCTTCTCCTTCTCCTTCAAGTGGAGGTCATTCAATGTTTCATTTTCTCTCTCTCCTGGCATGTATGGGTTGGCCGAGTCAGAAGACGTGAGTTGGTGTTTGATTCTTTTGGTGGTTAATTTGCAGACACGCAACTCCTTAAACACATAGATGACCAAGACATAGTCTCAAAGTCTCTCCAATAAGACAACGTACACTCGTAGGAAGACAAGAAGACGAAGACTTTTGATCAATGGGTGATCACTATCCAACACGGTTCAGCGAGTGAAAGTATCCTCTTTGTTTTTCATATATGGTGTGACCAGCTCCAAGTTAATTCCATGGAAAATTCGTCCTCTGGAAGGTGGTCCTTAATTTCTAATACAAAAACTAAACTATGCAAGGTTCGATTTAATCACCGGAATGCACTGAGCATAGTTACAACTGTTGAAGGAAATGATCATCGTGCAATCACCGAGATAGAGACTAACTAACAATTTCCTATTATAGCTAGTGATCGGTTAATTTTAAACCAATTTATTTTCCTTATTCACAACTAGATCATCGTTTATAGTATGGGCAAATAAGCAGGGTCATTCCCGCAGAGGACTAAATGAATCTAACTACTCAAACGATGTCACAAAAGTGACTATTGATCCTAACGACCAGCAGTCGAAAACCTAATTATTTGACTAACCTAAACAAGTCAGAAAAATACGAAAATTTACAGACTCGAACTAGATAGACAGACGCAGTGGCGTAGACAGACGCAGTGGCGTAGATAGACGCAGTGGCGTAGCCAGAAATATTATTTAGAATGGTCAAAACTTAACTCTTCTTAAGCAATCTATATCCTTCACACTAAATCAGCATTTGATAAATTATTTAACCCAATCAATCTTGGTTGTTGGCGGGGGTTTGGACAAAGATGAACTTCATCAAATAACATAAATTACATCCATTGTTAAAAAAAATACTATATATATTACTTTATATTTCATTCTTCTAATTTTGACTTGATTTGCTAGAGACCATGAGTGAAAAAAGGGTGTATAAATCTAAATATATATTGTTTAACCGTGTTGGTTTATGGGACAGAATCATTATTAATTGACCACTTAATAAATAAAATGTAGTAAAAAGTTAAAACATGGTAGACACTGTCTAAACACTGGACTTGTGGGGTGAATGGGCCATAAGATCAAAACTTTTGATCATGTTCCCTTTCAATTATACAGATTTTCTTATATGAGGGTCATTAATCATAGTTTATATATGTGATTATCAGATATTTCAACGAATGGCTGCTTAATTCAAATAGCTAGAAGGGTCAATTGACCCTTCTCGCCCTACCCTCCCTACGCCACTGGACAGACGGACTCACATACAAAATTTCAGATGAATTAGAGATCGTTTGCTATGTCAAATAAATACTGGAAAACGGAGGACAGAAAGTGACGAAAACTGATTTTGGTTTTGGTTTTGGAAAACAATGAAATAAAACTAGCTAGGGAAGATGCAATCCACCCCGACAATCACACACAAGATAATTGGTTCAGTTATATTTCAATTAATCTAGATGAAGATGCTCAGGTTGGCTCGGTACGCTTGAAACACAACCTATTACCCTTTCTTACTTTGTACGCTAGGCAGGAAGTGCTCTACACCTAGACTATTCTCAAGCAATGCAACCTAAAGGTACGCTTATTAGGTTTAACACGCAGAGATCCTTAAGTTCTAAAAGGGTTTGAGACATCACAAGGCATCGCAATAAACTTAGCGCCTTGCTAAACCTAGGACTTAGTTTACTTGCTAGCGAAAACTAACAATCGCTTCTCTAGATAGTTTGAGGAGTCCGATATTGACACTGGCATCAAACTATCAAAGCCATAGAACCCTAACATGCATACTAAGCGTGCACTCAAAGTAAACATGAAAAGAATTCATCAACATGAAAATAGTAATCCAAATCTCATCTTGGATTAAAAGAAACTAAAACCAAAACTAAAATCATCTTGTTGTTCATGTCTAGAGCTTCAAGCAGCCCCTAACTAAGGAAGCTTAAATAAACATAATAAAAAGACAATGCAGAAGGAAGAGGAGAAGAGATGAAGAAGAGGCCAAGAAGGGAAGCCAAAGATGATAGCATAAGCTTTTATATTGTTTCCTTCAACCAATCCATCTTGATTTAGGTTTCCTTGGACATTCTGATTGGTGTACATCTGTATGACCAATGGAAGTGTGCCAACTCATTTAATTCTTCATAACCAGCTTCACATAGAGATAATAAGTTGGATAATGAAGTACAAACTCATCCATGGGCTTTCCCGTGTGATTTGGGTCTCAAAACACAAATTCCAGTTAAGATTCAGATTCGCGCGCAGATTGACCTTCTGGTAGTAAATTGTCCATAACTTCTTCTAGGAAAATTCTATTCATGAACCGTAAAATCCTATGGAAAGCTAACATCCGTAGCTTTCCATTGATATAAGACTCATCATCTGGTTCTTCTCGAAATGCTCTCAGTATCCTGTCAAAGTTGGCTGACTTGCGTAGGCAGATTTCCGAATTTTGTCTTTCACTCTCTTTTTTCCTTCTTTTCTTCTTATTTGCTTCGGAACACCTAGAAAACAAATAAACAAAGTAAATAACTAGAAAACACACCAAACAAGTAAAGAAAGTATAGAGGATTTTGATACAAATAATGTATAATTATGCACCTATCAGCTAGGTTGTCTTAAACACCGAAGCCTTATCACTAAAGGCTAGGTTGGTAATCGTACATAACACCCTAAGGTGTGTAGAGTTCTGTATATATAATATGTATTGTAGTTTTTATTATGTGTGCAATCCAAGCTTTCTTCGGCCATAGTTTTCTATTTGGTACCAGAGCAACACCGATCCTAAACACCACAACCCCTAACCTTCAATCCTAAATATGTCCGGCGCAGCAAAGAAGGACGTCAAGTTCGATACTTCTGACTCCAACGCACGGAATTCATGGGACAACACCAACCACGCTCTTTACCTGCACTACTCGGCTCAACTGGGCACTGTTCTTGTCACACATGCCCTAATGAAGGACAACTTCACCGACTAGTCGCAATCCATGAGCGATGTCCTGAAAATCAAAAACAAATTGGGATTTGTTCTCGGGACTCAAATCAAACCTAGCATCAATGGGAGTGGGAGCGCTGCGACACCCTTGTGAAAACATGGCTTGTTGCAGCAATGTCCAAGCCGATTGCCAGCAGCGTCCGACACTGCAAGACCGCAAGAGATGTATGGGTTGAGTTGTCTGAAAGGTTCTTACAGACGAACACCGTCCAATTGTTCAAAATAGAACATGTTATTCATGATTGCCTTCAAGGCGCAGAATCCGTAACGAGTTTCTACACAAGGCTGAAAGCTCTATGGGACGACATAGATGCTCTTTGCAATCTCTCACCTTGTAACTGTGCACTTACAGAGTATATGCAAAACCAAAAGACAATGAAATTTCTAATGGGATTGAATGATAGCTATGACATCCTTCGTAGCAACATTGTCGCCATAGATCCATTGCCGACCGTTAACAAAGCTTATTATATGGCTTTACGGCATGAGAAACAAGCAGCTGCTTCCAACAACAGCAAACAGCTTTCACAGCCAGAGGGAGCCGTGTTCTCGGTGAAGTAAAGTTACCAAGATGAAGGAGAGTCCAGTGAACACGATGTTCGACCTAATGAGTGTGAAGTGAGATGTGAAAAGTGTGGCAAGAAGCACTAAACCAAAAACTGTTGCCAACATCTCAAGTGTACCTATTGCAAATGGAAAGGCCACACCATTGAGGATTGTCGCACAAGAAAGAGAGATGAGGATAGAAAGAACCGAAGCAATCATGTTGATTCCAATGATCTATCCGAGTCTGACATCAGCTTTCCCTTCTCCAAAGAAATGTGTGGCAAAATTGTCAAGTTACTGACACAACACAAAGATTCAGTAGTCAAAACAACGTCGGTAACAATTCTTCATTTGATAACCTATCAGGTAAAGCCGTTAAATTTTCAAACAACAATAGTGTTTGGATATTGGACAGCGGCGCCACTAATCATATCGTTTGTCATCCTCATCTCCTCTCAAACAAATATCCTGCCCAAAATCGATTCGTTAAATTACCTAATGGCACAAAAGCACCAGTCTCTCATATCGGGACAGTAGCCTTTTCTCCTCATTTCATATTACACAATGTCCTCTGTGTTCCCATATTTTACCTCCACTTAATCTCCATCACCAAACTTACCCATGATTCATTTTGTGTGATTATATTTCTCAAAGAGCTTTGCTTTATACAGGACCTTCACTCGGGGAAGATGATTGGGACATGGATTGAGAAGGAAGGATTGTACTGCCTCAACCAAGCTCATCAGATCAAATGCAACACAGTTTCTGTCGATAGGTAGTCCTCAACATGGCACCAGCGCCTCGGCCACCCCTCTCCTCGAGTTTTTCCCTTATTTCCTTTCCTAGCAAATAAAACTTACGATGCAAGTAGTTGTTCCATTTGTCCTTTAGCCAAGCACACCAGAACTTTTTTTCCTTTGAGTTCAATTTCTAGTCACAAAGCTTTTGATTTGATTCATGTAGACATTTGGGAAGGTTATCATGAACCCTCCATTTCTGGGGCAAAGTATTTCTTTACTATCGTTGATGATTTTACTCGATGCACATGGGTTTATTTGATGATTCAGAAATCAGAGGCTCGTCATTTCTTGATCAATTTTATTCATCTTGTCAAAAATCAGTTTGATACAACAATCAAAATTGTTCGTAGTGACAATGGCCCTGAATTCACTCTCCATGATTTTTATTCCTCCAAGAGCATTGTCCATCAAACTAGCTGCGTCAACACACCACAACAAAATGGTGTTGTTGAACGTAAGCATTAGGACTTGCTGAATATGGCTCGGGCTTTGTTATTTCAGGCACACCTCCCTAAGCCATTCTGGGGAGATTGCATCCTCACTTCCTGTTATTTGATCAATCGCACTCCTACGCCTCTTCTCAAAGGTCTTAGCCCTTTCGCCAAATTATTCCATATTGCCCCGAAGTATGATCATTTAAAGGTTTTTGGATGTCTCTGTTTTGTGTCTATCCATCCTCTTAAACCTACCAAATTTGATCCTCGGGCTACTCGATGTATTTTTTTGGGTTATCTGACAGGTCAGAAGGGATATAAACTTTTTGATCTTGATCAAGAACGGGTCATTGTCTCACGGGATGTTACGTTTTCTGAAAACCAATTCCCTTATGCTGATCCTACCTCATCTCTGCCTTATCGAATAGTCTCTTCTCCTCTCTCGCGTCCCACACCTTATCCAGCTCGGAGTCCTAGTCCGCCTCCATCCACTCTGGCTTCTGCTATACACCCAGGCACTCTTCCTCAGCCTAGGGAGTCTCATCCATCACGGCATGCTAGGTCTTCGGGTGATCTGATATCTCCGAGGGTTTCCGAGGATACCTTCCAGGTTTCATCTTCTGCTGATGATCGGGTTCCCCCTGTCCTTCCTCTTCCCTTTTCCACTCACACAGCTTCCACTCCTATGCCCCCTCCACCTTTGCATGCCTCTGCTCTCGAAACTCAGTTCCTTCCTCCGCCCTGACATTCTTCTAGTCCTACAAAACCTCCAGCATTTCTGCATGACTACCATGTTAAGGCCACTCTTCCTTCTCGTGACCTGCCAGCATCTTCTATGGGTTCAGGTACTTCCCACTCCATCTCTCATGTTCTTCTGTATGATCGCTTGTCTCCTTCTCACAATGCTTTCACTCTTCAACTCACCCTCCACAAGGAGCCTTCTACTTATGAACATGCTATGCAACATCAGGTGTGGCGGGATGCCATGAGAAAGGAGATCCATGCCCTTCAACATAACCATACATGGAGTCTTGTTCCTCTTCCTGCACACAAATGTCCTATCGGATGCAAATGGGTTTACAAAATCAAACTCAATCCTTATGGTTCTGTTGAACGCTATAAAGCCCGACTTGTTGCCAAGTGTTTTAGTCAGGTTGAAGGCGTTGATTATCGTGAGACCTTTGCTCCTGTTGCCAAGCTCACCACTGTGCGGCTTCTTCTCAGCCTCGCCGCCCTCTGGAATTGGCATTTCCATCAGCTTGATGTCAACAATGCCTTCTTGTATGGTGACCGTGAAGATGAAGTGTACATGAAACTTCCTCCCGGTTTTGGTCGAAAGAGGGAGCATAGAGTCTGCCGGTTACATAAAAGCTTGTATGGCCTCAAACAAGCATCGAGACAATGGTTCATTAAACTATCCTTGGCAATTAAGGGAGCAGGGTTCACACAAAGTTGGTCCGACTATTCATTGTTCGTCCGCAACCGAAATGGCAAGTTTACAATACTCTTGGTTTATGTGGATGATGTAATTTTAACTGGCAACAGTCTTGAAGAGATTGCATCGATCAAAGAATCACTCTCTTGGCAATTCAAGCTCAAGGACCTTGGCAACCTGAAATATTTCCTGGGAATTGAAGTGGCACGGTCAAGACAAGGTATAGCTCCCTCCTAAAGAAAGTATGCGTTGGAGATACTTGAAGATGCGGGATTTCTTGCTGTTAAACTGTCCAGATTCCCAGTAAATTAGAACCTGGCACTTACGCAAACAGGGGGAGAATTGTTATCTGATCCATCACAGTATAGAAGACTCGTTGGGAGGATGATCTATTTAACCATTACTAGACTGGACTTGACCTATGCAGTACATATTTTGACTCAGTTCATGGACAAACCACGCCAACCTCATCTTGATGCAGCCTATCATATATTGAGGTATGTGAAGAACACTCCAGGCCAAGGTATTCTTTTACCGTCTATAGGAAAGCTCGAGTTGACAGCTTTCTGCGACGCCGATTGGGCACGATGCAAGGATACTAGAAGGTCTATCATAGGTTACTTTGTCATGTTTGGACAAGCCCCTATATCATGGAGAACGAAGAAACAAAGCACAGTTTCACGTTCTAGCGCTGAAGCTGAGTATCGATCCATGACATCCACATGCTGTGAAGTTACATGGCTTAGAAACATATTAAAAGACTTGCACGTCAAACAGGTACGGCCTACAAAATTATTCTGTGACAATCAAGCTGCTATCCACATAGCTACTAATCCAGTATTTCATGAGAGGACAAAGCATATTGAGATAGATTGTCATGCTGTACGTGAGAAGATGCAACATAGAGTAATCAAAGCTGCACATGTAAGCACTAAAGAGCAACCTGCAGATCTTTTCACGAAACCTTTGAACTCGGTTCAGTTTGAGATCCTTCTTAACAAGCTAGGTGTAGTAAACATACACACTATCTTGAGGGGGAGTGTTGAAGGAAAGGATCATCGTGCAATCACCGAGATAGTGACTAGCTAACAGTTTCCTATTATAACTAGGTTGTCTTAAACACCGAAGCCTTATCACTAAAGGCTAGATTGGTAATCGTACGTAACACCCTAAGGTGTGTAGAGTTATGTATATATAGCATGTACTGTAGTTTTTATTATGTGTGCAATCCAAGCCTTCTTCGGCCATAGTTTTCTATTACAACCATTCAATTATTTAGTTTATATATATATATATATATATATATATATATCATACTACCTGTCTTCATTAATCAATTTTTCCGAACTATCTCGAATGATAAGAAATAGTACGTGGTTAAAAGACATACATTTCTAACCTAAAATCTGAAAGAAAAATCGCAAGCATGTATTTCTCTATCTTAATACCCTTGTGTCGTCTTTAGAAGATTGCTTGCTTACAAAGATCTTCGAGTTCAATGTCAAGGTCGCAAGGCTTCTTCGTTCATCTTTCATTGTGCTACATGCATGTATATATGCATAAAGTTTGTGTACTCTCATTGTTGAATGCTTGAATCTGCGCGCATTTAGCACTTGGTTTTCAGTTTATTTGCTTAGAGGCTAAAAAGAGGCACACATTTGCATTTAATCTGATTCTCTCCATGCCTGCTGCTCTGAAGGGTCACACTTCCAAACATAGAAGAGATTGAGAATAAGCATGACTCCAAGTCTCCAACTGATGATTAACCGTGGACATATATATCCAGGATAAAATCAAATGAAGAAGTACAACAGGTTCAAAAACTTGTACGTACTTGACTTGATCATCACCGTTTTTTTTTTTTTTTGATTAATTGATCATCACTGTTTACAAACATCGGAATCTAAATACCTCAAACCACAATTTCAACACAAACATTGCTTTCCCTAGCATTCACTAAAATTAATCACAAGCTGGGTCTAAACGGTTTCTAATCATATTACAAACAAAGGAGAAGCATTTACGATACCAATTGTCAAAAAGTCACAGAATTTATGATCAAATAAGATAACGAAAGCTCCAAACTTTGGTTTGTGTAGTGAAGTTGGAAAACTGAGATTCAATAATGTAATGCATAGAATTGAAAGCTAGAATTATAGTACTCGAAAGAATTAAAGAGAATCCAAACATATATGAAACCTGAGAATTTCAGAGCTCGAAATCAAGAAGAACCGAATTTCAGAGCAAACCTGCACGGACCGAAGTAGTTTTGTGAAACGACAGAAGAAGAAAAAGAGAGAGAACTCTCTCTCCAGCATCCGTGCCCTTGAGAGTTGGTGGCATTCCTCACCCTTTATGGATGCATCCCTAAGCACTGTCTCAGATTTTTCCTAATCACTCTTTTCTTCTCCTTCAGTTTCCTTCCCCCCTTCTTCCATCTTGCCCTAATTTTCTTTCAAAAGCTTAGCCCCAAAATCTCTCCAACCCACTCCTCACCACCCATCATCTTCATCTACCCAGAGTTTATCTTTTCCCTCTCAAATCTGTACCATGGCTTGGGTATTGCAGTGACTTCTCTCAAACGCGATTTATCGCGTCTCAATCGGAAGATAGGTAGAACTTATGCTCGGGTGCATGCACCACCTCCTTCTTTGTTCTATTTTCAGAGTCATTTAGCTCCATGTGTTTTGGTTTCTTATACTCAGATCTGTTCCTTGAGTTGTGGCTGCAAATCACTTGTTATGAAGCAAATTTCTCATATGGGGATGACAAACTTGTGTCCAGATCCTCTTTTCTCTTTTCTTTTTTCATTCTCAGGGTTGTTTTGATCGGATTTTGCCGTAGGGGTCTTCTCCCAAGCTGCGATTTAGTTTCAACTGTCATGGCCGAAGTCGTCGTTGGTGGCGCTAGACTTGTGGCGGATGAAATGGATGAAAAATGTAGCATTAGGGTTTTCTTTTGTTTTCTAGTTTTAGTTGTGCCTCCTACTATTTATTTTGACGCAATCTCATTAAGTTTTATATATTTTAATTTTAAAGGTTTTTTAAACCAAAATAGATTGAAATTTGGTTGTGTACTTCTTTAGGAATGCCTCGGAAGTATATAGACCAGTCACAACTTTTTTTTTACTAAGTTTTTTGATGTAAAATTTCTTACTTAATGCAATATTTGTTCATCCAACACAGAAAAAAGTAGTTTTGTGAAACCCGAAAGTACCCATGTACCCAGTTAAGATATTACAATTTTGACCGTCTAGGACCATGACACCTGTCACCGCCTAGACGCAGCATGTCTCCGCCTTACCCGCACGATTGTCGTTAAGTTTGGCTGAGGATTTTGGGTTTTAGAGAGAAGGGAGGATGGGAGGAAGAAAAAATGAAAAGAGAAAAGAAAGAAGAGAAAGAGAAAGAGAAAGAGAAAGGAGAGAGAAGAAGAAAAAGAAGAAATTGAGGGCAGAAAGATATATGGGGTTTTAGATTGGGTTGACATCTTCTTGCTGTGAGTGACTCTTGTGATTATTTTCGGTTTCAATTTGTGTTCCTCTATTAGTCCCAATTGCTTCTTTGAGATGATTTTTGTCGTATAGTTCTTTTCTTAGTTCACTGTGTTATCTGTGATAATTGATTTCTTGAGCAGAGTGTGGGATTTAATGAGCTTGTGAGTGACTTCATGTATCTTTTGATATTGAATTTTTGGGTTTGTTATTGTGTTCGATATGTTCGTTCTGAGATTGGCCTTGTGATTGTGAGTTCTCATATCAATGTTTTTATAAAGTTTGGATTGAAGGGTTTGATTTCATGATCTGTATTCTGTGTTCTTTCTATTTAAGATGAAGTGAGTGACCTTTTGGTCTTGACTTTGTGTCCTCTTTTTTTTCAGTCTTTCTGGAAATTGGGAGGTCGCTCTGCTAATTATTCAATCCGTTATCTTGGGTATTCTAGTTTTCACTTGTACTATCTCTGAAAAGTGATAAGGATATGTCGGAGTTCTAAATTGTCAAATGCCAATTGACCAAAGGTGGCTGACGGTTTTATTTTCAATCGGTATTGTCAGTATGTGTTGGCTCATTTGGCTGTTTGGAAATTTGGTGGTCAGTGACATCTCTATTCATCAATCTTGTTTTCATTGTGTCGAATTTCCCACTTTTATTACTTTGGATGCTATGAACTGTTTGTGGTTCTGTTGTTGTTAGCATGATTGGTAAAAGTGTTCTTGATTTAGTATTGGCTTTTATTTTGTTGATGACTTTGAACCTTATGTTAGGTGCTTTGATTTCTACCCGATGATAAAGATAGGGAGTTTTCCTATTGTTTTATTGCATCCTTATTGAGCTTCTTAGTTTTTAGCAAGTGTCCGTCGTGTCAGATTTCTTATTTTCCTGGTTCTAAAGTTATGTTTCAAGGAGTTCATTCTATCTATTATTCTAGTTAGTATCATATTCAATTTTGAGATCTGATACTTTTGTTAGTTGTGGAGTTGTATGATTGGCTTGGTTATCTTGCTCTGTCATTTTAAGTTCAGTAATATCTTGGTGTTTATTGCTGTGTTAATCACAAGAATTCTGGGTGCGAGGCTTCTGTTTGTTTGTTTTTTCTTCTTCTTCAAAATGCTCAGTAAATCTGGTTTATGGGAAGTCTGTGCATATTTTACTAGGTTGACAAAGGTATTTGAGTTGGGTTTTTACTTGTTCTCTATCTGCATAAGAAGACTTTTGAGAGTTGTTGCTTATTGAAAAGCCTTGAAGGCACGATCATTGAGCTTAGGTAGCTCTGGCTGAAATAGCCAAGACATAGCTAAAAGGTTTGCAGTGACATTCCTAATATTATTTTAGATAACGGGTTGCAGTGGCATTCCCATACTATAGCTAAATTGGAGAATGCAGTGACATGTCAAGTGATTGATAAGCTTGCCGCGGCAGCTTGGCTCTTTTAAGTGATTTTGATTAATCCTTGTGTTGTTCTTGTTTCAAATGAGTGATTATGAGTCCTTGTTTGAGCCATATCTCGGTGAGTTGCTGTGGCAGATTGTGTGAAAGATTATAGTTGAGAAATGCTTAGTTAGTGACATGTTTTCAATTTCTCAACCAAATGGCTGTTTCTTGACATTGTAATTGTTTCTTTACTTGGCTTGTTTTCAGTCACTCACTGAGCTTTAGTTTGCTCATCTCTCAATGTGTTTTGTGTTTGCAGGTCTGTTAGTTACCTAATAGAAGATGTTTTCGGTTGTGTGCTGTTCAGAGTAGGATTTTCTTATTTTGATTGACTTGTTTAAAATAAAGGATTTTCTGTTGTAAATAGCTTTTGGAATCCTTTTGGCTTTATTTGTAAATTAATTCTGCTGTGAACTTTTTCTCTACCTTTATCTTTACAGTGATTTACTAGCTCATTTATTTCGTATTTGAAATTTCAATTTCGGCTCGTAACAATGCTTTTGTCCATTTTGGGGCCGGGTCGTTTCAGGTGAGGAGGTGAGATTGACAACGCGAGGCTGAAGTGAAGATTGGGCGTTGCATAGTCCGATGGTCTTTGGTGTCGCTCTGGAATAAAACGTTGAGGCTGTTTTTGGGACTCCGTATGCTCATTTAATCGAGTCCCGGGTATCACCAAACACGTGTTAGCTTCTGTTTTGCTGGAAAGTCCCGTCCCATCCCGTCCGATTATGGGTAACAAACACACGCACTTAGAGTTTCCCCCAAATCTGAGAGAAGCAATGAAAGGAGGAAGGAAGAATCTGAAGAGGGCTGTGGAGGAACAGAGCTTGACCCTCAACGATGGCCATTCTATAATGCAAGTGGTTACTCTACGTGGTTCCAATCTCATTGAGGTAATCAAGAAGTTAAGTTTGTCAAATCTGCAGCTTGGTTTGTAAAGATTGATGCTTTGGTTTGTTAGGGTTCATCAAAGATTGGGTTTTTAAAGATAAAAATTGGGTCTTTTGGGAAATTGAGATAAACCCTTTAGTGAAAATTGGAAAACCAGTGAAAACCCAGTTTCCATTTTAGTGTCTTTCTTCAAACATTGTGCTTGTTCATCATTTTGTAGACTGGATGAGGATAAAGTTAAGCTAAATGAGATTTGACAATGTGTTAATCCATGCTTAGCTTGAGTTTGATTGTGTATCTACTTGTTTTGAAGGTAATGGATGCAAAAGGAGAGAAATATTTGGCCTTGTTTCCGGCTAAGTTTTCGAAGAGCATGTGGATAAAACAAGGTTTGTTTCCCAATAAGCTGAACTAGTTTTAAGGATTTGATGCTAATGCACCCAGAAAGGCGATGTTATGTTAATTTTTTTTTTTTTCAATGGGCAGGGAGCTTTGTTGTGGTTGATGCAAGTGAGAAGGACAAGGTTATTGAATCAGGCGGCAAGGTGGCATGTATTGTTTCCCAGGTTCTGTTTTTTGAACAAGTTCGTGCACTTCGGAAATTACCAGAATGGTCAGTGTTTTATTTACTGCTCAAGGAGTTTTAAATCAGCAAAACCATGTCATGTGCCACTATCTGACCAAATTTTTCGTTGCATTATGGATTTATTGCTAATTGTGACTTGGGTATATGCTGTCATGTAAAATGCAGCTTGTAGCATGAAAATTTTCATATTATGATGGCATGTGAAGTATTTTGGTGGTCTTTCTTTTGCTATCTAACTTGGAAGTGTTCCAGTAGGGAACTCAATTTTACTTTAATTCATACATTAAGGGACTAAAGGGTGTTAATTTTCCCTGGTGTGACTGGGAGTATGTGCAGTAAAAAAGGTCTATTTAGTCCTGTAAGATGACGTAGTTTTGCTGCCTAACCTGTAATTATATTAAGGATCGTATACGGTAGCTATAGGAAGTATAGTTCAATTGAATTGGCATCCTAGTGGCATTTCTTTTTTCCTCTTTCATTTCAGATATGTCTTCCCTTGATTCTCTCAATGTCTCTTCTCTTCTTTGCTGGTATTTCAGTTCTTACATTTTTTTTGGCTATCTGATTGTGGGCCTGAAATCTTCAAATCCACGGTCTCAGAAGAACCATGTGGAAGTCTGAAGGGACACACCTCCAAGCAAGAAGGGAATGCGAATGACAATGAGGATGACTCTAGTGATGATGATGGACTTCCTCCATTAGAAGCCAACATGAACAGGATGAGACCGGCTGAATGGCAATCAGAGGAAGAATCGGATTCAGGAACTGATTCTTGAAAGACTGTTGTAAACAAACAAATGTGGAATAAAAGTGGATTCATATTTGACTGTTTGAGTCACTAACAAAATCATCTGTTAATTGGAAATGAACCTAGTTTAGACCTGAAATAAAAGCTTCAAGACACAGTCCAAGACATAGAAACAAAATCATCTAACTAACTGGTTAAGTTCTTCAATTCATAGCTATTTGAATCAAGTCGAGTCCTTCATCTCACCTTAAAAGTTAATTGATCGATGTCCTTGCGTCGTGTAAGTCCTCCTGAAAGAAGTAATTAATTAGCTTCCCTGGATCAGCTTAACCAATTTAGGCCTAGTTAGACTTATGATCGGAAGCCAGTGGTGACCCTGAGCTATACTTGCACCAAGTTACGAACATACTTTATGGGTTTCAAGACATTGACTATATATGCAACCCTGAACATGCACCAGTCGGTAAACTATATATGTACTCGTAGTAATACCGAGTCTTAATCAGTTAATTATACCAAGTTGTTACCAGGAGAATTGGCGGGGGAATATGAGCGAGGTTAAACAATCGACACTATATAAATTCATATCTTTTAAAACAGACATTTTGCGGTACACATTTAGTGTGTGATTTAAAATATAGTCATTTAGGACATACATCTCATCGGTATGCAAGTGGTAATACAATATAAATGTTAGGACGAATGTTTACTAGCAAGCGAATTCATACAAGGACAGACTTTTCATGCATTTTGCAAACAAAGACTTTTCATATGAATTGGTTCACACAAAGGGTTAAACACATAAGATCAAGACTCGGTTACTCCCAAAGGTGACCAAGACACAGTCCAAGTCTCCAAGCTAGACACCATAATTACTTCAAGACAAGAAGACCAAGACCTTAATTTGATGGGTGACTATCCAGCACGGTTCCGGGGACTGAAAGGGTGAAAGTATCCTCTTCTGATTTCCCCAATGACCCGCTCCAAACCTCCGAGTCAACCATGACAAGGTCGTCCTCTGGAAAGTGCTACTTTCTGATACTAAAACCTAATTCTATAAGATAACGCTCAATTAAACTCGCTATTTGGAAAACTAGCATCGTTACGGATCCCACTATTCCAAAGTGAGTGACGAGATCGTGAATTTTGTTTAGCTTCCGGGCAGCAGACTAATAACCATGGAATGACTTCTCAAGAATCAGTCCTAATTAGCATGTGATTCTAAAGAAACAAAATGAAACTGACAAACGAAATGTACAGACTAATCCATGTACATTCCAGATTCACCTTATTGGAAAGGAAGAAGCACCACTGTGACGGAGAGACAGAGGAAACAGTTCCTGCCGAATGACTAGATATTTCAAGAGATTGGCTTAAAATCAAACAGAAGCTTTACCCACTGGCCAAGTCAGAATTATGTACATATGTTTACCTCGAATGTTCATATGCATCTCTGCCAGAGTCTAGCCATTATAACCCCAGAACATACATCAAGTGATTGGACTGTTTTTAAGACCACATACGGCACAAACAAGTTAAATTGGTTCTACTGCTGTTGGTTTTGCTGTCTCTGTTGGGAAAAATTGGGATGGTTCTGTGTTGTGCCCTGAAGTTGTACCATATTAGATTGGAGATTCTGAGCATTTTGCGCCATGTTACCAAATGCACCTTGTGAACCATGTTGCTGTTGCTGCTGCTGTTGTAAGGGCATCATGCCACCAGTATTTGTGGCTCCCATATTAAACACTACAGGCAAACAGCCAACAATATATAAACGCTGTACATTCTTAACAATACAGGAACAAGAGTTGCATATGTAGTAACCTACATAAGATAGAGAAAGGATTTATATCATACTTTGGTCGGTCAAAATCTGGGAAGCATGACTTCTCTGGGGATTGTTGCCAGGCAATTCAAACTGTGGCAAAAGATCAAATTGGCATTTAGTCGTCATACTATCAGTGATTGTCAAATACATGATGCAATTCATATCATTTAAATGAAACAGCCATCATTAAGTTACACATTAGCGGATAAGATATAATGAACATGCCAAGTGAAAAGGTCACAGACTCAAAAGTCACAAAATGGTAACTTCTGTCTTCTTGTTGTGATTTATATTAGATCAATAAAAGCCCATGAAGACTCCAAAAACTTGCCCATGGTATGGTATAAGTTTCAGAGTACACTTGTAGGTTGGTGTCCTTCAGCAGCGAAGAGGCAAAGCGTATATTGTATCATCAACTAGACTGTAATTAGCAACTTAGAACTTAAGACCAGAATTTCAAACAAGATGTTGTCCTTTGGTCCGTCACCAAAATATGACTTGGACTGAAGTGATAGAATGTTCTCTACTTTCTTAGGAAATTTGGTTCCAAATCCCAGAATTTTGAACATGATGTTGTTCTACGGTCCGTCACCAGAATATGCTCAGACTGAACATGATGTTGTCTATTCTGAAACCTGATTTTTAACATCCAAAATTCAAGAGCATCTCATTCGATGCTCAAAGGCATTTACCCCTAACAATTCACCCATATTGTTCTAACTAATTCACCAAGGCAAAGCAAAGGATACCATATTGACAGTACCTGCATTTGTGGCAGAAGTGATTGTGAAGACATGGTTGCTGACATGTTTGGTATCTGGTACAGAAAGAATTAAAGACCAATAAGACAGTAACTCAAACGAGGATAGAAGACGCCATTTTCCAGAAAAGGAAACAAACAACAAAACTCGAGTTTTGCTAACATTATACTACATATTGGAATCCAAGCACAGTACTAATGGACTTATGGGGAAAAAGGGGCAATAGAATCTAACATCCACTTTGCACCGTAATGCATTGAGAAATTACAGTTGATGAAATAGATAAAAAGTAGAACAATGAATAGAAAAATTATCTAACCATTTGATTTGGTGTTGTCTGAGCAGCATTAAACAATGCACTATTAGCAGCACCAGAAAACTGGCTAAGATGGCGATTCATTTGACTTCCTGGGTTAAGTTGGTTTTGACCAATGCCATGTGGAACGTGTCCAGAAGGCAACTGCCTACCCTGAAATTGTTGGTGCCCCATTGATGGAGAAAATTGCATTTGATGTTGTCCATGTAACTAGATCAATAACCAAAATTTATTAGTACAACCATGAATATAGAGAATAGCAGTAACTAACAAAAGGTCTTCTGATTGTTCATGCAAATGCTTATCTCTCAGTCAAATGCATGTAACTATAAGAATAAAGGGAAGTGGAGGAGTGAAAGGGAGGGAGATAGAGTAACAGAAATGTATAACAGGTTCATGGCCAACAGGCTCCTGAAAGAAGTACAAGAAAAAAGAAGCAAGGCAACAAATTTACCGATGGAAACTTTTGCTGAGTCTGTCCCTGCAAATCATGCAGCTGCTGCAGTGGATTCTGCAAAACCAACGTGAGAGTCAAAAGTTGTGTTTTAATGAATGGCGATGAAATTAATCTAGCAAGTGAAACAGGAGAAAAGTATTTAAAAAAAAACATAAATAAAGAAGAAAAAGCATTGGATCCTAATTCATAATTTTGCCAAATTCAATCACTTTTAACTTCGTAAGCTGCAAAACAGTATATAGGCTGGTTGCTATAAACCTTACTTGTCCAAGTCCTTGCATTGTAGATTGCCTAAATTGTTGCTGGGCCAGGAGTTGCTGTTGATGCTGAGGTAATTGCATCAACTTCTGCTGCTGCTGCTGTTGCTGCTGTAGTTGCTGCTTCTGTTGCTGGTTTTGCTGTTGAGGAGATGGCGTATTCATAATGTTTGTACTAGACCTTGGAGAGTTGGCATATGGTAATGGAGACGTTGTTGTGTTATCGAAGTTTGTAATACTTGTGCCACCAGGAGATGCAGCTGATCTTCCCATAAGTTGTGATCCAGGAACCTGCTTTTGATTTTGTCAAGTGAAATCTACTTAATGTAACTCTATTACAGCTACGATATATTCTATTACAGGTGAATTCAGTTCACCACTTTGGTTTGAGGTGGACCCAACTCAACTTGATTCTAAGTTAGTATGTATATAGTGGAAGGGTAATTGAAGTAAATGATCAGCTGTGAAGCTGAGAAAAGATGATGAAATCAACAAGTTTGCTTGTCAACCTGCTACTAAAGAATGGTCCAAAATCAACTAGGATCAATCATTACCCCAGCATCAAACTCAGTTTGGGTAGACCAAAATCAAAAACAAAACTGAATATAGTAAAATCATTGCAGTCATAGCAATTTAAAAGCCCTTACAACTGACTTCACATGCAAAAACCAAAGTAGAAAGCCTTGAGAAAAGGCAAAGCGCTTTTATGGAAAATGTTATTGGACTTGGTAAACTATGAGGACCATGGAGATTTTTGTACAAGAGACGGCCAGAATGAATGCTGGGAGGAGGGAAGACGAAAGGAAAAGAAACAGAGTTCCTGGTCCTGACAAACCCCTTTTCTGCAACTTATAAATGTAAACAGAGCTATAAGGATGAAAATAATGTTCTTTTTACAAGAAATGAATGCACAACCTAATGAAGTAGTCGTCAATATACTTTGATAAGCTTGCCACACTAATTTGGAATAAGAATTGAGGATTTAAATTCACAATTACGGCCTTTTAAGAAGTCTATGATCAAATAATTCTAACCTGCATCAACGGGCTCCGGCCAGACAAGTTACTTGATGATACAGGAGGATTCTTCAAGTACATACCTGGAAAGTTAGTTACAGTCAGCCAAAAACGAATGCAGTATCACCTAAACGTCAACGCTAATCTATGCTTGAACAAACAGTGACTCAATATTACCAGATGCTTCAGGAAATGCTTGCACACCATCTCCTCCACTGAGCACATCTACCAGATGCATTGGAAGTGCAGGTGGATTCTGCCTTTGGTCTGCCGGTAACCGTAAAGCTGCACGCATTCAAAAATGGATATAAGAATTTATAACCATACTGCCCTGTATAATGTATCCGTAAAAGGAGAAACAGCATAAGAAAGCATAACAACTACTGGCATTGCATTTCTGAAGATCAATGAACCCAAAATAAGGGAAATGAACGAAACCGAGCTGCCAAAATCAATAAAGTCAGGTCATTTAAGAGAGAATTGCACATTGAAAATCAGTTGTAGTTAGAAAATAGTCAAAGCAAAGTGACTTGTTAGTGCATTACCTTCCCCGTAATTAACAGCAGCTCGGAGTAGATTCTCCTGCTCTTGAATTTTCGCTGCCTGAGCTTTATCTAGCGTCGGAACAACAGGAATGTTTTGCCGAGTTCCAATGCAGTAGGCTTTCCGAGTGTCAGCCAACACTTTCTCAGCACTCTCACAAGCAGCCGCGATCATATCAATCCTAGCCTGAACCAAATCAACCATCCTCAACTTTAATAATTACCGAATCGAAAGTATACACCTTAAATAAAACAAGCAAAGTTTGAAGTCATCTAATTTACCTTCAGCCTGTCAATTTGGGTCGAGACTGGGAGGCTCTGCAGCCCTAGAAGCAACTGCTCCCTCTTGGCGTTGTCCTCGACCTCCATCTCCGGCAAGAGCTTGGACGAAAGCATCACCGGTAAAACGACGGCGTTCTCGGCGTTCACATTTTTGGGGTAGACGACGAAGGCCTCGGAGACCTTTTTGATTTCCTCGACGATGTTGAGGAGCTCGAGGTTGACCATGGAGTACTGGCTGAGGAGGTAAGGCCATTTGGGAGTGGTGTTGGCGCGAGCGTGGCCGTCGAGAACTTCGAGAATGCGGGTGATGTTCTTGAAGAGGTTTGTGGCTCGGTCCTTGACGGACCTGAGGTTCAGCTGCGACACTACGGCGTCGTTTAGCTTCTCCACCGCCGGGGGTTGCGGTTGTTGCGGCTGCGGAGGAGGTTGGTTCTGGAGCGCGGCTTCCATGGCTGCCATTCTTGCTCGTCAATCTCAACGACGGAGCCAGAGAGAAATTTACAGACAATAGAATTGGGCTTTTGAATTGGGTTAATCCAATTTTTTTTTTATATTATTATTATTATTATTATTATTATTATTATTATTTTGGCTTTTAGATTATGAGCTCTTCTGGCATTTGTCATCTCAAATGGATTATTTTGCGTTTGTGTGGATGATGATATACTGCTAGGAAATTTTTTGATGATAAATGTTTCTTTAGTCGAAATTTTTTGATATACTAGTTGTACATCAATAGCGGTCTTTAAACCACGTATTATTAGTTTTAAACAGCTATGTCCATTTAATGACATCATTATTAGCTAGTAACATTACATTACATTACTCTTCAATTTCTCAAATATTTTGTTTTGTGTGCTCTTATGGTTGCGACTAACGATTCTAGTGAATCTAATGGTGGCTGACTGGTTTCTTTTTGTTGCTCGAGATTATGATAGCAATTCCTTTGAGTTTTGCTTGCTCTCTTGCAGCATGCAACTACCATTTTCTACGAGTGGCCAATGCAATTGATTTCGTAGCTCATACACGTACTAGCTCCTTCGAATTCTGAAAAAGAGATTGGATAATTTTGTTATAAAGCCTGTAATATATATGGCCGCAGCTCACTATAAGGTTGACAAGAATTCGAACGAGAACGTTTCAGATGTGTTTCATTACATGTAACCTAGCAAATAAACATTAGTAAATTAACCATGACAATTAACAGGATCATATATTAATCCTTATTCTCTCGACCCCCATGAATTAATCCAAGATGCAAGCATATTATTCTAATGCATGTTCGAATTAAACATGGGAGGAAAACTATAACATGTACATATCGATCCAGTGATCTAGCTAGCAGGTATCACATAATGCTGCAGCAGACATCATCTGTTACATGTGGAATGCTAGAACCGGTATTGACTGCTTCTACTCCCTTCGTTGCTACTCCCTGCAGTATAAGAATACGTACATTACCCATCAAATAATGAATGAGATCGAGAACTACTGTTACACACACACAAAACAAAATTTCACAGTGATTCCCGGTTTGCTAGCTTGAACTATGCTATTGGTGTACTTTAGTACTTATAAAACCTAACTAATCACAACTTATATTTGATAACCAGTTGAGATCTGCAAATCAAGTAGTGGCATCATGGCATATACGCAATCTATGAAGCAAAAACTACATGTTTGAGTACCAATTGATGAGTACAAATCGACTTAGAAGATCGAGACTCTGTGCCAGACCACCACCAGAATTGATAATATTTTTCACCTCATTGTTGTAATTCAGTGTCGCCGCCGGTTGGGGCACCGTTGCAAACGCTGCTAGTCGGTAATTTGCAGCCGGAAACGCAGAGACGTGCTTTTCCACAAAAGTGGTGTGGAGGTGAGAGTAGTTTCGGTTCAGATGGCAGGAGATGCAGAGATCGAAACTGTTAGGTCTGCCGGGAATGGAGCAGTCGAGGCAAGTAAAATACAGTCCCTGGATCAAGGCATTGCATCCAAGGCCATCGCATGCGACTCTCAGATACGAAAACGTAGCAGTAAAACTAGCCATAAAAAATTTCAGAACCAGATAACTAGCTGCTAGAGATGATATAATGTAATTCTACTGGTTCGCACTTATTCTACCCCCACCATTCTACTACCTATCCTTGCACTCTTCTTTAATATTGGCCGGCCTCTGTTTTACCCCCTAAATTCGTACTGCTGTCTGCAATAATGGTCTGTCTTCCATAGCAACACACACATGCATAAATGATCACAGAGGAAAGTGGAACCAAGGAGCTAGAAAGGTCCCAGTGAAGCGACAACAAGCTAGGCCCGACTCTGACATTCCAGGAGTGAAAATAAAATGAGGTATTATTACTCAATTCAAAATTAGATCCTTTCTAATATATCATTGGGGTAAATACTTGTGACACCCTGTAGTTTACACCTAAAATCAGTTTTGTCCCTCACTTTTTTTTTTAAACTGGTATACCCCTATACTTTGAATTCTTGACTGATTTGCCCTTTTCCCAGCTGTGACATGCTCATTATAAGGGTATACCAGTTTAAGAAAAGGGTAAATCAGTCGAGAATTCAAAGTGTAAGGGTGTACCAGTTTAAAAAAAAAAGTGAGGGACAAAACTGATTTTAGGTGTAAACTACAGGGTGTCACAAGCATTTACTCCTATATCATTTGTGAATAGATAGAGTCGACGATTCTTTCGCCAAAAGAGCAAAACATATAAGAATATATTTGATTGAATTATGTCTTTACATTGATAGTTAGGAAATATATACAGGAGTTTGCTTCTTGTACAATCAAGGTTCTTCAACAAGTCAGGAGACTATATGGTAACTATAGCTAGCATATCTAACACAAAATGTATAGAATATTCAGGAAATCAAATATCCTAATCAAACTACAAGATACACTTTCTAACACTCCCTCTCAAGTTGGAGAGTAAATATCAAAAACTCCCAACTTGCTCATGAGTGACTTAAACTTTTCTTTTCCTAAAGCCTTGGTGAAAACATCTGCCAATTGTTGAGAAGAAATAACATGTCGTGTAACAACCTCCCCTTGTAAATCTTATCTCGAATAAAGTGACAATCCATTTCAATGTGACGTGTTCTTTCATGAAACACATGATTTTTAGCAATATGCAAGGCTGCTAGATTATCACAATGTAAAATACCAGGACTAGAGGCAGGCATATGTAAATCTGTCAATAAGTATTGTAACCAAGTAAGCTCACAGCATGTACCTGCCATTGCTCTATACTCGGCTTCTGCACTTGATAAAGAAACTGTCTTCTACCTTTTTGTCCTCCATGAAATTAAGGAATTTCCCAAGAACACACAATAACCAGTGGTGGAACGACGGGTGATAGGACAACCCGCCCAATCAGAATCACATAAAGCTTTCAGGTTCAATGAATTATGAGACTGAAGAAGTAAACCTTGTCCTGGAGATGACTTTAAATAACGAACAATTCGAGGTCTAGTAAGAACATGCACAAAATATGTGATAGCAGGTCTAGTAATCGTTAGGTAAATTAATCGACCAACTAAAAGCTGATATGCAGCTGGATCTTTAAGTAATTCACCTTTGTTCGAAAGCTTGCATTTTTCCATAGGAAACTCTACTGGTTTGGCACCTAAAAAACCACTGTCTTTAATGATCTCCAATGCATATTTGCATTGAGATATGTAAATCCCTTTCTTTGAACGAGCTATCTAAATGCCAAGAAAATACTTCAAGTCACCAAGGTCTTCAATACGGAAACGAGTATGAAGGAATTGTTTAAGAGCATTTATAGACTCCAAACTGTTTCCCGTGATAAGGATATCATCAACATATATAAGTAAGACAGTGAGAGAGGTACCATCTTTACGGACAAAAAGAGAATAGTCAGCTTTAGATTGAGTGAAACCAGCAGCAAGTATAGTTGCAGTGAACTTAGAGAACCATTGGCGAGAAGCCTATTTCAATCCATACAACGACTTGTTGAGGCGACACACTATATTTTCCCCCTGTCGTCGAAGACCAGGAGGAGGAGACATATACAACTCTTCATCCAAGTCACCATTAAGAAAAGCATTGTTAACGACTAATTGATGCAGGGGCCAATTCTTGTTGGCAGCAAAGGCAAGAAGACAACGAACAGTGATCATTTTAGCAGTAGGCGAGAAGATATCATGATAATCAATGCCAGCAGTTTGAGTAAAACCTTTAGCGACTAGGCGAGCCTTATAACGCTCGACAGAACCATCAGCATTGTACTTGATGCGATATACCCATTTACAACCAATTGAGCGTTTGCCAGGATGTAAGGGAACGAGGGTCCAAGTATTTGGAGCAGTGAGCGCATCGAGCTCAAAAGTCATAGCCTGCTGCCATTTAGGATGAGCGGCAGCAACATCATAGGAAGAGGGCTCAACATCTTGACTAATATGAGCAACAAAAGAAAGATGTGGAGCAGAATACCGGTGATATGAGATGTAATTGCAAAGCGGATAGCGCGTACCTGGTGGAGGACTGGATGAGGACGACTGAAGATGGTGTGGAGGCAGCATCACCTGCGAGCAGACGTAGTCCCGAAGTCGAACATTGGGTTCCTTGTGACGTTGGGATCGGCGAAGAACGGGTTCGGGATCAAGAGGAAGAGCCGATTCGGGTTGATTAGGAGGGTCAAGGTCGGTTGGATTAGGAGAAGCAGGAAGAGTCACTACCAGAAGAAAGGCTGTAGCCGATGAAAAAAAAAAAACCAGGCCGACGAATTTTTTTTTCGTCGGCTAAAGTGCACTTTAGCCGACGAAATTTTCCTTCGTCGGCTAAACCAAAATCTTCGTCGGCTATGGTAAACTTTAGCCGACGAAATATTAATTTCGTCGGCTGAATAATTTTTCTCGTCGGCTATAGTCTGTGAACTTTAGCCGACGAAATTTTCAAAAGTTTAGCCGACGAAATTTTTAAGAGTTTAGCCGACAAAATTTTTAAAAGTTTAGCCGACGAAAAATATAATTTCGTCGGCTAAAGTGTCTTATATTTATAGATGTGGACAACAACTCATCTGGAAAAAAAACTATACGTAAGACCTTCAAACGCAAAAAAGTCATTAAATAAGATATGACCAGAATGGTGAAATACGTCTATGGTTGAAAAATGACGGTATTCCGGTAAATTCTCGGTGCCGATAGTTGACTTACCCTTATTATTCACTATGCTGCAGATTTGGCGTTTGGTGTCTGATTGACTATTGTGATACCTTTCCGAAAGAGTAACGGCACTATGAGTCAAACTCATCGCTTTGCCATGACATATAGGCTTTTTTGGCCATCCGAGTCCGTTTAGGGCTTCAAAATGCAGTTTTCTTATTTTTCAATTAGAGTTGACCGTTTCGATCGAGCCCTTAACTTTGTCGAATATAGTTGTATTTTTTATCATAGACATATTTCATCATAATGATCATATCTGACGGTCAAATTTTGGTTTGTAAATTTTAGTCATCGGAATCACAACGTGTTTACTATTTTCCCTTATTCGGGTTTATGGGGAGCCCTATCGTCGGAAGGTAAATGTCTCAAAATTTTTATATGTACAGTTGCGTCTCATCTACGTGAGAGTTTTTTGTGTGGAAGGTTTGACAAAACTACGTAATATAGCGGGAGATATGAGCATTTTCGTGTGATAAGTGACGATGGATTATGGTTGACCGTTTCGATCGAGCCCTGAACGTTGTCGGATCCAGTTGAATTTTTTACCATAGACATATTTCATCATAATGATCATATCTGATGGTCGAATTTTGGTTTGTGAATTTTAGTCATCAGAATCACAACGTGTCTACTAATGTTGTATAACTTGTTTAGTAGGATATACAACTTTGTGAACCAACTCTACATAGGAAGCAAAATTATTAAAAATCTCGTGAAATAAGATGTGTTCAGAATGGTGAAATACGGCTATGGTTCAAAAATCACGTAAATCGGGTAAAGTCTCGGAGCCGATAGTAGCGGTTAACCCTATTTACCGTTATTATTTCTTATGGGGAGCCCTATCGTCGGAAGGTAAATGTTTCAAAATTTTTATATAGGTGGTTGCGTCTCATCTACGTGAGAGTTTTTCGTGTGGAAGATTTGACCAAACTACGTATTATAGGGGGAGATATGAGTGTTTTCGTGAATTTATAGACTTTAGCCAACGAAAATATATGAAAAGTCGTCGGCTAAGGTCAAAAATTTCAAAAAAATTTAGGCGGTAAACCAAAGTTGGAGTAAAATTTTCAAAGGACTTTAGCCGACGAAAATATATGAAAATTCGTCGGCTAAGATGGTCTTTGCCGACGAATAACCTAATATTTCGTCGGCTATGGTTATGTTTTAATTTTTTAATTATATATTATAGCCGACGAATACGTTAGGGTATTCGTCGGCTAAACCCTAAAATTTCTCTATTACCTACTATAGCCCTATATTCGGTGGTTATTTTGCGTAAAATTTTTATACGACTTGTTGCGTGTCATTTGTTTAAAACTATTCTCAGTTGGAGGTCCGGCCAAAATACGTAATTTAGACGGTTGAACGACTTTTTTCGTGCGTTTAGGGGTTTGACTTACCAGATTGACCGTCCGGATCGAGCCCTTATTCTTTTCGGATCAAGTTGAATTTTTTCCCATACATGTATTTTATCATGATGGTCAGATCTGACGATCAGAATTCTGTTTCTCAAGTTTGATCATCACAATCACAACATGCATACTAATGTTGTATAACTTGTTTACCAAGTGTTATGTAAATGTTCCGTTTCAAAAACAAACTATACGTAAAACCTTCAAACGCTAAAAAGTCATGAAATAAGATATGAAGAGAATGTTGAAATACATCCACGGTTGAAAAATCACACTATTCCGGTAAATATTCGATGCCGATAGTTGCGGTCAATGCAATTTTTCATTTTTTCCCCCTATGAGTAGCCCTATATTCGGTGGTTATTTTGCGTAAAATTTTTATACGACTTGTTGCGTGTCATCGGTTTAAAACTATTTTCAGTTGGAGGTCCGGCCAAAATACGTAATTCAGACGGTCGAACGACCTTTTCCGTGCGTTTAGGGGTTTGACTTACGAGATTGACCGTCCGGATCGAGCCCTTATTCTTTTCGGATCAAGTTGAATTTTTTCCCATACATGTATTTTATCATGATGGTCAGATCTGACGGTTGGATTTCTGTTTCTCAAGTTTGATCATCACAATCACAACATGCCAAATGTATAAAAATACTTTTAGCCGACGAATTTTAAAGATTTAGCCGACAAATTTCCAAGTTTTAGCTGACGAAATTGGTACCTTTAGCTGACGAAATTTTCAATGGACTTTAGCTGACGAAAATATATAAAAAGTCGTCGGCTAAAGTCTAAAAATTTTCGAAATTTTCAACCAAAATTTTTTGGCGGTCAACCAAAATTTTCAAAGGACTTTAGCTGACGAAAATATATGATAACTCGTCGGCTAAAGTCGAAAATTTTCAAAATTTTCAACCAAAATTTTTTGGCGGTCAACCAAAGAGTTTAGCCGACGAAAATAAAGAATTTCGTCGGCTAAAGTTCTTTATATAGCCGCAGAGTAGGGTGATTAAATGTCGTCCTCCTCCTCCACACAACCACCTCAAATAATGCGGCCCCTCTTCCTCCTCCTTCTCCTCCTCCACCTCTGCCACTCTCTCTCCTCACCCCACCGTCTACTCCACCCCCACGCGCCCAATGTCCACCTACCGCGCCCTCCTCTCCCTCAAGTCCTCCCTCGACGACCCCGACTCCCGCCTCTCCTCCTGGACACCCAACACCGCCTGAGATCTCCGCTCTCTCCGCTCTCCGCCTCCTCAACCTCTCCAACAACGTCTTCAACCGCACGTTCCCGCCGGAGCTCTCCAACCTCACTAACCTCCGTGTTCTCGACCTCTACAACAACAACATCACCGGCGTGTTGCCGGTTTCGGTGGCTCACATGACCAA
Organism: Fragaria x ananassa; assembly: GCA_034370585.1. Taxonomy (NCBI): domain Eukaryota; kingdom Viridiplantae; phylum Streptophyta; class Magnoliopsida; order Rosales; family Rosaceae; genus Fragaria; species Fragaria x ananassa. The sequence goes on along the minus strand of CP139762.1, from coordinate 4,499,627 downwards.
CCATTTGCATTTGGGTGGCTGAAAGTTTAGCCGAAAGTTTCTACAGTTTTTTTTTTCAAAACCAAGCAACTTTAGCCGATGATATTCAAACACTATATTCGTCGGCTATAGTTATTTTTAAATTTTTTTTAATTTTTTTAAATTTTTTTATAAGGTTTAGCCGACGAATAACCTAATATTTCGTCGGCTATAGTTATTTTTAATTTTTTTATAAGGTTTAGCCGACGAAATATTTTATATTTCGTCGGCTATAGTTATTTTTTTTATTTTTTTAATTTTTTTATAAGGTTTAGCCGACGAAATATTTAATATTTCGTCGGCTATAGTTATTTTTAAAATTTTTTTACGACGTTTAGCCGACGAAATATAAAATATTTTGTCGGCTATAGTTATTTTTAATTATTTATTACGCACTTTAGCCGACGACATTTTTTTCGTCGGCTAATGTGGGACTATAGCCGACGAAAAAAAAAATTTTGTCGGCTAAAGTCATCACAGACGGCATTTTCCTGACGACACTATAGCCGACGAAAGATCGTCGGCTAAGGTCTTAGCCGACGAATTTTTTTAACAGGCCGACGAAAATTTTTCGTCGGCTAAAGTGCATGTTCTGGTAGTGAGTGGTTTCTAGAAGGGGTTGTTCGAGGGTGGTTGAATCGGTGACCAATGGGGCAGCGCCGTTGGGTGGAACGCCGCTGGGATCAGAGGGAGCAAAATTGGGTGACGGAGGAGCGATGATGTCTGTGGCTGGCTGCGGGGAAGTTGACTGTGGGGGATGTTGCTACGGGGATGAGGAATTTGGCTGCGAGGAAGAAGAATTTTGGTGCGGGTAATCTAAAGGGGATTTTGGTGAATGAAGGTTGAGTGAAATAGGGAGAGTCGATTGGGCATCGGTTTTTGGTATAGGGTATGTAGTGGTAGTTGAGCTAAGTTGTGGTGAATGATGAAATGTGTGCTCAAGAAAAATTACATCCCGATTGGTAAATATATTTTTGGTTTCAAGATTATACAATTTGTAGGCCTTTTGTCCCATAGGGTAGCCAACAAAAATGCACTTGTGTGCACGAGGGGAAAACTTGGATGATGGATCGATTGGGAGAAGTAGCAAAGGCGACAAAACCGAAAACTCATAACCTTGAGTAATCTGGGGGTTTGTGATAAAGAATTTCAAATTGTGTTTTTTTTTGAAGTAACCGAGTTGGAAGACGATTAGTATGGTAAACGAGAGTGAAAACGTTACTATAGTAAACGATTAACGTTAGCGAAATGAGGAGCACCATACTTTAATTTCAAAACGGTGTCCCACTCTGGAAGGAAACTAATATATAGTTCCATTCCAGAGCGGTGTCCCGCTTTGAAATTAAAATGTGAACATCCTTATTTCGTTTATTTTCATGTCACATGTCCACATCTTAACCGTACAATGTTTAGAACATAGTGTGTATATCACTTACACAGTTTCATCTAATTTAGAAATCATACGGGTACCGAATTAGATTAAATAAATCAACAGAACAAAAACTGTTCAAAATGAACCGTTCGTGTAAATCACGATTGCGGAAGCTCAAATGTTCTTCAAATTGGATGAACTTTGCAAAAATGATCTACACATTGTGTTTTAGACACTGAAATGTGGAGTTGTGGAAATGCCACATGAAAGTAAACGAAATAAGGAGGTCCACACTTTAATTTCAAAACGGGACACCGCTTTGAAATTAAAGTATGGTGCTCCTCGTTTCGCTCATTTTTAAGTCACATTTTCACATCTCTACTGTTCGGTGTCTAGAACATAGTGCGTAGATTATTCATGTAAAATTTCATCCAATTTGGAGATTATTTGAGCTTCTGTAATTATGATTTACACGAACGGTTCTGTTTGGACATATTTTGTTTATTTGATTCATTTAATCTCATTCGGTACCCAAATAATCTCCAAATTAGATGAAACTTTGCAGGAATGATCTACACACTATGTTTTATACACTGAATGGTGGAGATGTGAAAATGTGATCTAAAAGTGAGCGAAACGAGGAGCACCACACTTTAATTTCAAAGCAGTGTCCCGCTCTGGAAATGAACTATATATATATATACACGTATGTAAAGCTAAATGAATTGATAGGACTTGATTGCCAATTTTTCCATGCCCCAAAGTAACAAACTAACAATTCTCTCAAAGCTATATATATATATATATATACCCGTCGTAACTACCTCAAACCACTGCTACAACATCATGTCACCACAACAATGCCGCACATACTATAGGGTCAAGTCTCCCTTCAACTAGTATGAATGAAAATCAAATGATCAGGTGGTCACCACCATTCTCAGACAGAGTCAAAATTAATTTTGATGGATCCGTTCGGAGCAGCTCAGCAGTAGGTGGTTTTGTAATCAGAACAAACTCAGGTAAGCCTCTTGTTGATGCTGCCTTCAACACCGGAAACACCACAGTTCCAATTTCTAAAGTTTTAGCTCTTCGTAATAGCCTCATATGTGCAAAAGAGAAGGGTTATTCAAAGATAGATGTAGAAGGTGACACGAAGCTAGTGATGCTGTCAACCAAGTTTCCGCTCTTTAGAGACAGCTCAGCCTGATACAAGGCGTTAAGTTGCTGGGAAGTTTTTTTTTAGTCTATTAGCTTCAAACATGTGTTTAGAGAAGAGTATACAATTCTGGCGTATGGTCGGATTGTGTTTCTCCGGAGACCCGCTCTTGCTTTGTTCTTTGATTATGTAAACTTTAGGTGCACTGGACGCGCCTCGATCTAATATAGTTCCATTTTCTATCAAAGAAAAAAAAAACGATGACGCCGCCGATGAGTTGATCAAATGGTGAAACAATTTGTAGGATGATCAACCCGACGATTATTTATTAACTTTGCCGACATCATCTTAGGGTACTAGCTTCTATATATATACTGTAACATCACATGTGCAATGATTAAACATGGCAGTGTATATATATGATGACACAAAGGACTACTATACTATACTATACTATACTATTCATGGTTAAAACATACGAAACAATCAATTCAAGAGAGGGTTTGTGAAGACTCCTGGTGAGAAATTAGTCATGGTTTTTCCTGGTTGAGAATGATCGAGCCAAACATAACATACTTAAATATCTCAATTAACTAAAGCACAATGACACATACAACAGCAGGATGATATTCCAAGTTCTCCAAGTCTACAAATTCAAATATCTTTCAACCCCAAAATAGTTCCAGCATAATTATTCGAAATCCATCATAAAATTCAAATTACATATAGCAGATTCAATCCCCGCGCCGCGCGCGATTATTTGGCCGGTGACATTGAGCAAGCTGTTTATTAAGATGCATTGATAGCAATCAATCACATAATGCTGCAGGAACTGAACTCATCAGCAGCAGCATCTCCAATGCTCACTTGGGAATTCAGTGATTTAATTGCTTCAAATACTGCCCTCTGAAAGAATAATTATCACCACACCAAGTTAGTAAAATAACCACTGCTAGCTCCATCTCACAACGAATCAATAACGCAAGTATATCTACTTCTTTATTGTGTTATATAACAAGACCAAAGAAAAAACATTAAACAAAAGAGTCTGTCTAGGGTTAGAGAACTTACTCTTTTAGACCCAGATCGACTAACTTGATCGGATTCAGCGTCAGACTCAGAACCAGACTCATAAGACCCACCATCGATCTTAGGAGAGCTTGGCTACATAAACAAATATATTTTCTGTTACAATTACAGAAAATCTAAACTGTTTTATGTATTAAAAATGAAAGGGAAGACTTACTATAAAGTCTATACTATTTATTCTAATGATTCATTCATTGGGGTTGTCTATGGTACACACGGATGTCTAACATACATTTATTTTACCACTAATTGAATCAAAATTACAATTATGCCGACCTAAATGTACAACAATGACTTCAAAATTACCTAATTTCTTTTACACATTTACATATTATTGAACCTATTTACCACATTGATAACAATTTATTTATAAACTTGTAAAAATGTCGTCGGTGAGAATATCACATATGAGTATGTACCGTATAACTTCTCTAATTAATTAAATACAAGAGATCGATAAAATCTATAATAATATCATATATATATGCATGACACCGCCATATTAACTTTTAGTTTATCCAATAGTCCCAATACTAAACATTCTGTTTAATTTACACCCAAATTAATATTTTACTAGACAAATAAATATCTATGTGAATATTAGTTAAATTCATAGTCCACGTCACGCCAGTGAGCCCGGAATATTGGGTTTACAAATGACGACCCGTCAGCAAAGTCATGTGAACTGAGTGACGTCATGGTTCGAGGCTTCACGTAGGAGATAGAGGCTTAGTATGGAAGCGAAGCGAGATGACTTCGCATGGGAAAGCCCGCCAGCGAAATCATGCGAGCTGGATAGTAGAGTTCACATGCGAAAAGGACTTCGCATGGTGTCAAGAAATGGACTTCACAAGATGGCTTCGCGTAGAAGTGGGGTTCTAAAACATGAAGGCGAGGCGAGATGGCTTCGCATAGGAGACTTCGCGAAGAAGCAAGAAAAAGAGTTTGCATGCACGTGGAGGTGTTCGTGTTGGTTAAGAACTCTATTCCTTTATTGGATTTGCATGAATCACCTACGCCACATTTAACGTTGAAGACTTATACAAATCTTTGACATGCTTTGGGCCAATACCTATAGCCCTAAATAAATCTATATAAAGGAGTTCGAATGACTCTCAACACACACAACTCAATACAAACAAACTTTCAACCTAGTTGATACCTTCGAGCCTCTCGAAACCCTAGTTCTAAGCGCAGATTGTCTTAGTTCTTAGAGCCCTTTTGGACTCATCTCCGATCACTCTTGATCTTTATTTGTTGCTATGCTCGCGACACACCGTGAGTATCGAATTGCTCAGTGCTAGTAATTCCTAATCCACGAGGTGGCACCCGAATCACTCTGCTTGATTATGAAGTCAAGACCCGACACACTCTCTTTCCTCGTCCGCGAGGTGGCACGCCCGCACCTTTATTACTTTTGGTAGCTAATTACCTCTTTATCCCTTACTGAGGATCGTGGCCAAAACATTGGCACGCCCAGTGGGACCGGAAGTACAAGCGATTCACCATAGAGAAATCAGGAGAATCACCATACAAGAAACCTCAGATTTCTTGTCTCAAGCACATATCACCACGGTACAAGCCCCATAACAACGCGGCTTGCCGATTTCTCACCACGGAACAGGTTCTTGTTCAGTTTGGTAACACAAACTTCAGCGAGACCACAATAGTATACTCACATTCAACCTAAGACACAAGATCTACTCTGCCTATGGAGCAAATCCTCCAGATGTTCGAGGAACTGAAGAGCCGACTCAAGGCCACTGCTACCCAACAAAGTATCACCAACCTTGTTGAACATGTCAAGAGGGACAAGATCCTTTGGGAAGCAGACCAGCACAACCTCGCCATACTCACCAAGGATTTCAACCATTTTACAGGCGAAGTAAGGGAAGACAAGGGCTTGGTCAACGGTTCCCTCCAACGGATCCAAAAGGATCTGGATCAGAATGTGGAGACCGTGAAGCAGACCGCGGAGACCCTATCACTCACTTGCGCGACAATGAACGAGCAAACTCGTCGCTTGGATGAACACGATACCAAGTTGCACGACCAGCAGAATACGTCCTTCTTCGGAAGCAAGAACAACGTAGAAAAGCTCGAGGAGTTCAAAGAAAAACATGATAGGTTGAGCTTGAGAGTCCTTGAGGTGGAAGACTGGATGAGGTCTCAAGCACCAAAGAATCTTACCCTTGGTCTCACCGGCGTAAACGCAAACGTGGGATCATCCAAATACATCATGCCTAATGAGCATGCTAGGGTTAATCCTAAGGTTGGGGCTCAAAAGACCCCATAGTTCGCGTTAGGGGCTGGAACTTCAAAGACACTGCCCCCGCAAAACTCTGGTGCCGCATTTAAGGGGTTTAATGGTTCGCCACGCCAGGGAGCCGGGACACAAGATGACCCAGTTATAGCCCATTCCAGCCCAGCTCCCAAGAATGTTGGACATGTGTGGCGCAGTACCCTTTCCCCCACGGGTTTAAGAACATTGTTTTCACAACATTCTCTTGGGAGACAAGGGAAGATGCAGCAATCCATATAGCCAGCTTCAAAGTCCAATGCGGCCAATATGGGAATAACGATATTCTCAAACTCAAGCTCTTTGGGACTTCTCTGTTCGAAGTTGCTTTCAGCTGATACTCCAGGATGAAGTCTAGATCAATTGCGGACTGGCCTACGATGGAAAGACTGTTCTGGGAGACTTATGGCACCATCAAGCCAGAGGTTGGCCTCGACTCTTTCACCTAAATGAGCCAGCAAAGCATGGAGTTTGGAGTCTCATTCCTCCAACGCTTCAAGATCCAGCAAGCTTGAGCAAGTGTGATTTCCTGCTACCTGAGCAGGAAGCCATCAAGTTGGCTATTCGAGGCCTTAAGCATTACCAGCGGCTGAAGCACCATGGAGAGCGCTTCACATCCATGGGTGCCCTTATTAACAAGGTCAGGAGCTATGAACTGATTCTCAATGAGATGGATCAGAAGGCGAATGCCTCTAAAAAAACCTACATGCCAGGAAAGAATAGGACTGTGGGGGCATCAAACCTGCAATCCCCTACTTATGATCTCTATTATCAGAGGCAGGAGAAAACTGATGCTGGTCAGGACTATGAGGACGTTGGAGCGGTTGAATTGATTGGGAAGCCACTGGCCCACAAGTTGAAGAAACTAAAAATAACCAGGGAGCCAATCACCATCCAGCCTTTTGCATGGACCAAGCCGAAGTAAGAGTCATACACTTATAACACAAAGAACGCCCATCTGGTCTTTAATAACCTGATCGAGGCGAAGTACGTACGTTTAGATCATAAGATCCCATCTAAGCAGAAGTTGAAGGACAAGAAATATTGTACTTTCACAATGTCTATAATCACAACACTAAGGATTGTGTCAAGCTCCGAGACCAACTGTAGACATGGTTGAACTCCGGCGCCCTAAAATTGAAAACGCCGAGTAGTACAGCCTCGTTGGTGGATGTCGACCCTTTCCCACCCGTAGTGGGAATGGTCGAGGTGAACTGGGGCGATCAGCCAGATGGCAACAGGCACCGGGCACCCAAGAGAAGCCGCGAAGAGGCCAATGACAATGCTCGTCGGCCATCCCGCCAGTACACCTATAACGTCAACCTCGCACATGAGGTCTTGGACGATCTTATTGATGACAGACTCGTCACAGTGGCTAGAGCCTTATCTTACATCGAATACAAAGAAGGCCGCATAGACTGAAAATTCCCCAATAGTTGGGGGCATAGAACCTGCGAGTGCAAGCAGCTTCGAGATCAGGTCCAGGACTGGCTCAACCTTGGGTACATTCGCTTCGAGGATAAGGGTGACTTCATGCTCGAAATAGCTGACATCGCTTGGCCTCGTATCGGCCAGCTCAAAATAAAGCTGGACATATCTCCAAACGCGGGTCCATGCGAACCACCAAGTCAAAATTAGAAGAGACCGGCAAAAAACTATACCGTCTCGGCTAACCAGAGGGGAAACCCAGACGACCCCACGAGACAGTTTGTTGCCAGACTGGAGCGCAATTGCCCTTCAGGAAGAGATAAGGGCAAAGCTATTATGAGGGACGATGAACCGTCCCCCGCTGAAAATTACCAACCTGTGAGTCCCAGGTTTTGAGAAGAATTGGAACAGAGAATCAAACGCCTCGAGACGTTTGTCCAATCACACTGAATGGAAAAAGTACCTTCGTCTTCAGCTTCAAGTGAGATGGATATATCGGATTCCAACAATGAGTACCAGGAAAATGAGGCCTCAAGCCCTCGTCAAGGTATTTTGATCGACCCTTACATTCCCCCGATGCCCAAGTCAACAATCAAAAAAGGGGTATGGTACACGCAGCAAAAGGGCAGGCCAGTTACTATTACCAAATCCAAAAAGCGATAGCTACAGAAAAGATACAGAAGCATCATGCGTGTCTTACGAGCTGTTGACGATATCACTGTACGTCCCTCACAGCTCGCACAAACGCCTCAGAGGATGTGGAGAGAGGCAAAAGGCTTGCGGGCAATACTCCAGAAGCCACTAGTAACACCCCTAACTCCCCAAGGGTATGTGGACAAGTCGCAGACGATCCTGCGCTAAAGGAAAACGTTTTATGTTCCACCGAGACAAGATCCTCAACCTTCCAGGCGCAGGCCGTCTCCGGAGCTTGAGAGAAGAAGGGATCCACAACCTTCAAGGTGCAGGCCGTCTCTGGAGCCTGAGAGAAGAAGCGATCCACAACCTTCAAGGCGTAGGCCGTCACCGAAACTTGAGAGAAGGGATCCACAACCTTCAAGACCCAGGCCATCTCCGGAGACTGAGCGAAGAAAGGAACCGCCTCCTCCGCCAAGGCGAAAGTTATTTGCAACCCCAGAACCAGAGCTAAGGCGAGGAACACTACAACCACGTCGGCCTCGGACACAATCTATCCTAGAGCCCGAGACTCGGATGGCTCCCCGAGTATCCGCCTTGCAACAGTGGAAAAAGGAAACCAACGATAAGGCTCGTGTTGCCACAGATAATCGACCAGCCGAGAACCAGCAGCCTTCAACTAAGGCGGTATGGAGCCCACGACAGACAAAGACTAACACACCACCAATAGGCAAAAGTGCGTCTTCTAGCCCTAACCTCACCCAGCAGATGACCCAACATTTTCGTGAAAATTCGCTGGATAACGAGGCACACTCTGAGCCCCGAATCAACCTAGATAGAGACCAAGAAGAAGAGCAAGGGGAATCATTCACCTGCAATAGGGTAGAAGCCTCAGGATGGGATAAGGAGAAATGGGTCAACCACGAAGAAGAAGCCTTTGCGGCGCTCGAAGTGGAGCATGGGGTCATTGACACTCCACTGATCCCAGTTCACGAATTCTCTTTCCAGGTTGGGATGGTGTTCTTCATATCAGAGAGATATGCTCTGCCGCCAAACACAACCTGTAGCGCAAAAGATATTCCAGTCAGTAGTGCGAGCATCAGCGACATACCCTTGCCTTGCAACAATGAAATGGGTCAAGCGCCGGCACATGACAAGGCAGCTCCACACGTGGAAATAACAAGCATCATCAAGCATAAGCAGACATTGACCTTTTCAACACCAACCTTAGACATGGCCTCTAACATACGGCCACTGTACATCACAGCCAAAGTTGAAGGGAAGATGATCAACAAAGTCATGGTTGACACTGGTGCCGCGATCAACGTTGTTGCAACTCGCACCATGGGCCTCCTGGACATCCCGCGCACGATGATGCAAACCATATCCTTGACAGTCAAGAACTTTATCAGGCAGGTGTCCAAGACCCTTGACCTTTTGTTTCTACGAGTCAAAGTAGGACCAGCGTCGCAGGTTTACACTTTTTTCGTGGCTGAATGCTCTTCCTCTTACAACATGATTCTCGGCCGCAATTGGATCCATTTACGTGCCTTCCTCCATGCACCAATAACTCATGATTTAGGACATTGAGAAACGCGAGGTGGTCATCGTCAAAGCCAACCCGTGTTCATTTTCTATCTCCGCCAACTTCAATGACGCCCGATATTATAATACCAACCTAGGCCCATTGGACATTCAAGGCGTTGATTACAAAGGCCGCCCATATGAGGTAATAGCCTCTAATTTAGCGTGATGGGGTTTACCCAAGCAAAGGACGATTTGCAACGTCCTCACACCATCGCAGATTTATCACCACATTCTGATGGATAATGTCTTCTCAGAAGAGGCATACGAGGGTGACGAGGCCTTATGCAAAAGACTACTTTCGTACTGGGCAGAACTCGAAGCCTACGATAAGGTCGCGACTATGGAATATGTAAACGAAGTTGTGAATTACAGTACTGATACCAAGGAAAAAGTTATTTAGTTAGCTCCCGCCGCCTTGGACGATACACCACCTCAAGTTCGCAACCCCATTTCACAAGTTGACGTAGGGACTGCAGAGAAACCCTTACTTCTCTCCATTAGTGCTAAGCTGGCAGGGAAAGAAAAGGAAGACGTTCTTGCCCTATTACGTGAGTATAGGAACTGCTTCGCCGAAAAGTACGAAGACATGCCTCGCTTGTCCCCAAATTTAGTCTGTCACCGGCTGCCAACTTATCCAGACCGACGTCCAGTACGGCAAAACGGCCGGTTCATGCGGACTGAGACCTAGATCGTAGTTAAAGAAGAAATTGAGAACATGCACCGATCGGGTATCATTCGCGTGGCAAAATATAACGAGTGGCTATCCAATGTTGTCCCTGTTCGCAAGAAAAACGAAAAAATGCGCGTATGTGTTGACTACCGAGACCTCAACAACACAACGCCCAAGGATATATAGCCCATGCATGTGGCTGACCTCCTCATAGATGCAGCCGCGAGGCATGAAGTGTTGTTCTTCATGGATGGAACAGCCAGATACCACCAGATTCTCGTCGTTGAAGCAGATCACCATAAGACGGCCTTACGCTGCCCCAGTTTTGCTGGCGCATTCGAGTATGTTGTCATGCCTTTCAGACTTAAAAACGCGGGGGCAACCTATCTGCGCGCCATGAACCTTATCTTTCACGAAATTTTGGGGAAGCTGATTGAAGCTTATATCGACGACATGGTGGTAAACACCAAGACATGAGCAACCCATGTTAAAGACCTTCACCAGGTCTTTACACGAATGTTCTTACATAACTTGAAGATGAACCCCGCCAAATGTGTGTTCTTCGCAGAAGCCGGTGATTTTCTCGGATTTCTAGTACATCAAAGGGGCATCGAAATCCCAAAAGACAAGGCACAGGCGGTAATAAACGCCTCGCCCTACAACCAAAAAGGAACTTCAATAGTTGCTCGGGCGAATGAACTTTCTCCGCCGTTTCATATCCAACGCGACAGGCAAGGTCCAGCCTTTCTCACCCCTACTCAAGCTCTAGGGGATAACTGAATTCGTATGGGAACCACCACATTAACAGGCCTTCGATCGAATTAAGGACTACCATACGAACCCACTAGCCTTGATCTCGCCTCGCGAAGGAACTCCGCTTAAACTCTACATCGCCGCTGCAGACTTGTCCATTGGCAGGCTCTTGGCACAAGACGATGAAAACAGGGTGGAACACGCTGTCTATTATCTCAATAGAGTGTTAATTGACTGTGAGATGAGATATTCCCCTATGAAAAAGTTATGTCTCGCTCTATTTTTTGCAGGTTGCAAGCTGTGTCACTACATGATTGCCTTTACCATGGTGGTGATCGCTCAATCCGACTTAGTCAAATACATACTTTCCCACCCTATCTTGCGGGGACGTATTAGCAAGTGGATATTAGCCCTGTTCGAATTCTCGTTGCAATATGTTTTGCAAAAGGCAGTAAAAGGACAGGCAATCACAGACTTCCTAGCTTACCACCCCCCATCAAAACTCACGACGTTTCGCGAGTTGGAGTTCGCTACTGCGACACTCGTTCCGTGAACCTTATACTTTGATTGATCATAGACTGATACCGCAGATGGGCCCGGGATAGCCATAGAAATTCCTGCCCAAGACCGCTTTTCCCACTCATTCCAGCTCGATTTCAAATGCACGAACAACCAGGCCGAATACGAGGCACTCATAATAGGACTAGAAATTTTGTTGGACTTCGGTGTCCACGAAGTTCAAGTTTTCTGCGATTCCTTATTATTTGTCAACCAATTGGTGGAGAAATTCAAGTGTCTAAGTGTGTCCATTGAACCCTACTTACGCTAGGCATTCGAGGTATTGGACCAATTCGACGACGTCCACATAGAACACATTCCACGAGAGTTCAATTTCGCCACCAATGAGCTCACCCAAGTGGTGTTTGGCCTCAGCCTGCAAGATGGAGTGCGCGATCGATTGCTCAAAGTCGAGCGTTGTACTCTTCCCTCTTTCATCGCCAGAGGGCAATATCAGGCCGATACCCTCGACATCGCGGCCTTAGACCCTATTGATGAGGATTGGTGGTTACCTTTCATCGCCTACCTCTAGAACCCCAATGACGCCACTCACTCGAGACAGATACGTTTCCTCGCCTTAAACTTTTTTCTACGCAACGGCGAACTCCGTCGGCGAGGCGAAGACATGAATGACTTCCGACGCGTGTATGGGAATGAAGCTAAGTACCTCATGCGCGAATCGAAGTACATTATGGGAATTGTGGTTCACACAAGGCAGGCCCAAAAATGCGCTGGTTAATTTGCCACCATAGGTATTATTGGCCTACCATTTTAAAAGATTACATTGCCTTTGCCAAAGGTTGTCAAGATTGCTAGGCTCACGAACCAATACATCACATTCCCAAAATTCCGTTATAGCCTATAATTAAGCCGTGGTCAGGTCGCAGCTGGGAAATAGATTTCGTCGGCATCATTCATCCACATTCTTCTGAGTAGCATAAGTTCATTATAGTGGCCACCGATTTCTTTACCAAATGGGTCGAGGCAGAGCCGCTCAAGGTTGCCTCCGTAAACTCGGTTCACAATTTCATTTTTCGCAATATAATCTCCCGCTTTGGTATTCCAGAGTGCATCGTTGCGGACCGGGGGTAGCTTTAATGGCAGATTCTATTGCCACATACCTTCACGACTATGGCATCCAGCTTCTCCACTCTACACCATATTATGCGTAGTCCAACGACTAGGCCGAGGCAAGCAGTAAAGTCATTCTTGGCATTTTGCGAACGATGCTAGAGTTGAACTCACGCGTCTGGCACGAAGAGCTTTACCATACTCTGTAGGCCTACCGCACTTCCAAGCACAGACCGACGGATACTACCCCATATGCCCTTATGTATCACTACCAGAAGAAAGGCTTTAGCCGACGAAAAAAAAAAATCAGGCCGACGAATTTTTTTTTGTCGGCTAAAGTCCACTAATTTTCCTTCGTCGGCTAATTTAAAATCTTCGTCGGCTATGGTCAACTTTCGCCGACGAAATTTTAATTTTGTCGGCTAAATAATTTTTTTCGTCGGCTATAGTCTGTGAACTTTAGCCGATGAAATTTTAAAAATTTTAGCCGACAAAATTTTCAAAAGTTAAGCCGACGAAATTTTTAAGAGTTTAGCCGACGAAATTTTTAAAAGTTTAGCCGACGAAAAATATAATTTCGTCGGTTAAAGTGTCTTATATTTACAGATTTGGACAACAACTCATCTGAAAAAAAATACGTAGCACCTTCAAACGCAAAAAAGTCGTGAAATAAGATATGACCAGAATGATGAAATACGTGTACAGTTGAAAAATGACTATATTCCGGTAAAGTCTTGGTGCCGATAGTTGACTTACCCTTATTATTCACTATGCTGCAGATTTGGCGTTTGGTATCCGATTGACTATTGTGATACATTTCTGGAAGCGTAACGGCGCTACGACTCAACCTCATTACTAATGCCATGATGTACAGGCTTTTTTGGCCATCCGAGTCCGTTTAGGGCTTCAAAATGCAGTTTTCTTATTTTCGATTAGAGTTGACCGTTTCGATCGAGCCCTTAACTTTGTCGAATCCAGTTGAATTTTTTATCATACACATCTTTCATCATAATGATCATATCTGACGGTCGAATTTTGGTTTGTGAATTTTAGTCATCGGAATCACAACGTGTCTACTATTTTCCGTTATTCGGGTTTATGGGGAGCCCTATCGTCGGAAGGTAAATGTCTCAAAATTTTTATATGGGCAGTTGCGTCTCATCTACGTGAGAGTTTTTTGTGTGGAATGTTTGACCAAACTACATAATATAGAGGGAGATATGAGCATTTTCGTGTGATAAGTGACGATGAATTATGGTTGACCGTTTCGATCGAGCCCTTAACGTTGTCGGATCCAGTTGAATTTTTTACCATAGACGTATTTCGTCATAATGATCATATCTGACGGTCGAATTTTGGTTTGTGAATTTTAGTCATCGAAATCACAACGTGTCTACTAATGTTGTATAACTTGTTTAGTAGGTTATACAACTTTGTGAACCAACTCTACATAGGAAGAAAAATTATTAAAAATCTTGTGACATAAGATGTGTTTAGAATGGTGAAATACGGCTATGGTTCAAAAATCACGTAAATCGGGTAAAGTCTCGGAGCCGATAGTAGCGGTCAACCCTATTTACCGTTATTATTTTTTATGGGGATCCCTATCGTCGAAAGGTAAATATTTCAAAATTTTTATATAGGTGGTTGCGTCTCATCTACGTGAGAGTTTTTCGTGTGAAAGATTTGACCAAACTACGTAATATAGGGGGAGATATGAGTGTTTTCGTGAATTTATAGACTTTAGCCGACGAAAATATATGAAAAGTCGTCGGCTAAGGTCAAAGAATTTCAAATTTTTTTAGGTGGTAAACCAAAGTTGGAGGAAAATTTTCAAAGGACTTTAGCCGGCGAAAATATATGAAAAGTCATCGGCTAAGATGAATTTTACCGACGAATAACCTAATATTTCGTCGGCTATAGTTATTTTTTAATTTTTTAATTACATACTATAGCCGACGAATACGTTAGGGTATTTGTCGGCTAAACCCTAAAATTAGGGTTTAGGGTTCAAAGGACTAAACCCAAGTTTTAGCCGACGAAATTGGTACCTTTAGCCGACGAAATTTTCAAAGGACTTTAGCCGACAAAAATATATGAAAAGTCGTCGGCTAAAGTCGAAAAATTTTCTAAATTTTCAACCAAATTTTTTTGGCGGTCAACCAAAATTTTCAAAGGACTTTAGCCGACGAAAATATATGAAAATTCGTCAGCTAAAGTCGAAAAATTTTCAAAATTTTCAACCAATATTTTTTGGCGGTCAACCAAAGAGTTTAGCCGACGAAAATAAAGAATTTCGTCGGTTAAAGTTCTTTATATACCGAAGATGGTAAGAAGTCACTCAACGTCTTCCTCATCCTGCTGCCTCTGATGTTCCACCAGGCTTTCAACCAAAGGCTTCCTCTACTGTTCCTTCTGGTGTCGAGCGTTCTCTGGACTTCATACAGGATGCTGAGGCTGCTGCACCCTCTTTCAAGAAAACTTTTAATCCTTGGGAGCCCGATGAAAAGAAGAGCTCTTCAGATGATGATAAATGGGGCAAATGGTAGTCATTCCTTTGGCATGCTCTTCAATTCCTTTAGGCTTAGAATTGAGCTTCGACTTCTTCTAGAAAGTTGTTCGAAATGTTGAGAGGAACATTCTGTCAAATTTTGGTCATGATCGGAGGTGGCCGAAAGTTTCTGCAGTTTTTTTTCAAAACCCAGCAACTTTAGCCGACGATATTCAAACACTATATTCGTTAGCTATAGTATTTTTTAATTTTTTTATAAGGTTTAGCCGATGAATAACCTAATATTTCGTCGGGTATAGTTATTTTTAAATTTTTTTATAAGGTTTAGCTGACGAAATATTTTATATTTCGTCGGCTATAGTTATTTTTTTATTATTTATTACGCACTTTATCCGACGAATATTTCGTCGGCTAAAGTCTGGGACTATAGCCGACGACATATTTTTCGCCGGCTAAAGTGGGACTATAGCCGACAAAAAAAAATTCCGTCGGCTAAAGTCATCACAGACGGCCTTTTCCCGATGACACTATAGCCGACGAAGGATCGTCAGCTAAGGTCTTAGCCGACGAATTTTTTTAACAGGCCGACGAAAATTTTTCGTCGGCTAAAGTACTTTTTCTGGTAGTATATGGTCATGACGCCGTCCTTCCTCTTGAGATTAACATCGCCTCGCTACGCGTCTAGGAACAGCACCAACTACTTGGTGACACTACCAGAACAAGCACTTTAGCCGACGAAAAATATGTCGTCGGCTATAGTCCCAGACTTTAGCCGACGAATATTTCGTCGGCTAATGTGTGTAATAAATAATAAAAAATAACTATACCCGACGAAATATTTTATATTTCGTCGGCTAAACGTTGTAAAAATATTTAAAAAATAACTACAGCCGACGAAATATTTTATATTTCATCGGCTAAACGTTGTAAAAAAATTTAAAAAATAACTATAGCCGACGAAATATAAAATATTTCGTCGGCTAAACCTTATAAAAAAATTAAAAAATAACTATAGCCGACGAAATATTAGGTTATTAGACGGCTAAACCTTATAAAAAATTAAAAAATAACTATAGCCGATGAAATATTAGGTTATTCGTCGGCTAAACCTTATAAAAAAAATTTAAAAATAACTATAGCCGACGAAATATTAGGTTATTCGTCGGCTAAACCCTATTAAAAAAATTAAAAAATACTATAGCCGAAGAATATAGTGTTTGAATATCGTCGGCTAAAGTTGCTGGGTTTTGAAAAAAAAAACTGCAGAAACTTTCGGCTAAACTCATGGTACATGTAATTATAAGCCATGATTGATTATTAGGAAGCAATCCAAAGTATTATGATCGCGGAAAGCACTATAAAAGAAAAAAAAATCTTACAGTTTGCACAATTTAAAAGAACCTTTTTTTATTTTTATTGTGTGTGTGGAGAATCTTGACAGAGAAACTGTGATATACAGTGAAAAGTTGGTCATGTGAGCCACTGAAATCGGCAACACGCCGGTGAGGTTGTTGTTGTAGAGGTCGAGAACACGGAGGTTAGTGAGGTTGGAGAGCTTCGGCTGGAACGTGTGGTTGAAGACGTTGTTGGAGAGGTTGAGGAGGTGGAGAGAGCGGAGATCTCAGGCGGGATGGGACCGGAGACGTTGTTCTCGGCGAGGGTGAGATTGGAGAGGTAGACAAGGAAGGTTAGTGAGATTGGAGAGGTTTACCATCTTCGGCTATATAAAGAACTTTAGCCGACGAAATTCTTTATTTTCGTCGGCTAAACTCTTTGGTTGACAGCCAAAAAAATTTGGTTCAAAATTTTGAAAATTTTTCGACTTTAGCCGACGACTTTTCATATATTTTCGTCAGCTAAAGTCCTTTGAAAATTTTGGTTGACCGCCAAAAAATTTTAGTTGAAAATTTTGAAACTTTTTCGACTTTAGCCAACGACTTTTCATATATTTTCGTCGGCTAAAGTCCTTTGAAAATTTTGGTTGACAGCCAAAAAATTTTGGTTGAAAATTTTGAAAATTTTCGACTTTAGCCGACGACTTTTCATATATTTTCGTCGGCTAAAGTCCTTTGAAAATTTCGTCGGCTAAAAGTATTTTTATACATTTGGCATGTTGTGATTGTGATGATTAAACTTGAGAAACAGAAATCCAACATTCAGATCTGACCATCATGATAAAATACATGTATGGGAAAAAATTCAACTTGATCCGAAAAGAATAAGGGCTCGATCCGGACGGTCAATCTCGTAAGTCAAATCCCTAAACGCACGGAAACGGTCGTTCGACCGTCTCAATTACGTATTTTGACCGGACCTCCAACTGAAAATAGTTTTAAACCGATGACACGCAACAAGTCGTATAAAAATTTTACGTAAAATAACCACCGAATATAGGGTTACTCATAGGGGGAAAAAATGAAAAATTGCATTGACCGCAACTATCGGCACCGAATATTTACCGGAATAGTGTGATTTTTCAACCGTGGATGTATTTCAACATTTTCATCATATCTTATTTCATGACTTTGTAGCGTTTGAAGGTTTTACGTATAGTTTGTTTTTGAAACGGAACATTTACATAACACTTGGTAAACAAGTTATACAACATTAGTATGCATGTTGTGATTGTGATTGTGATGATTAAACTTGAGAAACAGAATTTCGACCGTCAGATCTGACCATCATGATAAAATACATGTATGGGAAAAAATTCAACTTGATCCGAAAAGAATAAGGGCTCGATCCGGACGGTCAATCTCGTAAGTCAAACCCCTAAACACACGGAAAAAGTCGTTCAACAGTCTAAATTTCGTATTTTGGCCGGACCTCCAACTGAAAATAGTTTTAAACCGATGACACGCAACAAGTCGTATAAAAATTTTACGCAAAATAACCACCGAATATAGGGCTATAGTAGCTTATAGAGAAATTTTAGGGTTTAGCCGACGAATACCCTAACGTATTCGTCGGCTATAGTATGTAATTAAAAAATTAAAAAATAACTATAGCCGACGAAATATTAGGTTATTCGTCGGCAAAAACAATCTTAGCCGACGAATTTTCATATATTTTCGTCGGCTAAAGTCCTTTGAAAATTTTACTCCAACTTTGGTTTACCGCCTAAAAAATTTTGAAATTTTTTGACCTTAGCCGACGACTTTTCATATATTTTTGTCGGCTAAAGTCTATAAATTCACGAAAATACTCATATCTCCCCCTATATTACGTAGTTTGGTCAAATCTTCCACACGAAAAACTCTCACGTAGATGAGACGCAACCACCTATATAAAAATTTTGAAACATTTACCTTTCGACGATAGGGCTCCCCTTAAGAAATAATAACGGTAAATAGGTTGACCGCTACTATCGGCTCTGAGACTTTACCCGATTTACTTGATTTTTGAACCATAGCCGTATTTCACCATTCTGAACACATCTTATTTCACGAGATTTTTAATAATTTTGCTTCTTATGTAGAGTTGGTTCACAAAGTTGTATAACCTACTAAACAAATTATACAACATTAGTAGACACGTTGTGATTCTAATGACTAAAATTTACAAACCAAAATTCGACCGTCAGATATGATCATTATGACGAAATACGTCTATGGTAAAAAATTCAACTAGATCCGACAACGTTAAGGGCTCGATCGAAACGGTCAACCATAATTCATCGTCACTTACCACACGAAAACACTCATATCTCCCTCTATATTACGTAGTTTGGTCAAACCTTCCACACAAAAAACTCTCACGTAGATGAGACGCAACTGCCCATATAAAAATTTTGAGACATTTACCTTCCGACGATAGGGCTCCCCATTAACCCGAATAACGGAAAATAGTAGACACGTTGTGATTCCGATGACTAAAATTCACAAACCAAAATTCGACCATCAGATATGATCATTATGATGAATTATGTCTATGATAAAAAATTCAACTAGATTCGACAAAGTTAAGGGCTCGATCGAAACGGTCAACTCTAATTGAAAATAAGAAAACTGCATTTTGAAGCCCTAAACGGACTCGGATGACCAAAAAAGCCTAAATGTCATTGCATTAGGAATTTGTTTGACTCGTAGGGCTGTTACGCTTTTGGAAAGGTATCACAATAGTAAATCGGACACCAAAAACCAAATCTGCAGCATAGTGAATAATAAGGGTAAGTCAACTATCGGCACCGAGACTTTACCGGAATATCGTCATTTTTCAACCGTAGACGTATTTCACCATTCTGGTCATATCTTATTTCACGACTTTTTTGCATTTGAAGGTTAACTACGTATAATTTTTTTTTTCCAGACGACTTTTTTGCACAAAAATATAATTTCGTCGGCTAAACTTTTAAAAATTTTGTCAGCTAAATTACGTATTTTGGCGGCTAATTTTAAAAATTTCATCGGCTAAAGTTAACAGACTATAGCTGACGAAATTATATTTTTCGTCGGCTAAACTTTTAAAAATTTCGTCGGCTAAACTTTTGAAAATTTCGTCGGCTAAAGTTCGCAGACTATAGCCGACGAAAAAAATTATTCAGCCAACGAAATATTAATTTCGTCTGCTAATGTCCACTTTAGCTGACGAAAATTTTTAATTAGCTATGCGGTAATTAGCTATGCGGCTAAAGTCCACTTTAGTCGGTTTTTTTTTTCGTCGGCTAAAACCTTTCTTCTGGTAGTGTGACGATTATGTTCAAGCTATGTGATAGGAGCTAGAAGACCTTGACGAACATCGCATCACTTCTTTCAACAATCTTATCCTCGAGAAGCAGTGCATTGCGCAGTTGTATGATAAAGTCACCAAAAGTTGAAGTTATGTAGAGGGCCAAATAGTATGGCGCGCTGTGCTCCCACTTGGGGAGAAAACCGAGGGTCGGGGCAAGTGGTCCGCTCGGTGGGAAGGACATTTTATCATTCATCGCATCTTACCCAAGGGGGCATACCACTTGCGCGACCTTGACGGCACCATCCACCGCAATCCTATTGATGCTCGTTTCTTAAAGCGCCATATAGCTGGTGTTTGGGAGCGCGAGGATCCTCCACCTCCACTTGATCCTGCGACCACTGTTAATAGTGCTATGCGCCATCGCGTTAGCGCTTCGCCGCCTAACACTAGGGGGTAACCCGAGAGAGAAGAATGTAATTAGTTCTTCATTTCTTTGAAAACATACAAAGTCTAACCAAAAGACAAGTATAAGATTGAGGCATATTCCAGAGGCCTAAATAAGAAGATTCTTCGTTTTGCTGAAATACAAGATAATGTTCTTGCCTATGAAAGACTTAAAATTTACTTGGAGGCCTATCCCTGAGGCCTGGAGATAATACAACAGGCATTCCATATACCTTGAATTGCTGCCAGTGAAGTCAAGTTCAGAAATTCCAATAGATTGCAATGCAAAAAGTTTCAACAGCCACTACCGAAAATCAAACTGGAGTCTACTTCGCCATTTAAACTAGACTTATCTAAGAAGAACTTGCCGACGTGCCTTATATCAACAGAAAGCCCTAGATGTCTATTTTCCAGAGGATTTTTCGATTTGTCATTCCGACATTCCTGGAGAGAGTTATGGCAGTTCATGACATTCCAGGATACGCGTGATTTTGTAATGTGCTTTTTTAATGTGTTTTCATGACCTTGCAACATGCTTTCTTTTACTGAGGGCATCCATGCAAGTTTTGTGTACCTTTATTCATACACCGAGATCTACTCAAGGACGATTCCACGACTTTTTTTGGTGTTTGTCATTTTCAATGAAGCTTAGTACCAAAAATTTGTCACTGTGGGGCAGCGAAGTACATGACCAATGTCACTTCATGATTATCACGAAGATGGTTCGCCGTCGCCAAGAGCTCAAGCGAAGGGCAATTTTTTGAATCCATTTAAGATACATCCATGCGAGCTACATCCGCTCGAGTTATGTGTAATGTACCATGTCGGTATGTGCAATGCACCATGTCTTCTGAGTAGAGCATGCGAAGTGTAAGCGGAGTGCACGTTAAGTTCACGTCTAAGGTGCCTAGCTATGTTAAGTTCATGATTATCACTTCTACATGGTACTAGGCGAATCGTACAGCAGTTCGCTACAATGCTTTGCTAGGTGTTTGAGTTTTAAGGCCTATTCACAGGCTTGTTTACTCATACTCGTTTTGATGTATGACCCGAGCCATACCAATGGCTTTGGAGCAGCATGAACATAAACCTCTTCAGTCATTTTTGACATACATGACTTCAAGGCTCACCCAAATTAATATTTTACTGGATAACACTACAACAAAACCCGGTATTAATGACCATGGCAGTGGTCACAAAAGATGGCAAATTTGGTCACTAATAAGCTTCAGTGACCAAAATATGATGGTCACTAAGTGGTCACTATAGGCTCGTCACTAAAAGTATTTAGTGACCACTTTACAAATTTGGTCACTAAATCAAATCAATTTAGTGACCAAATTTCTATGGTCACTAATAAGATATGTTTTAGTGACCAAACATTTCATCACTAAAACCCATATTTTTGGTAACTAAAACCCTTACTTGGTCATTGAAAAATTTTCAAGCGCTACGCTTAGTGACCAAATTATTGTGGCCACTAATAAGACATGTTTTAGTGACCAAGAAGTTCATCACTGAACCCCTAATTTCGGTCACTGAAAAGAACTCGTATGCCACATTTTGTGACCAACGGATAGTCATTAAAACGCTGGTCACTAAACTTAAAAATTGTTTCAGTAGCATTGTTTGACAAAAAGATTTGATCACCGGAAGTTATGATATGGTCACTAAATGACAATGGTTTTTAGTTTAGATTTTTTTTCCAATAATGATCAACAAAATTTGTACAGTAATATATACTGATATATTAGCAATAATCTCTAATAAAATATGTATCTCATCGCCGTCATAATTAAACTTAAACTGTAAATGCAAAGTCAGTATACAAGGATCTGCACCAATTCATACCAACTATGAAAATAAACTTGGATAAAGATGTATTTCCAAAAGCTAAGCAGGTAGAAGAAGTGTTTCTCAAGTCTTTCCAAAAGCTAAGACAAAGTGAGAAAATTATATACAAAGCTAAAACGTTGACCTTGGACCACACTTCACAAACCTGCAATAGCATAAAGAAATATACAAGAAGTTAGAAAACTTACATGCATGCTATAGTAAAAGAAAAAAAGTACATACAATATTATATATAGGATACATATTAACGTCTTATCACCCTTCTGTTGTTCTTTTTTGTTTAACCAACCTTACATAAATAAATATGACACTACGTACCTTTATTTCCTAGAGGATAGTTGTTCCAGTAATCTTCTTATAAATGTATCCGTCTTGGTTTGTTTTGCTTTAACTGCCTCCAACTCTTCACTTTGTTGAGCTGCATTGGCCTTCATTGCCTCTAGTTCTTCATTTTGTTGAGTTGCACTAGCCTTCATCGCCTCTAACTCCTCTGCTAGTTGGGTGGATCGTCTCTCTGCCTCATCTGCCCTCCGTGTAGCCTCTTGAAGTTGTGAATGGCTGTTTGAAGCTACTTTTGATTTTTTAGGTTTAGGGCCTGCTCCTAACCCACGTATGTATCCTGACCGAGGTGGACCAACAATTTTGGTGAGAACTGTATCATAAATCGCATCATCAGACATTGCTTTCTCTGGTTCTTCATTTGTTTGCTCAGGAGTTTTTAGCATTGTCATGTCACCCTAAGAAATAATTAATTCAGATAACCAATTGTACCAATATTAAAACATTCAAAGTATTATTTCAAGAAAAACTAAAAAGATGTATGGAAACCTTACATAAGCATTTTCCGCAACATCCCCAACCCATGTTTTCTTGTTTTCTCTAAATCTTGTCAGCTTGAACATGTCAATACCGCTAGGTTCCTCTCCAGTCTCAGGATTTTTCTATTTCATTCAACAATAAAGCAAGACATGTCATATGTAAATTTCAATTATACATATTTTTACTTTGTAAAATGAAAAAGAAAAAATTATACATGTGAGTAAGGCCAGATAAAAATAAAATGAAAGACTTACATTTTCATATCTAATGCGACTGAATGCTTTTGTCCCAGCACAATGTGTTATTGTCAGCTTATCTCTATTTTTCGTATTTTTTTCGCTAAGTTTCTGCATACAAATTGCAAAATTGACATGTATAAAAATGAAATAGAAGTCCAATTCTATAGCCAACACCTAATAAATAAAGGGACAACTTAGGAATGGAATAATTCACTGACCAAAAATTCCTCATTGTTCCACCAATCGATGAGCCAATACCAATCATCTTCTCCCACGTTTTCAGGTATGTTCTCAATTGCCTCCTCCACAGATTCATATTGCAGATACTTCTTATGCATATTGTATCGCCAAGTGGTATATCTTCTTTTCATGTGATCCTCAATAGCCTATTTGAATTTGAATTTTGCTACAAAGAGAGTTCTTATTTTTTAAGTGCAGCAATTTCACAATAAATGATAATTTGGTGAACATTCGGCAACCAGGATACAACGGCTGCTCTGCATCCCCCATCAATCTACTAAACTTACTTTCGTCCCTACAACGAGAATTCTCTTGAGACACCCCATTATCAGCAAAAGCACCAGTCTGATATTCATGTAGCATCTCAACTACATCATCAACATCTTCCTCATCATCCTCTGCATCATCCTTTTCTATCTATTATGTCATCATTTTCAATTTCATCATCAGACTCTTCTTCCCCATGTTTTGTCCACTTAATGTAATCCTTAACCATTCCGTACGAATATAAATGATCTTCAACCTGGCTAATAGGTTTAAAACGACTATTGTTACAATTTAAACATGGACAACGGATTGTATCGGACCCTGACTTCATGTGGGCAACTGCAAACTGAATGAATTCTCTCACACCCTTAATATATTATGGCTTCCCCCTAGTAGCTAGTTGAATCCAACTCTTATCCATCACCACTATAGCTAAATTCTAGCAATAGATAAAGTAAACCAAGTTTTAAAAAAAATATTAAAAAAAAACAACACAAATGACTACATTAAGCAATAATGTAATGAAAAATATAAATCGACTTTCTATAGTTTGTTATCTTCTTATTTAAAGTTCAACTTATACATATTAGCTTAGATTAAACTTTTAATAAAAAGTGATAAAATATCATTATTCTATCCTAGCCTAAAACAATATAGCACAACCGAAGAGGAATACAAGTAGACATAGATATAAGCATTGAGAGACAGATAGAGGCTTACACCACAAGAGCAACAAAAGATTTGATGATTGCAATTACCGGTAACGGCACAAATGAATCGCTGACTGCATATGAAGACAAGTTTATAGTCAAGTCTCAAATGTGGAGCACAAAAATATATCATATTTGAATTTCATTTTCCAATTAAAGGGAAGAAAAATGTAGAGCACAGTACGTACGAAAAAATCTTAGGTCTGACCATGTGTTTGATGGATTTCATTCCTGTGTTTTTGAAAAAGGAAAAAATAAAAAGAATTTTGGAATGCTTTGTAAGAAACAATAAAAGAAAACATTCCTAATAGCTCAAAGCTTATCTACACAAAAGGTCCAAAATCCAGCCACACCAATGCCCTAAACCTAAAAGGAAATGAGGCAATGAATACAATAGCCTCTTAATTATTCTAGTATGTAAAACTATTTGTTGTTTGCTGATCCAGAATGCACGTGGTACAAAGATTAAGTGAAACAAATTGTTGTTTCTTTACAATAAGAATGAGTAAGCTTCTTGACTAAAGATTGAGTTCCAATGCATGCTTCACATGTCTAATTTAACATACCACAGATTAAGAACTGACTAAATAGTGAAAATTTTGCAAATCAATTGTTATGTAAGTCTGTAACTAGAAGCTGGAAGTATGAGAAATCTTAGAGACTTCGTAACAAGAATGAAAAATTCACCAACAATTATTATCTCAGTAATTTCAAGCACAAATTTCAAGTTTAGAAATAGACATGTAAAGCTACTATCTCTCAAAATTTCAAGTTATTTGCAGTTTAAATGAATGGTCAAACAAGAAACCAAAGTGATAGAAATGCTGAATTTTGCAGAAATCCTGAACACTGTGCTAACTTCAAATTAGCATAAGTATCTCATTTCAACTCCGTTTTCATGAAACCAAGTTCAAACGAATAATTAGTCTAGTTTAAGTGTCAAAATGTGAAGGTAGAATAAGAAGAATAGGTTTTCAAAAAATTTCATTGATTGTTGTCTTTAAGGCATATCATCAAACACATGGTGTGCAGTATTTGAACCATGATCTATTTCGGTTCTCTCTATCAACATGTGATCATTTTTATGCTAAATTGTAATCAAAGACCTATTAAATGTCAATATTGGTTTCTTCATTATTGATGGACAGATTGAAGACTAGTCTCTTAAACACCAATTAGATAAACATCAACACTAATTTAGTTTCACAAAAGCATTCTTATACATATACATGACTGTTTGAACGATATACGTACTCACATGTATAATGGACGACCTTTTCTTTAATGCTTCTATATCTATCAATCGAGGCTATATTGTCAGATTCCTGAGGGACAAAATCAAGAGAGAGAATAAAGATAGATATGGAGATTACAAATATTAAAAAGAAAACCAAATGATAAGAGAAACTACAATCTAGCAGCTAGTCTGATGGGCATTTGCATTTGATATGTTTTCAAGTAGCTAAATTCTACCCCGAAAGCTCTCCCCTAAACGGCTAAACCCACAGATTGATGGCCACTGCTTAATTACTCACATTAATGGAAAATCCTTTACTCAAATAACTAAACTTACATCAACTAAGCGATGAAAACTTACCGTAGAGGGTAGGGGTCATCAATTAGCGATGAAGAACATTGTACTCTCCATCTCTTCAACCGCATCAACCTCACTCCACTCTATTTGGTTCATGGAGGCTATAACTTCTCTTCAATTTCTTCAATCACAAACCGCTAACAATCCTGCCCTCACCCAAAAAAGCCCGCTAACAATACCGCGTCCGTACAAATAAATTTTACTTTAATTTTTGTTTTACAGATGAGTTTTTTTTTTTGGATAATCCTTTTGGTCACTCATACAGAAACAATTTCTAGTCTCTGGAAAGAAACAATTTGGTCATTAACATTTTTTGAAATATTTTTTTCTTAATTTTTTGTGGTCACTAACACACAAAGGCTTCCAAAGTCCTTGATAAGAATGCAACTTGGTCACTAATGTATAGACAACATTATAATGAATGAAATTTGTAGTAAAAGAAAAATTAGTTACCAATCAACTAGGTCACTATTAGTCAAAACGCAGGTCACTAAAACTCCCCTAGTATTTTAATGACCAGTAGTTCTTTTTAGTCACTAAAGGCATATTATTAGTGACCACTATAATTAGGTCACTAAGAATTTGGTCACTATAGCTCAGTTTTGTTGTAGTATAAGTAAATATCTATGTGAATATTAGCTAGTTAAATTCATAGTTCACGTCACGCCACGCCGACGAGCCCGGAATATTGGGTTTACAAGTGACGACTCGTCAGCAGAGTCATGCGAACTGAGTGACATCATAGTTCGAGGCTTCAAGTAGGAGATAGAGGCCTAGTATGGAAACGAAGCGAGATGACTTTGCATGGGAAAGCCCTCCAGCGAAATCATGCGAGCTGGATAGCAGAGTTCGCATGCGAAAAGGATTTCGCATGGTGTCAATAAATGGACTTCACAAGATGGCTTCGCGTAGAAGTGAGGTCTTAAAACATGAAGACGAGGCGAGATGGCTTCGCGTAGGAGACTTCGCGAAGAAGCAAGAAGATGAGTCCGCATGCACGTGGAGTTGTTCGTGTTGGTTAAGAACTCTATTCCTTAATTGGATTTGCATGAATCACCTACGCCACATTTAACGTTGAAGACTTCTAAAAGTCTTTGACATGGGCCAATACCTGTGGCTCTAAATAAATTTATATAAAGGAGTTCGAACGACTTCAACACACACAACAACTCAATATAAACAAACAAACTTTCAACCCAGTTGATACATTCAAGCCTCTCGAAACCCTAGTTCTCAGAGCCCTTTCGGACTCATCTCTGATCACTCTTGATCCCTATTTGTTGCTCTGCTCTCGACACACCATGAGTATCGAATCGCTCAATGCTCGTAATTCCTCGTCCACGAGGTGGCACCGAAATCCCTCCGCTTGATTAAGAAGTCAAGACTCGACGCACTCTTTCCTTGTCCGTGAGGCACGCCCGCACCTTTATTACTTTTGGTAGCTAATTACCTCTTTATCCTTTACGAGGATTGTGGGCAAAATACATTCTAAAACTCAAGTTGTGACACACATTCTAAAACTCAAGTTGTGACACATTCGAATTTCTTGGCGGATGTCACATGTGTCTAGAAATCAAGTTGTGACACCTCAGGTAATAGTATAGATTGCTCGAGTAATAAGAACGAAAAACTCACAGATTCCAAAGACCCAGATCGACTAAATAGATCGGAAACTTTTACAAGTCCTCGACTAATTAGTTCAGCAGATTCTGCAGCGTTTACCTGTACGTAAAAACGTTATTAGATTCACCGTGATGCATCAGTATATGATTTTCTGTTTGTAATTAATATGAAGTTCATATATATGTTACCTCATGAAGATCATCTTCAGTTGGTGTGGTAGATTCACAAGCAGCCTTGGAACGCAGCAAGACGTAGTTATCCAAAAAGCTAGCATGGTTATGAACATACTCTCCATCGCGGTAGCAGGAGGTGCAGAGATCAAACGTTGCGGCTTCATTGATGTGGAAGCACTCAACGCAAGTAAAATACAGTCCGTTGAGAAAAGGGGAGGTCTTACATCCATTGCCGCTACAGAAAACCCCTCTCCTACTCTCCACAAGGTAGTAAAGAGTGATGAACTCGTTGAAATCTAACTTGCCGTCTCCGGTTTTGTCCAGCAACTTGAAACAGCGCTTGATCTCGGAGCTACCCAAACTCCGCCGGAACTCCCTGGTGCTTATTGTGCCATTACCATTCGAATCCATTTCTTTAAATCTTTCAGTTGCCTTCTGCTTTAATTAGCTCATCAGATAAGTTCTGGTAATAAGCTAAAGCAGCGTTGCGTATCTCTTGCATGTCCATGTCTCACTCTATTCTCTCTGTTTTGTTCGCGCTCTACTATACAAGGTTTATTCTGAGAGTTTCGGTTTATGT
This sequence comes from Fragaria x ananassa, assembly GCA_034370585.1. NCBI lineage: Eukaryota > Viridiplantae > Streptophyta > Magnoliopsida > Rosales > Rosaceae > Fragaria > Fragaria x ananassa. Next base: position 4,471,264 of record CP139762.1, on the reverse strand, counting down.
AAATTGTAGAGTTGAGGTTCAACCCTAGTCCTAATATATAATAGACAACATGTTAACTATCAAACGCAGCTTCAAGACTTTTCAACGATCAAACGCGCACTGTGGTGTATAATCATCCCTGACAATTGCAAGTAGTTTAATTAGGGTCCTAATATTAAACTTTTGCTGAAAAGAGACGGATGTAAATACGAATTAGTAAAAGACTGCATACTCATCAGAGTCTTGAGACCCCAAGAGATAGTGAGAGTTCAACCCAACCTTTTTTTTTTTTTTTTGATTGAGAGTTCAACCCAACCTTAAGATAAAGAAATAGATAAATGAAAGACTAAGAATTGAGATTAAAAAAAAGACTAATCCTAGTTTCGTCCAAAGACAGACAAATAATATTAGCTACTAACAGAAAGATCGATGTTTTGTTGGCTTAAAACAACACACTTTTTGTCTGGCATTTTCCCCAAATTCTACAGCAAGATAATATATGTTTAGGTCTTGATTACACATTAACATATCAATGCATTATTTTCGACGTCGTAGATAAACTCTCTGCATGATGTAGCTTCTGTATCGAACTCCCATGTCATCTATCTTATTCTATCAGTAACTTTGGTATTCTATATGTTTGTAGAAAGCTAGCCTATCTTTTCAAAAAAAAAAGAAAGCTAGCCTACAACTGCTTGAATAAATGATCAGAGAGTACTTTTCCTTCTAAAAATCTGTCATCGATTGATATTGATCACTCGGGCGGTTAGCTAACATTGAATATATGTTTGCTTCTATAACTCAGAAAACTTCATTTCTGACGACACGTTGTGTTCTAGGATCAGTTTATAATTTTTCCTAATAAAAAAGTTTTAGTTCAATATATGGTAGTTTTTATTAGGTTGCCTAAGGGCTATATATGTAACATGACCTCATTTTCTTAAATGTTACGGGCGGTCATGATGTAATTACCATTTTTCGGTTTGATATTAAAAACTTGCGTTTATGTTTAAAAAAAAAAAAAAATATATGCGTGTGACTGTTTCTGCAGCATGTTTCACGACTTCAATAATTGACAGTGCCATTGACAAATTGAAAGAAAGGAAAAGCGCAACAACCTAAAAAAGTAACTGATTAAAAGCCTTTCAATTACCAAACACGTATTTTTTGTTTTTGTATACCATAAGTCTTTATCTGGTTGGTCGACTTTTTCATTTTCTATATTATAAGTCTCGGTCTTTACAAATAATTGCAAGCTGGTGTAGGGTTCATGATTTCAATCAACTTTCTCACATAGCATGCCACACGCATCATTTGAATATAAGGTTAATCAATTAGTTCTTACGTAACCTAATCTGCGTCACGTTAACGTATTTGCCCCAAGATTCTGGCTTTTGTTATTCCGGAATGTAGGTTTTGGTTAGAGGGAAGTACTATACTATATGTTTGGGTGGTTATTGAAGGTTGGGTTTCTGGGTTCTGGAATCGTTATTGAATTAATGTTGAGTTCTGGGTTGGAATATGTTTTGTTATTGCATATCGATCTGGGTTAATTTGTTGGTTCAGGACTTCAGGTAGTGCTAATAATATATGTTTGGCTCATCAGTTGATCGAGTTGTTTGCCAAAAATCTGCGATTAAAACTTTTGGATCAAAATTTGGGTTTTAAAACAGTTGATTGAGAAGTGTTTCTGCGTTAATTTAATTGAGTTTTGAAACTTGTCATCGGCCTTCTTCTTTTTTTCTTTTTCTTTTTCTTTTATCGAAAGGAAATTTCGTTAGAGCCAAAGAGGCAACCGAGGGACATACAAAAGAGAGGAATTACATGCACTTCAAACTAACATAGAAAGAAGAGAGCTGAAGTATAACAAAAAGGAACTGTAAATTAAGAAAAGGCAGAAACATAATTGACACACACAAAAAGAAGAGAGGCTGGGGGTTTGTTAACACAACTCTGCATGTGATTGGCCTTCTTGATAGTTAATTAGATACTTAGATTTTCAACAGTTTTTTACTGAATTGCTGCATATTGATATGAGTTTTCTACATAAATGCTGCGTCACTATCAATTAGTTTTATTCTGCTCCTTATTAGTCCTATCATCACCAAAACTAGAGGAGTCCAGAACTGTCATAGAAATTAAATTAAGGTGAGCAATGACAGCAGTGGCGGAGCTATTCTTAGACTCGTAATTTTTTAAAAATTGTGTATTATCATGTATTATGAAGAGGTTTTGATATAATTGAAGTATAATCTTTGTAAATTATAAGGTTTGGCCCCTGTTTCTTTCCAATAATAAATCATAAACATCCTTTGTTGTTAATATATAGGTTTAAGTTAGACAATTTACCTATCCTCCCTTGATCATATCTTGCCATATACTCTATTCGTAATCAATTCCATAATGAATAATTTATTCTTTTTGCTCATTCTATTATGTACGTACAAATACTTTGTATTGATGAACTACTACTTTTATATTAGTTTTTTAAGTCTAGTATGATGTCCAAAATACAAAAGTTGATTATCTTTTAATTTTGTACTCAAATATACAATTATTCAATTCTCATGTAATTTTTATTTTCTAACTCGGCCCTCTTAATATATAATTCTGACTCTACCCCTGAATGACAGTCCTACCTACGTAACAAACAAGCTCTTAAGTGTATTTCAGTAGCTTCAGAATTTCATTAACGCTATTTGTAGCATTCATATATTGATTTCTAACCTCCATCGATCGTAGCTTTCTTCGCTTTACTTGTTTTAGCTGAATCCGATTTGAACAGTAAAAAGATGATACTACTGAGGTGCAGTAACATACAAAAAGTGAAGGGATTTATTCAGTCATTACACGACGACTCAATTACAAAGAAACAGGAGGTTGATCTTATGAGAAGTACAAAAACAAGGCTTGCCATAGCAAGAAAGCTGATTGAAATACGAAGGCTTTTGTATTAACCCTAGCAGAGATAAATAAAGAAAAACACCCATTCGTATTATTAAAATACGATGAAACTGTTACAAACAAATGTGGATCGTTCACATGATGCTGCAAGAAGCAACATCAGAAGCAACACTTCCTACTGATTGCGCAACGCTCAATCCAGATTTTACTGCTCCAAATACTGCCCTCTGCACATATAATTTTCAACAAATTCATTTCTTAAACACTGTTTACCATATTAGCTGCATATTAGTCTATGACAGTGTAGTCAGATGGTGAGCATATTAACCCAGCTAACGTACAGGTAAGTAATGAAACAATGTATAATTAAAAATTTACTCAGACCATGCATGCAAGTAGCTAGGATATCTTTAACTGAAATCAATGCATGCGCAATCTCATCGCTATAATATGTAACTTAAAAGGCAAAGAACATAATGAAAATATACCATCGATTGATATCTTTGATTATTGTTTCTTAATTATATTTTCATAGACAAATTCATGTCAATAGTAAAAAGATACTCGTGATTAATTGTTTACTGCTTTTGAAGAGAGCAAACTCACCCTCTTTGATCCAGATCGATTAACTTGCACTCTCTGTGATCCAGATCGACTAACTTGATTAGACTCAGAATCAGACCCTGAAGAGCTTGGCTACACATTCAAATAAATCCACTGTTATGATTACTCAAATATGTTGTATTAGAAATGAGGAACCATGCATATTCTTTCCCGAAAGAAGTGAGGGTGCTTATTCTATTTACACATATCTAGCTAGCTCTTTGGTGCAAATAAGAAGATGGTCTGGTAACGTTTACAACTGATCGATATGCAAAAGTATAGTATCATAATTGAATCAATAATATTGACGGAGTAGATAACGTGATTAGTTATTTTACCAAACTATAGTACTTGAAAGAGAGAAGTCTTCGATCATATATATAGATATGACAAAACTATCAGAGTATTAGTTCAGTTTTGAAAGGAATTTTCTGAAAATCAGAGATGACTAACTGTTACCTCAGATATGGCTTCATCACAACACGCGGCCTTGGAACGAAGTAAGACATGATTATCCAAAAAGTTGGTGTGTTCATGAGCAAATTTTGCATTGCGGTAGCAGGAGGTGCAGAGATCGAAAGTTTCCTTTTCGTTATGGTGGAAGCAGTCGACGCAGGTGAAATAGTGTCCCTTGAGAAAAGGTGCGTTGTCCTCACATCCATCTCCCGCACAATAAATCAGCAGCCTACCACTCTCCAAAAGATAGTAAAGAGTGATGTATTCGTTGAAATCCAGCTTGCCGTCTCCGTTCTTGTCCAGCTCCTTGAAGCTTCTCTTCATGATCACGGAGTCGTTGTCGAAAGAGCTTCGCATACTGTTCTTGAATTCCCTCAAGCTTATTGTTCCATTATCATTTGAATCAATTTCTTTGAATTTTGCAGATGCCAGCTTCTGTAGATCCTCTGGCAAGTTATGGTAATAAGCTAAAGCTGCCTCACGTATTTCTTCCATGTTTTTTGTGATCTCCCTTTCACTCTATCTCTAGCTCTCGATTATGTAATCAAGCTGAAGGCTTAGCTTCTATATATACAGATATGGATATAGCTAGGTTGGTATCCATATCATCAAATGCGCGCTTATGTTAAAACGCACCTTAATTGTGGTGTGTAAAAGATAATATTGCAAGTAGGTTAGCTCGAATTTTAATATATTTTGGAGAACAAGACTTGTAGACTTGATAAAGAATATGACCAAAACATAAACGAGCTAAAATGATAACGACAGACTCAAAACCCACATCAAAGTCTTTCTTAACTCACAGTCTTTTGCTCTTTGTGTATTTGTTAACTATAGTTATATAACGTACTCTTGCATATTAGAGTTTTACTGTATAGCTTCATGATGTGAGATAAGAGTCGATGGATTGGAAAAGGGGAGGGAACGATAGGTTGACTGGTTGAGGCCGCCGGAGCCGAGCAGTTGAGCTTGGGACACTAAACAGGACAAGTCTTAATTTGACACTAGTTCTACGTTGATTGATTGTAATGGTTATTCCATATAATATTTGAACTGCTTTCCTGCTATTGGCATACGTCAATTCATTTGCTTAATTTCTTTCCACTACACTCAACTCATCCAGCTTTCTCCAAAACCAGAAGTTGTGAAACTAGCGGCTCAAAACATATAAAAACCAGACGCGAATTAGAAGTTATACAAATTAAGGCTACAAAGCTAAGCTTCCTCATGCAGATGATGCAGTGAAATCAATATATAAGTCTAAACCCTAGCTAGGATGTAAAAATCGTATATTTGTTCATCTAATTAGTAAGATGACCGTAATGTTTCGGTGATATAAGTAGAGGTACATATGTTCATCTTAGGATTGGAGATAGTTTCTTTCTTGGGTACAAAGGTATAAGGTGACCCGTAATGTTTCGGTGATAGTAATCTCTCACTATGTATGTGGGTGTGGGGACCGCTGCAATGGCAGACAAAGGCAAAAGCTAGTAGTCTTTGTCGTCAATGGAGAAAGAAAAAAAAAAAAAAGGTATGTAGCTTTTGCTTTTTCTTTCTTTATTTGGTTTTTTTTTGTATGTGTTGTGAATTGTGATAGGTCTAGGGTTTTGGTATCAGGGAATTTAGGTTTTGTGATTTGAGATTTGAGATTTGAGAATGATAGGATAAGAGATAAAGGTAGCGTTAGAGGGTCTTAATAGGGTTTAAGATTTATGGATTTAATCTTATGTGACATGTCATATCACCTAAATACATCATCAATTAGTGTTAGAGGTTAGGGTAATAAGACTTAAGATTTATGATCTTAATTTTATGTAGCATGTCATGTCATCTAGACACATCATCAATTAAAAAAATTATGTCATGTCATCCTTAGGTCAAAATACAATCTTATCCTTATCAAATCCAAATTAGGCAATAATTATGTCAAATTTTTATCTCATCTAGATAATTTAGTTACCTTTTTTATTGAGTTGATTTAGTTACACTACAAGAAGAAAGACTTTAGCCGATGAAAAAAAAACCAGGCCGACTAATAAATTTTTCGTCGGCTAAAGTAGACTTTAGCCGACAAAATTTTCCTTCGTTGGCTAAATTAAAATTTCGTCGGCTAAAAAATTTATTTTCTTTAGCCGACGACTTTAAACTTTCTTTAACCGACGAAAATTTAATTTCGTCGGCTAAAGATGACTATTACCGACTAAAATATAATTTCGTCGGCTAAAGATGACAGGAAGTTAGTATGGTTTACTAATATCGTCTGTTTTTTTTAATGTATTTTTTTATTTAGCCGACGAAATACACTATAATTCGTCGGCTAAGATGGTTTTTGCTGACGAATAACCTAATATTTCGTCGGCTATAGTTATTTTTTAATTTTTTAATTACATACTATAGCCGACGAATACGTTAGGGTATTCGTCGGCTAAACCCTAAAATTTTTCTATTACCTACTATAGCCCTATATTCGGTGGTTATTTTGCGTAAAATTTTTATACGACTTGTTGCGTGTCATCGTTTTAAAACTATTTTCAGTTGGAGGTTTGGCCAAAATACGTAATTTAGACGGTAGAACGACCTTTTCCATGCGTTTAGGGGTTTGACTTACGAGATTGACCATCCGGATCGAGCCCTTATTCTTTTCGGATCAAGTTGAATTTTTTCCCATATATACATGTATTTTATCATGATGGTCAGATCTGACGGTCGGATTTTTGTTTCTCAAGTCTGATCATCACAATCACAACATGCATACTAATGTTGTATAACTTGTTTACCAAGTGTTATGTAAATGTTCCGTTTCAAAAACAAACTATACGTAAAAGCTTCAAACGCCAAAAAGTCATGAAATAAGATATGACGAGAATGTTGAAATACATCCACGGTTGAAAAATCACACTATTCTGGTAAATATTCGGTGCTGATAGTTGCGGTCAATGCAATTTTTCATTTTTTCCTCCTATGAGTAGCCCTATATTCGGTGGTTATTTTGCGTAAAATTTTTATACGACTTGTTGCATGTCATCGGTTTAAAACTATTTTCAGTTGGAGGTCCGGCCAAAATACGTAATTTAGACGGTCGAATGACCTTTTCCGTGCATTTAGGGGTTTGACTAACGAGATTGACCGTTCGGATCGAGCCCTTATTCTTTTCGGATCGAGCCCTTATTCTTTTCAGATCAAGTTGAATTTTTTCCCATACATGTATTTTATCATGATGGTCAGATCTGACGGTCGGATTTCTGTTTCTCAAGTTTGATCATCACAATCACAACATGCATACTAATGTTGTATAACTTGTTTACCAAGTGTTATGTAAATGTTCCTTTTCAAAAACAAACTATACGTAAAACCTTCAAACACCTAAAAGTCATGAAATAAGATATGACGAGAATGTTGAAATACATCCACGGTTGAAAAATCACACTATTCCGGTAAATATTCGGTGCCGATAATTGCGGTCAATGCAATTTTTCATTTTTTCCCCCAATGAGTAGCCCTATATTCGGTGGTTATTTTGCGTAAAATTTTTATACGACTTGTTGCGTGTCATTGGTTTAAAACTATTTTCAGTTGGAGGTCCAGCCAAAATACGTAATTTAGTCGGTCGAACGACCTTTTCCGTGCGTTAGGGGTTTGACTTACGAGATTGACCGTCCGGATCGAGCCCTTATTCTTTTCGGATCAAGTTGAATTTTTTCTCATACATGTATTTTATTATGATGGTCAGATCTGACGGTTGGATTTATGTTTCTCAAGTTTGATCATCACAATCACAACATGCCAAATGTATAAAAATACTTTTAGCCGACGAATTTCAAAGGTTTAGCCGAAGAATTTATAAAGTTTAGCCAACGAGTTTAGAAGGTTTAGCCGACGAATTGGTGTATAACCGACGAAATTGGTATCTTTAGCCGATGAAATGTTCAAAGGACTTTAGCCGACGAAAATATATGAAAAGTCGTCGGCTAAAGTCGAAAAATTTTCAACCAAAATTTTTTGGCGGTCAACCAAAATTTTCAAAGGACTTTAGCCGACGAAAATATATGAAAAGTCGTCGGCTAAAGTCGAAAAATTTTCAAAATTTTCAACCAAAAGTTTTTGGCGGTCAACCAAAATTTTCAAAAGAGTTTAGCCGACGAAAATAAAGAATTTCGTCGGCTAAAGTTCTTTATATAGGCGAAGATGGATGGTAAGAAGTCTATTATCTGCCAGATTTTCTTCTTGGCCTAGCTTCGCCGTCAAGCCACCGGAGACCGTCACACTTGTCCCAAAAGCTTCGCCGTCGTCTCTACTTCATTGCTGGATAGATGGTGCATCGAGTGGCGCCGCCGTGAGGGATAAATTGTGCTCTAAAACTCCGCCGGTTCGGATTCGGTGTTGATCAAATTTCTCCTTCCTTAGATCACCATTTGGTGAGTTCTATATATGGATAAGTTGAGTTTGATTAGTACTATATTCCTCAGAATTTGGTAGCTCGATTCGGTGTGTGTGAAGAGAATCGAAGATTTGAAGTTTTTAGGGTTTAAAATTGGGGATTTTTATATTTTCAGTCGATTGACATGTTTAGGCTTAGAATTGAGCTTCGACTTCTTCTAGAAAGTTGTTTGAAATGTTGAGAGGAAGATTCTATCAAATTTTGATCGTGATTGAAGGTGGCCAAAAGTTTCTGCAGTTTTTTTTTTCAAAACCCAGCAACTTTAGCCGACGATATTTAAACACTATATTCGTTGGCTATAGTATTTTTTAATTTTTTTTATAAGGTTTAGCCGACGAATTATGGAATGTTTCGTCGGCTATAGTTATTTTTTAATTTTTTTATAAGGTTTAGCCGACGAAATATTTTATATTTCGTCTGCTATAATTATTTTTTAAATTTTTTTTACAAGGTTTAGCCGATGAAATATACTAAATTTCGTCGGGTATAGTTATTTCTTAATTATTTATTACGCACTTTAGCCGACGAATATTTCATCGGCTAAAGTCTGGGAAAAAAACCGACGACATGTTTTTCGTCGGCTAACTGTGGGACTGTAGCCAACGAAATAAAAATTTCGTCGGCTAAAGTCATCGCCGATGGACTTTTTCCGACGACACTATAGCCGACGAGCCTTCGTCGGCTAAGATCTTAGCCAACGAATTAAGATAACAGGCCGACGAAAATCTTTCGTCGGCTAAAGTGTTTGTCCTGGTAGTGTTACCTTACATGAATTATATTAAATTTATTTCTTAATAGAGTCTAACATATTGTGAATTGTGATAGACTGATATGTCTAGGGTTTTGGTATTTGGGAATTCAGGTTTTGTGATTTGAGATTTGAGATTGATAGGATAACAGATAATGATATACGGTGGCAATTTGTGGTGGTACTCAAGTGCAAATTCACATGATCGGAACTTGCTCTTGTACTAGGTAGAAAAGAATAATATGATATTATTCATCTCTAAATAGGTGGTATATATAGAGATATAATTGTAGGGTTAGAATATTCTACACAAAACTATCATAGTTTTTAAATCAAGTGAGCAATGATAGTCCTTGGTAACAAATATGCCCATAAGTGCACGTTTGTTACTTGAGATTGGACTGGACTGGACTGGACTGTTTTACATAGTCTAAGCCCTAAAATCCCACGTTTGGCGACAAAAGAGACTCTTAAATGAGCATATATACAAAATCTCATATTCTCTTTTAGACCTTCCATAGACCACCCAAAAATCATGGGACTCTAGAAGCTTTTGTTTTTCTCGAGCTATTTACCTGACTTTTCTTGATGCGGTTAGTGTAGCCATGGTCATCGAGACCAGGGGAACATATAGTGCTCGGTCCCAAGATTTCAGTGGTCCCAGTCAGGGTCCATCTAAGAAAGCCGCTTTATCATCCATTTCTGGATCTTCAGCAGGTAGTGGCAGTAGTGGGGTATCAAGTTCTAATTCTTGATTCAGAGCTAGGGAGTGTCACAGGAGACCTTTTCGGAGCCAGTTGGGTAGACAGCAGACTGGTTAGTTTGGTGTTGGTGACAGTTTCAATGGTGGGACATCTGGTGGTCATACTTTCTCTTTTGGTCAACAACAGTCTTCTGGGTGCTATGAGTGTGGGGGTCAAGATCATTTCAGGAGAGACTGTCCCTTATTAGCTCAGAGGACCACCCCCACCCCTACTCATCCAGTCGGTCAGTCTTCAGCCAGAGGCTCCAGCAGTGGTACTCATGGCAGTTCAGCAGTTAGAGGTGGATCTCAGCAGAGTAGTGGTCAGCTTTGACATCCCATGACTCTCGCTAGACTTCATGCTATGACCTAGCAAGAGGGTCGTACTTCTCCAGATGTCATCATTGGTACGTTATTAATTTTTGGTCAGCCAGCTTTTACTTTAATTGATCCTGAAGCCACACATTCATTTATGTCTAGTAGATTTGTCCTCCACACCAATGTGTCATCATCGTCTCTTCCAGGCGAGTGGCATGTGTCTCTACCCTCCGGTGAGGTGATGAGAATAAATTGGGTGTTTAGTGGTTGTGCAGTATTGGTGGAAGGGACTAAGTTTAAGACGGATCTAATCCCTTTAGATATTGTGGAGTTTGATATGATCTTGGGAATTGACTTTTGAGAGGCTTATAGAGCTAGGGTAGATTGTTTATGAAAAGAAGTGGTGTTTCGAAGTCCAGATGGATTTGAGGTTGCATTTTAAGGGGAAATATATGTTATTTCAAGTTGCTTGATATCAGCTGTTACTGCTAGGAAATTGTTTAATAAAGGTTGTCAGACATACTTAACTCACATTGTGGATACAAGTGTGGGAGTGTTGGAAGTAGAGGATATTCATGTAGTAAGAGATTTTCCGGATGTTTTTCCCGAAGAGTTACCTAGTTTGCCTCCTGTAAGGGAGATAGAAATTTCTATTGAGTTACTTCCCGGGACTATGCCTATCTCTTAGGAACCTTACATAATGGCTCTAGCGAAATTGAAAGAGTTGAAGACTCAACTGCAAGAGTTGGTAGACAAGGGTTTTATTCGGCCTAACATGTCTTCATGGGGTGCTCCGGTGTTGTTTGTTAAGAAGAAAGAGGCACCAAGAGACTATGCATTGATTATAGGAAGCTAAATCAAGTTACAGTGAAGAATAAATATATGTTGCCTCGCATTGATGATTTATTTGATCAGTTGAGGGGTGCTTCTGTTTTCTCAAAGATTGACTCATGATCTGGTTATCATCAGTTTCGGATCCGGGAATGTGACATAGCCAAGACTTCTTTTTGATCACACTATGGTCATTATGAGTTTGTAGTGATGCCTTTTGGACTTACTAATGCACCCGCTGCCTTCATGTATCTCATGAATATGGTGTTTCGTCCATATCTTGACCACTTCATGATCATATTCATAGATAACATTTTGGTATCTCTAAAAGTGAGAAGGAGCATGCTAAACATCTAAGAATGATATTGCAGACTTTGAGAGATGCTCAGTTGTATGCTAAATTAAGCAAGTATGAATTTTGGCTAGATAAAGTGGGGTTCTTGGGTCATATGGTTTCAGCAGAAGGTGTTAGTGTGGATTCTCAAAAGGTGGAAGCAGTGTCAAATTGGAGAAGACCCACCACTGTGACAGAGGTTCGTAGTTTCTTGGGGTTAGCAGGTTATTATCGACGCTTTGTGTAAGATTTTTCAAAGATTGCTGCTTCACTTACAAGATTGACTAAGAAGGAAGTTAAGTTCGAATGGTCAGATCAGTGTGAGCAAAGTTTTCAAGAATTAAAGAATCACTTGACTAGTGCTCTTGTTTTGGCACTTCTGGATGATAGTGGGCAGTATGTGGTTTATTATGATGCTTCTAGACGAGATTTAAGCAAGGTATTGATGTAGCATGATCGAGTTACTGCCTATGCTTCTAGGCAATTGAAGCCACATGAGGCGAATTATCTCACTCATGATCTAGATCTTGCAGCGGTGATATTTACTCTCAATTTGTGGAGACACTATCTTTATGGAGCCAAATGTCAGATTTCACAAGAGTCTTCGGTATGTGTTTACTCAAAGAGAGTTAAATATAAGGTAGATAAGGTGGATGGAATTAATCAATGATTATGATTACACTATTAAGTATCATCCTGGAAAAGCTAATATGGTAGCTGATGCTCTTAGTCGAAATCCCACCATATCTTTGTCTCACATACGGACGGTTCGAGTTCCACTTCTTTATGAGTTGCGAGCTACAGGGTGGATATAGCGGTGGATAATGTTGGTGCCTTGGTAGCTAGTTTCCATGTGAGGCCACTTTTGGTTGATAAAGTGTGGGAGGCTCAATATGATGATTCTTCCATAGCTCAGTTGATAGAAAGAGCATTGAATGGAGCCGCCGTGGATTTTTGGTAAGAAGAGATGAAACTTTATTGTTCAAAATAGGCTTTGTGTTCCAAAGAGGAATGAAGAGTTAATGAAAGAGATAATGGAGGAAGCTCATAGTTCTGTATATGCTGCTCATCCGAGTAGTACAAAGATGTATCAGACTTTGAAGGATTATTATTGGTGGCCAAACATGAAGAGAGAAATTGCAGCTTTTGTGAGTAGGTGTTTGATCTGTCAGCAAGTGAAACTTGAAAGGCAGAAACCTTCTGGGTTGCTTGACCCGTTGTCTATTCTAGTGTGGGTGATTGTAGATAGACTCACCAAAATATGTAGATTTCTTGCCAGTGGGAAAGAAGTATACAATGGATAAATTGGCGGAGCTTTATGTGAATGAGATTGTAAGACTTCATGGTGTACCTGAATCAATAGTGTCAGATCGGGATCCTAGATTTGCTTCAAAATTCTGGGGAGCTCTTCAGGCAGCTTTAGGCACCCGATTACACTTTAGGACTGCTTTTCATTCGCAGATCGATGGGCAATCAGAGAGGACTATTCAGACTTTAGAGGATATGTTGAGATCTTGTGCCTTGCAGTTCCGGGGGAGTTGGGATAAAAACCTGTCTTTGATGGAGTTTGCTTACAACAGCAGCTACCATTCTAGTATTGGTATGGCTCCCTTTGAGGCACTTTCTGGGAAGCAGTGTCGTACACCTTTTTGTTGGAATGAAGTAGAGGAAAAAGAGCTTTGTGGTCCTGAGTTAATCCATGATACAAATGAGAAGATTAAAATGGTCAGAGATAAACTCAAGGCCGCTCAATGTAGACAAAAGAGTTATGCAGATGTCCGCAGGAAGGACCTTGAGTTTCAAGTGAGTGATTGGGTGTTCTTGAAACTATCTCCTTGGAAAGGGGTAGTACGTTTTGGTAAGCGTGGGAAGCTTAGTCCTAGATATATTGGCCCTTATGAGATAATAGAGCAAGTTGGCTCACTTGTTTATCGGTTATTTTTGCCTCTAGAATTATCCAGAATACATAATGTGTTTCATGTATCCATACTTCGCAAGTATATTACCTATCCCTCTCATGTGCTGCAACAGTAGCCGATTATTAGTTTGCAAAAGGATTTGACATATGAAGAGGAACCAGTTCAGATTCTTGACCGAAAGGAGTGAGTGCTTCGGAACAAGACAATCCCACTTGTTAAGGTGCTATGGAGGAGTCACTAAGAAGAGGAAGTTACTTGGGAATCAGAGGAACAAATGAGGCAGCAGTATCCTTACCTCTTTGATTGGCAGTTATGTAAATTTTGAGGATGAAATTTTTATAAGGACGAGAGAATTGTTACATCCCGACTCTCAAATTTTTACCTTATGTACTGGCTTAGAATTAATAAAAGTTTTACCGTCTTCGTAAATAAAATTATAGTGCAAAGGTCCCTAGAGGAGTGTTGAAGGACGAATATTTCAGAGAAATTATTCGTAGGAGAAAATTGTGACGACGGTAAAAATGGTAAATTTTACCCGGTATAAAGGTAAGTTTTATTAGGGTATTATTTTTAGGGTGTTAATTTTTGGAATTGGACTTTATTTGGTAGTGTTGGACCGGTTGGGGAAAAAGCCCAACACTTTGTCTCTCTCTCTCTCTCTCTCTCCCTGCCGAAGCTGTCCGCCGCCCGTCCTGCCACCGCAAACCGCGACACCGGTCCTAATTGGTCGTCCTTCAACCCAGCTCTCTTCCTGGACTAGTGGGAGCCGCCCTAGTGCTGCCTTAAGGTAGAAAAGCCACTCCAAAGCCCCGACTGCCGTGGAGGTCCAGTTGGCGGAACTCGCTCCTCCGGCCACCATAGCCGGAGCCACTTGGCTCGTTTGGAAGCCCTCCTCCCATGTAGCAATCCCTCTAAAGGATTCCCTCCCTCTTGAGCTTGGTAAGGAGAATCGGTGAGTTGAAGTTCTAGGGCTCAATTTTATGTTTTGGTTCGATTACCCTATCTAGGCTTGGAATTAGTATTTGTACTAGTTAGGGAAGTTGTTATACATGTTGAGAGGAAGGTTGTGCTAAATTTTGGTAGGCATTAGAGGTCGCTGGAGTCGGCCGCCCGCGGAGCAGACGGCGCCGCCGCTGTTAGGGAGATTTGAATGGTTTTAGATGTGTAATATTAATGGGAGTTTAATGATGTGAATTTTGGAATTTTTGAAGGAATTTTGGATAGGTTTGAGATTTTTCAAAGTTTGGTACTTTGGCTGTTAATTTGGATAGAATCCAGCCGTTAGATTATTGTTGTTTTGGCAGTAGAAGGTTGGTTTAAGGCCACCAGTATTTGTGGTGAAGTTTGGACTGTATCAATTTTAAGATTGGCAAAGTTGGGCAAGGATGAAAGTAGATAAGGCCCACATTTAATTTTGTCTATTTTTATATAAGCGTTGGTATATAGTTGAAGATTAATTTATGTACTTGAAACAGGACGTGAGGAGGCTCGAGCTGAAGAGGCCTCAGACCGACATCAGACTTAGGCCTAATTAGTCAGTGGACTTTTGTTTTAAATATTATGCAAGCTATGGTTCTGGGTTGAACAATTTCTTTGATTGGAGCATTTGAGGTCATTTTATTTTGATGACTTTATTTATTTTGAAGAGTTACCGAAAATGAGATTTTTCGGAAATTTATAAATATTTTTATGAGAAGAGTATGTATATAAATGCTAGCTAGCCATATGTGCCTGTTCACGTTAATAGCGTAGTATATAACAACATTATCATGTGATGTGAGCGTTAGACGCAAGCGTAGTAGCCCTATATGAGTGTTTAATTCATATAGAGGGTATGGACACATATTTATACACTCGTCCATCCACCTTAAGGTGTGATGTGAGCGTTCGACGCGAGCGTAGTAACCCTATATAAATTATTTTAAATCTACAAAATAATTATATAGGGAGTATGAACGGGTATAAATACATACATATATTGGTATATATTTTTGAGATAAAAGATTTATCGCGTGGAGCACGCATTCGTTTTATTTGAAATTTAAATTGGGAAAACATAAATTTTGGTTATTACTTTCTTTATTTTTCTTCTTTTATTTTGTCCACTCACTCTAAAAATGTCCAGTCTGCAAAGTTCAGGTTGACACTAGTAGAAGGTGAGGCATAGTTACCCACTTCTCCACCACTCTTCACTAGTAGGTTACCTGTTAAACCTACTAATGTATTTTCCTGCTTCTTCTAGTTTCCCTTAGTAGCTCTGATTACCTTTGGGGTTAGCGAATATTTTAAATGGTGGTGTGCTAAGATTTATGTTATATTATTTGGATATTGGTTGTTTCGTTCAGAAGGGTAATTCTTGAATTTTCAAGTTAGGATTGTTTATTTTCAAGGGAGGTTTACTGAGTTATTCAGTAAATTTTCCTTGGAGGTAGACTCCGCAAGACTTACTTCGTGTTTCAGGGTAAAATTCAAGGCGGGTCTTGATATGTGGTGTTGGCATCAGCTACCTAAGGACCTATCTCTTTGTTATGCTGGATCACATTTTTCTATTAGGCCAATCAACTAAGTTGATATCCATCAACGAAGGATGGTTCGACAGTAGATTTATTATCTCACGTCATCATGTCTAGTGTAATACTTGTAGAGATCTCTATATGGATTGGATTTGACATTGAGGCGTCCCCCAACGATAATCACAATTCAAACTTCATGAGACAGATTTGAGTATCACTGATCAATAGATCAAGTTGTGCCAAGCTCGCTTTCTTCCTAGTGGGAGAAAGTATCGAACCTAAGGGCCTTCCTCCTTTTGGGGAGCCACACGGCCTTGTGACACCAATTTTTCCACTATATGGCGTCACCATATCACCATCCATGGTGATGGCGTCAGGACCAACTCCTTTTGGTCACGCCATGTCCTCTTGATAGGACATCAATCTTTGTAGACATATTTGCAGCATGTGATCTAGTCACTTTAACACTTTAAGCATTTGAGATCAAGATGAGACTTAGTGGGGACAAACCACGACAATTCACGTCGTTCCACTTGAACGCTTGTGTTCTTATCTCCCCCTAACGGAGGGAATATTGTCTCATCAAAGTGACAATCCGCATTTAACGATGAATGAGATCGCCTGACAAGGTTTCTACATAAGCAGATTATAGGTGGAGTTTCATATCCAACCTAAACTTATTCATCTCAAATGACCCACCATTGTGCTCAGTGGCATTGCGATTTGGCACTTGGATATAACATCTAGCCGAACTCAAGGATTGAAAATCCGTTTCAATCCTACCGAGTTCAAGGATTATAATTTCGTGTCAATCCCCGTACAAGTCACAAGCAGCAGTACAAAAATATTCAATGATGGTGAGTCTTAGATGAATAGTAAAGCTGCACGCAAATATTGCATAGCCCCAAGACGCAATAGAAAGATTGGTGCGCATCAATAATGTTTGAGTGACTAGCAAAAGTTGCTTGGTCGTAGCCTTGGTGAGACCGTATTGCGTGTGAAATGAGATACATGACACTTTAACTTATATCCTGATAAACTTCTTTAAAGAATGGGTAGTGAACCCGTAGAGGTATAAGCAGCACACGTAGACGATGGTATAACAAGTGACCAGTGTGTTTGTTTTGGCCACGATCCTCAGTGCGCTGAGCAGAGGTAAACAACGAGCAAAGAAAGGGGGAAGTGTTGCGGGCGTGCCACCTCATGGACGAGGAAAGAGTAGTAGGGTGCGCTTGACTTCTTGATCAGGCGGAAGGGGTTTCCAGGTGCCACCTTAGGTGAGGAATTACGAGCACAAGGCGATCGATACTCATGACAGGACGCGAGCAGAGCAACAAAGGGAGTTCAGAGGTTGGAGAAGAGTCCAGAAGGGCTCTGAAACTAAGGCGGCGGCACACTTAGGGTTAGGGTTTCGAGGTAGCTCGAGAGGTAACTGATTTGCAGTTTTGTATTTTGTTGAGAGATTTGATTGTATCCTTAGAGACTGCGCTGAGTCCCCTTATATATCAGTTTGACTTGCGGTAGAAGAAAAGTATTCATAGTCCAAATTGGATTCTGAATCCCTAATGTCACAAGGACATTGTTTTGCTCACGCGAACCAACCATCTTGTGATACATGTCCACTTCGCATACTTCATTCCACATAGAGCTTTGCTTTCGTGCTGCCAACTGTAGAGTCCTACACGGACTAAAATTCATCCTGCGGGCTGTCACAGGAGGCTATCTCGCGTGTTCTTGAAGCTCGCGGGCTATTGCAGCTCGCGAGCCTGAAAAGGGTTTTTTTACATTAAAAGGGCCACATGGATTGGTCCGAAACATGTCAAAGACTTTTAAAAGTCTTTAACAATTAAAGTGGTGCACGCGGACTCCGCTAGTGACTTCTTCGTGGAGCCTTCCACGCGAACTGATTTGCCAGCTCGCCTAGATATATTCCGCCTCGCCTAGGACTTTTACACGAAGTACTGTTGCGCCTCACTTACACTGACTGTCTCACCTCAACTACACGAAATATCAATCTCGCCTCGCCTAGGCGGAGTATCAATCTCGCCTCGCGTACGCGGAGTGAGCTAGTCATTCTGCGTGAAGTCATTACTTTCGTGAACTACGTAGTCCTCGCGGAGTTGCTTTACCTTGAAAAAAATGTGCTTTGACTCAAACATTGCCCCCTAGGCCTTGAGCTTTGAGATTAAGCGAGAAGACCTTATTTGAACATGTCACGATGCTAACATCTTGACGGCATCGCGATCTCGCCTCACGGAAGATCAAAATTTTAAGGTCCCCGACCACTTTGCGAGGCAACTTGGTTTTATTTAAGGGGGTTCCTTACTCACTATGTAGCAAGCAAGTATATATCCTGACGTAAAGTTGGCGAAGCGAACTGTGCTATTCTCGCCCGGGAATATAAGAAATGACGAAGCGAACCAACGAGAGACACAGACTTCGCCAATCTCGACACCCCGTGTGTATAGGCTGTAAAGGAAACTTTAAAAGACTCTGGTCCAGCTTTATTTCACTTGTCATGTTGCCCCCATGTGAACTTTTTCACTAAGCAACAAAACTGTTGAGGTTCAAAACCGGTCTTCTCTTGAGATTGGGTAAAGGTTTCTACACAATTGTTTACTTGGGAAGTAGGGAGTCACTATAGAATCACATATTCACCTTATCTTTAAGGCTCATATCTCATAGCAGAGCTCTGCATGCAAGACACATGTTAACAAGAGTCAGTTCCCTTATAAGAGAGTCCGCTGGCCAAGTTTAGAATATCAACCAAGTCTTCCTGCCTCTTCACCATGGATCCTTCTTCTTTTCTATTCATCTTTCTGTCCTTGCTTAAAGCGAAACCACCACTTCCCCCTTTCTTTGCTAGATGTTTACCTCTGCTCCGCGCGCTGAGGATTGTGTCCAAAACAATGTTGACACTTCAACCAACAACATAAAGCATAAAAAGTTGTTCGCAAGTTAGTTATATCGATCTACATAATTTGATGTACGGATGAAATATTCTCTTTTGTGTCATTTAGCGTAGGAGGGTCTCACTCCTAATTTAGCTAAAAAATAGTCTTTCAAAATGAGCAATAAGCATTACAGGGGGCCAATGAGACATCGAGGGAAGGCCGGTGCACCTCAATTGCTTGAGGAATTGACCATACGGCCTCCGAGAAGTTGGAGCCGTGTTCGGGTGACGTCAATGTCCTCAGGGTGCCGTCATTTACAACCATGGCGTCACCATCATGCTTCATGGAGAAGCTACATCCCAAATGTCTTTGTTTTGAGTGGAAGAATGGATGTCCATGAGAATTTCTCAAAATTTGGACCATTATATCTCTTCCAGGATGACCGATTTGGTCAAACCAAAGCTTATATGAGTCGGTGTCCCAAATGTCATGTTTGGCGACAACATGTGATTCGATATTCAAATCATAGTGACATACAGTCCACTAGATTGACTCATAAATTTCTCCAAGATGCGTTTTAGTTTGAATTCAAGAGAAGGTATACACAAAAGAACCCTTGTTCATTCTCACAATGCGTTTTCAAATGAAAACTATTAGCAGGAATGTCTTTAAAAATCAACATAGTTCGGTTGCCTCTCAAAGCATAGAGGACTATTAACAGGAATGTCCTTAAAGCTAAACCGCATGCTGAAATGACCGGCATGATTCAATTATTATAGTCACAGAAGATTTATAAAGGCACAAAATCCAATGATAATTACAAGTTCCTTAGAATGTTGTGGATAGTTCCACTATCTACGAGACACTCAATGTCTCTATGAGACTGATCTACAAAATGGAGTAGATAGGAGAGTAAATAGTTCTACTTGAACCATTTAGAAGGATTGAAAGAAGCTACAAAAAGCTGCAATCCCGAGAGTGCATAAAAATTTTCGCGCGGAATGACTTTTACGCACTAAAACAACCATAACTTATTCGTTAAAATAGATATGGACAAACCATGAATGGTTCTAAAAACTAGACTCATAGAGCTTTCTAATGATATAAAGCTCACTGTCTGGTTCGTCTGGATCTTTTCACAATGCTCAAATTAAGTTGGCTGTCCAGAAGGGACATATTGTTGTTTTTCGCAAAATTGGCATGTGCGAAGCTTGCAGATGGCGTGTAGGTTTTGCCTTAGCCAAAAATGACATGAGTATGATCAAAACCAAGTCCTTTTGGTCGTTCTAAGGTTGTAAACTCCATGACTAGTTAGCAAAAACTCTCTGACATGAACATAAACTAACTTAGAGGACCTAGAGGATTCGATCATGATGATGATTGTCCGATTTTAATAAGTCTTCAACATCTTTTGCAAGATGGAAATTTAATAGCGTAGGGGGATCCAAAATCAAAATTTTTCGGTAACTCCAAATTAGTATGACCAGACATGTCCATGGAGGGTCGGTAGTGCGAGGCACACTTGAAACCACTATCTCCTTAATTTCGGACAATTCTAAGACATTACACTGAGCTTGGATGAGTTTAGTTGAACAATTGATGACAGAAAATTTGTTATAGGGTAGAAGACTTAACCGGAAAACACGTGGGCGATCGTCCTTGAGGATGCGGTGCCGTGAGCCACCTTCAGAGGAAGGGACCAAAATCGGCACAATATATCATGTTTCTAAGGACGATGTAAGAATGTACATCTTTTTTTTTGTAAATCAATACGAACCATAAGAGGAGAATATTTTCATAACTTCGAAAAAATTCTCATCGTATTCATTATTGCTAATGTGAGTATATATTGAGGTCTCAAATAAACAAAGGACATCGATACGACATCTTATTACATATAACTTGGAAAGAAAATTAATGTCTAGCCAATGACATCAAAGTCATGGGTAGCTAGAGCAGATCCGAATCTTTGAAATCCGCGATCATGAGGATGACGTTCTTGTCCTCATATTGATTTTCTATACCTTTTTGTATACATTCACAATTTGAGGATGAACTTGACAATTTTGAACTAGTGATCTAGAGATCCACAGCGGTTGTATTGTCATGAGTTGACATGAGTAGTTTTGACAGATTGGTGTCTAGACCGAGAGTGTCGTCATTAAGGCCGGTGACACCTCCCCCTCTTTTCTAGACATCGGCAATGAGTTTTCTACCGTCGCCGTGACCCATATTATTTTCCCCACATTAGGGGTTAATCCCATATGCATAGGCTAATGCGTTTATCTCATTAGCGTTTATGCAATTCTAGTTTGCAACATAATGATCAAAATCAAGTCTCGTTAGTAATCCAAACCAACTTGGAGGGCCAAGAGAACTTGATGATGATCAAATCCGCTAAAAGATTATGGATCATGATGCCACAAAATCTCACCGACAATGTGTAGTCATAAAAAGATGGTAAACAATCCACGTGACTAATAACTCAACTTGTTGAGTTAGATGGACGTTTCAAGAAACGCTCCATAAGAACATTCCATAGTACTTTGTGGTCATTGCTTTTTGCACAGATTGTCATTTAAGGTTTTTGTTGATGTGGCACGTCAAAGACATTGAGCGCATGAGATGTGAAATCTCGGCATCTAGGCTTGTTAGCCTGGGGTCAAAACATGTGATTTAATTCTTTCAAATGAAAGGTTCCACATATACCAAGCAAAGATTCGCCTTAGGTATCGAGTACGTCAAAACTCAATGAGCAGAATGTTACGTTACTTTTGCATACAAAACCAAGCTGTTATGAGACTCGATAAAGGTCACAAATGATGCTTTTTAGTGGTTTGTCCTTTGGATTGATCATACACAATCCAGAAAAGCCGCGAATTGATCAAACACAATTCGGAAAAATACTTCGGATTGATCATACAAACACAATCCGAAGAAAGGTCGGGGTTGATCACACACAATCCGGAAAAGGAAACAAGAGTGATCAAATACACTCTTGACTCACGAATAAAATTTCGAGATTTTTACATGCACGCACAAAATCCCAAGCATAGAATGGATGGAGAAGGGAGGAAAATTTTTTATCCTCCCCGAGTTATTGAACTTGGAAAAGTTGAGGGTTTCAAAACATACCTTTCGAAACTTCAAACACATGAACAAGTCGAAAATTTAGTCGGAGGAAACCAAAAATCGTCGGCGGGCGGCGGTGGCGGCGGTCGAACATAGGAGCCAAAAAACGCTTTTAGGGTTTTGGAAAACAAATGGTGGGCTGTTAGTTCTAGGGTTAGAACAAAGTGCATGATAACGTGATGAAAGGTAAAGTGTAGAGAAAGAGATAGCAAGAGAATCATCATCTTATTCATTGATAGAAGCTCTTTATATAGGGAATTACAAAGTACTAATATGGTAATGATAAGGAATACATAGTCATATTCTAACTACATATCCTAATGGTATATGACCAAGACATACATATGGAATATCCTAGAACATAAAAATTATATTTATCACTTCAGTTGTTGGACCACAATCTAAACTTGGTAGATGCCTATTAATAACCGTACCAAACGTACCAACTAAGTCGGTATAGCAACTTTAAATGTTGGTTTTAGTAGAGGATTTTGCCTACCAATCATAAATTGGTTGGTACATGGTATTGGTAATAAACAAAATCGTTATACCTACCAATGCCAGCCCTATTTTTGGGTACTCCCAACTACTCTTATTTCCCATGCTATCCCTGATGTCCATATTAATGATTCTGCAACTATCTGTGATTTTTGGCATGATTTTGGTTGGAACATCGAGCTCTTATCTACTGTTATTCCAAGACACATTATTGATCTCATTGTTAATATCCCTACTGGGTTTGAGGGAGGTGGTCATGATACAAGAATTCGGTCTGCCACTTCTAATGGTTGTCTCACTATGAAGTATGTTTATAATTCAATATTTGATTTTGATCAACCTACTGATTCTCAATGGAAGAAAATTTGGAGTGTCTTCACATTCCCCCTAAGCTGAAATCTTTTCTTTGGGTGGTGTTGCATAGAAATTTGTTGACTAATGTTACAGAAAGTTCGACGTTGTTTTACTAATGCTGCTACTTGTTCTATATGCAATGATGCTGATAAGAGGGCTGCATCTTTTTAGAGGATTGCCCTTAAGCTAAACTGATCTGGAATTCTATCTCAAAACCTGTTTCTATTTCCAATTCCTTCTCTCTTGATTGGCAAGGTTGGCATCATACTCAAATTAATTTCAAGTTCATTACTCATAAGAAAATCAAATGGTGTGACCGGCCTTTTTTATGGTGTGTGCTGGTTTCTGTGGAAATGGAGAAATAAGAAAAAAATGTATCCTAATTATACTTTTCCTTCTTGCCCTCGGAAAATTATTCTAGATGCTACTGATGAATGGAGGACAATAAATTGTGACTAGTTTCTTTTTTCTTGGAAGAAGCCCCCCGAAAATTTCTATGAACTCAATGTTGATGGTACAAGGTCAATCTCTGGAAGAATTGCTGCAGGTGGTATGATTCGTGATCATAATGGTCGATGGATCTCTGGTTTCCAAATTATTCTTGGCATTGGTGCTGAATACATTTTACTCGGTAGCTCTTTGCCTAGTACTCGACTTTTCTTCCGACCTGTGGAGTAACAACTTAGCTATGGCTCTTCTCTCACAATCCTGCAATATTGGGGAACAAACAAAATTGTTGGATGCAGTTCATGATTCAAAACAGTATTATGCATGGACTATATTCATGTGTATGTATAAACCTGGTTAAGCATGAACAGCCATTCCACCTTACAACCTGAATTAAATCGACACAACTTTTTTCACAAGATTTGATTTACCATCTCAGCATCCTGTACAGATAAAAGGTCCTTATCCATTAGGAACCAACCATTATTCCTATTATTCATTCATTGTTCAGGAGCGGTAATTGCTACTGACCTACTTTAGGTTTACTTGAGTCTAATTTCTTCACTTAGTTCCCATTTATATGCTGTAAGAATGATTCCACAGAGATTCTCACCTTGAACATATTAAGACGAAATGGTTTTTCAGGATTCATCCTTCTTCATTTCTGGTATGTATACTTAGCTGATCCCGAGGAGTAAACCGCTCAACCTCATTGAACCAAAGACATGAAAACAAATTTGACATTGGAGTGTGTGCCCCGATGATAAAAGAATCTTCTGGTACATCTGCAGATGTGAGAAAAAAATCTATATAAGACTGGGAAAGTGCATTGCATCCATGGTTTATATTTTTATAATGAAATGTACTCTTTAAAAAATTCCCACTGCTTTGTCCCAAAAAAAAAAAAAAAAGGTGCATACTGCTGGGAAGAAGCTTGTTGGGATCCAATGCGTTAAATCTTGTGAGACCATCATCCTGGTAGAATGCAAACTGTTCATCTACGATGGTATGGTTATACTTGTTCAAGTTTTTACTCTGGGCAACCTCTTCCCATACGGTGTCGATCGTAGTGATTCGAAATTGCATACTCGTGACCTTTTCGCCACAAAAAGTGCTCCCATACGAGTAAGGGGTCAAGTTGAAGACGCAACTTGCTGTCCAACCAAATTGAACACCTGAAGTTTTTGGCAGTAGTTTAGATAGAGAAAATCAATCGAAGAAATAGAGAAGTCCCATTATAGTAATATGCTTCTGAGGGAAACACACAAAGCTAAAAGGTGATTCAAACAGAACATGCTCATATATGCATCTAGCTGGTACTCTAAGAAAAAAAAAAATCAAAGCACTAACAGGGTCGGAAATTTGAATAGAAAGAGTTATGATATATCGAAATTGTAAAGAAAAATTCTTGTCCATCTTCTACTACTATGGTGCTTCAAGAATAAAAATGTAAGAAAAGAGGGAAACTTAACAAAAAAAATAAAAGGCTGATTTTGACTACTCAATACTAACGAGTCCAACAGGCTAATGCTGGGGGAGAATTTTAACCAAGAGCAGCAAGTTTTGTTTTGTTCCACAATGAAATAAGCAATTAACAAAAAGTCTTAAGCACTACATATAGTACGACAAGGTCAAGTAGAAACCAGACATGTTTGTGCACATCACAAGCTTTGCTTTTATCCACAGAAAGAGACTGAAAAGACATATCAATAACCACCATGTCGAATAACTAGATAACGCAAGAGAGAAATACGGCTGCTAAAGTAAAGAATGTAATCTCTTGCAAAGCATGCTACTAAGAAACTGAGAAATCCTCACAAATTGTTCCCATCATTGATAGTGTCATTCAAAATGAAATTGAATATTTGAGCTGGAGACTTGTGGTGCCTCCGACAAGGCGAGAGAGGCTATCAAATTCCCAGTTCACATCCAGATCTAACGAGACTCAGGTGGAACTTTTGAAAATCTGAAAAAGCTTGTTGCAGCAGTCATATTATATCAAACAGGGGCACAACAATAAGATCAAATCGAAGTAAATGTTCTCATAAGATAAAATAATATATTTCTACAAACTACCTAAGCAACTGCAGTTAACTCGAACTTCTATTTCTCTGCTGTCTGAACTACTACTTGCTTACTACCATTTTACTGCAATTCAAACTTAAATTTGAGATTCGCTTTTGCTATTCCGTAGTTAGCTAGCAGGGCTCATGTTTGACATCAATAACAAGCTATTGTATCAAATTAAGGTCAAGTATTAAAATTATGTACTTCAAGGTGGGTTGATGTTTGA
The DNA here is from genome assembly GCA_034370585.1 of Fragaria x ananassa. Lineage (NCBI taxonomy): Eukaryota > Viridiplantae > Streptophyta > Magnoliopsida > Rosales > Rosaceae > Fragaria > Fragaria x ananassa. The sequence continues at coordinate 4,445,861 of CP139762.1, read as the reverse complement.
TATCTGTAACGAGCAGTATACAAGGGGGGGGGGGGGGGGGGGTATAAAATTAAGATCCAAGATTTTATGTGCTTGAGCTACTTTGCTCAGACAGAAATAAATGTGTGTCTAGCTCTAGAAGATCTTAGAGGTTTGGTAGCTTCTTTGTCCAGGTTCTTAGTAAGTCCCATATGTGCAAATGCCAACTTAGATTTCTAATACAAATGCCAACTTGAGAAAGGAAGCAAGAATAAGTACAAAGTACAAACAAGAATACAAGGATTATTCTGAAATTCATGAACACATGGGTAACACAATTCACACAAACAAAATATTTCAAGTTTAGGTACCTGGCCAAATCCTTACCAAGGGCAGTGGTGATCAAAGCGCTACACACAGTTGTTGCAGATAGAACAACGAGAACAATGAGGAGGGTGTTGCATTACCTTACACTTCACTCTTACTGGAAGCCATTGACAGACATTTCCTTTGTTCTAGGGAATTGAAGGAGTTTGTCTTCCACCAACATTACCACTCCCTGGTCTTCCACCAACATCAATAGACACTGATAAATCATAACAGAACTCTTCGTCAGGCGGATGTGAATTTCTTAATAATCCCAGGGTCCTGGGCTGAAGTAAGAAAAAGAAGCATCTACACCTATCAAGATCAACTAAAGAATGCCAAAACTTAGGAGATCAGTAAATAGAGAATGGCAGAAAAACAACACTCAGAACAGATTAAATAAGAAAAAATAATGAAGAGAAAAAACACCAAAATTTAATACAGTATCAGAGGCTGATGAACATAGTCTGAAAGTGAATGTTTAGTCCAAAATTCAATCATAAGAAATTACGTTCCATATATACATTTCTCTGAACCGATGCCTTATAATCAATGGAGAAAGAAAAATTCATCAACCATGGCCGTAACTAGCAAAATATGAATAATTTTGTATCAACCGAGTTTCCTTACAAGTCAAACAGGGCATACATCGTCTTCAATGTAAATTCCAGTCCATATACAATGCAACAGAGAAGATGTCACACTTCAGAACTGAGGTGCAATGTCCCCTCTTGCAAAATGATAATTCAGCAGAGTAATCATTTCAAAATGCAGAAGGGAACAAACAAATAAAACATCAGAAGACTATTAGCTCACTGAACTCAAGAGGCAAACACTTTTTATTGAAAAGGGTAAGCAATGATCGTTACGCCTAAGCAAGGAAGCCTCAAAGAGACATACAATTCCAATTCAACTATCAAACCAACCAACACTTCAACAACTAACCAAACTATTAAGTAACAACGGCTCAGTTGAGAGCACCCACACCCGAACTCTTCTGAGCAAGTTTAGTCCACTCTGTATGAAATGATCCGGGGCGATCAACCCTCTCATAAGTATGCGCTCCAAACAAGTCTCTTTGAGCCTGAACGAGATTAGCCGGAAGCCTACCACGCCTATATGTATCAAAGTATGACAAACTAGCACACATTCCCGGAGTACTAATCCCAGCGGCCACAGCCAACCCCACAACTCTCCTCCACGCGGCTTGTCTCTGCACCATTTCCTTAGCAAAGTCGGGATCAACAATCAAGTTAGGCAAACCCTGATTCCTCTGGTACGCGTTCTTAATCCTATCCAAGAACACCGCTCTAATGATACAGCCTCCTTTCCAAATCCTAGCCAATTCCCCCAAATTCAAATTCCATCCCTTCCCCATACTCTTAGCCCTCAACAAGTTCATCCCCTGAGCATAGCTACAAATCTTGGAAGCATACAAAGCCTGCCTCACATCATCGATCAACCTCTTCTTATCAATCCCACTAACCACATTCCCAATCTCCTCCTTGAAACCAGCTTCCTTCAAAGCCTCCTCGGCGCTCTCCCTCTCCTCCTTCAACCCACTCAAGAATCTACAATCGAGCGAGGCCGCAATAGTAGGGGCGGCCACGGACAGCTCAGCAGCCTGCTGAACCGTCCATTTGCCAGTCCCCTTCATCCCAGTCTTATCCAGCAACTTATCGACCAAAAAGCCGTCGGCCAAATCATCCTTGACCTTGAAAATATCGGCGGTAATCTCGACTAAGAAGCTCTCCAGCTCTCCCCTGTTCCACTCGTCGAAGATTTGCGCCAGCTCGGAGTTGGAGAGCCCTCCGATGTTCTTCAACACGTCGTAGGCCTCGGAAATGAGCTGCATGTCGCCGTACTCGATCCCGTTGTGGACCATCTTGACGAAGTTGCCGGAGCCGCCCTCGCCGATGTAGGTGACGCAGGGCCCGTCCTCGACCTGGGCGGCGACCTTGTGGAGAATGTCCTGGACATTGGAGTAGGCCTGGTGGGACCCCCCGGGCATGAGGCTGGGGCCGTGGCGAGCGCCTTCCTCGCCGCCGGAGACGCCCATGCCGAGGTAGAGGAGGCCCCTGGCGGAAGCCTCGTGGATGCGGCGCTCGGTGTTCTCGTACCACTCGTTGCCGCCGTCGATGATGGCGTCGCCGGGCTCCATGTAGGCGGACAAGGCGGCGATGGTCTGGTCGACGGGGGCGCCGGCCTTGACGAGGATGATGACGGATCGGGGGCGCTGGAGAGAGAGGACGAAATCTTTGGGGGTGTACTGGCCGGAGAGAGGGAGGTCGCCCTCGGTGGCGGCGCGGTGGACGGTCTCGTCGACCTTGGAGGAGGTGCGGTTGTAGACGGAGATGGGGAAGCCTTTGTCGGCGATGTTGAGGGCGAGGTTCTGGCCCATGACGGCGAGGCCGGCGAGGCCGATGCGGGAGAGTGCGGTGGAGGCCTCCATTTGAGAAATGGGTTGGTGGTGAAGGGGTGAGAGAAGGGGAAAGGATATAGGGGGGAGAGAGATATTTGTTTAAAGAGAGAAAGAAGGGCAAGTGGACGGACTCGTCGAGGGAGTGAAGGGGCAATTTCGATGACTACCAAGTCCGCCCCCTCCAACTCTGGTAGCAGCAGCGATTGGGGGCGCGTGAGGCTCCGTTATCCCAGTTAGCTAGCGCGTGAGGTGCGTCACAGTTTGCTCATACATATCTGAGGCTGGGAATGCTCTTGGAAGTTTATTGGAAGACATGCATGCTGGGTCCACTAGTCCTACTGGAAGAAAATCAAAAAAAGAATAAGAAAGCATGCAATTTCAGCAAATGATGCCATTAGGAAGGCCCTGTCTGTTTATGAATCATTAGGTGAGCTACAGAAACAGGAGGCGGCATATGATTTCTTCTTATGGAGAGATCGGAGCTCTCATTGAGACTTTCATGCCCTTTGCATTCAAATCTGGTATGTTCTTGAACTATGTAGAGAGGGTTCATATTATTCCCATCTGTCAGTTCTTCTAATGATAGTACACATCAACATATTAGATAGAATCATAAAATGCGATCAAGCAATTTTAGTTATGCTACTATGTGTAAACTGAATCTATAGATGTGAAAGTGCATGCACAAACAATTGGAGACAATTTGCAGTCTGCACCTCTGACCTCAGAATAACCCCAGCAATGGTTAGTGGTCATAGCACTTCAGAGTGTAGAACCTTGAATTTGTTAAGGGGAATCCCTTGTATGGATTTTTGAATGCGCAAGCATTACCAGGACATGAAAATGATCATTAAGAATATATGAAAGGATTTTATTACATATATGTAAAAAAAATGCATGAGAGACAACAAAGAAACATCCATAAGAAGTGTCTTTTGTTTTTCTGTTTAGGCATTTTTGTTAGGAAAATAATATAATGGAAGTAACAACTCAAAACCACACAGAGGATAAATATGCAAAGATGTAAAAGATAGAGGAAAGGGAACACCGGATATAATGTGGTTCGGCGATGTGCCTACGTCCACAGGGCAACAATAACAAGAACTTCCACTATGAAATAATGGATACATGCACTACCAGAAGAAAGGCTTTAGCCGACGAAAAAAAAAAAACCAGGCCGACGAATTTTTTTTTCGTCGGCTAAAGTGGGATTTAGCCGACGAAATTGTCCTTCGTCGGCTAATTAAAAATTTTCGTCGGCTAAAGTGGACTTTAGCCGACGAAATTAATATTTCGTCGACTGAATAATTTTTTTCGTCGGCTATAGTCTGTGAACTTTAGCCGACGAAATTTTCAAAAGTTTAGCCGACGAAATTTTCAAAAGTTTAGCCGACGAAATTTTAAGAGTTTAGCCGACGAAATTTTTAAAAGTTTAGCCGACGAAAAATATAATTTCGTCGGCTAAAGTGTTTTATATTTACAGATTTGGACAACAACTCATCTGGAAAAAAAAATTATATGTAGAACCTTTAAATGCAAAAAAGTCGTGAAATAAAATATGACCAGAATGGTGAAATACGTCTACAATTGAAAAATGACGGTATTCCGGTAAAGTCTCGGTGCCGATAGTTGACTTACCCTTATTATTCACTATGCTGCAGATTTGGTTTTTGGTGTCCGTTTGACTATTGTGATACCTTTCCGGAAGCGTAACGGCCATACGAGTCAAACTCATTGCTATGCTATGACCTATAGGCTTTTTTGGCCATCCGAGTCTGTTTAGGGCTTCAAAATGCAGTTTTCTTATTTTTGATTATAGTTGACCGTTTCGATCAAGCCCTTAACGTTGTCGGATCCAGTTGAATTTTTTACCATAGACATATTTCGTCATAATGATCATATCTGACGGTTGAATTTTGGTTTGTGAATTTTAGTCATCGGAATCACAACGTGTCTACTATTTACCGTTATTCGGGTTTATGGGGAGCCCTATCGTCGGAAGGTAAATGTCTCAAAATTTTTATATGGGCAGTTGCGTCTCATCTACGTAAGAGTTTTTTATGTGGAAGGTTTGACCAAACTACGTAATATAGCGGACTGACCTGAGCGTTTTCGTGTGATAAGTGACGATGGATTATGGTTGACCGTTTCGATTGAGCCCTTAACGTTGTCGGATCCAGTTGAATTTTTTACCATAGACGTATTTCTTCATAATGATCATATCTGACAGTCGAATTTTGGTTTGTGAATTTTAGTCATCGGAATCACAACGTGTCTACTAATGTTGTATAACTTGTTTAGTCGGTTATACAACTTTGTGAACCAACTCTACATAGGAAGCAAAATTATTAAAAAACTCGTGAAATAAGATGTGTTCAGAATGGTGAAATACGGCTATGGTTCAAAAATCACGTAAATCGGGTAAAGTCTCGGAGCTGATAGTAGGGGTCAACCCTATTTACCGTTATTATTTCTTATGAGGAGCCCTATCGTCGGAAGGTAAATGTTTTAAAATTTTTATATAGGTGGTTGCGTCTCATCTACGTGAGAGTTTTTCGTGTGGAAGATTTGACCAAACTACGTAATATAGGGGGAGATATGAGTGTTTTCGTGAATTTATAGACTTTAGCCGACGAAAATATATGAAAAGTCGTCGGCTAAGATTGTTTTTGCCGACGAATAACCTAATATTTCGTCGGCTATAGTTATTTTTTAATTTTTTAATTACATACTATAGCCGACGAATACCCTAACGTATTCGTCGGCTAAAGTCGAAAATTTTTCGAAATTTTCAAGCAAAATTTTTTGGTGGGCAACCAAAATTTTCAAAGGACTTTAGCCGACGAAATTATGAAAATTCGTCGGCTAAAGTCGAAAAATTTTCAAAATTTTCAACCAAAATTTTTTGGCGGTCAACCAAAGAGTTTAGCCGACGAAAATAAAGAATTTCGTCGGCTAAAGTTCTTTATATAGCCGCAAATAAACCCAACACTAGACATATTGCGGCCCCTCCTCCTCTTCCTCTTCCTCCTCCTCCTCCTCCTCCTCCTCCTCCACACAACCACCACAAATAAACCCAACACTAGACATATTGTGTCCCCTCCTCCTCTTCCTCCTCCTTCTCCTCCTCCACCTCCGCCACTCTCTCTCCTCACCACACAGTCTACTCTCCACCCCCACGCGCCCAATGGCCACCTACCGCGCCCTCCTCTCCGCCTCCTCAACCTCTCCAACAACGTCTTCAACCGCACGTTCCCGCCGGAGCTCTCCAACCTCACTAACCTCCGTGTTCTCGACCTCTACAACAACAACCTCACCGGCGTGTTGCCGGTTTCGGTGGCTCACATGACCAACCTCCGCCATTTGCATTTGGGTGGCAGTTTTTTTTTTCAAAACCCAGAAACTTTAGCCGACGATGTTCAAACACAATATTCGTCGGCTATAGTATTTTTAAATTTTTTTAATAAGGTTTAGCCGACGAAATAACCTAATATTTCGTCGGCTATAGTTATTTTTAAATTTTTTTATAAGGTTTAGCCGACGAATAACCTAATATTTCGTCGGCTATAGTTATTTTTTAATTTTTTAATAAGGTTTAGCCGACGAATAACCTAATATTTCGTCGGCTATAGTTATTTTTTTAATTTTTTTATAAGGTTTAGCCGACTAAATATTTTATATTTCGTCGGCTATAGTTATTTTTAATTATTTATTACGCACTTTAGCCGACGAATATTTCGTCGGCTAAAGTCTGTGACTATAGCCGACGAAAAATATCTCGTCGGCTAAAATGGGACTATAGCCGACGAAAAAAAAAATTTCGTCGGCTAAAGTCATTACAGACGACCTTTTCCCGACGACACTATAGCCGACGAAGGCTCGTCGGCTAAGGTCTTAGCCGACGAATTTTTTTAACAGGCCGACGAAAATTTTTCGTCGGCTAAAGTGCCTATTCTGGTAGTGATGAGATACACAGTTTCAAGAACAGTACTTGTAGAAAACTCTCTCTCACACTTGTTTTGCTATCAACTACTCTACACTCTCAACTTGGAGTGGACACTCTTCTCTACTTGGAAGATGGATGTTTCTCTCTTGGAAGAAATGCTTGAGATGGATGAGATGTTTGGAATGAGCAAATGATTCTCCTTTTATAGGCTAAGGAGGAATCATCTAGATCTCTCATTAGGCTATCCCAATAAATGGTACTTCATAAATTTTCCTATAACTCATGTCTTGACTCCAAAACCATCCATGTAACCTTGTGTAACTCATGTAACGTTTGTGTAACTCATCAACATACAAACTTTTCTTTAGCTTGCAAACCATGTGCTCTTTGCCCTCGACCTCAAAACCTTCTGGTTGCTCCATGTATATTTCATCCTCCAAATCACCATGTAGGAATGCCGTTTTTACATCTAACTGTTCCACCTCAAGATCCATACTAGCTGCAATGCCCAAAATAACTCTGATAGATGTCATTTTGACAACTGGTGAGAAAATCTCATCAAAATATACTCCTTCCTTCTGCCCGAAACCTTTGACAACCAAACGAGCCTTGAACTTTGTCAACTGTTCATTCTCGTCCCTCTTCAACTTGAACACCCATTTATTTTTTAGTGCTTTTCTGCCTTTAAGAAGCTCCACCAACTCGTAGGTGCCATTTTTCAACAAGGACTCCATCTCAGACTTCATAGCTAATATCCACTTGTCGTCGTCTGCTTGAGTTTTCGCCTCCTCAAAGCATTCAGGCTCTCCATCACCAGTCAACAAAATGTATTTGAAATATGGATTATCTCCATCACTGGTGAGCAAAATATATTGAGAAGAAGGATACTTGGTACTTGGCTTCAGCATTCTATTAGATCTTCGAACTGGTGCTTAGGCATTTTCTTGTTGCTACTCTTGATTAGGCTCTTCCTGATTAGGCTCCCCCTGATCATGATCATCCTGAACCTGATTCTCCTGGCCATCATTTGCAGCACCTGCAGCTTCTGGTTCTGCCGTATCAGGGACGTCTTCATTAACCATTTCTTTGAGGTTTTTTAGACTCTTCTTGGAGTGGAGATGAGTTATAAGTGAGGCGTTCTGCATTTTCTAGTATGTTCTTGTCAAAATTTACAACAGTCTGATCCTCATGGAACACCACATCTCTGCTTCTAAATAACTTCTTGGTTATTGGATTCCACAACCGATAGCCCATCTCTTCATTACCGTACCCAAGAAAGATGCACGGCACGGCCTTGTCATCTAGCTTCGATCTTTTCTCTTTTGGAACATGTGCAAATGCTTTGCACCCAAATACCTTCAAGTGAGAATATGAAGCGCTTCTACCGATCCACACACACTCTGAAGTCTCCAAGCCCAACGGTACACATAGTGTTCGGTTGATGAGGTAACATGCGGTTGTCACTGCTGCGCCCCAAAACTCTTTTGCCAAGTTAGCTGTCTTTAGCATGCTTCTCACTTTCTCCAAGATGGTGAGGTTCATCCTCTCTGCTACACCATTATGTTGTGGAGTGCCAGAAACTGTCTTTATGTGTCTAATGTCATGCTTCGAACAATAACCTCTAAACTCGTTTGAAGTGTACTCTCTACCATTATCACTGCGGAGACACTTGAGGGTTCATCCCGTCTCCCTCTCAACCACAGCATGGAACTCCTTGAAGGTTTGGAACACCTGGTCTTTTGATTTCAACAAATACACCCAAACCTTTCGTGAAGCATCATCAATAAAAGTGACAAAATATTTGCTATGACCTAGTGAATCAACTTCCATAGGACCACATACATCCAAGTGTACTAGGTTTAAAACATTCTCTTTCTTTGTAAATGTATTAGCAAAACTAACCTTATGTTGCTTACCAAATAAACAATGATCACAAGATTCAAGTGAGGTACCTTTGGGAAAGGGAATAAGAGACTTTTTTGCCAGAACTTGCAATCCCTTCTCACTTACATGGCCTAACCGCTTGTGCCATAGACTTGGAGAAGAGTCATCCGTGACATTCAACTCCCCTTTGCATATCTTGCCATAGGTCTTGTAGAGGGTGTAACACAACTTCCCTCTAGCCACCACTAGTGATCCTCTGGTAAGCCTCCACTTTTGATCTCCTCCGTGATGATGAAAACCTTCTCGATCAAGCACGCCGGTTGACATCAAATTGAGACGTAAGCCGGGAACATGTCGAACATCTTTCAACATAAGCTTGTTCCCCAAATCAGTCTCAAGGCAAACATCTCCAACTCCTGCAATCATGGAGTAGCCTTCGTTGCCCATCTTTACAATCCTCAATTCTCCACCTCTATATGTAGAGAAGAACTCCTTATTTGGAGTGGCATGGAAAGAGGCTCCGGAATCAACGACCCATGGAACACCGGGAGTATCGTCATGAACATGTAGGCATTCTCCTTCAAGGCAAAAGAACCCATACACATCATTGCACATGGCAGTAGTTGTGTTCCTTGTGTCATCTTTTGGTTGAGAACTGCCTTCTCGCACCTCCCTTGGATCCTTTTTCAACTTGTGACAATTTTTCTTCATGTGCCTAAAAATGCCACAATGATGGCACTTTCCGTTGAACCTCGTTCTGGATCGGCTTATACTCCTTCCATGACCTTTGGGTCCTCTACTATTGCTCCTTCCTCTGTTCTCCGCCACAAAGACTTGGCTACTGTCAGAGCTTGAGGCTTTTCTCCTTGTCTCTTCATTCAACAAGTTACTTTTGACATTATCCATAGTCAATTTACCATCAGGAGCAGAGTTACTTATAATGATGACAAAAGTCTCCCAATTGCCCGGCAACGACCCCAACAGTGCTTGTAATTCATCATCGATCGCCATCCTCATGGTTGTCAATTGATTAATTGTACTTTGGAAGTTGTTTAGATGCTCGGTGACCCTCACGCCATTATTATACTTCATGTGACAAGCGCTTTGATTAAAAAGGCTTTCTTGGCGGCGGTCTTCTTCTCGAATAACGACTCCCACTTTGTTCACAACTCATGCGCATCAGTTTCATTTGCCACATGGTGGAATACACTATCATCCATCCACTCTCGAATATGGCCGATTGCTTTACGATTCATCTTTGTCCAATTAGCATCTGAAGTCCCTTCCGGCTTAGCCTCAACTCCTTCGATGGGCACATTCAAATCTTTGCAATAGAGTATGTCCTCCATTCGTGGATTCCATATAATCCAATTTGAGTGGTTGAGTCGAACCATTGTATTCCTTGAACCTTCCATTTTAACGCCCACGCCCTACGAACCAAGGGCTCTAATACCACTTGGGAAAATAATATAATGGAAGTAACAACTCAAAACCACATAAAGGATAAATATGTAAAGATGTAAAAGATAGAGGAAAGGGAACACCGAATATAACGTGGTTTTGTAATGTGCCTACGTCCACGGGACAGCAATAACAAGAACTTCCACTATGAAATAATGGGTACACGAGATACACAACTTCAAGAACAATACTTGAAGGAAACTCTCTCTCACACTTATTTTGCTATCAACTACTCTACACTCTCAACTTGGAGTGGACACTCTTCTCTACTTGGAAGATGAATGTTTCTCTCTTAGAAGAAATGCTTGAGATGGATGAGATGCCTGGAATAAGCAAATGACTCTCCTTTTATAGGCTAAGGAGGAACCATCTAGATCTCTCATTAGGCTATCACTACCAGAAGAAAGGCTTTAGCCGACGAAAAAAAAAACCAGGCTGACGAAGCATTTTTTCGTCGGCTAAAGTGGAATTTCGTCAGCTAAGTTAAATTTTTCTCGGCTATGAAGTCCACTTTAGCCGACGAAATTTTCTTTTGTCGGCTAAGTTAAATTTTCGTCGGCTATGGTAAACTTTAGCCGACGAAAAAAACTTTCGTCAGCTAAAGAATTTATTTCGTCGGTTAAAGTTCACAAACACTACCAGAACAAGCACTTTAGCCGACAAAAAAATTTCATCGGCCTGTTAAAAAAAATTCGTCGGCTAAGACCTTAGCCGACGATCCTTCGTCAGCTATAGTGTCGTCGGGAAAAGGCCGTCTGTGATGACTTTAGCCGACGAAATTTTTTTTTCGTCGGCTATAGTCCCACTTTAGCCGACGAAAAAAATGTCGTCGGCAATAGTCCCAGGCTTTAGCCGACGAAGTATTCGTCGGCTAAAGTGCGTAATAAATAATAAAAATTAACTATAGCCGACGAAATATTTTATATTTCGTCGGCTAACCTTATAAAAAAAAATTAAAAAATTACTATAGCCGACGAAATATTTTATATTTCGTCGGCTAAACCTTATAAAAAAATTAAAAAATTACTATAGCCGACGAAATATTAGGTTATTCGTCGGCTAAACAATATAAACAAAATTAAAAAATTACTATAGCCGACGAAATATTAGGTTATTCGTCGGCTAAACAATATAAAAAAATTAAAAAATTACTATAGCCGACGAAACATGAGGTTATTCGTCGGCTAAACAATATAAAAAAATTAAAAAAATACTATAGCCGACGAAACATTAGGTTATTCGTCGGCTAAACCTTATTTAAAAAAAATTAAAAAACACTATAGCCGACGAATATAGTGTTTGAATATCGTCGGCTAAAGTTTCTATTTGTAATTTTTTATAGGGGGCTCGGCAGGGGGCTCGGCAGGGCTTGGAAGGGGGCTCGGCAGGGCTCGGCAGGGGGCTCGGCAAGGGGCTCGGCAGGGGGCTCGGCAGGGGGCTCGGCAGGGGGCTCGGCAGGGCTCGGCAGGGGGCTCGGCAGGGCTCGGCAGGGCTCGACAGGGGGCTAAACTCTTCCTGTCATCTTCGCCTATATAAAGAACTTTAGCCGACAAAATTCTTTATTTTCGTCGGCTAAACTCTTTTGAAAATTTTGGTTGACCGCCAAAAAATTTTGGTTTAAAATTTTGAAAATTTTTCGACTTTAGCCGACGACTTTTCATATATTTTCATCGGCTAAAGTCCTTTGAAAATTTTGGTTGACCGCCAAAAAATTTAGGGTTTAGCCGACGAATATATTAGGGTATTCGTCGGCTATAGTATGTAATTAAAAAATTAAAAAATAACTATAGCCGACGAAATATTAGGTTATTCGTCGGCAAAAACCATCTTAGCCGACGACTTTTCATATATTTTCGTCGGCTAAAGTCTATAAATTCACGAAAACACTCATATCTCCCCCTATATTACGTAGTTTGGTCAAATCTTTCACACGAAAAACTCTCACGTAGATGAGACGCACCCACCTATATAAAAATTTTGAAACATTTACCTTCCGACGATAGGGCTCCCCATAAGAAATAATAACGGTAAATAGGGTTGACCGCTACTATCGGCTCCGAGACTTTACCCGATTTACGTGATTTTTGAACCATAGCAGTATTTCACCATTCTGAACACATCTTATTTCACGAGATTTTAAATAATTTTGCTTCCTATGTAGAGTTGGTTCACAAAGTTGTATAACCTACTAAACAAGTTATACAACATTAGTAGACACGTTGTGATTCCGATGACTAAAATTCACAAACCAAAATTTGACCGTCAGATATGATCATTATGACGAAATATGTCTATGGTAAAAAATTCAACTGGATCCGACAACGTTAAGGGCTCGATCGAAACGGTCAACCATAATCCATCGTCACTTATCACACGAAAATGCTCATATCTCCCTCTATATTACGTAGTTTGGTCAAACCTTCCACACAAAAAACTCTCACGTAGATGAGACGCAACTGCCCATATAAAAATTTGAGACATTTACCTTCCGACGATAGGGCTCCCCATAAACCCGAATAACGGAAAATAGTAAACACGTTGTGATTCCGATGACTAAAATTCACAAACCAAAATTCGACCGTCAGATATGATCATTATGATGAAAGATGTCTATGATAAAAAATACAACTAGATTCGACAAAGTTAAGGGCTCGATCGAAACGGTCAACTCTAATTGAAAAATAAGAAAACTGCATTTTGAAGCCCTAAACGGACTCGGATGGCCAAAAAAGTCTATTCGTCATGGCAAAGCAATGAGTTTGACTCGTAGCGCCGTTACGCTTTCGGAAAGGTATCACAATAGTCAATCAGACACCAAACGCCAAATCTGCAACATAGTGAATAATAAGGGTAAGTCAACTATCGGCACCGAGACTTTACCGGAATACCGTCATTTTTCAACCGTAGACGTATTTCACCATTCTGGTCATATCTTATTTCACGACTTTTTTACGTTTGAAGGTTCTACGTATAGTTTTTTTTTTCCAGATGAGTTGTTGTCCACATTTGTAAATAAAAGACACTTTAGCCGACGAAATTATATTTTTCGTCGGCTAAACTTTTAAAAATTTCGTCGGCTAAACTCTTAAAAATTTCGTCGGCTAAACTTTTCAAAATTTCTTCGGCTAAACTTTTGAAAATTTTGTCGGCTAAAGTTCACAGACTATAGCCGACGAAAAAAATTATTCAGCCGACGAAGGAAAATTTCGTCGGCTAAAGTCCACTTTAGCCGACGAAAAAAAATTCGTCGGCCTGGTTTTTTTTTTCGTCGGCTAAAGCCTTTCTTCTGGTAGTGAAACTATGGCCGACGAAATATTTAAAAGTTTAGCCGACGAAATTAATAGTCGTCGGCTAAAGTGCTTTAGATTTGCGGATCTGGGCAGCAGCACCTCATCTGGAAAAAAAACGGGAGAAGAAAAAAGGGGAGAAAAAGTTTGGGTGTTGTCGAAATTTGTCCATAATTAGTGTGTGGAGCCATATATAGGTACGTATATGCATGTATATATATGTTGATTAATTGAGTTTTATTTGAATTGATCGATTTTAAGTGTGATTAATTGAGTTTATTGATTTTGATTGTGATTGAGTTGATTAATTTTGAGTACGTTGGATGTATATATATATATATGTGTTGATCGATTTGGTTGATGATTTGAATTGATAATATATATGAATTAATTTGTTGTTAATAAATAGTAGATATATATATGAGTTCATGATGATTTTGTGATGATGTATTGATATATGATTTTGATTGTGATCGAGTTAATTGATTTTGAGTATGTTGGATGTATATATATACATATATGTTGATTGATTTGGTTGATGATTTCATATATATATGTTGATCGATTTGGTTGATGATTTGATATAATATATATGAAGTTGTTTACAATTAAGTAATAGATATATATATATATATATGTTAAGTAATTTATAATATTGTGTTTATGGTATATACCACAATGATGATTTTGTGATGATGTAGATATATATATGTATAATATTGTTCTGTAATTATTAAGTATATATATATATGTGTGTGTGTTAATTAATTTGTTATTAATTAGTTGTAGTACGTAGAATATATACTAAATGAATTGAGATTTTATATATAACATGAAATTTCATTAATAATTAGCTTGCAGCGTTATAAATATATATATATTTTGTTATATTTTCAGGATATGGATAAGAGTTGGATTTCTCTTCCAAAATGGGACAAAAGATACAGTGCAGGAGTTATGAGTTTTATAGAATATGCGCTGGCTAATGCTAACGGGAATACAATTTTCTATTGCCCGTGCACGAAATGTCAGTGTCGCAGCGATATGCATCGATTTCCCATTGACAAAGTATGGTAGCACCTGAGGAGTAACAGGTTTTAGGAGAAGTACAGATGTTGGTTATATCACGGTGAAACATCATCAGGGGGTCCGCATGATCATGACCAATTTTCTGAGACGGGCAGTACTAGTACATCCAACGATCCAACAACGATATTCATCAACGACATGTTTCCTTATGAGAGCGGTGTATGCGCTCAAGGACAGTATATGCCTGACCCGGTGCAGCCCTTCCCTAGAGCTGTGAACACTGCTGGTATTGAAAAGTACAACAAACTGCTTGCTTTCCAACAGACCCCTGTGTACCCCGGTTGTCAGAAGACCGTTCTTGAAAGTGTGATGGACGTAATGAAGATTAAAGTTGAGACAAAATCGACCGTGAAGGCTGTTGATGATTATCTACACTACACTGCTTCGATGCTGCCCAACGCTCATCGTCTTCCTACCACTCATCGTAAGGTCCGATGTATCCTGAAAGATCTTGGGCTTTCCTACATCAAGATCCATGCATGCAGATATGACTGCGTTCTCTTTTGGGGTAAAGATCCAGAAAGGAATGACCTTGGTGGCCTTGACGCAAGTCCGGTATGTCACACTGATAGATATAAGCTGACTCCTGCAGGCAACAGGAAACCTGTAAAGGTACTTCGGTATTTCCCTTTGAGGGATAGGTTGGAGCGGTTGTACATGTCTTCACACACGGCGAAGCTATGAGATGGCACGCTGATAGGGAATTGCATGATGAAGATACCCTTATACACCCTGCTAACGGGGAGGCTTGGAAGCATATAGACAGGGAGTTTCCTCATTTTGCGTCAGAGGTCCGAAATGTGAGGCTCGGGCTCTCATCCGACGGGTTCAACCATTTTGGCAACATGAGTCTTCAATACAGTGTATGGTCGGTGATTTTGGTACCGTACAACCTTCCCCCATGGATGTGCATGAAGAAGGAATACAATATGTTGAGTTTGTTGATTCCGGGGCCCGGTTATCCGGGGAAGTGTCTCGATGTGTATTTGAGACCTTTGATTGAAGAGCTTAAATTTTTGTGGGACGTTGGTCATCCCACTTATGACAAGTACACGCACGAGATGTTCCAGATGCATGTCATGGTTGTTGGTACCATCAGTGATTTTCCTACCCGTGGGATGTTGTCGGGCAACGTTGTTAGGGGATACAAGGCTTGTCCAGAGTGCCTTAGCGATGAGGGGAGCAGCAGTCATTGCAACAAGATATGCAGATTGGGTCACCGTGCTTTCCTTCCATATGATCACGAATGGCGGTTCGATGACAAGGCATTTGATGGGACCGTAGA
The DNA here is from genome assembly GCA_034370585.1 of Fragaria x ananassa. NCBI lineage: Eukaryota > Viridiplantae > Streptophyta > Magnoliopsida > Rosales > Rosaceae > Fragaria > Fragaria x ananassa. Next base: position 4,430,163 of record CP139762.1, on the reverse strand, counting down.
ACACGGTGTGCCTCCCAGAAGATGGACGGGGGAAGAAATTTTAGCAGTGCTTAATGAGTACGATTTTAGGCAGCTCAGCAATCATCCCAACATTGTGGCGGCAATACCTGAAAGACCCGACAGGTACAAATTCTGGACACATAAGAGCATATTCTGGGAACTCCCATACTGGAGTAAGTTGTTGATCAGGCACTACCTAGATGTGATGCACATAGAAAAGAATGTGTACGACAGTGTGTTGGACACAGTGCTGAACTTGGAGGGGAAGACGAAAGACGGTCCTAAGGCACACATTGATCTAAAAAAATGCGTACTAAGAAGACATTTGTGGTTGAAATAATGGAAGAAAAAAATGCCTCAAACTCCTTACACCGTGAAGCCTGACCAGAAGAACCTAATTTTCAGGTGGATGAGTTATGTGAAGTATCCTTCAGGCTATGCAGGAAATATAGCCCGGTGTGTGAACTTCCGGGACAATAAGATGTACGGGTTGAAGAGTCATGACTGTCATATCCTGCTACAACGTCTCTTCCCTGTTTTCATTCGACCGTTCCTTCCTCGTCAAGTGGTGGAGCCGTTAGTAGCGTTGGCAAGATTTTTCCAGAAGTTATGCACACGGGAAGTGAAAAAATCTAACCTCCAGGAAATGCAAGAGGACATCATTTATATCATGTGTAAATTTGAGAGGATATTTCCTCCAAATTTTTTTGACATCATGCCTCACCTGATGATCCATCTTCCCGAGCAATTGTTGCTTACCGGTCCAGTACACTACACTTGGATGTATCCCATGGAAATGTACGTTTTTTACACCTGAATTCCTCAATATATATACATGTTCAATAATCATAACATTTTGCAACTTGATTTACAGGCAACTTGAAGACTACAAAGATTATGTGGCTAATAAATATGCTCCTGAAGGATGTATAGCTGAAGCATATATTGCGCACAAGTGCATCACCTACTGCAGAGCAGAAGTCCACTCTCAAAGATCAAAGAAAGAAAGACAAGAAGGCGTTGTATCTTCTATATCAAGGATTAGATGATTCAACGTTTGAGAAGATCGCCGAAGCGAAAACAAGCAAGGAAGTCTGGAACACCTTGAGCATAATTTTCAAAGGTGTCGACCGAGTGAAGAGATTCCGTCTCCAATCACTAAGAGCAGATTTTGAATCTGCACATATGAGTGAAGGAGAGAATGTTTCGGAATACTATTCACGGTTACGTATAATCGTGAATGAAATGAAGAGAAATGGAGAGAAGATTGATGAAGTTCGTGTCTTGGAGAAAATACTTCGATCTCTCACACCCAAATTTGAGCATGTGGTGACAGCAATCGAGGAATCAAAGGACTTGGAGATTATGAGTGCAGAAGAGCTGTTGGGATCTCTCCGAGTCCATGAGCAACGCATTCTGAAGAATGCAGATTCCACATCGCTAGAGCAAGCGTTGGAGTCAAAACTATATTTTGACAAAACAAGTGGAGGTCGTGGAAACTGGAGTTCGCGACTTGGTGGAGCCAACAATTGAGGCCGAGGTCGAGGACGTGGACGAGGCCGAGGACGAGGTATGCTAGAAAAGAGAAATTCATATGAACGAGGAAAAAGTAATGTTCAATGTTACAACTGCAATGAGTTTGGACATTATGCCTCAGAGTGTTCGCTCGAGAATGATCATGTCAATCTTGCTGAAGCATCCAACAATATAGGTGATGAATCTACCTTATTGTTAGTTCAAAATGATCATGGTGGTCAACATGATGCTTGGTACCTTGACTCTGGTGCAAGCAATCACATGTGCGGAAGAAAAGAATTTTTCGTTGAACTCGAAGGAGTTTCTGGAAAAGTGAGCCTTGGAGATTCGTCAAAGCTCGAAGTTCAAGGAAAAGGGAAAGTGAAGATCTACCTAAAGAATGGAAAAGAAGAATTCATCTCTGATGTCTACTACATACCAAGTATGAAGAGCAATATTCTGAGTATCAGACAACTTCTCCAAAAAGGATACATTGTAAACATGGAGAAAGATCACCTCTTCCTGAGAAATGGGAATGGAAGACTCATCGCACGTGTTCAGATGTCAAAGAATCGTATGTTCCCATTGAACCTACAAATGAAGAATGACAAATGCCTCATTGGACTGCTCGAGAACGAGTCATGGCGTTGGCATTTACGGTTCGGTCATCTGCACTTCAATGGCTTGAAGCTATTATCTACAGCTGGAATGGTGCATGGTCTACCACAAATTGAATCACCAAACCATGTATGTGAAGGATGTGTTCTTAGAAAGCAATCACGTCTTTCATTTCCTAGTGGTGAGGCATGGAGAGCAAAAGCACCACTGCAATTGGTTCACACAGACATTTGTGGCCCGTTAGATCCAATATCATTTGGAGGTAACAAGTATTTCATTACCTTCATTGATGATTTTAGTAGAAAGATATGGGCATATTTTCTAAAGAAGAAGTCATCAGCCTTGCAAGTGTTTAAGAACTTTAAGGCTCTCACTGAAGCAGAGAGTAAATGCAAGATCACAACAATTAGATCTGATCGAGGTGGTGAGTACACCTCACATGCATTTCAAGCATTTTGCAGAGAGATGGGGATAAGACATCAATTTACAACTGCATATACTCCGCAACAAAATGGGGTAGCAGAAAGGAAGAATCGCACTCTTCTTAACATGACAAGATCCATGTTGAAAGAAAAAGGATTGCCAAAGGAGTTTTGGGCAGAAGCAGTGGCATGCTCAGTGTACCTGCTAAATCGGTGTCCAACAAAGAGTGTTAAGAGCATGACACCTCAAGAGGCATGGAGTGGATACAAACCTGATGTTTCACAACTAAGAATTTTTGGGTGTATAGCATATGCTCAAGTTCCTGAAGCGAAAAGAAAGAAACTTGATGATCGTGGTGAAAAATGCATCTTTGTTGGTTACAGCGAAGACTCGAAGGCATATAAGCTCTACAATCCACTAACGAAGAAATTGGTGGTTAGTAGAGATGTTATCTTCAGTGAAGAAGAAACATGGAATTGGGAGGATAAACAAATGAACAGTGAAGCTCTAGTCTCAGATCAATTTGAAGAACAATCTCCGCAAGCTGCAGAAGCTGTAACACCACCATCGTCTCAATCAAATACACCATCCTCAATGCATCGAAGTGCAACATCAGACTCCAGTGAAGATCACTGCATTGGATCTTCAACACCCATAAAGATGAGAAGTCTCATAGATATTTATGGGCTTACTGAAGAAGATGGAAGTAGTCTGTTATGTCTATATGCAGATTATGAGCCTTTAACTTTCAAAGAAGCTGCAGAAAAGGATTGTTGGAGATCGGCAATGGAAGAAGAAATCCATGCAATTGAGAAGAATGACACTTGGGAGCTGACGACACTCCCGTCAAAGCAGAAGGCGATTGGTGTCAAATGGGTATACAAGATCAAACGCAGTGGAGATGGCAGTATTGATCGTCACAAGGCAAGGCTTGTAGCTAAAGGCTACAAACAAAAGTATAGAATTGACTATGAAGAAGTCTTTGCACCGGTTGCTCGACTTGATACAGTGAGATTGTTAATCTCACTTGCAGCCAATCATAGTTGGAAGATATACCAACTTGATGTCAACTCTGCCTTTCTCAATGGAGTACTTGAAGAAGAAGTGTACGTGGAACAACCAGAAGGATTTCTAGTACAAGGAGAAGAAGACAAGGTGTATCGTTTGAAGAAGGCATTGTATGGCCTAAAGCAAGCTCCAAGAGCTTGGAATTCACGCATTGACAGCTACCTTCAAGAAAGTGGATTTCTTAAATGTCCATATGAGCACTCAGTCTATACGAAGAATGGCGACAATGGAGAATTTCTGGTGCTTTGTCTATACGTGGACGATCTACTTTTCACTGGTAATAGTGAAAAGTTGTTTGCAGATTTCAAGCAGTCCATGTTCAAAGAGTTCGAGATGACCGATAATGGTCTGATGTCTTATTTTCTTAGCATCAAAGTGAAGCAAGAAATTGGTGGAATTTTCATCTCTCAAAAGAAATACATGCGAGAAATTTTGGAGAAATTTAAGATGGACAATTGCAATGCTGTGAGCACTCCTGTTGCCACAGGATTCAAGTTGTCAAAAGAAGGAGAGGGAAAGCTTATCGACTCAACTTTGTACAAGAGTCTTGTCGGAAGCTTGAGATACTTGACAATTACAAGACCTAACATTCTCTATGGAGTTGGACTTGTGAGTCGATATATGGAGACACCAAGAGAATCACATTGGCTCGCTGCTAAGAGGTTACTGAGATATATCCAAGGTACGCTGAATTTTGGTCTTTTGACTCTTTTCTATGATTATGGTCAAGATGCAAAATTAATTGGATATTCAGACAGCGATTGGGGAGGTGATGAAGAGGAGACCAAGAGCACAACAGGATATGTGTTTTATCTTGGTACAACAGCTTTCTCTTGAACATCAAAGAAGCAAGCAGTAGTAGCTCTGTCTTCATGTGAAGCTGAGTATGTAGCTCTTTCATCTACTGTTTGCGAAGCTATTTGGTTAAGAAACCTTTTGGAGTCATTGAACCATCCACAGAAAGAATCTACTGAGATTCACGTTGATAACAAATCAACCATCAAGCTCGCAAAGAATCCAATACAACATGGAAAGAGCAAACATATTCATATCAGGTTTCATTTTCTAAGGGACCATGTGAATAAACAGAATACAATCAAACTGGTATATTGTCCGACCTTGGAGCAAGTGGCTGACATCTTTACTAAGCCATTACCAGCTGAACTCTTCATGAAGCTACGACAAATGCTAGGCATGAAGGAAATTTGATTTGAGGGGGAGTGTTGAAATTGCAAATCAAATAAATGATGCTACTGTTCTTTTGGAGGCTATCTAGATGGCAATCACGTTTTACTTTTTCTACCTATTAGCTATTGCATGCTATACATCTAGCTAGGCCATTTTGGTTGAATAAGTTTACTGCATGTTTATTGCTTTCTCATATGTATGGTGTAATAAGTCAAGACATTGCATTCATTGTTTTGTCTACTATGTTTTGTTAGAATTCCTATATAAGGAATCAACTAGTACGTATTATATAATCCCAATCAACTCATTGAAGAGTTCATCAATAAGAGAAGTAGATAGTTTTCCATTTCTCTATTCCTTTGCTTTGTTATTCTTGCCTCTTTCTTTAAAGTGTGAGTGAGAGTGTGGTGTGATTTGTTTGTAAACTTATCAGCCATTGTAGTTGGTGTTAGATTGAAAGCCTGAATACCAACAGTACTAAATTACATAATATAATTCTTCGCGGGTGGTCGAAAATGGGGTGGTGGGGGAAGTGTAGGGATTTTTGGGAAGAGATGGATAGAAGAGGTGTTTGTAAGGATTTGCATTCGTATTCGATATATATGGATATAATGTGTAAGAGTGGGAAGGCGTGGAAGGCGGTGAAGTTGTGTAAGGAGGTGAAGAGGAAACAGATTAAGCTGGATGTGGTGGCGTATAATACAGTTATTGGAGCTGTTGGTGCTTCTGAGGGGGTTGATTTTGCAATTCGGATCTTAAGGGAGATGAAGGAATTGGGATGTGAGCCCAATGTTGCGTCATATAATACAATTATAAAGCTTTTGTGTGAGAATATGAGAGTCGGGGAGGCATTCTCGATGCTTCGAGTAATGTCTAAGAACAGTTGTGGCCCGGATGTTATTACTTACCAAATCATTTTTAAGTATCTGGAGAAGCCAAATGAGATTCTTAGGCTGTTTGATAGGATGATTGAAAGCGGGGTTCAGCCGAGCATGGACACTTATGTGATGATTATGAGGAAGTTTGGGAGATGGGGCTTCCTTAGACCGATGTTTATTGTGTGGCAGAAGATGGAAAAACGTGGGTGTAGTCCTAATGAGTCTGCTTACAATGCTTTAATAGATGCTCTGGTGGAAAAGGGTATGTTAGACATGGCTAGGAAGTACGATGAAGAGATGATAGCAAAGGGGCTTCCAACTAGGCCAAGGGTGGAGTTGGGGACAAAACTGGTGAGTAATGAATCTGATGAAGGGTAATTGCAATGTCTTTAGATGCTTATACTCTATCTGGAATGTAGTCCATTTCACCAGCATTTTTGTTTCAAAAAGTAAAGTAAAGCTAAGGAATACTGAACCTGGTAGACACTTTTCTCTTGGTCTTTTTAAGTCTATCTCACCAATACTTCATATAGACTTGATTGAATCAAATCCTACGAGCAATGAATTTAGGGGGAGAAACATTTTTGCTCTGCATGTGAATGTTAGCTTGAAGATCGCTTATTCAATTCATGTCTTAGTACATTGGTTTTGTACAATTGGCAGCCAAGGTTAGATTCCTCTTTATATGCCATCTGAATGATCTGATGTACCTTTGATTGTTGTGTTTGATATAAATTGTTGATTAGTTTTTTAGGGAGTAGTTCTAATGAGGACCACTAAGTTAAGGACTAGTTAAGGACTTTTTCGTTTCACCCATTTTTCGATCGCATATTCACATCTCGACCGTCTAGTTTGTAGATATATATATATGAGTGATCATCTCTACAAATTTTCATCCAAATTGAAAATCGTTAAGGCAATCATAAATATGATTTACCAATTATAAACTTGAACGGCTCTTGTTTGACAGATTTGGATTGTCCATTGATTTGATTTAGTTCGATCCCTTAATGATCACCAATTTTGCTAAAAATTTGTAGAAGTGATCTACTTATATAGACCTAAAATTTGAACGATTGAGATGGAAAAATGTAATTGAAAAGTGGGTGTAATAAACGATTAATGAGAAAGTCCTCAACTAGTCCTTAACTTAGTGGTCCTCATTAGAACCCCTCCCTAGTTTTCTATACCATATTGTCAGAAGAAGGTTTTCTTACAAAGAATTAGAGAAGTTGATACTCAGTTTGAAAGAAGAGTTGGTGGGAAGAGTTTTGCATACCAAAAACCTTCCCCTCCATGGTTTCTTCACTTTCTTGCAGCCTAAAATGCAAGCAAAGACTTTTGTATTTGAAATGTAATTTGGAGGCCTTATGATATTAATTTAATGGTTGATGCCTCATATTTGCTAGATTTACTAGATACTAGTATTCTGACTATTCTCAACCTCCGAATTGCTATACATTATCACTTAACCAGAATTCACACCAATCATCTGTCTTCCTGGTTTGAATTTTAGATATGAAAGTAAATGCTCGCAATCATTAGAGCTCCAAGCAGAAGCTGTATTTGATGCTTTGAAATAGTTAGTTAACCCTAACTGTTCTTAACATAGATGGTAAAATAGGCAAAATTGCTTGCCAAGTCAATGTCATGAACTACATTCCATTAGGCAAACAAGGTTGATACGATTTTATTGTGGTCTTGAGGTGGCAAACTTGGAAAACTTTGTTTGACAGTTTGATAGCAGGTACTCTGCGAGCACTTTAATCGTGTTTTGTTTTCCACACATCTCGTACAATGACACTTGCGGTGTTTGATTTTATTAGTGTTTGGTTTCGACACATTTCCAGCACTTGCGATGTTCATCAAACACCGTCCTGAAGAAGCAAATTTGAAGCCGTTCTAGGAATCTTCCAATGACTTCAAACATTCAAGGTCGAAAAGCTCGATAGTTCACATGAAGGGTTGGTAGGAACTTAAGAACCATTGAAGTCGTTTCTCAATATGCACCATTCAATTAGATTGAAGGGTTGGTCTCTAACTCTATAGTTTCTCCAAATGAAAAGTTCAAGAAAAGGTTTCTACAATGAACGGCCAAGATCACTCTAGTAGCTACCAGGAAAGGTGACAAGTGGACCAAATCCAAGAACACAGCCACTAGAAATTGATATTCAGATGCTCCAAACAATTTGGGACCGTCTGGTAGTAATATGACTGTTCAAATTATATACGCTTTGTTGAAAACCAAAACTAAAATCCAAAGCCACCAGTCTGTGTGGCTCCTAATGAACCTTGAACCTTCTCCCACACTGTTAGCCATTTAAAAACCAAAGGCTCTCAATGTTACAACGACAATATCCCATCCTCTACAGAGCCTAAAGAAGAGCCTAGAGTTTTTGTATCAGTGAAGCTTCTCTGGTTTGTTCAATGGCAACTTCAATTTCTGCAACTGGGTTCCAAGGAAACTTGAGTTCCTCCTTCCATCGAAGTTGGGGAAGTTCAATTGCGGGTGAAGATTATAGCATGCTAGCCAAGTCAGTAAAAACCCAAGTGAGAGTTGCAAAGCCAAGCAGAACACAACCCATGATGAAGAACATCAATGAAGGAAAGGGACTCTTTGCACCAATTGTAGTTGTTGCAAGAGACATTATTGGGAAGAAGCGATTCAATCAACTAAGGGGGAAGGCAATTGCTTTGCACTCTCAGGTAATATACTCTTTGCCCTTGTCTAAGAGAGCCATAGATTACTGTAAACTAGCTTAACTATATCATGGTTGTTAAAGCTAACATGTCACTATGAAAATACTAAGCAAGTAACACCTTTAACCTCTTGAAGGTTAAACATTGCTTCTCTGTTGTGCTTATTTTTGCTTCTTTCAATAGATTTACTTGAGCGTTATGATTATGATCATGTCACTCTTTTGCTCACACACCTTTAGATGTGTAATACACGGTTATATGAAATGTGACCAGCATAGACAATAGGATATGGATCAAACTATGGTCCTCCTTTTGAACCAAAATGAAGTTTAGGTGTTGTAGTTCTTTAGCTATTGAGGCAGCTATTTCTCTGCAGGTAATCACCGAGTTTTGCAAATCCATAGGAGCTGATGCAAAGCAAAGGCAAGGGCTGATTCGGCTGGCAAAGAAGAATGGAGAAAAGCTTGGATTCCTTGCATGATACGTTAGATGCAAAGCCTACATTTTGTATTGTCAACATTAGAAATTTGTTGTTAATAGTTTGAGGACTTCCAGATTCATATACTCGTCCTGCTGGGACTGAATGTAAACTTTGATGATAGCTACTCCATATATGCACTTGTCATCATAATTCTTCAGTTTTAGTTGCAACATTCTTTCATCAAATCATCAAATGGGTTCAGCAAGAGGTTACTTCTGGAAGTAACACTTGACTGGTACCACGACATGTAGAAGAACGAGTTTGTATGAAACTAGTAATTGTGTTACTAGTATGTAATAATGAGGCCGCTAATTATTCTTTTCATTCAGTTCCACTAGCAATACTGAAAAGAATCAGCAATCAATGTCATTCTCCATAGTGAGAATTAAGCAGCGTAAGACAAATACAAGTTAACTCGCTAGTAAGAATAGCATCAAACCAATCAGAAAACAGAGACATCAAGGAATGCATATATTGAACGGCTCATCGTCTACACAATATGACAATATTCATGCATCTATAATATCTTGAAATAGCAACACGAACATTCAAATAATCTGATTGTCAATCCACATAAATCATGAATGCATTACAAACAAACGTCAAAACAGTGTAGCACAGAGAACAAAATGATATTACATTATAAGATCAAAAAGAGAAGTTGTGAGATGTATCCTCTAGTGTTTCTCAGTAAATGAGCGAACTGCAGAAAAATTGTGATGGTGCGCTTGGTAATGGAGAGAGTTCTGGCCCATTCCAGAAAACAGTTGAGACAATGCTCACACACTGTATCGAGGCTTTGCTGATCTATCCTTTTTGCTATCTTCCTGCAATAAGAGTGTGAGAAATAAAATTAAGAGTACTCCACATTAAATTGACAGTCGGAAACACCAACTAAGACTTACATGGACTGAGTAACTGATCTTTTCAGTAACATCGATCATCTCCTTCCACTTCCTCCCAATGCTCATCTACAAGATAAGGTAAAAAGACAAGGTCACTTGCCGGCATTTCAAATTTGCAAACAAAACATGCAAACTGTAACCGTCACACAGTAACCTAAAGGCAAAAACCAGCTTCCAAGACCTACTAGTCTATTTCCAACCCGCATTTCAGATTTCCAACAAAACATGCAAAATATTTGGTCACACTGTAACCTAAAAGACAAAACCAGATTCTGAGCCTACTAGCCTGCAAGACTAACAGGAAGTGGCACACAAGCAAGTGGTCAGCCGTTCATGCGAAACACAAAACCATTGAGGAAATATGCAACTAGGGAATGCAGAAGTCAAGCAAACGACAAACATCTAATCCACACTGAGATAACTTCTCCAAGCAAAAGACTACAACCAAAATATAATTGACCTCCTTTTTCCCAGAGTTCCTATTAACCACTAAACCCAAGAACTAATCTGTCATAAGAGGGAAATAGTTGAATAGATGTGGGAACTGGACACTAAGCATGGAAATTGGGGAAGGATCTGAATCCTCAATAATCAACTTTTCAACCTATTTATTAGCACTTATTGGCATACGGATAAGAAATCTATTTTGCATGGGAAATCTGTACATTTCGTTATTCAGAAATCTAGACAATACTAGCAGGTGAATTTCTTAACTCTGATCAATCATTTCTGTTCCTTGATTCAAATATTCAAACAACAACCATGAGCACCCAGAGGCAAGTCTAACACCAAATAGAAAAGGTTGACGACCACATTCAATATGCCAAGGTGTAACAGTATCATCATTTTACAACACAATAGATGAAAAAATCGATCACATAACCAAACCCACTAAAGCATCCAAATTGAAGTGTAATTGTGTCACCTGAGCAGCCTCGTTTGCAGCATTCCTAGTCCACAATGAAAGTTTGTCGTGTCTCTGGCGCACACTTGCTACCACTCCACAAATCTCATCACCCTCATCAAATTGCTCTCCAATCAGTGCCATCAACTACCAAATAATAACAATCCATTATCATTACTATACAAAATTCTGAGAAGAAACAAGAATACCTAGTGCTTATTCCAACACACATACAGTGAGCATGTAACTTGTGAAACAGTTCCCACAATTGACCATATATACAAAGCAATTTTCTCTGGCCAAACAGTTTGGCATGTTTTATAGCTAGGCAAAACAACTCTGATGAATGTACGGTGTTGATTCAGTCTGGCAACAGAGCATGCCACTGCTTGATACAAAACATACATACATACATGCGTACACATAAAGATTGATGGTAAGAAAAATGAGAAAGAAAGTGATATCTCACAGTTTCTAGCCACATGGTATCAAGGATGGCCTTCCGGTTGATGGTGATAGTCCACTTCCCTCCATTAGCACATTCAGGATCCTCCCACTTAGGTTCAATCCCAGCCCTAAACATGTGGAACTCAGCATTTGCTGGAAACTTGCTCGGCTTGAATATCTGATCATACAGACTGCAAATCAAAGAAACACAATCAGATTAAAGTTCAGCCCTTACATCAAATGCACTTGCATACACAACACCTACTCGTATGCCCAGCATCAGAAACTTAGTTTCAAACTACAAATTCTAAGAAAAATCAAAAACATCTCTTCTTGTAGCTTCTAGAGCTCTTCTTTCTCTCGAACCACTCTCTTTATCTTCCCTCCTTCTCTTTTTGTTAACTAACACTTGGGTATATTAACGAAACTATAACCAATAAAGGAAGCAAACCAAGAAAATGCTATGAAACTAAGAAACCAAACACATGCTGAAAATCGAAAAAGAATTTACATGCCTATAGCAACACTGGAAATTAAAGCATAACTTGAACAATTTGAAAACAAGAAAAGAAGAAAAATCAAAACTTCCGCGCAAAATTATTTCAGCAAAACCAAACAGAAACTAAGGGCCTATCACCAATCACCAATTAACAACAAGAAAGATTGCATCACCAATCAAGAGCAGTAACAAATCTAGCAAGGCAAACAACCCTAATTAAAACCAAGAAAAAATTACACAAAAAAATTATATAAAAAACAAAAAAGAAGCAAGATTTATAGAAAAGATTAGAGATTGAAGCTCTACGTACCACCAAAACTCCTGGATAGTTTCAAAGGTGTAAGCTTTTTTGAGAGAGGAGCCCCAAGCAGCGCCGCTCTGCTTAGATTGGTTGTCGAACCAGAAGGTCCACTTTCTCTCGAGCTTCTGGGGCCCGCTGCTCTTGGTCTCCGCCGCGGCGGCGCTGGTGTCCTCCACGTCGGATAGCGGCGGCGCCGGTGATGTTGCTGCTACTTCTGTCGCCATTGTTGTTGTTACTGTGAAAACGATGAGAGGCTTTTGGTTTTGGAATCAGGTATATATATCAAAACGGGTCGGCAGTTTTAGATCTCATGGACCGGGTCGGGTCTCTTTTCGGAAAATAAAAACAAAACCTCTTTGAACTCTCATTCTCATCTGAGTGTTAAAGCCTAGCTATAATTAGTACAGTGTTATAAAGTAAAGGAAAGAAAACATATAGAGAATAATTGAGAGGAGGTAAAAATCCGCTTATTTATTCTCATTAACCTCTTTATATAGAGATAGAGTTTACATCAGAGTACATAACTATTGAGTAATTACGTGAACAGCCATACAGATTATAATATTTATAACACTCCCCCTTGGATGTCCACTAATGAATGATGAAATTAGACGCGCATAATGTTGTCTCGTTAAAAACCTTGCCAGGTAAGAAAAACCCAGTGGGAGAAAAATAACCTTGGTCGAAGGAGAAAAAGAGTACAATGCGTATATGTTTTAGGTAGCATACTTCTAGATGTTCCCCCTAATGAGAATCTCCCCCTGAACGTTGCAAGCTTCATGCGCCTTAAATAACGGTTTGATTTGTCGATCATTAAATTAAGACCATGCGTGTTTTGCATATAGGGGCTCATCATGAAATTTCAAAACTGCAAAGTTAAAGTAATAACAATAGAGCTAGACAATTATAAATAGGTCTTACCTCATTAAGTTGTATGACCTAATTCATACACTAAGTAATAGCTAATCAACATAAGCTAATTGACATTAAAGCACTGAAACATCATCATGGTGTATCCAGCTATACACATCAATATCTTTGTGTAGTGATACGTCTCATATAAGCTCTACAAGAGCTCTGAGTAATTCATAACTTCCCAAGAGTTAGAATATGTAGCAACATATTCGAATTCGATTGTGTAGTCCGATCATAATACTCATTGAGGTAATTTCGATCACTTTAGCTATAACGGAATGAGTATATGTGAGTTAACTTTAGACTATTTGATTCCATGAATTAGCTTCAAGCTCTCTCAAGTATTCATAGATCGAATTACATTAGAATCATTCATGTACTTGAATCTTTTAAAGATTTGACAAGCGATACGCTTGTAATGACACTTCACTTCTGGGAATTTGGTTTATCAATGTGTCTTTAAAGGCCCTCGTAATATACGATGACAACATGACATAAGTCTCTCGTCCATGTAACAGTTACATGTAACACCGTACTTATAGAAAAGTATCATTTGTATAAGGGAAGATTCATAATCTCATGTCCTTTGTAGACATTGCACCATAATGATATATTTTCACTGTGAAAAATACTCTTTTGTATCTATAAGGTTAAAGGTCAAAGTATCCTATCACGTTTCAAATATTTAGTTTCATTGGAATTGCCTCTTTCCAATTTGGCCAATAATATACTTTGTCGACATGCATAATGAAACATGGCATAGCATCGATTAATACAGTCCTTAATGGTTTTTTGTAGCTACCATTTCTAAATTGTCATAGATGATCATCATTTATAGATCTCACACATTCTTATATGCATGCATTTGTTATATTGGGTACCGATGCCATTTCTAGGGCAAATATTGTCACTTCTAGGACAAATATTATCTAACGAATGTGGATCTTTTACTTGTAATATCATGTAGATCATTAGATGACCTTTATAATTAATCTTCCATTTTCAGGAGCTTAAAACTTTAGACCTAGTGAATACATTTCACTCAAATTCACGCCGTTATTCAAATGACAGTAGTCTCATTCTCCCCCTAACGGCGAGAAGACTGTCATATTATGACCATGCGCTAATACGCGTTTAAAGCTCTATCACTTTCTTTTGAGTGAGATGTTCATTGGCTGGTGGCGAACCAAAACCAAGTTTGAGGTCAAGAACATTAAATTCACGTGTTAACGAAGATACTATTCTCTAATGGCGTACCTACAACCTTTGTATGTGTAGCCGTATTAGGAACTCTAAGATTGTATCATGACATTCTCTCAGGAGAACCATGTCACATGGATACACATGCATCCCGCAAATCAAATGGGGTATAGACTATTTGAGTTAATATGGATAGTCTCATAGACTTTAATCCAAGTAGAAAACAATAAATCTAGCATATACTTTTTTCACAATCTTTTATCAAATCACTAATTGATGACACATATCTCAATATCAAAATGAGGTGGCGGTTAAACAACTCACACCAACTTACATTGTTCTTCAGGAACAATCTTTCTCCCCCTCACGACAAGAGGAGTGGCTTATTGAGATGACAACTCAAAAATATGCGGCATATAGACTAGTGGTCATCAAAACTTGTAACTTTTTCAAGACAACACTCTAGGTAAATTATAACTTAGTTAGTCATGCCCGGTTTCAATGAACTTCAGGTTCATGATATTATATGTCTCGAGTTATTGTAGTAATTTAACACGGTATGTGCTCTTCTGGAGTCATCAATGCTCTTCTAGAGCCATCAATGATACGTGTAATCAAAGGTTTAGATTTGAAATTTACTATTAGAACTTCGGGTTCTGCAGTACAATATTTTGAATCTCCTGGTCCAAAAATATTGAACTCGAAATTCATATGATCGAGATGTAGGGCAGTTGGTCTGAATGAATAACAATAAAATTTAAACAATAAGTACAATAATGAGATTGCATAACAAAGTAAGAAAACTGTAAAGAGCAAAAAGTAAATAAATTGTACACATGAAACTTCTGGTTCCATTAATTAATAAAATACACAAATCTTTAGGTCTGGTTAACTTTATCAAATATGATAATTTTGATTTCCCGATATTCTCTAGATACACAAGAGTATAATTAATATCATGTAAGATGAGGAACTTCCGGTCCTCAAATGATTAGGGATCAAGTTTCGATTATTGTGTAACTATGAGGGAACTTCTGGCCCTTGATAATTGCATAAGGTTTGATAAACTTCATATTGCAATTCTGATATTACTCTTAAGGAACTTAAATCCCTCCATTGTTCGATCAAGAGACTTCCAGTCTCGATCTGTGATAACATAATTCACAACTAGATGTAAACTTACTCCATCAAATTGAAATATATCATGAAATGTATTAGATCGAGATAGTTAAATTAATAAATACATACCTAGATTGAAAAGTCCATATTAGCATGACAATCAATCACGCTAACGAGTGTTATCCGTTAGATAAGGATTGAGGCTTGATCGATGTTTGATTGCCATGTGGGAATTGATAATCACATACAAAATAACAAAATTGATACGATTAGTCACGTTGAATCATATGTATTTAATTTAATTCACCATAAATAATAAGTAATAAATAGTGTTATTGTAAAATAGTCCTATATTAAACAACAATTACTTTTCAATTTACTATTTAATTTTCATAAAACAGTAAAAAGTAAACCTGTAAACAGTAAACTGTAAGGCCAAATCATCACATGGTAATTTTGTGAAATTACCTTTGTAAAATATCTGATTTACCAGAAAGGGTAAAACCCCTTTGTTTCTGGGTCGGATCCGGGTCGACAGTTTTGATCAGGGTCGAGGAAGAGTCGCACGTCGTCGACGCCGGGAGAAGGCGGGGCTGTGTTGCCGTATTGAAAGGCGCGGGTCTGGATTCGTAAGGAGCTTCAGCAGGCTGGGTTCACTGCCAGTGGATGGGCTTGAAGGAGATCCGGATCGTCGACGTTCAAGGTTGGAGCGGGGTGGCGCGTCGGATCAAGTTCGGGTCGGTGGGTGAAGATCCGGTCGGTGCCGAGGCGCTATTGTGCGTGCGTGGAGGGGGGCCGGCGAACGGACTTGGTCGCCAGTGGGTTCGATGTGGTGGGAGAGAGCGGGTCAGAGTTGGGTGGGGCTAGGTCAACGGCGGCCGGAAAAATATGCTACGGTGTTATGTTTTGTTTCTTTTTCTTTGGCTTATCAGATTCAAAGGTAAAAAGTAAAGTGCTGATAACGTGTTATAAAGTAAAGAAAAAAAAACACAAAGAGAATAGTTGAGAGGAGGTAAAAAGTCCGCTCATTCATTCTCATTAGCCTCTTTATATAGAGGTAGAGTTTACATCAGAGTACATAACTAATGAGTAATTACGTGGACAGCCACATAGATTATAATATTTATAACATACAGTAGTTTTTAAACACCTACTAGTATTAGCTTGATATTGATCCATTTTCTTTTCATGTATAACACTATAACAACAAAATTACATAACAGAATCATGAAAACAGTTTGGATTTAATTTAGGGTGCTGCTATTAACACACCCTCTTTTGCTATTAACACACCTCTAACCCACTTTTGTTTACAAACTACCCAAATTACGCTCATTTAAATTTCTTTTCTGTTTTTATTTTAAACAACTACATTATCTTCAAATTCTTATCTCATTTGTACAGTAAATCTATTCACACACCCATCATTAATACATTTAATCAATTCTCTTACAATAAATCTAGCTAAAGCTATTATTGTAGTATTGCAGCCCTAACTGCCGATCAAATGCTAATATTTGTACATTACTGCATATTATTTGTAATCTCAAATTTGAGGAATAATTTGAACAACAACCCTGGTAAAAAAAAAACAAAAACCCTTGCTTCTCTCACATTAAAGCAACCTGGTCCATAAATCTGAATTCTAAAATCACTAATTTAATGCCACAAAGATCATCTTAAACCACAACTGCTATTAATCAAAAAGCATGAACGATCAAGTAAGATTTAAGACAATTGGAGTACCGAATCTGTTACACTACAAAAACATTGTCATCAATCTAAATAAGAAGCTGGACATATCCCATCATGTATCAAAATTGCTCATGTACTGATATAACATATTCTGCCACCACTCTAGCTTGTCAGAGTCTACGTTGATTCACCATCCCGGTTGGTTACCTGTTCAATAATAGTTAAAGTGTCAAGGATTTTTGGTAATATGAATGGAGACATCAAAGAAATACAAGCATAACATCTCAATGAAATAACTATTATATAGTTGCAAAAGTAGCTGCTAATAAGATCATAATTATTGTGCAAGAGTTGTAGACATCTCTAATATTCAGTAAAGTTAGGTGGCTAAAAGAATCAATTATATAAACAAAACTTACATTAGGAACTTTACTTAGGCATGATTTGTAGGACCAAAGGAAGCCCAAGCAGCTTTGTTTTTAAGTGGACATCTACGAGCATTATGACCGCCAAGACGACAACGACCACATTTTCAAGACTTTTCCTGAATTATCTCAAAACCTGAAGGATCACGCTTTGTAGAGTTGGATTCTTTTTTGTTTTTTGATCCTAATGGACGACCTTTATGAGGTTGAACATTAGGCTCCAGTAGTAATGGAAGAGGAGCACCAAGAAAATGAGCCTGTTTCCTTTTAGTATTGTCTTTTTGAGTAAGAGGCATTGTTTCATACTTGGACTTAAATTCAGATAAAAGAACATCTATCTCATCTCCATCATCCAAGCTTGCACCATGATCAAATGATCTTGCATCAATCCTCCATTGGTCATGGATGCTGTTCAATTGCAATGCTTTAAAACCCGTCTCCCTAATCATATGTGCACAAGGAGGACCCATTGTTCTGTAAAAGTGACCCTTGCATTGAGATGAAAGGTTGCTAGACTTTGCCAATTCATATTGCTTATACAGCTGATCAAGTGCAAATATAGATATATGAGTAATGAGTTCTATGAAGAAAGGATTACCAACTTTATGTGGATGTCGAATCTTCTCACTAGAAAGTTGAGCTTTGATCTCATGAAACTGATTTTCAATGGCAAGACAAATCCTTTCCTTTACCTCACCAAGACCTCCACTTGAAACTTGAAGATATCTCTTTATATTTGAATGTGCACCTTCACCTCTTGATGTAGCACGACCTTTCCTGTCCATGCAACTACAAATTTTTCTTTCAATGGAAGCCAAGTACCTTTGATATAATTAAGAATAGCTACATTCTGCTGATACCCCACTTCAAAATTAATCCAAGCTTCATTAAAGGATGCTTCATCATGAGAGTTAATCAAAGTAGACCATATAGACATGAAAGCAACCCAAGCAGCTTCTTCTGGTAAATGACGCTTACAGTTTGTAGCTAAATTTTTCTCAATATGCCACACACATAAAATATTGGCAGTTCTTGGGAAGACAATATTGATAGCATTCATCAATGCCAATTCCCTATCAGATACGATCACCAATGGATTCACATCAACTCCCAATATTTTGCTAAACATTGTTAAAGCCCACATGTAGTCCTCTTCTTCCTCTTTTTTGCATGAATACAAAGCAAGAATAGAAAGATGTATTGAAGCTTGTGACTCCCACAATGTCTAGTAATGGCATCTTGTACTTGTTAGTCTTGTATGTACAGTCCATCACAAAGACATTTGTATAGCTCTTAGTCAAAGCAATGGAAAGTGGATGAGCAAACATCAAATGAGTCAACCGACCATCTTGATCATACTCAATGTTATAGCAGAAACCAGCTTGACCGAGTTCTTCCAATAAGGCTTGAATAATCGTACGACCTGCTAAATACTCTTTCATAATTCTATGCTTTTCATTATAGATGTTTTTGGCTATTGCTTGCAAATATGGATTACTTTGTCGAAGTGAAGACATTATTTGGCGTGGTGATACGCCAGCCTTGCTCATTTCTTTAATCTTTAGGATTTCCTCTTTTGAAAACCGACGAGAGTAAGGATGCCCAGACATATCTCTTGAAGGTTCATGGTTATGTGTTGAATTTTTTATATCTACCTTCCAAAAACCTTCAGGTTTTCTTCTCCCCACAATTTCAAAAGGGCAGTTGATTAGGCGGGATGATGTCTTCCTTTTCCTCTTCTCTAGTGGAACCATCCTAGTGTCTCGGTAATTACCACCTCTATCACAACCAACGAACACACTCTTATCAAGTTTTGATCTTCTTATAACAGTTACAAACCCTTCCATGGATGCAATTTTATGAACAGCAGCAAGAAGATCATCTCGATTATTAAAATTTACTTCCAACAAAGAACTCATTTTGTTTACTTCATTAATCTCTACTTGACTTCCTAAAACACCAAAATATAAAGCCATTCATAAATAAAGTCACCAAAATAATATAAAGGTAATGCAAATTAAACAATGTTAACAAGCCATCTTTATCTCCCAAGGTGAGTAGAAATATAAAGGTACCACAAATAAACAATGTAGTTACGAATCAAAGGCAAAGCCATAATGATGCTTCACTAGTAAAGGCTTAACATGGATCTATGGTATGTTTATTGAAGGTCTACGATATGTTTATTGAAGGTTTATTGGGTTTTAGTTATTTTAGTTTGATATAGAATGAGAAACGGGATAAAGAAAAAAAACTATGTCAATTATACTTAGCCGGAATAGAACACCCTAAGACTTTTCTAATCAAAAGGCTATATATACAAACAAAAGTTGGGTATCAACAATTCCAATACAGCTTGAAGCAATCAAATAACCAAAATAAGCAACGCATAACAATTTCAATATTATCAATCAACTCAAGTCAATAAAATGAGTAAGACTGAAATATCTGAGTGATATATATATATATATATATATATATATTGAAATACACCAAAACCAAATATACATAATCATATCGTTTAGAATCTTACCAGGAACGATTGATTTAAGGGGGTTCGAATGTTCACTAAAGTCTTGATCTTCTGCTGTGTCTTCATTGCAAATCACAGATATAACTTCCTCCAAAGATGGGTCTAAATCTGCTTCTTCTTCTTCCATGATTGCTTCGAAGTCTTCTTCCATGATTGCTTCGAAGTCTTCTTCCATGATTGCTTCGAAGTCTTCTTCCATGATTGCTTTGAAGTTGATAGATTTCGACGGAGAGGAATGACAGGTCTGCGCAAAGTGGGTTTTGATTTAGGGTGAAGTAGATGAGTTTTGACGGAAGAATGAGTCTTTATGCAAGTGGGATTAGGATTTGAAGATAATGTAGTTGTTAAAAATAAAAACAGAAAAGAAATTTAAATGAGGGTAATTTGGGTAGTTTGTAAACAAAAGTGGGTCAGGGTGTGCCAATAGCAAAAGAGGGTGTATTAACAGCAGCACTCTTAATTTAATCCATTTGAAAGAAGAATATTGTAGGGGACTGTGCGGAACCTAGGCTGCTTATGATATGGTGATGGGAGCTATCCTGGACCTCCTCATGAGGCGGTGGCAGCAATGGAAGCTACGTACCCCTCTACCTACCATAAGACATGTGATCTATAGCAAACTGAAGCCATGTATGATTATTTTTTAAAAGATAGGTTTTACACGTTTACGTGTTATGATACTGTTTAAGCTAGTAGTATGTCATTTTCTCAAATCAGATGCATTTCTCAAATCGTGTATGATGTCGGCCCTATGATTAACGTACCAACTCACAAACACCATGCATATATTATAGGATTAAATTCAGTTTAACCCCTTGAACTTTAGGACTAAAATTTAGTCCCTGACTTTTTGTTTTAATCACGTTTGTCCTTGTACTCTCAAACATCATCAACTAAGTCCAAAATTTTAATATGGCTCCAAAAATAATATCTGTCACACCCCAATTTTCGAATGAAATTTTCAAAAATTTTGGCATGATATAACTTAAAATATTACAATCTCAAACCTGTTCCAACAACAACAACAACAACAACAACATCCCACAACTAAAACTCAATCGTAGAAAAGTAAATATCTTACAACCCATCACTGAGTTAAATATTACATTTCTTTGTTTACATAAACTTGCAATTCAAGAATATGAAAACCATCTCATAAGTTTAATATTATCTACTCAGTTAACAAAACTATACATAGTACAGCAAAACCAAAAAGGATCCTGCCACTACGCCACCGTCTCAACCCTGTTGGTCCTCACCTGCAGATCTAACTCATACACCAAGAATTAGTGCACCGGGATTGTAAATTAACAAACCCGGTAAGCTAAAAAGCTCGTATGAGTAAACTCAAATAACACAATATTTCTCACATCTAGAAATTTCACAAAACCAATTTATATCAATGAATATATCCACAATTCCAACACTCTTTCAAATAACATGTACCCATGAGTCTCAGGTATTGATAAATACCTCTCATGACCTACAACAACAAAATTGTGTACCCATGGGTCCCAGATACGATAAGGTATCCCCCATGACGTACACGGACAGACGGACTAGAGCTCTAATTCCTAACCGCAACCAATCACCCGGCCAAAGGCTTGGAACCCGATTTGACTGTCCAATATCAAAACACAAAATGATAAATAGCATCTTAACCGCAACCAATCACCCAACTAAAGGCTTGAAACCCGGTTTGGCTATTTATCCAACACTCATCATAACTCGACATAATTATCAACAACACTAGATCCACAAGTATAACATAACAAAATCAATAAGATTATGATCATATATATGAACTTCTAAAAATACACATAAGGAAATCTTGTTTTATCTTACCTATGAGCCGTTGGCGATCAAGCTCATATATTTTTAAAACCAATAATAGCAAAATACTAAGTTCACATCAAAATCATTATCCTCATCAAATGACATAATTAAACTTGATTCAAAAGTGAACCTTGGTGAGATTTACTCACCTCAATATCCCGCTGCGTTTCCGCAAAACACAAGAGCAAACCAACTCAACAATTTCACAAAACACCTATAATTCCACAATTAAAAACCTTAGTACAAAACACAACAAGGATTAAAATACCCTTAACCTAAAGATTGCCCAAAGAAGGGCAATCCTTCCTCCAAGACCTCCCAAGGTCATCAGACACTCAACAACAAACCAATATTACCTCCAAGAACAACTTCCCAAGTTCCCGACCTAATGAACACCAAGAATAAACTTAGCACCTAAGATGCAAAAAACAAATCAACACTTAGTCTTCACACACAAACAACACACTAGCTAACACAGCAACCAAAGCCTTTACCCTGCCCGGATGCGCTCCCACGCGCCTCCCCCAAACTTTAAAATTTAGAAAAACTCAAAACATGAAACTTGTAGATCGAAGCATAAGGGACACTTTTTGTACCTGAGGTTTCAACCGATTCGGCCGAGATCAGCCGGAAAACACCCCGCAATACCAACCCGAAAAATCAAAATCCACACCTACAAAACCGGCCCCAAAACTTGATTTCTAGATCACCAAAGGGTAGAAACATCTCTAGAAGAGAGAGGAGAGCAAGACTCACCTAAGCTTGGCCAGAATCAGCGTCGAAATCGTCGGTTTTCCGGCGGAACAGCAGCAGCTCTGCCGCTTCGTGGCGGCTTCTAGGCGGCGCGACAGCGAGCAAGATTGCCCCAGCAGTGGAGAGGAGACTCGTGCCGACCCAATGGGACCAGCGGCGTCCAATTTGGTGGCCGGATGAGGGAGAAAATGACTGGAGAAGAAAGAGCTCGGGGAAGCTCGGGAGAGGGAGGAGAGAGAAGAGAAAAAACTGATTTTAGGTTTCCAAATAACTCCCTCCACATTTTTCTACTTATATACTTTCTAAACCCGGAAACTAATTTCCTTAGCCCATAACTTTCTCATACGACATCCGTTTCACGCATGCCACATGTCTACGAACTCGTATCGCCAAACTCTACAACTCCTGTGAAGAAAGTTTTTGCAAATAACTTACGAAAAATAAAGTCAACTTTTTGGTCTTTTAAAAGACAAAACACCTAGAAAGAAAACTCCTGAAACTTCAACTTCGCTCAACCAAAAAGAATTTCCATAAATAATCTTTATTAAATATGAGAATAATACAAGGAAAAATGATATGAAATATGGGGTATTACAATCTACCCCCTTAAAGCAATTTCGCCCCGAAATTCACAAGTACTAACCCAAAAACAACTTGGAGTACTTAGCCCTCATATCCGACTCTAACTCCCAAGAAGCATGACCCTCATCATGGTGACTCCAACACACCTTAACCAATTCGACTTCCTTCCTTCGAAGCTTCTTGGTTGATCTATCCAAGATTCGAACCGGTTCAACAAAGGTTGCATCCGCATTCACCTTCATAGTTCCATAATCAATCACATGTGATGCATCTGGAATATATTTCTTCAACAAGGACACATGAAAAACATTGTGTACCCCGGACATAACAGGAGGTAAGGCAAGCCGGTAAGCCAAATCTCCTACTCTTTCCATAATCTCAAAAGGCCCTACATACCTAGGAGCCAACTTCCCCTTCTTGCCAAATCTCACCACCCCTTTAGTAGGTGATGTTTTGGCCACGATCCTTAGCGCGCGGGCGAGAGATAAATAGCGAACAAAGAGAAGGGGGAGTGTTGCGGGCATGCCACCCCGCGGACGAGGAAAGGGTGATTGTAGTTGGGTCTTGACTTTTGATCAAGCGAAGGGCGTTTCCAGGTGCCACCTCAGATGAGGAATTACGAGTACAAGACGATCGATACTCACGGCGGGACGCGAGCAAAGCAACTATAGGGAAATCAGGGGAAATCGGGGTATAGGGAAATCAGGGCGTTTCCAGATGCCACCTCAAATTTTAATAGAATAATCTTCTCATCAAACCCAACAACTTTCATAACTAGCACTTAGTCCAATTCTAAGGCTAACTAGGGTAATCGAATCAAAACATCCATAAATCCCTAGAACTTTCAATTATACAAACCACCCTAACGAAATAGAATTTAGCCGATTCCTTTTGAGGGATTACTCAACTTGATGAGGGCTACAAGATGAGCCAAAAATCTCGGCCTATGGTGGCCGGTGGACGGAGCTCCGGCGAAGAGGCAATTGGCGTTCCGGCGGGGTTTTCTCCTCTTCGGTGGCACTACCGGCTCGGACACTAGGCCAGGGAGAGAGAGGAGGTGGCGGGGGTCCGAACTGGGCTGGAACGGTGGCCGGTTGTTGGCTGGACGGCTGCATTTGGTGGCTGAGGTTTCCGGTAAGAGAAGGCTCGGGGAGAAAGGGAGAAGGAGGAGGAAGAGAAAGAAAAAGAAAAGAAAAGAAGGGAATGAGCTAGGGCTGTTCCCTCCCCTACCCGGTCCATCACTTATACTCAACACCAAATACCCACTACAAAATTTACCCATTTTTACTAACTCAAAAATTTTACCATTTAATTGATAACTTTTCCATGCTAACTCCGATTTTAACACACAACATGTCTACGAATTCGTAATCACGTCATCTACAACTTTCATGAAGAAAGTTTTCTCAAATTCCAAACGGAAGAAAAAGTCAACTTTAAGGTCCTTAACAGTAAACGGTTATTTAATACGGTAAAAGGCTAAAATAATACCAATGTAAATAACCGAAAAATAACTTAAGGACTGGGGTGTGACATCAGCAGCCTCTCTAGCAGCCCGCTCAGATTTTCGCTTGCGGATGGCAGCCGCTCCTTCGACACTTCTCCATGGATGACAGCTAATTTTTCATGGCTAGCTGCTAATTTTTCTTGCAAATCGTCCCAATTCATTATCGCATTTTTTGCTTCCGATCTCCGATCCCAATGAAGGTAACGTCAGAGACTACCCTGGTTTCCCTATGACGAATCACTTGTACTCCCTGTCCCACTGGGAGTGCCAATGTTTTGGCCACGATCCTCAGCGTGCGGGCGAGAGGTAAATAGCGAACAAAGAGAAGGGGGAGTGTTGCGGACGTGGCACTGCCGCTTAATTATAGACTCCTATGCAGACTGGAATAAAGGATATCCTCATCCCGCGGGGTCCAAAAGCTTGTCTCCATCTCGCGGGCTTTAGAAGGGCTTTTTATATTAAAAGGGCCACAGGGATTGGCCCGAAGCATGTCAAAAACTTATAAGTCTTCAACGATTAACGTGATGCATGCAGACTCTGCCTGTTGCTTCCTCGCGAAGTCTCCTACGCGGGCTAGTTCGCCAGCTCGCCTCGGGTAATTCGCTTGTCACCTACGCGGAGTGTTAATCTCGCCTCACCTGTTTTACTCGGAGTCATCCCGTGAGCGAGATCTTTATCTCGCGCGAAGTCCATTAAGCGCGCGCGCGTAGTACGTTAAGTGCGCGAAGTGCATTCCGTGCGCGGACTGTGTAACTCAGCTCGCGCAGTCCATTTTGCATGCGGACTGTGTAACTCAGTCCACGTAACCTCATTGGCGGGCCATTACTTGTAAACCAAAGAATTTGGTCTCGCCGGTGTGACACAGATCAAGAATTAATTAATATTCACATAGACATTTACTGTCCAGCAAAATATTAATATAGGCGTAAACACATTGGGGTGGATATGTGTTCCAGTTATTTCAGACTTTAGACCTTCTTCAAGGGTCTTAGTCATTATTTAGGCCAATCCCTGTGGCCTCAAAGTTTTCAAAGTTGGTTCGCCATCTTTATGCAACCGTTCGCCGACACCTTTGTTTGCCTGTCATTGGTTCGCACCGGGGGGCAGCGAAGTGCATGGCCTTTTGTTTTCCTTTCATTGGTTCGCACTGGGGGGCAGCGAAGTACATGGCCAAATGTAATTCAATGTTTATCACCAAGTCGGTTTGCCATTGCCAGGAGCTCGCGAAGGGCTATTTTTGGAATTTGGTCAAGGCAAACGTCTGCCAGGAGGTACATCCATTCAAGGCAAATGTAGAAGAAGAGCAGGCGAATGCACGTTAAGTTCAAGTCCAAGTCCAAGTCCAAGGTGACTAGGCGAGCCATACAGCAGCTTCGCTACAATGCCTTGCTCGGTGCTTGGGTTTCAAGGACTATTCACAGGCTTGTTTACTCACACTCATTTTGTATGACCCGAGCCATACCGCAGCATGAACATAAACCTCTTCAGTCATTCTCGACATTTCATGACTTCGAGGCTGGGGGGCAATGTTTACGTCTAAATTAATATTTTACTGGACAGTAAATGTCTATATGAATATTAATTAATTCTTGATCTTTGTCACACCAGCGAGACCAAATTCTTTGGTTTACAAGTAATGGCCCGCCAATGAGGTTACATGGACTGAGTTACACAGTCTGCGTGCAGAATGGACCGCACGAGCTGAGTTACACAGTCCGCGCGCGGCATGCACTTCGCGCACTTAACGTACTTTGCGCGAGATAAAGATCTCGCGCTCGGGATGACTCCGCGTAAAACAGGCGAGGTGAGATTAACACTTCGCGTAGGTGACAAGCGAATTACGCGAGGCGAGCTGGCGAACTAACCTGTGTGGGAGTCTTCGCGAGGAAGCAACAGGCGGAGTCCGCATGCATCACATTAATCGTTGAAGACTTATAAGTTTTTGACATGCTTCGGGCCAATCTCTGTGGCCCTTTTAATATAAAAAGCATTTCTAAAGCCCGCGAGATGGAGACAAGCTTTTGGACCCCGCGGGATGAGGATATCCTTTATTCCAGTTCGCACAGGAGTCTATAATTAAGCGGCAGTGCCCTATGCGGAATTAAGTATGCGAACTGGACATGTGTCACAGGATGGTTGGTTCGCGTGGACGAAGTAGTGCCCTTGTGCTATTAGAGTTTCAGAGTTCGACTTGGATTCTAATCATCTTTCTTCTGCCGCAAGTCGAACCACTATATAAAGAGCTCGAAGGTTTACAGAAAAGGACAACTCTCGTATACAACAAAACAATCAACTACTCAACAAAAGTATACAAACCTTCGACCCAGTCGAACCTCTAATGCTCCCCGGAGCTCTGCCTTCGCTTCCCTGTTGAAGCAACACACACAAACTTATATAACAACTCAGAGACAATCTCTTTACAAAACTGAAACCCAGTTACCCTTCGAGCTACTCGAAAACCCTAACCCTAAGCACGCCGCCGCCTAGGCTTTTCTTAGAGCCCTTTTGGACTCTACCCTGATTTCCCCTGATTTCCCTATAGTTGCTCTGCTCGCGTCCCGCCATGAGTATCGATCGCCTTGTGCTCGTAATTCCTCATCTGAGGTTGCACCTGCAAACCCCCTTCGCCTGATCAGAACTCAAGACCCCGCTACAATCACCATTTCCTCGTCCGCGATGTGGCACGCCCGCAACACTCCGCCTTCTCTTTGTTTGCTATTTACCTCTCGCCCGCGCGCTAAGGATCGTGGCCAAAACATGTGAGACTTTCAAGAACACATGGTCCCCAACATCAAACTCTACTTGCCTCCTCTTCAAGTCGGCATAGCTCTTTTGCATGCTTTACGTCGTTCGGATCCTATCTCGGATAATAGAGACCTTCTCAGTCGTCTCTTGCACAATATCAGGACCCAACAGCTCACTATCACCCACCTCCACCCAACAAATAGGAGATCTACACGGCCTTCCATAGAGTGCCTCATATGGTGCCATGCCGATACTAGAGAGATAACAATTGTTGTAGTCAAACTCAATCAATTGGAGGTGATCCTCCCAACTTCCCTTGAAGTCCATGACACAAGCCCTCAACATATCTTCTAACACCTTATTCACCCGCTCAGTCTGCCCATCAGTCTGAGGGTGAAATGTTGTACTCATGTCTAAGGTAGTACCCATGGCTTTCTGAAATCCACCCCAAAACATTGAAGTGAATCGGGGGTCTCGATCAGAAACAATCGAAGTAGGCACTCCATGAAGTCTCACTATTTCCTTCACATACAACTTACACAAGGCATCAACCATGTCACTCCCCGAACCTTAATTTTTAAGATTATTCTTGTTGTTAAGATTATTTTGTTCACTCACTTTGACGTGAGTAAATATTTTCCCCTGGGCTTTTCCTTCGTTTTTAAATGCCCAGTCTGCAGAGTTCGGGTGGGGTCTAGAAGGAGGCGACGAGGCATAGTCACTCATTTTTCCACTACTGTTCACCAGTAGGTCATCTGTTTAACCCACTAGGATTTCTAGTAGCTTCCACTGTATTGCTTGTAGTAGCTCTGAATACTTTCGGAAAAATATATGTGTTTTATTTTATTTGGTTATTTGGATTAAGTTGAAGAAGTTATATTATTGGTTAAAAGTGTTCTATAATTTTTCCGGGTTAGGGTTGTCCATTTTCAAGGGAGGTTTGCCGAGTCCTTCAGTAAGTTTTCCTTGGAGGTGGTCCCCGCAGGACTCACCTCGGGTTTCAGGGTGAAATTCGGGGCGGGTCCTGACAAACCATGTATGTCATCGACACAGGAAGGAAATGTGCTGACTTCGTCAATCGGTCAACAATGACCCATATCGCATCATGTCTAAGCTTGGACTTGGGCAGTCCAGTCACAAAGTCCATAGAGATCTGCTCCCACTTCCAAGTAGGAATAGGTAATGGCTTCAACATACCTTCAGGCCTCTAATGCTCTGCCTTCACCTGCTGACAAGTGAGGCACTTGGACACATACTCTGCTATATCCTTCTTCATCCCATTCCACCAGAATTGCCTACACAAATCTTTATACATCTTGGTGCTCCCTGGGTGCACCGTATAACGAGACCAATGTGCCTCCCATAGGATCTCCCCTTTGAGATCATTACTATCGGGAACACACAATCTCAATCTATACCTCAAATCACCATCAATTCCAACCGACCACTCTGAAGGCCAAACATCCAACAAATCCACCACTAACTCTGCCAACTTGGCACGTGAGAACTCGTCATGTGCTTGGTCTTGGATGATCTTGGAAATCAAAGTGGGTTGCACAGAGGCGCTTCCAAGGAAGATCCTCTGCTCCCTGCCTGATGGCAGAATGCCAAACTCAGATGCAGTCTCCAACATGAGCCACTCCTGCACCATGATAGAGGTGATTATACCCCTAGGCTTCCTGCTCAATGCATCTGCCACCACATTGGCCTTCCCAAGGTGATACTCCAAAGTGAAGTTGTTTACGCCCAAATTAATATTTTACTGGACAGTAAATGTCTGTGTGAATATTAATTAATTTCCTGGTCCATATCACACCAGCGAGCCCAAATTCTTTGGGTTTACAAGTGATGGCCCGCCAGTGAGACCACGCGAGCTGAATTACAGAGTTCGCGTGTGAATGAGACTTCACGCGAATTACGCAGTTCGCATGCGGAATGGACTTCGCGCGAACTACATAGCTCGCGCGCGGAATGACTTCGCACAGAATTACTAGCTGACTCCACATAGGCGAGGCGAGATTGACACTTCGCGTAGGCGATGCAAGCGGATTACATCGAGGCGAGCTGGCGAACTGGCTCGCGCGGGAGGCTTCGCGAGGAAGGCATAGGCAGAGTCCGCGTGCATCATATTAATCGTTGAAGACTCTCACCAGTTTTTTGACATGCTTTGGGTCAATCCCTTTAGCCCTTATTAATGAAAAAGTCTTCTTTTGGCCTGCGAGCTAAAAAGGCCCGCGAGATAGTTTGAGTCTGTGACACCCCACGGGATAAGGATATTCCTAATTCCAGTTCGCATAGGAGTCTTTAATTGAGCAACGCGAAGGCAATGCCCTATGCGGAATGGAGTGTGCGAACTGGACATGTGTCACAAGTTGTTTGGTCCGCGCGGGTTAGCAGTCTCCTTGTGAGATTAGGGTTTCATAATCCGACTTGAACTATGATTATCTTTCTTCTGCCGCAAGTCGAGCTTCTATATAAGGGGCCTGAAGGCTTACAATCAAAGTTCACAACAATCAAATCTCTCAACAATTACAAAACAATAACTTTCTCAAGTTAAACCCCTTCAAGCCCTTCGAAAACCCTAACCCTAATCGCACCGCCGCCTAGGTTTCTCATAGCCTTCCTGGACTCGCCCTCGATCACCCTTGATTCCCTACAGTTGCTCTGTTCATGTCTTGCCGTGAGTATCGAATTGCCTTGTGCTCATAAATCCTCATCTGAGGTGGCACCTGGAAACCCCCTCCGCCTGATCAGAAGTCAAGATCTCGCACCCCTACTACTCTTTCCTGGTCCACGAGGTGGCACGCCCGCAACATCTCCCTCTTTCTTTGTTCGCTAGTTACCTCTCGCCCGCGCGCTGAGGATCGTGGCCAAAACATTGGCATGCCCAGTGGGACCGGGAGTACAAGTGATTCATTATAGGGAAACCGGAGGAATCGCCATACAGGAAACCTCACCTTTCTAGTCTTAAGCACATATCGCTACGGTACAATCCCCATAACAGCGCGGCTTGTCATTCTCTCACTCAAGAGAAGGTTCTTACTCAGTTTGGTGACCCAGACTTCAGCGAGACTGCCATGGTAGGCTCTCAGCCGACCCAAGACATAGGCTCTGCTCCGTCTATGGAGCAAGTCTTCCAAATGTTGGCGGAGCTCAAGGGCCAGATCCAGGGTTTGACAACCCAGACCTCCGCCACTCAATAAAGCGTTGCTGACCTAACTGAACAGGTCAAGCAAGACAGGGACCTTCTGTAGGCCACCCACGACAAACTCACCACACTCGGTTTGAATTATGGCGACCTTGACTCCAAGTTCACTGAAACCAAAGGCTTGGTCGAAGGTAGCCTTCAACAAATCCGGTCGGATCTGGACCAGAACACGGAGACCGTGAAGCAACATGGAGAGATCTTGTCGCTCACCCGTGCGACAATAGATGAACAGATTCGTCGCTTGGACAACCACAATACCAAGATGCATGACCAGCAGAATGCTTCATTCTTTGGAAGCAAGAACAGTCTGGAAAAACTGGACGAATTCAAGGAGAAATAGGACCGGCTGAACTTACGGGTCCTTGAAGTTGAAGATTGGATGAGGGCGCAAGCACCAAAGAATCTTACCCTAGATCCTACTGGCGCAAGCACAAACGAAGGAGCACCCAAATACATCCCGCCCAACGAACGCACCAGGGGAAATCCTAAGGTCGGGGCTCAAAAGACCCCGCGTGGCTCTGCTGCTCCCTTCAAAGGATTTAACAACCCTCTACGCCAGGGAGCCGGGACACCAGATGACCCGCTTCTAGCCTACTCCAGCCCTGCTCCCAAGAATGTTGGACAGGCCGCCAGTTTCTCTGCATGGCCTAACCATAAGGAATGAGCGGAGTCCGCGCCTGTGACAACAGCCGACTGGCGCCAGCTCATCTCCTCCATCGTCACAGAGCAAACCAGAAAAGGTGATGTTAACTTGCAATATCGCGACCCCTACCCTGATAGTGTGGCGCAATACCCTTTCCCACATGGGTTCAAGAACATCCTTTTCACCACCTTCTCTGGGGAGACAAGGGAGGATGTAGCAACCCATATGGCCCGCTTCAAAGTTTAATGCAGCCAATATGGGAATAATGATATTCTCAAGCTCAAGCTCTTCAGGACTTCTCTGTCCGGAGCTGCATTCAATTTGTATTCCAGGTTGAAGCTAGAATCCATCGCGGACTAGCCTACCATGGAGAGACTGTTCCGGGAAACATATGGCACCATTGAGCTAGAGGTTGTCCTTGATTCCCTTACTCAAATGAGTCAGCAGAGCATGGAGTCAGGAGTCTCCTTCCTCCAATGTTTCAAGATCCAACAGGCCAAGTGTGATTTCCTCCTACCTAAGCAGGAAGCCATTAAGTTGGCTATCTGTGGCCTCGAGCATCGCCAGTGGCTGAAGCACCATGGGGAGCGCTTCACGTCTATGGGCGACCTGATTAACAAGGTCGGCAGTTATGAGCTTATCCTCAATGAAATTGATGAGAAGGCGAATGCCTCCAAAGGGACGTACGTACCAGGCAAAAACAGGACAGTGGGGGCACTAAGCCTTCAATCCCCCACGTTTGATCCTTACTACCAGAGGCAGGAAGAGACTGAGGCCGCATAGGAGTATGATGATGTCAGAGCAGTCGAACTGACTGGGAAACCGTTGGCTCACAAACTGAAGAATCTCAAAATGACTCGCGAGCCAATCACCATTTAGTCTTTTGCATGGACCAAGCCCGAATACAAGTCATACACATATGACGCGAAAAACGCCTATCTTGTCTTTAATGACTTGATCGAGGTGAAGTACGTACGCTTGGATCACAAGATCCCGTCCAAGGAAGAGCTAAAAGACAAGAAGTATTGTAGCTTCCACAACGTCTACAATCACGACACCAAAGACTGTGTCAAGCTCCGGGACCAACTGCAGACCTGGTTGAACTCTGGCGCCTTGAAAATGAAAATGCCGGAGAGCACAGCTTCTCTGGTGGATGTGGACCCCTTCCCAGCCATAGTCGGTATGGTGGAGGTGAACTAGAACGACCAGCCAGAGGAGAACAGCTGCCGCCGCGCGTTGAAGCCAAGCTAGCGGAGAGTTACCTTGGACTTGTCTAAACATCCAGAGGACAATCCGCGCCGAGCACCCAAGAGAGACCGCGAGGAATGCAATGATGACACATTTCAGCCATCTCGCCGGTACACCTACAACGTCAACCTCGCGCACAAGGTTTTAGACGATCTTATTGATGGTGGACTTGTCACGGTGGCGAGGGCCTTGCCCTATGTTGAATACAAGGAAGGCCGCATACACTACAAGTTCCATGATAGATGGGGACACAGAACTCGCGATTGCTACCAGCTTCGTGAGCAAGTCCAAGACTGGCTAGACCTCAACTACAACTGCTGACATCGCCTGGCCTCGCATCGGCCAGCGCGCGATAACATTGGACCTATCTCCAAACGTGGGACCGCGTGAACCACCAAGTTGAAACCGTAAGAGACCGGCGAATGACTATACCGTGCTGGAGAACCGAAATGGGAACCACTACCCGGCAAGGTAGTTAGTCGCCAAACTGCAGCCTGATCAACCTTCAAGAAAAGATAAGGGCAAGGCCATCATGCGGGACGATACACCGTCCCCCGCTGAAAACTATCAACCCATGAGTCCCAAGACTCGCGAAGAGCTGGAACAGAGGATCAAGCGCCTCAAGACCTTCGTCCAATCACACTGGACCGAAGAAGTACCTTCGTCTCCAGCTTCAAGCGAGATGGACATATCAGACTCTGGCAGCGAGCACCAAGACAACGAGGCTTCAAGCCCTCAGCAAGGTATCTTAACCGACCTCTACATTTCCCCGACGTCCAAATCAGCGATCAAAGAAGGGATATGATACACGCAGCAAGGGAGTAGGCCAGTTACCATTAGCAGATCCAGGAAGCGGAAGCTACAGAAGAAGTATGGCAGCATCCTGCGTGCCTTGCGAGCTGCCGATGATGGCATCATCCGACCCTCGCAGCTTGCGAGCTGCCGATGATGGCATCATCCGACCCTCGCAGCTTGCGCAGACACCTCAGAGGATATGGAGAGAAGCCGAAGGCCTGCACGCTCTACTCTAAAAGGCCACCTGTCACGCCTCCACGAGTGTGTGCGCAGGTAGCAGACGACCCCGATCCAAAGGCAAATGTCTTTTGTCGCCTCACGGTACCACCAAAACAGAATCCGCGCCCTACCAGGAACAGACCAACTCTAGAGCCAGAAAGGAGAAGGGACCCGCTTCCTCCACCAAGGCGTAGGTAGTCGCCGGAGGCTGAAAGAAGAAAGGAACCCCCTTCCCTAGTAAAGCGAAGACTGTTCGCCACCTTAGAACCTGAGCCAAGGCGCAAGTCGCCTCGGCTATCACGGCCCTAAGAGCCTCTTCGCCAGGAACCTTAGGCAAAGAGGGAACCACCGCGACCATGTCGGCCCCGGCCACAATCCACACATGAGCCTCAAGTCTCACTCCCTCCTCCGTCGAAGGCAAATGACAACGCCAAGGTCTCTCTGGCCGCGGATAAGTAGCCAACTGAGGACAAGCAGCCCTCGACCAAACTTGTGTGGCGACCACGGCAGCTAGAGACTAACGCATCGCCAGGTGCCGAAAGTAGTACCTCCAGCCCTAACCTCGCCGAGCTTATGGCCCAGTGTTTCTGAGAAAATTCGCTGAACGAGGAGGCTCATTCCAAGTCCCGCATTGACTTGGGAGAGGACCTCGCAGAAGGGCAAGGAGAATCATTCACCTGCAACATGGTTGAAGTATCTGCCTGGCCTGAGGACGAAGTCAACCCAATAGAGAGTGCATTCGCTGTGCTTGAAGGAGAACACGGGAGCATTGAGACTCCACTAATCCCAGTCCACGAGCAATTCTCCTTTCAAGTCGGGATAGTGTTTTTCATATCTGAAAGTTATGCTCTCCCACCAAACACAACAATAATATGAGAAATCCCGATCAATATTGTTGTTTTTCAAGTCATTCAAATCTTCATCCAAAGTCCTAGATATAGCTTGTACGAAAAGAATTGCATCAAAACTTACACGAGATTATGAGTGTTGTTAATCTATTTATTTTTCCTTCTCTTCGAATATAACACGTACATTTATTGAGTATCTCATGTTGGTTAAGAGCATATGCAGCGGTTCCCCTCCATCACACCAAAATACATGATATTTGGTGGTTTGATGCCAAGAAATAATGCAGCAGGAAAAAATTGGAACCAAATGCAAGGGTGAGACCCAGTCCACTTCATCAGAAAATTAGAGACGTAAGCAAATGTTGTTTGCCGGTGTGATGGCCATCAACTGGCGGGACCCACGCACATGGGCTCCTGCCAACAGCTTTTCTTTTTTTTTTTTTTTAAATCTGGCGCGTGTGTTACCCGCGCCTTTATAAAAAAATGACATCCATCATCTCAGCGTCCTCTTAACTATGTTGTTGCCTCTGCTTCAACAATTTACGAAAAAAACTCATCGTAATGACGAGGAAATGTGGCGACGTAATTGAGGGAATGTGTTTTTAAAGATTTGTAACTGAGCTGTGAAGATTGTGTGAGTAGAGAGGGTGATGAAGCTTATTTATGGTCAATTTCAGATTATACAACTTGTAGATCATGTTACGTGTCGAATCGTCATTCGTCGAAAACCCTATCGAAAATCTTATTGAAAATCCAATGACATTATTTGGCCGACAAACACACACGTGTCACTTTTTTGTTGATCGGAAATCCTATAACATTATTTGGGTGATCACAACATCTGACAATGTCACGTGTCGTCTGGTGATTGATTGATTATCATATATGAAATCCAAAAAATAAAAGATTCAATTTAATTGATGGTTTGACGGAGTTAATGGGTGCATATGCTCTAATATATGGATTTTGTTTCAACATATCAATTAATTAAATGAAACAGAAGGAGGAGCTGAGCCAGATAGGAATAGCCAAATGTAGGAAGGATGTGAGACCTGAGTTGCATGCAACTCTTGCAGAAGCCACGACTGGCCTCCTAATTCATGTGTTGCTTGCATTGCCCGCCACGCCAAGTAGCTTAGTCATCTCCACTCTCTCTTTTCCCAT
Source organism: Fragaria x ananassa (assembly GCA_034370585.1). NCBI lineage: Eukaryota > Viridiplantae > Streptophyta > Magnoliopsida > Rosales > Rosaceae > Fragaria > Fragaria x ananassa. The sequence continues at coordinate 4,394,801 of CP139762.1, read as the reverse complement.
TCTTTTTTTTTTTTTTGGATTAACTTTGGTGCCAGTTCTTCTTCTCGCACTTTCCCCAACCCCACCATTCTATATAAACCATACACCCTCCAAACCACGTCGATTATATGCAAATATACAGAGGAAGAAGAAAGACTCGTAGAAGAAAATATCAATCACCATAGTTATGGCTACTCAGTTGATGGAGAATGAAGCATTGGGAACATCAGCAAAATATGCACCAGTCACTTATGAGAGGAGGGTCAGAGGGGACTTGGAAACCACGTACTTCCAAAACCATGCAAGTCTTTTAGTCAATTCAGTTGCTCTCTTTGTAATAAGCTTGATTGTTCTTCTGGTTCTATCTGTTTCCAGACAACATGATCTAATGGAAAATTAAAGCCTAGCTAGTTGATTTCCATTGCTTAACTAGTATGAAAATAAATCCTGAGAGGCTTAATTTCAAGTATTGTAGTTTAGGATTACGAACAGATAGCTCAAATTAAAGCAAACAAATTTCATTCTTGTTACTAGATCTAGTTACTCATACCATGATACAACTTGTTACCTTCTCTTATATTCAAGCAAGTTCTTTGTTTCTCCTCAGTTTTCACCAAGTTCATATATGACCATCTATATATGCGGGAGCTAGCCTAGATTATTGCTCCCATTTCCACACAAGAAAGGCCTAGATTATTGCTCTAATTTGTTGAATTTTTTCTGTGTTTAACAAAGAAATCTAGTGTCAGATGGCTCATTGTTCCTGACATCAATTATGCTATTGGGAACATATGACATGAGAAAATTTGTTTATCCACCTTCACTATACTAATTCATTTCTTTCTTCTTCGGTACACTCCCATCAGATCTTCCGAGAGCCCTGGCTGCTCCAGACACAAACCATCCCATGGGAACACCTGGACATCACAGCCGCAACGTGAGTGTTCTTCAGCAACATGTTGCATTTTTTGACCAGGACGAAAATGGGATTGTCTACCCATGGGAAACTTTTGTTGGTAATTATCTGCATCACGTTTTTATCTCTTGTACCAACAGGACCTTTACTATAGTCAATTTATATTGTTAGTTTCAATTAATTGCCAGGATGCCGAGCTCTTGGCTTCAACACAATCGCATCTCTTATCCTGGCTGTTATCATCAATGGGGCACTGAGTTACCCTACTCTTTTAGGCCTCTTCTAGAGATTGTATTCTTTATTTTACATTTCTCCATAGCGTTTTTGGTTCTTCATGTTACTATGAGAGAGTCTAAATTTTACAGGATTGCAAGTAAGCTGGAATGGGGACTTCTGTACGTTCTTGCAAGGGATGAGGAGGGCTTCCTATCTAAAGAAGCTGTGAGACGCTGCTTCGATGGAAGCTTATTCGAGTATATTGCCAAGATGAATGCAAGAGCTGAAGCTAAGATGGCCTAAAGAATATATTGCACTACTTGAGTTTATGTATATATTTCTGTGTTTTGGGGATGTTAGAGCTGTAATAAATCGAGGTCTTTCAGCACATAATGCTGATGACCATCAGTTCATGTTTCATCAATATAGAAGACCAGTACTTCTAGTTTCAAACAACGGCAGTAGACAAATGTAAATTTTCATTTTTTTTTTCACTTCAAGGAAATTGAAACTGGATCAACATTACAAATGGAGGAAGAAATAACTAAATTCTGGAAGGTTCCTCAAGACACATAGTACATCGGGTTTGGAAGTTTGAATTTTGGAAGCCCCTCAATGATGATATATTAGTCTCCCAATATACCCCAAATTCTGTATCCATCTCCCATCAATTGTTTCCTCACATCAGCTTTGAAATCTTGCACCCCTCTTACTTCATCGTTAGGACCCCTGTACCCAAAAGAAAGAAAATCAAGCACAGGATTAATTGACCCATCTGTGTTGTAACACAATCATGTACTCCTGTTGGTGCTGTCTCTAAGTCTCTTACGAATGCTCATGTCATGTGTCTACAGAATGCTCTTGTGTCCGAACGCGAGCTCGTTTGCAGTCTCGTCGTGGAAAAAATCGGGGCTGATCGAATGATTATTCACCGATCACTTGAGTAATCTTACTGTTGATCAAACTTAACGGGTCTGTCATGATCAAACTCATATCGTAAGTACATCAGTTATCGGGACATGTCGATTTAAAAGACGTTTTCTTTTTCAATCATTAAAGAGTTGAACATGAAATATTTCCTTGCATCTCTCATCGAAATACACGTATTCAACTAACCCTCTAATCGGAATCTATCGGAATCTGTCGTCGGACTTGTCGCTGAAGCTATCATGCCGCGGATGCCGATCGACTTCTGATTTGTACGGAGTATAGGTTGAGTGTACAATCTTTTTTTCTCTTCGCAAATCAAATTTCATTACCCAGGAATATAGGATTTAAACGGAACGGAAAACAATGAAGAAAATAAAGGATCGTGTCCAACTCTAATCCCAGTCTAAAACAAAGTAAAGGGCTGATCATCAAAGTTCATAGCATAATATTGTAAAGGGATGGACATACTTGTTGGTCATGATCCAACCAAATTATAAAATTAAGGTAAACCCAGAAATCAGTCAATAAAAACATGACAACATGCAGCAAAATGGTCCGAATGAATAGTTAAATACCATTCCTTCTAAACTCTTATCGGCTCCCCTCATCCCTTTGCATCTCTCATTTTGCAGCTTTAATACTGTTTTCACTTTCTCATTAGCCTTACCAACCACTTCAATACAAAGTTAAAAACAACAGAAACATAGCAAGGGTGAATATCTGTTTTGGAGAACACATAATCCTGCTCTTGCTAGTACAACAGAGTCTACAAGAGAGGAGAATTGGCTGAAAAAAAAAAAAAGCCTTGAAAGGTGGTTGTGGTTTCTCTGATCAGGTTTAACAGCATAAGGTGAAAACGTAGCAGATTGATCTATAAGCTATTTGGCCTATAATATCTCATACAAAACTAAGAGCGGACAGCTTAGGCGCAGATAAATTCACTCTGTAGTATCTCATTCATAACCACTCGGACACTCATCATTTTAGCCTAAATAACTCATGGATATCATGATATAATGCCCTATTTCAGCAGTGCGCGTGGCACACCCAAAATAAAAACGACAGACAAACCAACCATCCATTAACTTAATGCAATATGCAAGAAATAAAACTTGGACATCAAAAGCCACACATTCTTCTAAAGAACCTCAGTTAACAGCTTAGGGCAACTCCAACAATAGTCTTGGATTTAGAGTCCTATATCAATTATAAGACCTCTTCCTTGCACTATTTATTTAGGACTCATTTTCTCATCTTCAACAATGAGTCATATATGAGGTCTAATATTCATTTTTGTTGATTAAAATAAGTTATAAGTGGTATATTTATATTAAATAATATGTTAATTAATAACCTTATTAAGTTAATTAAAGTTCACAACTTTTTTTTTGAGGTAAAAAAGAGTTTTATAATGAGGTAAAACTGCTGGCCCTATTTTTTTTTTCTTGACCGTTGGACCTCGCAGAGTAGAAACCGTCCATTTCAAATTCAGGGGCTTCATCAGAGCCGTTTGTTCTCGGACCGTTGGAGCTGCACAACGCGAGACCGCCGCACGTGACTAGGGCCCAGCTGCGCAGAGAGGCGATGATTGTTTTCTGTAGCGCGCGTTACGCGCGTCGTCCATTTACACAGAGCTGGAGCGCGCGTTCTTCTCCCTCGATGTGTCGAGCGCGTGGCTTCTCTTTCTCCTCTGGCCCAGCCCAAAATCAAGTTCGATCCTGGTCCTGGAATTGTCCCAAATATAGGACTGAAAATAGGACTTGGTCCTGTATTTCCAAAACCAAAACCCCAAGTTTTGGCCTGTTGGAGATGAAAAATGCATATATAAGACTAAAACCCAGTTTTAGGCCCTCTGTTGGAGTTGCCTTTAGGCACAGATCAATTCACTCTGTAGTATGTCATTCATAATCAAAAGTTAACAACTTGGACACTCGTCAATTTAGCCTAAAGAATTCATGGATATAATGTCATATTTCAGCAGAATGACAAACCAACCAACCATCCATTAACATAATGCGATATTCATAAAATAAAACTATGACATTCAAAAGCCAAATAGTCACTTACTCGATTCACACAGAGATAAAGACTTGTACCTTCTCATTTTGTCAATTACCCAAAAGTTAGAATTAGGCCACAAAATCCAATGCCCAATTTTCTTCTAATAGTCTAATGCCAATCACCCTAATCCTTGTTCTAAAGTTAAAATCATCAACATTGTTTTCTTGAGTCATATTCTTCACTGGCAAACTAACCTCACTGTTGCCTACCCAAAGAGCCCTCGCCCCTTGCTCTCAAATAGCTGCAGAAGAAAAGCCATCAATCGATTAATCGTAAATTACAAACAAAATGTACCAAAAATAAAGAATTCCAAAGAATATTCCGTTACTTTAGAGTCTTGAGCAACACAACAGCAGAGACAACTGAAATTCCCAGATCCAGTGCCATCCAGAAACGGTCTTCGCCGGTGCTGCGTCGAACGCCCTCATCATCTTGCTTTGAGCTCCATTTCCGACTGGGGACGGTCAAATCTGATGTTTGAGACCTCAAACTTTTGGAGCACCAAATTGGCAACATCAGTGTACTCCAGAATCACAAGTCCTCTCGCCTCTTCACGAAGCTCGTTGATGCAGTTCATCAGATTCACGGTCTTGGTTCTCAGAGCTTCGATTTGCTCACCCATGCCTTTGGAGTGTGGAAGACGATGATGGTAAAATTTTGGGCAGGTAAGTGTATAAACAGAGATACGACACGCTTTTGCAGCTGACCTATTTCGTTACCTTCTTCTTTCTTTCTTATTTTTGCAAACTCTTGTCTTAAATAATCGTGTTATACTATACCCTCAGTGATTTTTTGTCTAGCACAATACCATTATACCAGTTTCAGTTTCAGTTTCAGTTTCAGTGTCTAGTCAAATTTAAAAACCTCTAGTTTTATTAGAATCAGCTCCCAATGGTCGTCATTTTGGCTAATTTGGAGCAACGTCCGTAGATATTTGAGCGACTGTTGTGTCTAGAGAGACTATATTTTTGCGCCACAGTACGATTGACGCGTGGAGAATTGAGCGACGCTTATGTAGCAGCCGCACCAACATGATGGCTTTTGAGTTTTGAATTGAAGCATGCTCTGTCCACAATCAAATTTAAAAACATAAGCAATCCACTCTCCAGCAACTTTACGGATTGAGCCATACATGAGGAAGTGGCCAAGTGGGGACTGGCCGACTGGGGCTCCCGGATCCGGACGACAGACGCAGTGGTGTGAGTTGTGTCTGTGAAATTGGGATGACAGAGACTATAGACGGGGAAGCAAGTAACAACATCCAAATGACGTCGTTTCATGTTTGTTTTTTTATACACGAGATACAGTATTTTTTTTTTTTTAGGGAAAATAGAGTTGAGCTCTTTTGATTTTAAACCATACTACCGTACTAGATCAAGATAGAAGAGTATCTGAAAACAAACTTCATGTTACAATGTAATGCATATAGTAATGTCTGCAATTTCAAAGAAAACTACTAAAAAAATTACTTAGAAGACTAATGTTTAAAATGAACTTATTAAAGCTTAGAAAACATGTAAATAACCTCACTCAAGCATAGTACCACAGCTTCATGCATCAATGTGAGATACCGTATTTTGTAAAATAGGATATTATTTATTTTAGCGAGGACAATTTTGCATTAATTTCTTATTTTGGGACCGGTAAAAAATATATAAAATTTTATAGAAGTCACTTTCTCAACATTTTTTCCTACATAAGTCCTTAATATTTTTACCCATGTAAATCCACTTTGTGACCCAAATCCATCAGTTTAAAGGGCCAATTAAAACTTTAAGAACAACAATAGAAGTGTAAACACGATTAAAAATTTTGGGGATCACTTTTACAAATTTAGAATCACACAACAAGTAATATCTCAGTGCACGTTTGGTACTTGATACTACATTAAACCTCCTTATTTTTGAAGACTATTATGTACTTATGTGGGATATCTTAAGTTGTACTAATATTAACCCATGTTTGGTGCTGCATGGAATTAAATGGTATTTTGTTTCGTTTATGATTTAAAATGATAGTGCTATCTAACGATGACTTATTTGTGTACCCACAATAGCACCATCTAAGGATGCCAAAATAAAAACAAGGTGTTACGTAAACTTATTTATTTTAGTACCTAGTAAGACCAAACACAGTACTAACTAAATTGTGCTCCTCATTTAAGACAGTCTCATTTAGTCTCATGCTATGTTGCACGGACACTTCATATAAGTGAAGTGTCAGACACTCCGACACTCTTGACACGCCGACACGCGCCTGACACGGCAAAAAACGTGTCCAACACACCACGTGGCGTGTCCGAAAAAGTTGACTTTTTCGACATGTCTATTTACAACATGCCACGTCAGCTTTTCTCACTTAAAAAAATAAAAATAAATAAATAAATAGGAGCAGTAGAGGTCTGTCGCGTAGTCGCATATAAACAAAGAGAGGAAAGTCAGGAAACGATGCAGACGATGAAAAAAAGTCGCCTATTCGATCTTTTCTCTCCACCGACAGCCCGCGACGGCCTCAAGCTCCTCTGGGTTGCTAAGGTTAATCTTCATTTCCTTAATCTCTCCTCATTCGATCTATTCTAAGTTCTAAATAATCATTGTTTCATTGTTTTTAATCGGTTAACCATTCAATTACAGCTAATAGCCTCTAGCTCTCCACCAGTCATGGGCAAACAAGTTATATTAGAGATTCAAATCTATTAATTTTTAGTTGATAGTCTATCCGTTGAAAAAAAACGCAACAATATATTAATATTTCTAAAGTCAGCCTCTTTTATCAATTTCTAATTAATGATTATTGAGATTAATAATTAATCGGGTTCCTGGTTTCCTGTATAATTATATAAAATTTTATGTATAATTATATTTTAATATTTTTTTATTTATTAAAAATACATAAATATATAATTCTGTTCCAAACCATATTAGAAACTCAATTTTTAAGTTTTACCGTGTCACCATGTCGGTACAACTTAAGTCCCATAAAACAAACTTGCACTCAAAGTATTAAGAAAGACATACACAATCAACATGATGACACGAATAATTAAGAATGACTAATGCCATGTTCTGAGCATTTTTTGATCTAATAACACCGAGGATTTAATTTCTGATTCTAGATATGCACCAACAATGACAAAAATCAAAAGAGAAATGTTAATTTCAAGTCTACTCCATTCAGAAAGCTAACCATGAGGATATCCAGAGCAAAACATCTTTTCAAGTTTACACAAAATATAAGACCCATTAAACAAAACTGTCACAAATTTGGGGATGTCTATTATCAAAAAAAAAAAAAAAAAACAGGACAACACCAAGATCTGTCTTGTGGAGAGATGGAAGATAGTATCACTTAAACAATGGCATTAGCAGCACTAGCAATCCTTGGCCAAAGATCAGCACACTCCTTACCAATAGGACCAGTAATTGCAGACCCTAAAAAAACAAACAGCAACAAATTAGAGAGTGCACCTAATGTCAAGTAAAAACCAGACTTTTAAATAGAATAACACAGCAAATAAGATCAGATTTGCAAGTCAAATTACAAGCTGTACCTTTCATTTCTCCCTTCGGATTGACAATAACACCAGCATTATCTGCAAATGAAGAACAAACACAAAATAAGAGATGGACAATCAAGTATAAATGAAAGATTATGCATACAATACAATAACCATACATGTCAACTGGCACAGACTGAACATAACCAAACAAGAAAAGCCAATTTATACATAATACAAATGCATTTAAGGGTAAAGTTTTAAAAATCATACGAGACACTCTTCAAATCCGTAAACAATATGTTGGGACCAGATGTAACAGATGAGAGCATGTACAGCAAATACACCTGTAACGATGGGCACTATCAGTTTTCCAGATTTGTAACCGTATCAACCACCAGATAATGAGGATACTTGACTTAATCTGGTATCTTTAGAGATATGTTTCACTCGGAATTGGATTAAACCAAAAACAAACAAGCAATTTACTGTAACAGATGTGAGCATATAATTGGATCCAATAGACAACTGGCATTATCATTCAACAGAATGTGCAAGGTTTTGGGCCAGATCCACACCTATTCATTAGAGTACCTAAAGAACATGTTGGGACCAGATGTAACAGATGTGAGCATATAAAGCAAAATTACACCTGTAACGATGGGCACTATCAATTTTCCAGATTTGTAACTGTATCAACCACAAAAAATGAGGATACTTGACTTAATCTGGTAATCATAAACCCTATCAACAAAAATTAAAATGAAGACACTTAATCCTATAGGTACTTTACACTCCCTCTAACATAAAACAAGTGTTTGATTGTTAATTTTGCTGTCTCAAACATGGCAAAAATCATAAAATTATTTCATGCCTAATCAGATATGTTGTCTCCAAATGGAGCAGATGTGAGCATAAAAGCAAAAGCACTCCTGCAACGATGAACACTATCTATTTTCCAGACGTGTAACTGCATCAACCACCAGACAAGGACAATACCTGACTTGTGTCTGGTTACAACAATATGTTCTCAGGAATTCAACTCAACACAGCTAGTGCAACCACAAAATAAGACACAAGAGTTTCTAACCTAAAAGTAAATGTAAAGCCCAAATGGAGCAGATATGAGCATAAGGCAAACACACCTGTAACGAAGGGCACTATAATCAATTTCCCAGATTTGTAACTGTATCAACCACAAGAAAATGAGGATACTTGACTTAATCTGGTATTCTTAAAAGTGCAAAAACAACAACATAAGGACGATAACCTGACTTGTCTCTAGTAATCTAACTCAACAACTGCCACACACCAACAGGAAACTACTCGTTTACAATGTTATGGAAATGTATCGAATCGCGAAAAGCAAAATTCTATACAGAAGAGAACCCACTCGATTAATATTCGAAGAATATTAATGTAGCTGGCCTCAGATACATAACTAGGGCGATGCAGATATGTATACAATCAACACTGCTGAACCAGCATTGGTGCAGAACAAGGTTAACTAAGCCGCTACATTCCACAATTTCCGCTACTAATTTAACAATACAAAACACGCAAGGCATTTCAGCAAAATCAGCTAAAGGCGCAAAACACTGACCTTCGAAGTACATGAAAACACCATCCTTTCGGCGCCACGGCTTGCGCTGCCTAACAATGACAGCTGGCAGGACCTTCTTCCTGAGATCAGGCTTACCCTTCTTGACAGTGGCCATGACCATGTCACCGACGCAAGCAGAAGGCAACCGATTCAGACGACCCTTGATTCCCTTGACGGAGATGATGTAAAGGTTCTTCGCCCCCGTGTTGTCAGCACAGTTCACCGTGGCTGCCACCGGTAGACCCAGTGACATCCTGAACTTGTTTCCAGCGGATCCTCCGCGTCCTACGCAAAAAACCAACAAGAAAAATCAAATCGTGTCATTTTTCCAATCGAAGAATTTGGGTGGCGATGAAATGATGAAAGCAAAAGCTGAATCCAGATTGAGCAGAAGAAGAGGGGAGGAGGAGGGGGACTGACCTCGCTTCGACATTGTGGGGGTGCTGCGGCTCAAGACGAGAGACTGAGGAGGGTGTTAGGGTTTTAGAGAGTAATATATAGATGGCGGCCTAGGGTTTTCAGCGAGGTCTGAGATTGTAGAATTACAATTTACTCCGATCGTTTTTGTTGGATTTACGGAATAAGGACTGGGCTTGTTACATGTTTGGGCTGTAATTTTTCAATTTCTGCTCTATGGTCATAACTTATCAAAAATTGTTGCCTTATGGTTTCACATTAATAAGAATGCTATCACTCAAGTGATTGTGTCCAATTGGTATCTTTGGCCCTTAACAATAAGTGCACGTTTGGTACTTGAAATTACATTAGACCTTCTTATATTTTAAGATTGTCTTGTTTTTATGTGAGATGTCTTAAATTGTATTAATATTAACTCATGTTTGATGTTGCATAAGATTAGAGGATAATTTACTTGGTTTATAATTTAGAATGATGGTGATATCTAAGGATGACATATTTGAGTATCCACAATAACACCATCAGACCAAAATAAAAACAATGTGTTACGTTAGCTCATTTATTTTAATACTCAGTAACTCCAAACATAGTACTAACTAAACTGGATTCTTTATTTAGCACAGTCTCATTTTTTTTGGCTAAAAAATGAGTGAGAGAGCAATGACCTCTAACACTCTTACGTATTAAAAAAGAAAAGAGAGAGAAACAGCAAGAGAGGGGGATTAGACCAAAACCTCTCATAACAAAATATCAAGGAAACAAAACTATGAAAACCGAAATTAAGGAAGACCCATAAAGTCACTACTACAATATGACAAAATAAAAAGAGGAGCTGAATCCCACCAAATCAGTTGTGTTAATGATGTACCGTGATTTAGCACAGTCTCATTTAATCACATGAAACAAACATGCACTAAGTGTATTTGACATTACAGAGGTACGAAGTTTCTAAAGCTGTGAGTTGGTCGGGATGTTGCTGAGATTGTTGACTTATAAGTTCTACAAGTTCGAACTGCAGTTGGTAATTTGGTGTTTAACCATTTAGATTACGAACATCTGAGATTATTGCCTTGTTAAATAATGTTCTGCAAGTATGAAGTTGTAGTTGGTATTTGATCATTCCATACTCTACTGAGATTGTTGCCTTCTAGGTTCATATTTGACGCGGTCGTCTTCGTCGTCAGAGGTGATGAAGATGGAGGTGGCGGCTTTGAGGAAGGCTGAGAGAAGTAGAAGGAGAGGATGTGGTTTAGGGTATGGGTTGATCGGAGAATGTAACTTTGATTTCGGTTTTTTTTTTCCTGATTTCAGCAGTGTTGAGTTGGATAAAGATCGCCACATGTCGATGTGTGGTTGGCCCGTCGCAGGAGCCACGTAAGAATTTCTCTGCCTAGATTCAACAAATTTTCTTCAGCATCGGGCATAGTTGAACCCTCAATTCTTCATCAGTTCCATTCTCAGTTCTAGAAAGATCTTTTACATTTGACAAGTCCATTTTGAAATTCTTGTCAATGGAATCCTCCAACACCTCAGTGTTGCAAACATGCTAAATCTATGTACAACATAAACTGGTTGGTGATGGTTATGGTCTGTTTAGTGTGATGGGGGAAACGAGTGCAGTTTCTTGGAGTTTAATGGTTGGTGGGTTTGTGAAGGGTGGTGATGTTATTAATGGTATCAGAACATTTGGAGCGATGTGGGATTTCGCCGGATAATTATGCATTGTCTTTTGTGATAACTGATAAACCGGAATGAGCAGGTTGATTGATGACATTGTTGAGTCATGGGTTGCTTTCGGATAATTGTCTGTGCTGCTTTGGTAGATATGTATGCAAATTACTTGATAACTTGCCTAACAAAGATCTAGTAGCATGGTTACATGGACAGTGATGATTGGTGTATTTGACAGTGATGATTGGATCATTTGCTCAGGAATGGATAAGGTTCCTATGGGGATTTTTGTTAATGGTAGTGCAGAGTCTAGGGCTATGCATAAGCCCTGGACTTGTTCATGATGATTACTTGTGTCGGAATAAGTTTTACATGGATGTGATCTTGGGGATGGCAATGATTGATACGTGGCTGTTCCATTATGAATAGATCTAAAAGACACCCGATCGCAGTCGACCTTAAACCAATAATGCATTCTACGAAGTACGAAACATTACCAAAACTCGGAAACTAATAAGGTCTACTGCCGGCCATCCATCAGAGTATCGTATTTTGTTGGAAAAGAAAGTAGTAGTAAACTAGAGTAGATTATATGATGCATAAGAAAGAAGCTAAGCATATGAAGATTGAGCTAAACAGCAACATCATATCAATTCATATGTTGAATTCCTGAACGTTTTAATCGGGCTCATCCAAAGGTTTGGCTATGGATATGAGATTGATAGTCCTGCAGCAATAGAAAAAACCTTTATGAAATACCTTAAGCAATCGCAGCAGTAACTGGAATTTGGTGGATGCCAAGAAAAATCAACTATGATTCACACTTTCACAGTTTCAGACCTTTGTGTTGTATGATGCAAAATTGACAATTGTAATCAAGGGACATTAATACTACAAGAGAAACTAACAAGTTTGGAACTTTGGATAGAGTAATACTTTTGACACCCCCCCCAAGCATTTCTGGAAATCAAAAAAGGGATAGTAGAATCTGAGTTAAGAGCCAGACGATTTACCAGAAGTTACCACCAAAGAGAAATATTTTCAGAAGAAATTCCTAGAGTTTACTTCGGACAAAAACCTGTCTTCTCTCATAACACTTGGTGGCCTTACTGGCACTATAGTTTCACCTCAAGTGCCTAAAGAACCATAATCTCTTTGGCCTATGAAAACACTAAAGTTAATTTAAAACCTAATCAAGTAGATGAAATTCTTAAGAAAACATCATGCCTGAACTTTACAGTCGCTGCCACGACAGAATTGGCTTCCACAAAGACAATGAAATGGCTTCACAGGATGATCAAGGTCATCAAAGTCAATGCCATAGTCCTGCAACAGCACACACGTTGAAAATTGGAGACAAAGATGCCAAATACAGCTGTATCAAAATTAAAATGTTTTGATAAATCCCTCTTACCCAAGTAAGCTCTTCCATAGCAGCAACATTCCTTGTTGTGAAAAGGGCAACCTGCAAAATGTTATAACAAACATAGAACTGAGTAACAGATAACTGTCTATACTCGTACAGGCCTATCAAAAACTGAGAAAACCAAAAGGATTAGAGAAGAGGCGGCTCAGAAAATCATACATGATAATAGTGATGGTCAGGAGTCTCCACCTCAACAGGGATCGAAACCAAGGTAGCATCAGAGCATCTTGGCAAAAAAACAAAAAAATTATAATTGACATTCAGTATAACTTTAAGCAAAAAAACAGATACTTGAGAAGAAAATAGTAAAGAAACTATCTCATGAATCACAATCACAATACTGAAGAACACAAAATAGACAAAAAGGACAGGAAAAACTCTTATGACAGACATAATATTTCTTTTTCAGATGTCACTTATGGTAATAATTGTTTCTTAGCCAAAGATCGAATTTCCATATCTACTCCAGATGTTGCGTAACTGAAATAGTACTGACCCTAAATGAACAATATCGGATAGACCAAGCGTCATATGAATTCATGAGCTGCATCCCCCCCCCCCCCCCCCCCCCCCCAAACAAACTCAGTGACTCACTTCAGAAACTAAAAATGATAGAATCACATATGCGGGACCTAAGAGGCTAAACCCTTTCCATATCTAAATATATCACGACATAACAATTACCCCAAAGTTTATGGAACAGAAAAATAAACCTCTTCTAACTTCTACTTGAAAACATCATGCTAATAACTAGTAGTACATTACTGCTAAACAAGAGCCAGTTGTGGAGAAGGGATAGGAGAAATGTGAGATTCTGAATTTACACCTGTGGTTGATAAACCTTGCAACATTTCCATAAACTGTAGCGTCTAAGAAAAGTGCCTCATCATCATCCTTCAAGACACCCTTTGAACTCCAGTTTGCATCTAGGAGCACTGTGTATGTATGCTTCCTACCAGCACTTTGCATATTTCGCTCAAACAGTTCTGTTCTTGTTACTATCTCTCCAACATACTCACAGACAAAAGCCCCTCTCGGCAAGTCCTCCAGTGTTCGGAGACCCCACCCTTTCCCTTCGGGAGTCAAAAACACCTGAAATATAAATAAACCTAAGTTTTTAGCCCTTGAAGAACCTACTGGACCTATGACGTAACTTCAAGCACTGATATACATGGAGAAAACACTAACCTGCAGCTTGACAGAAATGCCCTGTTGAATAATCCGGTTCCCACAGCCTTTGTTGCATCCACATTTAGACCAACATTCCTTAACAAATTTCTGTAATAAATGACCTTTGCATGCATTAGAACTCTTCTTCTTCCTAAAATTCTCAAGCGGGCACATTTTACAACAGAAGTAGTGGTGTTGTTTACGTTCGTGGATCACAGAAGTATTTTTCAGTGTTCCGTTTGGTGCATAAGCAAACCCACCCCCAGTTTGCATAGCACAGGCACATGGTTCTGGTGATGCTAGACAATTCCCAAAACAATGTGAACAGCAAGCCTGGTTAGAAGTACAACGAAGTGCAAAATTCACGTGGGCATCTTTATAAACTACATTCTGTGGTATGTAAAAGAACTTTGATAGATCTTCAGCATTTCTTCCGCCATCCAAGGGAATTTTCAGTTTTTCTTCACCTCTTGCTATGTCATCTACATAAACACAGAACTTTACAACTAGTGAATTCTGGTGACTCTGAGCAGTTTCCACCTTATATAACTTGGAGGATTTTTGGCCTGGAAGAACCTGTAATCTTTTTCCACTTATACCAAAAACTTTCTCAATATCCTTAATTGGAAAACCGATTAAACTGTGAAGACATCCAAATCTACAAAGATCTATGTGTCTAGGTATATGCGGTACAATCTTGATAAGATTCTGAAATACAAATACTTCAGAAGGAAATCCTGGAGCACTGCAATTACTGCCTTGGTAATCATCTTTCATGGCAAGAACATCTTCTGACTTCAACTTTTCTAGCTGTGGCACCTCTCTGAACCTTGCATTTTCATCAGTAATTGAATCAGTTCCTATAGCCAAAAGGCATTCCCGATCGCGATATGATTTATTGCCTCTCTCTTCCACCACATCCCTAATTGGAAAATGAATATCAGACTGTGGAAAAGAGTTACGAGTCAGAGAACTATCTACTTCCCCCTTTGAAAGAGATGATGCAATATCAACTCTTGATGAATCAAAAACACAACCTCTGCTGTCCACAATCAATGGTTCTGCTTTCAGTACCTCCAAGCTGTCTTCATCATCATCCATCTCTGACATATCTGAAAGACAAGCTATGTTGTCCACAGTCAATGGTTCCACATCCAGTGCCTCTACTATTTGTGCCTCCAATATTTCTTCGTCAACAGTACAAACATCACTATCTGAAGAACTATCAAGACAGATCACAATGGGACTTTTGGTTGGTGGTGGAATGCCAGAAACCAATTTATTCCCAGGAACCCAAACATCCTTTTTTTGGTGTCTCCCCCGATTTATTTTAGATAGTAATGGAATTTCTTCAGAATCATAAAACATAAAACCATCATTCTGATATGCCATTGTCGAGAGACTTGTTTCCACACAAGATTCGGGGAGAGAAGAGGCCTGCTTTTTTTGTTGTCTTGTGTATGTATTGGTTGGAAGTTCAACAACTTCAGTTTTACCAATTGATGGACTTTCGATGTTATTATAAATTGCACCCTGGTACAAAAATACATGTGATAGTAAAACATTAAACTAAGCATGCAATTGAAATTGAACAAATGTAATGATTCGCACATATCTTTTCTCCTTGGAACTTGGAAGACGAGTGCATGCAATGAAACACCATTGTATTGTAAAAAGAAAGACAAGGAATAGAATTTAACAGCTAATAATCGTCACCTTTGAGCCGCAGACCATAGCTTCTCCTTCCTGGCCACTTAAGCGGCTCCTTTTCAGTAGTGGCTGAGCTTCTTCAGAATCTGAAAACAGATCATCATCACTCATGCATGATTTGGACAGGGACAATGCCTGTTTTTTCTGTTGTCTTGTGTGTAATCTCTTGGTCGAAAGTTCGATAACTTCAGTCTTGTTATCAGGTGGAGCTTCGTTCTTCTTTGATTTCAATTCCTGCTTTAGAGAAATATGAACTAATAAAGCTTTTGTTATAAGCCATCAATTCAACAAATTACAAGTCCTGCAGATCTTTACTCCTAAGACCAGGTCATAGAATACCACTACCATAATTTGCAATCACATTAAACAATATAAGTAAATGTACAGTAAAGGATGATCACCTTTGATTCACGGATGAAAGCTTTTTCTGGGCATCTTAGGCGGAATCTTCTCAGTAATGGCTGAGATGGACCAGAATCACCATCATTCTGATGTGCTCTTCTTGATGGATTTGAATCCAAGGAAGATTTGGAGAGTGACGATGCATGTTTTTCCTCTTGTCCTGTGAATAATCTCTTGATTGGAAGTTCAAAAGCTTCAGCTTTGACATGTGCTGGAACTTTTTGTTGTGATGTCATTCCCTTGTATGAAATATCATGTAATATTGAAAATTTTAATTTAATCACATAAACTATATTGAAAATCAGATTATCATTCTAAGAATATTCTGTGCCACGGTAGATAAGCGCAGGACATGAGTCACATGACTATAATTTGAAACAGTAGAAAACAGATATACTAGGAATAACATCTAACAAATAGAGCAAAAGATAATAACCTTCGGTTCAATGATCAAAGTTTCTTTCCCCTTGGGCTCCACTCTCTGTTGTAAAAAGAAAAGAGCCATATTTGTCATGCAAACAGGACGAGGAATGAGGGTATATAATAAGCAAGAAATGCAAAACAGGTACAAAACCACAAGAATGCCGTTCTCATAGTTCTCTTCTATGATTATAGTAGAATAAACATAGCCGAACACAATCCTGATGAAATTTACATTTCCATAAACCACACAACACATATAGAATAACACTATAAAGAAAAGGCATAGTGGAATACCTCTTCCTCTGGCATTAAAACATCAAAGAGTACTTTGTAATTCTCATCTTCGATAAGCTCCCAGTTGTTATCATACAATTTCAGAAGTCCCTTAAGTGCTGTCTTTGTTTCGGCAGGTTTAATGCCAAAAGTCTTCATTGCAGAACAGGCATCTATAGTTTTGCGGTCTCTCGGCTTCATCTGATTCAAACTTCTACTATAATTCAGTATAACAATTTGGCTCTTCCCTTCACTTTCTACAGAAAATCCACAATAGGAATCTAATTAAGAATTACGCATTCAAGTGAGATAAATGCAGGGATCCAAAATGCCTCAATTACTGGTGGTAAACTGCCAACCAAGGAAGCAGGTATCTAATTACAAAGCAGGGTCTTTTTCGCTAGAAAAGCTAGAGCTCCAAACCACCAACAGTATTAGAAACAGTATGTTCATGATAGTCTTATATCTATGAGCTCCAGAACTCAGTAAGGACAGGCATATGGAGGTTAAACTAATGTTGGTTAGACCATATCTATGAAGCATTGGACGACCTCTTAACAAACTATATCTAATGTTCATGAAAAAGTTGTTGAGAGAAAAAAAGAAATGCTGCTACTTAATGGTGGATGTATAGGTTGAAAACATCATGAATGCCATGAAAACGAAAATGAGTTATCCTAAATGCCAAAGGATAAAACTTTCACTGGTTGTCGATATCCAGCACAAGAAGATGACATGAAAAATTTAAGTATGAAAAATTAAACTTTAGAATTCAGATGACAGCTCATGTGATTAGTATCAGTCTATCAGAAACTGAAAGAGTAGAAAGACTAAGGCTTAATACCAACATTTATGTTTGACTACCTAAAATATTTTATTTTGCTTAAGACATTAGTTCTACATGAAATTGACAACAGAAAATTATATTCAAGTTTGTTATCCCATACAGAAATTTTGGCCGCAATTTCTCGAAGACTTCGTATATGAAACGTTTACAAAACAGGGTGAAAGCCCAAAACGATTACAAGAAAACAGGATGAACGAGGCCGAAAAATGGACTCATACACAACCCTTCGGCCAATGTCTAAAATACACGCTTAAAATCGCAAAAGTACCAAACTTTCTGAAAACCAAGACAAAATAAAATACTGAAAGAAGCCTCTTCGGCTCTTATTTCACGTTTTGCTGTTAAATTAAATCTGGGAAACCCTGGCATGGATCAAAGGAGATATGCTAAGAGGGCCAAAGATGTGCACAACCAAAGTCAAAAAGATTGAAACTTTAATCATATTCAGCAAAGGAAATAACCAACAAAGAGATTCTGGTCTTTTTCATGTCACAAAATTAAAAAGATTGAAACTTTTTTCTTTTCTTTTGTTTCTTATAACAGATGAGACCCTTACAGAGCTCCCACAAAGATGTAACAAAAGCTCATACTTCTGAGAGCTAAGAAAACAAAAAAACTACCCATATGACATTACCCACAAAGAACAACAAAAGCCAAGTTCTTTTTGCCCTGTTCTTGTTTGTCAAATCCTTCTAAGACATGGAACAGATAAACTAAAAGAATGCATAGCTACATTAGATAAACAATACCTTGCAGAACACCTTCAAGAGCTTAAAGACAGAGAAAGACTATCAAGACAGAGAAATGAGAGAATGAGGAGGACATAGTTCTCTCTCTATAGTGTGTTTGTTTTATATATATACTAGTCTTCTTTGTACGGAAAAGGGTTAAGAATGCTGATATATAATAAATATAAATATATATGCATAAAATTGCATTTCTGGGTGAACACTACTTAAAATCATTTATTTATTCTTCATTCAATTTATTTCATTAAGAGAGCTGAAAAAAAGAAAGAAACAGAGTCTTGCTGGGTTCCTGGTTGAGTAATATGCCAATTATGTATTGCCTATGGGGTTAGGACCATTGCTGGAAATGGAAACCTGCAAGTATTTTGAAATTCAAAATTCGAAATGAAAATGCTTATACGAGGAAAGGTCTTGTTTTTGCTTTGGGTCATTTAGCTTCGATTTTGGTTAAGCACAGATAAGGAAAGGAGAAACTGAGAAAGCATTGTTTTAGGGAGAAAAGGACAAGTGATTTGACTGAAACCTGACGCAGGTGACGTGGTTAGCAAGGCAATTTTTGGTTAAACCTTTTCCCTTCTCGTTTTCTCCTTGGGTTTTGAGACTCGTTCAGTATTTACAATCATCACACAAAGTGATTCAGGCGTTTGGAACTTTGGATAAGTTTTCTTTTTGTAGGGAGGACTTCTAGAGTCGTTTATTTGAGAATCGAATGTATAAACTTTTATTAGAGGCTTCCACATCATAATTCATAAGCAGTTATAGAGTCAAATAGTCATGGACACATAAATTACCTACAACTTTGAGAGCATTCCATACCAGTACAAGTTTTTTTGGTCGACATACTAATACGAGTTGGTATCGGATAAATTATGTAACTAGAGAATGCTCTATATTGTTGCCATTCTTTGGAAAAAAAAAAAAAAAAAAAAAAAACTCAAGTTCTGCAGTCATTAAGTTATCTTATGCCAAAGCTAGACACAGTTGGTGATTTGGTTCACAGTCCAAACAAAGCCTCAATATCAACATTGGATCATATAATTCCCGACTCCGAAAAGTCGAAAACTAATTAATCTTAACACAATTTCGTGACAATTTGGTTTTTACCCTCCAATTAATACCTTTAACTCCATAGCGTTTGGAATTGATTTTGAGGACAACACAGTAATCTGTAATTTGAGTAAAAGATGTCCTAGAGCTCAACAATAATGAACTTGTTCGAAGGCGTGACTGCTGGTAAAAAAAACAACAAAAGAAGTTCAAGACCAGAGGAATAGTTCACTCCGGCCTCTTTTCACAAAATGTAGAGGTTTTTGAAGATAATAAAATCTAGCTAGCTAGGGTACTGCTCGAGATGCTCAATGGAAAGCAAAGGTCACTACATCACCATCTCAAGGCGGGCGGCAATCTGATGGGAATGACAGGGGCCGATACATCCGGTCTCATCTGCGACAGTGCTCCCTCATGCTGAACCGTATCCAAGACACACCCTAAAACCAAAATTAGAAGAATTAAACAAAAATGAAAGACGTCTAAACTCTAAAGTACTGATGATAACAGCCTAAAACCTAATATCCGAAACAATAGAGCAAGCCGATTCCCATACACTTGGAGATAAAGTCTTACAACAAACAGGTCTCTAAAACTTGATGCTTCAAAACAAGAACAAGGTAACTACAAAATCTTAAGAGCTATATCAAACTGAAAATTCAGATCGGTCACTAAGAAAAAACTCAGATTTTAAGAACCCGATTGCAAATACAGACAGATTACAAGAGCTTATTACCGGTTACCACATCATTTGATGTGGACAATGTGGACAACTTGGGGATATATCTTAACTTGTTATCCTAACTTAATTAATAATAGTTCATTTCTCAGGCTTTCCAAATCCAATCATCCAATGTAGAACGCCAGATTTTCAATACAAAGAGAAGCTGCGGCAAACAATTTATAGTAATGTCTGGAGATATGGTGTGGTGTGGTGGGGGTTGCATAAGGATGAATGAAGATATGTATAAACGAGAAGACAGGAAGGATTTCGAAATCGAGAACAAACTTATTCAGTCGAAGCTACACAAAGATGCATGAAGATAAGGACCGGCCAGTATTGCAGAGTGTACAGAGGACCAAAAGGTTTGCAGGTTTCAACATGCATGGTCAAGCCAACCACTATAAAACGTACATAGGAGCAGTATTGTATGAGTCGCGCCTATGGTTTTGGGGCACATTTTCTTTTGATGAAATTAGGGTCCAGCGCTTGAGGCTCCTATATATCTAGCTCTATATGTAAACTCCTATTCAGATGATATGTGACTAGAGCTACGACGAAGTCTCAAACCCTAATTATGTAACATACATAGGGTTTGAGTTTGGAAGATGGAATCTATGACCAAGTCTCAAACACTAATCTAACCTACACAGGGTCGAGCATGTTTGAGTCATATCTAGCTCTATATGTTAACTCCTATTCACCATGTTACATACAATGCTATGTGACTAGAGCTATGACCAAGTCTCAAACCCTAATCTAACCTACATACATAAACCCTAATATAATCATATCTACTTGGTCATAGATTCCAAGCTCTATTTCTTTCTCGGATTCTTACTTCCAAACCTTTTCTCTCCCAGCTTTTTGATAAGCTTCGGATTGGGATTCTTAAGAATGGTTTATATCAATTAGAGTTGAATTTGGATAATAATTTAGAGCTTTAGCTAGTGAGATACTCTATTACTCTTATGAGTGTCCCCGCACTACACTAATATTGTAGGTTCATTATTTATTTGATGACCATATTCATGAATAGAGATGACATTATCCAAAGGATGAATAGATAGAATCAACCGAAAAAAGAATCAATTGGACAAGGTTGCTAGTATTTCTCTACTCAAATACGCAAATATAAAGTAAATTTCTAAGAAAGGAATTACTTGTAGATGATCTGAGTTCTCCGGCCAGGAGTCTTTTTCAAGGTTGTTGCCCTGATGGCGAGGAGGATGGTGCAGTACCGTAGCTCACTGTGGAAGACCAAGGGTAGGGACAAACCCAGAAGGGAATTCGAAAGGGATCATAAATTGTCCCCTTATCAATATACTGGTTACCTGGTACTGGCTGGACAACTTTACCTTCTAAATTGTATACTCCATGATCATGAGCGCATGCCTTATCATCACCATGGTGCTTCAAAGCTATCTCATAAGAATTATCATCTGTAAAATAAAGCGAGTTTTCTTGACATTCAGGAAAGACTAAGGTGGATACTGACATTGAATGATTGCCACCCAAGAACAGTGCCCGGTCATGCAAATATTCCACTTTCTCCCAGTCTTTTCTATCGGAACTCAGCCTAAAGATATGAAAGTGCTCGGTTTTATGTGGGAACGTTCTTCCTTCAATAGTCTTCACTATAAATCGCCAAACAAATAAAAGGTCACCCGAAGACTCCACCAAATACTGCTGAACATCAAACTTGTGATAGGGAAAGTGTTTATTAATCTCCCGGCCGTCTGCACAACAAGGGTGAAGATCAAGAACTTTCGATGGCAAAGATTTCGTCAAGTCCCAAACTCCAACTGAACCGAGGGATGTCACTGTATATAACTGGCCGTTGTGGAACATAATATCACTATAATGATCATACTCCTCACCTAGGTCAGTCCATGTACATCTATTGTCTCCAACCTTACAAAATGCAAGCCTTCCTCCCAAGCTGTGAGTTATCACAACAGCAAAGTCCTTGTTACAAGAAGGGTTACAAGAAGTGACAGCTTTACCCGTAATATATATGTCCTCATTATCAAGGCCTTCATCCTGGGGAATGAGGGGTTAGTTTCATGTCTGACAAAGTGAGGAAGAGTGCAGAACGATGGGAGTTCAATCCTATCTTCAGAAAACGGATTAAAAAGATCCATTTTTCCTGTCGCATCCATAAGCACCAGCCATCCATGTGATGAACCAACACACCAAGCCACCGGAAAATCTCGAAACACGTCTCTGAGAGTGAAGGTTTTGTTCTCTGCAAGGCTGAAGAAGCGGCGAGTATGGGGATCGTTCTGCTTGTCACTGCTAGGAATCATGAGCAAAGGAGTTTGATCCATGACATTGTAGGATGGGGAAGAGATGTAAGATGTGGCTGCTCGATTCCAAGAAGGGCAAACGGCTTCAAAGCGAATGGTGTCTGCCGAAACAAGCTTTGTCGTGAGGAACCCTAAGAGTTCTTGTGGAAGCTTGGACCAATCTGGTGGTGATCTTGTCTTTCTGGTGCAGTCGAGATCCATTATTGAACCAGAGGGGGAAAGGCTAGGGTTGTTCTCGTAGAGAGGATAAAATACAACTTAGGGTTTTATTTTATCTTATTTTTTTTAATTATTTGCTTACAAAGAAAACAAAAGCCTCTACTACATTTTTTGTTTGTTTTTTGAGAATAAAAAAGTCTCTACTACATGGGTCACAAATTCATACGACATAGAAAGTAAATAAAACCATTCTATTTAAAAATAAATAAATAAATAAAACCATTCTAAGGTTTGAACATGTTCTCAATTTAATCCTCATCGCCAAAACATGATAGGCAGGAAAAGGGAAACGCAACACACTACCACAACGACGATCCGCCTGGAATTTTGGTATGTTTTTATTTATTTATTTTTGATTCAATCAGCCGTTTGCGTTCTTTTGCTTTTCAGTTATATCTTTCAAAAAAGCAAGGTCAAGAAAGCAAGTTCATGAAAGAAAAATAGAAAAGCTACCAATAAGGTCAAGCCTGAAGTTCCTACGCCTTCACATCGTAAGATTTTTCTGGGTTATAGTATTACTGTTTTCTTTTGGTTTTGATATTCCACTGTGTGATCAATTTGGTGAGGGAGACAAATTCTAGTACGTATAGCTCTTTATGTCTTTTGTATTCATAAACTAAGATGTGGATAGCTTAATTGTTTAGGTTCCAATGTTTTACAATTTGAATGGCAGAATGGGGAAAACTTAAGAATCTGCTTACTATCAAAACTCAGGGTGCATGCATTGCAGATGACAGTCGTCTTCTTTTTTTTGGTTAATTTGTACTTTTGATTCATTCGTAATTATAAGTTTATACCAATGTTGCTGCCTATTGTACGTAGCCCCTATTGTAGCATTAAAAATAAGAAAAGAAAAAAACATGAGTCTCCCTATGCCAATAAGGTATGCTTTGATTTCTACTTTGTTTAAGTCGAGTTATTTTGGACTTACCTAGACGAATTTCTTGATTCTATATGCCAAGGAGTAAGGAGGAAGTCTTGAATACACATCCTCTTGTTCTGGGCTGAAAAACAACAGCATCACTCCCAGCTTCCCCATATGCGTGTTGTGTATTGGCATCTTTCAAATAGAAGACGCGGGGATGGTGATGTGTCTGGAAGTTCGTACTACCACATGTGATTCCATTGCTTTCGACAATTAGACGGTTATGCAGAAGAACTGAAAGACAGAACAATCAATCCCTTAAGAATCTTCAAATACCAACTGAATGAAAAGCTGAAAGACTAAGCCATTTCAAGTCCTATACACATGAAATAATATAAAGCTACAAAGACAAAACAGATGAGAAAACCATATCTAAAATATGATGATGATTCAAATTCAGATTTTTAATGTATGAGACATAGCTAGAGAGATTAAAGAATTTAAGGACCCAATTGCAAATAGTGTGACAGATAACAATAAAAACTTACCATCCCACAATGAAACCACATGTGATACTTTTTAACTTGCGATCCTAACTTCATTATTAGTGTATTCGTAGATATTTTGAGATTCAAGAGGAAGGGCATGATTTACAAGACAAATGAAGTTCCAGCAAAGAATAATTTCTCGAGATGGTGCCCTGGCGGTCGCATGAGGATGGTCATAGCCACAGAAGAAGTGAGCAAGGTTAACAGAGAGAGGATGGGACTTGCAAGATTATGTAGAGTGATAAATCAATAAAGGGATTTTCTTTTTTAATATGAAAAAAAAAAGATATTTAAATTCAGTGTCAATTTTCAGTCAAAGTTAGCTAAAGATGCTTCAGGTAAGGAGGACCAGTTCTGTGTTTCAACATGGTCAAGTCAACAACTTCAGGAAAAATTCATATTTAATGTACTGTCTAAATCATTCTTTTAGCAGTAGAGACTTGATGGACAAGGATTGATAATGTCATCTAGGAGAAGGATGAACAAATATTTGTCTTCCACCCATTTGGATTGCTCTTAATCCCCAGCAAGGTAAGCCTATTCCACACTAAGCTAGCTATGTTGCCCTATCTACCCTTGACAGTCGGTCCGACTTTAAAAGTGGAGCGGTGGTAGAAGAGACCAACATGCATAAAATCAAATAGACAAGCAAAATTGTTTTTAATAATGGGAGGGAACTGAGAATTACAGTTGATTGATAAGATGTTCCTAGCTGAATAGATGATTATCAGCTGGATAACGGCAGTCATGCAGAGCTACATACATATATGCATATGAAACAAACCAGCACAGTGCTAACAAGTGAGAACTCTTATCCAAGTGGTGGTTGATGGGCTTACCAGGGATCCATGGAGACTTACAGGGTCTGGAGAAAGAGAGACTTGCTTGTATGGACGAAAAAGCTCCGTGGTATGTTACTGTGAAGGGCCTTGCAGAAGGTGTGGTGTTGATCAGCTAATATCTTGCTTCCACTGCTTGGACTGTTGCAATGGAGATTACGTTACACACTGGCTGGAGATCAATCTCGTGCCTTATGCTGATACCTAATGCCAATTGTGGGAATGGCTGGCAAGCCACCAAACTCCTCAGGGCAGCAGCTGTATTAGCCAGCCTATGCTGCTCATGATGTCTTCACACTTTATTGAAGTGAAGTTTATCAGTATCAGCGTATCTACTGGCTATTTATCTAACCGTCTCCTTGACACTTTTGAATCTACAAAATTAGATGGACAAAATTAAAAAATTTAATTTGAATACAATGAGAGTTGTTAACAAAATTTTGCTTGATAAATTGAACAAGGATCTTTCTTAATTTGGAAGAGCATTCCATTTATCAGGTCGACCACAATTTTACAAGCCTGTGATCATTCATGATTCTGCATCACTTAATGATCATGTCAGCCAATGGCCTAGTTAAATCTCAACTTCAAACTTCCTTTATAGAACTAAAACATTTATCAAAAACACATTAATATTTTCAACCCAAAACAGCCTGTGTTGATAACTCAGCAGACATTTTGCCTGCAACTTAGAAAGAAAAGTATACAATTTATTGATTTTAAAATTAAACGTAGACACTGAAACTAGTTAAATCCGTGTCCGTTACAGAATGTGTGATTTTCAATTCAGTTTATTATCAAAGGGACTACGGGAGTCTATTGCAGGTTTGCTGCTCAAAATGAACCAAACTTCCATAATTCAGTTCATTTCAAGAATCCAATGTCCATGGCATTTAGAATTTCCAAGCTTCTGCTAACGTCAAAAGGAAAACAAATTAAAGTCATAGGACAGACATAGGATATTCTCAGAGTGATTCAATTAACATAACTCTCGAAACCTAGATCCTAGAAACTCTAAAGTGAGGAGAAATATGAAAAGCACCAATCATTTTTTAATGAATAAGAGCATACCTTGACAACAGTGGTTACAAGGTGTTAATGTGGCGTAATTTATCTCTTCTAACTTCCCTCACCTTGTCCCTTCTCCTCTTCAATTAGAAAAAAATTTAATTAAATAACATTGCCCCACACCACCAAAAATTCCACTATACAGAACAATCATGATGTTCAGTTACATCTTATCATACCAGCTTATAGTACTACTGTAGTATGAACTTCTATTAGCATCTAGAGCATTGAAGGACAAATTTATAACAGATGGTGGATGGCCAGGCACAGACTCATTTGCAAGATTAATATGCAGATTTACAAATCTAACCTAAAAGCCTAAAAGAAGATCAACAATTGTCACATAACAGAGCAATCCAGATTCTTCACCTGCTTAATTGTACAAGTACAACTATACAATTAGCTCTCTTGCTTGTTCACTATTTCAGATAAGCTATGTATTTTATTTGATTTTATTCCTTGATTTTCATTCAGAATAGATCCTTACACATGTACATATACATAAGTACTGCAGCTGTATTCACAAGCAAATTTTTTCAATAAATCACTCCATTGCCATTACATAGCTATGTTTCTACCTTACGAGATTAATCAGATTATGTAGAAGATCACAGACATACTTTTATTGCAATCTCAATTATCTTCAACTACACAACTATATTTGATCATAGAGTAATGCTACATACACCAAATTATTTTACAAAATATAGATACCGAATGAATCCCTTGAATTATTTTAATAGAACAAAAACTAGAAGAGATTTCTCTATGTGCATATATATATCACATTCGAATTCGATCAGATTGTTTGGAGACCTACACATTGATGGTAGTTTGAGGCTCTAAAGCTCTTATACTTGGCTCAATTCTCTCACCTGATGCTAATCAATACCAATTGGAATTACTGTTATGTATTTGAAGCTTCACCTGGGATTGGTAAATATAAGCAGATTGACTGGGTATAGCAAATGGCATTCATGAACCAGATATCCCAGGTATGGAGAAGATCAACTCCAACTCCAACTCCAACTCCAATTAGACTTGGAAGTTGGAACGAACCTCCAATCAAATCATGAAAGGGGAGCTACTCACACCAGGGTATACGTTTTCAATACGGGAGCATATATAGTTCTACATAATTAAAACCCAATTTGTCGCGTTAAAAACAGAAAAAACCCTAGATTTGTCAGTGTTCACTTCCAAGTATATAATATTTTACGAATGATGATAGTTAAAAGCTTAAAGCCTAGAAAAAAATTATATGAATGGCACCATAACGGTTAGAATGGACTTTTGCAGAAAATAAGTAAATGCATTTTGGAAATTTGTAATGACATACTGGAAAACAATTTTGAAAATTCAATCCATGAAGGAGATGATGTGGCTTTGGGATATAATTTTGGTATAAATTTTTGGGGTCTCAAGCATTTTCATTGATCATATGATACATCTAAAGATTCAAAATATAATAAGTCAACTCTAATCCTTATCAACAAAGCATGTCCTGATGAAAGTAAGACAATAAAGATCTGGGGAAACTTACTTCTGTTGCTATTGCAGCAGAGTTTACTCTCCGAGCACCAGAATGCTGTGTTCGTAGCAAGCATGTTGAGAAACTGCAAACCTACTGCTCAAGGTGAGTGGAGGTTGAGAAAATAATACAAGCTCGAAGTTAAAATAGCAGTTTTGCTCTAAGAATGAATTTCAGTTCATATTGATATACGCCAAATTTTAAATTCAGCAGTCAGGTGTTTTTGGACCTCAAGGTTGTATCAATTTAACTATATCAAACTCTTGTAAAATCAGCAGTTAGGTGTTTGTTGGCCTCAAGATGTATCAATTTAACTATATCAAACTCTTGTACATTCATGATACGGATCGGTTACAAGGGTTTCTGGTCTAAGAATCAAAGGATTATAAAATCCCAACCAGTACCATCTAACCTACAATAAGAAATCTTTCTGATATCACTATATCAAAAACCATAAAGCATAAGTGAAATCATCTTGATTCTAAGTATAATACAGATATTGTAAATTACTCACTGCTGTATACAGTAGAGTTACAAGGACAAAAATTTCAACCCTGGACTTTAGTTGAAATTTCTGTACATTTGGGCCGGAGAGAAGGGGTCTGTGTATGGATAATCGCTACCGCAACTGAGAAAGCTTGCAACATTGACAGAGTAGGTTGGAAATGAAGAAAATACAGACCATCATGGACATTCATCATCCTTAATGTGGGAGCAGCATGCTCAGAGCCCTGAAGAGTCAAAAGGAGAGAGATAAACATCTGACAAGAGATCTAAATACTTACATAATTGTGAGAAATTAGTTCCGAAATCTTTTCAACACCAACTAACACACAGCAGCTTTACAGAGAATCTTAATAGATAATGATGCAAATATTAAATACCAAGTTTTAATTCCCGTCCGGGAAGTCTAAAGAGCATTTCATTTGTCTTTTCCAAGTCACAATATCTTTGAAAATCTTATAAAAAAAAATATTAATTTTATAGTATCCCTTTCCAGATTATAAGATCAATTCTGTATCCAAAAAACAATTATTTTCCAAATAATGCATAACCTCAATCACTTGTGTCCAAAAACACAAACACATTACTCTGCAGATTTTGTATAAGTTATAAACCTTCTCCATATTATAAAATCTGTCTGAAGTACCAAAAACAATTATTTTTTCAGAGTATGCATAACCTCAGTCACAAGACGGAAGAAAAATCAGAACAAAAACTCATAAGGAGAGACACTGGATGCACGAATCTAGTAAACATCACTTAAAGCCAATCTTAATATTTTCTCTTTGACATTATCTATTTGACACTGTAATGTATCAAAAGGGGATGCCTTAATGGGAGTTTGGTATACCTGTATATTTAAATCAAACGGCTTGCACTCCCCTTGAGTATCTAATTGAGGCAAAATGTTCTCTTTGCTTGATTTGCTTTTAAGTACGGTGAGAGGGCACCCCATGTCCCAGCCACCACAGTCACAGTATCCACCAGATCTCCATCTTTCAGTAAGACTTGAAGGGCCTCCATTTCTGGTTCTTGGTCCACCATGAAGACATGCAGGAATCAGAACATCCATACTTGTAGAGCAATCACCATCATTTTGACAACATTTGAGAGGCACTGATACTTCCACAGAGTTATTGGTTTTCTTCACCCCAACTTTCTTTAGAAATTTCAAACCCCAACCTCCAGCTTCTTCCTTACGATCATCAGGGAGATGGTCTTTCATAACAATTGCAGCTAATTCAAAATTTGGAGGGAGGTTATCATCTAACAAATTGGGCACACCTAGAGCATCTTGACTGTTGGCTGTATCATCTAGGCATGACTCCCGAGAAGAATCAGGAGGTCCACTCAATTTGGGGATGATTCTTTGTTTGGATAAGTGACTTGTCCTGAACACTCCTGCCATCTTTTTCGATAACCCCTTACTCTTCCTGAGATTATGGCTAGAAGTGTGCATTTCAATAACACCACCATACAAAACAAACTCGGTCTCCATGATCTTTGAATTGTTTGAGCAGAGACAGACCAAATTACTCACCTTCATCTTACCAACTAGGTGTGACTCACTATCGCGAATCTCATGGTTCTTCTGGCCGCCCTTTCCTGCATGGAACAAGTATATGTAATCCAGAGACTTGTCCTCTCTAGACTGAACCTTCCACAAATTGGCTACATAGACCTCCTTCTGTTCATCTGTAGAGAAAACAAAATGAGGATTCCCTCCCTTCCACGTGCATTGGAGCATTCCTTGGGAAATGATGGCGAGAGCCGAAGGGGAAGATTGATCAGAAGATGGACAGTCTCTGCTACACGTAGAAAGAAGCCTTCTGTGACCCCCATCAGATTCATTTTTAATGCTTCCCTTAACTAGAATTTCCTTTTCTGTCTTCGGTGAAGAGAAAGTTAATGCGCCAGTAGACTTCACTAAATCATAGCATATCAAGCCTTTGTCATCATTTGAAGTTATTCTTCTAGAATCTGCATTGCCACCTTCAGGGCCAACTTGATGAAATAAAGGGCTCTTCAATATATTTATCATGCTCTTGCTCCCCATAACAGTACCTACAATCCACTGTCCAGCAGGGCTTATGACAACACTCCCACCTCCAGCTGCCAATGGGCATTCATAAACAAACCTATCAGATTCGCATGTATCTCCGCTTCTAGTTTTACCAGCACTAAGGCTTTCGGCTAAAACGCCCATCTTCGCAGAGCTCAAATTCACAGCTACTTTGCACTGAGCTGCTTTGGATGCACTTATATGAATTAATTCCAAGCATCGACGTCGAAATTTTTCATCTACACTTAGTATATGCTTTGGAATCCTATTGTCGATGCCAATAGTACTTTGAAATAACGGACTTTTTGTGCAACATCTACTAATCTGTGAACTATTAACATTTGAAATTAGAGCATGCTGTGGATTTGCCACTTTGACTAACCTTTTCAATTTTGAGCCAGAGGATTTTAAAGTACCTTCTCTAGATAATACTCTCTCCTTGCTCAATTTATGAGACTGACTCTCTTTTCCCAGCAGATCTTTCTGAGGACTAATAACTTGATCATCCATCAGCTGGCCCAATTAGATTACACACATAAATTGCAGATGACTTCAATTCTGCCTCAAAACTGAACCATATAGACTTCTTGGTCCAATTCTTATCTTACAGGACACCTAAATAGCAACATAAGCGGTAAGCAAAAGCCATCAAATTTAGAAAGTAAGAATAAATGAAAAATTGCACACATCATACATCCAAGGATTAAATATTACCCAGAAGCTTTGTAAACAAGTTCATAAATTGATGGGAGCAGTCAAATAACATGCTTGAAGCATTAGACTCCAGGAAATATTTGCAACAAATTTGTTTTGGGGGTTCTTAATTATTTGTTTGTACAATTAAATACAAAATGCAATATTTTTTAACAACCATCCCTTGTTGGCTAGAAAAAAGAGTTGGCCCCTAATTTAAAACAGGTGCAAGCAACAAAGAAAGAAACAACAGGTATGATTCAGATACAAATACACCAACCCCCATAGCCTCACGGCCCTCACCAACCCAACTTCACTCCCAATTCAGTAACTTCCAACTGCCCGCTGTTCAATTTTACCAAATTCTGAGAAAGAAAGACTAAAAAGATCCATCATTTATACACCTTAACCACCATTATAATACAACCCAGAAAGAAACTCAAACATTCAGTAGAAAAAATCTCAACTAAAGGCTCAAAGTAATCATAAGAAAACAATAAAACAGAGCACCCAAGAAAGTTGAAGCTA
Source organism: Fragaria x ananassa (assembly GCA_034370585.1). NCBI lineage: Eukaryota > Viridiplantae > Streptophyta > Magnoliopsida > Rosales > Rosaceae > Fragaria > Fragaria x ananassa. The sequence continues at coordinate 4,363,578 of CP139762.1, read as the reverse complement.
TTTCATAACAAGGAATATTGATAAGAAATAGAACAATAGAAAAGACCAACTTTTTACCTCTGAAAATTGGATCCAAGAAGAGCACAAAAACACAAACACTCCAAACCCACAAGCTAGGATGAGCTGATTTGCAATACAATTTACCAGCCTGAAAGTTTGAGCCTATCTTGCTCACCCCAAAGTTTAATACACAGTAGAAGTCTGAGGAGTCAATAGAGGAACCTAAAAAGGAAAGAAAGAGAGAAAGGTGGCTAATGAAGAATAACCAACTAAGCACATGGAAAAGCAAAGATAAGCAAGAGGAGGCAAAGAGAGAGAGCCACCACCACCACTAATGAGATCACAGACAGACAGAGGCCCTCTGTCTTTTTTGAGTGTTTTAAAGAAAAGGGTGAGCGTGTATGTGTAACTGTTGAGAAAAAGGAAAGAGTGCACACCACCATGGAAGATGGTGACTGAAAAATATAAGCCAAACCCAAACCAAGATTATAGTGGAAGAAGGGGCGTGGTGTTCGTAAGCCACGTTTTTCTGGGTTGAATTTTGGTACTTGTTCTTGCGTCTATTTTTTATATATATATTTTTGGGGTTCGGAAGTTGGTACTTGACTACTTGTTGTGTCCCAAGAAGTTCCTGGTCTAGGTGTAGGACCGCTAAATATTCTTCCATGTTCTAAGACCAAGCATTAGTTTACACAAGCCTAGATGCATAACAAGAAAGTTGAATTTTTACTTGCCTGGTTGCTTTATGCTACAAAAGTGATTGAGCTTACACATACTATTGGCATCTTCACTTTTGAAGGTTATAGCCGGAGGATGTGAAAACTAAGAATAATAAAGTAACAGCTTTTTTGTTTTTTTGTTTTTTTATTAAAGAAACAACTACTATTATGAGTCTAACTTACGATCTCTTACTTAGAAATGTAAGATTAGGCAACAACAACTGATTTTATATATAAAATCGGATACCGTATTTATCTACATTTGAAGCAAGAGTTTGAGATGGTATTTCTATTTCAAGTACTCAATAGAGAGCAAAATCGAATAGTTATAAGGTCTGACATCCCTTACTCAAGTTCTCAATACACACCAACAAATTGAAAAAAAAAAAATAATGGAAATCTTAACTTTACGGTTTACGGCAAGTAAATATGTCATTTGTAGTGATGGAGGCAATCTAGAGTCATATGATTAATAATTCTAATATCAAAATATTATCTCCCACTAATCTAGACTTCATTGTTCCATGTTGAGTCCAAGCTGGAGAAGAAATGTTCAATCGTGACCCTAAATGTGGGAACAAATACCTCTTAATTAAAAGAACGAAGTTGAAAATATCGAAAACCACTAGTGTTTCAAATAAGTTAAGGTCATAAAGAATATCATGAAATTTTTGTATTTTATAACATAAAGTGAAATTTGATCGAACTGTAATACAATTCTTCAAACAAATTATCGATAAATGTCTCGAGTTCAATTTCTCTTGCCCTATTTTCTTTTCCTTCAAAAGAAATTAGCCAACCAAACAGAAAAAGGGGGGAAATTAGGCAAGTGAGGTGACTTGTTTAGTTGTTATCGAGTATATGAGCTGGTGCGCATGATAGGAGAGTCCCACTACTACAATACAATATACCAGAGCCAAAAACTATAATAAAAAAGAGCCGCATCACATTTGTTGGTCCAAAAAACATTAAATTTTATTGTCATTTGGGTAATTGGGTTTCCATTTGAGACAAATTTTGCTTGTTTTCTCGTGGTTCTGCAAATATCATGATTGATACAATTCCTTCGAAATCTAGTAGTATTCCCCTACGAGTTTCATTACATGCGAAAGAGAGACAATGACACAAATTGGGGACTTGAAAACGTAGAAAATGGTTCAAATACAAAACATACATACCTCTAAAGTATTTCCTACGCAAAAACCTACCTAAACTATGGCTGCCCGAAACTATCTGTGTCACATCTCAACTCTTAATTTTTACCATATTTATTAGTTTAGTATTAATAAAAATGTTACTGTCCTCGTAAATGAGTTTATAGTTTCAAAGGTCTTTAGAGGGGTGTTGAGGGACAATTATTTCAGAGAAATTATTCATAGGAGAAATATTTGAAGACGGTAAAAATGGTCAATTTTAACTAGTAAAATTATAAGTTTTATTAGGGTATTATTTTTGGGGTGTTAATTTTTGGAGTTGGGTTTTAATTAGTGGTATTGAACCGGTTTGGATTAGTGGCCAAAACATTTCTCTCTCTCTCTCTTCTATCTCTTCCCTCCCAAGCTCTCTTTCCTTGCCGGATCTTCCCCTCGCCTGTCCCTGTCGTCCGGCCACCGTAGGCCACTGCACCGGTCCCAATCGGTAGGCCATCGACCCAGCTTCCTTCTTGGACCGGTGAGAGCTTCCCTAGCGCCGACGGGAGGGAGATATCGAGCCCGAAAGGTCCGATTGTCGTGGTGTTCCATCGCCGGAACTCCTTCCTTCGGCTGTCATAGCTGGAGCCGCTTGGCTCGTTGGAAAGGCCTCCTCCAGTGCAGCAATCCACCAAGAGGTTTCACTCTCTCTTGATCTAAGTACGGAGAAATGTTGAGTTGGAATTCTAAGGATTCTTGGATGTTTTTGTTTGATTGAGCTAGTTAAGGCTGAAATTGGGTTTTGTCCTAGTTAGGAAAGTTGTAGAGGGGGTTGAGAGGAAGATGCTGTTAAAATTTGGTAGACATTGGAGGTCACCGGAGTCGGCCTTCGCTGCCGGCGGAGCAAACGGTGGCGGGGCCGCTGTTAGGGGGATTTTCATGGTTTTAAATGTGTTTTTTAAGAGGAGTCTATTGATGTGAAGTTTGGAATTTTTGGAGGAGTTTTTGGATAGGTTTAGGATTTTTCAAAGATTGGCAAAATTTGGTGGTTAATGGGATAGAACGGCCGTTGGATTAAAATTGTTATGGACTATATATAGAAGGTGATAATAAGGATGTCAGTAATTGTGGTTAAGTATGGATCAAAGCGAATTAAGAATAACGAAGTTAGGTAAGGAGGAGCGTGCAAAGCTCACATTTAATAAGCGTTGGTATATAGTTGGGGATTAATTTATGTTTTTGAAACAGAACATGAGGAGGCTCGAGCAGAAGATGCCTCAGATCGACATCAGGCTTAGACCTAATTAGTGAGTGGACTTTTGTTTTAAATAATATGCATGCAATTGTTTATTGTTGAATACTTTATTTTGTTGGAGCATTTGACGTCATTTTTATTTGACGATTTTATTTATTTTGGACTGAAAATGAGATTTTCAGTAAATTATAAATATATTTATGAGGGGAGTATGTATATAAATGCTAGCTAGCCATATGTGTTTGTCCACCTTAATGACGTAGTATATAACCGCATTATGGTGTGACGTGAGCGTTAGACGCAAGCGTAGTAGCCCTATATGAGTGTTTAATTCATATAGGGGGTATGGACACATATTTATACATCAATCTGTCCACCTTAATGATGTAGTGTATGACTGCATTAAGACGTGAGGTGAGCATTATATGCGAGCGTAGTAGCCATATATAAATTATTTTAAATCTATTAATTTATATAGAGAGTATGGGCGTGTATAAATACATACATATATTGATATATATTTTTGAGCTAAAGAGGTTCGATATTTATGAGATAAAAGATTTATAGCTTGAGGCATGCATTCGATTTCTTTGGAATTAAATTGGGAAAACATAAATCTTGTTAATTATTTGTCTTTATTTATACTTTTTATTTTTGTCCACTCACTCTAACGTTTGCGAATGTTTTCCCTTAGGCCATTCGTTTTAAAAATGTCCAGTCTGCAGAGTTCGGGTTGGCACTAGTAGGAGGCGATGAGGCATAGTTACCCACTTCTTAGCCACTTTTCAGCATGAGTAGGTTACCTGTTTAACCTACTAGGGTATTTTCTTGCTTCTTCTAGTGTTTAGTAGCTCTTATTACTCTTGAGGTTATTGTATAATATTTCGGTGGTGTGCTAAGACTGATGATATATTTTTCGAATATTCGGATGATGAAGTTGGTTTTATTAGTTGGATATTTATGTAATGAGTTTGAGGATGGTTGAGTCTTTTTAGGAAGGTATTCTGAAATTTTTTCAGGTTAGAGTTGTATATTTTCGAGGGAGGTTTATCGAATTTTTGATAAATTTTCCTTGTATGTGGACCCCGCAAGACTTACTTTAGGTTTCAAGATGAAATTCAGGTGGACTTGACAATGTATAAAAAAATTACATTAATTAATACTACATTCCCTTTTGTGGGTTTTATATAATTTTATTTATTTATGAGGTTCATATTCTCCTTTCCTACCTATTTATTGTGCTAGCGGCGGTTATTATCATTCTTATTTTCATTTATTTGCAATTTTGGATTTTAATTTGGCCGGGAAATCAGGATCGGCAATCACCTCCTAATATTTATATGTGGGCATTCAATGGTTAAGAGGTTGCAATCATTAAATTTAATTAATTTTCATGGCCATATTGTTATTGAATATGGTTAAATTAGTGGTTGATCAAGGGGGGTAACCATGGAGTGTTTTTTAACGTGTAAGTAAGAACAATGTGTTGAGTTTTCAGATTTGAAGTTCTCTACAAACATGATCTGACAAGTATTCATCTTGTTCCTGCTAATTTAGAAACTAAAATAAGTAAGCGTTTCTCTTGCCAAATGAAAAAAATCGAATATTTTGATTTAGCTACGACATGTTAACAGATTTAGATTTACGTTCAAGTTCATATTCACGTTATATATCATTTGTACCTAACCGTAACTTTACTCTACAATCGTTGATGACCAGCTCAAGAATAGTAAGTCAATCTTCTAATACACAAAATCTATAGTTCACCGTATTGAACTATCATGTTATATTTATATGAGTTTCTGATTCGTACTATTGGCATAAATGTCGTTTTCCCGAGGATATGCTTGATCTTCATTTCAAATTTTTCCTTTTACCACAAGTTTTGGCATAAAACTTGTTCTGGGTGGTTTTGATCAAAAACAAAAACTTGTTCTAGGTGGTGGTGGCCGGCCACAAGTTAATTCTCTTTGATAGAGACGACAATAGTTTATGGAAGGCATAATCACAAGTTGAAAACCCAAACCAATCGAAGATAAACCTTCAATCTGCACTTTGCACTTGGATATGGTGGACTAGTTTTCTCCATGATCTCTCCATATTCTTATGCCAAATGGAAATGAGTTGAATTCAGCTTCGAATTCATTGCACTCCTACGCACTACCTTATAAAACACTTCCCAGATATGTCTAAGGTTGGCATTTAAACCCATTGAGTAATACCCGTGGGTTTTACCCACCTAAGAAAAATTCACGGGTAATACCCACTGGGTAATACCCATTTGTAAATATTGGGTTTGGGTAATTACCCATCAACTTTAAATGGGTAAAACCTATAAACCCACACCCATTACTCATGTCCCTTTGACCACCGTTTTCACCCTCTCGCTCATCGCCACGTGTCCCTCTCTTCCCTTAGCCCGATATGGCCTGTAAATCTATGTTCATTTTCGTGCATCATCCTTCTCTCTCATCTTCTTCCCATGTAATCTCTCTCTCTCTCTCTCTCTCTCTCTCTCTCTCAAATTCAAACTCAAATGAAATTTGGATTCTGAATGTCTTTATTTCAGAATAAAATTGGGGGTAGGATATGGAGATCGGAACAAAAAGCCCAGAGGGTTTCGGCTTCTGGGTTTTGTTTTTTGATCATCAAGCAGCTAGCTTGAGAATTACTGCTCGAAGAACTAATAAGAGAAAGGGAGAGTAGGATATGGAGTTGCGTTGGCTTTATACGGAGATAAAGAGATATGGAGAGAGAGAGAGAGGGGGGGCGGGTGATTGAGAAAGAGAGGGAGAGTGAAAGGGAATTGATTATAGTATATGTTGATTACAGGGAGGGAAGAAAGCTAGAGATTGACCGGTGAGTATGAGCAGTTGTGGCTACAAAACATGAGAGGTAGATATGGAAGAAGAAGATAATGAATGAGGGAACTGAAAGGGAGAGAACGAGTGTGGGTTTCATGAGTACCCACGGGTATTACCCGTACCCAGTTCATCACATCGATAGGTTTTTTTTTTTAATACCCATACTCACCCATTACAGAAAATGGGTATAAATATTATCCAAAATTAAAACCCAATACATATTTTACATATAGATACACATACCCATAGGTTTTAATGCCACCTTTAGATATGCCTAACTGCCTAACTATTCGATTTGGTCAAATTGTGTACACATGATGTATTCGTACGGTTGTCAGAAACGTTGTTAGCATATGCTCTTTGTACGGTTTTCTATAAACTTTAGCCGTCTTAAATCTTACTATCATAAAACAGACAATGATGCACTGTATGAATATTAATCGGTAGAGTGAATTTAGACCAACAACTCAACAACTAATGCATCAATAAACAAGAACTCTTGGATTGAAAATGCCTAGCTAGCCATCCTAGGTTGTTGCACAACATAGCTAGTGGAAAATTCATCTTCTCCAATAGTAGATAGTAGATAGTGGTTGGTGGTCTCTAGGCTACAATTCATCAATGGAATTATGGGTGGTAAGTTGAGACAAAAATTCAAAAATGGCATCTCCCACACTACCACTATCACTACTTGAATTAGATGTTGCATGCCACTATAGACGATCTTGCATCTCCACTACTCATGTGCACAAGAAAGCTAGTACCTCCAAAACACTTATCCTCAATTCAATAATTGAAACCCAATTAGGGTTTTGTTTATAATTTGAAAAACACTAGTTTAATATCTGCATTATTGCTTCATCTTCTTATTTTCTGGTGTTATCTGTGTGCCATTATTCCCTGCAGTGAGTATTCAAGCATTCAAAATCTGGAGCAGTATGTGGTGTAGTGGGACCAAAACTGAACCATTCATATGATTGTGCATGTTCTTCTTCTTCTGGTTTCAAATTTGGTGATTGACAACAAAATGGTTTCTATATTTTGGGGGCCGCCCAGCCAACAAACCCTATTGAAAATGAAGGCATTTTGTCTGTGTTCTGTGCAATGTTATACGTTTTACCTAACATTCTGGTTTCTTGAGGCTTTTGTTTTCAAATGTATAGAGACCAGTTACTATATATATTTGTTAATCTTGATTACTACCTTCTAAATTGTTGGCGTAGAACCCAGGAGAAACAACATAGGTCACTTTCGTTTCTCATTTCGGATTTGGAGTAGGTAATAGTATTGTGACCTTATCTATTGTGATCTAGGAGACACAACAATGGAATGTGAAATACTTATGCTTAAGACCTAAACAAATTAACAAAATCTTATGCATATTCCATGTTTTGGCCATGCTTCTCGAAAGAGGTGACTGTACCAAATCATTTTAGGGATGCGGAGCATGCCATCACGCAGACGCGGAATGAAATAGGGTTGTTGTTGTAGTGCGCTAACCTGTGCTTCTAATCAAAGGAAAGTCGGACTCCGATGCTACCTTGCGGACAAGAATTTATGAGTAGCCTTCTACCACTCAAATCGATACTCGCGGTTTGCCGAACACATCAACCAAAGGAAAGAAAAACGAGAACGCAAAAGAGCTCCGAGAAGCTCAAAAAGTAAAAGTTTGCTAAGGCTAGCTGCTTTAGCGTTAGGTTTCGACTAGGCCGAGGGTTTGTAGTTGTGTTTGTATGAGAGATTGTGTGTCCTAGACCAGATCCTCGAACTCCCTTATATAGAGGTGAATTCGCTAGTTGTTGATAAGGATTCGGTCCTCGATGCATAGTCGGTTCAGTTGCACAAGGTTTCGTTTTACTTAGCAACCACGTAATTGGGTGACGTAGTTCCAATCACGTATGTAAACTTATTTTAGGGCCACATGTGTTGGCTCAAAGCAAGTCTAAGACTTGTAGAAGTCTTTAATGATAAATGTAGCATAGGCAATATAAATTACCTCTTCGTTGTTGCTCTTCTTTTAGGCAGTAAAGTTAGCCTAGAATACTCTTGTCGTGGACGTGTGCATGCTGCATGAATCGTATGTAGCTTAGGATGATTGCATCCTCACTTGACTTGTATCACGTCTCTCATCCATGCATTAATAGCCACTCCATGTCTAGGAATCATATGTGAAGCCTTCCCCTTCGCATGAATTTGTATACAAGCAACCTCTTCGCATGCAAACTTAGTCCTTCTTTCATGCGAAGTCTTTCTCTCCTAAGCGAAGTCATCTTCGCATGCGAACTGTACATCTAGCCTGCATGGCTTTACAGGTCAACCAAAAACCCAATCTTTCAGGCTTGTCGATATGACGTGGACCACGAATTTAACTAACATTCACTTAAACATTTACTATCTAGTAAAATATTAATTTAGGTGTAAAGATTGTCCCAGCCTCGAAGTCATGAATGTAAAAAATGACTAAATAAGTTTATATTCATGTTGCTCCAAAGCCATTGGTATTGGCTCGGTTCATAACACAAAATGAATGTGAGTAAACAAGCCTCTGAATAGGCTCTAGTGGATGTATGTCGAATGGATGTACCTTGAATATATGTACCTCAAGTGGATGCAACTTGAGTGTATGTATTTGAAAAGAAACCATCTGACCTCGAAGGGATGTACCTTGAATGGATGTACCTTGAGTAGATGTCTGCTTTGAATGGATAAAAAGCCACAAGTGTTGGCCTTGTAAATATATAATTGAACTTATGTGTTTGGATGAACTAGTCTGATCAAAATGCACTTCTAAAGTTGGACTTCGCCTGAGCTCTTAACTTTAGCCCAGTCATTCGCCATGTACACTAATGTTCAAACTGATTTGCCACCCATAGCCATGCGAACATGGATCTATAACCCCTGGCAAACCACTTCTTTGATACTCAAACCATAGTCACGTGAAACTAACCAAGCACTTTGTTGCCCCCTAGTGTGAACCAATGAGAGTCAAGCACGATGTCACATCTCTGCGAATTCATGTCCTAAACATAGGCTTGAGGTTATGGCCCCATGATTTTGTAATTTGGTCAAGCAAAATTCTAAAAAATAGGCCACAGGGATTGGTCTAAATAATGTCCAATACATTTGAAGAAAGTCTAAAGTCTTAAATGTTTAGAACACATATCTATCCCTTATTGCCCCCCAGTTTTGATGTATGTTCGGCGAGACTTGGGAAGAATGAAGGACATCAAAACTTTCGTACGACCCCCAGTAAAGAAGCAAGATGCTATTGTGGTACCGTGTATAATTGAAGTCGGCAGACATCGAAAAAAGGTCACGGATCGACCTCGATTATCTCTCTAAGTCCCAAATGATTAGCTCCTAGTGCATGGATAAGGTACACAAAACTTCTATGGATGCCCCCCCAGTAGAGGAAAGCATGTTGCAAGGTGATGAAAACACATAAAATAACACATTGCATGCAAATTAGTGCGTATCCTGACTTGTCTGTATTCAGACTGCCATAACTCTCTCCAGGAATGTCGGAATGGCAAACCATAAAATTCTCTGGAAAATAGACATCCAGGGATTTCTGTTGATATAAGGCTCGCCTTCTAGTTCTTCCTGAATATTTCTAGTTTAATCCGCAAAGTTGACTGTCCAGTAGTGCCTGTTGCAACTTTCAACATTACAATCTAATTGTATTTCTTCTCTGATTTGACTTCACTGGCAGCAATTCAAGGCATATGGAATGCCTGTTGTATTGTCTTCAGGCCTTAGGGTTAGGCCTCTTGGTAAAGTTCAAGCCTTAGCTTGGCAAAAATGTGTCTTGCATTTCAGCAAAACTAAGAGTTTCATTTTGTATTTTGTATTTTTTTTTCTTTTTTCATTGCGTGAAAGAAAGAAAAATGAAAGAAAACGAAAGTAAAAACTGAAGTAAAAGCTACGAGCAAAGAAATGAAGGAATCATAGCATGAATAATTACCCTTCGTAAGGCCACGGAGGGGGCCACCGATGCCTCACTCCAAGCCTCAATGTTGCTATGTTTCGGGCATGAGACTCTTGTTTTTGAAAATTTCGAAGTGTTGAGCAGAGGTGTTTTGCATCAACAACTCAAAAATTTAGACAAGGTAGTTTGTAGGGTATGTATCGTTGCCCCCCACGTATCTTTGTCGTGTAACTAAGCATGATCTTCAATTGCATTCTTACAGATCGTATGTTGTCGAGATCAGCGTTATCGTCGACTACCATGTCATAATGCATGGTCTCATTAGGAATAGACATGCATTGACAATAGAAGAGGACCACTTGCTGGTCTCTATTCACCATATCAAGAGCTTCATTGGGATTGAACTCTTGTGAAATAAGACACTACTACAAAAAATGTTTCTATGACAGTAAATTCATGACCTTTGCCTAAATACATCATTGTATACTCTTTTTATGACGTTTTCGGAAGCAATTGTCATAAATCTAAATTTCGTCTGAATTTTATGACATTTACCAAATGTCATTGTACGTCTTACTTTTTGATGATGTTTTTTAACTGTCTTCAATCTTATGACGATTTTGAAACGTCATGAAAAGTATTTCCATGACGATTGATAATTGTCATGAATGAGAAATGGACCATGACGTTTAGAAAACGTCAATAAAAATGTATTTATGATGTTTTATAAACGTTGTAACTTTTTGTGTAGTAGTGAGATTATTAGACAGACGCACCAACATATAGTCTTCATCATATTCATCATAAATTGATTTTGTGTCAAAATCAAATTTGGAGTCACCACAATCCAGCGAATCCACATTTGCCTCTGATGCAGACATATGAAATCCATGAACATCACTTTTAGATGTCACCAAGTCCCTACTGCACATTAGAGTGAGATGACACTGAGAATACTCGACTTTACACCCATGTATAATAAACTTGCAATTCTGGATGTAAAAATGTTTCCCACATACCATACTAAAGCCATAATTTGGCCTTTGAACTTACATGTAAAGACTCCAATTATATTGGAATGTAAAGCCATAGATTGGCCAAGGTATACCATCACACCTTATAAAGTTAAGCTTATCCTAACTTGGGGCAGCTTCTTGATGGCGTCCAGTATTAGGACAAAACTTGAGTTGATCAAGCCCTTGATCATGGTGGTGCCCAGTAGTAAGACCACAGCTTTTATGAATCTTTAATTTGCTCTCGGTGATTAAGGGAGTAGGTCTATTGTTGCCCCTCATGTACCTGATGTCACACCCCAGTCCTTAAGTCACTTTTATGGTAATTTACTTTGGTATTATTTTAATGGTATTACCCGTCAAGGTGAGTAATCTCTCAAAAGGAATCGGTCTAATTCGATCTCGTTAGGGTGGTTTGTATAATTAAAAGTTTTAGGGATTTATGGATGTTTTGGTTCGATTACCCTAGATAGCATTAGAATTGGACAAAGTGCTAGTTATGGAAGTTGTTGTGGATGATAAGAGAATTATGCTGTTAAAATTTGAGAAACATTAGAGGTCACCGGAAAACGGCTGCCGGCCGCCCCCCTCAGGGGTTGTTTTTCATGTTTTTAAGATGGTATTAAGGAGAGGAGTTTAATGAAGTATAATTTGAAATTTTTGGAGGAGTTTTGTTAATGTTGGGGATTTTTTTTCCATGGTTAATGATTTTGACGGTGATTAGAATAGATTATCGGTATTTTGATTAGCCGGTTTTAAATTTCGTATAAGGTTAATTTTGGTTATCGGTGATGGCGGTGAATTTTGAGTTATAATGGAGTAAAGATGGAGAAAATGGGCAAGGAAGAAATTGAGTTTAGACCATTAATTTTATGGATTTATTTATTGGAGTTTTAAAGTAGTATTGGAATTAATATTAATTATTGTTCAAGCCGTGAGGAGGATCATTTGGAGGAAGCCTCGGGTCGTCGGCAAGCATAGCCAAGCACTGTGAGTGGACCTTTGATTTAAAATTCATGCATGCACTAAAGTTATTTAATTTCAAATGCATATTTGAAATTTAGCGTTTTCTTGGGATTAATGAGTTCCATCTCTTATTTGGGAACTCTCTTGCTCATATCATTTGACATGTGAGACAAGTCAATTGATCTTTTATTTTTTGGTAATCTATTACACCCTAAAAGAGTTAATTGATATTATTTATCGCTAGCTAACATTAATTAGCGGTCCTCATCATATGTGAGTAGAGCGCTTAGTGTGGGACGTTATTATAGTCCTACCAGCGGTCCTTATCATATGAGAGTTGAACGCTTAGCGTGGGACACTACTATAGCCTGAGAGGCAACCGATCGGTATATATAAATATATTATTGTTCGCTAGCCATTATTTAGCGGTCCTCATCATATGAGAGTTGAACGCTTAGCGTGGGACACTATTATAATCTATTTAGCAGTCCTCATCATATGTGAGTATAGCGCTTAGCGTGAGACGCTATTATAACCTAAGAGGCTCATCGTTATGGTGAAATACTTTTCCTTATTTGTTTTTTTATTGAGAACCAATGGGATTGGTTCATTGTTTTGGTTTATAATTAAATTTGAAGAAGAGTTCCAAGAGTGGCATGCATAAATATTTTTCTAATGGAAATTATGAGAGTGCATAGATTTGATTTCATTGCTCCATATTCTTTTGTTATTTATTTTTGTCCACTCACTTTAAAGTTTTTAAATGCTTCTCCCCTAGGCCTTTCGTTTTTAAATGCCCAGTCAGCAGAGTTCGGTTCGGCGAGGATAGGAGGCGTGTCATAGATCCCTACCTCATCCAGTTTTCCCATATAGGTTACTAGTTTACCCTGTTGTGTTGTTTATCTTATTTTCTAGTAGATGCTCTGATAATCATGGGATGATTTAAGTATGTTAAGAGTTGATAACAAAATATTCATTTGTTTGTGTTTATTTGAGAGATTATATTTATGGATGTGGTTTGGGAATTATTGTGAGTTGGGCTTGGTGAGTTCCTTTCAGGTAGGGTTACCTATTTTCAAGGGAGGCTCTACCAAGAATTTTGGTAGAATTTTCCTTGAGGTGGGTTCCGCAGGGTTTCTCCCAGATTTCGAGGGGAAATCCCAGGTGTGGGAACTCTGGTGAGCGTCTCGCTTGGGTAGTGGGTACCGGCATGTTTGTATGCCTTAGGCGTTTAGTGGCCTTTGATTTATATCAGCTATATGCTTTAGCTAGTTGAGCTATTCCAGCATGTATGTGTTCCAAGGAGAGATTGTGGTGACGTATATTTTGTGATTGCATCTAGGTGAGTGCTAGAGTGTCCACGTACCCGTTTATGAGATCAAACCAAATGTAGTTCACTATTTCACCATTGAGGCAGGCGTGCCATTGAGGTGTGGCGAGGAGTGCCGTTGGGGCATGGCGATGGTGCCGCTAGGTATGGCCAGGGTGCCGTTGAGGCAAGGAGGAAGTGCCGCTGAGGCATGGCGAGAGGTGCCACTAGGGCATAGTGATGGTGCCGATAGGGCATGTAAAGAGCTGTCGAGGAAAGGGTGACTATCGTTATAGCATAGCGAGAGCATGCTAGGAAGCATGACAAAGATACCGAGAGCACGCTAGGAAGCGTAGCCAAGATGTCGATGGGGCAAGACGGGTGTTACCAAAGTGTACCGAGAGCACGCCATGAGGCGTGCCAAGGGTGTCTGATGAGGCAGGGAGAGTGTCGTTGAGTCGTGGTGAGTGTCGTTATGGCGAGGGTACCGAGTAGGCATGGCGAGTATCACAGAAGCGTGGTAAATGTCGGCATATGAGGTTGTTGCCCATGTCCCCCAGTGCCGGGAGAGATTATGGATATGGAGAGTATAGTCGTCTATCATGGAGGACAATCTCAGAGAGTGGCTACAAGGAGTAACTGACAAGTGTAACTTTACTAGAGGATGTTAGTGAAAGATCATGGTGGTAGTATATAGATCTGATGGAGTGGTGCCATGAGAAGTTTCCGTGGCAGGAATGGTGCCATGGATCATGATGAGGTATTTTTCCTCGAGGTGAGGTTGTTGTATACGCTCGTGGCATGTGTAGCTTGAGATTGCATGTTTGTATGTTGGTTGTGTACACTTGTGGTGTGTGTAGCCTGAGATTGCACGTTTGAGTGCTGGTTGTTTATACATGCTGTGTGTATAACCTGAGATTGCATGCTAGGGTGTTGGTTGTGTGTCATGTATGATGAAGTGTGTATGAAACTTCACCATTTCATAACTCGAAGGTGTCGCGACAAAGGGCTGCCACGACCCATTGGTGTCGCGATGAGAGGTGTCGCGATCTTTCCCTCAAGGGAGTGTAGCAAAAGGTGTAGTCATAGGTTATAGCGACTAGGTATAGCCGTTTAGGAGTAGCCATTTAGGTGTAGCCGCGAGGCGTTATTTTGTGGCGTGACCATGAGGCGTTACCGTTAGGCGTTTCGGTGAAGTGGTTACCTGCAAACAGAGTCATTCGAGGGTTGTGTGTTGGTTATCGGTATCGAGAACATGTGTGGGTGTTCGATATCGCCATCCTAGTAGAGAAGGGAGTGTGGCGATGGATGTCGGGGAGGAGATAATTTTGAGCCCAAGGTAGCTGGGACTCGTAATCCTCTATAGGTAAACATAAATGGTACCCTGAGTGAATCCAAGATGTTTTGTTGGCGTAAGTTGCATGGCTCTGGCTGGTGGGGTGTCATGCCATAAGAAAGGCTCTTGTTCAAGAGAATAAGATCATAGATATATAACATGTATATATGGCTTGCAATGATTTGTAGCAAGTGTCATATGGTTTGCAAGTATGTGTGTTTTACAAATACATGAAAATATATTTAACATGTGTATGTGATAAAGAGTGTTTGCTAACTCTATGACATGTAATAAGCATGCTCAAGAATATTATGATGTATGAGGCATGTTATTTGTATGATAATAACTCAATTAAATAGTGTAAAGTGAGACTTATCTGGAGCCGTGTAGAGCCGTTATAAATATTGTAGAAAAATTAGAGTTGTCGATATAAGACTCCATGTCGGCAAAAGTGCCCTCAAGGCTCATGTAAGGATCTCGTTGGGGTAGTAGGACCGGTGGACTCAATCATTGAGCTCCCCGAGTAAGAATCCCGATAGAGTTGTCGAACCGATGATCATTGAGTTCACCGGTGATGATAATATTAATGTTTTGTTAGGGAGTAATGTGTACTAACATAGGAGAGAGAAGTCAAGGGTAGCACATGTGTCGGATGATATTTGAGTGGCAAGTAGAGGAGCATACAAAGCGTACCATTTGATAATGGTGGGAGAGCAATTAGAGCATGGTGCTTATCATAAACCCCATTATTTGAAAGGAGGTTGAGTAAAGAGCAATTGTACATTTACAGCCCCATAGTATGTCGAGTATTAGAAAACTGTGATTTGCTCCATGTATAATTCTATATAAGTGTCTGCGGCAATGTAGTGTTTGGAGTTTGAAAAAGGTCGTGCCTTCTATATATTGGGGAGTTTGAGGGTCATGTGACTGATGTATGAGGTCACGAGTGAGGCCAAGAGTAGATATTAGATAATAGATATAATTGCATGATGCCCACGCTGAGACACACTTCTTCATTACATAGCCCTCTTGATCAACCCCTTGAATATGTGGAGTCGATAGAACTGATAGTAGCGATTGTTTTGCTATCATGAGCTTGTGTGTCGGGATCCAGGGGTCTGGGACAGTTCCCGAGAGTTCGAGTTTGATTGTCTCAGAAAGGTTCCAAGTCCCAGGTGCCGTGACTATCCCTTCCCATTTTGGTGTTGTTGTTGTGCCGGGAACCAGGAAAGGGGGGTGCCGAGATGATGAGTCCCGACACCGAGAAATGATCTGTGCCGAGAGCCGGGAGAGCTAGGGGCTGGTCCGGGGACAAAGACACCAAGAGTATAAGGGGCGTCGTGAGCCCGGGAGGCCAGAGAGGGGCTGGCGGGAGCTAGGGGAGGTGTTGCAGGGAGGTGGGCTACCGGGAATATGAGATGAAGGTTTGTTGCGTCCCGGAAAAGAGGTGTTGGCAGTAGTGAAACTGACAAGGAGGTGCCGGTGCCAGGAGAAGACAAGTGTTCTCGGAAGAGGCTGCTGAGATGGCATTTCGGGTGCCGGAATCGGGTTCCGAGTAGATGTCGGGGTTGTTGAGAAATGGCTAGTCCAAAGAGGGAGGTGTCGGGTACTTGTGGCGGGGACCTGAGGAGGAGGGTGCTGGGTTTAGGTTCCGAAACCTCGGGAGAGAGGTTCCTTTTTTTTTAAATTTTTTTTATTATCCCACTGCCGGGAGAGAGAAGTCCCGAGAGGCTGGGATGGAAAGCTGTTTGGTCTGTCTTAGGGTGCGAGGAGTGAGACCCGGGGTTAAACCATGGAAAGAGAATATTGGTAGTGATTATTCGTGCCGGAGGTTTTGGGTTAAACCATGGAAGAGAAAAGCTCTGGGTGCCCAGAGTAATTCTAGGTTTGGCTATGCCGGCGCGTGGGTCATTGCCAGAGGTCGAGGTGACTGTCGGTTATTGCTGGGAAGCTACTGCTGCAACCTCGTATCGCTGCTGTAATTGTGACTGATGGTGTCGCGACCAAGGTGTCACAGGGACACGGGAACCCGGGAAAGTTGTGTTGCTGCCGGAATGAGATCTCAAGAGGATTGTTCTAGCAGTACCGACCCCAAGAGTGAGCTAGTTGTTATGATTTGTTGAGTGAGCTAGTTGTTGGGAAGGCACTAAAGCAAATGGGAAAAGACACATTTGCTGAAGAAAGAAGCAATTGGGTGTCCATAGCAAATTTCTGGGTGTTCACGATGGTGGCTCGTGAACCAGTTTTCCGGCGTCTTCGAGCAACAGGGAGGCTAGGTTTGGCTCATCGGAGGACAATGAGTCTTATGGTGATGGAGGTGAGACACAGTGGAGCTCGTAGATCAATGGTGGAGGGGAGAGAGAGAACCCAGATCTACTTTCTCTCTCCTCAAAACTCACTGTGTTCGAAACCCAGAAGCTTGAAAAGCTTGAGTTTCATGTAATTGAGATGTAATATTAGGAGGAACTGCAAAGTAGATGAGCTCCTTGTGTTTGAGGATAGAGGGAAGTGAGAGGGGAGAGAGAAACAATGGCCGGAAAAAAGAAAAATTTCCAAAAAAAAAAAAAAATTTGGCCAGATGATGAATATGCTCATGGTGAGCTATGTGAGGGTTGCCACTTGAGGGCCCTCCTTCTAACGCCAATTGTTTCGGTGTGATTTCTGAGGGGATGAATCACACAGAATGCGGGAAGAACACCATCTTCGAGACTCGTCACTTGTTAATCATGACCAAACGACGTTAGAGGGAAGATCGGGTTTGCCGGCCTTCGACCCTCCGATGCCTAAGTCAGTTACATGAGAATAGAGATAAGGTATGAGTAGGGTGGAGATGAAGACTTACCTAAATGAGGGGTGGAAACATGTATTTATAGAGATATGGTGGATTCACCCTAAAAGTACCATTTTGCCCTTATTGACAAGTGTATTACTATTATGCCCTCAAGGAAGAGTGTGTGTTTTTGGGCTTACTTAAGGCCCAAACCCATTTTATGTAGCAATATGTGTCTTCTTAGGCGAGTATGACCGATATTCTATCTCTCACACATGATGTATTAACACCTATCGTTGTGTCATTTCACGAGAATCAGCACTTGTTTCATTCTTATTTTTGCCGACATGTCTCTTAAGGTAGCCTACAGTCGACGAGACTCCTCTAGAAAGGCCTTCCTTTTCTTCAGCGGTCTCTCTGGCAGCCGTTTGCCCAGCTTGTCGCTTGAGGATGGCAGTCATTCGTTCGGCATATACGCTTTTGTGGGCAGCTTTTTGTTCGGCATGTTTTCTGTCGATGACAACCCATTTTTCGTGCCAATCGCGCCATTCCATTATCGCATCTTTGTTTCCAATCTTCGATCCCAATGAAGGTGACGTCAGAGACTACCCTGGTCCCACTGGGCGTGCCAATGTTTTGGCCACGCTTCTCAGCGTACCAAATGCTTCTAGGGATGCGGGGCATGCCACCGCGCGGACACGGAATGAAATAGGATTGTTGTTGTAGCTCGTTGACAAGTGCTTCTAATCAAACGAAAGTAGAGCTCCGGTGCCACCTTGCGGATAAGGATTTACGAGTAGCCTTCTACCACTCAAATCGATACTCACGGTTTGCAACGAGTAGAGCAACCAAAGGAAAGAAAAACGAGAACCCAAGAGAGCTCCAGGAAGCTCAAAAAGTAAAAGTTTGCTACGGCGAGATGCTTTAGCGTCAGGTTTCGACTAGACCGAGGGTTTGTTGTTGTGTTTGTATGAGAGATTGTGTGTCCTAGACCAGATCCTCAGAGGTTTGTTGTTGTGTTTGTATGAGAGATTGTGTGTCCTAGACCAGATCCTCAAACTCTCTTATATAGAGGTGAATTCGCTAGTTGTTGATAAGGATTTAGTCGTTGTTGCATAGTCGGTTGAGTTGCACAAGGTTTCGTTTTACTTGGCAACCACGTAATTGAGTGACGCAGTTCCAATCACATGTAAACTTATTTTAGGGTCACATGTGTTGGCTTAAAGCAAGTCAAAGACTTGTAAAAGCCTTTAATGATAAATGTAGCGTAGGCAATATAAATCACCTCTTTGCCGTTGCTCATCTTCTAGGCAGTAAAGTTAGCCTACAATACTTCTTGCCGTGGACATGTGCATGCTGCATGAATCGTTTGTAGCTTAAGATGATTGTATTCTCACTTGACTTATATCACGGCCCTCATCCATGCATTAATTGCAATTGCAATATATATGGAATAACTTTGATAGCCACTCCACGTCTAGGACTCCTATGCGAAGACTTCCTCTTAGCATGACTTTGTATACAAGCAACCTTTTCGCATGCAAACTTAGTCCTTCTTTCATGCGAAGTCTTTCCCTCCTACGCGAATTCATTTTCGCATGCGAACTATACATCTAGCCTGCATGGCTTTGCAGACCAACCAAAAACCCAATCTTTTGGGCTCGTCGATATGACGTGGACCATGAGTTTAACTAATATTCACTTAAATATTTACTATCTAATAAAATATTAATTTTGGTGTAAAAATTCCCATAATGAGCCAATGTGAAATCCAAGCTTGATAGTCAATTTGGTAAATTAACCTGCAACAAAACACTAGTGGTGAGTTCAGAATCTTGGGCCTGAAGTGGTGACAATTTCTTATTGCATTGGCCATTTGTTGGTTTATATCCAAATACTCTTTGTCGATGTTAGATCGCGATTTATCAACATACTAGCTGATGTGCTCATATTATCTTATATTTATATGTCTCATAATCTTTGTTTTTGCATTAAGTTTCCTTATTTGTGATTGATTTACGTTATTTTAGCATTCTTGTAGGTTTGTGTCGTAAAGAGAAGAAAATGAGCTAAAATATGCAAACAAGGATTGAAAGGCCACTGCAATCCTAAGTCCCACAATCCACCTGTGCAGAACATCTAACTTTGCCGAATTACTGGGAATTACTCGGATCGAATCAGACTATAAGCCTTACATCATTGGAAAGCTACGGAAGTCTACTTTCTGTAAAAGTTTACGGATCTCAATTTCGATACTTATGGACTGAGTTATGATCGTTTGAGTGAAGATAAGTCAGATCAGAAAATATGCTCGGATTTGGAAACATGTGTGGATAACTCAAGTTCCGTGTCACAAGACCGTCAACCTAAAGCTTCAAGGACAATAATGCAGATGAGGATTCAAAGAGTACATGTATTCCTAGTTCTACAAGAGATATCTCAAGGTTTTCCCATTCCATATCAAGAAAGAAGTCTGAATCCAAGTTCTACAAGGAAATATGAAGCCAAAGATGAGCAGGAAACTTCTCTATAGAAAGAAGCACAAATTTCACATAAAAAGGAGGTCTCAGAATCACATTGTAGACGCCTAAAGGAGCAGAGATCCATCCACCCTTCACCTTTCCATTCTTTTTATGTTTTTGTTATGTTTTCTTTAGTCATGTTTTGTTAAATCTTTTCTAAGGTCAGGATGATGCCCTAGCATGATTGTTTATGTTTTTGATGATTGATTAATGGATTTATAGTTTCTTTATGATGAATTCTTAGTCACTATTTTAATAGATGCTATATGTTTGAGTTCTTTGATTGATCACCTTAGGGCTTTGCATCTAGTAATTAGAAGATGAATTTGAGGCGTAACTGCAATATAATTCAAATTAGCTTCTTGTGATTAAGAGTTGTGAATTATATTATTGTCGTAACTGAATTAATGGTTTGCATGATTCTCTTGTTTTCTAGAACGTAATGAGTCTTACATGTTAAATTTATGCCGTAACTGGATAAACTGCATGCTAGGATATACGACCTCTGCCGTACCTGGAGAGAATCATACACTTAAGGAAAACTATGGTCTAAGTGCCGTAACTGGACTTAGATACGGGAATTGTCATCTAGAGAAACGAAAGAGTCTATTAGTTGCATCCAAGTATGAATATGATTGATAGTGGTTGATTCTGACACCCTAGATTCATTCATCATTGTTTGTTTACTTATTCTCTTGTTTGTTTGTTTGTTTCTTTAAATTGTTAACGTGATCTTATGTTTTAGTGTAGTTAGTTTAGGTATTTCGTAATTTGAATTGAACTAATATCCTCGTGGGAATGACAACCCTTTTCTTCCATTCACTATACTACATCCACCCTGTATACTTGCAAGAATTCCATCACTAGCCTTTATACTCATGAAACTCGCATGTAGAAGATGTGGTTAGTAGGTAGTTACTTTTCTCATTTGTAGCTGTTTTTTCTTTTTGTGAAGTTAGTGGGTAGTGGGGAGTTTCCTGTTGCATAGGTGTTTCTTGTTTGCAATTAAAACTCTTAACTTTTCAATTTTCACAATTATTTACTCAATTTTTAATATTTTATTTTCTTTTTACTTTTTTCTATAAGGCTCAGTTTAGTTAATTGTTTTAATTAAACACAATAATGATAATTTAGGAAGAACATAGTTTGGTGAAACTTTTGAGGACTTCCTTTTATAGTAGTAGAGATATAAGACGTGAAAAGAGGTAAAATCTGTTCTAGGATATTCTGTATCTTTCTAGATATTCTTTATATGTGCCTTAGCCTTATGCCAATAGGATATGTAGTTTAACTAGATCAATATATTCATTTTCCTTACCTAATTGGTATTGCGTAATTCCCTATACAAAGGGCTCATATTAATGAATTAAATATTATCTTTCATGATTCTCTTGCTATCTCTTTGTCTCTACATTTTATTTTTCATCACGTTATCATGCACTTTGTTCTAACCCTAGAGCAAATAGATCACCATTTGTTTTTCAAAACCCTAAAATTGGGCAACCTTGTTTTTCCCAATTTTCGACCGAAATTCATACAGCCCTCCGCCGTAATTTTATATTCCCAGAAAGCTCTCTCTGTCTCGGATCCAACGCCGCCGGCCTCACCCTGAGAACCGGCCAGAAAGTCTCCGAACCGGCCGCCGAAATATTCTAGACCGCCGCCACTACCGACCACCGGTTCACCATCTTTCCTTGCTCAGATCAACCTGAGTTTTTGATAGAAGCTTCCCCATTCAGAGCTTCTCCTCTTGTCAAATTTTCAGCCCCAAATTCGAAGTGGAAGTAGGCGAAACGTTGTTTCTCCTCTTGGCAACCTCTAGAAACCAAAGATTTCAAGATTGCTTGTCTTCCAAGGAAAGCCAGAAAGGTTTCTAACCCTCGGTCGAAGCCTGCAATCGACTCAAACTCATCAGAGCTCCTATAAATGCAGTTTATTTGGTAAACTAACAAATAAGCTTTAATATTACAGTTATTTACTTTGGAATAACTCGGGGGATAAAATCCTTTCTCCTTTTTCAATCTTCATTCTATGTTTGGGATTTTGTGCGTGCAGGTACCAAAAATCCCGGAATTTTATTAGCAGGTCAAGAGAGTGTTTGATCACTCTTGTTTCCTTGTCCGGGTTGTGTATGATCAACCCCGACCTATCACTGAATTGTGTGTGATCAATCCGAGACCTTTTTTCGAATTGTGTGTGATCAATCCGAAGGACAAACCATTAAAAGCATTGTTTGTGACCTCGATGTACTCACATTAGCAATAATGAATGCCTTGAGAATTTTTTCGAAGTTATGAAACTATTCTCCTCTTATGGTTTGTATTGATTTACAAACAATATCTACATTTTTACATTGTCCTTAGAAGCATGGCATATTTACAATCTACATGGTTAGATTGTGCCGTTTTGGTCTTTTCCAAGTGAAGATGACTCACGGCCTTCTGAACATTCAACTTCGTTTGAGCTTTGTGAATAGCTCCGGACGAACCAGATAGTGAGCTTTATTTCATTGGAAAGCTCTACGAGTCTAGTTTTCAGAACTTTTTGTAGTTCGTCCATATATATTTTAACGAAGACATTATGGCTATTTTAGTACGCAAAGGTTATTCTGCGCAAAAATTTTTATGCACTCTCGGGATTGCAGCTTTTCGTAGCTTCTTTCAGTCCTTCTAAATGGTTCAAGTGGAACTATTAACTCATCTATCTACTCCTTTTTGTAGATATGTCTCATCGAGACATTGAGTGCTTCTCAGATAGTGGAACTATCCACAACATTCTAAGGAACCGGTAACTATCTTTGGATTTTGTGCCCTTGTAAATCTTCTGTGACTACAATGCTTGAATCCGGTCATCTAGGGAGGCGGTTTAGCTTGAATCTTGATGCTTCGTAGCACCATAATCAACGTCACATATGCTCTCTATGCATTGAGAGGCAACTGAACCATGTTGAGCTTTAAAGACATTCATGCTAATAGTTTTCATTTGAAAACACATTGTGAGAATGAACAAGAATTCTTTTGTGTATACCTTCTCATGAATGCGGACTAAAGCACATCTTGGAGAAGTTCATGAGTCAATCTAGTGGACTGTATTGAATCTCACTACGATTCAAATATCGAATCTCATATTGTCGCCAAACATGATATTTGGGACACCGACTCATATAGGCTTTGGTTTGACCAAATCGGTCATCCTGGAAGAGATGGTCCAAATTTTGAGATTTTCTCATGGACATCCATTCTTCCGCTCAAAACGAAGACATTCGAGATCTATCATCACCATGAAGCATGGTGGTGACCCGGGGAACATTGACGTCACCCGAATACGACTCCAACTTCTTGGAGTCCGTCCGGTCAATTCCTCAAGCAATTGAGGTGCACCGGCCTTCCCTCGATATCACATTGGCCCACTGCAATATTTATTGCTCGTTTTGAAAGCCTATTCTTTAGCTAAATTAGGAGTGAGACCCTCCTATGCTAAATGACACAAAAGTGAACATTTCATTCTTACATCAAACTATGTAGATAGATACAACCAACTTGTGGACACCTTTTTATGCTTTATGGTGTTGGTTGAAGTGTTAACATACTGGTCACATGTTACATTATTATATACTGCTTATGCTGCTTATACTTCTACGGGCTCACTACCCATTCTTTAAAGAAGTGTATCGGGATGTAATTTGAAGTGTCATGTACCCCATGTTCACAAGCAATACGGTCTCACCGAGGCTATGATTGAGCAATTTTAGCTTGTCGCTCGAACATTGCGATTTGACACCTAGAAATAGCACCAATCTTTCTATTGCGTCTTAGGGCTATGCAATATTTACATGCAGCTTTATTATTCACCTACGACCCACCATCATTGAATATTGTTGTACTACAGCTCGTGACTGTGTACTATGATTGACACGAAATTGCAATCCTTGAGTTCGGTAGGATTGAAACGGATCTTCAATCCTTGAGCTCAGCTAGATGTTATTTCTAGGTGCCAAATTGCAATGCCACTGTGCACAATGATGAGTCATTTGAGATGAATAAGTTTCGGTTGGATATGAACCTCGACCTATAATCTGCATATGTAGAAACCTTGTCAGGCGATCTCATTCACCGCTAAATTGCGAATTGTCATTTTGATGAGACAATATTCCCGACGTTAGGGAGAGATAAGATCACAAGTTTTTCAAGTGGAACGACATGAATTGTCGTGGTTTGTCCCCACTAAGTCTCATCTTGATCCCAAATGCTTAAAGTGTTAAAGTGACGAGATCACATGCTTCAAATATGTCCGTAAGGATTGATGTCCTACAAAAGGACATAGCGCGACCAAAAGGTGTTGGTCTTGATGCCATCACCATAGATGGTGAAATGGTGACGCCATATAGTGGCAAAATTAGTGTCACAAGGCCTTGTGGCTCCCCATATGGAGGGAGGCCCTTAGGTTTGATACTTTCTCGTACTAGGAAGAAAGCGAGCTTGGCACAACCTGATCCATTGATCAATGATACTCAAATCCATCTCATGAAGTCTGAATTGTGATTATCGTTGGGGGACGCCTCAATGTCAAATCTAATCCATATATAGATCTCTACAAGTATTGTACTAGTGTACATGAGGACGTGAGATAATGAGTCTACTATCGAATCACCTTTCGTTAATGGATATCAACTTAGTTGATTGGCCTAATGGAAAGATGCGATCCAGCATTAACAAAGAGATAGGTCCTTGGGCAGGTGATGTCGACACCGCAAGCTAAACTCTATCAACTATGTCTTTGTTAGATAGCGTAGTGAGAACAAGAGCTTAGACTCACCTTATGGCGAAAGGTCTCTCACTAACACGTACTGAGATTTACTACGATGAGATATGCTCTCATAATGGATGTCATTGAACTCCACTACTTTATCAGTTTGGTAGTTTCTGAATAACTAAACATGCAGCCTATGAATGTGGTCATAATAAATATCTTTATGGGATCAGAGATATACATGAAGGTCTTAAACAGACTTCATTCATCCAAATCAAGTGTCTCCAAACCACAGGAGCACTCGTTTGTTAAAGGAATTGAAACACACATGGACTCTACTTGATTTGGAAGCAGGGATATGGTGAATTATGCCTTTACGTGTTTATTCCGGATTTACATGGACTCTTGATGGATCAAGAGATGCCCATATGTATCAACATCCGAAGAAAAAGATCTTGGGAAGACACGGTCTCGAAAAGGTACTCAATGACTGTATTGATGATGATTTTCCATCAATCGGCTTAGACACTATAACTAGTGATGCCTACATATACTCTCATGATTAGTCAAAGTCTTTGCTCTAAAGAGAGATCCGTTGTTTTGTCTAAAGCAAGATGACAAATATGTGTTAAGAGATGGAGTTCCCATCTCAGTACAATAAGAAGCATCAATGTACTCAACACAATACGAAAGATTTGACATCTCATTCGCTCTGAAAAGTTATAAAAGCTAAGTGTAGCTATGCGCCCACGCAATGCCAATGTAATGACAATAACTTCTTTTTCAATACTTAATGGTATGAAAGGTTGAGCCTTATTTTATCCATACATAAAAAAGACACATCAAAAGCGAAATCAGAATCTGCCAAGTTTCGTAGGTCAAATTCCATGGGACATACAGGAAATCTCACTCACTGGAAAATGGTGAAATTGGTACCATTGGAAAGGTCTATGTGTCTACCTTCCAGCGGTACCAACCATTTGATCATAGCTATCATATTGAGTGAGTTATAGCCATTTTAGTAAAGTAGGATGAATCTGTCCAATAATCTGATTTTGGCAAAACAGTCAACTTCGATGGGACTTTGTGAACAGTTCCTGATGAACCAGAATATGTGTAATATACGGCTAGAAAGCTAAATGAGTCTAGTTTCCAAAACCGTTTACGGTTCGTTTATATGTATTTCCTATAGGAAGTTACGGCTGTTCTAGTAACTGAAAGTCATGCTGCGCGGAAATCTGATTTCCTACACGAACTTATGTTTTGAGTTTACAAGTGGCCTTCCCCTCAAGATCTAACTGGAAAATATCATGTTTGAGGACAAGGTTTTTTTTCCAAACCTCACAAACACGAGGTAAGATATTTATTAAGAATGAAGATGAAAAATATAATCTTAAACACAACAAGAACATAAAAAATATCTTTCGTGCAATATTCGGTTATGCTTGTGAAGGTTTTCGACATTTAGCGGATTTTTGAACCCGAGCTAGGCACAAATGGAAATTTCTCAAGTTCAAGGAGGCTACATAATATTTCCACTAGTATTCATGTAAGTAATACACCATACAATTGTACACCTTATGGATCTGAAGTTTGTACAAGAAATCGTATCAGAAGAAACATACATTGTTACAATGTTACCCACATTCTATACAGTCCTGACTCACTTATTTATATGAATAATATAACGACCCAATTATTCATTTGTGGTGTTTTTATTATAAAACCAGGATACATTAAATCCTGGTGGAAACAGGGTCCTGCAAAATTGGTAGATTAGTCTAGTGCCAATATATATATATATATATACTCTACAACTCAAATCCAGGATTGGATGGGATAGCTGCATTTGAAAGAGTTCACTCCACTGATATGAGCGAAGATGTCCGAGGAATCAACCATATCCTCTTCCTCTTTCACAACTACCTGAAAGAATATATACCAATCTGAGATAGACATGCAGAATAAAAGGAAATGAACTTTCCATGATGACAAGACAAGTACTATTGGCTATTCTCATGTTTCAGGCTAGGAATTTACTTCATCGTCTTCATCGTCCTCATGGTTGCAACCAGAAGGTCTATGATTCTCTCCGAAATCATCATTCTTCGCAAATCTTCCTCTAACTCGAGGTCTGCTGTCTGCAAGTGTTTTGCGGCAGGCATACTGCAAAAGTTGCTTGCACTGTAAGTAAGAGTTTTAATCCTAGTTCATAGTATATAACACATGTAGCTATATTTATATACTCACACACATGAAAGAGGCATTTTCTTTGCAAACATGAAACATGCAAATACTTTAGGAGGAAGAGATAGAGAGAAGGAGAACCTTGATTTTCTTTGTGAAATTTCTTTCATTCCTTTTCTTCATGTACCTATGTATCTTTTCTTTCCTCTCCTCAACCGATAGCTTCCCTACTTTAAAATTTGGGTCTTCTGCCATGGGAATCTCAGTTGGTAAAGAAGTAGAATTCCCAGTCCCACTCACCAGTTGTTGGCTCTCAGCACCAAGCACCTTTGAAAAGAAAAAAGGTGAAAATCACAACCGGAAAAAAGGTTGCACGAAATATAACATTAGCACCCTGTTGTGCAGAAAAAGAAAATTGTTACTATAGCTTTGTTTTCATGCTAAGTGTGTTGATATTATTTGGCTAAGTTGAATGTGATGTCACTTTTCCGGTCTTCCTGCAAGAGATAACAGTTTAAAGAGAACTGTGAAGAAAGATGGTATTTCAACCGCAAACGGCTTTCCTAAGATCATTCATAGAGGACAACCATAAGCCCTTGCCGGAGCCACTTAATTCTGAAATCCTTACTCTTTTGCAGTTGGCTAGCTTCAATGTGATATATACAGTTCATGTGAGAGACATGTACAAAATGCAATACTGATGTAGGACGAGATTTCGATCAGTTTCTGCGAAGAATCTTGAAAAGCAAGAAACGTCTTCGTATTAAGAAGATTGGTTTGAATATTGAATATTGGTACTCAAACAGGCTTCTTAATGATGAAATTAATCGTAAATTGCTCTTCTGGATATATCGGGATTCTCGAGAAAAATCTTGATTAAGATTTCAACTACATATTTTAAGATTTTATGTCTGATGTTTATTAGGTTTCCTAATTGTAGTCTATAATTAACTATGTTTTCTGATTGTATTAGGTTTATGTTTATGTGCTCTATATAAAGCACCTCTTACATTGTAATGGAGAATTCAATCATATTATTATCAATCAAACTTAAGAGTTTTCTCTTATTTTCTGGTAAATTCCAGAGTTCTATCTATGAGTTTATCGTTTGATAACTCTTCATCTTTTTAGGGTTTAACGCTTGTTGGCCCCTCGTACCTTCCGCTGCATCAATTGGTATCAGAGCGGGTTTCTCCCGTTTCTTTTATCTTTTGATTATCCATGGCTGATAATCTAGTTATTAGAGCAGATTTGGATTGCCTTATTGCTCAAATAACTACTACCCTTAACAACATTCAAGCTCAAATAGGAGAATTTCGAAAGGATGTCAACAACTGCAAGAGAGATCGAGGAGGAGAATCCAAGAGGCAAAATCAAATTGCTAATCAAGATTTCAAAACTATGACGGACATTCCTTATTTTTCCGGTTGTATTCATGAGGATGAATTTCTGGATTGGATGGATGAGGTGGATCGATTCTTTGAGATTATGGGGGTTCCAGAATGCAAGCAAGCAAAGATTGTTTCTAACCGTCTCAAGAAGACTGCTGCTGACTGGTGGGATAACTTACAAAGTGCTAGAAAGATGCAAGGTAAAGATCATGTTCGAACATGGAGGAAGATGAAAGGTATTCTTAGAGAAAAATTTCTACCTAGAGATTTTTCAATCAAGAATTATTATTCTAAGGTGAAAGAGAGGACATTTAAAATTGAACAGTTTGCTTTGCCCATTGTGAGTAATATTTTGATTGAAGAGAAACCAGAAGAAGCTCCACAAGAAATTGTCCATGAACCTACGAAAGAAGCTCAACAAGACATTACCTATGAATTTTCAATGGAGGAAGTTTCGCAAGAAATTATACAAGAGGTTAAAGATGAAATTGCTTGTGTTGACATGGTTATCAATATTGAAGAAAGCTTAGAACCTCAGGTAAATCATTCAGATTTAGATGTTAATGAAGAATGCAATTTTGGGAGCCAAGAAGAATCCGTCCAAGGTGCCTATGACAAACTCATCTTTGGTGTTGAGTTCATGATTGT
Source organism: Fragaria x ananassa (assembly GCA_034370585.1). Lineage (NCBI taxonomy): Eukaryota > Viridiplantae > Streptophyta > Magnoliopsida > Rosales > Rosaceae > Fragaria > Fragaria x ananassa. Next base: position 4,334,791 of record CP139762.1, on the reverse strand, counting down.
GCCGTTAGAATATGCAGAAGATCATGTCAATAATCCACAGGTTCAAGTGTCTAATTTATTATCGGGATATTCATCTACATATTCGGGTTTTCCATCCAAGATGAACTCGAGGGCGAGTTCTTTTCAAGTGGAAGAGTCTAATGTAGGACGAGATTTCGATCAGTTTCAGCGAAGAATCTTGAAAAGCAAGAAACGTCTTCGTATTAAGAAGATTGGTTTGAATATTGAAAATTGGTACTCAAACAGTCTTCTTAATGATGAAATTAATCGTAAATTGCTCTTCTGGATATATCGGGATTCTCGAGAAAAATCTTGATTAAGATTTCAACTACATATTTTAAGATTTTATGTCTGATGTTTATTAGGTTTCTTAATTGTAGTATATAATTAACTATGTTTTCTGATTGTATTAGGTTTATGTTTATGTGCTCTATATAAAGCACCTCTTACATTGTAATGGAGAATTCAATCATATTATTATCAATCAAACTTAAGAGTTTTCTCTTATTTTCTGGTAAATTCCAGAGTTCTATCAATGAGTTTATCGTTTGATAACTCTTCATCTTTTTAGGGTTTAACGCTTGTTGGCCCCTCGTACCTTCCGCTGCATCAAATACTAACATTTTAGGAAGTGTGTTACTGCTGAAACGTTGTTACTGCCTTCTCCATTAAACTTGAAAGCTCCATTTTATCAATCGAAATAAATGGATTATACTAAACAGATTTTCGATAAAAAAAAAAAAATCTCTAAGGAACTTACCAAGTACTAAAAGTTGCTAATAAGTAGTACTAGTGTACCTGAAGGTCATCAGGGTTGAAACCCCTCTGTAATGATTCTTGACAGAAAATTCCACCATTATCTCCTTGGTATTCCAAGTCTTGTGGTTGCAGTCCAGAAGCCATGAGAATACTACTGGTGAAAATTCCAGTACTGTCAGTAGATAATGCTGCAGCATTCATAGTCCCAGCAGGCATGTATGCTCCCATGGTAGGACCAAGAAAAGAACAAGAAGGAGAAGAGGGGTTCAAAGGCACATAAGAAGGTACGGAGGACAAGCAATCCTCTTCAAAAACTGATGACAATGGAGCCGACATGAGAGACGGTACAGGGTCAGCAGGGTACTGTGAAAATCCTTCAACAACAGAATCTGCTAATGGGAGTTGAGGTTGCACGGAAGAGAAATCAAATTGGTCTTGTTGGCTCATGAGAAATGGAGGTACGGAAAAAGGAGGGGATGGAGAAAAATCAATGGAGGCTGAGATGTCATTGTCAATTTCTTCTTGGGAATCAAAGATTATGGAAAGATTGCCATTGTTGTTGTTGTTGTTGGTTGTGGTTGTGTTGGTGCTGGCAGTAGTAGCGTTGATATTAGCGGTGTTGGTGCTGGCAGTGGTGGTGTTTGTGCTGCTAGTGGTGGTGGTGGTGTTGGTGGTGGTGGTACTAGTTGTTGTGGGAGCAATGGTTGGGTCAGTGTTGCCATTGCTATCCTGGTAGGTACTGAATTTAGTTTCTAAATCCTGGGGCAGAGAAAGATTTGTTGCATAAGAGGAGTTTTCATCATAGCAGCAATTTGGAGAAGAAGTAACCTCAGAATTCTGCAGGGTCTCTTGGAATAGTTCAGGATCGCAGAATTCGAAAATCTGAGCACTAATCTGGCTTGAAATTTCATCCTGAAAACATCAGAAAGCCATGTTAAGTCTGCAGGTAAGTTACAAGCACACATGCTAAGCTTATTCATTAGTAACAATATTGCAAAAATTGACCTTTTTCTTAAGCCAAGTAGAAGCATCATTCTTCATAGTTTTGATCCAATAATTTGTAGTTACTCTTATTTATAAGCACCAAATAAATCATATACAGAAGGTAAAAAATTAAATGTAATAATTTGATGGCCAGGTTTACAAAGTATTGGATCGATGCGGTTGTCACAGGCCTGTCTTCCAAGTATGTGTGTGATTCATAAACACAAAAGTTGTCGAAAAGCCGACTGATCTGATGGTGGATTTTTTTCGGTTGAAAGTGGAAAAAGAGGTGCGTATATTTGTGCTCCATGTGATATGTAGGAAGAAAGTTACTAAAATCGCAGCTAGAAATCAATGGCGTAAACTAAGAAAGAAGCTCCATGGCATGTTGATATTGTTCAATTTATGGAAACAGCTCAGTTGGAACAAACAATCAAAATTTAAAAGGCACTTGCAAGAACCAATTATGTGATCCATGTGAAATGCTTATCACTACTAGCTAGGCTCCTTTGCCATCTAGGTGAAAAAAGAATCGAGATTAGCAAAGCTTTTCTGAGATGAATAAAACGTTAAATGTTCCCATTCTAATAAAAAGAAAAGAGGAAGTAACTAGTAAGGAAACCCAGGCTTAGAATACCAAGATGATAGCTAGCTCTCTAGACAGTGACAATTTTTATGTGTATTCTTGGAAAGAAACTCTTGAAATATCTTTCAGGAGTGTTTGAATGAAATAGCCTATAACTGGTTCAGTTAATGGAATGGGAGTAGATGCTTGTTCATTCTATTAAGAGTAAGATGCATCCACCACCCACAAATTGCTTGGGAGTTGGAGCAACTCCAACCCAACATATATATATATATATATATATATATATATATATATATATATATAACTCGTGCATGGTCGGTTTTCAATCCTAATCGATGGCTTCGAATTACTAGTTCGAACATTCTGATTGTACAAGAGAGCAAGCAAATACAAAGATTAATTGTGATGAAGATTATGGAGATGTCAATATCAAGTAAGACATTCAATAAAAGATGCACACGCATGCGGAAAGGTAGAGATGCGAAAAGGATTAGAGAGCAAATGCTAAAGAGAGAAATAGAAAGGGAAAACAATATATATGGAAATTCCTTCCCGCCTTGACTCAACTAATTGGACCAAGAAATTTGACCCCAACAAAGCATGAACAATGAACATGTTCTGGAAAACTGAATCGATTCAAACGGTAGCGAGTGAGATAGTTTCCAGTGTCCCATCAACAAATTGATGGAATTCTCCTCAACCTAATTGCAGAAACACACTCAATTTGCAATGCTTCATGAGAAACTGCAGACATGTGAATGAACGCGCGCGTGCATGCATGCATGCATGAACAGATTAAACGAATAGGGCATGCAGGATTGAAGAAACGATAAAGGGAATTGAAGCTAACCTGTTCTTGCTGCTGCTGCTGCTGAATCACCTGCTGCAACATCTTCGAATTTTTAATTTCTATAAAGGGCTAGGTTAGAGGGAAGAGACAACCGAGGAGGGCGGGGTCGAGGACGAGCTCAATCAATCAACATGCATGTTGCTCCTCTACACCCTATGGTTGTTGTGGTGGTGAGTACTCGATGAGATTACGTGCGAGTGGAGACGAGGCCAATGCAGCAACATAAAGAAAGCGTTGGCCACGGGGGTTATTAGGTTTTCAAAGTCTCAAAACCGAAAGAAACGAATTGACCAACAGCCTAACGACATTGGAAGAATTACAGAGAGAGAGAGAGGGAAAGAGGGAGGTTATAGTCTTAGCTACGAAAATGGAGGGTATGGGGTGGCAGAAACTCTGAAGTGATATATATAGTTGGGTGCTGGTCCGTACTTAGCCGTCGGAGGGGTCAACCCGAAGGTGACGGAGGACCATGAGTTCTGGGTCAGGAGGAGAGACCTGCGTGGCACTCTACCCCCAACTGATCATGGACGACTATGACACGCGGCCATGAGCTGGTTTTGGTAACTCTAGCCTGGTGAAAAATAGGGATTTTGGTAACTTTGTAATGTAACAGTTAGAGCAGAAATTGGTTGACCGAGTATTCTTTTCCCGATTAGTTTTCTTTCTCATTTCTTTCTCCGACTTGAAAATGAACTCCCGCTGTCTTTACACCCTTTTGCGTTTTTTTGGTGCTCAACACTCAAACCTTCCTAGTTCCTACAATAACCTTATCTATTAGACATGCATGTTAGGAAGAATTTCCTTTCTAATGATTGGAAAAATAAAAACTACGAAATATTTCCTTTATAAGGTTTAGCCGACGAAATATAGTTATTTTTTAAATTTTTTTACAACGTTTGGCCGACGAAATATTAATTTTTTTACAACGTTTGGCCGACGAAATATAAAATATTTCGTCGGCTATAGTTATTTTTAATTATTTATTACGCACTTTAGCCGACGAATATTTCATCTGCTATAGTTCCCAGACTATAGCCGTCGACATTTTTTTCGTCGATTAAAGTGAGACTATAGCCGACGAAATTTTTTTTATAAAATACCATACGAGCTCTCCCTTTCAGAAGCAAATATGCTCAGTACTACTTCATTGACTTCGTTTCAAATGCTTCCCAATCTCGATCCAAGTGGAAACTTAGTGGGCATTTACATCTTTTTGTTGCAATCAAATGATGATGAGATTGAACTTGATCAATCGAGATAGTGATGGGAATTCTCTGCTGGATCATGAAATGTAGTGCTGTGCAGGTGAAGAAGAGCATCAATGATGATATATGCACCTCACTAATTAAGTAATATTATGACGAAGACCGTCAAAGGAGAACAGTTGTTTTGTGTAAGTGCATGTTTCAAAGGTTCTTCCCAGTTGTTTTCGGTTTTTCGACAAATAACTTAATTAGCTAGGAAGGTCTCAATGTCTCAAAATCCTCATTTCACATATCATACATGACAGGTGTGCATGTTTGAGTAGATTTTTCGGAAATTATGAAATGAGAACATCGATTGTTTCATGTATATATGTATCACCGTCATAAATCTATGCATGAAGGCAACAGCATACATATGTAGCAGCTAATTAACACTTCAATTTTGGTTCCAATTAAGCTTGCATGCATGTATGCTTCAAACCACGACAGAGCACATGAACTTAAAAGCATCTGCAACGAATGTGGGTTGTTTGAGACATCTACGGGAGCTAGTTATAAGTAGTTATAGCTTATTATCTTCTCATTGATCGTAACAAATATGTAATCTTTTCTTTATCAGTATTTAGCTAGAATCAAGGAGCTAATACATATCTCTTACTGTTTATATTGTAACATTCACGTTGATTGCAATACAACAATAGTTTCACATCGATATCATTCTTATTAGGTTGCAAAGCGATATGCTGTATGGCTAGTGTTGGTGAAGTTGATGAGTTCTTCTTCAATCGAAACCAACCTTTCCCATTTTCTAGTTTAATTCTGCAGCACGATTTGCTAGAGTTTTGCGGAAGGATAATACACACACGTAGAGGAGCGATCAGAGACGGGCGTCCGTGAATTAGCAAAGTTGCGGACGTGTTACGTGTCAGGTGTGCAATTAACTTCATTTCAGTGTGGGTCCCCCACTCACATCTCCTCTCTGATTCCTCCTCTGCTCTGTTTTAACAAACCACCCACAATGATTCTCAAAAGCTGCCGCTCCCTCCCTCTCTCCCCCTTCTAGATATCAATTTTTTTTCTTACCCAAAATCTTTTTCATCCAACACCAAATATTCTGATTTGGGAATGGGTTCGGGAAGAAGAACGATCTTCTATCTGTTGTCGATCATGACTCAGACTCATCTCCAAGCCCAAACGACTCTGATCGAACTCATCGAAGCAGAAGTCGAAGTTGTTTTGTAGGCCGAGTCCAAGGGCTGCAGTGGTCGCCGGTGCTAGTCTGTCGGTGGCTTTTATGGACTCCGTTCACGCAAGGTAGCCTCTGATCACCGGGAAGTTTCTTCCTTGGATGAGTTCTTGAAACCCAGATTAGAAAAATTAAGAGAGAAATGATTCGGGATCAAAAGATTTAACATTGACAGCATCAAATCCAATATATCAAGCTTTATACATCTAAGTCAAGAAGTCATGCATCTTGATCTAATCTAATTGATGATTCAATCATCTAATATAATTGGGTTGTTTGTTTGGCGGGGGCTTGTGAAATAGAAAAACAAGGGAAAGCGGGAAGATGCCTTTTATGTTTTTGGGTTAGAGAATTAAGAAGTGAAATGGGAAGAATGAAAGCTGGGTTTCATGCTTTGTGGGTGTAAGACGGCGGAGAGAGGAGTAATTATTCTCTATACCCGGAACACCACGTGGCATTGCTAGGTGTTGTACCCAACCAATCATATAACTCAGATTCATGTGGGAACCAGCACGAGGTGAAAAAAGAAAAGAAAAAGTAATTAAATACACCAATCAGAAATAAGAACAAAACACGTGGACCAATGAGATTAAAGAGGAACATAAAACAGGTGGTGTTCCAGGTACAAATAATAATTTCCCCGGAGAGAGATGAGAACCTTTGGGTGGGTTTCATGGTTTTCTTGGTGGGAGTAATTATTCTCTGTACCCGGAACACCACGTGGCACTGCTAGGTGTTGTACCAGACCAATCATATAACTCAGATTCATGTGGGGACCAGCACGGGGTGGAAAAAAAAAAGAAAAAGAAATTAAATACACCAATCAGAAATAAGAACAAAACACGTGGACCAATAAAATTAAAGAGGAACATAAAACAGGTGGTGTTCCGGGTACAAATAATAATTTCCCTCTTGGTGGAACCCATAAAAAAAATGATGTTGATTGCACGCCTGACACGTAACACGTCCGCAACTTTGCTAATTCACGGACGCCCGTCTCTGATCGCTCCTGTGTGTGTATATCTCATATCTCAATACTCTAAGGTCATCGTTCAATCTTGAGTGGTAGATCGACTTCCGTAGCCAGCCAAAGTACGTACGCACCTCAGTCTTCCGCAGAATCTCGATTTGCAGTAGCTAGCCGATTAATTGCAACCATGCATGTAAAAAATAAAATTAAAATACGTGGTTTGCATCCCTTATTCCTTAACTGTCCCTTCAACAGAGAATTTGTTTGATATCTTTCTATCAATCCCAGCAGCGAGGCGTACAAGTGAGATCAAATATAATCTTTGATTCACAGCTGATCGAAAGCGCGTGTGTGTCTATATATATATATATATATATATATAAATGATGGGAAACGTACATCCACACAGTTCTTAAAATACTAACATGTCTTAGTTCGCCACCCAATAGCACCGACAACGGCGCGCCTCCACCCCAACAGACTACAGCAGCGTCTCCGACTATTTTTCCTCCCCGACGAGTCCGCTAAAACCCAGTTTTCAGGCAAAATCGATCTTGTTTGAAGTTTTAGGTAATCTCACCGGAAAACTGGAATTCAGCTGACTCGTCGGGGAGGGAAAGTGGTCGGGAACGCTGCAGGAGTCCGCTGGGGTGGAGGTGCGTTGTCGTCGGCGCCGTACAGTGGCGAACGGAGGCATGTCCGCACTTTAAAGACAGTGTGGACGTGCACTCCACATCCAGCCATATATATATATATATATGTATATATATATATATATATATATATATATCAGGGCCTTTCCACTAAGGGATCATTTTTTTGACATATATGAGGGATGTGAGATTACACCAACTTTTCAATCACAAAATCACATCTCCACCGTTCAATATGTAGTTCTATATGAGTAGATCACTTCTGTAAATTTTCAAAAATTTTGGTGATCGTTAAGGCATTCAAAACTACGATTTATAGTTATAAACATGAACAGTTCAGGTTTGGCAGATTTAGTTCGTTTATTGATTTAATCTTGTTCGACACCTTAACGATCATCAAATTGGCTGAAAATTTGCATAATTGATCTATATATAAGGACCAACAAACTGAACGGTGGAGATGTGATTTTGTAATTGAAAAGTTAGTGTAATCCCCCATCCCTTATACACACACAATGCTGATCAGGTAAGGACCTCCTTACCTTAATTAGCTAGGGTACGGATTTCTTTATTTGACCCACTTTTCGATCATATTTTTTTATCATAGCCAGCCAATATCTAGATATACATGACTTGATCATCTTTGTAAATTTTCAGCCAAATTGATAAACGTTGAGTCATTAAAAACTGTGACTTAGAATTACAGGAACATACGGTTCAAGATGAATAGATTCGGTTCGTTCATTGATTTAATACATTTTTGATACCTTAACGATAACTAAATTAGCTGAAAATTTGTATGGATGATTAAGTCATGTATATCTAGATATTGGGTGGCTATGATCGAAAACTATGATTGGAAAGTGGGTCAAATTAAGGAAATCTATACCTTATCTAAGGTAAGGAGGTCCTTATTTGAATTCAGCCTGAAGCGAACGTCCGCAAACCAGAAAAAGTGCGGACGTCCCTCCTCCTAGCTTGATTCAGGCGCCAGCAGTTGCTCTTCTCTTCCTAGATGGAGACATGGGCAACCCAGAAGGCGTCGCCGTGAAGATGAAAGCCAATTTGACTGAGGTGGAAGGTCCATCCGGCGAAACTTCACAAACCATCAAGGTCCACAATAAACTCGTAGCCGGCGAGTCCACCGGCAAGAACGAAGCTCAAGATGGAGGTGTGGTCTCCGTCTAGCAAGAGCTGCAGCGCTGTTAGCGCTTGTTCGGGACAAGAAGATGGTCGACGACAACTCATCCGCACTTTTATAGCTTTGCGAACATCCGCTCTCGAACGGGCATGTGTGTGTGTGTAGTTCCTATCCAAAGTGAAGCTTCGCTCTGAAACTAAAATGTGAAGTTTCTTATTTGACTTACTTTTCGGTATAGTTTCACATCTTCATTGTTCAGTTTATTGATACTAATCTATAGATCATTGATGCAAAATTTCATCTGATTTGATAACCATTAAGGTACCCAATTAGATTAAATCAATGAACGGACCATAAACATGTCTAACTAGAACTATTTGTGTAAATAACAATTATGAAAACTCAAATGAGATGAAACTTTGCATAAGTGATCTATGCATTAGGTTCTACAAACTGAACTGTGGAGATGTTGAACTATGACCAAAATGTGAGTCAAATAAGGAACTTCACACTTTAATTTCAGAGCGAAGCTTTGCTCTGGATATGAACTGAGCCGCTTAGTGGCGGATGTCCGCACTTGTGCGGAAGTCTCTAATTTCTCCACCTTCAGGCATTGTCGACACCGTTTCTTCTTGCCAAACGGACAACAGACCTTGATATTGAGCTTCCTCTTATCGGTGGACTCGCCGACTACAATTTTGCAGCCAACCTTGATCGGTCTTGAAGTTTTCAGTGAGGTTGTTGCCTAGAGCTCCGATGCCGATCTCCTTGACCTTCTTTTCTTCATGTCAATGCCGTCCCGGAGGCCTCTGGTATTCATACGGCAAGAGAAACGCCGTCGTTGACGCTTGAAGGTGGAGAAATCAGAGACGTCCGTACTTTAAGGGTTGTGCGGATGTCCACCTCTGAACAGGATGAATCTCATGTTATCCCACATAGAAAATACGAGGCATCGTTTATGTGTTTATAACGGTTTGGGTCACTTCATCCATCACTAGTTGGTTTTATATGCGAATACTTTATCATGTAGGACGTGAAATATAATCATCCAACAATATATCACCGAGTGCGGCTATTGAGACTTTCAAATTTGCTCAGTATATCTTTCATGTTCTTTACACCTCCTTTTTAATTTTAACTACAAGCATTTGCTCAGACCTCATTTTAATTTGCTCACTATACCTCTCATGTTTTAACTCTAATTAAATATATAATATGTAATAAAATTTAGAAAATAGTAAATTAGAAACTAAAAATATATAAGGAAAATAATAGAGAATACAATCAATTAATTATCGAAATGGAAAGTTTAGAGAAAATAAATATACTTCTTTTTGTAAGATTATTGTTCTTAATAGTCATCACGTAAGAAGAGATAATTATCATTTAATAACTCATAACAAAGGGAGGTCAAGTGAGCAAATTTAGAAGTTCTAATAGTCGCACTTTATATCACCACCAAAAGATTTATATCACCTCTAGAATATGAGCTCTACAATAGGTATGGACGAACCGTACAAAGTTCTGGAAACTAGATACACGTAACTTTCCAGCCATACAAGGTCCATAACCCAGTTCATCTTGAACTAATCACAAAGCTCTGTCAAAGTTGACTGTTTTGCCAAAACAGATTCTCTGACAGATTCGTCATACTTTATGAAAATAGCCATAACTTACTCAATATGATAGGTGTGATCAAATGATTGGTGTCCTTGGAAATTAGACACATAGACCTTTCCAATGGTACCAATTTCACCATTTTCCAATGAGTGGGCTATCTTGCAGGTCCTGTAGAAGTTGACCTACGAAACTGGACAGATTCTGATTTCACATTTGATATGTCTTTCTGTAGGGATGAATAAGCCTGAACTTTTTATAGAAGGAATCACTGCCATTACATTGGCGTTGCGTGGGCGCATCCGGCCATTATCTTGATGTTCCTTCACACTCATCTAAGAGGGAGCGAAGATGCTCAACCGCTAAGAAGAGAGTTGAAAGACTAATGAGAACTTGGCCTTACAAGTTTATAGTGAATGAGATGTCAAGTCAAGCATATTATAACAAGTACATGAATGTGCTACCGTACTTAGATGGAGAATTTCTCCTAAGACTTCTTCGTCATATGGACGAAACAAGTCTTCTCAAGACTTCGACCGATCAAGGGATACATATAGGCATAACTTCATCGTCTTTTAGATTGCCTTAAGCAGACAGATGAATGAGCATCATCAATAACGGTCCTCACTTTCGAGACTAAGTGTTCCCAAGATCCTTTCATTCATAATTTTGGATCAGTGTCATCTCTTAGTTTAACAAGAGTTCATCACGATTCATCTAGAATTTACACGCAAATAGGCATAATTCTTCATATCCCTTCCCTAATCAACTAGATACCTAGCAAATACCTTGTAAACGTGCTCCGTGGTCAGGAGCCACTTGATTTGGGTGAAAATCGATCTATTCAAGAACTTTATGTACATCTCTTAGTTCCCAACAAAGATAAGTTGTGACCACAAGCTGCTTGTTCAGTTTTTTGGAAACTACCTAACTGACAAGGTAGTGGAGTGCAATGACATCCATTAAGAGAGTATCTCTCATCGTAGTCGATTCCAGGGCGTTTGTGAGAGACCTTGCGCTAGAAAGTGAGTCTAAACTCTTTTTCTCACTACGTTTTCTAACAAAGATATAACTGATAGAGTTTACACTTGGGGTGTCAGCATCACCAAACCAAAGCACTATCTCTTTGTTTAAACTGGATCGCATCTTTCCATTTAGGCCAATTTACAACGTTTGTATTTTCTCAACAAAGTATGGTTCGATATCAAACTCATTAAAACAAGTCATCATGTACACCGGTGTAATTTCTAAGTGTAGAGATCTCTATATGGATTGGTATTGACATTGAGGCATCCCCCAATGATGACCATAATCCAGAAATAACAGATGAATGAGTATCATTGATCAAATGATCAAGTTGTGCCAAACTCGCATTCTTCCTTGGCGAGTATGTATCGAAACAAGTGGTCTCCTCCTAAACCGTGGGAGCCACGGCCTAGAGACACCATCTACCACATTTTTGGTGTCACCATGCCACCATCTATAGGTGACGACATGTCCTCTTATCTAGACATCAACATATCATCTTATTCGGACATCAACATGTCATTATCCGGACATCAATCTTTGCAGGCATGTTTGCAGCATGTATATGTGATCTCGTCACTTTAGGGAACTTGATGAGACACAGTAGGGACAAACCATGACAATTCCAAGTCGTTCTACTTGAACATTCTTGTTCTTATCTTCTCCTAACGACGGGAAGACTGGCTTATTAAAATGACATAAAAGAGATCGTCTATCAAGGTTCTTATATAAGCAGACTATAGTCGGAAGTTCAGTCTTATTCAAAAAAATATTCATCATAAATAACCCATCATTATGTGTTTGTGGAGGCGCAATTTGGCACATACAACATGTGGACGATATAGATTGCAGAACGTTAACTCAATCCGTTAACAAATATGCATACCGTTACAACCATAACATAAAGATTTGAATGATGGTGGGCAAAGATGAATAAGTAAAACTATGACCCTGCTACAACCCATAGTCATTGGTCTTACTGGTCCAAAAAAACCGCTGGCCTTACCGCCGGGACCGGTTAAAAAGAAACCGGTTGAACCGACTGCCAGCATGACCGGACCTCTGTTTTACTCTTCCTTGAACGTTTCGCTATCTTTTAATCTTTTAGAGCTCCAAACGCTACCAAATTTTGTATGCAGGTAGATATGGGCATTAGGATTGCAAAACCAATAGCCTCAACGACGGAACTGGCCTAAAACGTGCCGAACCGTTCGTCGGAGTCGCTGGACATCCGTGAACACTTATGTTGAGCGGTTCACCACCTTCCACGTCTCCAAATGCCACGAAATTTTGTAAATCTGTAGGCTTGGATTCTAGAAATTCGTGACCGCAAACAGAACCTCAAGAACCGGTCCAAAAGTTGGCGAACCGGTTTTCACAATGACTGGTCTGCAAGCTGAAAAACCAGAAATTCTAGGTTTTGTCAACTTTTCAATCATTGTTAAGATTCCCCATAACATTTAATTGTTATGGTTTGAGTTAAACCATTGTGAACATCACCATAGCATTATTATGCCTCAAAGTAAACAATGAGAAGCCATTAAGCCAACATTTTAAGTATCATTCTTGTAGAATCACTTATAAATATTGTAATGTCTTACTTAGTGAACAACGACTTAGCATTTAGTTTATGCTAGTCTTTACATATCATTGTCTTTAGCGTAGGAGGGTGTCACTCCTAATATTTGCCAAAGAATATGCCTTACAAAATGATTAACGAACATGACCAACGAGAGATCATGGAGGATTCTTTTGCGTCATATTTGCTTATGAAAGCATGAGTAGTGCCTCCATTGTATATGAGGATGACGCGAATGGCTTTAATGCCATTCATAGGCCGTGAGCATTTCTCATAGCTCCACCAAGTTGTATTTTGGTGATCTTTGATCTCAATGGTTACTTTGCTCAAAAGAAAGGATGTCCGTGAGAGTCTTTACTCTTTAGTATACGGATCATCAAAACACGTTCAAAATTTTTCCGGACGATTTATGTTAAAGCCTACATGAGTCGATGTCTCAATTCTCATTATTGGTGATAATAACCGATTCAATTAACTGAATCTTTCGCGCGAAAAATTTCATGAAAAAGAAAAACATATGGTTAGTCATATTCACCATATAATATAAACAGTAAAACTAATTAAATAGTTACTACTGTAAATAAATTGTTTTTACATATGGGTAAAAACTTTTTACCTGGAGGGACAAATTTACCGTTTTGCCCCTCGTATAATTATACAATTATATGTTTTCTCTTCTGCTCTCTTTTGCGGCAGCAACGTCGGCGTCGGTTGGGGAGCACAAGGCTGTTGGGCGAGGAGGGGCCAGCTTGCGTTGGTGGAGCCACGCCAGGGTTTGGGATCCGTGGAGGGCCGAAACGCGCTCGCAAGGGGAAAGCTAGGGAGGCTCGGCTGCTCACGTCAAAGTTGCTGCAGTAATCTGGGGTGGTGGAGGCGCGCGCTTGGCAGTAGCAGCGAGGCAGGAGGTCGCTGGAGCTCGGTGGTTTACGCTAAAAGAGAAAGGAGATTTGCAGGTGCACCAGTCCGGTGTTCGGAGACTGGGTCGAGGCGGGCCATGGAGGGTCTAGGTCAAGGCAGTGTTGGGGAAAGCCGGAGTAGGGTTGTCCACGCCGGAGGTGATTTGGAGGTCGCGGGGGAGCTCAAGCTTCGTCGGGGCATGCTCGGGCTGGGGCTTGGCCGGTGATCGGCGTGGTTTCGGTTCGGCTTGGGGCTGTAGTCGAAGGGTAGGCTTCGCCGGCGAGATGGGTTGGGTGCTCAGAGCAAATTTCTCGGTGCCCAAGTCAAAATTGATGGGGTATGGTTGCAGACAAAATTTTAGGGTTTTAGGGTTTCATTATCAAGCTCGAGTTAGAGCACAGTGCTGATAACGTGTTAAAGGAGAAAAGGTAACGAGAATAACGGTCTACTCATTTATTGATAGAAAGACCTAATTATAGGTATTACATAGAGTCTCATGAAAGATCTAGAATATCTATCAACTGTAATATATTCTAATAAGGAAACTGGATTAACCAATCATACGTGTATTAGGACAAGACACATAACAGAAGGACGAAAATATAATTTCCTTAAAGTGGTTAGTCAAGGTTCTCTCCGCTAGCTGCAGCATCAAATCCTTTCACTTATAACATGCACTAGGCTTATTTGCAGAATTTTAAGTAAACTGGAAAAAAGGCCGGGCATCCATTTATGCTAATTAAGAGTGCTACAATATCTATGGATATCTTTTATCGGAATTTCTGGTTTGTGTGATTATAGTCATATACAATCAACTTTGGAGCTATATATGTTTGTTTGTCTCACTTTTTGATACAAAGATGTATATATTTTGGCACAGATTTTACATATTCTAAGTCTATGTGTCCCTATAATCTTTTTCCAAACTTAGGTAAAGCGTAATACTGAGTTTCATTTGGGCATATATCTAAATTCCTAAGAAGATCGTATACGAAAGAAGATTGGTTCCTCCCTTGCTTAACTGGTAACTTAACTCATCTTCTAAGTAGTGTGAAGAGCCGCCATAGATGACAAATCAACCAAACGTCTTTGAATCGATTAAATGTTTTTTTTTTATAGCATGTATTTCATTTTCATACCGAGAAATCTCTTGTATCTGTTTTACGGATCTAATTTGAAATTATGGCATCCTTCAGTGATCTATAATAGTTCGTGCGACCAGTTTGGATTATCATCAGATTTTATCATGTCCATCTGTAACGGATATTGAACTGTAAATATCCGAAAATGTATGCAATAGAAAATAATTAGATATATATATATATATATATATAACAGGGAAGATTAAATTACGTACCCAGGTGCGAAAATAATTTGCGAACGTCATGTTGTGGTACTCGAGATCACCATCAACTTCCGGAAAATTTAGGTGCAACTCTTTCCAATATTTAACTTCTTCACAATTGATTAGTACCCACCAGTGCGCTATGGCTATCTCTTCATCCGACAATGCATACTCGGCGGACAGTCGTGCTCCACCAACTTCGACATCACTGGAAACTATAGAGAGATTGAACCGCGGCGCATGTTCCTCCATGGCTTGCGGAGCTCCCAACGACGCTCCTAAATACAACTTCATGTAGGTGACGCATTCATGCGCAATATATGCTTCAGCTATACATCCTTCAGGCGCGGATTTATTAGTGACATAATCTTTGTACTCACCAAGTTGCCTGTAAATATAAGATTGCAAACTATACGTTATGGTTATTGAACATGTACGTACATATATGTATTCTGGAGATGTAAGTGAATAAAACATACCTTTCCATGGGATACATCCAAGTGAAGTGTACTGGACTGGTAAGCAACAATTGCTGGGGAAGATGGATCATCAGGTGAGGCATTATATCGAAAAAATTTGGCGGAAAAATCCTCTCGAATTTACACATGATGTATATGATGTCTGCCTGCATTTCCCGGAGATCGGATTTTCTCACTTCCCTTGTGCATAACTTCATGAAGAATCTTGACAGCGCTACTAACGGCTCCACAACCTGGCCAACCACACATCACAAATTTAATATAAAATCCATTTACGACAGGTTAACCGTAATTTTAACCACAAATTTACCTGACGGTGAAGGAACGGTCGAATGAAAACAGGGAAGAGACGTTGTAGCAGAATATGACAGTCATGACTCTTCAAGCCGTATATCTTATTCTCCCGCAAGTTCACACACCGGGCTATATTTCTTGCAACGCCTGAGGGATACGTCACACAACTCATCCACCTGAAGATCTGGGTCTTCTGATCAGGCTTCACGGTGTAAGGAGCCCAAGGCATCTTTTTCTTCCCCTCTTTCAGCCAAAGATGTTTTCTGATTCCCATTTTCTTAAGATCAACGCGTGCCTTAGGACCGTCTTTCGTCTTCCCCTCCAAGTTGAGCACTGTACCTACCACACTGTCGCAGACATTCTTCTCTATGTGCATCACATCTAGGTAGTGCCTGATCAACAGCGTACTCCAGTACGGGAGTTCCCAAAATATGCTCTTATGTGTCCAGAATTTGTACCTGTCTGGTCTTTCAGGTATTCTGGCCACAATATCGGGATGATTGCTGAGCTGCCCAAAATCATACTCATCCAGCACTGCTAAAATCTCTTCCCCCGACCATCTATGCGGCTCCACACCTCTCTCTTCGGTCCCATCAAATGCCCCGGTATCTATCCGCCAGGGGTGATCATGTGGTAGGTAAGCACGGTGACCCATCCGGACTATCTTGTTGCAATGATTGCTGCACCCCTGGGAGCTAAGGCACTCAGGACAAGCCTTGTATCCCCTAACAACGTTGCCGGACAACATCCCACGTGCAGGAAAATCACTGATGGTACCAACAATCATGGCATGCATCTGGAACATCTCCTTTTTGTGGGAGTCATAAGTGGGATGACCAACCTCCCAAAGCAATTTACACTCTTCAATCAGCGGTCTCATATACACATCGAGACACTTCCCTGGATAACAACAACAACCACAACAAATTCAGATAACGACTATATATGACCAACAATATAGAACAAAAACAATAAATGGAGAGGTGTTGAACCAACAGCAATATATACAATATGAAGGGAAAATAGATACCTGGATAACCGGGCCCCGGAATCAACAAGGTCAACATGTTGTATTCCTTCTTCATGCACATCCATGGAGGAAGGTTGTAAGGCACCAAAATGACCGGCCATATACTGTACGAAAGACTCATGGTCCCAAAAGGGTTGAACCCGTCGGATGACAGCCCGAGCCTCACATTCCTCACCTCTGAAGCAAAATGAGGAAACTCCCTGTCTATATGCTTCCACGCCTCCCCGTCAGCAGGGTGTACCATGAGGTCTTCGTCATGCACCTCCCTCACAGCGTGCCATCTCATAGCTTCGGCCGTCTTTGAAGACATATACAACCGCTCCAGCCTATCCCTCAACGGGAAATAGCGAAGTACCTTAACAGGTTTCCTGTTGCCTGCGGGAGTCCGCTTATACCTGTCGGTCCCACATACCGGACAACGATGAAGGCCTTCAAGGTCATTACCGTCTGCATCTTTACCCCAGAATAGAACGCAGTCATATCTGCATGCATGGATCTTGATGTAGGAAAGCCCGAGATCTCTCAAGATACGACGGACCTTATGATGCGTGGTGGGATGACGATGACCGTCGGGCAGGAGCGAAGCAGCGTACTGTAGATACCTATCAACAGCCGTCACGGTCGATTTTGTGTCAACCTTGATATGCATCACCTCCATCACACACTGAAGAACGGTCTTCTCATGACCTGGGCACAGAGGGGTCTGTTGGAAAGCAATAAGTCTGTTGTACTTGGCTATACCGGCAGTGTTGACACCTCTAGGGACGGCCTGCATCGGCGCCTGAGGAATGTGCTGTCGTTCAGGGCATACACCGCTGTCATGAGGAAACATGTCGTTGATGAAGGTCGTTGTTGGATCGTTGGATGTACTGCCCGTCTCATCAAACTGTCCATGATCATGCGGGCGTGATGAGGTTTCACCGTGATATATCCAACATGTGTAACGTTCCCAGAATCCGTTACTCTTCAGGTGGTCCCATACTGTCCCCAACGGAAATCGATGCATATCACTGCGACACTTACACATCTTGCACGGGCAATAGAACATGCCACTCCCGTCAGCATTGCCCTGCGCATATTGCATAAAATCCCAAACTCCTTCAGCATATTTTCTGTGATATCTTGGAAGAGAAATCCAACTCTTATCCATATCCTGAAAATAACACATATATATATATATCAATATTTAATGAACATATCTTTTATATATATATATATATTAATGTAATACAACATACTAATTATTAATTATATATATCTAGTTCGAGCGGATTCCGTGGTTTCAGAAGGTAAGTGTCAATGTCACGGAGGGCGAACCCCCTACAGGAACCAGGCAGGACTCGTTTGTGATCACGGAGGCGAACCCCTATCGACCCCTTCACCGAGAAGAGTGGTCAGTTTGTGATCTTGAGATCCAGTTAAACAAACCTGTGAACCATATCTATGACAGAACGGCCCCTTACTCAGCTTGGAACAAACTCTATGCATATATATATATATATCATTAATTCAACTCAAATAAAACTGAAAATCAATATATATATATATATGCATATATGTACGTACCTGGGAGTAGCTCCACAAACTATGTATGAACAAATTTCCACAACACCGAACGATTTGAAGAACTAGAGAAATTTATGTTTAAAATTTTCAAAGTTCTCATTCTTCTATCCCGCCTCACAATATATAGAAGAATCTTGGGCGACGAAATATTTGAGTTTCGTCGCCTAAGAATGAAAAATCTTGGGCGACGAAATATCTCAGTTTCGTCGCCTAAGGATAAAAAACTTAGGCGACGAAATAAATATCTTAGGCGACGAAATATTGTTTCGTCGCCCTAGTTTCTCTCTTAGCCGACGAAATGTATTCTTAGGCGACGATTTTATTTTCGTCGTCTAAAGTTGGACTTTAGGCGACGATTTTTTTCCCTTGGGCGACGAAAAAAAAAATCGTCGCCCGGTTTTTTTTGTTTCGTCGCCCAAGACCCATTTTCTGGTAGTGAATAGATAGTTCATAAGGGTTTTGAACATTATTATGTTATTGTCATACGCAATTCACGGTACACTTTAATTAGTATAGCAGCACGAAAATGAAAATTGTGATTCCCTAAATATTGTTTAATATTATCTAGAGGCCTCATTTAGTTTGTGTTCTATTACATGTTTACATGTTGACGGAATGAGAAAAAAAAAAAAAAAAAATCTAAACATCCCCTCCTTCTAATACAAATGTCATAGGGTTTTTGTTTAAAGATCAAGTGAGGAGAATCAAACCTAAGATATGTCAAAAACTCAAAACTCCATTTCCAACGACAGTTGAAACTTCATAGAACCGACATCAACACACCTGCATATCCAGTGGGCCTAATCACTGGATTGGGCCTGCGAAGAAGCCCAGATTGAGTCGCGGCCATAATAAACTAGGGATACAAAATACCTGTTTGGTACAGCTGTGGCTTCCAAAATAAGCTGGCTGTGGCTTATTCTGAGAATAAGCAGCTGACAAGCAAAACTGCTGAGTGTTTGGTAAACTGGCTTTTTGTAAGTGCTGTGAATGGTAGAAGCAAAGGCAAACTGTTTGGTAAACTAGCTTTTTGAAAGAGCATTAAACTTGTAAATGACCAGTTTAACCTTAGAATTTGTTTTTGCTTTTTTTTTGGTAATGTATTATAACATAATTGCTCTTTAATTTTATGTCGAGAACCCATTTGAGCATTTGAGCCATTTGCACTTGAACATACAAGTCCTGAATTTATTAAATTTCTTTTTGTATACAAGTAGATGCTTCTGGAGCAAGTCTAATAAGACTAACCCTATGCAACAACCAACACAGCATTCCATCCTAATTTTCTGTTCTGTGAAAAATCAGGAACACCACCACGAAGATAATTGTGCGACAGATTCATGTATTCCAAACCATGTAATCCAATTAGCCCCACTGGGACCTCCCCATCTAGCCCATTGTTAGAGAAATCGATTCCAACTATTGAAGATAGTATATAATTGAAGCTTAATTCAATGCTACCAGTGACAACAATCAACACTTTTGTATCCACACTCTGCATTGAAACAAACGAATCTCTCTGCATTCTATCAACCTCTCTATTGTTATAACTTATGCTCATGTTAAAATTACCCTCTGGTATGAAGCCAGAAAATTTGTTTCCTGAGAAATCCATCATTCTGATCACTTCAAATGTAAACAACCAACTTGGGAGAATTCCAGTAAATTGATTATGAGCAAGGGACAGATACCTGAGGCTTGGCCACTTGGTTATTGCATCACTCAAAGTTCTAGAGAGATTGTTAGAGCTGAAATCTACAATCTTGAGCGATTTACAGCCAGCCAAAGTAAGAGGGATTTCCCCAGATATGTTGTTGTTGCTAATATCCAGTATCTTCAAGCTATCCAATGCATCAAGTTCAGGTTGAATTTCACCAGAAAGATTGTTGTTATTGAGTATCAATGCAAGTAGCTGAAAACAACCAACAATGTTTAATGGAATTGAACCTGATAATGAAGTGTTTGAATCAAATACACAATTAAGTGTTTGAATTCGGAAAAGGATAGAGGGGGTTTTACCTAGCCTCCTTCTGTGTAGATAAACTTGATGATGATGAACCCAAAACCTACAGGTATCTCCCTTTGATTTCAATTATCTCGAGAACCCATAACCTCTTATGTTCCTTCGCCCAGAACCGCCCTGAATTCCTTCATACTCAGATTTGGGTAACCTGTGTAAGGTACTATGGTCTTATAGCTCCTAAAGTGAGAACTAAGCAGAGAAAGAAGAGAGAACACACAGAGAAAAAAAGAAGAGAGAACGGAAAGAGAGCTGAGGGAGAAGAGAGAAAGCAGAGTTGAGGCTGAGAAGAGTATGGTGAGAGAACGGCTAGGGTTAAGCGAAGGGCAGATTTGGAAACTGAAAATTTCATTAATGAACAATATTGAGCGCTACAGTGCATTTAAAGTGCTTCGGGCTTTCAGGAGCTACCTTCTTCCGACTTTAGCTTTTATACACAAAAGAGAGAGGTGCTTTAAGACAAAACCCATCATTTTGTTAACAACCGAACACTTTTTGTGAGCTCACCTCAGAAGCTGTACCAAACAGGGCCAAAATACAGATCGAAAAAGCCAATTCACAGGGTGCCTCGGTCTTCTTCCTCACCGTCACTGCGCTGCTCTCTCTCTCTCTCTCTATCTCTCTCCACTTCGCCTCCACTCCCAAGCACGGCGAGCCTCCGACGCTAACCCTAGCTATCTCTATCTCTCCGCCGCCGCAATGAACTGCTCAAGTAAGCCTCTATATATCTATCTCTGTTTCTCTTCGCTCGCATTCGCTGCTTTACTTGCGCTGATCTCTCTTCTCCGTCCCTACAGTCTCCGGTGAGGTACCGGAAGAGCCCGTGGTCTCTAAGAAGTCCGGCCTGCTCTTCGAGAAGCGTTTGATAGAGCGACACATCTCGGTACGTTCGTTTCTCTCGCTGCTAGGGTTTCGCTTTTTTGCTGTGACGTTGCTTACTGTTTGAAATTTCTTGATTTAGGCCAAGTTTTGCAACTATTGCATTTTGTTTTATGCTAAATAATTGCAATTTCAGTGCTGCTTTAGACTAAGACTATGTTGTTGTGGTGTGTTACCTTATTAGGAATATGGAAAGTGCCCAGTCACCGGCGAAGCGCTCGCCACTGATGATATTGTTCCGGTTAAAACCGGCAAGGTATAATTCGTTTCGATTGGTTTAGGTTTATTTCATTTTCGGTACAACTATTAAATTCGAATCTAGTCTTTGGTCAGAAGATGTGTGAGAGGATTATGAGTTCAGCTAGTTGGCATGTTTTGATTGTTGTAGCTTTCTGTGTTGATTCACTTTGATGCAGATAGTGAGGCCCAGACCTGTACAAGCTGCTAGCATCCCTGGCATGCTCGGAATGTTTCAGAATGTAAGTCTTTTGGATTATACACTTTGTTTAAAAATGCTATTTATCTTGTGGACTTCAATGTTTGTTCCAGACTCTGTATGTTGTTGTTGTTATTATTATTATTATTATTATTTCAATGCAATTGTACAATTCCCTTCTATCGTAGTCTTCTTTCTCACATAGTATGTTAAAGAATGTTCATTTTATATGTAGTTGTTTAATGTTTAGTGGCTTTGTCACTGTTATTAACAGGAATGGGATAGTTTGATGCTGTCCAATTTTGCTATGGAGAAACAACTACATACAGCAAGGCAAGAGTTAAGTCACGCTTTGTATCAGGTACCGCCAACTAGCTGTATCATGTATATATATATATATATATATATATTTTTTTTTTTTTCATCAAATGTATCCTGGTTTAGTTCATGTGATAAAAGTAGTATCTTATTTTTTCTTCTGTTTCTGTCATATGTTTGTAATTGAGTTCATTAGTGACTTCATGAAATCTTGTTATATAATCTGAAAGATGCCTTGTCTGCAATTCCTTAGTCTTTTGATCTTTGTATCTGCTTTTCAATTATTTTTTTGACTTGACATTATTTATTCAATTTGGTCATATCACTTTTGCACTTGAATATGTTGACAGCTTGTCGAACGGTCTATTTTTATTTCTTGAATCTAGATTGCTCAGACGAAGAACCTCAAAAAAATATGAGTTTTTGAACACACCTTTGAAAAAAGCTGTCTCGAAGACTTTTGAAGGATTCATGATCATTCACATGTCACAATTCTATTTATCTTTGTCATATGTTGATTGCCAGCAGAGCGTTGTTGTTAAGCATTCTACTGGAATGTGATTGCATTGAAATGTGTGAGCTCTATACATTCACTATTTGGTTGAGATTAAAGGAGATTTCTTAAGAATTTGAGGAGGACGACCTCAGTCTACAACAAATTTTTCCAGTCATCGACGTTTTTGTTGTTATTGTCAAAATTGCATTTCATATATAACTTCTTTTCCTGCCAAACTGCATAACTTCTTTCGTCTACATTTTGTTGTTCAATTTTTTCTATTAATTCAAAAGGTGGAATGTGTTGTAAAGTGACCTAATTATGGTAATTGGTTGCATCTTGGCAGCATGATGCTGCTTGCCGTGTTATTGCAAGACTCAAAAAGGAGAGGGACGAAGCAAGATCATTACTTGCTCAGGCAGACAGACAAATTCCCATGTCAACCCCGGACGCTGTTGTAGGGAACGCTCCTGTCCATAGCAATGGAATACAAGGTTCCTTCCCTGCCTGAGTATATTTGGTATAACTCATAAAATCCATCTTCTAACACATCTGATCTGTGTTCTTCTACAGTTGCTAATGACAATTTGGGACCTGGTGTGAGGAATATGCACCCTGGGATATCCCCCAGTATCCTGGCTGAGCTGACAGATTGTAATACAGCACTATCACAGCAGCGAAAGAAGCGACAGGTACTGTTCATGCTACTATTCATTGCACTGATTTGACTAGTATCACGTG
This sequence comes from Fragaria x ananassa, assembly GCA_034370585.1. Taxonomy (NCBI): domain Eukaryota; kingdom Viridiplantae; phylum Streptophyta; class Magnoliopsida; order Rosales; family Rosaceae; genus Fragaria; species Fragaria x ananassa. The sequence goes on along the minus strand of CP139762.1, from coordinate 4,311,671 downwards.
CTGAAGCTTCAACATTGGCTACTGTGTGCCCATATACTTTTTCACTTGTTAAGGTTTTAGTGAGGTTCAAGTGTCCTCAAAGCTTGTATCTTACAAGTTATGATTGTTCATTATTCAGATATCCTCCACGTTGGCTCCTATTGATGCTTTGGAGAGGTATACTCAGATATCCAGTCATCCTCTCCATAAAACAAGCAAGCCAGGAATTTTGTCGATTGATATTCATCATGAAAGGGTATGTTTTTTTTTTCTTACACTTATTTCTGCCCAAGCGTTACTTCCATATCAGACCTCAGACAAAGAGTTTATCACTCAGGATAGGGTGGTGCTGAGTTTTGATGCAAATAGTTTTTAGAATTCCTCAACTAATTTTCACTGCAAGCTTTTACTCTTCTGGACCCTGCTAATGCATTTGTTGTGCACCAGGGTTACATAAAGCTAATGTTCTGTTGTACTCATATTACTTATTGAAAAGAAGGCACTAAGGCACGCCATTTTACAACTATTTAGGTGTTAACTTTATACGTATTCACTTTTCTTATCCAACTGTCTCCTTTCCTTGCCAGGACATCATTGCAACTGGAGGGGTTGACACAAATGCTGTAATCTTTGATCAACCATCTGGCCAAATTTTATCTACTCTTGGTGGTCATTCAAAGAAGGTTACCAGCGTTAAATTTGTAGGTCGTGATAATCTGGTCATAACTGGGTCGGCAGACAAGGTAAGTTGCACTTATATTGTTTTCTTTTTGGTTTCATATATTTACAAGATCTATATTGATTTCTCTTTATCTTCATTATTTTTTATATTAGCTTTGCATATCATTCAATATGTTTATTCGCCTGGCCACTGATTATTCTGCATACTTACAAGATTGAGAGCTTAACATGGGTTTTTTTTTTTTTTAAACATGGATGAATAAGGATTTAAATGAATATGTTAAATTTCTTCATAGCTTTACCTGGGTTGGTCATTGACCTCCCCTAAAGAAAAGAGAAGTTATATTATTACCTGCCTGCAAAGATGTAATGTACTAGAATTATGTTTAGTGTATTTCATCTTTTAATGTCTTATATTTTTCTTTATGACGTTGCAGACAGTTCGCATATGGCAAGGCTCTGATGATGGAGACTACCACTGTAACCACACTTTGAAGGATCATACAGCTGAGGTAAATAATTTTTGATTCAACCTATTCGCACAGCAGTTGCACTGTAAAATATGCCGAGTAATGCTTGCCCTTCAATTGCACATAAATATCATGAACAGCAAGTTGAGAAAAGGAACAAGGCATCTTAAAGGATCATGCAACTATATATACCTCTTGTTAACCTACATAAAAGTTTGCAGGGGATGATATGCTTGTTATATATTTTTTATTCTTGTTAATGCCAAGAATGTCGTTTGCCTAATTGAGTTTTTTATCATTTGGGAATTCGAATCTCATGACATTGACCTGAGAGAGGTAGGAAGTGTATCAAGCATCTAGACGGTTTTTGCTATTTAACTTCCCTATTTTCTCTAACTTTTTTTTCCATATTGTTGGGGTTTGTTCTTTCTTTCTTTGTCCAAATCTTGATGTGTTCCTGTATTCACATGTTTGGTAATTATGATTTTATGTTGCAATATATTTTGTACAGTTAATGAATAATTTGTATCATTAAACAATTTGCTACCTGGCAATTACTTGTTCTGTAAATGTCTTTTTTGGGGCTGGCCAGAAAAAAGTTTTAATTATTTATTACTGTTCTAGTGATGTGATTTTGAAGCAATGCAACTCAAACTTTCAGGTGCAAGCTGTTACAGTTCATGCCACAAATAACTACTTCGTGACTGCATCTCTTGATAGTACATGGTGCTTTTACGATATTACCTCTGGGTTATGTCTGACACAGGTTATAATTCTCTCAAGCTTACTATTCATTTATATTTATAGACTAAAGTGTTGAAATTTGAGAAGAATATCAATGTGCAGTTACAGAGATACACCCAACATTATCAGTCATCATCTTTATACTTTCCTCTACCTCTCTTTGATGCAAGAAATTTCCTTTTGTTCTTTAGGTTGAGGATACTTCAGTGTCTCAGGGTTACACATCTGTGGCCTTTCATCCTGATGGTCTCATCCTTGGAGCAGGTACCTCAGAGGCTGTTGTCAAGATCTGGGATGTCAAAAGTCAGGTGTGTAGTGGTCTTTATCTGCCTTAATCGTTGTTGCTTTAATTCTTAATTTTAATTTCTATACTTCAATTGATTGACAGACACGGGTTGCAAAGTTTGATGGACATATTGGGGCAGTAACTTCCATCTCCTTCTCTGAAAATGGTTACTTTCTGGCGGTAGGTGTTTTCTGTTAGATAAATAGATATATAATTAGATAATCCCATATTCTGTTCTCTTACATTTGAGTTGCATCAGACTGCTGCTCGTGATGGTGTTAAACTCTGGGATCTGCGCAAATTAAAGAACTTCAGGACATTTACTCCATATGGTCCTGATACGCCAACAAACTCTGGTATGTAGTTTTCCATGCTATTCTTTACAAATTTGTTACAGGAATCAATTAAGACTGTAAATCTCAGTTGAATTGCTTGAAAAATCGATTTCTTGGTTGATGGTTACTTTCCATCTTAGTTAGCATTGCTTTTATATCATACAAGTCTAGCCAGAAAGATTGAGTAATGAAAGCTTTCTCTTGCAGTTGAATTTGACTTCAGTGGGAGTTACCTTGCAGCTGCTGGCTCTGATATAAGGTCAGTTTTGTGAAAGATACATTTTAGATAAATCACTCGTAAAAATTTATTTGAAATAGATGAGAGTTGGATTCTTCTAATTGGATTCATGTATGTTTGTAATACTGAGAAGCTGTGCTTGCTATGGTTGTATCATACAAATTATGGCACACCCCTGGACCTCATTTGCCTTTACCACTCTATGCCTTCTTTCTCCCCCTTTTAAAAAGATAGTGAAGTGGAATTCGGGCGTTGAATTACTTGGCACTTGTAGTATGGCATTTAGGAAAACTGAAATCTGTCTATCTTAATTATTTGTTCTTAAAGAAGCAATGTTTCTCCATGAGTGAAAGTGAGAAACCGGGTATTGCATATTTTGTGAATCCTCTTTGAACATGATGAGATCATAAGAAACTTCTCTATTCGCAAAATTTCATCTGCTGTTACTGTTTTATTACTTTCATGCAGCTTTTAAATACTGATATTTTTTCTTGGTATCTTTTTCAGAGTCATCCAAGCTACTAGTGTCAAACAAGAATGGAACACTGTCAAAACTTTCCCTGATATGTCTGGCACAGGTTACTTGTCTTCTGCTCACCTTGTCGGTTTTTTTTTTAGTTTTGGTTATATATTGGAATTAGTCTGACTGCATTTTTTTTATCGTTTATTCATTTTTTTTATGCTTTTGGACTTGCACTGCATCTGGTTTTAGGTAAAGGAACTAGCGTAAAGTTTGGCCCCGATGCCAAATATATTGCAGTAGGATCAATGGATCGAAATCTACGGATTTTTGGCTTGCCTGGCAAGGATGTTGAGATGGAGTCCTGAAGTGAAAGTGTTTAAAGTTGTCCCATCTCGCAAGTGAACTGATGTGGAATGTTATTTGACGACTGTTGGCTATTTGTGGGTGTGGACAGGGCTTTTGAAGCAATTGTACTTATGGGCATTCTGCCTTGTATTTCTTGTGTAGTGTCAGCTGAGTTTTAGACATCTGTAGGGGGGAATATGAGAAGGAAAACCGAACGAGATTGAGATTAGTTTGAATGCTTAAGAGATTTTCCATTATCTTGGCATCATATACTCTTTTAATTGCTGATGTTGTAGCACTGTAGTAAAATTTACATATTTTCTTAAGGAGATTCTTGCCTTCTAGAGATGTGGCCGTATTTCAGCATTTGCTCCTTTTTAAGCTTCAAGCTTTAGTTTTCTTCAAATGTGGATTTTCTTATTGACGTGCTTGTTGCTTGTCTTCCCCATCCATTTTTGATGGTGTTTCTCTCCACGTTAGCGTGAGCTCCAAGGAGGTTTTGGTGGAGGAGCTAATCACTCTCCGGGTTGCTAATTGCATATGCTAATCAAACTAGAAGCCCTAATCCATGTTTGATTGGATCTCCTTGTAATGTAAGGAATCATAATTATATTAGGTTTCCTAATAGTCTAAGGTTTGATACTTCAAATTGTAGATATAAATAGAAACTGTGATCTCGAATATCAATTAGAGTAGACCCGGCCCAAGAAACTAGATCTGAAAGCCAAAAAAAAAACCCTAGATCTAGTTCATTCAAGACGCAGAGAAGCGGGAGGGATGGATGTGGAAGACCCAGAGACAGATTCAGAGTCCGACAGAGATGGATCAGGAGAACGTGGATCACATGTCATATTGTCACGGGCCTAGCCCTTCGGCCACCACACTTGGCCCATGCGGCGCTCCCATGTCAGGGAGCCAGCCTTATCAACCGAGGCAACGACTGGTTTCGCCCTGCTTTGGGCTCGTCAGGGGATCGGCTCCAGACCCCGACCAGTTTGTGTAGGGATGACCTAGTCCCCTCTTCAGCGTTAAGTCCTCGACCAGCGACAAGCTCCCCAAACTCAACCGGGTCGGCCTGCCTGAACTCCAAAGGGACTGCACGTATGCCCCTACACTCCTTGATCTTGGAGCGCAACCCCGCATATCCATGCAGCTTGACAACCAGTGTCGCCCATGATGACACTCCCGAAAGCGGGACGTGACACTCTCCCCCACCAAAACAAGGTGTACGTCCTCGTACACGGCTTCCCCATGCGGTACGCTTTCCCACGACGCACCACAATGCCGAAGGACGAAGGGAGGTTTCCCCATGGACCGCTCAACAATGCTCCGCGCCAGACTGTAAGATTACCTCCCCACAGCACCTCTGCCACTTAGGCCTATCTTCACAATCCAAACCCCAACCTCTGAGGCACCCTGCCTACTCGACCCCTTCCTCACGGGGACTCCACTCTGGGAACGCGATGACACGCGTGAGCGCTCGGCGACCAACGGACGACAATTGTCGAGGCGGCTCTGATACCATTTGTCACGGGCCTAGCCCTTCGGCCACCACACTTGGCCCATGCGGCGCTCCCATGCTAGGGAGCCAGCCTTATCAACCGAGGCAACGACTGGTTTCGCCCTGCCTTGGGCTCGTCAGGGGATCGGCTCCAGACCCCGACCAGTTTGTGTAGGGATGGCCTAGTCCCCTCTTCAGCGTTAAGTCCTCGACCAGCGACAAGCTCCCCAAACTCAACCAGGTCGGCCTGCCTGAACTCCAAAGGGACTACACGTATGCCCCTACACTCCTTGATCTTGGAGCGCAACCCCGCATATCCATGCAGCTTGACAACCAGTGTCGCCCATGATGACACTCCCGAAAGCGGGACGTGACAATATGAATGCCCGTGTATTCCAGATCCCAAGGACACACCTGTTGGGGAGGCGTATATGATAGTTTGCGCCCACTGCGGTTTGTCGAAACATGGGCACCAGGATGGAACATGGGAAGGACGCGCGATATTTGATTTTCGTTCGACAGCCTGATGATGATGCTAACGACCAAGTTGTGGGGGAACATCATGCTACTTCGGAAGGACGTCGTGCAACAATGGATCCTTGTAGGATTCCATTTGGTATCCCGAAAGCCTGGTGCCTGATGCAAACGATCAAGTTGAATTCCTCGCTTCGTGTGACTGTGTGAGAGTGTTATGCTGACCAGCACACGTGACACTTTTATTCCATGTCAACTCTGCTCTGCTGAAAAAACAAGAGGAAACATGTCTCTCCGATCAAATCTCAGATCTTCTCCCTCTCCCATCCCATCTTCCCACCCCAAGCTCTGCCTCTCTCTCGCCGGCCTCCACCCAATCCCAAAACCAATCTCATTTCTCAGATGTTCTACAGATGCTTTGCGCAAAGCTTGGTGGTTATTCTAGTTTGGTGTTTCACTTTTTGGGGATTTTTCCATCAAGAATATATTACATTGACTCATGTACACAACTTCAGACAATCAGACTGATAAGACCTGGTACAAGAATGTTTCTGGGAACCTTGTCAGCACAACATCAGCTCCTTGGTATGACAATAAAAAAGAAAAAAAAAATTCAGCTCACTTTCTCAGTTAACAACAGACAGTTACAGCGTCGACCTAGTCACTTACGCACTGTAGAAGCGTCCTAGTGTGGAGGAATCGAAAGTGGTTGTTCAATTCTCAGTTAACAACTGACAGTAGCAGCGTTTTAGTCATTTACGCACTGTACGTTCAAATAACAAATCTTTAGAATTACTTCCCGGCCTATTATTTGAACTTCTTGATAAAACTACATTGTTTCCTTCCGAATAGCTCCCAACTTCCATGAGAAATCTCGAGTTGAGCAACCAATATGAAATTATATACGCATTACAAGTTTCTAATTAAAACCGACAACTTGTGACAAGAGAAAGAGCTTTTTTACCTGAAGATAAGTGTGAACAATTACTATTAAAAGATGTAGATCGAAAATCCGATTATTGACGATGATCGAAATAAGGGACAACTTGTGACAAGAAAAGAGTCAAAAAACTGACATCTTGTGACAAGAGAAGAGTCTTTCCACATGAAGGTAAGTGTTACTATTAAAAGATGTATGTTTGGCTTATGAACATCTCGATCCTTGGATAAAGCTGGTGACCAATAACCACATCAGAGTGCTAGAGCTCCGCTTCAAGGTCGTGTATGGAGGGCTACTTTATCGCAGGTCCTTTCCTTGTTCTCTTGGTGTTGATACAACTTCGTTAGTTGTATACTTGCATTGAGGTTAAGTCACTGTCATTTGGAGTCCTATCCTGCTCGTAAGCTCGTTTGGAGAGCTCAATAATACCTCCGAATGACGAGAGATTTCCTTTCTTAAGAGAGATCATTTTGTTCCGAGTTAGATTTAATGGCTCCGTTGTTGATCACCTCCTCTCTAGATGCCCTTCTCTAGAGTTTGAATCTCCATAGCTGTTTAAACCTCGAATCGTTTCGGATTTTTGGAGCCATGTTCCCTAGGCTCAACAATGTTTCCCTTGTACTCAAGGAAACTCTTGATTACAAGATTGAACTTCCTAATTTTCAAACTCTTTGTATGGAATTTGTTCCTCCTTGTTACGATCGACGTCGTCCTTGGAGAAATTTGTTGCAGTAATGTGAAGAAGTTGAGGGTTTGCTGTTATGATATTTGGTCATTTAGTCATGCACTTGGCACGTGCTTAGCTAAATTGGTCTATATGTAGCCACCGAACCTTATTTTCTCTTTGTCAATGAAAATCTGAATATTTTACTTTCTTTTATTTTCATTTCCTTCTGCATTTCTCTTCAGTTAGGGCTAATACCCTAACAATTGGTATCCAGAGCCAATCGATCATGGTTGTGCTTTTGGGAGCTGGACAATCGGCGTCTCCGCCTTTCGACGTTGAGCCTTTTGTGTCCGGCGAGCTTGCTCACCTTGAGCACAAGCTTCAGCATCTTCGGGAGGGCACGATGCAATTCCTGAGGATGAGGGGAGCTGGTAATCCACCACCACGCTCATCAGCACCACCTCGTCCATCAGATCCAACTGATTTAAGGAGGAGACTCTTAATCGAGAAAGAAGAGACGCTACGAATGGTAAGGGAGAAGGAATCTGAGTTTCGACTTGAATTGGACAAGACTCTGGCGTTGTTCAAGTGCGAGATGGATAAGGTGATGCAAAATGTGTTGGATCAATTTCGATTGGGACGAACCTCTCAGTTGACACCACCACCAAACCCGGCGCAACCTCCAAAGGAGCATTCGTCAACTCCACTTTCTGATTCTGAAACCGCAATTCCCATCGTTCACTCTCATTTATGGAAGGCTCGCTGCAAGGAAGTCGCTCGCACAACAATGGGGGCCACTGGAGGAGTGAAGAAACCGCACATTTCCAGGCTGGGAGCATCCACGCTCCACAAGACTAGCAAATACCGGAAGCTCAATTTTCGGAGTTTAGCTACATCTCTTCTGTTCGACGATGCCATCTCGGCTCAGTCGAACCACAACCCTACATCTTTTAGGGTGGTAAGTGATACTGGCACAAGTGTTCCTAATCTCAATTTTGTGAGTATTGATTGTGATGGCATAGATTATGTGTTTGTTGCGAAATTGAATGGGAGTGATGAGAGTTTAGAAATTGGGAAGGAAGAGAGTTCTGATAAGAGGGCTCAGGTATATAGTGGAGATGTGAAAGAGCTTAGTGAATTTGAAGGTGTTAGTGTTCAGCAAGATGGTCTGCAAGGACCAAATTTGGGTGAAAATGGGAGAAAATGCCATGAACTCCACCTGCTTGATGAAATGCAGTATTCAGATGGGTTGTGTAATGTAGGAAAGCACATTGTTGGCTATATGGGAATTCGAGACAAAGGTGGGGGTCTCGGTACTCATTGTTTAATTGTTGATGAGTACTTTGAATTTCCTGACAACAAAACTACTACTGCTCATTTGGACTGCAAGCTTTTTGTGGTTTCTAAACACCTATGTTCAAAGTATAAAATGGCTAGAGCACTTGCGCCGAGCGAAGCTTTCACAGGTGTTCATGGAATTGTGGAGCTCGACAAAGTTGTAGTGACAATGGAAAAGGGTGAGATAGCTCTGGTGAATATATTTTCTGAGAATGCAGTGGGTGCGCTAGAGGCCCAGCCGAAGTGGATAATGGTACCTCCTAACTCAACTCTCTGTTATGCGTCTGAGCTGGTATCTGTAATTGTTGTCAAGGACCAGAAAATTGAGGTGGATGGTACGGAGCATGAAGAAAGTAATTCACACACTATTAATATCAAGGTTGGTTTTGATGATAGGAGGACTTTTTACTCTGCCTGTATTGGTGTTCAAGTGCATGTCGAGGATGTCACTACAATTGCAAATATTTGTTTTGATTTAAAGGATGGTGCAAAGATATACAAGAAGTTGATTATGATGGCAGGGATTGCATATGAGTTTGAGAAGAATTTTGCTACTATACAAGAAGTTACTATTGCCTCTAGGAATATCAATTTGCTGGTAGCTCGTGTCAAGTCTGATGATATGAAAAGTGGCTGTCAATTGTGGGATAACATCTCTGTCATCTCATGCTCAAGGGTGACTTCATGGAATCCCGTGCGCTCTTGCTATTTCCAGAATGAAAACCACATGGAGGTACACAATGCATTGGAAGCTGAGATTTCAGATATCAGAAATGGTTTTCCACTTGTCCTTGCACCTGATATACAAGACAATAAAGGAGAAGGTGGATTTATTGTAAACAACCAAGATGTGAGAGCTGCTGTTGGTGTACTTGATGATGGACTAATGATTATGGAAGCTGATATTGCTGATGGGGACAAGGAACTTAGTATTTCCTTTTTCTGGAATATGTGTGTTTATTTGCTGCTACCTGTTTTGGTTAAACCACCAACATTAGCTGCAAGTGTAACTGAAAGCTTGGCATATCATATTAATCATCAGATGAAGGACAAAACTGTTGTACATGCCTTGTTGTACGAAGAGGGATTCAATATTGAGTTCTTTGAGAAACCAAAAGACATAACACTTGAAGTGTTGATAGAATCTTTGCAGACTCATGATGATTGTGTGGATGTTTTGAAAGGCCTGAAGGATAAAAGCATTGATAGTGAGCTTGTTGGTGTTATAAGGGACTCATGGATTTTGAAGCCAAATCTGGTTCTGTCACTTGGGATTGGAGTAAGGTTGTTAAAGAAGACTCAAAAGCTGAAATCATAGCTGTATTGTGCAAAGATGCCGAAGGTTTGAGTTTGACAGCAAGTGCAATAGTCTCATCATATTTCTATGGGCAGACTACAACATTTATGATCACTTTTGAGTGTAAGCTAGTTTGCAAGTGCTTGTTTCAGGTAGCGCAATCTGTTCCGTCTACAATAGCTTTCAAGGGTCTTGGGGAGGCTGCAACAACGGCAACAAAGACTGCTAAAGTGAGAGATATTGCTATTGTGATTGCTGGGATAATACCTGGGAATATTACATTCGACAGTGGAGGCTACAACATCATGACAGGGTCTAGCTGTTCAATTGAACTAATGAAATTTGATATGGGAAGTGCAGCAGCTACATTAAGTGCATCAAAAGCCATTGTTCAAGCCAAACCTTTTGGTGTAGAGTTTTATTTCATTGTTGCAGCTTGTGAGAAATGTGATAAGTGGAACAGGTATGAGGTCTGGAGTTGGTTGAACTCCAAGATTCTGGAATGGGAGCTGGACAATTGGTATTTGGCTTAATTGTTCCCTCTCATAAAATAGTCTGCATCACTGTTATAGTAATTATGTGGCTCAAAAGCTTTGAGCAAAGACAATGCAAGTCCCTCCATGTATATAACTGATGACAAGCCAATCCATTTGCTGTACAAAATCATGATCAGAGCTAGAGTTACATCACCCAAGCATGAAAATATTGGAGCCTTCATAGACCTATCCAACTGGTTGCTTACTGCGGAAGCACCTTCGCAAGCTTTAGACAATGCAGAAGCATATGAACTTGAGGACATGGGTTTCGATATTCCATCAGCAAGAAATAACAGCAAGGGTTTAGCATTTGTACAAAAAGCAAAGATTGACTTAGAATTGGAGCCAACAACATCTGCAATAGCTCCAGCAATATAATCTTGAGTTGAGTGAGTTCCAAGCACCTTTCCTCTGCCCTCTTTTGTATTCAAGTAAACTTGTTCAAATCTGAACAGTGTAACTACGAAAATTGTTGTTGCAGCTGCTCCCTTATTGGCGAGATGGTCAACAACAGGTGGTCTGCGCACATCACCACTAGTTATCCAGAGAGAGTCACCTTCTGGCTTTGTTATCCAGATAACACAAATTGGCTCAGGAACAATGATATTTGACATGCCAACAATCAACACTTCCATGCTACCCATGCTTGAGAATTTCGGAACATCATCCACTCTAGTTATAACCATGACTAGTATTTTGCTAGCAATTTCAACCACCCCCAGTTCATCAAAAGCAATCTCATCAGTGATATCATAGCCAATAACCATGAAGCCCTCCATGTCCAGAGTTGACTCAACAGTTTTCACAAAAACCAGAAAAGAGATTCCATTACCCTCACCGAATAAAATGCTCAAATCTTTTAATAAAAACGGCTTCATTCCTTTGCGTACCATTTCATCATCATTCACGAGAAGCTTCACTTGTAGAGAATGAGCTGATATGAGTAAATTCCCAGACTCTTTTGTCTCCCACTTATACTTTAATGTAGCACTATAATCCTCAATTCTGAAAACAGAGTGAGGTCCATTCTTCACCAAACTCATTCTGCTAAAAGGAATTACAGATTGAGCAAAAAAACTTGATTCCCGCTGATTTTTATTCAATGAGTCCTCCTTAACACCAAGAAGTTCACCATTAAAGCTCTTATACTTGTAGAAGTAAGAAAATCTTGCAATTGCATGATAAACACCCAACATACTTGACAATGAATCTGCAAAGTCTATTTGCCCCGTTAAAGAATGCATAACACACATACAGAATACAATGTTTCCTGCAATCAGTTTGTAGGTTGCATCATCAATTCTCAAATTGGCATATATCAAAGCTTCAAGTTTCCTGTCTTCTGGCTTCTCAACGAACTCACTATAGATTCCCTTTTCATACATCCAGGCATGTATAACTCTCCAGTCCTCTTTATGATGGTCACTCACTATCCCAACTATGTCTTCAGTAAGTAAATTCCCAGCATTATCATTGAAAGCACTAAAGATCACAACAGGGAGCTTGGACAAGTCACTCAATACCACAACAAAAGCCGATTGAAAATCATGACCAGAGATAAATGCTCCTATTAGAGTAGCATATGCTTCCATGTCCAACATAAGCCACGAGTTATTAATATCCATCACCAGTTGAGTGGTTTCCACAAACCTATGCTCTTTCCCATAAGCCATCAATATTCTCCCATGCACATCAAGCCCCAAAATACCTCCCTGAGACAATGAGTTTTGAAACATTTCACAAAGTTCGTCGAATGCTTCCATGCAAAAGAGTACAATCCCTTTTGTCTCGCAATGACAAGGCTGCCAGTAGAAAATAAGCCACTGCACTATGTTAGCTTGAGATTGTGTTTCCACTGTAACTTGTGATTTCCACTTGTCCAATATTAACTCCAGCACCATTTTAGAATTCGCATGCATTTTCTCATAGCTATTATCCATGCAAACATTTTCTTCACCAAAATTACCATTCAATAATCCATTGTCAACATCCATGAGAGTAAAAACCTCAACACCTAGAAATGTGTTCCCAACTGATTTGTCAAAACCATCATCCTTTTCTTCATAACTAGCCCCAAATGCCACTTCTACAGGTTGGTGAACAAGTCCCCCACCTTTGTCTCGAATACTTGTAAGAGTTGCAACAGTCCCCCCTACACTACACAACCCCTTTGACTGAGGCATTTCATCAAGCAGGTGGAGTGCATGGCATTCTCTCCCATTCTCACCCGAATTTGGTCCTTGCAGATCATCTTGCTTAACACTAACACTATCAAGCTCACTAAGCTCTTTCACATCTCCACTATACACCTTAGCCTTCCTGTCAAAAGTCTCATCCTCTCCATTTCCGAAATTCACATCACTCCCATTCAATTTTGCAACAAGCACAGAATCTACGCCAACGCAGTCAGTACTCACAAAATTGAGATTAGGAATACTAGTGCCAGTATCACTCACCAGGCAAACAGAAGTAGGGTTAAGGTTTGACTGAGCCGAAATGGCATCCACGAGTAGAAGAGACGCAGCTGAACTCCGGAAATTGCGCTTCTGGTATTTGGCTGTCTTGTGGAGAGTGGATGCTCTTAGCCTGAAACTGTGCGGTTTCTTCACTTCTCCGGTGGCCGCAGTCGACTTGAGAGCGACTTGCTTGCTTCGAGCCTTCCAAAGATGAGAGTGAACAATCTCAATTTGAGTTTTGGGATCAAAAACCGGAGTTGATGATTGCTCTAGTGATCGCTGCTGGTAGTAGACTGGTTGCGACAAGGCTGGTGGTGGTGTTGTCAATCAAAATTGCTCGAACACATTTTCAATCATACTTTGCAGCTTGGATTGAAGCGATGGTAAAGTTTTATCCAGTGCACGGCTCATTGCAAGAAGAAACAAATCTTCGTCGACAGTGGAGGCTACAACATCATGACAAGGTCTAGCTGTTCAATTGAACTAATGAAATTTGATATGGGAAGTGCAGCAGCTACATTAAGTGCATCAAAAGCCATTGTTCAAACCAAACCTTTTGGTGTAGAGTTTTATTTCATTGTTGCAGCTTGTGAGAAATGTGATAAGTGGAACATGTATGAGGTCTGGAGTTGGTTGAACTCCAAGATTCTGGAATGGTACTTCTCATATGTTGTGTGGACTGTCTTCCATAATTGAAGTTGTGGACAACCTTCTGTATGTTGGACTTTGATTCTGAATGAAACTTGAGGTCAAGTTTTGACAGGGGGTGGATTGTTATGATATTTGGTCATTTAGTCATGCACTTGGCACGTGCTTAGCTAAATTGGTCTATATGTAGCCACCGAACCTTATTTAGCTAATCAACCAATATCTTAATGAATTCAATATGGTATTTTGGTCTTAGGTGCTCCTCCGAATGAGGTCATCAGCACCAACCAATATCTCGAGAAGCTTATATCCAAGTTTCCCCTTCTTGAGGACATTATCTGCTACCTTGAATTCAGCTGAGACGAAAATATATATCTAGTCATCAATTCAAGAAATTGACAATAATAGCTAATGGAAGGAGAGAAGATTATGGTTACATAATAGCTAATGGAAGAGTAGAAGATCAATATGGTTACATACAGGAGCTCAATTTAGATACTCCGAATCTGCTCTTTCTCGTGGAGCAACTTTGAAGTTCATGCAGTCCGTTCCAATATCTTAATGAATTCTACTATGTTAGCAGTGGTTGATCTTCAGCTATGGATTGGACCTTATACACCTCTCGGCACGCAATGGTTCATAAAATTACAATAATTTCTTGGAAACTTTACGCCAGAGGAGGCATTGAACTTAATTAAAAATAAAGCCTCTCAACAATGTAAGTCCTTCGGAAGTACTTCATTCCGGTGTTTTATATCTATGTACTTGTGTATCTATCACCTTATTACATCTTAAATATTTTTGCAGGTCACATTTTCTGTCAAAGGATTAAGAGAGGAGAAATTTCTTCTCTTGCCTGAAGTCAAGCCCTTGTGCTTGGAATAAATTCCGTCATCATATCATCCATACGAGAGTCTATTCAACGCATATGGGTGTGCCGCGCACCCGGATTTCTAATAGCGCGTGCAAGTTAAACCACGTTAGCTTCAACTGGTTTTGTTTCGTCGTAGTTTCTCTCTCATCTCCCCCTGTCGATCCAGGTCGTCTACTCTTCAAGGATTGGATGTCTACCGCGCTTGTCAACAACACAATCCGAGGCCCAATCCTTTGGTTATTTCATTGATCGTACTTGACTCCCCCATCCAAACATTCTACCTCAATTTTGATCACATCCGACTCCAGCAAGTCGTTTGACGATCCCAACCGCTGGGTGGGTTGGCGCCCATCTCTCTCGCCTCAACTCTCTTGCCCAACTCTGGGTTTTGGGTCGTTTCTTCTTTTTATTTGGAGAAGAAGATCTGGGTTTCCTTCATTCTCTACTCAATTTCAGCATCGATCGACTGCAAATTTCTGAAACCGATCAGAGATGAGAATTACTTTCTTTCTTCCTTTCTCTCCCCCTCAGTCCCTCACTCGCCTACTAAAACACCATAATCTGCAAATTGATCCACGCGTCAAAATGAACGGTGGAGATGTCGGGTGCGCTGTATAATTTTCGCATCCATACATTAAATAGCCATACACCAAATAAACAATTTTTACATTTCCACGGTAAAAAAAAGTAGGTCATGGGATAAGGTAATTGAAGGAGTGCAAAAATTTCGCTCTGCATCAAAAGATAAGATAGAAAGGGCAAATTATGATCCATACATCAAATAGCCACACACATACCCAATTACAAGCTAATACATCACAAAGTAAAAGAAACTATCCCATATTCAACAGTGTTTTAAGGGTGATTTAGATTTTTTGAAGGCTCACGAGGAGGATCTCTCATGCGTCTACTTGGTATTTTCATTTCCCCGATTACGTTTATCAACGTATCCAGCTTGGTCTTCTCTTCTACAAAACATCAAAGACAAATAGATAAAATATTAGTCAAAAAATACAAAATTTATAATAATAATAAAAAAAAGGAAGTCGAGGTGGGACTCTTGGGCGGGTCGATCGTTTTGAACTTCAACCCATCGACCGGTCTAACAACTTTAGTTGACATGTGAACAACCTTTTTTTCACTCAAACTTGTAAGGACCTAAAAACTACCTAAACACTATATGGGGAGATGCCAATATGGGACTAAAAGATCGGTTTATAAGATAGTAACTGTATGTTGACTTTGCTCTGGAGCAATACTAGCTCATACATCTCCAAAAAAAAAAAAAATTACCTCATATTAAAGAAGAATTCACTAATTGATCCCAATCCTATAATTTTTTCCAAAATAAAATGTCAAATCCTATTATGTAAATGAATGAACGATAGTAAAAATAACTATAAAAGAAAGAGACGAGTTACGTACTGCATGCAATCTGAAGCATGGGAAACCTTGGCAAAACCTATTCTGGAGGAGAACAACAAAAATAGGCATATCAAGGGAATCAAGTTAAGAACAACACAGGCTTTCTTGGGAATCATTTTTTGTTTTGTGCATATCATACGTCTAAGAGGCACTATATATAGACCATTATACTGTAAGACGCGACACTGGTTCAATTAATTAGTTTTGTCACAATTCCAATATATTTGATGTTGAGATTTCTTTCATTCTCAAAGATAGAAGAAAAAAGTTGAGATGTCTAATGTGTTTCCTATATTCAAAATGGATATATATATTTTTTACACGAGGTGCATAGACCATAACCATGCCTCTTTAGTTCTACCCATAAAAGTGCAACTAATAAAAAAAAATCATTAAAAAGATTAAAAATAAGAAAATAAAAACATCTTGGACCTAGAGTAAGACCAGGACGTTTTAGCCCAGAGAGCAAGTTTGTAGTTGAAATAAGCCCAAGTAAGCCCAACCATTGATCCGGCCCAAACAAACTGTCGGACTAACAACCGTCTCACCACCAACAAACCTCGAAAGCCGTTGCATCGCCGCTGCTTTGCGTCGCCGACCAAACCTGGTCGTAGCAAAGTACCAACCACATCCCCAACCTGTCGATCCCACGAAGAAAGACTCCAATCCTCGATCAAACAACTATGAGAAAACGGTGAGATCCAGATGGATCTAGCCACAAACCTATAGTCCCACAATCCAAATGGCCTTTTTGTGTCTTTTTTTTGAATGAAAGAGGTCATACTTTATTATAAGAAAGAAATTACAAATAGATGATGTAGAAACCACATCCAAAAATAAGAGACATACGAAAATAAAATTGCAATATGAGCATCGACGCTAAAACAATAACACCTGGACTCGGGTTTACGCTTACAGATTGTAGCTGTTAAGCGAAGTGAGTAGTCGGTGATTTAACTATCAACGTAAATCCAATGCATAAAATGATAAAAATCACTGCGGCATCGGGCTGAGGGTAATCTTCCACCTGAAGAATCGAATACCATGGGTGATTTCAGACATGGCCGTGATGGCAGACGATCCTTAACGAACAAATATCATAGTTGTGGGTCCGTCAACCAATAGCAAAACCAATGTAGAGGCCAAAACCAAAGACACTGGTAGTATTTCCAAGAGCACAAAGATATTGGATTCCAGGCCCAAGGCCCACAGAAACCCCCCGGATCCCATACCCAAACCTTGCCCCAGGCCCGGATCTAAATCCGACCCAACACACACAACTGAGCCTAGATCCGCCCCGACCTAAGTTCCAGCCGAATCACCGCCGCCTGAATAAGTCAGAAAACCACAACACAAACCTGGCCTCCCTCCTTCAACCCTAATTAACCTAGGTTCCAGCCGATCTGCACATGCCAATACGCTGCCGCATATCCCATAAAGTAGAGAGGATTATTGAAAAGAATCGACGAGAACCAGTCCCGATTCCCACAAAAACCCATCATCGAAACTGGTCGCCGAAATAACCATCTCCCAACCGCCTTCACATCAAACAACCACCACTCCAATAAACGCCCTCTCGCCGCTGGTGCAGATCTCTCCCACAAATTTGCTTTGAGGCGTGCTCGAGTCGGCAGGAGACGATCAACACTTGAAACCATCCAAACCCACCACTCAACACAAACTCTTTTGCACCCCAACCACCATAAACGAGAGGAGGACAACATGTTTTAGTCGCCGAGAAGCGTACTTGTCGTGACAGATAGGGAGGCAAGACCAAAGCCATGCACACAGGTGACGCCGTCAAGGACAGTGCCAGAGATGTACTCCATTGAAAATGAAGAAAGGTACAGAGAGGCAGTAGGCAGCGCTCTCCCAACCCTAGCATAGCTCTAGGTCAAGTTTTTCCCCAACATGTTAACTGTCCTAGAAATCCTTCAGGTTGCTCTTGCAGTTTTTGTGTCTTCAAAATGACTTCAACCTAGCTTGTTTTATAGGTTAGATAAAAAATAAACCATTTTAAAAGGTAAAAAGTTTATAAAACACCGTTATTAAATTCCTGCACCAAAAATGGTCATTTTCACCGTTTCTTTTCCCTCTTGCGATCTAGGTTTAAGTAAAAGAAAGGATTGATGCTGAGATGTCTTTTTTCACATAAAGTTTCTAATGAGAACCTTATAACAAGGACCAAGTTGACATTTTCAAATTCCAATATATATGTCATCTAACCGTTCATTCATAAGTTCTCACTTAGTCCTTCGTAATTATATTAAAAGTTCCGGTGTCTTTTTCATACTAGTATATGTTCTGGTGTCGTTCATTCATAAGTTCTATACTTAAGATACAAAAAGTTTTGATATAACTAATTAAACACATCTGAGTTTTTCTTTAATTTATTGTATTTTTTTTTTGTAATTTTTAGAATGATACACGTTAATTATTATGTAATGGTTATGGAGAAAAATATTATGTGCTTCATTTCATATTCAAATATTTTGTTAGAAATTCAATTCAACACTTCAAAAAATTCAATTCAATTCAATTCAAGAGTTTTTATTTTTTATTTTTTTACAAGAATTTAATTCATATGTTATGTCATTTGATGTTGAGATATCTTTCTGATAACCATATATGAAACATGTAATTCTAGCTCTTTTAGTCATATCGATGAGCCTAATGATCGAATAAAATTAACATCAAAGAAAATTGACGAAAACTTGGTCAGTTATTAAGAAGAATGAGTGAAAGAGACTTCAGAGAAGACTTCTTCAAGAGTGAAAAAGACTACATAATACTTTGACCAAATAGAAAAAAACGATTACAGAATACTAGCTCTTGAAGAAATGAAGCTGATGCGAAAACAGTACTAGCTAGTTTCTTTTCGGAAGAAGAAAAAGGATAAAAAAAAAACCGAGTCCTAGCTGATCTAGGAGTACATACTATAAAGCTAGTACTGCAACATTTCATATTAAACTAACAAACCAGAAGACTAATCATGAGATCCTTAGCTTTTAATGATTATGTTCGCTCTCTATCTTTCCTTATCTTAATTTTTCAACTGGCTTCATCTTTTGATAGCTCAACTGAAGAAGATGCTCTTCTAAAATGGAAAGCCAGCTTCCAAAATCAAACACAGAATAGTATTCTGACCTCATGGACGTACTTTTCCGGCAACTCCACCAATCCAACATGCAATGCATGGGCTGGTATTTCATGCAACACCGCCGGAAATGTTAACATGATAAACCTCACCGAATATGGTATTCGAGGTACACTGCATAAACTTTCATTCATGTACTTCCCTGATCTTGAATACATTGACCTCAGCTTGAATGAATTCTTTGATGTCATTCCGCCTCAGATTAGGTTCCTCTCCAAACTGACCTATCTTGATCTATCTTTGAATCAGTTCTCTGGGAAAATCCCACCAGAAATATGTCTTCTAACAAATCTTGAGGTCCTGCACCTAAATGAAAACCAGTTAAATGGCTCAATTCCTCAAGAGATTAGTCGGCTCAAGATTTTTTACCAGCTTGCTTTACATAACAACAGTCTAGAAAGCATGCTTCCAGCTTTTCTAGGTGATTTGAACAACCTGACTTCATTGTATCTCTATTCAAATCGACTTTCTGCTTCTATTCCTGCCTCTCTAGGCAATTTGACCTACCTGACTCTCTTGTATCTACAAGGAAATCAGCTTTCTGGTTCGATCCCACCATCTTTAGGTGATCTGACACACCTTACCCATCTCTATCTCTACCAAAATAACCTATCAGGAACCATTCCTAAAGAGATTGGGAACTTGAAATCACTAGTGGATTTAGAGTTGGGTGAGGATCAACTCATTGTTCTATTCCCACTTCAATTGGTGGATTGAGTAACTTAGAGTTTTTATTTCTTCGTGATAACCAACTTTCTGGTTCCATCCCCCAAGAGATAGAGAATCTCATGAAGCTGACTGTACGATCTCATGAAGCTGACTGTACTGGTGTTGGATACTAACAACTTCTCAGGTCATTTTTCTCAAAATATTTTCCGTAGTGGATTACTACAACACTTCACAGTATACAACAACCATTTGATAGGTCCAATCCATAAAACATTGAAAAATTGCAAGAGTTTAACGAGAGTCCAACTTCAAAATAACCATTTCACAGGAAATTTATACGAAGAATTTGGTGCCTATCCAAATCTTCTGTACATGGACCTAAGCCACAACACCTTCTACGGTGAAATCTCACCTGTCTGGGGACAATGTCCGCAGTTAGAAACTCTTCTTCTGGCAAGAAACAACCTTTCTGGCAGCATCCCACCTGAGATTGGGAATGCAACACAAATACATGTACTCGATCTATCGTGGAATCGTTTAGTTGGGGAGGTTCCAAATGATGATAATTGCAAGGCTAGCAATAGAATGCAGACATTCTCATCCACAATCCAGGCCAACAATGCATATGGTTTCTCATGTGTTATCATCCCAACCTGCAACATCCTCTAAATCAGAGATTACAGTTGAACAACTCATTGATTAATATCTGAGTTGTGTGGCCTATGGGTATACACACAAATAAGATGCTCTTGTTTGAGCATAATCATGTAGTTTCATATGTACTATATTATCTAAGATGCTCTTGTTTACGCATATCATGTAGTTTCATATGTACTATATTTTCTAACATTGACAGTCTCAAACTATGGGAATAATTTTCTGAAAGGGGTAACTAGTGTTGTTTATAAAGGCATTTGGATGGATCATGTCAAGGTCAAAGTCCAGCAACGTTACCACACAACGTTGGGCATGCCATAATAGACCTTGCCACACAATCCTTGAATGTAAGGCTACTACTTGTATTGGAAGAAACACTTAGTGCAATTACCAAGCATATAACTCTAGTTATTGGTCTTGTATCACAACATCAAGTCTAGAAATGAACCTGCGCTTACTTCTGGTCTTGAAACAATAGCTGTTCAAATATAGCAACTACATAGTATAAACTATAAGGAAACTATAAAGGCATTATACTTTTGCATATAGCAACTAAGACTATGAGGTACCACATTTAAATCTAATTACTAATTACTCTGTCATTCATCCCATGTCAACTCGAAGAAAACGAAAATATAATGGAATAATAAAGAAATACATCTATAGTTACAAATGAGCACAATGTTGAAGCTTTGATGCAGAATCATTTTAGCCTCGTATCAAGATAGATACCGTGATGCATGTGTAAAGCCCCAAAGCTGCATAAGTGAAGAAATGCATAAGTATTGTTCAACAGAAATATGGAGCCAAAGTCCAATTTCATGCTAAGGTAATGACTTCTTGTAAAAAATCTAACAGTAGAAATCATAGATTTTTTATCGGTTTGTGTGACGAATTACATACTTTCCTAATATCCACATTTAAGTATACCCTGTTTAGTTACAAATCCAAGTACATATTTGAATGCTAATGAATAAATATATAAAGTTTAGAGCAAGTTCAAAAAGTTCAAATTTATGCTCAAACTGATATTACTATCCATTAGCCTATTCAAATAGAGCGGATTAGTCCTTGTAAGTGAAACTAAACAAGCAAAGGACACTCCAAATAAGTTGAAAGTTAGTAAAGTAGAAAAGACTCCAAGGTTTTTCTGTGTAGCAAGATACCAGTGCCCTATGCACGAAGTTATTTGAGTGGTGGATGGTATCATAAGGGATACGCTTAGTTACTATAAGTATGGTACAATTTCACCAATAATGATATTCTAGTAATGGAGGTCTTATCTTGTACAACTTACATCAGCACGTATGAATAACATAATGGATATAAAATAGAATATAGCTGTAATGAACAAAAAAATAAAAAAAGAATATAGCTAAGGTTTCCTGTACACTACTGTTTACTTGGCTATAATAAATAAAAATGTTAAGTATTGAACTTTTCACGTTTATAAGGTTGGATTTCCTAATCATATATAAGCAGGTCAAACCAAAATTGTTCCATCAGTAATATCTATCAGCATAGTAGAAATGACAAATGCAGTACTGCAAACATGTTTGAGGTCTTGCACTTTTAGCAATACATAAGTGGGTGGAAAGGGACAGAGAACAATCATTTCAATTTAATTTAATGCACTCTAGCAATAGCAGTGTTGATGATGTTGGTCAGAGGCCATAAAAGTGTCCGCTGATAAATTCATAGAATACTGATATGAATCAACCTCAGAGAGTCAAATATGAGGAGATCACCTCGACATTCTTCAATTCGAAGTCTGGTTTATGAGCCAAGCACAAGTTCCCAAATGTTTCACAAGGTCCGCTAGTTCCGCTTAACCTTATAAAGTTAACAGTTTATAATAAAAAAAGAAAGAAAAGGGCTTGTAAGTCTTTCTTTATCTGATTATGGGAGGAAAATAGTGCAATGGCAAAGTAACTTACAGATCTCCATCTAAGCATATAGCAAAGTTACCACCACCGCCAAAAGCTAGCAGATCATTCAAACACATGAAATAGTATCGATTAGCTCCTGTTTGCACAAAATGGACAAATCATCAGAACTTTTACAATTAGAGAGAAGAAAAATAACTGGAAAAGTGGACCATGGAACTTCAGTCGTCCTCAAGGCTTATGTGTTGCTTTACATGTAACTGAGTACAGTAAGTGCCAATTCATATAAAGGGCAACTGACATCCCAATGTTGGTAAACTTGATACGCTTAACCTCGTTAGCATCTCTAAGTGCCAGTGGTCTTCGTATGTACACCACACTAGTTATATTCGTTCTTGAACAATCAAATTCCATAACTTGATTCCAGAGTATTCCTAAACAAAACTAGGATAAAGAACTCACCAGTTGGTCTAAATAGCCTTGGTTGACCATATATGGTAGTGAAAACAAAAGCCAAGTTTGTTCCCTATAACCAAAAGCAAGCATAAGAAGATGGTTACACTAAGAAAGAAAAACAAAAGTTTGGAGATAGCAGAAAAGAGTTTAACAAATATTTGTTCAGCCTATCAAAAATCAACTAAAAATGATAAAAGCCTGTTTACTTGATATTTTCTCTTTGCAGTTGGTTTCAAGGGGGCCTCCAGGAGTCCACCAAATACAGCACCTTGCATATCTCCAGCAATCTAGAAAGTGTACATAAATCCAGTTATCCACAGATTACTAACAAAATGACTCAAATTCCCCAATTTTCATATATCACTGGCAGAGACATTAACATACCAGCAGACATGGACCAGAAACTTCAGCACTCTTGCGAATTAGTGTGCGGAGGGATATACCATGTTTTGCCGTACTGCCCTTCAATCGAAAGAATTGATACTGAATCGAATTCCGAAGCAAATAATAGACTACGAATCTAAAGCAGGGTACGAATTTCGAATGAAACTTACCTGTATAGCAGTGCCCATTGGCACCCTTTCACTATATTAGGAAGAGAAGAAAGCAAGAATTCATGCAAGTCTGAGGAGATAAAGACAGAGTCATCCATGAGATATGCCAACTGCTTTTCTGAACTTGACTGTAAAGTTGCTTCTTCAAACACTTCAGACCCACTTGTGCTCCCAATAGAAGCATGGTCATCATCATTTTCTCTATCATTTTCAGTTACCCCGTTCTCGCGAGATGAATGACAGTCTTCATATGTATCTAAGGTTTCATCTTTGGAGTCAACGTTTTCATAACTAAGCGGAACTGATAGCTCGCACTTGTATGATCTAGATCCACCAACGCCTGCAGATGGGATAATGTAGGAAAAGTACGAAGACAGTGATTTACCCCCTTTCGAATATGACATGGCCTACACATTCAAAACTTCATGTCAAAACTCAGCATACATAGAACAAACAAAGTTTACAAAACTACCTTATTTTTCGAAAATGTAAAAGCCAGGAAAGACAGGAGGGCTCAAATTTCCCCAACTCATACCATTCTCAACAACAAAGGCAAACAGAATAACGAAACCATAATTTTAGCTTGCCTTGGCTGAAAACTCAGCAAATGAACATAATTACAAATGGAGCTTAGTTTCTCCAAAAACAAAAGATACCATAGACTAATCAAACTCAGCTTCCTCAAACAAGGCAGATTCAACCATCATAACAACTGCAAGAATTGAATTCCCCATAGTTTCCCAGTTTTCTGAATGTTAACAAAGCTATGTCACTAAAACAATGGCATTCCTTCTCAACTAGACAAAACCAAGAACTATATCATGCAAACAAACCCAGATCTGCAAAACTCATTGAACAACAACAACCCCATCGACAATGCTTGCAAACCAATCATGCTCAAATCTTTAGCAAACCCATCAAGCTCAATCCTTTACCAAACCCATCAAGCTTAAATCTTTAGTGCCAACAAAACACAAACAAAAAAAAAACAAAATGGACAGACACTTTAGATCAATGATGAGATAAAACTCACCTGGGGATTTTCATCGTCAACAACAGAAGAGGCTGAGCTGGGTGGATCGGCAAACATACGAGAGAGCCTCTCGGAAACTTTGTCTTTGAATGTGGACATTGTGGGTTGGATTTGGCAGCCGGAGAATGAATCTCAGGCAATTTTTTTTTTTTTATCTGGGTGTCTTCGTTTTTTGTTTGGGAAAAGATTCTTGCTTTCGGTTTGGGCTTACAAAGAAGACGACGAGTGGCAAAGACAACAATCAAAGGAAGGTTAGGTGGGGGCACTAGATTTTCCTTTCCAGCTTTTCTTTCTGTGTGTCTGTCAGTCATTCATTCATTCATTCAAGTCTGGTCGTTTTCCTTTTCGGTGGTATCTCATTCTCGTACGTAAAACTTGGGACAATTTTGTGCATCATTTTACGAAATTTTGCTTCTATTTTAGCTGGTTTCCTTATTTGACCCAAATTGAAGCACATAAATGACAGTTAAAAACCAAAGGTGATCAAACATCTCTCTCATTTTAATTTGGTTTTAAAAAAGGATCTCTCATAAGTTCTGAAATTAGGAGATGAAACATCATGCATTATGCATGCGAATGGGAGTGTTTCAAGTAGCATTTGGTATTTTTATAAACGAACACTAGCAATTGGTATAGTGATATGCATATAAAGATACTTAAAACACCAATGTGTTTATCAAGATACGAAGTAAACATAGTCCAAAAAAAAGATACAAAGTGAACAAGATAACATAATAAAAATAATAAAAAATACTAGAGTTTAGAGAGAGGAATGTTATCGTACATCTTTTTGTGAAGACAAACCTACAACCTTTACCCTAAATGATGGAATTGAGACATACATGTCTCTACTATAAATTTACAAATAATGCGATCTAATGTATGATGGTTTGTCACAAAGATCGAACTTGAATTGGGGTTCAAAACAAGCATACAAGAGCATCTCTAGCAGAATGCTTAATTCAAAAAAAAAAATTAAAATTTGTCAACTTTTAGGATAATTAGGATGTAATACCCCAGAAATTTGATATTAGTTTCTAATATTATTTAAGAATTTTTGAGTTAGAAGTTAGTGTGTTTTTGAGGTTCGAAGGAAGAGCGAAAGTGTTCAGATACATAAGTTACCCGAAATGGTTCTACCTTCTTTAAGGGTCATAGAGTTGACTTTTTTTTTGTTGGGTTTCTTTAGAAACTTTCTTCACGAAAGTTGTATAACACGACGATACGAGTTCGTAGACATGTGGTACACGTTAATCGGAGTTCATACGAGAAAATTATGGTCAGAGGAAATTAGTTTTCGATTTTAGAAAGTGTATAAATAGAAAAATTTGTGGGTTATTTTTAGAAACCCTAAATTTTGCAGAAAAATCTCTGCGGTTTCTCTCTCTCTCTCTCCCATCTCCATTTCCACCCTCAAACTTCTTCCTACCATAACTCGGCCATCCGGCGACGGATTTGGGCATGTTTGGTATCGTTGGAAAGCTCTAACTCTTCTCTTTTTATTCATACCAGCCTCACACCCTATGGAGAAGTGTGCACGGCGCAAAAAGGCCCGCAAGTTACTGCTGCCGTCAGCGGTGAAGCTCCGACCGATTTCGGCGACATCGAGGTTTGAGGCTACCTATTTCTGGAAGTTCTTGTCCTTCTGAGCATGATGATACCAGCCTTGAAGCCCAATTCGAAGCGTTGAGCTTTTGAGTTCAAAGTGCTCATTATTTCTTTTCGACAACGTTTCCGGCCTCTTTCCAGCCGAATTGGCTTTGGCCACATGTATGAAAAGTGTTCCATTGGATGTGACCTACAAGTTTGCTGTTGGGAGCTTGCTCAGATTTTAAAGTTGATGGGGGTGGCGCGTGGCAGCGCGTCCGGCAGTGTCGTAGCTTTAGTTTCTTTGGTTAGCTAACTCTTGTTGTTGTGAGCATGTTGAGTTGTGGAAATTCTAGGTTGTGAGCAAAGATTGCATGTTAGGTTCTAGGTTTAATCTTAGACTTGTGCAAGTTTTTGAGTTTCTGTTTTGAGAGTAAGAAGCAGCAGTTTTGAGTCGTTAAATTTGACGACCTTAGAAAGTTGTCCCCTTGAGCTAAGGGATTAGTTAAGGGTGTTTTTAATATCTTATAGTACTTCGGTTACTAAGGTTATTAATTGTGTGATTTTAGGTGATTTGTGAAGTTGTGTTGTGAAAATTACAACGGGATTTCTAGGTGAGTAAAATCTCATTAAGGTCCACTTTGGGACCAATTATTGATAATTGTTATGATGATGATTATGATGATTGATTTTTGATGATGATGACTATGATGATGATAATTATTATGAGGATGATTATGATGATTGCTTTTTGATGATGATGATTATGATGATGATAATTATTATAAGGATAATTATGATGATGATTAGGATGATTGATTTTGATGATGATGATTATGATGATGATAATTGTTATGAGGATGATTATGATGATTGATTTTTGATGATGATGATTATGATGATGATAATTATTATGAGGATGATTATGATGATGATAATTGTTATGATGATGATTGTGACGATGATGATTATAATTAAAAAAATTATGTTTTGTTTGTTTTAAAATATATGAGTTTGATCGCCAACAACTCATAGGTAAGTTAGAACAAGTTTTCCTATTGTATGATTATTTTTAAGGTTCATGTGATCATAATATTTTTGGTTATTGATAGATTATTCTTGTGGGGATATCTATGTTTGTTTGTATAAATATATCTATGTGGAAGGATATAATTTTTTGATGTGCTCCTTGTGTTGATTGATGATGATTTTATTATATTGTGATTTGTGGTTTAGATAGTCAAACCGGGTTCCAAGCCTTTAATCGGCTGATTGGTTACGGTTAAGAATAGAGCTCTAATCTGTCTGCTGGTGTAGGTCATAGGAGGTACCTGAAGGTATTTGGTACCTATGAGTATATAAATTGTTGTTGTAGGTCATGAGAGGTATTTATTAATATCTAGGACTCATGGGTACATGTGTTTGTTGTAGGTCATGGGAGATACCTTATTGGTATCTGGGACTCATGGGTACATGTATATTTGTAAAAATATTGGTTATGTGGTTTTAACATTGTTCTTAATTGTTGTCTTTTAACTTCCTTGTTTTGAGTATCTCCTAAACTATGCTTAATGCAAGAGATTCTTTAATCTTATTTATGTGAATTTTAGTGGACTTCCTGAACTATCCTTTTTGCATGATTCACTTGTGATTTTGATTGTTTTGTGATTTGTTGGGTTTTTCACTTTCGCAATTTATTGTTTTGAGGTGATTCCTGATTTAAGTTCTAAAGCAGGAATTACCAGTTTTATCTTATGTGATGTTGGGTTAAGTTATTTTTGGGACTTACTCATACATGCTTTTTAGCATACCGGGTTTGTTGTTTTACAACCCGGTGCACCAATTCATGGTGTAGGGGTTAGACCTGCAGGTGTTGATCAGCAGGGTTGAGGCGGAGGTATAGTGGCAGGATTTTAGTTTCTGTGCACTTTATTTTATTCTTTTATGAAATTAAGTTTATTTTTAAGCTTATGTGAGCGACTTAGTAATTACTAGACTTTTAAAATTGATGTGATTAAAGAGATATAATATTTAACTCGGTTGATGAGTTTGTTGACATTTACATTTCCAGTATTTGTTTTTAGTTTGGAAGTTATTGAGCAGGTTGTGGGATGTTAAGATTTTAAGATATATCATGCCCAAATTTTTGAAAATTTATCTTTCGAAAATTGGGGTGTGACATAAGAGCTCCAGCATAATGCCTAAAAATTGCTAAATCCTAAAATTGTTAAACGGAATTGACAAATTTATCAACTTAGACAAGAATTGCTAAAGAGAAACTTATATCTTCCCTCCTGTAGACATAAAAAATTTAACGATAATAATAATCGTTGAATAATTCAAGTAACACGTAGACCCGACAAATTGCATACGTGGCTCATAAGTCGACAAAGTTGGAAAGCCATCGGAAATGACACATGGCAACGTGAGAATGGTCGGCCGACAACAAAACCTTAAATCCCGATTAAAATCAATTATCAAGTGTCGATTGATGATCAGATATCAATTAAATTAAATTAATTATCAAAACAAAGAAGTCAGACATCCCCAAAAATAATTGGTGATGGTTCGCTAGGAGTCAGGCGAGCTAGATAGTAGAGTTCGCATGCGAACTAGACTTCGCATATAAATAAATGAAGGCGAGGCGTAGAAATAAACGAAGGCGAGGCGAACTGGACTTCGCGTAGAAGTAAACGAAGGCGAGGCGAATTGGACTTCACGTAGAAATAAATGAAGGCCAGGCGAGATGGCTCCGCGCGCGTAGATATACATGAAGGCGAGGTGAGATGGCTCCGCGAGTGTAGATGTACAAGAAGACGAGGCGAAATGACTCTGCGCGTGTAAATGTACATGAAGGCGAGGCGAGATGACTCCGCGCGCTTAGATATATATGAAGGCGAGGCGAGATGACTTCACACGCGTAAATGTATATGAAGGCGACGCGAGATGGCTCCGCGTAGGAAACTTTGCGAAGGAGCGAGACAATAGAGTTCGCATGCATGCGGAGATGTACGTTCAAGTTGAGTCGTCCGCGAGGTGGGACCAAAAATCACCACTTGCTTGGAAATCAAGGTTCCGCGCACTTTCTTTCTGTGTCCACGAGATGACCCGCCCCTTACTGAGGATCCTGGTCAAAATAAGACATTCAATCCAAAGCGATTTGGGCAACTAAATCAATCAATTAAGATTGATTGATTTGATTATGGCAAGTAAATCAATCAGTCAAGATTCACTGATTCGATTATCACCGTTAAGGAAATATCATTGATTCAGTATCTTCATTACATGCTAAAAGTGGAGGTATGTTAACACTATAAATACCCCCCCCCCCTCTCATAACAAGAGAAGGGGGCGAAGGAGGGAGCGAACCAAGGAGAACAAAAAAGAAGGCAACGGACCAGAGAGAGAGAAAACTCACTCCCAAGAGCTTAGAAGTTGCCAAAGCCCTTGAAGAATCATCAAGCTGCAAATAGCCGATTCTTCATCAACCTCAAGTCTAGAAGTTGCCAAAGCCTCCGAAGAATCATCAAGCTGCCAAATAGCCGATTCTTCATCAACCTCAAGCCTAGAAGTTTTCAAACTCCGATGAATCATCAAGCTGCCAAATAGCCGATTCTTCATCTACCTCAAGTCTAGAAGTTGTCAAACTCCGAAGAGTCACTAAGCTGCCAAATAGCCGACATCTTCACCAACTTCAAGACAAAGAACAAACCACCATGTGAAACCGCTCGTGGATCAAACCCGATTACCATCAAGCCTTCACGGCCCTTGATCAACCCTCGTCTTCAAGTTTTCAACATATCAAAACCTCTACCAAGTTCTTCAACAAACTCGTGGAGAATCAACAAGCACCGAACACACGTGCCGATTCATCCCTTGTCAAAATCGAAGAACACGCACCACGTGACACTGCTCGTGGCCTAAGTCCGATCAAGAACAAGCCTCGGTCAATCAACTTCTACAAATCGCCAACACGACAAGAAGTCAAAACTACAACAATTCGATTCAAGATTAAGTGCGCGTCACCCTTGGATCAAATCGACGTTAGAGATCGAATCAGAGGAAATTCTTGTAAAAGAATACCAACAGAGATTGTAACATGCAAATTCATCAATACAAATATTTTATCTTGTACACGTGTCTTTCTATTATTTGTTAAAGGATTATTTCATGTTTACACCTCCATTTTTATTCATGTGTCAGTTTATGATTCGTCAAAAATATTATTTAACTTACACTTACCAATTACTGCTGGAGCACAATTGCTATTTCGATTGTTAAATATCCTTACTATTGTTAAATTTAACAACAAACTAACCTAGACTACTGGAGATACTCGTACCAACTAAACTTACCCACATTTTCTTCTTATTAGATTGGGGATTTATATCCTGACAACAAGCCACACTAATGATGCTTGTTGTACATATCAAGGGTGAAATAAACAATAATTTCTCACTAGACAGATCAATTGAAAATGAAGACCAGTTCGCATGACTAGTCGTTTCCTCACAATGATAGCTTATTTCGATAGCCATTTCATTAGAGCATCTTTAACAGACTCTCTACTTTAACTCCTTAGCTATTTTAGAGAGCGTGTTTAGCTTTTTTGAATGTTTTATGAGCTTCAGCAGACTAGCCAAACTTGAGCTATTATGACTTTTAGCTATCTCGCTACCTATATTTTGCTAGCGAGATGACTCAAATGATGCTAGCTATAATTTAATACATTCTTTGTAAGATATTTTATGTGATATATAAATATATTTAAACTATTTAATTTCTATTTGAAAAATAATGTTGATGTAATACTAGCTAAAATATAGAGAGCATTGATGCAGCCACGTTTCTAAAGTGACTAGCCAAAATGACACTTTAGCTAATTTGACTAAAATGTAACTTAAAAATGGCTAGCATTGTTAAAAATTCTCTTGCTACATCAGAATTTTAGTATCAATATTAATTAAGCCAATTTAGCTTATGGAACTGGTTAAATTTTCAGAAATCCCAATAATTGTCCCTCTCTTTAATTAAACCTACTAGACACAATTTAATAAATTGAGGGTATATCAGTATTAATTAAGCTAATTTAGCTTATGGAACCATCAATGGTTAAATTTTTAGAAATCCCAATAATTGTCCCTCTCTTTAATTAAACCTACTAGACACAATTTAATAAATTGAGGGTATATTAGGGAAACTACAAATCAGAATATGCTCCAACTGTTTGAGAGAAAACCTCCAACCACGTTTTAAGGAAGAAGTTATCCACTCCCACTCAAATTTGGATCACCGGAAAAGAAAAGAAAAAAAAAAACTCCCACTTGAATTCAGTTCACTCTCTCAGAAAGTCGGTTGAATTGCTATACATGAAGATCAAGGAAATCAGTCACACATGTTGGTTAGGTCGGATCAAATCTGCTATACAAGTTTAGTTTTGCCAGTTTTGATTCAGGCCCATTGATGAGGAACTGCGTCAATGCGTTCTTGACTATACAATTGCACAATTACTATGTACTGTAGTTTTAAATTCCTGAATTTTGCAGGTATATTGAAGAGATGATTAAGTTAGTTGGTTCCAGGTAACCAAGGCAAACGGGACAGAAGGCAGTTCTTGTTATATTTGAAAGATAAAGATGTGAACAAGGATATTCTATAAGGGAGTTCAAGAAATTTGGTTTTATTAGAAGGAGAGGTCATCTATTATCCTTTGGATATTTTCATGTCTTATTTTTTACTGTACATCTTACACTTTACTTTACTTGTATAACTTTTCTCTTTGTGTCCTTGTTGTCGGTTTGACAGCTATTAGAGTGTGAAAAAAAGAAGGAGTATGTTTTATCTCACTCTTCGTTATATAGATTAGATATGTAATCTTTTTGTTTATCAAGAAATATATCAGAAAAACTTTCACAAGGTTTTGTGTCCAGTTTTCTTCATGGTATCTGTTTTGGCCACGATCCTCAGCAGGGTGCGGAGAGACTGTAGCAGTCAATGCTTCTAATGAATGCGGGGCGTGCCACCTCGCGGACGAGGGAATGAAATAGGGTGCGTCGGATCTTGACTTCTTGAGTAAACGCAGGGGGGGTTACCGGTGCCACCTCGGATGAGGAATTTACAAGCACAAGACGATCGATACTCATGGTATATCGCGAGCAGAGCAACAATAGGGAATCAAGGAGATTGGGGGAGAGTCCAGGAGGGCTCTGAGAAAAGCCTAGGCGGCGGCGCGCTTAGGGTTATGGTTTTCGAGTAGCTCGAAGGGTAGCTAGGTTTCAGTTTTGTAAAGAGATTGTCTATGAGTTGTTGTATAAGTTTTTGTGTGTGTGTTCTGTAAGCTTTGAGCCCCCTTATATAGTAGTTCGACTTGCGGCAGAAGAAAGATAGTTTAGAATTCAAGTCGGACTCTGAAACCCTAATAGCACAATGGTACTCTTCCGCCCGCGTGAACCAACCATCTTGTGACACCTGTCCAGTTCGCACACTTCATTCCGCATAGGGCATTGCTTCGGCACCACCCAATTATAAACTCATATGCGTACTGAAATCAGGAACAATCTTATCCCGCGGGGTGTCACAGTCTCAAACTGTCCCGCGAGCTCCTGAAGCTCGCTTCCATCTCGCGGGCTATTGCAGCTCACTGGCTTTAGAAGGGCTTTTTATATTAAAAGGGTCACAGGGATTGGCCTGAAGCATGTCAAATAGTTGTGAAAGTCTTCAACGATTAATGTGGTGCGCGCAGACTCCGCCTGTTGCTTCCTCGCGAAGTCTCCTACACGAACCAGCAAACCAGCTCGCCTTGATGCAATCCACTTGCCTCGCGTACGCGAAGTATCAATCTCGCTTTGCCTACGCGGAGTCAGCTAGTCATTCCGCGCGAAGTCATTCGGCGCGCGAACTGTGTAGTCCATGCGAAGTCATTCTGCGTACGAGATCATTAAGTGTGTGAGCCCTGTATTTCGTGAGAAGCGCGCGAGCTCTCTACTCCACGTAAAGTCATTCAACGCGAGTTATGTGTTTTGCGCGAAGTCCCTAAATGTGTGAGATCCGTAGTCTGCGTGAAGTCTACTAAGCGCGCGAGATCTGTAGTCCGCGCGAAGCCATTCCGCGCGCGTTGACTGTATAACTCAGTTCGTGTGGCCTTATTGGCGAGCCATCGCTTGTAAATTTGGAGAATTCGGGCTCGCTGGTTGTAACGAGGACCAAGAAAGTAATTAATATTCACTTGGATATTTTACAGTCCAGTAAAGTACTATTACTTGGACAAAAAAGCGTTTTGGCTCAAACATTGCCCCATAAGCCTTGAGTTTTGAGGCTAAGCCAGAAGGCCTCATTGAACATGTCACGACAATTCGAAAGTTGGAGGGCTCTGAAATTTTGGCGCCATCATGACCTTCATCTCGCTGAGGGAATGCCTTACTGCGTAGCAAGCAGGTATGTATCCTGATGTAAGGTTGGCGAAGCGGACTGCATAGTCTTGCTAAAGAAAATAAGAATGATGAAGCGAACCACCGAGAGAAACGGACCTCATTTGCCTGCTCTACTTCCGCATTCGCCTGTTCTTTGCTGCCCCTAGTGCGAACTAAAGAGAAGCAAACGAAAGGGTTGGCGAACGACAACATAAAGACGGCGAACCAACTTTGAATATTTTGGAGGTCATAGGGATTGACCTAAATAATGACTAAGACACTTGAAGAAGGTCTAAAGTCTGAAACAACTGAGAAAAGGGGAAGCAGAAGTATTGTTTTATTTAGAGCCTCTGGGATAGGCCTCAATCTTGTACTTGTCTTTGGTTAGACTTTGCACGTTTATGATGAAATGGCAAAGAGATAAAGAAAAAATTAGCACAATTAAACTGCATGTAAAATTGGGTCTCTGGAATAGGCCCCAATAATGTATTGGTCTATTGGTAGACCTCGCTTTACAACGAAATGAACTAACTTATCTCTCGGGTTGCCCCCTAGTGGGAGGCGGTGAAGTGCTATTGCGAAGGTGCGGAGCACTATGAACAGCGATCGCGGAGTCAGCCAAGTGTGGAGGGTCCGCGCGCTCCCAAACGCCAACAATATGACATTTTAAGAAATGACCATTAATAGGGTTGGGATGGAGTGTACCGTCAAGGTCGCGCAAGTGGTATGTTCCCTTAGGCAATATGCGATGAATAATAAAGGGGCCTTCCCAACGCGCGGACCACTTCCCACAGCCTTCGGTCTTGTCGCCCAATGGTAGCACTGCACGCCATACTGTTTGGCCCTCGGTAAAGCTCTCTCCGCGGGTAATCTTATCATAGGACCGCGTAACTCGCTGCTTCTCAAGGATGAGATTTTTGAAAGCAGTGAGGCGATGTTCGTCAAGATCTTCAAGCTCTTGCCACATTGCCTGAACATAATCATCACCAAGCAGCTGGTGCTATTCCTGGACGCGAAGCGAGGTGACGTGAACCTCAAGGGGAAAGATAGCGTCATGGCCAAACATGAGAGCATAAGGGGTGGTATATGTCGGACCGCGCTTAGAGGTACGGTAGGCCCATAAAGTATGGTAGAGCTTTAGATGCCAGACACGAGGGTTCAACTCTAGCATTTTGCGCAAGACACCGAGGATAACTTTGTTGCTCGCCTTCACCTGACCATTGGATTATGCATAATAGGGGGTCGAATGCAGGAGCTTGATACCATAGCCGGTGAGGAATGTGATTACAGAATCGGCCATGAAAGCTGCCCCCGGTCTGTCACGATGCACTCCGGAATACCAAAGCGGGAGATAAGGTTGCAGAAGAAGAAATTGCAAACCGAGGTCACGGAAGTGACCTTGAGTGGCTCGACCTCAACCCACTTGGTAAAGAAATCGGTGGCCACGATAATGAACTTATGCTACTCGGAGGAATGGGGATGAATGATGCCGACGAAGTCAATCGCCCATCCTTGCCCTGACCATGGTTTAATGATCAGCTGGAACATAATATTTGGAATGTGTTGCACTGGTCCGTGAGCCTGGAAATCCTGACATCCTTTAGCAAAAGTAATGCAGTCTTTGAGAATGGAAGGCCAATAGTAACCGTGGCGATAGATTAACCAACGCATCTTTAGTTCCGCCTGATGCGAACTGCAAACGCCAGAATGCACTTCGTGCATAAGCCTCTTAGACTCAGTGCCATACACGCAGCGGAAGTCATTACCGTCTTCGCCGTGCCGGCGAAGCTCACCGTTGCGAAGTACAAAGTTGAGGGCGAGAAACTGCATTTGCCGGGAATGAGTAGCATCCTGAGGGTGCTCAAGGTAGGCGATGAACGGTAGCCGCCAGTCTTCATCGATAGAATGTAAGGGAGTGATGTCAAGAGTGTCTGCCTTATATTACCCCCTAGCAATTAAAGAAAGAAGAGTACGTCGTTCAACTTTGAGAAGTCATTCACGCACTCCATCTCGCAAGACCGGATGCAATCTGGGTGAGCTCATTTGCCATGAAATTGCATTCGTGCAGAATGTGCTCAATGTGAACATCGTCGAAGCAGTCTAAGATGTCAAAGGTTTTTCGCAAGTAAGGTTCAATGAATGAACTTAAGCACTTGAACTTCGCCACAAGATGGTTGACAACCAACAAAGAGTCGTGAAAGACTTGAACCTTGCGGACTCCTAAGTCTAGTAGATTTCTAGTCCGATGATGAGCTCCTCGTACTCTGCCTGATTATTTGTACATTTGAAATCCAGCTGGAAGGAGTAAGAAAACCGGTCTCCTGCGGGGTTCTTGATGGCGATCCTGGCACCTACAGTGAGTTCAGTTCACGACCCATCAAAGTAAAGAGTCCACGGAGTCAAGGACACAACGGTGAACTCTAAGTCACGGAATGTTGTTAGTTCAATTGGTGGGTGATGAGCGAGGAAGTACGCTATGACCTGTCCTTTAACTGCCTTTTGCAGAACATATTGCAAAGAGAATTCAGAGAAAGCCAATATCCATTTGCATATGCGTCCCCGTAAGATAGGGCGAGAAAGCATATATTTGACTAGGTCGGACTGAGCAATCACCACCGTGGTAAAGACTAACATGTAGTGGCGGAGCTTGCAACTTGCAAAGAATAGGGTGAGACACAACTTTTCCATTAGGGAGTAGCGCGTCTCGTAATTGGTCAACCTGCTAAGATAGTAAACGGTGTGTTCCACTACGTTCTCATCGTCTTGTGCCAAGAGTCCGCCAATAGACAAGTCAGCAGCAGCGATGTAGAGCTTAAGCGGAATGCTGGGGAGAGGGGGAACCAAAATAGGCGGGTTCGTAAGATAGTCTTTGATTCGGTCAAAGGCCTCTTCGTGTTGTAACTCCCATACGAACTCGGTTGCCCCCTGGAACTTTAGAAGAGATGAAAAAGGCTGAACCTTCCCTGCCGCGTTTGAAATGAAACGGCGGAGGAAGTTGATTCGCCCAATCAATTGTTGGAGCTCTTTTTTGGTTGTAGGAGGCGAGGCACTTATTACCGCCTGCACCTTGTCTTTGGTGATCTCGATGCCCCTTTGGTGGACTAAAAACCCTAGGAAGTCGCCTGCCTCCGCGAAGAAAACACATTTGGCTGGGTTCATCTTTAGGTGATGTTTCCGCATCTGCGTGAAAACCTGCCGGAGGTCTTCAACGTGTGTCGCTTGCATCTTGGTTTTAACCACTACGTCGTCTATGTAGACTGCGATCAACTTGCCTAGTACACGTGAAAGATGAGGTTCATGGCGCGTTGATATGTTGCCCCCCGTTCTTGAGCCCAAATGGCATGACAACATACTCGAACGTACCTACAAATCTCGGGCAGCGGAAAGCAGTCTTGTGGCGATCTTTTTCAGCGACAGGGATCTGATGGTATCCAGCAGTTCCATCCATGAAGGATAACACTTCATGCCCCGCGGCCACGTCAATGAGGAGGTCAGCAACATGCATGGGATATATATCCTTAGGCGTTGCGTTGTTGAGGTCACGGTAGTCAACACAGACGCGCATTTTGCCATTCTTCTTGCGAACGGGAACGACATTGGATAGCCATTCATTGTACTTGGCCACGCTAATGATACCTGATCGGTGCATGTTCTCAATTTCTTCCTTGACCGCAATCTGGGTTTCAGTTCGAATGAATCTGCCATCTTGGCGGACTGGATGTCTGTCAGGATGAGTAGGCAGACGGTGACAAACTAGATCCGGGGACAAGACATGCATGCCTTCGTACTTTTCGGTAAAACAGTCCCTATATTCATGTAGTAAAGCAAGAAGGTTTTCCTTTTCTTGTCCCGCCAGCTTAGCACTAATGGAGAGTAGTAAGGGCTTCTCTATAGTCCCCACGTCGACTTGTAAGATGGGGTCGCGGACTTGAGGTGGTATGTCGTCCAAGACATCAGGAGCTAACTGAATAACTTCCTCCTCAGTATCGGTATAGTCCGCTATCTCATCTACATACTCTATAGTGGCAACCCTGTCGTAGGCTTTGCGTTCCGCCCAATATGAGAAAAGTCTCTCACATAGGGACTCGACAGCCTCACGTGCTTCTGCTGAGGAGGCACTAATCATTAGAGGTTTAGAAGAGGTCCACGATGGTGTAAGGACGTTGTAAGTCGTCCCTCGCCTGGGTGAGTCCCCATCACGTTAAGTTGAAGGCCGTGACCCCATAGGGGCGACCTTCATCTCCCGGGCTATTGCTGTTCACGGGCTTTAGAAGAGCTTTTTATATTAAAAGGGCCACAGGGATTGGCCCGAAGCATGTCAAAGACTTGTGAAAGTCTTCAACGATTAATGTGGTGCGCGCGGACTCCGCTTGTTTCTTCCTCGCGAAGTCTCCTAAGCAAACCAACTCACCTTGATGAAATTCGCTTGCCTCGCGTACGCGAAGTATCAATCTCGCTTCGCCTACGCAGAGTGTCTCGCTTCGCCTACGTGGAGTCAGCTAGTCATTCCGCGCGAAGTCATTCGGCGTGCGAACTGTGTAGTCCGTTCGAAGTCCCGTTTGCACGCGAACTGCGTAGTCCGTACGAAGTCATTCCGCCTACGAGATCATTAAGTGTGCGAGCCCTGTATTTCGCGTGAAGCGCGCGAGCTCTCTACTCCGCGCGAGTTATGTGTTTTGCGTGATGTCCCTAAATGTGCGAGATCCGTAGTCTGCGTGAAGTCTACTAAGCGCGTGAGATCTGTAGTCCGTGCGAAGTCATTCCATGTGCGTTGACTGTATAACTCAGTTCGCGTGGCCTTATTGGTGAGCCATCGCTTGTAAATTTGGAGAATTCGGGCTCGCCAGTTGTAACGAGGACTAAGAAAGTGATTAATATTCACTTGGATATTTTACAGTCTAGTAAAATACTTTTACTTGGGCAAAAATGTCATTTGGCTCAAACAGTATCAGAGTAGAAATCCAAGGCCTGTCTCTGTATCTCTTCTTGATTATATATGATTTCTTCTTTCCTCTGTGGAAGAGAAATCTGTTCAGAGTTCTTTTCCTCTGATTTCTTCATCCTGTTATGGAAGAGAGATCTGTTGAGAGGTTTTTTGTACGCTCATCTTTTTCCGATGTTGGAATGAATCCAAATCGGTGTTTTAGATCTATGGAGGTGATTAAACCAGAAGGTAAGCCTTTTGTGAAATGCTTGGGTAATCTTACAAGCATATGGAATGAGTTTGTTGCCAATCTCAGCAAGAAGCAGATACAGACCAGATGCGAAGAAGCGAATATGTCTGGGAGAGAAAGCCACACTGCCATCCTTAAGCAATTTTTTGGGTTTCTTGCAGAAATTGATTTATTTCCACATGAAGAAGCTTCAGGTATTCTATCATCTTTGTCTACTACTCTCACTGTTTGTGTTGAGAATGATTATTGGATTATAGACTCAGGAGCTACGGATCATATGACAAACAAACTTCAAAGTTTACATGATTTTAAACAATTGCCCATTCCTTTAAAAGTGTCTCGTGCAAATGGCCATGGTGCCTCTGTTTTGGGAAAAGGGAAAATTGCATTGCTTTCCAATCTTATAGAGTCAATTGCTCTATATGTTCCTTCATTTCGTTATCAGCTTTTATCTGTTGGAAGAATTACAGACATCTTAAAATGTCTTGTTATATTTTCGTCTTCTAATATCATATTTCAAGATGTCATCACCATGAAAATAATTGGTGAAGGTTTCTTTTTTAATGTTCTTTACTATTTGTCCAAAACTTCTTTTGCTTCTAGGAGTTATCAAGTTGGCTTTAATTCTGTACAAGACCATAATCTATGGCATCAACGCTTAGCTCATCCATCTGAGAAAGTGATGTCCTGTTTGTTTTCAAATATGTGTAAATCAGAGAAACAATGTGATGTTTGTCATTTGTAGAAATCTTCCAGCAGATTGCCTTTTCCAAATTCTCTACAAGGAGAACTTTGCTCCTTTTGCGAAAATGAGTACAGTGAGGGTTTTGCTATCAGTTGCAATGAACCATTCTTGGCCTCTTTACCAAATGGATGTAAAAAATGTTTTTTTACATGGTGACCTTGAAGATGAGGTGTATATGAAGCTTCCTCCAGGTCATTCTCAATCTCATGATCCGGATGCGGTGTAGAGATGGGGCTCCTTAAGTATTTCCTAGGTATAGAGATGACCACTTCTCACAAAGAGTTGTTTTTCAATCAAAGGAAGTATACTCTTGATCTGTTGAAAGATGCAGGAATGTGGGATAGTAAGCCTACTAGCACTCCCCTTGACAACAAGTGGGATATCAGGCCTACCAGCACTACCCTCGACAACAAGTTTCAGTTGGATGTTTCCAGTGAGTCTCTCATGAATATAAGCTTTTATCAAAGGCTTGTGGGTAAGCTTATCTATCTTACTATCACTTGACCTGATATAACTTTTTTTTTCTTTATAAAAGAGGATCAATAGTGGTTCCTCACTTACCCCCCAGGGGACTCAAACCCGCGACCTAACGGATGCAGGTGAAGCAACTTACCACTGAGCTATGCTTCTTGTCAACCTACCTGATATAGCTTATGCTGTAAGCATAGTGAGTTAGTTCATGCATGCTCCTACCATGACTCATTTTCATATTGTCAAGCGCATCCTTCACTACCTAAAAGGATATGTTGGGAGAGGAATCTTGATGAAACCAAACGGTCATACTGACATCATGGGCTACACAGATGCTGGTTGGGTAGGAAATTCTCTTGATCGTAAGTCCACTACAGGTTTTTGTACCTTTGTAGGTGGTAACTCGGCTAGTTGGAGAAGCAAGAAACAAGCTGTTGTTGCTCGTTCTAGTGCCGAAGTTGAATATCGAGCTATGACTTCCACTGCTTGTGAGCTTATTTAGCTGAAGGGATTGCTGTCTGATTTGGGATCCCCTACCAGCCAACCCATATCTCTTTATTGTGATAATTAAGCTGCAATGCACATTGCCTCTCATCTTGTCTTTCATGAGATAACCAAGCATATAGATGTCGATTGTCATTATATACGAGCTCAAGTTCAGTCCAAGGTTATTGATACATATTACATTCACAGCTAAGACCAATTGGCTGACATCTTTACCAAATCTCTTTCCGCTGCTCAATTTCATCGACTCTTGGGCAAGCTTAGCTCAATGAATCCCCTTGATCCAGCTTGAGGGGGAGTATTAAAAGTAGAGGTCTATTATCGTTTGGATATTTTAATGTCTTACTTTCTACTGTACATCTTACACTTTACTTTACTTATATAGCTTTTCTTTTTTTGTCATTGTTGTCAGTTTGACAGCTATTAAAGTGTGAAAAGGAGAAGAAGTCTGTTCTATCTCACTTTTCTCTATATAGATTAGATCTGTAATCTTTTTGTTTATCAAGAAATATATCAGAAAAACTTCCACAAGGTTTTGTATCCAGTTTTCTTCAGGTTTCGGTCGACAATCTTAATACATGAATTGCTTTGATCGAAGATTGCAAGAAGATGGTTGGTTTTGGAGGTATTTTTTCTTCTTTTTTATTGGTCGTAAGGGAGGTTTTCGTTTTTTTTTAAATAGTTGAGGTTTGGTAATTTAATTATAGTCTGTGCTTTAAAATTGTTGCCAATCTCTGCTCTCTGTTAGTTTATAATACTGAAGTCTAGATTCACTAATCCTCTCTTCCTTCATAAAAAGTTTCTTGTTGTTAAACAAACACCAGCCATTGATCAATACTTTAATGGTGTCTTACGAATGCATATATGTGGCATGGATAAGTGTTTCACCGATTGGAGTTTGTTGATTCTTTGTCATTATTATATCCAGTTAGTGAATTGATAGATTTTGTCCCGACTAAATATAGTTTTCACTTATTATTTTTTGGTACAGATTACCAACACTGTTCTCTAAAATTCTTTTTGTTTGCAAAATTTGAAAATTAAAGTTGGTTAAAAGTCGTGGAAATCATATATTTGTATCTCTTACTTTTGGATAATTTTAATATCACAGTAGAGGACGAGGACAATGGTTTTACCAATTCATAATCAATGCAAACATAAGATTTGAGATGGAGGCACTGGACCTCTTAATTTATTTTCATTGAAAGGTATTTTACTGGCTTTTAGCTATTAAGTTTTCTACGTTTATGTCAGTAGTTGCTTTTAGTCTTTTATTTTTTTTGTGCCAGACATAATATATAGGCATAATCTGTATTTTACTAACTGCGAAGCATAATTTATAAGCATCAAAGATCAAGCGTTTCCATTTGAATGATTGAGGTTATCTAAATTTGATTACGTTTTTGTATATTGTGTACATTCATGAAAGCACCGTGAGTTCATCTTTTAGTTCTAATAGGTTTTATTGATTATGTTAATAATGACAATATGAAAACTAATGAACTTATAGCTTGCATTATTTTTGTAAGACATTGATCATGTTTTTATGCAGTTAGCTTCTTCATAGAAATATAGTAATGCTTATAAAGTATTACTGAAAGTGTATGATTGTAATATGGAGTATGGAAAGCTATAGCTTGGTCTAATACAAAGTATATATGTGATTTAGGCCGGCCTCATTATTTGGCCCTTCGGCCCTAGCCTTCCCTACTCTATAGAGCCAAAGCCCTACCCGGCCCTAGCCCTTTTCAATTAGGGTAGGGCAATGATCAAACATATGAAACCCGGCCCTACCCTATTGAGCCTTTTAGGGCCAAGTCCGGCCTGACCCTAAAAGCCCACCTTTTAGGCCCTAATAATTACTTATTTTCTATTGTTTTTAATATATTTCTTATTTTTTTGTACAATACAACTAATCTTGTAAGTTTTATTTCTTTAATTTGTATTTTTCTTTGTTAAATAACGATTGATTTTTGGTGATTTAGAGAAATAGTTAATGAAATATATGAATTTAACTACTTAGATTAATAATTTTAGACATCTTAAGTTAAATATAATATATATGTAAGTTAAATATGAGTAAAAATAAGGTCGTGTATTACATATATCCCTTGAGGTAATATTTGAGAAATTTTTTTTAAAAACTCATGAATTTATTTCATTAAACAAAATAACGTGATATTCGGCCAATTCGGTTCTATTTGACTCTATTTAAAAGGCCGGCCCCATTAGCCCTAGCGAAATAGGCTTTAAGGGTGGGTAATGACTTGCATGTTTGACCCTTGGCTTAACCCTACCCGGTCCTAAATTTTATTGACCAAGTTAAAGTCCTACCCGACCCTATCCTAAGCCCTAAAATTTAGGGTAGGGCCGGTCCTAGCCCGGCCCATGATGAGGCCTTTGTGATTACATTGTAAAGTACATTACAACTTCAAAGTTTTATTTGGTCTGCACTTTGAGTTCATGTATTTGGTCAGAATTTATTTTTGTCTTAATATAGTTCCTTTTAAGGGAATGTTTAAGTGATATATGGAAACATGTATCAAAAGTATGTAAAGTTGTCATTATTTGATTGAAGTCTGAAGATCAAATACAAATTAGAATCTTTTAGTATATATACATGACATATGTATATACTAGATACCAGAAATGGTTTAAAGTAAACTGCTGATAATAGTGATATAAGAAAAAGTTTGCAAACAGAAATCATAAGAAAACTGCATATGGATGCAGAAAGAAAAGGAAAAACGCACGCGCGAGCGCGGCTCATTCGCACGCGCATCACGTGTGCAGAAAAGCTAGTAATTGCAGTAAATATTTTTGGTACCTCTTGAATTTTTTGAGAGAATTAAGGTTCGTCCTTGTTCTGTTATCAAATAAACCACTTACAAAAATCATCAAAGTTTATTATTGGAATTAAAGCACATTTATATCGAACTTGTTGGCAGAGGAAACCAAACAGTTTAGTTTAGTGCAAACAAAAAGGACCAGAGCTTTTAGATGTTGTATTGTTGCTCGATGCTACCATAACTTAACAACCAAAAAGTTTTGTGTCGAACTTCAGTTCCTTCATTGTCAAACTCATATAGTTATGGTTTTGAATCGTTACGAGGAACAATCTAGGTATGGTCCCTCAAAAGATTTCCACAAGTTGGGGTTGGAAATTTTCCGAGACTCACGACTTATTCAAAATTTCAAATCATATCGATTATTTTATATGGGAGGGGTTCTAACGAGGACCACTAAGTTAAGGACTAGTTGAGGACTTTCTCATTAATCGTTTATTACACCCACTTTTCAATTACATTTTTCCATCTCAATCGTTCAAATTTTAGGTCTATATAAGTAGATCACTTCTACAAATTTTCAGCAAAATTGGTGATCATTAAGGGATCGAACTAAATCAAATCAATGGACAATCCAAATCTGTCAAACAAGAGCCGTTCAAGTTTATAATTGGTAAATCATATTTATGATTGCCTTAACGATTTTCAATTTGGATGAAAATTTGTAGAGATGATCACTCATATATATATCTACAAACTAGACGGTCGAGATGTGAATATGC
This sequence comes from Fragaria x ananassa, assembly GCA_034370585.1. NCBI lineage: Eukaryota > Viridiplantae > Streptophyta > Magnoliopsida > Rosales > Rosaceae > Fragaria > Fragaria x ananassa. Next base: position 4,268,104 of record CP139762.1, on the reverse strand, counting down.
GATCGAAAAATGGGTGAAACGAAAAAGTCCTTAACTTAGTGGTCCTCATTAGAACTACTCCCTATTTTATATTTTCAAAAACAAGAGAAAAAAACAGAAATCCTAAAAATAGAAAAATCCAAAGAAAGCACCAAACACTAAAACCCCGAGTCATCATAAATCGTTTCAAAGGGATTTACTCCCGAATGTGATGTGGCGCAGAAGACCTGGACTCCGCGCCGTTGGGAACCTCCGGCAGCTCTCAACAGCAGTACGCCGCCGTATCACTGACGAGGGCGACTGGTCCTACGCCTCCGAATGGTGGGGCACCGAATCCGACGGCCGCGTCGTCCTCCGCTCCACATCCGATAAGGGAAACGGCGTCGTCTCCGTCGCCGCTTTCCCCGCCTCTAAACCCAGCAAGCTTCACTGGGCAGAGACCGAGAGATGGCTAGAGAAGAGGTACCAAGAGATAGACGAATCCCATGATTACAATGAGAAGTTCAGAGTTGTTGGATATGAATGGCGCTGTCTTCGTTTTAACGACGACACTCGCCAGAGCACTGTCAAGGTCTTGGCCGCTTTCCGGCAATCGGAGCCGGCGTGTTTTGCTCTTATGCAGCAACCTCATTGCCTCGCTGTTCCATGTAAGTTAAATCCATTTGTTCTGTTTCATTACTTCATTTGGTTTCTGTTTTTCGTTGTTTCGATTACATGTAATTGTATCACATTTGCTTCACAAGGTTCTGTTATTGATGCACATTTGGTTATGTTTCGGTTTCGGAGAGAATGGAACTTTGATGGGTTGAGTTTTGATTTTTCAGATCTTAAGAGTATGTTATCGGTTGGGTTGGCTAGTATAGCTTGTTGTGATTACAATCTGAAGAAGGTGGCGAATGGGAAGGAAACGATGCGGGTTTTATGCATCGGCCATGGTGGAGGGAGCTTGCCATTGTTTTTGGCTAGTAAACTTCAAGGTATAGGCTACATTTCTAGTTTGGTTGTTAAAGGAATCAAGTATTTGTGAACTCTTCTTGTTGATTGAATGAAGTTTGGTAGTGCATGATTGAGGCATTGGACATTTGGAGTTAATTTAGAAATGTGTTGTCCTTTCAGGTGCTATGGTTGATATAGTTGAAATTGATCCTGTTGTGATCTCAGCCTCGGTTCAAGCTATGGGGTTTCCTGCTTACTCGGTTATGAATCCGTCAGGCGAGCGTGCTGTTTCAAAACCTGATATTATGGATGAGGTAATGTGGAAAGGCATCCATGAGAGGCTGTTTCTCTATGAATCAGATGCTGAGGATTTCACTCTCAAAACTAACAATGTGTATGATATGATCTTCATTGATGCTTATGACGGTGAAGACATATTCCCTTGCAAGTTGTGGGACACAGATTCACCGTTTATGAAAGCTTTAAGCAGTCGGCTTCACCCCAATCATGGAACGGTTGTGGTGAACCTTCATTCAGATTGTGAGGTTTTGAATCCTGATGGCTCTCTTCCTTCCATTCTTGGGCAAGTTTTGCCGATGGGAAAGTATGTCTCCCAGGTTTGCCAAGCGTACAAAAATGTGGTAGTGGGCAGTCGAAATTCTGGTTTGGGGTTTACTGTTTCGGTTCCTTGGATCTGCAATATGTCTATGGTTGTTTGCAGAGGTTTTGGAATTAACGGTGGGTACACAAACAGGGATGTGATGTTGCATACCCTCATGTCCAAATCATTTGAAGTTGAAAATATTCTCAACTTACCATTCTCATGTTTGCAATATGTAAAGAGAGGTTTTAGACTTTTTGATTAATACAAATGGCAAGCTTATACCAGTTGAAGTTCATAAAATTTTGTGTTGCAGGTAATGCCCTTTCGTTGTTGAAAACAAAGTAGTTTTGTGCTGTTGTCCTACCATATTTAGGAATAGCACACAGTTGCTTTGGGATTTACCCAAAATTTCCAACGTCTTGTGGCGTGCATTATCAAATGCTCTTTCTCTACCAACAGGAATATTTTCAGAACAAAGATTATTCCCAACCCTCTGTGTGCTTTATGTGGTGAGCATCCAGAAACAACAGAGCACTGCCTGCTTTTATGCCCCTGGACTAGCGCTGTGTGGTTCGGAAGTCCTTTGGGATACATCCCTGAAAAGGCCTCTATCACAAGTTCGGATGCTTGGCTCTTAGCAGCCTATAGCAATTCCGGTGACCTGTCTCATGACAATTGTTAGGGTTTTATCCCCAACTGAGAGAAAAAGAAAACAAATTGAAATAAAGAAGAAATGAAATAAACTCAGATTTTCATTGATGGCCTCTCAAAGTCAATGGTTACAGTACTTAAAGGAAAATAAAGAGCAAATACAGCTGGCAGTGGTCCATAACAGATGAGGGTGTCCTTAGTAAAGTTAAGGGTGTGTGCTAACTAAATGACTCGTAACATTTCTTCCCCCTTCAACAGAAACTTGTCCTCAAGTTTCACTGACAGAATCATAGTCCAACAGAAACTTCTCCTCAAGTTCAAATTCAAGAGACATTGCAAGAGTAGCATCAACAGCTCCATACCAAGACATCCGCATAGGAAGGTAAATCTCCATACCAATAGTTGCAAAACTGTATACGAGAAGTGCCGTTTGGAATTCAAACAACCATTTGTTGGCTTGTCCTCAAAAGTCATCATTAATACCTTAATCCTCATAATAGCAAGCTGATCAATAGTAACAGGTTTGTACAGATCCCCACCCATTATAACAAGAGAGTCACCATTTAGCTTTGATGCCCAAGTAGCCTCAATAAACTGGAAATTGACATTCAGAAACAAAAGCTGTTCAATTTCTTCTAATGAAAAATCTGCCTTTCCCATTTGAATGATCGCATGTGCATGTGCATGTGCAGAACATGTTTCATTAGTCCCTTGCACAAGCCTTCTTATCTCCCCGTTACCATAATTACTTGATATTGCACAAGCATTAGCATGGTTGAGCTGGAAGGAAAATTCAAACACCTGGTCATGTAGCTTGTGGCCTTGAAGAATACTAAAGTTTATTTTAGTTATTTACCTTTCCTTTAGCTTTCTCTTTCCTTTCTTTCAATGGCACTTATGGGATTTGATCATGGAGATCCTAACAAGTGGTATCAGAGCCCACATCTGGGCCTGATTCCGGCAGGATACGGTGGTGAAATTGCCAGCAACTGCAGCTATTACTCTGTCGTCGGAGCCTCTTATCAAACAGCGACCAATTTCACACACCCAACCTCTTACCCACCACCACACCATTTCACTCAACCAAACCATTACCCACCACTGCAGCACAACTATTATGCACCACCACCGCCAAATTTCACACAACCACACGCTTGCCCACCGCCACAACACAACCATTCTGCAACCCTAATTAATGGGCACTTGCTTCCCTTCCGATTTCCTTGTGCGTCTTCTCAAACTCAAGCACAATACTACCCACCATCACTACCACAAACCCCTAATCACCTATTTTACCCCAATTCTCAGCCCCCGCAACAGCTCCCAACGGCAATGGTTCCGGCCTATCTCACACCTGAACCTACTCCACAGAATACTCCATCACCAGTTATCAACACACCGCCTTTCATTTCCACCAATACCAATACCACAGCTACAACAACCATCTACCAGCCTAATTTCATTCCGACAACCAAGTCTGTTCCTCCACTTTCTACCGTTGAGCAACCGCGTCCAATTGCAGATCTAAAGCAGGTCTCAATTGTTGGTTCCGGTCACCCCTCTTTCACACCAGGCCCTATGGACCAGCTTAAGGGGAGTGGAAAGTTACCCTCAGCTCAACAAGGTTCCGGCAAAGATCACGTCAATGCTAAGATGTGTGAGCTTCGAGAATCCTTGAAGAGATCGACGGATACCTTCATCTCTGAATTCAAGGAGGAACTACGGTTGCTACTGGATTCATGGCAATCTTCGGCAAGGCGAGTTGATGATCCACATAAATTTGTCTCTCCACCGTCATCAACACCTGAATTGATTTCGGCCACAACTGGGTCACTCATTTCTGTCAATGATGGAAGCCAAGTTGACATGTCTCTGAAATTTGGGTCTCTACAGCCGTCGTCAGTCAACCTTGTTGCGGCTATTGCTGATGATAGTGTGGTAAGAAACTCTATTTATACGGGGTTGAATTTATTGCAACATGAAGTTAGATTCAACACTGGAATAAGCACTGACCCTGTGGCATCTGATATTTCAAATAGTCATGATATTTCTGATGAGACTGTGGGTCTGATGAATGATATTTCTGCTGTGGTGTCTAAAAGTAGTTGTGAGGATGATATTTCTGTTGGCATGACTGAGGAATTGAACCATGTGAGTAATAGCAGGCGGGTTAGCATTGGAAATAGAGAGTTTGGGATTCAAAGTACCGAAGGGGTGATTAGTGAGGATGGTACAGAGTTTGATGATTCTAAGGTAGTAATTTCTGGTGCACATCTCGCTCCAGTCAAGAAGGGAATTGAGAAAACTGTTCAAGCATTGGTGGATGAACTAGAGATCAATTCTAGGTCTGTTAAGGATTACAATGATGTTGAAGCTGTAAGACGATGGTTGCTAGGAATGGAAAGCAAATTGGCAAGATGAGTGTTATTGCCCCTCTGTCTAGTTCCTTAGTTGCAGAAAGCAGAGTTGCTGCTCACATGAGTATTCAAGACAAAGGTGGGGGACTTGCTCAACAACTTATAGAATTCACATCAGGGGTTAATTCTGAAGAAGAGGTTGAAGGTTCTACAGTGCAACTGTGTGTTAGAGAATATACTAAGAAAGTAGAGGAGTTGTCAAGGCCATTGAGGACGCCAGGGAATGCCTACACTGAAGTATACTCCAGCAATAACTTGGAATTCAGGACAGTGAAATCACAATATTGTTGGGATGAGTTGTGTCTGATGAGTGGCAACTGTGGAATTACCTGTAATAATGACTGTGTGGCTGTTTTGGAGGGTCTTGAATATAAAAGCTGTAATGGTGATCATGAGAAAGCTGCAAAATATGCACCATCTTGTCATCATGAGTGTGGAGAATTCCAGCTTAAATTTGAGAGTCTGAATGAAGTTTCAAGGTGTTGCACCTATGAGACTTCCCTGAAGGTGATACAATTAGTTCCTATAATTAAGAAAGCACCCCACGTGATTATTGAGAGACACAAGGTTCCATTTGATGTAGGAGACAAATATGAGCTAGAATGTCTTATTTGTTGTTGCTTATTGCTCTGTGATTGCAAAGAGGAAGTTTCTACACATGTTGGTCTGCTGAAGCTAGATGGTTACATTTTCTGTTTACCTCTTGAGGACAAATTCGAGAACGTGAGTTTGTTTATTGCTGATAAGTTGGAGAAAACTGGAGAGAAAAGGCTACTTAAAAATGCTGCTACTCTTATGTTTGTCAGCAAGGATACACTGTATGTTGCTCTGGAGACCGTAAATGGAGATATATGTGTGGTTGAAATGAAGCAAACGGAGCATGAATTGGCTGCTGGAATAAAAAATAAAGAGCAAATACAGCTGGCAGTGGTCCATAACAGATAAAGGTGTCCTTAATAAAGTTAAGGGTGTGTGCTAACTAAATGACTCGTAACAACAATGATGAGATTTTTCAGTTTGTGGGAGATCTGGAAGCGATTAAAGGTGCTGCGGTGATGAAAAGGGTAAAAGAATACGAAAATTGTTCAGCGCACCGCACCCAGAAAATTTAACGGGGAGTGGTTGGCACGCGCTGTTTGTGCGGTTGTGGATCTGTAGTGACTCTCTTTCTCTTGTTCCTATCTCCCTAGAAACCATTTGATAATCGTATCAGACGATCTTCCTTTCTTCGACGATCGTCGATCGCCGCCAATTCCAGTCGGTACGATCTCTCACTCTACTCTACACTACTCACTCTGATTTGATTTTCTAGGGTTTACTGCTTCAAATTTTTCACTCTTCAAATTTCTAATCAATCCCTCCGATTCTGTTTCTCGTTTTCGATTGGCGTTAATGTGGAAGCCAGGCCATTCGAAATTGCTTCATCTCTGACCTTACGAAATTGCGTCAGCTTCAGCTTCAGCTACTGGCTGTAGAGGTACCTCTTGATTCAGTTTGATTTATATAGTTCGGCGTGGACTTGTATAATTCGTTAGCTGTAGAATCCAATCAATTTAAGTGCGGCAGTGATTCATGTTTTTATCAAGTATTCCTTCTGTTAATTTTATGAGAGTATTGCTGCCCTATATTATTGTTGTTGTTGTTGCACAGGTCATAGCATAGATTTCACTTGGAATTTAGACATCTGTTTGCACCTTGACCTTGTTTTCAAAGTCAAAGCTAAATAAAATCATTTCTGAATTCAAGTCAGTTCAATGCATACGACGTAAACTGAAACAAAATCAATTCTTAGTATGCTTGCATTTGTTTCTATATAGTGAAATTAAGACTGAAAAGCATATTCTGGAAGCTGCATCAAAGCATCTGTAGCCCATTGTTGCTTTACCAGTAGCTGTTCTTCTTCATGACAATATGAAATACTGATGCATATTATGCATTCCGTGCCTGTATTTTTCAGGAGAGGGCTCATGAATATTAAAATTTGGTACATTGCTCTTACAATATCTTTACATGCTAGGTGCATTCTCTTCATATTTTTGCTATATGTTCGTTTGTGTATACATTGCCTTTTGCCTCTCTAATACGTGTCGTGTTTTTGCATGCAAATTTATAGACAAGAGTTGAGTATAGACTCATGCCTATTGCTAGGTGCATTCTCCTCATATAGATCATTTCTATTAACATAGCTACATGGATTTTACTGTAGGGTATCTGACTTTGATCTGAAATAAAAGGATGTCTTGGTCTATGCAGCTCTTGGTAACGGCATGAATAACAAAGAATCAGTAGATATAGCCTAAAAAGATCCTTGTTATCGCGTGAACAGTTAGCCATATGATCTTAACATCTTGTATAGCAGTATTTTTAATTTGTGAATAATCTGTAATGTTTCTTTGAGTATCAATGGTATTCACAGTTTGAAATGTTTGTTTGAGTATCACTGGTGTTCATTGCTTGTAGTAAACTAAATTTCAGATTTACTTTTACATATGTAGCATCGCATCTTGGGTACAGAGAACATTGCGAGGTTCATCTGATGATATTGGATGGTTGCAGTGCATTCCTAGCATGCCTTATGTGATGATGGTACATAAAGATTCTTAGAATTGCTTGCAGGAATAAGGTACATGTTTCACATGGATATTTTTGATGCGATTCAAAGATGAAGCCCAACCATTTATCAAACTTTTTTTCAACTATGCTTCCACACAATTTGACTCTCGCATTAAAACTTTTCGAAGTGACAATGGTGGCGAATTTTTTTCACTTCGTTCCTTTTTTCATGACAATGGTGTCATCTTTCAACATTCTTGTGTTTACACACCTCAATAAAATGAGGTTGTGGAACGCAAACACCGTCACATTTTGCAAGTCGCTCGAGTTTTGAAATTTCAAGCTCAACTTCCTATCGAATTTTGGGGGGAGTGTACTCTCACCGCTGTCCATCTCATCAATCAGATACCTTCCCCTCTACTCTCTTTCAAAACTCCATACGAATTGCTTTATTCAACACCACCTTCTTATTCTCATCTCCGCATTTTTAGATGTTTAGCTTATGCCACTAATATTCATAAAACGCATAAATTTGACTATCGTGCTAAGCCATCCATCTTTATCGGTTATCCCATTGGACATAAAGGCTACAAATTATATGATATATCGTCCAAGAAAATCTTTATTAGCCGCGATGTCAGATTTCATGAACAAATCTTTCCTTATGTCTCAGTCTAGTCCAGTCTCACTCCCTTTGTAGGCCCAATCTTCGGGTCCAATCCATATCCCTTCTTTTCTTGACTCCTCTTTTGATGCGTCTACTTCTCCTACACATACCCACTCTAATTCAATATCAGACACCAACTACCATCATCATCCACCAGAAACCGCTGATCCTCCCTCTCCCGATTCCTCTCCTCACTCCACTTCGGCTTCTATGGCTCCAACGTCGGCTCCATCTCTCCAGACTTCTTCTCGTCATCTCAAAAACACCCCTCTCCCTTCTCTGCCAGTCCCTCCTTCTACTCCGTTCGATCCCGACCCGCCTCCCACCACTTCGGCGTCACCATCTTTAGCGCCGTTGTCATCACCCTTTCGCTTTGAATCTCCGGCCGAACGGCCCCTTCCTCCACCGGACATCATTGCCGCACCTGCCGAACCCCTTCGTCGCTCAAGCCACCATACCGGTCCGCCTGTCAAATTGAATGATTATGTCTGCTCGCAAGTTTGCTCCGACCAATCCTCTTCCTTAACTCCAGGTCCGATAAAAGGTACATGCTATCCATTGGCGAATTATGTTTCTTACCATCGCTATAAGCCTGCACATAGATGTTTTATTTCTCAGATCAGTTCTGTTACAGAACCCAGGAATTACTCGGAAGATGCTGCCGCGGCCATGGATTCTGAATTAAAGGCTCTTCAGGACAATGGCACTTGGTCTCTTACTCAACTCCCTGCTGGCAAGACACCAATTGGATGCAAATGGGTATATAAAGTTAAACATCGTTTTGATGGTTCCATTGAGCGATACAAAGCTCGCCTCGTAGCTAAGGGCTTTATTCAGCTAGAAGGCATTGATTATCACGATACCTTTTCGCCAACAGCTAAAATCATCACAGTACGCTGTTTGCTTGCATTGGCTGCAGCCAAGGGCTGGTCCCTTCACCAAATGGATGTCAACAACGCCTTTCTTCACGGCGATTTACAGGAAGAGATTTATATGTCTCCACTGCCAGGGCTTCGGCGACAGGGGGAGGAAGGTTTGGTGTGTCGCCTTCACAAATCATTATACGGTTTGAAACAAGCTTCTTGTCAATGGTTCGCCAAGTTCTCTGAGGCTATCCGCTCTGCCAGATATGTACAATCCTGGGCAGATTACTCTCTTTTTACCAGAAAACAAGGCATGTCTTTTACTATCCTCCTGATATATGTTGATGATATATTGATTACTGGGAATGACCCTCAAAGTATTGCTACGACTAAACAATTTCTGCATAATCACTTTCATATCAAGGATCTTGGTGATTTGAAATACTTTCTTGGTATTGAGGTTTCCTCTTCTAAACAAGGGTTTTTTATTTCCCAACATAAGTATGCATTAGAGATTATTGAGGATGCATGACTGTTGGGGGCAGCCCCTGTAGACACACTTATGGAACGAGGATTAAAGCTTTCTGAAAAGAGTGATTTGCTCAAGGATCAAGGTCGTTATAGGAGGTTGGTTGGCAGGTTAATTTATTTGACTGTGTCGAGGCCAGATATCACTTATGTTGTTCATGTGTTAAGTCGCTTTATGCATCAGCCAAGGAAAGCACACATGGAGGCAGCACTTAGAGTTGTGCGTTACCTCAAGCATGCACCTGGTCAAGGTCTCTTCTTCTCTTCAGATAATGATTTGAGGCTAAGAGCGTTTTGTGATTCGGATTGGGCGGGTTGTCCACTCACCAAACGGTCTACTACATTGCGTATTTCTTGGACCTTCATTGGTTTCTTGGAGATCAAAGCGCCAAAAGACCGTGTCACTTTCATCAGCAGAGGCAGAATATCGTGCTATGACTGGAACATGTTGTGAGCTAACTTGGCTGCGGAATCTACTTGCAAACTTGGGTATAGCACATCGAGAGCCTGCCTTATTATATTGTGACAATAAAGCAGCGCTACACATTGCAGCAAATCCTGTTTTTCATGAGCGAACTAAGCATATTGAGATGGATTGCCATTATATTAGGGACAAAATCCAAGACGGATCTGTTGTTACCAGATTTGTGAGTTCATCACATCAACTGGCAGACATTTTCACCAAAGCTTTGGGAAAAGAAGCCTTTGTTCTTATGATTCGCAAGTTGGGAGTGCAGGATATTCACTCTCCAACTTGAGGGAGAGTATTAGGAAAATATACAGCCGTTGTATATTTGATCTTGTGTATCTTCTCTATTTAGAATGTGTTTATATATTACCTTATGAAGATCTTAAATGTAGGATAGTTTCCTAGTAGAACATATAGGTTTACTGTATATGTACTCAGTCTTGCGTCAATGAATAGATTTATTCAGCCATCCTGTCATCTTTTCAACATATGAGTATGAGTTTCAGTTTGTATTAGGCATTGTCTACAAATGTTCTTATTCGACACAAATTGCAACCGTTAAATATTTGTGCTAACGGTCGCCGATCTTGATTCTTCCTCTTGGTCATGTTTTGTTAATGAAAACGGAAAGATAGCAGGGTGTCATAACTCATACGCCATTTACTGAGAGAATGGAACGTAGAGTGAGAAAGATCGTCTTCATTCCCTACTATCTATATTAGTAACAAATGTTACTACACATTTTCGAGTGTAATATGACCATTGTATGCACTCGAAACTGTTGATATTCGAAATTTTCATCAAGAGCTTATGTATCGTCCTACTGTCCTAGTAAGCAACTCACAGGATTGATGTTGGATTTTACCCCCAAGGACAATACTGAAATTACATTTGATGATGAAGACGGTCCAAATTTACCACCCTGTACTATTAGTTAGATTCTTCAACTGCACAGAAAATCTTCAAACAGTTTGATGCAAGATTTCCCATTGAATGAGGGAGTACTACAAAGCTGTAGAGTCTATTCCTACTTGGGCCCTTTTCTATCTCCATTGATTACTGAAGCTGAAGAAAGTCTCTTCTAGTGTAACATCAATAGAAAATTTCATATAAGTCTATCTTGACACATTTTATTCCACATAAGTCCACCCCAATATTTTTACCCATACAAGTCCATTTTACAGGCTCAATTTTTTTTATCATGACTATCTTACCCTTATGCTTCAAAATATCTCACATCTCTCTCCTCTGCCTCTCACGTCTCTCCCATTCATTTAGTTCTCTCTCTCTCTCTCTCCATTCTTCCACCTTTGATTTTAAAGCCGTCGCTACGAAGAAGCCGCCGCCGCCTCGACGATGATTTTATGTCATCGTCGATTGCATTTCTGACGATGACGCCGCCTCGACGGTGAGTTTTGGAATCTGGATCAACTGTCGACGATGCCTCGACGACTTTTTCTTCGGCCTCGATCGCATTTACAAGATCCAACTAATTACGACGACGATGTCGTCCACCTCCTGCTCGGCGCCCGACTAGTCACGCGCCTCCTCTACTGAAGCAGAGATCTTCTGCGCCTTAGTAGATCTGCCAGATCTTTCTCCCGATCTCGTCGTTGACCTTCATGGTGGCAGATCCACCGTCGACGACGAAGACATCATCTTAGGGTTTCAATTTTCAGTGTTCAGAAGCAGTCTGCCGGAGGTTGGCTGGAGGTCGGCTCCGGTCCTACATCGATTATCTGCCCTCAGATTTCTCCATGTATATTTGATAGTTTTCCTTGGTAGCTTGTATAGTGTTTGAGTCCATTGCATGGTAAGATGTGTTTGTAATTTGGCTGGAGTCTATTTCCTTTGGTTTTGAGAAATTGTAAACAAAGAGTAGGGTGATGTTTTGTGTTGATGTTGCTCTTCATTCGATAGAAATTCAGTGGAAGAGAAATAATGTGATCGTGTTCCGGTAGTGTATGAGATGAATGCAATCGAAATTTCAAATTTGTAAAGGTCTTAGAGTGTAGTATATTTTCAACATAGTTGCAGTACATTTTTGTCATTGTGATAGTATATTTTGACAGATCGAGTAGATTTTGTATTACTTAGATAGTATTTTTGTCGGTGGTTGTAGTATATTTTGTGGGTTATGGTAGTAGCTTTTGTTGGTGGCAGTAGTAGTTTTAGTTGCTGGTGGTAATATCTTTTATTGCTGACGGTAGTATTTTTTGTTGGTGGCGGTAGTAGCATTTTTGCTGGCGGTAGTAGATTTTGTTGCTATTAGTAGTAGCTTTCTTTGCTTGTGGCAGTAGCTTTTTTTGCTATCAGTAGTATATTTTGTTGTCAGTGGTAGTAGCTTTTTTTACTGACGGTAGTAGCTTCTGTTGCTATCGGTAGTAGTTTTTGTTGCTATCGGTAGTAGCTTTCTTTGCTGGTGGCAGTAGCTTTTTTTGCTATCAGTAGTATATTTTGTTGTCAGTGGTAGTAGTTTTCTTTGCTGGTGGTAGTAGCTTTTAATGCCATCGGTAGTAGCTTTCTTTGCTGGTGGTAGTAGGTTTTTTTGCTATCAGTAGTATATTTTGTTATCAAATGGTTGTAACTTTCTTTGCTGGTGGTAGTAACTTTTGTTGCTATCAGTAGTAGTTTTAGTTGCTATCTGTAGTAGTTTTCTTTACTGGTGGTAGTAGTTTTTTTTTTTAATCGGTAGTATCTTTTGTTGTCAGTGGTAGTATCTTTCTTTGTCGGCGATAATATCTTTTGTTGTCAGTAGTAGTAGTTTTTGTGGTCGCTAGAATCCTCACAAATGGTTGGTCGGAAAATTCGTCGGAGGTCGGCCGGAAAGTTCGTCGGAGGTCGGCCGGAGTCCTCGCCGGAAGGTGAGCCGGAGACCATTTGTGATTGTTGACTTTTTATATTAGTGTTATTTTTGTAAATATAAGAGAGAAAATCTAATTTTTTAGTTGGATGACATTCTGTAATTTTATTAAACTTTAATATCTAATATAAGACTCTATTTAGGCTTGGGTGGACTTATGTGGGTAAAAATATTTAGGTGGACCTATATGGGAAAAAATGTCTCCAAGTGGACTTCTATGTAATTGGCCCTAACATCAATGGCAGATTGTGTTGTTTACGAATTCTAGTATCCTAAACATCAAATGTGGGACTTGTTGGGGTTTGTTATCTTCTGCACTTATTGTTTGTTCATATCACATGTACAGCTACATTACTACTCACTAATGAATGCATATAATGGTGTCTAGGTGGTCTATCGCAGACAGCAGAGATTTTCATGTTTCATCCATCCAAAAAGAAGAAAGCAACAACAATTGTGATACCAAAAAGCATGTAGGTCACATATATGATATACTATACCTAACTTGTTACTTCTCACTAAAACTATTACCTGCACATACATAGAATTTTGGAAAGAACCCTTGCAAAATAGACATCCCGCGTTGCATATATTGGCCAATTTAGGGGGGGGGGGGGGGGGGGGGGGGGGTGTCAACTAAGAGAACCATAGATGTGTGCTAAGCTAAACTGCTAAAGTTTCCGAGAGACTGTAAGCAGGGGTAAAATGTTTTGAGGGAGTGAGGCTAACTAAAAGTGACAGATACGTTGCTTCAGAAAATATCTGTACACTATAGTGATCTTCATCTCTTGTCCGAATGAAGAAAATCTAATGGTGATCTTCAACCATGAAAGTTTAAGACCTTAAACCTCAAGAAGAGGTGAGCTGAGAGTTTACTTAGAATCCAAGAAAAGGGACAAAGAACATTTCAAAATTCAAAATGCAGCAACTTGTTGCAACCTTGAAATTCTACAGCAATGCATTGAAATCTCGTTCCTTTTGGTCTGGGAATCAAAAAGCTCAAAGCGCGTAAGCTGTTGCTTTTTGTGTGTTGTATAGCACAAGAAGGAATATACAAAATTTGCCCCAAAACAATTTTGTCACATTCATTGTCAGCCAGTAAATTAATACATAAAGCCCAGAAAAACTAAGATTTTAAAGTTTAAACAGTCTGAGGTACTCTGTATTCTGTAAACAATGAGAAAGAGAGCGCAATGCAAGTTGCAAACTTTCTCAAAAGCATAAAAGTTGTGAAGAAATAGGAGAAGCATTGGTCTGTGCAGAAATTGAGAAAAGAGACAAGCACTCCCACATGGCTCATCAAGAATAAAGTAATAAGAGGCCAAAATCTGTCTCCATCCCCTCCCACTATTTGTCTTTTCTTTTTCCAATCCAGATTTCCATCCAAAATGACAAACATATTTCACCTCTGGAAAAAAAAGGAAGAGATTGCTTCTTTTTCCAACAAAAGGATCATACTCAAATTTACCCCATTTGCCCACAAAAACCCATATTCACTCCTCTAAATGAAGGAAAAAGAAAAGGAAAAGAATTGCTACATGTATCCACCTTTAAAGAAGCTTGTCTCTTTGAGAGGTGAGAACCCCATCGTCTCCTATCAATAATCTGCATAGAACCAGCATATTCCAACCAATGACAGATTAGAGTCTGGTACCAGGACTAATTAAAAAACTGAAAATTAGAAAGCAGAAAACGAAAATGAGATTCATCTCGTATTCTGAAATCTAGAATGTGCATACCATCATGCTTCTTCATCAACTTTCTGGCAAACAACAAGAATATGACCAGGAATCCAACTCCAGCTGCTCCTCCTAAAATAATAGCCACTGTCTTCCCTGTATTTGACCCTATGTCAATTAATGACATTCAAAATCAGATTATTTACCAACAAATTAATATTCTATCGAAGTTATTTCTCCCTCTACAAATGAAAAATTGAATCAGCTAACCAGAAATTGTAAAAAGAACAAGAATTAAAGAAGCGTCTTTTATCCCCAAATCTATAACTTTCAGAACCCAGTTTCTGTCATTGTACCTGATGATGATGAAGAAGATGATGATGACTGAGATGAAGATGACCTTCTGGGGACTCCATTTGGATAGTAACTGTAACTCACAAAGCACTTATGGAGATAGATTTGCCCTGAAATGGAATTGCCACATTCAACTTGAGCTCTCTGCACAGCACTCTTCATACACTCACCACAATCTGAGTCACCCACATCTCCTTGACACTGACCCAAGACATAGACTTGTTGGTAATTTGTGGTATAAAACCCATGACCACTTACCACACCATTCTCCAAAACAGTGAAAGCAGTGTCCCTTCTCTCTTCAAACCCAGACCCTGCAATGTTTGTCCCACCACAAGTCTTGTACAACATTTCCATCCCTGAAATTTGAGCAAACCCAGAAACCTCATAGAGCATGTAGCACCCAATCAGCTGAACTCTAGCAGCAATGGTTTTGCCACAGAGACTGTCAGCCATTTGGGGCAGTTTACTCACACAGCTGTAGCAATCAGAGTTGCTGAGGTCACTTCTGCATTGAAAGAGACCAGAGATGGTGGTTTGGCCACTGCCTGAGTTGGTCTTGAAAAACTTGGACTTGGTGGATTGTTGAACCAGAGACCCAAAAAGGGCTGAGAGGGATTGGGAGTAAACCCCAGTTGGATCTGAAAAGGTCTGCTTTGCACAACCCTTGTAGACCAAGGAGGTCACATCAGTGGCAGATTCAGCAACTGGGATGATGAGCTCAAGATTGGAGAACAGAAGCAAGTAGAGGAAGTAAATGAAGGGTTTTGAGAGTAAACCCATTTGCTTTTTCTTCTTCTGGATCAAATCATTTCAGGGTTTGGGAGGATTGTGAGGTACCCAAGTGAGTATGGATACTAAAGATTGAATCTTTTTATGATTTTTTCAGCAATTTGTGCTGGAAAGAGTTTTGGGTTTTTGGAGTTTGGTTTTGGTTTTTGGGATTTTGGCTTTGGATGGTGGTGTAGCAGTGGTTCTGGGATTTTTAGGCTTTCCCTCTGGCTTTGGATGGCCTACCTCTCTGTGTACATGGCAGAGAGGAGGCAAAGAAGTATCTTTTTTTACACCAGAATCCAGAAGGAGTACAGTGTGCAATTGATATTTGATAGTAGATAAGTAAATAAATGATTATTTATGGGAATGATAGATCATTAGCTTCTCTTAATTGAAGTGTTAATTTTTAATTGTTTGAAAGGGAATGAGAACAAAATGGCATTGTATAAACTAATGATAATCTTGATCGGAGAATAAATATTCCCATGTGTAAAGAAGGTCCGGGATGTAGGACCGTTAATCGGTTTGAATGGTGCAGTTAATAGGTGACATCGAACACCAAATCGATCTATTTTTTCGGTTTAGTTCGGTTTGGTTTTTCACTTATTTTTTCATAAACCAATTGTGTTTGGTTTGGTTTTTTTCTGGTTTATATCGGTTTTTTTCGGTTATTCTATAAAGAAACCAAGTCTAGAAAAGTAGAAAGTAGAAATGTTTCATATTACATAACCGTTTCCGAAAAGAAAATAAAAGAAAAAAAATGAAAAAGGGCAGCCCACAATGCCACATAACAGTTTTCAAAAAGAAAAAAAAAAGCAATGAAAAACTAGAACAGCATGAACATATAGATGATAGATCATCACTTCAGCAACAAAAGCAGCAAGCTCCATGACCAAAAGTCCAAAAACCTGCAAAAACAACCTTCATGAGACACATGATTTCACAAACAATACACTTAATAAGTTTGTTCAAAATCTGGTTCACAATTTCCTATAACATTGTATGCAATTAATATGTATGCAATTAATATTACCCTAATGTAGTAATGTTGGAACAGACTGAGAAAGCAAGACCATCTTCTTTTTTGGGTTTTATTTAAGCCCAAGTTTCTACATAAAATTTTATGTATATTAATAATATATATCTATAAATAATATAATTTCCTTACAATATATATATATATAATCGGTTTTTCGGTTCGGTTTCGGTTTCCAAACATCCGAAACCAAAACCACACCAAACCTTTCGGTTTTCGGTTATTTTTTTGCGGTTTGGTGCGGTTTTTTTTTTCTCGGTTTTTTTCTGTTATGGTTCGGCTTTGGTGTGGTTATTTTTTTGCGGTTGAGAAGTGATGGTAAGGGGGTGGTTGAAGATTTTCTCAAAGAACTGAAACCGAAAAATTATGCTTTCGCTCACTTCCCTAGCAAGAGATATGGTGCAATGAGCAATTCGCAAGCCGAAAGTTACAACAACATGATCAAGGATGAAAGGTGTATGCCACTGCCTCAACTGCTTGAAGGTGTTCGTGTTCATATGATGAATTTGTTTACAAGGAGGTTAGACTCTTCCAATTGGGGCAGCGTTCTGTGTCCTAAGATGGAGAAGAAGTTGTTGAAGAGACTGCAAACAGGAAGGAGTTGGACTAGTCAAGATGTTTTTGAAGTTTTTACTGAAACCTGCAACGTCATGGTGAATTTAGCTGTGTGTGAATGTTCTTGTCGTCACTGGGAGTTTCGATGCTTTCCTTGTGCGCATGTTGTTCAAGTGATGAATAAAGCCAATCTCCTTGCATATGACTGCATCGAAGACTACTGGAAGACTACATTCTACATGAAAACATATGAGCTTCCTATCTTTCCAGTTCCTGATCTGGATAGGCCTAACATCTTGAGTTTTGGAGATTCCACATTGCAGCCTCCCAAGACTAGAAGATCACCTGGAAGACCAAAGTCGAGAAGAATAAGATCTTTTGGTGAACAATGCAAGGGGATCACTTGCTCGCATTGTAACACAATAGGCCACCACAATAGCAGGACGTGCACCAATCTTATTTGAGTACAACATGTGTGTTGTAATGAGAACATTTTAGATGTTTTTTTTGGCGGTGCAGCGACACGCTGCCCTTTCGGTTCATTGATATACTTTTATCATTTAGTATGGTCTTTTTGTGGTGCAGCAGCATACTTCTTTTTTACGGGTTCATTTTGTTTCATATTTTGCGGTTCAGCAGGTGTAGTAGCAGACATATAACCAGTCCAGTCTGTGTAGTAGCAGCTCTTTAACATTTTACATTTTTTTAAAATTTTTTGTGGTTCAGCAGGTGTAGTAGCAGACTTATAACTAGTATAGTCTGTGTAGTAGCAAATCTTTAACATTAGCGTTTTTAAGGATTTTTTCATACAATGGAATGTTATAAGAGAGAATGACAAACCACTACTATAGACTAGGGCTGTAACTTGAAAACCGATAACCGAAAAATAACCACACCAAAGCCGAACCATAACCGAAAAAAACCGAGGAAAAAAAAAACCGCACCAAACCGCAAAAAAATAACCAAAAACCGAAAGGTTTGGTGTGGTTTTGGTTTCGGATGTTTGGAAACCGAAACCGAACCGAAAAACCGATTATATATATATTGTAAGGAAATTATATTATTTATAGATATATATTATTAATATACATAAAATTTTATGTAGAAACTTGGGCTTAAATAAAGCCCAAAAAAAAGATGGCCTTGTTTTCTCAGTCTGTTCCAACATTACTACATTAGGGTAATATTAATTGCATACAATGTTATAGGAAATTGTGAACCAGATTTTGCACAAACTTATTAAGTGTATTGTTTATGAAATCATGTGTCTCATGAAGGTTGTTTTTGCAGGTTTTTGGACTTTTGGTCATAGAGCTTGCTGCTTTTGTTGCTGAAGTGATGATCTATCATCTATATGTTCATGGTGTTCTAGTTTTTCATTACTTTTTTTTTTCTTTTTGAAAACTGTTATGTGGCATTGTGGGCTGCCCTTTTTCATTTTTTTTCTTTTCTTTTCTTTTCGGAAACGGTTATGTAATATGAGACATTTCTACTTTCTACTTTTCTAGACTTGGTTTCTTTATAGAATAACCGAAAAAACCGATATAAACCAGAGAAAAACCAAACCGAACACAATTGGTTTATGAAAAAATAAGTGAAAAACCAAACCGAACCAAACCGAAAAAATAGATCGGTTTGGTGTTCGGTGTCACCTATTAACCGCACCATTCAAACCGATTAACAGCCCTACTATAGACAGTTGAAAAACACAGAAAAACCAACTTTAACAGATTTAAACAAATAAGGATATAAGACCAAGCCCACAATGCATAGTCCCACGCCCTGTCAGCAATTTTTACGCAAAATACCCAAAAAACCAGTCTTTTCTAAAGTAACTACAAGACTGTCACTGCCTCAACCAAAAATATCCTAACCAATATATATTCTGTCTCTCTCTCTCTCTCTCTCTCTCTCCTCCCTACGGCGACGCCATGACCAGAACCTGGAAATCCGAAACCTCTTCCGCTGAAAAAAAGCCCACTGCGTCCACCATCAGGATGAGACTCATCGTCCCTCTCCAAGGCGTCGTCCAAGGCCAAGGAGGCCTCCTTCTCGGCTCTCTAATCCCCTACGCTCTCTTCTACTTCCTCCAGCTCTACCTCAAACGCCACCATCCCTCTTGACTCGACCAGGAACTGCCTTCTCCCTCCCTCTCCTCCTCCAACCTCGCCGAGCTCCACTGATCCTCATCTCGCTCCAGCTTGTCCGGCCGAGGATCCATCAGCCAAGTCCAAGGCTCAATGTTACTACCTACACTGCTGTGATAGAGAGCTTTGCAAAGCAGGAGGATAAGGCATGTGAGGAGGAGTGCAAAGAGTTGGTGGAAGTTATGATAAGCAATGAGTTTGTGCCCAACGCAAAGGCTATGACGGAGGTTTTAAAGGGTAGAACAAAATCTCTAATAAGAGGAATAATGAACATTGTCATATCCAAGTTGAGGAGCTGATGTTTTGCTCTATGGATTTTGTGCAAGCTGCTTTTGGATTAGGATGTTTCAAATGGGGTAGCTAGTCAGAGTAGGAACTGATGTAGGATTTTGTCTGAAGAGGGGATTTGGTGTTGTTCTTTATTTTTGTGAATGCTAACATTGAAATAGAACATCATGTAGGAACGGGTTACAATGTGGGCTTTTGCGGTGTCCTCTCTGATTTTGAATGTTGACATCAAATTTATGGTGCTATTTTCTATTATATCGGTGTCTTATTCTGTGTTCTGCAATTTGTGTTGTTGTTGTGTGCTATTACTGCGTGTTGTTGATTCATGCTGCTACTGTGTGCTGCTACTACGTATTGTTGTTATGCGTTATTGTTATGTGCTGCTACTACTTATTGTTGCTATGTGTTGCTACTACTTATTGTTGTTATGTGCTACTGCTGCTGCTGCTACTACTTGTTGATGCTATGTGCTGCTGCTACTTGTTGCTGCTATGTGCTGCTATGTGCTGCTACTACTTGTTGCTGCTATGTGCTGCTACTTCTTGTTGTTGATTCATGTTGTTTCTATGTGCTGCTACTCTGTGGTGTTGTTATGTCGTGCTGCTACTGTGTGCTTTTCGTGCTGCTACTATGTGTTATTGATTCGTGCTGCTGCTGTGTACAACTACATTACTTGTTGTTGTTATGTGCTGCTACTGTGTGTTGTTGATTCATGTTGTTTCTATGTGCTGCTACTATGTGGTGTTGCTGTGTCGTGTTGTTGTTGTGTGCTGCTACTGCGTGTTTTTCGTGCTGCTACTACGTGTTATTGATTCATGCTACTACTATGTGCTGCTACTACGTGTTATTTTTGTTATTGTGTGTTGCTACTGTGTTGTTGTTATGTTAACCTGTGTTACTACTTCTACTAGAATTAACTGCTACTACTACTGGGATGTTAACCCCTACTATTACACTAAATTATTGAAAATCTGCTAATGTATTCCATTTACTGAAAAATCTTAAAATGAGAGACTTTTCTTTTCTAAAAGTATATTTAATTAGTGTATGGTTAGTTTGGTAAATTAAATCATGACACATGGCATGTAGAGAAAATATTGTCTTTAATTGTTAAAAACTATCCTTATTAGTTTAACAACAAAACAAGAGGATTTATTTGTGTTTCAAATCCTTTTGGAGGATGTATATGTGATTTGCTAATGTTAAGTAATGATATGATTCTAGAAAAAAACTAGAAACCTAAACACCAAATACAATAGCAGTATTTTAAACAACAAAAACTTAAAAAACTCCAAATATAGTAGCAGCATTGCTAAACAATGTAATCAAGAGCATCACATTTGAAGATCACAAGATATCAAAAGACATCATGCCTATACTCTCCTCAAGTACAAAAATTACATAACAACGTAATTATATTCATCCATATGATAAAACAATAGTCGACCGTACAATTAATTAATCCGCAATATCCAAAAAAAAAACATGATCTACTAAACAGAGAAAAATTGTGATCCTCAAGAGTTCATAATCTCAAACTAAACAGCAATACGCAGTAGCAGCCCTCTTATACAAACACATAGACTTTCAATCACTCTTCTTCCTTTGTCTCTTTAAAGGAATCTGGACCTCAAAATCTTCCATCTTCTTCTCTTTCCGGTCGGTCCTTGCTTTGATCATTCTTACAACTGAACGTGTCATCGGTCCTTCTCTTTCAGCTGCACCTCCTACATCTGAACCTTCTTTTTCCCCTACACCTTCTACATTTCCAGCTGAACCTTCTTCTTCCCTTGCAGTAGCAACATTTTCAGTTGAACCTTCTTCTCCCTCTGCAGTATTAACCTTTTCTGCTCCTAAACCTTCTACATCATTTCCATCTGAACCTCCTTCAATATGAGTTGTAACACCAACCTCACTCGTTTCTCCCTTTTGTCCTAGCAACAACAATTTATACTTGTATTCCAACTTTATTATGTAATCATTTTTCTGCTGTAGTTTTTGCTTCAACTTTTTGTTATTTCTCTGCAGTTCTTCTCTTTCATCCCAAAGCTGCACATAGGAGTCATTCTTCGATTTTCAGCTACAGATTGCACTCGCCACCATTTCTCCCCTTACTTTGGCCAAACCCTGCCAGTATTCCAACTCATCGCTAGTTGCTTTTGAAAATTCTTAAGACTCCTTTTCAACAAACTCTTCATACAACCTAAAGTCCTCTGGATCATACATCTTATCACTCGCAAACTGTTCATGTCCTCCTCCTTGATCCGCAGCCTTATCTTTATTGAAACCTTTTTCAACATCTCTTTCGTGTTTGATGTTGCTTCTTCAAATGTTTCACCTTCATCGTCCACAGCAGCAGCTTTTTCATTCCCTTCCAGCTGAAAAAAAAAGGACAAATAAATGAGTCAAGTTTAATTCCACTCATATCTACTGTAAGTGTAATCTAACTTTTATACTTACCCAACCATGTAATGTCATGTCGAATGATTCAAGGCCTTTACGAGTATCCACTTCGGCTTCTGAAGTAGCACCCTCTTTGGCTTGTCCACTAGAACCCTTAACGGCTTGTGCAGTAGCACCCTTCTCAGCCACCACAAGAGTACCCTTTTTGGCTTGTGCAGTAGCACCCTTCTTAGTCACCACAGGAGCACCTTCTTCAGATTCTGCAGGACCACATTTCTCAGCCACCATAGAAGCACCCTCTTCACTTTGGCACTAGCTCCCTTCTCAGACACCACATGAGCACCTTCTTTATAAAATGATTAACGAGCATGACCAATGAGAGATCATGAATGATTTTTTTGCGTCATATTTGCTTATGAAAGCATGAGTAGTGTCTCCATTGTATAGGAGGATGACACGAATGACTTTAATGTCATTCATAGGCCGTGAGCATTGCTTATAGCTCCACCAAGTTATATTTTGGTGATCTTTGATCTCAATGGTTACATAGCTCAAAAGAAAGGATGTCAATGAGTGTCTTTACTCTTTAGTATACAGATCATCAAAACACGTCTAAAAATTGTCCCGAACAATTTACGTTAAAGCCTACATGAGTCAATATCTCAATTCTCACTATTGGTGACAATAAGCGATTCAATTAACTGAATCTTAATGACTCATGAATGTTGCGCATTCATTATAGTGATACATAAGAAATTCTCATCAATTCTCACAATGTGTTTCTAGGTGATAAACGTTGGCGTGAATATCATTAAGTCATAGTATGGTTCGATTGCTTCTTTATGCATAAAGAGCATGTGTGACTTGAATCATAACACCATTAGGCATTGAAACTTGAGCATTAATCCGCTCTTTGATTATTTGTGATGATCTAGTCATCATAGTCACAACGGATTTATAAAACACTACATCCATAAATATTGTTCTATTCTTTGCAATAAGCTAAGCACTCAATCTCGCTACAACAAATTCATATACCAGAATGTAGAGACAACAGTCTTATATCAAGACATAGAAACCGAAATATGTTAACAATTTCGATGGAGATTGAAAAAAGGTATTGGAACCCCTTAGAGTGCATTCCATGACATGTAATACTACAAAGATGGACAAAATAAGGCTTATAACATGCCAAAACATGACAAAATTGGTCGTGAGCGCTATATATAGGGGCGGCGCCACCGCCAACGGCTCACTATTGGATCTTGTAGAGAAAGAGGAGGATTTTTCAACATCCAATTTTGGATGACATTTAGCGTAACACAATTTTCTTTTTGCAATTATGAATCCGCTCAAGAGTGTAGAAAATGACTCTTGTTTGTAATGTCTTTGCAATTGTATAAGTGTGCATTGTGCCACACTTGACATTACAAATCCTCTTTTGACCCAAACCCGATATGCATTGCGCAACATCATGATATTTTAGCCTTTAGACACGCCACCTTATAATAACTGGTGGTCCAATGTAGTCCAATGTAGTGTCATGTTGTAATGCGATATATTGCATTAACATATAACTTATGTAGATCGAACCATATATGCAATACAAAATTCGAATATATATGCCAGCAATGGTATCGAGGTCTTGACCATGAATTTAATTCAAAATATAACGACTAAGTAACTTTAGTCAAATATATGAGGTGTATGCCTTCACAAAAACTTGGAAAAATAAACAGATTTGTAGTCACTTAGACTATTAACCCGAAGTCATATGCTTCATATCTTCCGCAATATACCGTTTGCTTTTAAAATCTGTAACTGTGAGAATAATGTTCTCATCTTCTTCCATATAGTGAGTTTCTTGTTGCAAGAACTCCATATATTTTGTATACATTGACCATAATATTGCTTTCATTGCAATTAATGAACATATGTAAAACCACATCAATAACAAGATTTTTCTTTCATTTGCTGGTCCAATCTTTTTATGACATATAAGTTTTGAGGCGTTGCCTCTCCCTCTTTTCAGATCTCGAAGTTCTATCAACTGTAATCTATTCTAATAAGGAAACCGGATTAACCAATCATACATGTATTAGGACAAGACACATAACAGAAGAACGAAAACATAATTTCCTTAAACACCTTTCAAAATCCAAAATATCCGCTTTTCTTTCTTCTTTCTCAGCATTTATTACTCACAACATAATATTTTAATATATAAATTAACAACTTTTCCAATGACTTCCTTATGTTACCAAACATCGCAATGAAAAGTTCGTAGAAAATCTCATTCCCGTTCTCTTTCTCTTCCCATGGGAAAGAGAAATGAATTACTTTTCTTTCCACGAACTAAACGAGATCTTGGGGTAAACTTAATTATACTAAAACACTCACAGATAAGAGATGGAATCTTTATTCATGTTTCCAATCACTTTTCTTGTGTTACCAAACATTGTAAAGAAAAGTTCGTAGAAAATCTTATTCCCGTTCTCTTTCCCTTCTCATGGGAAAGAGAAAGGAACTACTTTTATTTCAACGAACCAAACGAGACCTTCGGGGCAAACTTAATTATGCTAAACCACTCACAGATAAGAGATGAAATCCTTATTCATGCTGCAGTACTTTAAAGTGTTGCAGTGTAGCATCTTGTGTTCAAACTGGGAGGTATGGTGAAGGTGATGTGCGACTCGCATGCTCAACGACCTGTCGTTCCGCAACCACATTGACCTATCAAATTTGAAATTTCGAAATGGCAACACGAGGCCAAATGAAGCGTTGACAACTCCACTACATGATTCGTATCACGATCTGTCAGCTGGAAACGTGCTCAATTGCGTCTCAGAATCCAAGTCCTTTGTCAAAATGACTCAACACACTCAAGTCTAACCTTCAGGGGCTTTTGACATTGTCTATGATATTGATTCCTCCTTCCACCTTCATCATATTGTAGACTAGAGAATCCAAGAGAACCCACAAAGCAATTTGCTCCCAACTTTTTGAACAACCAAAAATTCAGAGGCTTCAACAACTGAAGAAGCTCTCAGAGAGAGGAAGAGGACAGAAGCACAAAAGTGGGTTTGTCAAGTTCCATTCTTTGTGTACTTTCTGGGTTCTGTTTTCTTAGAAGTTTTTGGTTTTGTTCTGAAATGGGTTTTCTTGTTTCTCTGTTTTCAAGTGTATGTGTATCCCAAGGTGAAGGTCAGGCAGCAACAAGAAGAGAAAGATGATCAACATGCCCTTCTTGATTTTAACTCTCCAGGTTTTTTTTTTTTAGGAAAAAGTATAATTAATTAGTAAATTTTTGCTCATCTAGCTTAAAGCTTTAGTTCAAACCTGGCTACATGTTTTAGTAATAGATATAGTAGAACTGGGAATCACAGATTGACAATTCTGAGTCTGCTCGCTCTGTCTCATTAATCAGCATGCTTGAATTTGGTTTTTACACATAGATATACTTGGTATTGAGCTTATATTTGTAGATGATAAGCTGAGGCAAGTGTAACAAACTTCTTTTTGATTTCATTCATTTTAGTAAGACAGAGGAATGAACAAGAATTGAAATTTATAATCTTTTTACTTATCAGGACTGGCCTGCAATAGCACAAAAATGGTCTATACTTGTGGTCTTCAGAGGGGATCAGACTTGAGAAAAGATTTTGAATTGCACATCACTTCCAAATTCAGGAAGTGATGGTTTCTTCATTTATCTCACATCACTACTAATATATAGGTGAAACAGACACAACATTAATATTAAAAACATATATGAGAAACACCATACATTAAAATTATCATAAAACATACGTAAACATAAAACAATAGATAAAGACACATCAAAACTACATTTCTTAGACTTATTATGTCTCAACTACTTGGACAATTACTCCTTTGCCCAATAGCTTAACGCCATCTTGTGTTCAAATCAAGTGGGCTAAAAGAATCGCTATGCCCACTCTTTGGAGGTGGACGCTTCGGGGCTGGCGGACACTAAACTTTCTCTGGTTTTGGCAGTTTACATGCTTTGTCTTTTGGAGTTGTTGATGTCTTGGTCCTGGCATCATAAGCCGGTGAACTATCAGAAGAACTCATCTTTTGACAACAAATCTGAAAATCGAAACTTGTTAAATTGAGAATAACTAGACCATCATGTCACTATATATAGAGCTTGTTTTTTCAATTCCGAAATACAAGAGGAATTTTCATAGGACCAGGAGTAATCTTTTCAAAACATAATAGGAAAACTTTCTTAATCCAAAAAGGAAAAGGGAAAAGTTTGAACAGATATAGTCACCTAGAAGAAAAATCAATTAAAAAGGAGGAAACAATTGAATTTGATAGTTAAATCAATTAAAAAGGAACATATGGATTGGGGACACGTAGAAGAAAAATACAGCATCAATATATGTAAGGCACTATTTTGACAGTTTCATCTTTTCTTCCATCAACAGGTAGTGTTATTCTACTAGCTAGATCTTAGTATGGTGTTATTGTTAGTGTTTTAGCTGCTCGTTGTGCGCATATAATTCATGACTAACAAGTATAGTACTGTTCCTGTTCGTCATTGCATAACCGATTTTGTACTCTTGATTAGGCTTCCTTGTTACGAACAAGAACATGTACTTAGGATCTGTATTCGGACATTAAATTCCCCAGAGAAATCCTCTTTGTTGAGATATATATCCCACATCGGGAAAAATGAGACTTTACCTGTGGTTTATAAGGGTTTGGGTCACTCCATCTATTGTCAATTGGTCTTGGATGTGAACCACAAACTACTTTATCATGCAGAATGTATTATATCTCCGAAGCTTCCATTCATTATGAACTCATGATCCAGAAGCTTTAGTGCAAACCTCTGTTCTGATCAATATGTTTTTCCCAAGACAATATAAGCTCTGATCAATATGTTTTTCTCAAGACAATATAAGCAGCAGTTTTACAGGTCCTTCGTTTCAGCGTGTAAGTTAGTGTGCGTGTATGATTGATTTATTGTGCTGAGTCTATGACTGTAGATATAATACAAGTTGGAAAAATCAAGATGGAAGATTTCTTAATATACTGCCTCGGTAGATAAGGATTTGCTTCCCTTTGCATTCTTCCTCAGATTCTTTAATGCCTTGACAAATTCCTTTTTTTATCAAAGTTTCTTATATTCCTGAGTTGGTCTTCATGCGATTGTTTGCACCTACTTTTAGTAGTCCGTAAAGATTGTCAAAAGAGTTGAGTTCAGCAGTTTGGTCGAGAATGTTGACGTTCGGCCAAGAATGATAATTCGGCCGAGGATGAAGTTTGCATTCGAACTACAAGAGTTGAGCCGTTGTTCCACGTTGGGCCAAAGACCAGAGTAAGGCGCCAAATATTCAAATATTACTAAGATGTATTTCGGTCATTTGGCCGAAAAGGAGGGTTTCTTAGCGTCAAGAGAAAGTTCGGTCGGACTAATGTACACAACGGGCCAAATCCAACAACTATACGAGTCGGCCGAGCCCATGCAACGATCTCGGTCATGAATTGTTAAGGAAAGAGAGTCTCAACAAGGAAGGACTTCAATCAGATCAAGGTTTTCAAGCAAATACGCGTCACAAACATCAGTCAAATCAGAACATTCATGTGTGATTCAGCCAATAAAGGAAATAGGATGTCTAAAAGATTTCATGACGTAGAGGAACGGACTAGCTAGGTTTTCTGACTTGTATATATAGAACCTTGTAACTCATTTGTAAAGGGTCCTGCACCACTCAAACAAATCAATACACAAACTTTACACACAACTTATCCTTCTATTGCTTAGGTACTTTACCTTCCCTATTAACTTCAAACCTAATTTTATTTCTTTGTTTTTTTCTTTGCTTTATTTTTAATTCAGTTCTTTACGTTTCGGCACTTTAATTATATTGTTCTTTACAGTTCAGCAATTTAATCTTCTTGTTCTTTATATTCATACACTTTATTTATCGCACATAGGAGTAGTTGTAACATAGAAGTTTCGTCCATTGATCTCTTTCGGCCAGTCCGGATTGGGTCAATGTGATTTGCTGTTCACACACACATCACATCACAACGCTACAACAACCGAATCCGTTTCATCTTCGTGTTCACGGTGATTTGCGAGTATCTCCACCCGATAGATCTCTCGTCAGTTGCCCGAACATTCGAGTTCACACAAGAAGTAAACGTATTTGAAGATCCCGGCAACGCTTAGCCGAAAGTCCTTGTAACACAGGCACCAGAACCTAACGGCCGAGAGGGTTCCTTCCTCGGCCGACAATCATTTGAAGAAGTCAGATCAGACAAACTACATCAATCAAAACCTCGCTTGGCCGTCTCGGCCGCGACTTGGCACGCCCACGCAACAGAAGGACATTTGTAGCCAAAGACCTCGGCCTCAATTCGGCCGAGACCATTTTTGGGCAAAGAGTGATCTAACAGTGTGATTTGACAATTCTATTTCTTTATAGGGAAGTATCAAGATGTTTCTCCAGCTAACATTGCAAGAGTTCCAAAATCTTATGTGCCACTGCCAAGAGTAGTTGTGACATCGATCTTTGTTGCTGAAGGTATAGTTCTAGTGACAATTGTGCCTATCTTATTAGGGAAAGGAAAAAGAATTCTCCTTTTGCGTGTACATCTTGCCTTCATGTTCGTCATTTCTCGTCTAGCAGAATTCAATTGAACTCCGTTTGCTGTTCCAGAATTGGGTGCTGAATTAGTTGCAGGCTATACAGTTTTGACATTTTCATATCTCTTATTTACAGGAGTAAAGAAAGCCAAAAAGATTGAAGAGATGAATAAACAGAATATTAGAGCCGGCTCAATCCCTCCCCCGCGTGCAGTCTTATCCAGTCCTGGTAATTAATGTCTCGTCCTCCTTTATCCATATATGATGTAGTACCAGTTGAGAAAACTATAAACAAGAGTCAAAAAATATACTTCTAAACCCCTGCTGTAACTAAATTACTATTAAACTTTCATGTAGAAGATTAGGATAGATGTGCGTGATACGCAAAATAGTAAAACTAGAAAGTCGATCATGTATCACTTTTCAAGATATGTCATGCAATCAGACTTTAGGCTTCAGGAGTTACACTTAGCCAGTGATTAATTTCCTGATGTAGACTCGCGAAAACCTAATATTGACTGCTTTACGAACAACTACTTTTAATGAACAAGTATTGTAACGAACTGTAAAAATTGAATAGCAGACCATGGAATATGGTTGAGTGTTGACTGTTGACTAATACATTGTTCATGATACACTTGTATTCCAGCATACTAGTTGAACTGCACTATTTAGGACCAAGTATTTCTTACCATAGAATTACCAAGTTCCATTGGACTTGACAGAGAGGTTTGTCTCATCTCTAATGAGCACATGTGATGCAGATGCAGATGCAGTTTTGTTTGGCTAAACCCTTGATATTAATATTATTGATAGATTGAAGAAATTTCCAGAAACATTTTGAGTTTGAAGCACTGGAAATAGCTTCATTACCTAGTTTATATGCATGTTTCAGCAGCATTAGTTTATCCATCTGTAAATCTTATGGACTCTTTCACTATCTATATGTTTTCAGATAATGATATGGTGATTGGAAACAACAATAAGATCAAAGCACAACGACCATCGGCTCTGAAGAATCATAGCGTGGTTCAGAATAGAAGTACACAATGTACTCCACTCCGCATTACTGAAACTTTCATTAAAACAAAAAGTTCTAAGGGGACTTCGGTTGAGAACTGTCTTAAGGAAAGGAAAGGATCAGCATCAAAACTAACAAGTCAGCTACAACCACCAAGAACTGGGAAACCAAGCTCTAAGAAAAAGTGAGTGCATGGTTTATAGTTTACATTAGATGGGTGTTAATACCTGAGTAACTTACTCTGATTAAAACGTATCTACCTAGCTATGTGACTAATTGAATGTTTGCTTTATGTAGTAAGTAGTAACAGTTAGATCGGTTGCTTACTGTTGTGTGAAGTGTGAACTATACTGATATTAATTGGATCCGTCTTTTCTGATGATGAATGTGCTTTGTTCTCATTTCACGAAATTGTATTTTGTTTCTTCTACTACTCTATCCTTAACTCCCTCTCTCTTTTCTTCTATCATGTACATCTGAAACGCTCCCAACCTAGCAAAAGCATTGGGTCTGGAAATACCTTTATGTCTTCCCTATCCTCATGTAAGCTCTCCTCCTAGCCCCTGCCTCTACGGCTCTACCATCCTTCCTTGCTTCTTAGGTTCATAGCAAACCAAAAACTTCAAGCAAATATATTACTGAGTTCCAAATGTTTTTGCTTCCACAAGTTGCTTCCCTTTGCAGATTTTATGGCTCCTTACATATACGTTCCACTTTGATAATATAAATACCAGGGAGAGACTTCAAATTCGACTACCACAAGCTCTACAGGTACACAAGTAAAGACCTCTTCAATATCATCTCATCACTGTTAAAGACTTAATCCTATGCCAGAAACAACATAAGCTAGGGTTCTCGAATTATGGTCCATGATGGTAGACCTCTCTCCTTCCGCAATTTAACTACCCAAAGCCTATTGCTCAAGGCGCAATAGTGCATCTAGTGCTGTTCGGACACTAAACCTGAAAACAAAAGACTTGGGATATTGCCTCGGTCTAAGATCTGCCAAACAAGATGAAAGCCATTGCGATCAACTTGCAGCAGAGAAAAGACACCATTGGAGTCTTGAATTTTCATCTTCAGGCAAAGAATTGGTAGAAAATAAGGAATAAAGATTACTGTTATCAAATAGCGTAGATGACCATCTTTTTCAGATTATGAGGAAGCTGAAAACTACGGTAACGTTGAAAGATAACTCTATATCCGCACAATCAAGCAACAAAACCAGCTACATATGACTGACCTAGCCAACAATAAGAAAAGAACCAAGTAAAAAAATCTAGCTAGTGAAGATCATTGTACCTGAAATAGGAGAACTAAGGATGCTTATAGATATTGCAATTCTGGAATTGGGCTGTAGAGCAAAGGAGGAAACTCCCTACCATATTCTTTTCCAATGATGTTGTTTCCAGCTCCACGGCCTCGACCTACCTCTGATCCTAAAATATTTTTCCTTCTCATTATTTGAAGTGTCAGGAAACCTAGACTTCCATGACTTTTCTATAATCCAACTCGCCTGATCAATTTCGTTTCAAAACCTGTGCCATACTCCTCACCAAGCTTTTGCTTCCAGAACTCCTCATAGCCAGATTTCGCAGCTCCTTACAAACACATGCATGACACACTAGCAACATCCTCAACTGGCAGGCACTTCAAAATCTTAGCTAGAAGCTCCGTAGGAAGCTCCAGAAGGTGGCACAGTGGAGAATGAGAACCGGTGAGTGTGACTGCACAATAAAGATGTATTAGTAATGGCAATTCCAAATCTTCTTAGCTTGTTTCTCAAGTAATCCCACGGTCACTTTTTTTTTTTGGCTGAAAGATAAGTGAGAGAGGAAACCCCTAACACTTACGTATTAAAAAAGAAGAGAGAAACAGCAAGAGAGGGGGATTAGACCAAAACCTTTCATAACAAAATAACTGTTGAGTGAGCTGCTCCATTCAAGCAGCAAATCTGGACTACAGCTCCTGAATCACTTGTATAATTAATGCAGCTGTATTGCATGACCTTTGTATTTATCTTTCATATATAGCTCTACTATTGTATTCTCCTTTCATACTTAGCTATAGGTTAATCTGTACTAGTATAAATATCATCCAGTTTAGAGAAGAATAAATCTGAGAATTATACCACAAACCTATTCTTGACATGGTATCAGAGCAATTCTGCTCTTGAGACCGATACCCATACCCACATTTCGCTGCCAAAATACAAAGAGAAGAACTTTGTTTCTTCATCTTACCCAATTATCATATATATACCAGTACCAGAAGAAACTTTGTTTCTTCACCTACCCAGATCATATCCAATTCTGATTACCCATTATCCATAAACCAAGAACTCTGTTTCTTCAACTTATCCAATACCCATAATACCAAAGAACAAATTTTGTTCTTCACTTACCTGACCCATACAAGCGGTGATCGAATCCCAACTTCAGCCAAGACTTGGACTTCTATCGCTGATTCAGACCTTGCACCGTCTGCAACTGGTTCCATTGCCGGGACCAGAGCAACCGCAGTTGCTTCAACCTCCATACTACATCAGCGTCGCTCATCTGACTGCAGCTCCGTCGACTTCAATAGACCGTCGAGCCGTTGATTCTCAGACCTTGTTCCATTTCCGGGGCGAACTCAGACGCCTGAAGACGTGCCGCAACTTCCTCCGATCATTCCAATCAGCTAGGCTGCTAGTGCCAGAAGGAAGAGAATCACTGGCGGCATCAGATTCGGCGAGCAGACGCCATTGCAGAAGGGAAAAAAAATTCACGAGGTGTCAACAACTGCACCCTTCAGTGAACCAAGTAATACCCAACTGATTTGGGCTGACATCCTTACTCAAGGCCCAAACCCAGTATCCCCAACCATTTTTTTGGAAAGTTGGTCAGATTAAAAAAAAAAGGGAGAGGTAATAAGATTAGAAATTTTATCCTTGCACCGTCGAGCTTACTCGTTTAAGACAACGTGGTAGACAACACCCAAGGATCAAATTTCTCTTCTCTTTACTTGGTAAATTCTGAACCATGGTTCTCGATGAAGTACCAATTAGTTCATCCCAAACATCAGCAATCAACTCTGAATCTTCTTCTCAACAAAAAGGGCAACCGCCATCTAATGATCATGGCCCTATTGTTCCAGAAAAATTGGATAGCACCAATTTTATTTCTGGGTCTAAACATGCCAAGTTGAACATCACTGGCCGAGATAAACTTGGTTATCTCACCAGCAAGAACAAAGCACCATCCGAAGAAGAAGATGAAGAGAGTTACAAAGTTTGGGTTGAAGAAGATAGTCTTGTTCAAGCATGGCTTCTCAGTTCCATGCACAAGGAGGTCAGAGAAAATTATGAAGGTTTGGAGACAGCTAAAGAAATTTGGGATGTTGTTAAAACTACTTTTTCAGTAGCCTAAGATGATATACGAAACTATGAGCTACAAATAGCTTCGGTTTCCACCAAACAAAATGGAGCTCCTCTTCATGGCTACTACAACAATATTAAGAAAATATGGCAAGAGCTTGACATATTGGATCCTCTCAGACTCAAGGATGCAGATTCTATCACCTACATGGCTAATAGGGTCACCAAGCACCGTGTCTATTTCTTTTTGGCCGGGCTAGACCCTCATCTTGATGGAGTCCGGAGTAGAATTCTAAATAGAAAGTCGTTGCCTTCTATAGAAGAGGCTTATTCTCAAGTCACTGCTAAGCATAATAGACTCCAAAAGATGATGTCTGACACAAAGCATGAGGGATCAGTCATGATTGCTCAATACTGGTTGTTTGAGCCAAAGAGCATTTTTGTCCAAGTCAAATGACTCCGCGCGGACTACACAATTCGCGTAAGAAATCACTCCGCGCGGAATACACAGTTCGCGCGTGGAATGACTTCGCGCGGAATGGCCAGCTCACTCCACGTAAGCGAGGTGAGATCGATACTCCGCGTAAGCGAGGCGAGATTGACGCTCCGCATAGTTGAGGCGAGATTGACACTCCGCGTAGGTGACACTCCACGAAGAAGGCACAGGTGGAGTCCGTGTGCATCACATTAATCGTTAAAGACTTTTTACAAGTCTTCGACATACTTCGGGCCAATCCCTGTGGCCATTTTTAAATATAAAATATCTTTCTAAAGCCCGCAAGCCAGAAAGGCCCCCGAGATAGAAGCGAGCTTTAGGTGCTCGTGAATGGGTTCGAGATTGTGATTGGCTCGTAGGGTAAAATATGTTCCTAATTCCAGTTCGCATAAGAGTCTACAATTGACAACATGGAAACAAAATCCCTATGCGAAAAGGAATCCGATTTGGACTGTGATTACTTTTCTTCTGCCGCAAGTCGAGCTCCTATATAAGGGGATTCAAAGCTCCTTCTAAAAAACACAATCAAATCTCTCAACAAAATACAAAACTCCAAATCAGTTACCTCTCGAGCTACCTCGAAACCCTAACCCTAAGTGTGCCGCCGCCTTAGTTTCAGAGCCCTTCTAGACTCTTTCTCCGACCTCTGAACTCCTTCTGTTGCTCTGCTCGCGTCCCGCCTTGAGTATCGATCGCCTTGTGCTCGTAATTCCTCACCTAAGGTGGCAACTGGAAACCCTTTCCACCTGATCAAGAAGTCAAGCGCTCACACAAACCCTTTTCCTCGTCCGTGAGGTGGCACACCCGCGACACTCCCCCTTCTCTTTGCTCGCTGTTTACCTCTGCTCCGCGCGTTGAGGATTGTGGCCAAAACATTGGCACGCCCAGTGGGACAGGGAGTACAAGTGATTCACCATTGGGAAACCAGAGGAAGCGCCATGCCAGAAACCTCAGCTTTCCTATCTAAAGCACAGATCATTACGGTATAAGCCCCATAACAGCGTGGCTTGCTGATCCCTCACTCAAAAACAGGTCTTTGCTCAGTTTGGTGACCCGGACTTCAGCGAGATCGCCATGGTAGGCTCTCAGCCGACCCAAAACACAGGTTCCGCTCCGTCCATGGAGCAAATCTCTCAGATGCTCAAGCAGTTGACAAGTCAAAGTTTGGCCACTCAACAAAGTATCACCGACCTTGCTGGGAAGGTTGACAACCTTGCTGAACAAGCCAAAAGGGACAAGACCCTTTGGGAAGCAGACCAGCACAACCTTGTCATACTCACTGAAGACTTCAATCGATTTGCCGGTGAAGTAAGGGAAGACAAGAACTTGGTTAACGGTTCCCTCCAACAGATCCAAAAGGACCTGAATCAGAACACGAAGACCATGAAGCAGAACACGAAGACCGTGAAACAACATGCAGAGATCCTGTCGCTCACTCACGCGACAGTAGATGAGCAGACTCTCCGCTTGGACGACCACGATGCCAAGATGCATGACCAACAGAATGCTTCTTTCTTTGGAAGCAAGAACAGTTTGGAGAAACTGGTTTTGTTTTTCTTTATAGGATAAGTAACAGAGTACAATAATCAAAGATACAAAGCTCGATCGAGTAACAACCGTCGGGGAAAATATATATTCTATGGAACTTGTACTTGCTGAAGCAATACAGCCTTTGGTTTTGGAAACTGAATTTCAATATCTATATACAGCAACTCTAAAACATAACAGATCCTCCTAAATTTGGGGTGGGATTTGTCCCATGACAGAAATACATGCCCAATGTTGTTTACCTCAATCCAACTGCACCCTGGTTGCTTCTTGACTCCTTTCTCTTTCATCCTTGCCTTAATCCGTCCAGCATGTTCTCTTCTTCCATAACTCAAATACATTTCTGCCAAAATCAAATAGATACCGGAGTTATCAGGCTCTATTTCCAAAACCCTCTCCCCGGCAATCTCACCGGCCTCAATATTCTTGTGGATTCTACAAGCTCCAAGTAATGCCCCCCAAACACTTGCAGGAAACTCAAATCCATCACCTTTCATTTGATCTAGAAAACTCTTTGCCTCGTCTATAAGTCCAAATCTTCCGAATAAATCAACTACACATGTATAATGCTCAGTAGTAGATTCAAGAAAATATGTGTATCTCATCATGTCAAAGTAGTATTTACCTTGGTCAACCAACCGTGCATGGCTACAAGCAGATAGAACATTGACAAAGGTTATAGCATTGGGATCAACATCTGTTGATCTCATGCGTTCGAACATCTCCAAAGCTACTTCACCATTCCCATGATGAGCATATCCACATATAATGGAATTCCAAGAAATGACATCACGGATGGGCAAGAACGAGAATTCCAGTAAAGCAGAATCCATGCTGCCACATCTTGCGTACATGGTAACCATAGCATTAGAAACTGAAACAATGTCAACGAATCCTTCTTTTACTATATGTGCATGAGTTTGTCTACCTAGGTGTAAGGTTGGTAAGTCTGAACAGATTGTCAAAACACTAGTAAATGTAGCTTTACCTGGTGATGGCCCTGATTCTTTCATTCTCATAAAAAGCCTCAAACCCTCTTCACCACGATTGTTTTCACTTAATCCAAATATCGTGGCATTCCATGCAGTTGTATCTCGAGTGGGCATGGACTCAAAAAGTTTAATTGCATCAACAACCTCGCTGATTCCAAAATATCCAACAATCAAATTTGTCCATGATATGACACATCTGTAAGGCATCTTCTCAAGCAAAGCATGAGCTTCTCTAGTGAGCTCATTTCTCATTAGCTTCAAAAGGATCGAGTTCCATGTTTTGGGACATTTCTCTGGCATCTCCATAAATAGCTTCAAGGCATCATTAATTCTATGGAACTCGACCAAACCCTCTACCATTTGAGTCCAAGACTCAAAATCCCGCTCGGGCATCTTCTGAAACAACCCCTCCGCAACTTCAACGCACCCATTTCCTACATATCCAACTATCATAGCATTCCAAGCCTGAACATCCCTCACAGGCATCTCATCAAAAAGCTCCCGAGCTTCAACAATCCGCCCTGCCTCACCAAACACCGAAATCATTATCGTCCACGAAGCACAATCCCGAACACTCATCTTTTTAAAATACTCCTCAGCCAAATCAAACTCCCCATACTTCACAAGTCCCCCAACAACCAAGTTCCACGAAACCACATCCTTCACCGGCATCCCCTCAAAAACTTGTACCGTATCACCAATCCTCCCATTACGAACATACCCAGAAATCATCGAATTCCAACTCACAACGTCCCGGAAGTCCATCCCATCGAAAACCCGCCTCGCGCCCTCCACGTCCCCACATTGCATCAACCCGGCAATGACCGTGTTGTACGAGAAGACATCCCGCTCTTTCATCCGATTAAACAAGCTGACTGCGGTACCGAATTGTTTGTTAATAAAGTAGCCCCGAATCATGGCGTTCCAGGTGACGGTGTTTCTGTGAGGCATTTCGTCGAACAGCTTCTGGGCGTCTTCGACGAACCCATTGCGCATAAAAGTTGAGATTTTGGAGTTGAGGGGCTTTAGATTGTATGAAGTTGGGTTCTGGGTTTGGAAGAAAGGGGTTGAAGTTTCTGTACATAGTGATTTGGTGAGGGTTAGAGAGAGGGGTCGAGTAAGCTTGAGCTTAGAAATGGAGGATGAGAAGTAGAGCATGCTACGACTCCATTCGTTTGGACTGGCGGGAAGCCGGGAATAGCAAATAGAGGCAAGAGTTTTCGCTAAATTACTGTTTTGGCCTTCTAGTTGTGGCGATGAACTTGTCATTTTGAATTTTCATTTTTGGATATGGTATTTTTTATAACTTTTATAAAAATTATACCACATACTTACATATGTTAACGAGTGAATGACTTGTATTTTGATAATAGTAGTGCTACAGCACCATAAAGTTAAGTAGAAGTATATGAATAATTTGGACTAAAAGAAACCATGAAGGTTCTTATCAAAAAACAAACAAAAAAAATTGTGTTTAAGGAAACGCAAACTTCAGGAAGGATAAAATTGATATATGGATTCAGCTCCATTTTAGTGTACCCGAAATAAATAAATAAATAACGTGCAATGTCTTAATCTCTGACATGTACATAAGTTATGAAAAATAACCAACAAATTGAGATTACGTATTTAATTCTTACTATTATCATGGAGATGTGATCGAAAGTTGTCATATCTCTTAACGAAAAATATTATGATGATCTTGAATGTGTAAATGTCTTATATATTATGGTGATCTTGAATGTGGAAATGCCTTGTATGATATCTCTAGTTTATAATAATTTCAAAGGGTAATGCTTTGTGGAAAAAAATTGAAAAGGAGATGAAAAAAAAAGGAGGCTCCCAATCGACAAAAAGCCTCGTATCCTCAAGAAATCGTGCAAACAAGAGGAGAGAGAGAGTGTGTGGCAGTATGGTAAATAATCAGAAAATCAAGGACAAAATGATACATGTAGGGCAAATGGCAAAACCGTTGCTAAAGAGAAGAGAGAATGGACAGAAACGTAATTTACTCCTCGGTCAGTAGTACCGTACTGCTTAGCTACAGTAACGAACAGTATTCTGCCCGCTGAAATAGAGTATTGTAAATTGGACTGTGTATATATAGAGCTGACGCTCACTTATCTTATCCTCCCGTATATTTCCTATCTCTTGCACACTCTCACTGGCCATAATCTGCCCACATCAGCCTACAAAGTTTAATTCCATCCCACGCACCCATCCCTTCCTTTTCTCTTTTCCTCACATCCAGGACTTCATCTTCGATCAAAACTAAAACCATCATTACCCTTATCTACTTCACTCACATTCACCACTCTAAACCACCACCATGGCTGCCACTGCAGCCGCAGCCATGAGCTCGTCGTTCTCTCCCTCCATCCACACCACCCTCAAATGCATGCGCTCCAACTACCACTTAGCCGCCCCTCACCATGATCTTCACCTCAGAATATCAACACCAACCCGCATGCTATCTTCATCGTCGTCGCTATCTGCTCATTCATGTGTTATTGATCAGCCACTGGTTTCTAGACGCGTGCTGAGAATATCGTGCGCTTCTGTGGACGTGGCTGTGACGGAGGAGGTTGAAGAAGAAGCTGTTGTGGCGGAAGAAGAGAAGCAGGTGGAAGAGGAAGTGGTGGCGCCGACAGCTGAAGTTTCGAGTGAGGCTGCTGTTTCGACTGATGAGCTCCCTGTGAACACGAAGCTTTACTTTGGGAACCTTCCTTACAGTGTTGACAGTGCTCAACTTGCTGGGATTATTCAGGACTATGCAAGTCCTGAACTCATTGAGGTGAGCAGTTAATCATGTGGTACCAGTTGTTGTTTTTGTTGAAATATTTGTTTATATTAGTCATTAGTGTTTTGTTACCTACTTTTTATTAGTACATTAGAAAAAATCAAAAAACAAACTTGTTATCAGATTATCGGTTCGGATATATATATTTGATTAAGTAGCTAGAGTCCTCTTTGAATGTATGATTCAATTGGACTCTTCGATAAGTGACTAGAAATCCTAATCCTAACTCATTAGTCCTCTCACACTTGTGTTATGAATTTGGCCTTGCCAGAGAATTATTGTAAAATGAGGGTGATCGAAATAAGGTAGAGATCAAAATTAAATGAAGTTACGGAATTGGTTTTAGTGTTATGTAATATGTATGGTAATATGGGGTGATATACATTTAGATTGGAGTAATTCATTTGAGCAACATATGGAACACATAACATAAGGCTATCTGTATATCACTGAAGAGTGAAGACCTACAAGCAAGAGTATTGAAGATAGTTTATGTCCAACACACACATTATGCAAGATATGAGTAATTCAAAGGTTGTTTAGTGTAAGTGTAGAAACACGCTAGAATTCTAGCGCGGAGATCAGAGAAGGAAGGGAGAGCACTCTTGCATCGGCAATCGACTTGGCATGTTGTAGGTAAGCATCAACAGATTGAGACCCTTTTTGAAGCTCATACAATTGAAGCTTCAAGTTTGTGGCATTGGCAGCAGATTTTTGGTTGAAGAAATTAGCAAGGCAATCCCAAATTCCTTTGGATGTTGTCTCACCAAGATAGAGTCGGGCAACAGGTTCGGTGAGAGAGGCAGTGAGAATGCTAACTATCTTCTGATCTTCAATATACCAGGCTTTATACGCTGGATTGGGTTTGGTGGATGCCGGAGTATTGTCACGGGCCGGAACATCAATAGTGTGATCGGGTGCTAGAATGGAGCCATCGACGTAACCCTATAGATCAGCACCATTTAGGTAGGACTGAATGGGGACGATCCAAACTAAATAGTTGGATTCAGTGACTTTTGGAAAGGAAGAGGTATTTTGGGTGATGGAGGAGGAAGAGGAAGCCATGGAAGAACAGAGAAGTGAAAAGAAAATAAGGAAGAGAAGACGCAGAAAAACAAGGAAGAAGAGAAAGACACAGGTATGGATCGTTAGGTTAAACTGATACCATGTAGAAACTGAATTTCTTGAACTTACCAGGTTTACAATTGCAGGATATATACATATCCTACAGCTAGTATTTTAGGAATAGTTACAACTAAGGTAAGCAATTAATACAGATTACAATTGGTGATTCTACAGAGAAATTAGGAAGGTAACAGGTGATTTCTTGATTTGGAAAGAATCCATATCAGCTTTAAAAGTAAGCATGTTGAAATTCATTACGTCAACGATTGTCTGAATAATTCATGGTTCAATTTTTTATTTTCTTTACTTTGGCTTCTTTATCATGATCAGCATCTGAATTCAGTTCTGTTATTTGCTCACTGCACCTCTTCTCTTAATTTATCCCTTTAAGAGACACTGATATTATCATTCATGATGATATATAGGTTCTCTATCATAGGGACACTGGAAAAAGTAGAGGATTTGCATTTGTGACGATGAGCAGTGTTGAAGATTGCAATGCTGTAATTGAAAATCTTGACGGACGCGTAAGACTCAAAGAAACTATCTTACATATATTACTTATACTCACCACATTACCGATCACATCTCAGTGTCACCACAAGGGATACACATACACTAGACATAATTTACCCTGCTATTTACCCATGTACAGGAGCTAGATAGAGATGCACGTGGTTGTTATACATGCATACTCAAAGTCTCAAACCTTGTTAAAAAGCATTATTGGTTCCAATTTTCAGGAGTACAGTGGCCGGACCTTGAGGGTTAACTTTTCGGACAAACCTAGAGCGAAAGAACCTCTATATCCAGAAACTGAGTACAAGCTTTTTCTTGGGAATTTGTCCTGGTCCGCCACATCTGAGAGTTTAACAAAAGCTTTCCAAGAATATGGAAATGTGGTCGGAGCCAGGGTTCTCTATGATGGGGAGACAGGAAGGTCCCGTGGCTATGGATTCGTATGCTTCTCAACAAAAGCGGAGATGGAAACTGCCTTACAATCTCTAGATGGAGTGGTAATGTTTCCTAGTCCCATCTGCCTTCTATAAATGCAGAGAAAATCTATTTCGACATAATTAGTGCAGTTTCGGGTAGTCAATTGACTGATCCTTGTTTTGTTTTCTTGGCTTCTCAGGAACTAGAGGGAAGAGCAATGCGTGTAAGCTTGGCTGAAGGAAAGCGCTCATAAATCTGCTAGAGTAAATTTTGTAAAAGGGTTAAATTTGAAGATTCATGTCAGCTGAGATCATTATATCCCATCACAACAGCGAGGAACTCTCTTTTCATTCTTAATAGTTGTATTGTAACTCATTCTTCATTCCTTCATCTTCAAAGTGGAAATTCTGTATTTTTCCCAAAGGCGATGGTGGTTTCGTTCCTTGTTGATCGGCTGTTTAATACTACAGACGGTACAGAGTTTATGCATTCAAGTGTCAATGATTCTATTTGTGAACTTTTGAATCCTTATGTACCTCATAAATGAATAACTAATTGTTCTAAATTTTGGGCCAACCACTCTCGAACTCTTTATTTTAGACTTTCATCTTGCTTAAGTTATTTTTTAGAGAAAATTAGACAAAAACCCAAAAAACCAAACCCCTTTTAAAATAAACTCATGCTCATATTCCATTTTAATTTACATCCAACCATATTATTGATCCTGCCTTTTATGTTTTATTTTTATTTTTAGAATTTGTATCCCTCTTTTCCTTGACTCTTTTGCCCTTCCGTTTTTTTTTTGTTTTTCCTTGAGAAGATTTTTCTCTTCTGATTGAATGAGAAGACATTCCTTAAATGTGGCTCTTGACTTTCTTCTATTTTAAATAGGGTTAGGGTTTAGACTAGGGTTTAGGGATTAGGGTTTAGACTAGTGTTTAGGGTTTAGGGTTTGTGGAACCGGGTTTAGGGTTTAGGCTAGGGTTTAGGGTTTAGGGATTAGGGATTAGGGTTTAGACTAGGGTTTAGGGTTTAGGGTTTGTGGAACCGGGTTTAGGGTTTAGACTAGGGTTTAGGGTTTAGGCGTAGTCTGTGGAACCGGGTTTTCAGCTGCCGGGTAATTATGTTTAATGAGTCGGTCAAACAGCTTGTTAATTGCAATGGTTCAGTTGGTGACATTTCAGCAATTTTCTTCAACAACAAGTTCTATTGTTTAGATAAACAATATTAATATTTTTACTAAATCAACCTAATTAATAAGTTTGTTGTATTTCAAAAGAGTATAACATGTGGGTGTAATTTAAAATGGGTCTATGATTTTGGGTGTAACAACAAATTCCCCTATTTTTTAAGTGTCGATTTCAAGATCTACACTTAATTTTTTTCTATAGAACATTTTTTTGCTTGACTAACCTAAATCTTTTTATAATAACAACCAACGTTACAACTTTAGGAGAACTCTGGTGGTGGACAACAACCTCTCACACTTCTTCCTAGCAACACACCAACGATTACAATGGGCATCAACCGAATGGGTCAAATGTAATGCAAAGATTCACTATCATTACCTTGGCAAGGCTTTAGTTTTCTCATGATTCACCATTTTAAACTTCCTCTGTGAAGTGTTACGCGTCCTTAAATCATTGTCTCTGCATATGGATAACCTATATGTTGGGTGAGAAAATTATATAGGGTGCACAAAATGTTATTAGAATAGAATAATATAGCAATTGTAAACGGGCGAGCAAAGTAAATTCGAAACTTAAAAATATATATAAGATGAAAAGATAATGTAGAGTGAACAAAGTAGCTTATAGAGGCAATAGTTGCACCCTAAATGATAAACTATTTAAATTGGCTTCATTAAATCTCAGCCATTAGATTTAAATTTGATTGATTCAAGGGTGACCAAATGTCTCTTGGTCAGTAGCTAACCAGGTGAACATGTTTCAGTAAACCATATCCTGACAAACCGCACTCCCAGCTCCAACTTAAGATTTCAATTACTCAACATATTTAACGTAGCTCAACTTAAGATTTCGATTACTCAACATATTTAACGTAGCTCTCTGTCTCTCCTGATACATTCCTAAATCCCAACAACCTCACATTTCTCCTCCTAAATCCCAACAAACTCACATTTCTCCTCCAAATCTTTAGCGCCAGCAAATCTAACTGTCACATCCCGACCCTTATATTTTTACCTTATTTACTAGCGTGATTATAATAAGAATTTTACCGTCTCGATCATTGAGTTAATAGCTTAATTGGTCCCTAGAGGGGTTTCGGGGACGATTATTGTGCTGAGGATTATTCGTAAGAGGAAAATACGACGACGGTAAAAATAGTAAATTTTAGTTAGTAAAATGTAATTTTTTTTATTCGGGTATTATTTTTCGGGGTGTTTTATTTTTTGTGAGATGGGCTTAAGAGAGGGTGGACCGGTTTAGGGGGGAGACCCATTTCTTTTTTCTTCTCTCTTTCTCCCTTCCCTCTTTTCCCCGAGCTCTCCCGAGCCCTTCTCCGCCGGATCGTCCAGCCGCCGTCTGCTGCCGTCCGGCGAGCCACCGGCCGCCGCTCCACCCCAGTTCGGACCCCCATCTCCTCCTCCCTCCCCGGCCTAGCCCTCGAGTCTCTAAACCGCCGGAAGAGGAGAAATCCCGCCGGAGACGCCGGGAAGCATTTCGCCGGAACTCCCTCCTCCGGCCACCAATCCGGGCAAGCTTGGTTTGGTTTTGTAGCCCTCCTCCCGTGCAACAACCACTCCAATCAGCTCACTCCCTCTTGAGCTAGGTAAGGAGAAATGTGGAGTTGAATTTTCTAGGGCTTTTAAGTTGTTTTCGTTTGATTAGACTAGTTAGGCTTGGAATTGGGTGGTGTGTTGGTCATGAAAGTTGTAGAGCATGATGAGGAAATTATTCTGTCAAAATTTCATAGGTTTTGGAGGTCGCCGGAATTGGCCTCCGGCCGCCGCCGGTTAGGAGATTTTTAGGGTTTTAAATGTGGAATATTAAGAGGAGTTTATTGGTGTGATTTATGGAATTTTTGGATGAGATTTGGATAGGTTTGTGATTTTCATAAGTTTGGTATTTTTGGCGGTTAATTAATGTAGAATCCGGCCATAGGATTTAAGTCGTATTTTGGGGAGGTTGTATTTTACGACTGATGAGTATGATATTTAAGTTCGGATCATTCCGATTTAAGAATATCGAAGTTAGGCAATGATGAGCGTATTTATGGCTCTCGGGTAATTTGGCCTATTTTGATTAAATATTGGATTATTGGTTGGGAAATTAATATTATATTTGGAACAGGACGTGAGGAGGCTCGAGCAGACGAGGCCCCAGATCGACATCAGGCTTAGGCCTAATTTGTGAGTGGACGTTTATTTTTAAATAATATGCATGCTATGGTTCATGATTGAACATTTCCTTTTGTTGGAATTTTGACGTCAATTAATTTTGACGCTTTTATTTTCTCTTGTAGAGATACCGAAAATGGGATTTTCGGTGGATATAAATATGTATTTATGAGAAAGTATGTATAGAAAATGCTAGCTAGCCATATGTGTCTGTCCACCTTAATGGCGCAGCATATAGCCGCATTATGGTGTGACGTGAGCGTTGGACGTAAGCGTAGTAGCCCTATTTGAGTGTTTAATTCATATAGGGGGTATGGACACATATTTATACACCCGTCTGTCCACCTTGATGGCGTAGTGTAGCATCGCATTAAGGCGTGACGTGAGCGTTGGACGCGAGCGTAGTAGCCCTATATAGACCCATGAATTTATATAGGGAGTATGGACGAGTGTAAATACATACATATATTATAGAGTCTGAGAGGCTCGATATTCTATGAGATAAAAGTTTTATCGCTTGCGGCATGCATTCGATTTTTCCTTCGATATTAATTTGGGGAAACATAAATAATTTATTTATTATTTTATTTTTTTCCACTCACTCTAACGTTATTAAATGTTTTCCCCTGGGCCCTTCATTTTAAATTGCCCAGTCTACAGAGTTCGGGTTGGATCTAGTAGGAGACGAGGCATAGCCACCCGTATTTCCGCCAGCTTTCATCAGTAGGTTACATGTTTAACCTACTCGTGTTTTCTTGCTTCCGCTAGTGTTTAGTAGCTCTGAATACTTTGGGATTATTGTATTTTATGTGTAGAATTTCTGAAGGATAATTATGTGATGTTTGGAAGTGTTGAATTAAGAGTGTAATTTGGAATTTTCGAGTTAGGGTTGTCCATCTGCAAGGGAGATTTTCTTAATCTTTTCAGTAAATTTTCCTTGGAGGTGGTCCCCGCACGACTTAC
Source organism: Fragaria x ananassa (assembly GCA_034370585.1). Lineage (NCBI taxonomy): Eukaryota > Viridiplantae > Streptophyta > Magnoliopsida > Rosales > Rosaceae > Fragaria > Fragaria x ananassa. Next base: position 4,223,113 of record CP139762.1, on the reverse strand, counting down.
TCTGGGTTTCAGGGTGAAATTCGGGGTGGGTCGTGTCAGTTGGTATCAGAGCTCTAGGTTTCATCTTCTGTTTCTTATTCACTATCGTATTTGCCTAAGTAGCCATAGTGTCTATAGAGTGATGGTCCGACCGCGGCGGATTCATCGGCAGTTTTCTGCTTTTGATACTATGTGTTATTGGGTATGTGTGATAGTTCTGTTAGTCTGATGGACAGACTACTTAATATCTTCTTCCCTTTGGGTACTATGCCTCCTAGGCGCCGACCCCGTGTAGCTTCCTCGACCAACGCCAGTGAGGGTGATGAGGTTAGAGGATTGGTTGATCCGATTGGGAGCATGTTGAGAGGTGTGTTAGATAGAGTTCAGCAGCCTCGGTCTGTGAAGAAGAAGGATGTCTTCAATGCTGGTGCAATTGAGTTCAAGGGCGCCAAGGGACCCCTTGATGCGCACGCTTGGTCAGATAAGATGGAAATGGCTTTTGAGAGCATTGAACTGCCGGAAGAAAATAAAGTGAAGATGGCAGTGACTTTTCTGGATGACTCAGCGCATCACTAGTGGATCCTTGCTAGCAGAAATCATGGTGGTGCTCAAGACATGACTTGGGAGGAGTTAAGGCACTCTTCTTGGGTTAGTATTTCGGTCACGCTCAGCATATCAAGATTCAGTCGGATTTCCTGAACTTTAAGGAGGATGATGAGGGTGTCATCGAGTTTGAGCAGAGGTTCACTTCCTTGAGCTACCATGTGCCTTATTTGATTCCTGATGAGAGGACCAGGATTGACATGTTTGTTGGAGCTCTTAGTGGGGTTTATGCAGACAAGATGGTCGGTGGCATTTACCCGACTTTTCTTGATGCGGTTACTGCAGCCATGACCATTGAGACCAGGAGAACTTTTAGTGCACGGCCTAGAGATTTTGGTGGTCCCAGCTAGGGTCCATCGAAGAAGGTCGCTTCCTCATCAGCTTTTGGATCTTCAGCGGGCAGTGGTAGTAGTGGAGGATCAGGTTCTGGTTCTCGGGGTAGTTTTGGAGGACGTTTTAGGAGACCCTCCAGGAGCCAGTTGGGCAGGCAGCAGGCCGGTCAGTTTAGTGCTGGTGGTAGTTCCCAGTGGGGATCTTCTGTGGTCAAGCTTTCTCTTTTGGTCAGCAGCAGTCTTCTGGATGCTTTGAGTGTGGTGGTCTGGATCATTTCAGGAGAGACTGTCCTTTATTGGCACAGAGGACCGCTCCTTCCCAGCAAGGCGGTCAGTTTTCAGTGAGAAGCTCTAGTGGTGGTTCTCGTGGAGGTTCAGCAGCTAGGAGTGGTTCTCAGCAGGGGAGTGGTCAGTGTGGACGTCCCATGACTCGCGCTAGACTCCATGCTATGACCCAGCAGGAGGGTCGTACTTCCCCAGATGTCATCATTGGTACGTTGTTAATTTTTGGTCAACCAGCATTTGTTTTAATTGACCCTAGAGCAACGTATTCATTCATGTCTAGTAGATTCGCTCTCCATGCCAATGTGCTATCATCGTCTCTTCCAGGCGAGTGGCACATATCTCTTCTCTCTGGTGAGGTGATGAGAATAGCTTGGGTGTTTAGTGGTTGTGAAGTTTTGGTGGAAGGAGCTCAGTTTAAGGCAGATTTATCCCTTTAGATATGGTGGATTGTTTCCGAAAAGAAGTGGTGTTTCGGAGTCCAGATGGATTGGAGGTTGTGTATCAGGGGGAAAGAGATGTGATTTCGAGTTGCCTGATTTCAGTTGTGGCTGCCAGGAGATTGTTAAGGAAAGGCTGTCAGGCATTCTTAGCTCATGTTGTGGATGCAAGTATAGGAGTGATGGAAGTGGGAGACATTCCTGTAGTAAAAGAATTTCCGGACGTGTTTCCCAAGGATTTGCCTGGTTCGCCTCCTGTAAGGGAGATAGACTTTTCCATTGAGTTGCTTTCTGGATCTATGCCTATCTCTCAGGCATCTTAAAGAATGGCTCCAGCAGAATTGAAAGAGTTGAAGACTCAATTGCAAGAGTTAGTAGACAAGGGTTTTTATTCGGCCTAGCATGTCTCCATGGGGTGCTCCGGTGTTATTTGTTAAAAAGGACGGCACCATGAGACTATGCATTGATTATAGGAAGCTGAATCAAGTCAATGTGAAGAATAAGTACTCGTTGCCTCGCATTGATGATTTATTTGATCAGTTGAGGGGTGCCTCTGTTTTCTCTAAGATTGATTTGAGATCGGGTTTTCATCAGTTGCGGATCCGAGAGGGGGACATAGCCAAAACTGCTTTTCGGTCACGATATGGTCATTATGAGTTTGTGGTGATGCCATTTGGACTTACTAATGCACCCGCGGTGTTCATGGATCTCATGAATAGGATGTTTAGTCCATACCTTGATCGTTTCGTGATCGTATTCATAGATGACATATTGGTTTACTCAAGAAGTGAGAATGAGCATGCCAATCATCTAAGAATAATATTGCGGACTTTGGAAAAGTCGCAGTTATTTGCTAAGTTTAGCAAGTGTGAGTTTTGGCTAGATAAAGAGGGTTTTTTTTGGGTCATGTGATTTCGGCAGAAGGAGTTAGTGTGGATCCCCAAAAGGTGGAAGCAGTGTCGAATTGGAGAAGACCCACCACTGTGGCGGAGATTCGTAGTTTCTTGGGATTAGCAGGTTATTATCGGTGCTTTATAAAAGATTTTTCAAAGATTGATGCTCCTCTCACAATGTTGACCAGGAAGGGGGTTAAGTTTGAATGGTCAGATCAGTGCGAGCAAAGTTTTCAAGAATTGAAGAATTGCTTGACAAGTGCTCCTGTTTTGGCACTTCTGGATGATAGTGGAGAATATGTGGTCTATTGTGATGCTTCTAGACGGGGTCTAGGTGGAGTTTTGATGCAGCATGATCGAGTTATTGCCTACACTTCTAGGCAATTGAAGCCGCATGAGGGGAATTATCCTACTCATGATCTGGAGCTTGCAGCGGTAGTTTTTGCTCTCAAGTTGTGGAGACACTATCTTTATGGAGCCAAGTGTCAGATATTTACCGATCACAAGAGTCTTCGGTACGTGTTCACTCAAAGAGAGCTTATTATGAGACAGAGAAGGTGGATGGAGTTAATCAATGATTATGATTGCACTATTGAGTATCATCCTGGAAAAGCCAATGTGGTAGCTGATGCTCTTAGTCGAAATCCCTCCATATCTTTATCTCATATAAAGATGGTTCGAGTTCTGCTTCTTTGTGAGTTGCGAGCTACAGGGGTGGATTTATCAGTGGATGAGGTTGGTGCTTTGATAGCCAATTTTCATGTGAGGCCAGTTTTGGTTGATAGAGTGCGGGAAGCACAGTATAATGATCCTTCCATAGTTCGATTGATGGAAAGAGCTTCGAATTGAGCCGCAGCCGATCATTTTTCAGTTAGAAGAGATGGGACTCTATTGGTTAAGAACCGGCTATGTGTTCCAAAAAGAAATGAAGAGTTGAAGAGTGAGATTATGGAGGAAGCTCATAGCTCTGCATATGCTGCTCATCCGGGTAGCACAAAAATGTATCGGATTTTGAAGGATTATTATTGGTGGCCAAACATGAAGAGGGAAATTGCAGCTTATGTGAGTAGATGTCTAATTTGTCAGCAAGTCAAGGCTGAAAGGTAGAAGCCTTCTGGGTTGCTTGAGCCGTTGCCTATTCCAGTGTGGGAGGGGGACCACATCACCATGGATTTTGTTTTTAGTTTACCTCGTACCCGTGAAGGGCATGACGGTATTTGGGTGATTGTGGATAGACTCACCAAGTCTGCACATTTCTTGCCAGTGGGAAAGAAGTATAATTTGGATAAATTGGCGGAGCTTTATGTGAATGAAATTGTGAGGCTTCATGGTGTTCCTGAATCAATAGTGTCAGATCGGGATCCTCGTTTTGCTTCTAAATTCTGGGGAGCTCTTCAGGCAGCTTTTGGTACCCAATTACTCTTCAGTACTGCTTTTCATCCTCAGACTAATGGGCAGTCCGAGAGGACTATTCAGACTTTGGAGGATATGTTGAGGGCTTGTGCCATGCAGTTCAGAGGTAGTTGGGATAAAAACCTATCTTTGATGGAATTTGCCTATAATAATAGCTATCATTCTAACATTGGTATGGCGCCCTTTGAGGCTCTTTATGGGAGACAATGTCGCACGCCTTTGTGTTGGAATGAAGTAGAGGAAAAAGAGCTTTGTGGCCCAGAGTTAATCCATGTTACGAATGAGAAGATTAAAGTGGTTAGAGATAGAGTCAAGACTGCTCAGAGTAGGCAGAAGAGTTATGCGGATGTCCGTAGGAGAGATCTTGAATTTCAAGTGGGGGATTGGGTGTTCCTGAAATTATCTCCTTGGAAAGGGGTTGTGCGCTTAGGGAAGCGTGGGAAGCTTAGCTCGAGGTATATTGGCCCTTATGAGATTATAGAGCGAGTTGGCTCACTTGCTTATCGATTAGCCTTGCCTCCAGAGTTAGCTAGGATACATAATGTGTTTCATGTATCCATGCTTCGTAAGTATATTGCCGATCCTTCTCATGTGCTGCAAGAGCAGCCGATTAGTTTGACGAGAGACTTGTCCTATGAAGAGGAACCGGTTCAGATTCTCGACCGAAATGAGCAAGTGCTTAGGAACAAGACAATCCCGCTTGTCAAGGTGCTTTGGAGAAGTCATCAAGTAGAAGAAGCTACTTGGGAATCAGAGGAGCAAATGATGCAGCAGTATCCCTATCTCTTCGGATGACAGGTACGTAAATTTCGAGGACGAAATTTTTATAAGGAGGGGAGAATTGTCACATCCCGACCCTTATATTTTTACCTTATTTACTAGCGTGATTATAATAAGAATTTTACCGTCTCGATCATTGAGTTAATAGCTTAATTGGTCCCTAGAGGGGTTTCGGGGACGATTATTGTGATGAGGATTATTCGTAAGAGGAAAATACGACGACGGTAAAAATAGTAAATTTTAGTTAGTAAAAGGTAATTTTTGTTATTCGGGTATTATTTTTCGGGGTGTTTTATTTTTTGTGAGATGGGCTTAAGAGTGGGTGGACCGGTTTAGGGGGGAGACCCATTTCTTTTTTCTTCTATCTTTCTCCCTTCCCTCTTTTCCTCGAGCTCTCCCGAGCCCTTCTCCGCCGGATCGTCCAGCCGCCGTCTGCCGCCGTCCGGCCAGCCACCGGCCACCGCTCCACCCCAGTTCGGACCCCCATCTCCTCCTCTCCCTCCCCGGCCTAGCCCTCGAGTCTCTAAACCGCCGGAAGAGGAGAAATCCCGCCGGAGACGCCGGGAAGCATTTCGACGGAACTCCCTCCTCCGGCCACCAATCCAGGCAAGCTTGGTACGGTTTTGTAGCCCTCCTCCCGTGCAGCAACCCCTCCAATCAGCTCACTCCCTCTTGAGCTAGGTAAGGAGAAATGTGGAGTTGAAATTTCTAGGGCTTTTAAGTTGTTTTCGTTCGATTAGACAAGTTAGGCTTGGAATTGGGTGGTGTGTTGGTCATGAGAGTTGTGTAGAGCATGATGAGGAGATTATTCTGTCAAAATTTCATAGGTTTTGGAGGTCGCCGGAATTGGCCTCCGGCCGCCGCCGGTTAGGAGATTTTTAGGGTTTTAAATGTGGAATATTCAGAGGAGTTTATTGGTGTGATTTATGGAATTTTTGGATGAGATTTGGATAGGTTTGTGATTTTCAGAAGTTTGGTATTTTTGGCGGTTAATTAATGTAGAATCCGGCCGTAGGATTTAAGTCGTATTTTGGGGAGGTTGTATTTTACGACTGATGGGTATGATATTTAAGTTCGGATCGTTCCGATTTAAGAATATCGAAGTTAGGCAATGATGAGCGTATTTATGGTTCTCGGGTAATTTGGCCTATTTTGATTAAATATTGGATTATTGGTTGGGAAATTAATATTATATTTGGAACAGGACGTGAGGAGGCTCGAGCAGACGAGGCCCCAGATCGACATCAGGCTTAGGCCTAATTTGTGAGTGGACGTTTATTTTTAAATAATATGCATGCTATGGTTCATGATTGAACATTTCCTTTTGTTGGAATTTTGACGTCAATTAATTTTGACGCTTTTATTTTCTCTTGGAGAGATACTGCAAATGAGATTTTCGGTGGATATAAATATGTATTTATGAGAGAGTATGTATAGAAAATGCTAGCTAGCCATATGTGTCTGTCCACCTTAATGGCGCAGCATATAGCCGCATTATGGTGTGACATGAGCGTTGAACGTAAGCGTAGTAGCCCTATTTGAGTGTTTAATTCATATAGGGGGTATGGACACATATTTATACACCCGTCTGTCCACCTTGATGGCGTAGTGTAGCACCACATTAAGGCGTGACGTGAGCGTTGGACGCGAGCGTAGCCCTATATAGACCCATGAATTTATATAGGGAGTATGGACGAGTGTAAATACATACGTATATTATAGAGTCTGAGAGGCTCGATATTCTATGAGATAAAAGTTTTATCGCTTGCGACATGCATTCGATTTTTTCTTAGATATTAATTTGGGGAAACATAAATATTTTATTTTTTATTTTATTTTTGTCCACTCACTCTAACGTTATTAAATGTTTTCCCCTGGGCCCTTCGTTTTAAATTGCCCAGTCTGCAGAGTTCGGGTTGGATCTAGTAGGAGACGAGGCATAGTCACCTGTATTTCTGCCAGCTTTCATCAGTAGTTTACATGTTTAACCTACTCGTGTTTTCTTGCTTCCGCTAGTGTTTAGTAGCTATGAATACTTTGGGATTATTGTATTTTATGTGTAGAATTTCTGAAGGATAATTATGTGATGTTTGGAAGTGTTGAATTAAGAGTGTAATTTGGAATTTTCGAGTTAGGGTTGTCCATCTGCAAAAGAGATTTTCTTAATTTTTTCTGTAAATTTTCCTTGGAGGTGGTCCCCGCACAACTTACTCCGGGTTTCAGGGTGAAATTCGGGGTGGGTCGTGTCACTAACAGGATATATTTAAGTTGTTTACGGCATCGGCCGTGTGTTTGTGGCGGTATCGAATTACACAAAGATGATCAGCAATCTCTAATAATCTATATGGCGGCAACAAAGACGGCGTTGGTCGCTGCTACCTTTCCCACCTATCCTAGAGCTTCTAAGCGAAATTCAGTTGTGCACACTCATTAAGACGCTAAATCTCGGAAAGACTAAGATGCTAAATGATAACATCAAAGAAATCAAAGATGGGTCGAGTCATCGTTTGGATCAATGGTTAGATGCGACCAGAATGGGATGGCAGAGGCAGTGGTGTTTGAGGCAAGGCGACACCAGATGTTCTTGGGCGAGACGATCGTCAAGATGTTAAGGTTCCGGGTCAAAATATGTAGAGTTCCAGTGGCATGGTGGGTGAAGTAGATATGGAAGGGCACGACTGCGGGTTTCGATTCTATTGTTGGGTTTAAAATTGGAGATGAATTTAGGGTTTGAAATTGTGATATGTTCATTTTACCTTTCTTAAGGGATGAATGACAGAAAAGTGGGTCATCGTGTATACTCCAACTCATCACATAACGTCACATTCAAGCCAAACTCAAAATTTTGACCAGATTAATGCAATTTTGAGGCCGTCATAATTATTAAAAAATAAATAGAAGGATGTTTAAGGAAATTATATTTTTGTCCTTCTGTTATGTGTCTTGCCCTAATACACGTAGGATTGGTTAATCCGGTTTCCTTATTAGAATAGATTACAATCGATAGATCTTCTAGATCCTTTGGGAGACTCTATGTAATGCTTATAAATAGGCCTTTCTATCAATAAATGAGTAGACCGTTATTCTCATTATCTTTTCTCCTTCAACACGTTATCAGCACTTTGCTCTGACCCGAGCATGATAACAAAAAACCCTAACCCCAGCACCAACAAAAAAAAAAAACAGAAAAGCCTCATCGCTGGGCACCCAGAAAATTGCTCTGGGCACCCACATTCCATGATCCGGCAGCCTCGCTCCGACTGCTTACACCGAAAGCGAAGCACACCAGCCTCCTCTGCCACCCAACACCAGCCGAGCCGAGCCCCCTTGTAACCCAGAACCACAGCCCTCTGTCGGCCACAGCACAGACGAGCGCACAATCCCCACCTCAGCAAATCACCACCTCCGCCGCTCTCGCTTCTCTTCCGGCGTGAGCCCCAATCGAGCCCTTATCTCCGCGCGCCCAGCAGGCTTCCCTGGCTTCAACCCAGATTCGGTTGCTTGACCTGCAATTGACGACCACTGCCTGGCGACACAGACCTGGCCCAACGCAGGCCAGCTGTGCCTACCCTCCCTGGCGGCACATCGTTTTTCTTCCACACCTACGCAACCCTAGACTACCGCTCGATGCCCGCGCCTTCACTGCTGCTCCGATCGATCCGGCGCAAGATCCTAGGACCCGAATCATACTCGGATCCAAGGGCAGAAGATTATATACCATTGTATGAGGGGCAAAACGGTAAATTTGCCCCTCCGGGTAATAAGTTTTACCCCATGAGTAAAATTATTTTATTTACTGCAGTAATTCTTTAATTAGTTTTACTGTTTATATTATATGGTGAATATGATTAACTATATGTTTATATTTTTCATGAAATTTTTCGCACGACTGATCGCGATGGATTTGCGAGAGTAACTTCGGAACATGGAAGTAAGCATGGAAATTACAAGAGCAACTTCTCTTACACGGCAAACCAGCACGTAAGCTTTTATAAAAGTTGCCGCTTTTGAATTTTAAATTTCATAGTTGGGCTTCGTAGCCTTCTTCTACCCTCACATTTCTTATAACGTGGGTTGATGTGAGGACTTGGGACCCCTCATATCAAAGTTGAAATTTCTGACGGTTTGACAAGTTACGGTATTACGACAAAATATTGTCATGGGACAAACATCGATTTACGACGGAAATTGTCACGGTTAACATCGATTTGTGATAGAAATTGTCGCGGTTAATATCGATTTGTGACGGAATTTGTCACGATTCACATTGAATTGAGTTACCATAAACCTAGGTCTTGACCAAATTCAATATTTGGAATTAATTATCGTATATCGATAATAGCCAATCTTCCATCTTGTTGTTTGAAATAATTGACCGAAATATAAGCCCTGAATTTGACATAAAAAAAGTGACGAATTTCATGTCACGAATTCTGAAAAGAGGGAGAGGCAACGCCTTGGACCCCATATGTCATAAAAAGATTGGGCCAACAAATGAAAGAAAAATCTTGTTATTGATGTGGTTTTACATTTGTTCATTAATTAATCGCAAAGAAGCAATAATATGGTTAATGTACAAGAAATATATGGAGTTCTTGAAACAAGAAACTCACTATATGAAAGAAGATGAGATCATAATTCTGACAGTTACGGATTTTAAAAGCAAAAGGTACATTGCAAGTAATATGAAGTGCATGACTTCGTTTTAATAGTCTAAGTGACTATAAATCCGTTTATTTTTCCAAGTTTTATGAAGGCATACACCACACATATTTGACTAAAGTTACTTAGTCGTTATATTTTGAATTAAATTTATGGTCAAGACCTCAATACAATTGTTGGCATATACATTCAAATTTTGTCTTGCACATATGGTTCGATCTACATAAGCTATATGTAATATTACAATGTGACACTATATTGGACTACATTAGACCACCAGTTATTATAAGGTGGTGTTTTTAAAGGCTAAAATATCATGATGTTGCGCAATGCACATCGGTTTTGGATCAAAAGAAGATTTTTAATGTCAAGTGTGACACAATGCACACTTATACAATTGCAAAGGCATTATAAACAAAAGTCGTTTTCTACACTCTTGAGCGGATTCATAATTGCAAAAAGAAAATTGCGTTACGCTAAATGTCATCCAAAAATGGATGTTGAAAAATCCTCTTCTTTCTCTACAAGACCCAACATTGGGCCGTGGATGCTCACGACCAATTTTGCCAACTTTGGCATGTTCTAAGCCTTATTTTGTGTAGTATTACATATCATGGAATGCACTCTAAAGGGTTCCACTACCTTTTTTTCAATCTCCATCGAAATTGTTAACATATTTCGGTTTCTATGTTTTGATATAAGACTGTTGTCTCTTCATTCTGGTATATGAATGTGTTGTAGCGAGATTGAGTGCTTAGCTTATTGCAAAGAATAGACAACTATTCATGAATTTAGTGTTTTATAAATCCGTTGTGACTATGATGACTAGATCATCACAAACAATCAAAGAGCGGATTAATGCTCAAGTTTTAATACCTAATGACATTATGATTCAAGTCACACATGCTCTTTATGTATAAAGAAGCAATCGAACCATACTATGACTTAATGATATTCACGCCAACGTTTATTACCTGAAAACATATTGTGAGAATTGATGAGAATTTCTTATGTATCACTACAATGAATGCGCAACATTCATGAGTCACTAAGATTCGGTTAATTGAATCGGTTATTGTCACCAATGATGAGAATGAAGACATTGACTCATGTAGGCTTTAACATAAATCGTCTGGGAAAATTTTGGACGTGTTTTGATGATCCGTATACTAAAAAGTAAAGACTCTCACGGACATCCTTTCTTTTGAGTACAGTATCCATTGAGATCAAAGATCATCAAAATACAACTTGGTGGAGCTATGAGCAATGCTCACGGCCTATGAATGACATTAAATCCATTCGCGTCATCCTCCTATTCAATGGATGCACTACTCATGCTTTCATAAGCAAATATGACGCAAAAGAATCCTTCATGATCTCTCATTGGCCATGCTCGTTAATCAGTTTGTAAAGCCTATTCATTGGTAAATATTAGGAACGACACCCTCCTACGCTAAAGACAATGTGTATAGACTAGCTAAGTCGTTGTTCACTAAGTAAGACATTACAATGTCTATAAGTGATTCTACAAGAATGATACATAAGATGTTGGCTTAATGACTTCTCATTGTTCACTTTGAGGCATAATGATGCTATGGTGATGTTCACAATGGTTTAACTCAAGCCATAACAATTGGATGTTATGGGGAACCTTCAAAATGATTGAAAAGTTGACAAAACCTAGAATTTCAGCTTGCGGACCAGTCATTGTGAAGACCGATTCACCAAATTTTAGACCAGTTCTTGAGGTTCTGTTTGCGTCCTCGGATTTCTAGCATCCAAGCCTACATATTTATAAAAATTTTGTAGCATTTGGAGAAGTGGAAGGTGGTGAACAGCTCAATATAAGTGTTCACAAAAGTCCAGCGACTCCGACGGACGGTTCGGTAGGTTTAAGGCTGGTTCCGTCGTTGAGGCTGGCGGTTTTACAATCTCAACTTCCATTTATACCTTCTTACAAAATTTGTTAGCGTTTGGAGCATTGGAGAATAGTGAACAGTTAAAGGAAGTGTAAAACAAAGGTATGGTGATGCTGGCGGTCGGTTCAACCGGTCCCGGCGGTGAGGCTAGCGGTTTTTTGGACCTGTAAGACCAACGACTACGGTTTGTAGCAGGGTCATAGTTTTACTTATTTATCTTTGCCCACCATCATTAATATCTTTATGTTACTATTGTAACGGTATGCATATTTGTTAACGGATTGAGTTAACGTTCTGCAATCTATATAGTTCACATGTTGTCTATGCCATATTGCGCCTCCACAAGCGCATAATGATGGGTTATTTATGATGAATATTTTCTTTGAATAAGACATGAGCTTCCGACTATAGTCAGCTTATATAAGAACCTTGACAGGCGATCTCTTTTATGTCATTTTGATGAGCCAGTCTCCCCGTCGTTAAGGGGAGATAAGAACAAGAATGTTCAAGTAGAACGACTTATAATTGTCGTGGTTTGTCCCTACTGTGTCTCATCAAGTTTCCTAAAGTGACGAGATCACATATACATGCTGCAAACATGCATGCAAGGATTGATGTCCGGATAAGGACATGGTGATGTCCGGATAAGAGGACATGTCGTCACCCATAGATGGTGGCATAATGACACCAAAAATGTGGTAGATGGTGTCGCTAGGCCGTGGCTCCCTTGATTTAGGGGGAGGCCACTTGGTTCGATACATACTCGCCAAGAAAGAATGCGAGTTTGGCACAACTTGATCATTTGATCAATAATACTCATTCGTCTGTTAATACTGGATTATGGTCATCATTGGGGGATGCCTCAATGTCAATATCAATCCATATAAAGATCTCTACACTTAGAAATTAAACCGGTGTACATGATGACGTGGTTTAATGAGTTTGATATCGAACCATACTTTGTTGAGAAAATACCAACGTTGTAGATTGGCGTAAATGGAAAGATGCAATCTAGTTTAAACAAAGAGATAGTGCTTTGGTTAGGTGACGCCGACACCCCAAGTGTAAACTCTATCAGTTATGTCTTTGTTAGAAAGTGTAGTGAGAAAAAGAGTTTAGACTCACCTTCTGGCGCAAGGTCTCTCACAAACGCCCTGGAATCGACTACGATGAGATATACTCTCGTAATAGATGTCATTGCACTCCACTACCTTGTCAGTTTGGTAGTTTCCGAAAAACTAAACAAGCAGCTTGTGGTCACCACTCATCTATGTTGGGAACTAAGAGATGTACAAAAAGATCTTGAATAGATCGGTTTTCACCCAAATCAACTGGCTCTCGACCACGGAGCATGTTTACAAGGTATTTGCTTAGTATCTACTTGATGGGGAAGGGATATGAAGAATTATGCCTATTTGCGTGTAAATTCTAGATGAATCGTGATGAACTCTTATTAAACTAAGAGATGCCACTGATCCACAATTATGAATGAAAGGATCTTGGGAACACTTGGTCTCGAAAGTGAGGACCGTTATTGATGATGCTTATTCATCAGTCGGCTTAAGGCAAGCTAAAGGACGATGAAGTTATGCCTGTATGTATCCCTTGATCGGTCGACGTCTTGAGAATACTTGTTTCATCCATATGACGAAGAAGTCTTAGGAGAAATTATCCATCTAAGTACGGTAGCACATTCATGTACTTGTTACAATATGTTTGACTCGACATCTCATTCACTATAAACTTGTAAGGCCAAGTTCTCCTTAGTCTTTCAATATTCTTTCTAGCGGTAGAGCATCTTCGCTCCCTCTTAGATGAGTATGAAGGAACATCAAGGTAATGGCCGGATGCGCCTATGCAACGCCAATGTAATGGCAGTGATTCCTTCATTGAAAGGTCCAGGCTTATTCATCCCTACAGAAAGACACATCAAATGTGAAATCAGAATCTGCCCAGTTTCATAAGTCAACTTCCACATGACCTGCAAGATATTACACTTGTTGGAAAATGGTGAAATTGGTACCATTGGAAAGGTCTATGTGTCTACTTTCCAAGGACACCAACCATTTGATCACACCTATCATATTGAGTGAGTTATGGCTATTTTCATAAAATAGGACGGATATGTCCGAGAATCTGTTTTGGCAGAACAGTCAACTTCGACAGAGCTTTGTGATCATCTCAAGATGAACTGGGTTATGGACCTTGTATGGTTGGAACGCTACGTGTGTCTAGTTTCCAGAACTTGTTATGGTTTGTCCATACCTATTGTATCAAAGACGTTATGGCTGTTTAAGTACACGAAGGTCATGCCACGCGTGAATTTGATTTTCAACGCAAACTTATGTTTTGAGTTGTTAGGTAACCTTCTACTTAAAGATCAAAGTAATGCTAAGTGTAGCAGGTCTAATCTAAGGATAATGTGGCTGGATTTAATGACTAAATCGTTGCCTAAGTCTACTTTTGAAGTATGTGAAGTGTATTGGCTTGCGCCGTTTATCTGTACTCTGAGATTGAGTTACCAATCAGCGGGAGTCATTGTGTAGACATCAAGTGGAGTCTACATGCATCACATGTTATCTTCAATTGTAGTTGGTGTGTTGTGCTCTTTTTCCCTTCGTCCAAGTCTTTTGTTTTACCCACGCGGTTTTTGGTTTACTCGGCAAGGTTTTTACCGAGGCAACACTATAAGCACCATATCGTATTAGGGACGCAACACAAAGGGGAGTGTTTAAGAAAATTATATTTCCGTCATTCTGTTATGTGTCTTGCCCTAATACAAGTAGGATTGGTTAATCCGGTTTCCTTATTATAATAGATTACAATTGATATATCTTCTAGATCCTTCGGGAGACTCTATGTAATGCCTATAAATAGGTCTTTTTATCAATAAATGAGTAGACCGTTATTCTCGTTATTTTTTCTCCTTCAACAAAGGGCAAATTAATTTTAACCTTAAATTTACATTCCCAAATTTACATTCCACCCTCCCATTATCTAATTTTAATATATTTTAATACTTCATTTATTGCTTTTACTGTTGTACCCCTTATCTCATCTTACTTGCAATACCTAACAACAATTTATCAGCTCTTTGCCTCTTTCTCAATTTCTCATTCTCATCACTTCCAGTTCAACTATATTCAAAGTGGCAAGAGCAAGACCTGCCTCCAAGTCCCAACCAAGCCATAGCAAAAGCACTGTCATTGCTTCCCATCTCCTTCTTCTTCTTCTCTTTTGCCTCTTCTTCTTCGATAAATAGCACCGGCTTCTCCACCGGTGACCGTCGTATAATCGTGAAGCCCTCCACCCTTATTTTGCTTCAACTCACATTTGAATTGCTCCATAAGTCGTTGACGACTCGACTCCCAAACCTTGGGAACTAGGTTTCTGCGGTCGGACCTCTGTGCTCTCAAAAGACTCAGGTGTCTCGCACTTCACAAAGAAACGAACCGTACGCGTTTTGGTGAATTGGAGATGAGGAAAAAGATGAATTAAGAGTGGATATGTAGATAAATGATCATAAAAAGTTTTCAATCCTAAAATCCCAGCTCGCCATTATACACCCCCACCCCTTTAATTTCTATATTTTTTTGGTCAAATCAAACCACACCTTCAAGATCATTATATAATGTTCGAACCAAACAATCAATTTGTTCTTCCCTTAATTGGTTAATGAAGCTTGTCTTTCTCAATTTTCTCCTCCCATAATTAGCTGTTGAAGCTTACTTTCGGCATGAAGCGGTGAGGCTCCTTCACTTCTCCGGTAGCCGAAGCTACCCTCCGGGCTGCTTGTATCGGAAGTAGAGGTCTATTGTCCTTTGGATTTTATCATGTATTCTTTCTGTTGTACATCTTACACTTTACTTGTATAGTTTTTCTCTTTGTGTGCTTGTTGTCAGAAAGGAGAAAGAGTTTGTTCCCTTTCTGTTCCCTCTCTCTTCTCTATAAAGAGAAGATTGTATTCTTCTTTGTATTATTAAGAAATATATCAGAAAACTTCCACAAGGTTTTGTGTCCAGTTTTTCTACATGGTATCAGAGCAGGAATCCAAGGCCTGACTCTGTATTTATTCTTAATCATTCTCTGATTTCTTCATCCTCTTATGGAAGAGAAATCTGTTGAGAGGTCTTTTGTAACCTCATGTTTCTCCGATGTTGAAATGAATTCAAATCGGTGTTTTAGATCTATGAAGGTGAGTAAACCAGAAGGTAAACCTTCGGTGAAACACCTGGGTAATCTCACAAGCATATGGAATGGATTTGTTGCCTATCTCAGCAAGAAGCAGATTCAGATCAGAGACAAAGAAGCCAGTATGTCTGGGATGGAAAGTCACTCTGCCATCGTCGAGCAATTTTCTGGGTTTCTTACAGAAAATTGTTGTGTTTCACATGAAGAAGCTTCAGGTACTTTATCAACTTTATCTACTGCTCTCACTGTTTGTGTTGAGATTGTTATTGGATTATAGACTCAGGAGCTACGGATCATATGACAAACAAACTTCAAAGTTTACATGATTTTAAACAATTGTCCATCCCTTCAAAAGTGTCTCTTGCAAATGGCCATGGTGCCTCTATTTTAGGAAAAGGAAAGATTGCATTGCTTTCTAATCTTATAGAATCAGTTGCTCTGTATGTTCCTTCATTTCCTTTTCAGCTTTTATCTATTGGAAGAATTACAACACCTTAAAATGTCTTGTTATATTTTCTCCTTATAACGTCATATTCCAAAATACCATCACCAAGAAAACAATTGGTGAAGGTTTCCTTTTGAATGGTCTCTACTATTTGTCCAAAACTTATTTTGCTTCCAGGAGTTTTCAAGTTGGCTTAAGTTCTATACAAGATCATAATCTATGGCACCAACGCCTAGCTCACCCATCTGAAAAAGTGATGTCATGTTTGTTTCCAAATATGTGCAAATCAGACAAACAATGTGATGTTTGTCATTTGTCAAAATCTTCTAGATTGCCTTTTCTAAATTCTCTATCAAGGGCTCATAAACCCTTTGAAATTGTTCATTCTGACCTTTGGGGTCCTGTTCTTGAATCACATGATGGTTTTAAGTATTTTATAATCTTTGTTGATGATTTTACAAAGATCACTTGGTTATATCTTTTGAAATTCAAAATTGAAGTTATGAATGTTTTTAAGGATTTTCATAATCTTGTTTAGACTCAATTCTCATCAGTTATTCATTTTTAAGATCTGATAATAGTTCTGAGTATATGTCCAATAACATGTGTCAATACTTGAGTGCACATGGAATTCTACATCAGACTAGTTGTGTTGGTAGTCCTCAGCAGAATGGAATTGCTGAAAGAAAAAATCGGGATCTCCTTGAGAAAACAAGACCTCTAATGTTTCAAATGAATGTACCAAAGATCTTTTGGTCTCAAAGTGTGCTCGCTGCCACTTATCTCATTAATCGATTACCTAGTAGAGTGCTTGGTGGCAAATCTCCTCTTGAAGTCTTGAAAGGAAGAAAGATTGATATCTCTCACCTGAAAGTGTTTGGTTGTGTTTGCTTTGTTCACATACAAGCTAATAAAAGAGGGAAACTTGATCCTCGAGCTGAAAAGTGTGTGTTTTTCGGGTATTCATCCACTCAAAAAGGGTACAAATGCTACAGCTTTTCTTTTAGAAAGATTATTGTTTCCAGAGATGTTAGATTTTATGAGAATACACTTTTCTTTGCTGGGAAATCAGATGGTTACAGTCAGGGGGAGTCTTTATTTGATCTGTTTCCAACACCCAATCTTCTTGCCGATGAGGATAGCAGACAGCCTTTCCATCCTACTACTCCAGTTCCAGCTTCAAGTTTCATTAATCTTCCTGCCGATGAGGATAGCAGACTGCCTTTCCATCCTACTGCTCCAGTTCCAGCTTCAAGTTTCAGTCATCTGGATGTTAGTAATTTCAGTCAATCTTCTCATCCTACTGCTCTAGTTTCAAAAGTTCAGGCAGTGCCTCTTGATCCAGATGTTGATCACTCTGAATTACATGTGCAACCTCTCATTGAGCCGCTTCTTTCACCTCCAGTTGTACCTCGTCGAAATCCTACGCGAGTGCGAGGTCCTTTAGCAAACTTAATGATTATGTGACATATGCTACGAGGTATCCATTGACTGCCTTCATCTCTTATAAAAGGTTCTCTTCTGCTCACTCTGCCTTTTTGAGTACTCTTGATAATATCCATAAACCTCAAAGTTTTGAGAAAGCCAATAATCATGATGTGTGGAAGCAAACTATGGTTGATGAGCTCCATGCTCTTAATGAAAATAGGACATGGAGTGTGGTAACACTTCCTAAAGGGAAGAAGTCTGTTGGTAGTAGATGGGTTTACAAGACCAAGTTTCATTCTAACGGGAGTGTGGATGGACACAAGGCATGATTGGTAGCTCGTGGATTTTGTAACGCCCCGTACCAAATTTTACCTATTTACTGGGTATTCTACGAGTTACTAAGGAATTTAACCACGCTCAGTAATTTGGTAATTTAACACTTGAGTTTATTGTCGAATTTTTTCTCGAAATGTTAAATTCTGCTTTACGGTCCCGAGATCGTAGCACGTGACGATATGAGATATCCGGTGTTTTCGGATTATTTAAGAAATCTTCGGTCGAAATAGAAATAGAAATAGAAATTAAGGGAAATTAATTTCTGAAGGTTTAGTAATAGAAATTAATTTTATGGAGTTAGAGTTTGGGCCGTTGATTTACATATTAAGGGAAATAAGGGGGGCTGACTTCAGTCAAAAGCCCATTCGGGCGTTGACCCATCTCTCTCTCTGTCTCCTTCTCCTCTCGGTCTCGCCTCTGTCACCGGCGTCCTCTGCTCGACGCCACCGTCTCCGGCCACCCCAGCTCGGGAGACAACTACCAATCTCATCCTCTCATTCTTCTCTTCAAAACCCAGTCCATAGATCATCATTTGTAACTCGATTTAGTGGTTATCGATCGAAGGGAAAGATCGACTGTTTCCGATGAGTCTCGAGATTTCCGTCCATGGCTTGACGAGTAAATGGTAGGGCTTCCCCTCTTCCTTCTTTGCATTCCAGTACCTTTCTCTTTTTGAATCGAGCTCTAAATTAGAAATCCCTTTTTCTGGGTTTGAGCTCCTAGCGTCGGCGACCGGCGTCCGATGGTTTCCGGCGAGCACTTCGGGTTTTGGTGAGTCCTTAAAGCCTAGTAGGGAGTCTGGTGGGACCTTGGAGTGTCTTGTGGAGCTGCAGTCATCAATTTGGACGAAGAAAGAGGCTCGGTGTATTTGGCTATAGAGCACCCGAGGTGATGTGGTGTTGATTCGGTGAAGGTGGCGACTAAGGCAGCAGCTGAGGGTGTTTGGAAGTCCTGCAAGTCATGTTTTACCAAGGAGTGGCTCCTGGATTCGGGTGTTGGGTGAACAGATGGTAAGACATGATCTCACATAACTGCTGTGTTGATGTTGCTTGGAACCAAATTGGTTGTTTGCTGTTTATTTCAATTGTTTGGTTGTTTTCATGTCGAGAACTTGGTGATTCAAGTTTATGGGGAAGCTATGGTGAAATTCTGGCAAGAGGCTGGAATCCGGAAAAACATTCTGGCAAGTCGCCAGAATCCGGCGAAGGCAGCTTTTCCGACAGGAGCCGAAGAGGTAGTTATCAAGGCTATTCTGTCTAATTCAAGTTATAGTTTCTAGTTAGAAAATTTCAGAGTGTAATTGAAAAATTTATCAAGTTAGGAAAGTTTCTATCTTAGGAAACTTTCCTTTTGTGAAAATTTTCCTATTTATGGAAACCTTTTTGGGTGCCCTTAGTAATTTGATGGTTTCCAGATTTAAGTGGTTCGTTTGTTTCTTAGTTAACAAAATTACCTTAGTTTGATTAATCAAAATCAAGGTTCACCAAAACGAATTATTAAACGAGGCCTAAGTGTCTACCGGTTAATAGGACGTATAGTGGAATTTGGATCGAATTGTTATGTAAAAGGTTGAAATGGAAAACATTGGGCAATAGTTGGTCAATCTTGGTCAACCCAGGAAACCCTAGTCAAAATAGGAAAGAAAACAAGACATTTGGTTATTTAAAAGTTTTGTCTGACCGATTTGTCCTACAACTTATGGTTAGGTTTGGGATTGACTCAAGGACTTGGATATTAGGAGGCGGCGCTCAAGGAGTGTCATGAGCAGTGGAAAGCTTATGCCCAATACAGTGAGTGGACATTTTGTTTTTATATGAATATACATGCATGGTTTCTCTTGGAAATTATCGTTCTATTTTCTGAGCTTTAATATGATTTCGGCTTATGAATTGGTATCAGAATTTATTTGAGTTTTGATATTCTTTAGAATTTCCGGATTTGAGATTACTCTTAGATTTGCATATTGTCAGGTTTCCAGAAGATGATAATTATTTGAGTTATTTATTTCATTGTGCATTTTAACGTGTGGGACACGTCGTTAAATTTAATTAATTTCTTTGATCATTAAATTCTTTGAGTACGGTTGGGAATCATACTTATGCTTTAGTTATGAGTTTCGGGGAAACTCATATGGCTTTATGTTTCTTTAATTACGCCATACTTGTTGGATCGTTATTATTCATGCTAGCATGTAGTTCTGCCTTTCGAGGCGATGTGGCTTCCACGTTTTAACTGAGGTTACTCAAGCTCTTTCCGCCTTCAGTCGACGACATCACGCAAGCCCTGCACCCTCACTGTTATCATAACGTGAAGGTGTAGGGAGTATGGGAGTACTTTTGTGTTTGGGAGGCACCCGAGCCTGGGAGGCTCACTTGTATGGCTATATATGCTTCTTATTTATTATTGTTGTCTTGACTAGCGGAGCTAGTCTATGTTTTTGATATTCCTTTTATGAACGTCTTTATGATTCCATGTTGTTTTGACTAGCGAGGCTAGTCCATAATTTTGGTACATTCTTCTATGGAGGTTATTAATTATCTTTGTCGATATTTTGACTAGCAAGGCTAGTCTGTCTTGGGATTTTCTTTTGAAGGCGTTATCAACACTTGCATGCAATGGATTTATTGCTTATCAAAAAATTGGGAAAGTATTGAAAATTACGTTTTGTTAAATTATTTAGTTTATTTTTGTCCACTCACTCTAACGTTTTAAATTAATTTCCCCTGGACCCTTTGTTTTCAAATACCCAGTTTGCAGGCTAAGTTAATTCGAGGTCGAGCATACATGGAGTCGAGACTTAGTCCATTAGTCAGAGGTTGCTTCTGCTTCATCTTTATTCTTGGTCATTCATTCCTTATTAGATATGCTCTGATAACCCGCTAGTGATTTAATGTTGTCTTTGTTGTTTGGGTTAGAAGTGTCAAGTTGGATTTTCAGATAAGGGTTGTCAATTTTCAAGGAAGGTTTAGCCGAATTTTTGGTAAATTTTCCTTGGAGGTGGACCCCGTAAGATTTACCACGGGTTTTAAAGTGAAATCCGGGGTGGGTCCTGTCAAT
This sequence comes from Fragaria x ananassa, assembly GCA_034370585.1. NCBI lineage: Eukaryota > Viridiplantae > Streptophyta > Magnoliopsida > Rosales > Rosaceae > Fragaria > Fragaria x ananassa. The sequence goes on along the minus strand of CP139762.1, from coordinate 4,202,353 downwards.
TGGTATCAGAGCATTAGGTTATCCGATTTCCTATCACTACCTCATATATTTGGTGATACTTAGTGTCTACAGAGTGATGGTCCGACCGCGGCGGATCCATTAGCATTTTATGCTTGGATGCTAAGTGTTTATTAAGTATGTGAGGTAATTGTTCTTATCTTATTTATGGACAATATGGTGCCATAAATATTTACATCTCCAGGATTATGCCTCTGTACGCCGACCTCGTAAGTGCCCATCCTACTTTGAGTGATGGAAATGTGTATAGAATATAACTTTTCCAAGGGTCATGGATTTATTATCATAAATTGTTAGAGTTCAGTTGCGAGTTGGAAACTCAAGTTGAGAACTCAAAAGCTTGATAGCATTTCTTTCTTTGTCCAACAATTGATTGGTCTATCATTAATGTTCTAGGTTGGGCAGCTTGTGTGAATGTGTAATATGTGAAATGTATTATTTATACCTTGGAGCTTTCCATGTTCAATGGACAAGATTAGAGTCCGAGTAGACTGATGGGAGATCTTGGAATCCGTTATGTGATTTTTGGGAGAGAAAAGTTTAGAGGGAAAGTTCGAATTAGTTGTGTATTTTTATGGATGTTAAATTTAGTTGAAGTTTTGGTGAGATACTCATAGAAATTCCCAGAGGTAATTTTTAACAAGTTGTTAAGGACCCTAGTCTTGAGTTAATAATTCACGGGGAATTTGTGGCTAGTGTTTATGTTGCAGAAAGGTGCTACATAAAAAGCTAAATATCAATCTGGGGAAGTCTTGACTGAATGCCAATTTTATCGGCTACTTTAATTGCCGAAGAAATCAGTTGGGAACATTTTGGGATAGTTCTGTTCATGGTAGCGCATCCTGGTTCCTATCGCTCTAATTGCGGATATGTTCTTATCCTTAGAGCATTCTATTAAAATGGTAATGAGATCATATTTTGGAAAGAACGGCAAATAGTAGTCGATGAATAGTAAGATTTTGATGACTTTCGTCAAAAAGGTGGATTAGCTTAAGTGGTTATGGTGTTAAGCATAATGACAAAGATTATTTTTCCGTGGGTTGTTGGCTTTACAAAAGTCATTGGTCACAACGTTGTGATGTATTTTTTTATGTGTCACAGTAAGAGAACCTCAAGAATTGAATGGTGTCACTAAATGTTTTGGGTTTCAAGCAAGTTTGTAATCGTGGAGTGAGATGTCAGTTATATTATTTTAATCGTGGGGCCATTATGGATTCCTCCGAAATCCTATGTGTTGAAGTTCGATTTCCGGATTTGTTGAGTAATTTGGAAAGATGGTAAATGCAAAAATGGCTTTGAAACGTGAAGTGGTAGAGTGGAATTGAGATGGTTGTGGTGTGTTTGGGAATATATAAATTATTCCTACTGTAGTTTAGGAATAGTAGATATTGATAAGTTGAGCAATGTCTTTTCTAGGGATCGTATTGTGGTAGGACCACTTATTGATCCAAGTATGACCTGGGATGTAGATTTGAGTTTAAGTTATTCCTTCTCGAGCTAGAGCCAAAGAGTAGCTGAAAGTTTTGATTTATATTTGAGTTTAAGTTCTGGTGGATGGCGAATCCTAGATGGTGGTGATAGCTTTTGGATAGACATTAATTTTTTCGTGCGATAGGTAACTTGGTGTTCTTTGCACGCTCAGCGCGACAGTCGTAAATACTAAGTTTTGCTTCTGGTTGTCACCACTTTAATTTGACGACCAATGTAGTTAATCCAGGTGTAATTTAGTGGTTGTCGATGCATGGGTTAAGAACTTTTGGGGCTTCGAAATCATAGCATAAAGCGTGTACAAGAGTTTGACCACAAATGAATTTCTGATCGAAATTTTGTTGTCAAACTAATTATATTTGGAGGTAAAAAGAGAAATGTGTTAATTCAGTTCAATGGTTTTGGCATTTATAATCCTTCTCACATAATGGCTAAAGTGAGCTGTATAATTTTAATTGTTGATTTGTGGTCACGATGAAACCTGAGTAAGTAGTAAGGCAAGCAGCTTAATTTGACCGTGCTAAGTTCTGCGGACATTTTTAGTCAGTTTTGGTTTATGGTAAGCAAGGAGGAATATTTTGTTTTCACATGATAGTCATGTTAAGATTATTTCTTAAGTTGTGGTGAAGAGATAACAAGACTAGGAGAGAACTTGAAATCCAATAAGTTGCCGAAGTGTATGCACAAAATTGGTAATGTCATAGTTTTGGGTGGAGAGACCTAATTGATGTAGTCATTAATCACTGCACAACTTCTTGTTGGACTAATGGCTTAGGCAGAGCAGGGTGGTCTGGTGGACTTGCGAGAGTCTTGACCCTGCGAAGTATCTCTGTATTAGAAGTGTCATTGCCGCAATTTGTGTAGTGTTCGAATTTTCAAACTTGTTCTTTTAACGGGTCTTAATTTTGACCTCCATGAGAATCTTATCAAGTGGTTTTTCAACATAGAAATCATGCGCATTGTATTGTTGAGTTTGCTACGTGATGTTAGAAGAACTATGGCCGGCATTGAAATCAAACTCTGCTCTTCGAGTGTGATAGCTATTTTCATTGCATGGAAAAGTGTGAGCATACCTATTGGTAATTATATTTTGGCCTAGACACCGCTGAACTATTTTCAAGGAAGGTTCGTGGTATGCTATAAATTCGTAGTCATATGAGAAAAATGCTACATGCTATCGGAAGTATGTGAATCGGTGAAGATTCAGATCCCTGAAAAATATTTTACTCGTGTCGAGCGAGGGATTTGTGAAGCAGAGTCCAATGTTTTAATTGTGGCAACGCCACGTTTAGATGGGCAGAGTCAAGGCATTAAGTTTTTTAGCGAAATAAAGAGTAAAAGGTAGTTGACCAATGATCATTGACGTTGGCTCGTTTAGTTTGAAATTTCGAGGACGAAATTTTTATAAGGAGGGGAGATTGTAACGTCCCGTACCAAATTTTACCTATTTACTGGGTATTCTACGAGTTACTGAGGAATTTAACCACGTTCAGTAATTTGGTAATTTAACACTTGAGTTTATTGTCGAATTTTTTCTCAAAATGTTAAATTCTGCTTTACGGTCCCGAGATCGTAGCACGTGACGAAATGAGATATCCGGTGTTTTCGGATTATTTTTAGAAATTTTCGTGCTATGTTCTACGTTCTGCTGAAGATTTAGTAATAGAAATTAATTTTATGGAGTTAGAGTTTGGGCCGTTGATTTGCGTATTAATGGAAATGAAGGGGGGGGAGACTTCAGTCAAAAGCCCATTCGGGCGTTGACCCATCTCTCTTTGTCTCCTTCTCCTCTCGGTCTCGCCTCTGTCACCGGCGTCCTCTGCTCGACGCCGCCATCTCTGGCCACCCCAGCTCGAGAGACCACCACCAATCTCATCCTCTCATTCTTCTCTTCAAAACCCAGTCCATAGATCATCATTTGTAACTCAATTTAGTGGTGATCGATCGAAGGGATAGCTCGACTGTTTCAGACGAGTCTCGAGATTTTTGGCCACGACTTGACGAGTAAATGGTAGGGTTAGCATCCCTTCTTCCTTCTTTACATTCCAGTGCCTTTCTCTTTTTGAATTGAGCTCTAAATTGGAAATCCCTTTTTCTGGCTTTGAGCTCCTAGCTCCGGCGACCGGCGTTCGATGGTTTCCGGCAAGCACTTCGGGTTTTGGTGAGTCCATGAGGCCTAGTAGGGAGTCTAGTGGGACCTTGGAGTGTGTTTTGGAGCTGCAGTCATCGATTTGGACGAAGACAGAGGCTCAGTGTATTTGGCTAGAGAGGACCCTAGGTGATGTGGTGTTGATTCGGTGAAGGTGGCGACTAAGGTAGCAGCTGGGGGTGTTTGGAAGTCCTGCAAGTCGAGTTTTGGCAAGGAGTGGCTCCTGGATTCGGGTGTTGGGTGAACAGATGGTAAGACTTGATCTCAAATACCTGCTGTGTTGATGTTGTTTGGAACCGAATTGGTTGTTTGGTGTTTATTTCAATTGTTTGGTTGTTTTCATGTCGAGAACTTGGTGATTCAATTTTATGGGGAAGCTATGGTGAAATTCTGGCAAGAGGCCGGAATCCGGAAAAACATTCCGGCAAGTCGCCAGAATCCGGCGAAGGCAGCTTTTCCGGCAGGAGCCGAAGAGGTAGTTATTAAGGCTGTTCTGTCTAATTCAAGTTATAGTTTCTAGTTAGAAAAGTTCAGAGTGTAATTGAAAAATTTATCATGTTAGGAAAGTTTCTATCTTAGGAAACTTTCCTTTTGTGAAAATTATCCTATTTATGGAAACCATTTTGGGTGCCCTTAGTAATTTGGTGGTTTCCAGATTTAAGTGGTTCGTTTGTTTCTGAGTTAACAAAATTACCTTATAGTGCTGGTGGTAGTTCCCAAGGGGGATCTTCTTGTGGTTAGACTTTTTCTTTTGGTCAGCAGCAGTCTTCTGGATGCTTTGAGTGTGGTGGTCTAGATCATTTCAGGAGAGATTGTCCTTTGTTGGCACAGATGACCGCCTCTTCTCAACAAGGCAGTTAGTTTTCAGCTAGAGGCTCTAGTGGTGGGTCTCGTGGTGGTTCAGCAGCCATGGGTGGTTTCAGTAGGGGAGTGGTCAGCGTGGACGTCCCATGACTCGCGCTAAACTACATGCTATGACCCAGCAGGAGGGTCGTACTTCTCCAGATGTCATCATTGATATGTTGTTAATTTTTGGCTAGCCAGCTTTTATGTTAATTGATCTCGGAGCCACGCATTCATTTATGTCTAGTAGATTCGCCCTCCATGCCAATGTGCCATCATCGCCTCTTCCAGGTGAGTGGTATGTTTCTCTACCCTCTGGTGAAGTGATGAGGATAGATTGGGTGTTTAGTGGTTGTGAAGTGCTAGTAGAGGGATTTAATTTGAAGGCCGATTTGATTCCTCTAAATATGGTGGAGTTTGATGTGATCTTGGGGATGGACTTCTTAGAGACTTATAGAGTTGTGGTAGATTGTTTCCGAAAGGAAGTAGTGCTTCGAAGTCTGGATGGTGTTGAGGTTGTTTTTCAGGGGGAAAGAGATGTGATTTCGAGTTGCCTGATTTCAGCTGTGGCTGCTAGGAGATTGTTAAATAAAGGCTGTCAGGCATTCTTAGCTCATGTTGTGGATGCAAGTATAGGAGTGTTGGAAGTGTTGGAAGTGGGAGATATTCCTATAGTAAGAGAGTTTCTGGATGTGTTTCCCAAGGATTTGCCTGGTTTGCCTCCTGTAAAGGAGATAGACTTTTCTATTGAGTTGCTTCCTGGAACTATGCCTATCTCTCAGGCACCTTACAGAATGGCTCCAGCGGAATTGAAAGAGTTGAAGACTCAATTGCAAGAGTTGGTAGATAAGGGTTTTGTTCGGCCTAGCTTGTCTCCATAGGGTGCTCCAGTGTTGTTTGTTAAGAAGAAGGACGACACCATGAGACTATGCATTGATTATAGGAAGCTGAATCAAGTCACAGTGAAGAATAAGTACATGTTGCCTCACATTGATGATTTGTTTGATCAGTTGAGAGGTGCCTCGGTGTTCTCGAAGATTGATTTGAGATCTGGTTATCATCAGTTGCGGATTCGGGATAGTGATGTAGCCAAGACTACCTTTCGATCACGCTATGGCCATTATGAGTTTGTGGTGATGCCTTTTGAACTTACTAATGCACCCGCGACGTTCATGGATCTCATGAATAGGGTGTTTAGTCCATATCTTAACCGCTCCGTGATCGTGTTCATAGATGATATTTTGGTGTACTCAAAAAGTGAGAAGGAGCATGCCAAACATCTAAGATTAATATTGCGAACTTTGAGGAATGCGCAGTTTTTTGTCAAGTTCAGCAAATGTGAGTTTTGGCTGGATAAGGTGGGTTTTATGGGTCATGTAGTTTCAACTGAAGGTGTTAGTGTGGATCATCAGAAGGTGGAAGCGGTATCCAATTGGAAAAGACCCACAACTGTGACTGAGATTCGTAGTTTTTTGGGGTAGCAGGTTATTATCGGCGTTTTGTGCAAGACTTTTCAAAGATTGCAGCTCCACTATCTGGATTGACCAAGAAAGGAGTGAAGTTTGAGTTGTCAGATCAGTGTGAGCAAAGTTTTCAAGAATTAAAGAATCGCTTGACTAGTGCTCCGGTGTTGGCACTTCCGGATGATAACGGGGAGTATGTGGTGTTTTGCGATGCTTCTAGACGAGGTCTAGGTGGGGTTTTGATGCAGCAGGATCGAGTGATTACCTACGCTTCTAGGCAATTGAAGCCGCATGAGGTGAATTATCCCACTCATGATTTAGAGCTTGCAGCTGTGGTTTTTACTCTCAAGTTGTGGAGACACTATCTTTATGGAGCCAAGTGTCAGATTTTTACCGATCACAAGAGTCTTCGGTATATGTTCACACAAAGGGAGTTGAATATGAGACAAAGAAGGTGGATGAAGTTGATTAGTGATTATGATTGCACTATAGAGTATCATCTAGGAAAGACTAATGTGGTAGCTGATGCTCTTAGTCGCAATCCCTCCATGTCTTTGTTTCATTTAAGGATGGTTCGAGTTCCACTTCTTTATGAGCTGCGATCTACAGGGGTGGATTTAGAGGTGGATGAAGTGGGTGCTTTGGTAGCTAGTTTCCATGTGAGGCCAGGTTTGGTTGATAAAGTGCGGGAGACACAATATAATGATCCTTCCATAGTTCGGTTGATGGAAAGAGTAGCGAATAGAGCCGCTGTAAATTTTTCAGTAAGAAGAGATGGGTCGTTGTTGTTCAAAAGTCCTGCTTATGCTGCTTACCCGGGGAGTACAAAATGTATCGGACTCTAAAGGATTATTATTGGTGGCCAAACTTGAAGAGGGAAATTGCAGCTTGTGTGAGTAGGTGTCTGATTTGTCAGCAGGTGAAAGTTGAAAGGCAGAAATCTTCAGGGTTGCTTGAGCCATTGCCTATTCCAGTGTGGAAGTGGGACCACATCACCATGGATTTTGTCTTCAGTTTACCACGTACCCATGAAGGGCATGACGGTATTTGGGTGATAGTGGATAGACTCACTAAATCTGCTCATTTCTTGCCGGTGGGAAAGAAGTATTCACTGGATAAATTGGCTGAGCTGTTTGCAAATGAGAAGATCAAGGTGGTTAGGGATAGACTCAAGGCTGCTCAGAGTAGGCAAAAGAGTTATGCAGATGTCCGTAAGAAGGACCTTGAGTTTCAAGTAGGTGATTGGGTGTTCCTGAAACTATCTCCTTGGAAAGGGGTAGTACGTTTTGGCAAGCGTGGTAAGCTTAGTCTGAGGTATATTGGGCCTTATGAGATATTAGAGCGAGTTGTCTCTCTTGCCTATCGGTTAGCTTTGCCTCCGGAGTTGTCCAGGATACATAATGTGTTCCATGTATCCATGCTTCGCAAGTATATTGCCGATCCTTCCTATGTGCTGGAAGAGCAGCCGATTAGTCTGCAGAACGATTTATCCTATGAAGAGGAGCCGGTTCAGATTCTAGATCGGAAGGAGCAAGTGCTTAGGAGCAAGTCAATTCCGCTCGTCAAAGTGCTTTGGAGAAGCCACCAAGTAGAGGAAGCTACTTGGGAGTCAAAGGAGCAGATGAGACAGCAGTATCCTTATCTCTTTGAGTAGCGAGTTTGTAAATTTCGAGGAAGAAATTTTTATAAGGAGGGGAGAATTGTCACGCCCCGACCCTTAATTTTACCTTAATTACTAGCATGGTTGTAATAAGAGTTTTTACCGTTGTCGTCTCTAAGTGTATAATTTAATTAGTCTCCAGAGTGGTGTTGAGGGACTAATATTTTGGAAGAATTATTCGTATGAGAAAAATGTGACGACGGTAAAAATGGTAAATTTTAGCTGGTAAAATGTAATTTTTATTGGGGTATTATTTTAGGGTGTTGAATTTTGAAATGGGTATATAGAGTTGTTGGACCGGGTGGGCTAAAGGCCCAAATCAGTTTCCCCTTTCTTTTCTCTCTCTTCTCTCCCGTACCTGATTTTCTCCTCTCTACACCCGGAAAACTTCTCGGCCGCCGTTCGCCACCGTCTGGCCGCCCTAGCCCGCCGCACCGGTCCCGTTCGGTCGGTCTCCATCCCAGCTACAGTTCTAGACCGGTGGCAGCCCCCCTAGCGCCACCGTGAAGGAGGAATCGACGCCGAAAGCCCCGACTGCCGAAATCATTTTTTCACCGGTACTCCTTCCTCCGGCCACCATAGCCGCCGAGCCTTGCCACAAAAGGAAGCCCTCCTCCCGTGCTTCAATCCTTCCAAAGGGCTCGCTCCGTCTTGAGCTAGGTAAGGAGATATCAGAATTTGAATTTCTAGGGCTTTATTGTGTGTTTGTGTTCGATTGACGTGGTTAGGCTTAAAATTGGAGTTTGTGGTAGTTATGAATGTTGTAGAGGAGGTTGATAGAAAGATGCTGCCAAATTTTGGTGACCATCGGAGGTCGCCGGAGTTGGTCGCCGGCCGCCGCCGCCGCCGCCGAGAAAATGTTTTTGGTGGAGAAAAATGTGAGGAGTTTAATGGATTAAGTTTTAGAATTTTTTGAGGAGTTTTGGATAGGTTTAAGAATTGTTGAAGTTTGGTATTTTTGGCGGATTAGTAATTTATAATCCGGCCATTGGATTTTTATTTGGTGGAAGGTGATTTTGAGGATGTTGATAAAAATTTGTGGAGTTTTGAGGTTGGCAGTGGATTTAAGATTTTGGAGTGTTAGGCTTGGTTGAGCGCGAAGCATATTTAATTATGTCTGTTTTGATTTAAAAGTCGGTGCTTTATTTAAGGTTTTATTTATATGGAACAGGACATGAGGAGACTCGAGCGGAAGAGACCTCCAACCCACATCAGGCTTAGGCCTAACCTGTGAATGGACCTTTGTTTTAAATATTGTGTTCGAAATGCTTTATAGTTTTGAATGATTTTATGTTGTTGGATATTTCCCAAAATTGAGAATTTCGGTGATTATATATACTCTTATATGAGAATAGTATGTATATGATTAAATGCTAGCTAGCTATACGTGATTTCCCCCATACGAGAGGTACAATTCCGGTATGGGTGACATGAGCGTTAGACGCGAGTGTCGTAGCTCTGTGCGACTTTCTAATTTTCCATTTATTTATTCAAAGATTTCGTACAAGGAGTAAGCACGTATATATTATCACTCAACCGCTTTCCCCCATATGCGAGGTACAATTCCGGTGTGGGGTGATGTGAGCGTTAGACGCAAGCATAGTAGTTTTGTATGATATCTACTTTATTCAAGTTGTTCATAGATATCGTACCAAGGGTCAGGCGAGTGTGCATACATACTATATATATAATATCCAGGCCTGAGAGGCAATGTCTTAAAGTTTGGGAGTCTAGCCATGTTGGGCCCCAGTTCAGAATCTCTCTAGATGAGCTTTTGTTTTTGCTTCTGATGAAAGTATTTCTTTTAGAGAAATATTTATTTGTTGTCAGAAGCATTTCGTCCACTCACTCTGACGTGTTGAATATTTTTCCCTGGGCTCTTCGTTTTTAAAAATGCCCAGTCTGCATAGTTCGCGTGAGGTCTAGCAAGAGACGTCGAGGCATAGTGACTCATCTATCAGCTACATTTTGCCAGTAGGTTACCTGTTTAATCTACTAGGGGTTTGTTAGGTTTCGCTGTATTTTATTTTATTTTTAGTAGTGTTGAATATTTTTGGAATTCTTTGGTGTAATTTGTATTCTGGCTACTTTTAGAATGTAGCGGAGGATTTATTGATTTTGGAATAAAAAGGTGGTTTTTAAATTCTTAAGTTAGGGTTGTCCATTTTTAGGGAGGTTTGCCGAGTCTTCGGTAAATTTTTCTTGGAGGTGGTCCCCGCAGGACTCATCTCTGGTTTTGGGGTGAAATTCGGGGTAGGTCCTGACAGACTGTGCACAGTCCGAGCAATGTGCACAATCTACTCAGGAAGGAGAAAATCCTAGTGTAACTAAGAAGGCAAAGAGAACAAGAGGTAGAACCTTTTTGCAAGTGATGGCAACAGGTGAAAAGGAAAAAAAATTAGTTGAATGGAATTCAAAGGGGCAACCTGTTGGGGAAGTCTCCAAGAAATTTTCTTCCACCATGGGCGTGATAGTTCGGGAACAAGTGCGAATTGTCTTTAACTCTTGGCATGGAGTTAAGGATCTAGCAAGGAACACTCTTTGGGAACTTTTAATGGTAATTCATACATGTTTTCGTTTAGTTGTTAGCTATGTGATGTTTTCTATAATGCCTCAATTAATATTCCATTTCAAATTATGGCACGGTAGTAATTTTCTGTTCTCATGGGAACTTTGCAGCAAAAATACATTGTCGATGTATGCTTCAAGGGATTCGTCTTGCAGCAAATGGGTAAATTATGGAGATCTTGGAAATCTGAGCTTTCGGTTGAGATAAGACAGATTCTGGAATCAAAATCAACAAATACAGAGGGAACGAATCTCCTTACCAAACTTAAGCCTCAAGATATGGCAGCAACGGAGTAGGATCAATTCGTGAAAGAAAGAATGTCTGATAAGTGGCTGGTAAGTAATTAGCATTGTTTTACTTGATAGTTTTTAGTTAAACTTCATTTGAACTAGACGTGATGTACATATTCATGTAGGCAAAAAGTATGAACATGAGAGAAATAAGAGCAAAACAGACTCTAACCCACACAATGAGTCGAAAAGGGTATGCGCGAACGGAAGATGAACATGTAAGTTAGGCTTAGAGTAATAAACTATATTATATATATATATATTTATCTTCCCCTTTAAATTTAGAGTGATTTTTGAATTTGCTTTCCTGACTTTCCTTTTCATAACAAACAACACCCTGACAAGCCGTCGACCAACCCACAACTTTGGTTTACAGCACATGTGTCAAAGAAAAAGACAAGTGAAGCTAACGCTGCTAAAATTGTATGTTGACTACACCTTCATTTATCATCTTATATTTACTTGTTTCAAAATAATTACATTTGATGGTGGTTTTTGTATGGTTTTTGTGTAGGTTGAAGTACAAGATAAAATTGATAATGCTCCAACTAATGATGATGGAGAGGATATTTTGACACAAGTCCTTGGTAAGGAGCGCCTTGGTCGTATTAGAGGTCTTGGAGCAGGGGTTACAAAAACAAAGTTATATGCTCAATCACAAAGTGATGCAAGATATCAAAAAATGGAGGCTCAACTAAATGCAGTGACTGCAAAATATACAAAAATTGGAGAATATATTAGCTTCCAAACTTGGAATAAACTTGGAGGATGATGATGATGATGCAAGTGGGGCAAATGCACTTGTGATTTCCAAGGTATATGTTCATGTTTATGTGTCTTTCCAATTCATAAGTTGTAGTGTCATATCGGGATGCTTATAGTTTCCCTTAATTACATAGAATAAAGTCCAATGTGATGGAAGTGCAACTCGAGAGGCTACTACAATTCCAATGGTATGAGTAATTGTGTTTGCTTAATACTATGTTCGTCTATAATTCAACCAGTATGTGGTATTGACTATGTCATGTAACTATGATTTATATTTTTTAGTCTGGACAAGGAAGCACCCAGCAACATTCAATTAATGACAAGTGCAAGTTGCTAAACTGGAATGACAATGGTGAAGTAGTGGCAAGAGGTTCCCTCTCAACAATAGATCCAAAATCAACAGTGCACGGGTACACACTTGGACCTGATTGTTATACGGTTTACATTGAAGATGTATTTGTGGAAAGAGCAAAATTTTATCGCTCTGAGCCTGAATTTGTGAACCTTGAGGATGCACGTGGCAGCACAATTGCTTGGCCAATCAAGTACATTGTCTTTGATTATTAAGTATGAGGTAAATTATATCTATTCCCATCCATATGATTTTAGTGTAAGGGTTTAGCTTGTTTGCTAGAACCATGAGGCAATGAGTCTTATTCATGTGATTTTATGTATGGTGGACAGTTTGGTGGGTTTGGAGGCTTGTGGCAGTTTGCAATAGGCTTTTGGAAGATTGCAAGAGGCTTTTGGCATGAAGATTAGGTTAAGTACATTTTGGCTATTGGCATGATGTGGAGCATGCTAGTCCATCTCATTTTATGTTAGTGAACTTTCATTTATTGGGTTTGTGATATGCGATGATCTTATTATTATAGACCCTGCATTTGTAAGTTATGAGAATGGTGTGTTGTGTAAGATTTATATTTGGGTATATGTTATGTGTTGGATATAAATTTATGTATGGATTCGGGAGTAATGAGCTTTGATTCATCTTTGTAAATACATGAATGATTTTGTTATTGTCCAGATTAAATGTGAATTTTATTTTATATATATATATATACATAACATTACATGATGTTTTATAAACGCTATGGTATAGATCTAATGGCATTTTAAAAACACAATGGATGCCATTAAATATTTTTTCCATGCTGTTTCTGAAACGCCATTAAATCTTTTTTCCATGACATTTGGAAAACGCCATGGAATCTAGTTTTCATGGCGTTTGTAAAACATCATGGAAAAAATATTTAATGGCGTTTCAAAAATGTCATAAAACCATTTTCAAAAGCACGGCGTCACTATAGACGGCGTTACGGGACGGCGTTCAAAAACATCATGAAATGTCTTTTATGGCGTTTTTCAAATGTTGTAGATGTGTATATGTGTAGTAGTGATATAAATTGAAGTGTCATATACCCCATGTTCACATGAAGTAAGATCTCACCGAGGCTACGACCAAGCAACTTTAGCTTGTCACTCGAACATTATTGATACGCACTAATCTTTTTATTACGTCTTGGGGCTATGCAATATTTGCATGCATCTTTACTATTCATCTACGACCCACCATCATTGAATATTTATGTACTACAACTCGTGAATGTGTACGAGGATTGACACAAAATTGCAATATTTGAGCTCGGCATGATTGAAACGGATCTCTAATCCATGAGCTCGGCTAGATGTTATTTCTAGGTGTCAAATCGCACTGACACTACGTACAATGATAGGTCATTTAAGATGAATAAGTACTTAGGTTTGTGGGATATGAACCTCCAACAATTTAATCCACCTATGTAAAAACCTTGTGAAGCGATCTCTTTCACCGCTATATTGTAGATTGTCACTTTGATGAGACAGTATTCCCGTCGTTAGGGGGAGATAAGAACACAAGTTTCAAGTGGAACGACGTGAATTATAGTGGTTTATCCCCACTAAGTCTCATCTTGATCTTAAATACTTAAAGTGTTAAAGTGACGAGATCACATGCTGCAAATATGTCTGTAAGGATTGATGTCCTATCAAGAGGATATGGCGCGACCAAAAGGAGTTGGTCTTGATGCCATCACCATAGATAGTGAAATGGTGACGCCATATAGTGGCAAAATTGGTGTCATAAGGCAGTGTGGCTCCCCAAAAGGAGGGAGGCCCTTAGGTTCGATACTTTCTCGCATTAGGAAGAAAGCGAGCTTTGGCACAACCTGATCCATTGATCAGTGATACTCAAATTTGTCTCATGAAGTCTAAATTGTGATTATCGTTGGGGGACGCCTCAATGTCAAATATAATCCATATAGAGATCTCTACAAGTATTACACTAGTGTACATGAGGACGTGTGATAATGATTCTACTATCGAACCACCCTTCGTTGATGGATATCAACTTAGTTGATTGGCCTAATGGAAAGATGTGATCCAATATTAACAAAGAGATAGGTCCTTAGACAGGTGATACCGCAAGTGTAAACCCTATCAACTATGCCTTTGTTAGATAGCGTAATAAGAACAAGAGCTTTGACTCACCTTATGGCGCAAGGTCTCTCACTAACAGGCACTAGGATCGACTACGATGAGATATGCTCTCGTAATGGATATCATTACACTCACTACTTTGTCAGTTTGGTGGTTTCTAAATAACTGAACATGCAACCTATGAATGTGGTCATAATAACATATTTATGGGATCAAATATATACATGAAGGTCTTAAACGAACTTCATTCATCCAAATTAAGTGGCTCAGACCACATGAGTACATGATTGCTAAAGGTATTGGAACGCACATGGACTCTACTTGATTTGGAAGAGATATGGTGAATTATGTCTTTGCGTGTTCGTTCCGGATTTACATGGATTCTTGATGGATCAAGAGATGACAATATGTATCAACATCCGAAGTTAAGAATGAAAAAAGATCTTGGGAAGACACGGTCTCGAAAAGGCACTCGATAACTGTATTGATGATGATTTTCCATCAATCGACTTAGGTGCTCTAACGAAAGTGAGGCCTATATATACCCCATGATTAGTCAAAGTGTTTGATCTAAAGAGAGAACCACTGTTTTGTCTAAAGAAAGATGACAAATATGTGTTAAGAGAAGGAGTTCCCATTTAAGTACAATAAGATGCATCAATGTACTCAACACAATACGAAAAACTTGACATCTCATTCGCTATGAAAAGTTGTAAAGCTAAGTGTAGCTATACGCCCACGCAACGCCAATGTAATAGCAGTAACTCCTTTTTCAATACTTAATGGCATGAAATATTGAGGCTTATATTATCCATACATAAAAAAGACACATCAAAAGCGAAATCAGAATGTGCCAAGTTTTGTATGTCAACTTCCACGAGACCTACAGGAAATCTCACTCACTGGAAAATAGTGAAATTGGTACCATTGGAAATTTCTATGTGTCTAGTTTCTAGGGATATCAACCATTTGATCATACCTATCATATTTAGTGAGTTATAGTCATTTTCGTAAAGTAGAACGGATCCTGATTTTGCCAAAATAGTCAACTTTGATGGAACTTTGTCAACAGCTCCTGATGAACTAGAATGTTTGTAATATACTATTGGAAAGCTAAATGAGTCTAGTTTCCAAAACCGTTTACGATTCGTTCATATGTATTTCCTGGAGGAAGTTACGGCTGCTCTAGTAACTGAAGGTCATGTTGCGCAGAAATCTGATTTCCTGCACGAACTTATGTTTTGAATTCACAAGCGACTTTCTTCTCATGATCTAAGTGTAAAAGATCATGTTTGAGAACAATACGGCGTGTTCTAGTTAATCATTGCCCAATGTCACATTTGAAGACATATTAAAGAGCATTGACATGCTAAGTTATTGAAATTTCCGTGATTAATAAGAATCAGGAAGAGTCCTATGATTGATATAAAGATCAGGGGGAGGTGCAAACTTCAAGGGAAGTCTAGAACATACATACATGTCACTATCAAATGTGAATGGTGCGTTGTACTCTTTTTCTCCTACGATCAAGGTTTAGTTTTTCTCCCATAGAGTTTTTGTTCCTTGACGAGGTTTTTAATGAGACGACATATCAGCACCACAAACATACTAGCACGCGGCACAAGGAGGAGTGTTCTAGGATATTACATATGTGTGTCTTGGCCTTATGCCATCAAGATATGTAGTTAGAATAAGCCTATGTATTCATTATCATTACCATATTGCTACTTTGTAATTCTTTATATAAAAGGCTCATATCAATGAATAAGATGATAATTTTCTTGTTATCTTTGTCTCTACACTTTATCCTTCATCATATTAGTATATATATCACCCTATAATACATAAATAAAAAAAACCATATGAAAACCATTTGCAATTTGTATTATTAGCTTTCTATTTGCAATTATATAACAATTTGATAAAATGGAGATATCGATTTTATGCAGGTTTTATGAAGACTTCAAAAGAAAAAATTTAGGATTCGCCCAAACTATACCACTGAATTTAGCCTACCCCATTGTCCAATCCTGGTTCCGTCCACTTCGTCTTCTACAAGTAGCTCTCTTCGTCTTTGTCTTCTGCATGTGGCTCTCTTCGTCTTCGTCTTCTGCATGTGGCTCTCTTTGTCTTCGTCTTCGTCTTCCTCAAGTGGCTTATATGGTCTTCGTCTTCGTCCTCACTTCTTCGTATTCCTAAATCAAGGAATTGGTTGTTCCTAACTTGTCAATGAAAGTCAGCTCGTTATTATTTCTTGGGATACAAATTTGCCGACCACTTTTATTTGTCACCAAAGTGTTTATCCTCTTAGTCTATTGACATATGTCTCTTCAAATTGTTTAACTTTATTCTTGATAATAAAATGGATATGTGTCAATAGACTAAGAATGTGGGCATTTTGATGGGCAAATAAAGGTGGTCGGTTAATTTGTATCCCTATTTCTTTTCGCTACAGTAAGTTGGGTATTCTGTAAAGTTTTTATTATATTAATGTGCGGTGTTTATCTGCTCTTTGGAGAAATTCTTATCTCTTATCTTTGATACTAAAATTTGCACTCTCTTGTAAGTATTACTTTCTCAACAACAAAAAAAATTTCATGCAACACTAAAATCATGATATCGAATCTAAACATGACATTAGAAATCATTCACCTAAAGTGATATATCATACCCAGTTTGTTTGTGAATCTTAATCACATAGTGGATAATAATTAGGGTGCTTGAAATTTCTCGTATTTCCCTCAATATATATCCTGACAGTTGATATAGCTAGATATAACAAGAGCCGAGTACGTAATTACGTATAAACTAATAAACATGAAAATTACTGAGCAGGTGAGTATGAATATTGGAGACTCTAATCCCATCAGAGTATAAACTAATATGAATTGTTATAATTAAGCAGCCTTGCTACGCGGTAAGGCGTAGTTGTCCCAAAAATTGCAGTACGGTGTTCGTGAACGTAGTTGCCCCTGCGGTAGCAGGAAATGCAAAGATCAAAAGTTGAAGTCCTGTTGAGCCCGAAGCAGTCCACGCAAGTGAAATTCACTAGGCTTTGCATCCATGGCAACCAATGGTCCTCTTGAGTCTTAACAGAGTAGTAAAGAGTGACAGATTCTTTAAAATCCAAACTGCCATCTCCATTTTTGTCTAAGCCCTGGAAGGTACGGTCAACATGGTCGCCGAAGCCTCACCCATTTGCTTGAACTCCTCCTGGTTATTTTTCCATCACCATCTGTATCTATCTCTATGAAAGATAGGTATACACCTCATGCTTCTGTTCTTTAGACAGATTTCGGTAATAAGCTAAAGCAGCATCACGAATTTCTTTGATGTCTCCCATTCTCTCAAACTTAATCTGATCGACTCGATCGGTTTGCAGATTTGTACGTATATGGAAGATCGCTCAGCATCTTAATTGCCTTGTTTATAACAACGGTAGGCAAGTCACAAGTGTACAACCAAAAGAATTGGGAAAATTTTAAGAAAAGTACACGACAAATGGTTCACTTTTAATTTTGGTGTTTCAAGTTCAAAACAATCATAAAGATACATGAACTTCTAATCCTATGTTGCACGGAGTATCGGAGTGTCCGACACTCCTGACACGCCGACACGTGCCCGACACGCCACATGGCGTGTCCAGAAAATTTGACTTTTCTGACATGTTTTGGACACGTTGACCGGCCCGACATGTCTATTTACGACAAGCCATGTCAGCTTTTCTCACTTAAAAAAATAAAAATAAATAAATAAATGAGCGCATTAGAGATTCGTCGTGCAGTTACATATAAACAAAGAGAGGAAAGTCAGGAAACGTCGCAGACGAAGAAAAAGACGAAGTAATTAATCGATAAGTTCCTTATTTCCTGCATAATTATATGAAATTTTGTGTGTAATTATATTTTAGTATCCTTTTTATTTATTAAAAATACATATATATATAATTCTGTTTGCCGTGTCCAAGCCGTGTCGGAAACTCAGTTTTTGAGTATTACCGTGTCTGTATTCGTGTCCGTGCAACTTAGTTCTAATCTCAACAAAAAAAATATGTACATTATGTTATGTCTTCCGTTATCTTGTGTGTTTTCCGTTAAAATTTAAAGGACAAATATGTCACTCTATAATTTAGCAATAATAAATTATTAAAATTAATAATTACTAAGAAGAGAGAAATAAAAAAGATCTAATTCTTATTACTCAACTAGTAATAATTCTTTTTGAGGAGTAGCAAAGTCATTTTTGAGCATAGAATATCTAATTCTCATTGTTGAATCGGTAACAGAACAACAAGTTTTAAAAGACCAAAATTAAAACAGGAAATGAAAAAAGAGTAAACAAAATTAAAGTCATTAAGATAATGGTCTGAGTTAACAAATTTTTTTAAAATAAATGTATATATATAGAAAAAGAGTAAAAAAAATATAAAGAAAAGGGAAAATAGAGAAAACTTGAAATCACCCTTTAAAAATTAAGAAATTACATAGAGTTAATGACGTTACTGACGTCATGTACTAAAAATGTATCGTGATTCTAATGTCATGTACCTTTATAATTGTTTTGAAACTTAAAACACAAAAATTAAGAATTGATCATTTGCCGTGTATTGTTCTTAAAATTTTCCCAAAAAAAAATAGCCAATATTTTCTCGCTCAAATCATTGATAAATAGGTATCAGCTTGTTTGATGACTAGCTAGAAGATCCTACAAAACTAACATATAGATGCTCATGCTCGTACTGGTTGTCGTTTTGGTTTCGGCCAATCCTACGAACTTAAATTGCACATCAAGTGTTTTGTTTTTTTTTTCACTCTAAATGCTTAAAAGCCTTATCAAAATTATAACTATTACTAACAAAAGGTCATTGTAATTCACAACTTGACATGCAACACGCATTCAACATTCCTTTATTATTTTGTTATTACTGAAGAACATTAATTTCCATGAAATTTACGTAGATTAATAAGCATCAAGTACAATTAAGGGTTGAGTGGATGAACTGTTCGCACCGGATTTCTATACATTCATGTCGGAAAATCAAAATATAACTATTTATTAATTATTTTACTGAATATTGTATCTCTAACTATTTAAGAGTGAAAGTTTTTAAGTCCCTCCTCCCAGGAGGCGGACGTCTCACTCGTCACGCTCCGGCACTTCCGCTTGGCCGACCCTTCCGGGTGTACCGAACACTGACGTGAATTGAGTCAAGTTAAATGAGAGCAAAAAAAAATATTTCAGTCGGATACCTCAATTCCGCCTCTGAATACACAGGAAGCAGGTGTCAAGAGACTAGTATACAAAACTCACAATTGCTTCTGTTACACAAAATTTGAATCATTAAGATCAAGATTGTGCGATATTGATTGGTTTTGCAATCTTGAATGAGTGTTGCACGGACACGGATACAGCGACACGATACGTACCGACACGGCGACACGACAAAACTCAAAAACTGTATTTTCAACACAGCTTGGACACGGCAAATATAATTACTTATTTATATATTTCTAATTAATTAAAAAAATGCTCAAATATGAATAAATTCATCACATTACTTAAATAATATTCTAAATTTAAGCAATTGCATAATGTAACAAATAACATAAAAGAGAGTCAATATTTAATCTAAATGATGATTACCAGATAGTTCTATCCAATTCAACACATTCATCAAACTAAATGAAAATCCAACTTTCCTAACCCCATAACAACACCAATTGCCTAAAACCCCATAACTGAGGTATTCAAAATACAGAAGATCAAGGCACGCATGCATTGACATCATCTTTTATCCTTGATAGATAAAATGATTCAAGTTCATAATTAACAACATAAAAGCTAAAAAGAAGCAATCCATCAACTTTGGGCAATATCAATTCTCTAAAAAAGCCAAAAAGGAGACAATAGTATTCTTTGAAAAAGGAGGCAGTAGGCACACCAACAACTCATATGCATTTACCACCTAAGAAACAAGAAGATGAGTCAATATATTTACATCCATACTTAATCTAAACTTCATAATCATTCAATAATTAAACTAATACAACATGAAGTTACGAATTAAAATTTTACATCAAGTCTCCATCTCATCATCAATTACCATCCTCTCCAAGGCTGGCACATCAAGCGACAAAGTCGCCATCTCAAGCACATCAATATTGCCTTGTTCCATGGAGTCATGGTCATCTAATCGAAGATCCCACATTGAGTCATTGTCTTTGTAATAGCTAGAGCTCTTTCTTGCTAATAGACGCAGATCAGTATGGACATAAACGAAATCTTAGGCTCTTCTTGGTTTTAATTTTGTTTCTCTTCAAACCTTGTATGAAGACTGACCTTACAACCAAAGAGAAGGTTTAGGCCGCTGGCGGCTGTAGGCGGAGGCGACATCGGCAGAGGAAGAGTAGATGTGATAGAGAAAGGCGACGTCGTTCTCGCAGAGCGGCGTCGACGGAGGAACAATCGCATTGACAAGGAAAGGCGACGTCGTTCTTGCAGTGACAGACAACGAAGACGTTGTTCCTCGGCTTCCTTTTTCGTCGTTCATCTTCTATGCGACTTCGTTAAAATGGGTTTCCTCTTCGATTAGGTTTTAGACTTTTAGTTCTGTTTTTTTTTCCAGTCAATACATGCTGACGTGGCGTGTTGGTCAACATGTCAAAAAAATCAACTCTTTTAGACACGCCACGTGGCGTATCGGACACACATTTTAGTGTATCGTATCTGTATCGGTGTGTCGGGAGTGTCAGACACTCTGACACTCCATAGGGGTGGAGTATCAGTGTAACATAGCTTATTTACTATATGATTGGACAATCATTACATAAGTGTCTAATTTCAATGATAGTATTACAGTTACGTAAAAAAGAAGATATATGATAAGGTTAGACAAAATCAAATATTCTCATTTTAACCAATCCTAACATATATACGTAGGCCAGTATCACTATTCTTTCTATTCCTTACTTTTAATTTTAGTTTGATCATATGCTACGAAGTATGTATATAATTATTTTCAAGTTTACAAAGCACAAACGGACCATAAAAGGGAAAATTAGCAAAGATAGCAGTGTATTTCCATTTGAATTTCTATATAATAAATTTCCAAATTCCATATTTAAGGTGTGCCCCTTGGAATGGCGTGTCACCCACATCCGTGGTGACGGCCTAGCAACCAAAAAGCCGCAAAGCACCACCAAAAACTCAAAACCCAAAAAACCAGTGGAGAAAAATCCATCTTCTCCCCCAAATCTATCTCAAGGTCTCTGCTTCAATCTCATTTAACTCACCCTCTCTCTCACCATTTCTCTCTATATATCTAAACGACCCGTTATTCACATGTGTCCCATTTGTGTAAAAATCTTATCTTCAGGGGTTTTGGTGCAGATTTGAGGGGGCATTTGCAGATCTAGGGTTTTTGATTTTTTGGGTTTTGGAGGTTAGAAAAACATGGCCACCCCTTTCACCATTCCCGTCACTGCTGCTCAGGTTGGTTCATACTCTCACTCTACTAGACTATGCTGCTCTCCGTGTTTGAAATTTCATGTCTTTCTTGGTGCTTTGTGTGGTTGTTTAGGTTGGGACTTACTTTGTGGGGCAGTACTATCAAGTGCTTCAGCAGCAGCCGGACTATGTGCACCAATTCTACTCCGAATCCAGCACCATGCTTCGCATTGATGGAAACACCAGGGACACCGCCTCCGGAATGCTGGTACTCTTTGGCCTTTCTTAGTTCAAATTTGTGTTAAAGTCTGCAACTTTATTAGAAAAAAGTATCAGTTTCGTGTTAAAGTTCACAACTTTATCTGAAAATATTTCTGAATTATGTGTTTTAAGGTTGAATTAGGTGAATGTGGGTTTGTGTATGTGCATGTTAAGCGAGCTTTTAAATGTATTTGTGGCATTTTTGGTCATTTTATGTGTGAAGATTGTTGTTAGTTTTGGTGAGGTTCCTATATGTATGGTGAAACTAACTTGCTGAGCTTCTTTGATATGCAATTGTTTTTGGTGTATTTTAGCTGACTTTAGCAGTCGCAGAGAGTGGGATAAAGTAGTAGAGTTTTTCCTTTTCACATGCTTTGATTCTTCACCCTATTGCATTACAATTTTATGTAGATTAACTAAATTGGAAAAAGGAGTAAGCTTATCTGTTGTGAGGTTATAGGCTGTTTTAGACTTTTAGCCTTTCCCACCTCTTTCTGGTAATGTGGATTATGTACAGGATTTATTTTTAACTTTTGATAACTATAATATCCAAGTTTTCTTGTTAGTTTTTATGGCAATGATAAAGTACAACAGCATATTTTGTTGGTAGCTGGTCTGGGTTTTTATTCCACTAGGATAGATTCTTCTGTTATTCTATTAGGCAGCTAGTTATTGTCTTGCATCTTTCTTAGCACTAGCGTCATAGCAGAATGTTCATGATTACTTTGATTCTTCTTGTCAGCCAAGATATGGCTCTAGTGCTCTTTTCTATCTTTAAGG
Organism: Fragaria x ananassa; assembly: GCA_034370585.1. NCBI lineage: Eukaryota > Viridiplantae > Streptophyta > Magnoliopsida > Rosales > Rosaceae > Fragaria > Fragaria x ananassa. The sequence continues at coordinate 4,180,140 of CP139762.1, read as the reverse complement.
TGGTGGATGCTTTGATTTTTATTAGTTTGTTGTAATCATGTGTTCTATATTAAATGATGTTTTTCGCCTTTACCTGATATAGATTTTACGTATCTTGTTACGCTCCATTTAAAGCTTTGTGTATTCTTCAACAGCAAATCCATACGGTTGTAATGTCACTCGGGTATTCTGGAGTTGAAATAAAGACAGCGCATTCCTTGGAATCTTGGAATGGAGGTGTTCTTGTGATGGTTTCTGGCTCTGTGAATTTGAAAAAATTTTCGGGCAGGCGGAACTTTGTTCAGACTTTTTTCCTTGCACCTCAGGAGAAAGGTTATTTTGTACTTAATGATATATTTCACTTCATTGATGATCAACTTCATCAGCATCCAGCAGTCTTACTAGCCCATAGCACTTTCAACTCCAAATTGAGTGCCCCTACTACAATTCCTGAGCCAGGTTTGTTTACTTATTTTGCTTTACGTTTATTATGCCTTACGTTGACTTTTAGAGTTCCATTTGCCATTAGGACAATAGATTTTGCTTTTATTTTGTGAGAGGTGGGAAAGGTTCTGGTTGTATACTAAACAAGTTTTGATGAATTTCTGGTGTATATTTACTGCATTTTTATGGGATTATACTTTTGTGTTTCTCTACAATAGTCACAATGAGAATCAATTCTATATTCAACAATGGAAAATCTTCTGGTTATTGGTTTCTACTTTGTGTTTAGTAATTAAGTAGTGAGACAAACTTGACTTGAAATCATGTATATACTTGGATTATGGTCTCATAAGCAAAAGGCCTCAATGCCTTTTTCTTTTGGCCTCTTTCGAGCTATTTTGGTGAAAATACCATTGTTTTTGTTTTCCTGAGTTCATAGCAATTTGATTTTTGATGATTAGACGAGCTTCGATTTAAACAAATGTAAAATCTAGTGTTATCCATTTACTGATCATTTATGAAACTCATGGTATTGCAGTGGCTAATTATATGATGAGCGGAGAAAATCATACTAGAGACTATGTGGTGCCTGATGTTAATGGGAATGGTCCAGTTGATAGCTATGGCTATGCGGAGCAACGGTTGCAGCAGGTTGTCGAACCTGAGAATATCATGGAGGATCCTGCTGCAGAACTGTCTAACGGTTCATTTCAAAGTGCAGTGAATGTTGTACAAGAACACCTGCCTGCATCTGTTGAGGAACCTATTGGAGAGCCCCAGAAGCAGACCTATGCTTCTATAGTATGTACTGAACCTTTTCGCCTAGATTATGTCTTTCAAATATCATATTTTTTATAGATGACCTAATTTGCTTGCTTTATATTTTATTTTTTGAAGTTACGCATTGCTAAAGGACAACCTGCACCATCTGCAGCTCCTGAGCATTCAGTTAACAAGAGTGCACCACAGGCTTCAGATTGGAATGACTTTTTGCAGTCCAATGCAACTGAAAGGCCTGTAGCAGAGACAGCAGATGAAGCTCCTGCCATGGAAGATGAAGGTGAGCCTCTTGGCTTCCTTCAATTGTTACCACTGAGCTTTGAGGATTCAGCCTCTATGAGTTATTTGAAATACTGCTCTATTCTTTTGTAGTGGTGTCAAAAGCTCCTATACTATGTTGTTACATATATTTGATGTCTGCTAAGCGCAATACAGATTCTAACAATTTTCTTTCAGCAAGGCTTTTGGCAGCAGTATTTAATAATTTGTTTTCCTTGTTAATTTTTATAGATGAAATCAAGTCTGTCTATGTACGAAACTTGCCACCTAACGTGGATCCATCTGAAGTTGAGGAGGAATTTGTAAATTTTGGAAAACTCAAGCAGACTGAAGGAGTGGTCATTAGGAGTCGCAAGGTTCATTTCTTAGCTCATTTCTCCCTAGTTTTATTTACATATGTCACTTTATTAAGCTAAGGTATTCATGTCGTGTGCAGGATGTTGGTGTTTGCTATGCATTTGTTGAATTCGAAGATATGTCTGGTGTTCATAATGCTGTTAAGGTTGATGATGCTCTTGAAAAGATCAATATTATTATTACTGTTATCAAAATTTGAATTTATACCATGAGAATTCTCTTCTCTCTCTCTCTCTCTCTCTCTCTCTCTCTCTCTCTGTTATTTTTCAAGTCTTTAGATCCATGCCAATTTGTTGTTACCATGTTCGGAACTTTGTATAGGACTCTTTACTGATTTTTTTTTTTTCTCTGTTCACTTTTTTAGGCCGGTAGTGTTCAGATTGCTGGGCGACAAGTATACATTGAAGAGCGGAGACCAAACAGCCACATTCCGTCTCGAATGGGAAGTACGTTTCCTAATATACTACGCCATCATACCACTGTCACTGTCTGGATGACAGGGAATGTAATGTTTACAATTCCTGGATTACTAATGTGTCATAAGTATAGCAGCCTGTTGTGGTTCACTGTGATTGGTTCAAACATCAAGCCACCATTTACATTTGGTTTGGGGGTTGGTTCTAATTCCAATCAGCGCCATTGTTTGTATTTCTGTTGGCCATAGCATTTGATTTTGGGGTGTTACATGCAGATTGTTATGATTTGGAAGCTTTGGTGATGATTTCTTGTGAAACCCGTCAGTATTACTAGTTAGTGTAGTGGATTGTAATTTTGTTACCACACGTGGAAAAAGATACCTGATCTTTGTTTGTTATAATATGTTATGGTCTTACTGGCTCTTGCTGTCTGTTCTCTCTGCTATCCAAGATTTCATATAGTTTTAGTTGTTGTAATTGTTGTGATTGAATTATGAACAGGAGGAAGGGGTAGAGGAAGGGGCAGCTACCAATCAGACGCACCAAGAGGTCGGTTTGTCTCTCAGGGGTTTGGGAAGGCTGGCCACAATGGAGGTGACCAGGACTACAACAGACCAAGAGGAAATGGATTCTATCGTCCGGGTGGCTGACAAGACAGGGCAAACCCAAGCTACCAGTCATCAAGAAACGGGCAATATTCATCGGAGTACTAAAGATTACTAATTAAGATTATTTTACGAAGAGAAGGAAATTTTGGGAGCAGATAACCTTTGTTAATTTAAAAAACTATATGATGGTATTTCCCTAGAGTTGCTTAGCTTAGATGTGATGGGCATATGAATCATATTTTTCTGTAGAAGGGGTTGTTTAATACCCCTACGACATAATTTAATTGGTGATCTTTTTGGGAATTTTGTGTGTTCCTTCTGCAATCTTGTGGTGTCCTTGCTGGTTGAAGTCTGTTGATGTGAATACATCCATTCATTTTGATACTTGATGTCTCCATATTTGGAGCTTCAGTTGTAAACACAATTAAAAGAACAATTTGTAAACAATCCAACAAAATCATGGTGGCTTCTTAAAAGAACAATTAACACACCAAAAGCTCTTCACTTGACTAACTTCTATGGGCACCAAATACATCCGTTGTAAACTTCTAATACAGGTGTATCTACAGCTGCCGACTGAAGCAGGACTTCACCTGATTCGGTGTTTTTGTAGTCTCTCAATCTGGCAGAATTTCAGGTATCTGCAGCTCTCATGGCTACCCCCTCGTACAAGATGAAATTGAATATGTGCCCTTCTGTTACTCTATCCTCGTAAAAGTCAGTCATCTTCTTCATTTTCCCAGAGAAAACGAGCATACGCCCCAAGAACATAGCTGAACACAAGAGAACAGAATATTGATGAGGTCATTTAGTCACCGAAACTACTAGGAAATCACATGTTTACTACTAGTAAATTGGTGTTCTATTGGATTCTTTGGTGATTATCTCTATCGTCATTATTTACATTTGAAAAACTCGCCAGGTACATCATTGTCCATATGCCCATTATATCTGAAGGAGAATATCCCTGTGAGAGAACATTGGAAATCATTCATGAACATGCACAGTGAGCTATGTAAAAAATGTGTACCTATCTTCCGGAGTAGCTTCAACTGCTTGCTCAAAGTAGGACGATGCTTTCTTACAGTCATGATGAAGTTCCCAAACCAGTTGAGCATATTGTGCCAAGATCTCACCATCACCAGGATCAGATACTGTGGCACGAAGATAGTATTCCTCTGCGCCTTGAAGGTCTCCCTTGGTCTGTCGGCAATCAGTATAAAGTTTACATTAGTAATAAACAAAAACCAGTGAGGCGAATCCAATGCCCAATCACAGGATGAAATATGAATAAATCAAGAACAATGATGAAAGCAAGATTCCTACTTATCAACAACTGAAAGCAAGATTCAATGTCCAGTCCATCTCTCTCTCTCTCTCTCTCTCTCTCTCTCTCTCTCTCTCTCTCTCTGCCTAATTTCCATTACTTCAGTAAGCAAGGTTGTTAAGTCAACATATGCCTAGCTAGTAGGTCCCCACTTCCATGAAACTAAAATTATATCAATCAAGTATAAGCCACCTACGTCCTCACTCTGGTTAACAAGTCTGCTGTCAACAATAAGAAATGTTCCTTACACTTGCAAGTTGTTTACAATTATCACAGAAGTGTCGGTGAGTTTTTGCATGCTTCTGTTTCAATAAGCAAATGGCATTCATCCACCACAGTATCATGGACAATACAGGAACATAATAAGTGTAAAGAAATGTATAATGAGCTACCGTGAACATTATTGCTGTTCATCCACCACAGAACATACTATGTTCTACAATAGAGGTAGCTTTATAAAGAGGTTCACTAAAGAAACCCAGATGCGAATAAGAAATGGAGAATAGAATGCATGTATCTCACCTGGCACAAGAACTCAGCGTAGTTTCTTAGAAGCATAGCATTCTTGGGATTCTCTTGAATCCTGGTCTTGTAGTTCTCTTCATCATCAATCTCATTGCCTGTTGAAAAGTGCCTCCTTATAATTTCTTCATTGATGTCTTTGTTTTCAAGTTTATCCATATTTTGACCGTAGTTGACCTGCATGTATTCAAAAAGGTATTAGATTGAACTATTGAAGACAACAATGTAGGAATTCTCAAATGTCATTATAAAGAACAAAAAATCACCTGAATCTGATCTTGATCTCCTTTATTTTCTTCCAGGTCATCGTCTATTTCCCAGAGGAAACTAGCATATGCTGCAAGAACATGACTGGAAACCCGAATGACATGATTAACTTTTCTGGTTTATATTAGACTAAATTTACATGAGATATAAGCCAATTCATAAATTATCAAGATGTGTCAGTGTTAGTTTAGGTTTCCATTTTGTTAGAGATGCAATGAAAGAAGAAATTACTCACCTATCTTCAGGACTAGCTCTAGCTGCACGTTCAAAGTAACTCAAGGCTCTATCTTGGTCATGATGGAGCTGCCAAACCAATTTAGCATACTGCACTAAAGCCTCACCATCTTCAGGATTTGCTTGTGTAGTGCGGAAATAGTATTCTTCAGCTCCGTGTAAATCTCCCTTAGACTACCATTGGAAGAATTACATTTTACGAGAATCAGCAACCAAAATTTGTCAAAAAACTAGTGTAGTATGAATATAAAAACTTCCAGCCAATCATAATAACTCATGTTCACAGTACATTTGTGTTCTTCTGGTAGTAATAGAAGCAAAGTATTTGTTCAACCTAAATAACTTAAACCCTACTTGAGGGAAATGATGTAAAGAGAAGAAGTAGCAACAGTTTGATCTATTGACTTACCAAGACTGAGATTCAGGCCATGGATTGTTTATTGATCAGCGGATCGAAACAGATCACATCTGTATATCCTATTCTTAAGAATTAAAAATTGGATGTCTGTATCAGTTTTATATTTCTATTATTCTACCTATCCTTAATACTAACCATAGTTCCTATGATTCAATGTGATAATCAAAAAATCAAGCAAAAACTGAAGGTAAGTATACCTGTAAAACTTGAGCATAATTTCTAAGGAACAAAGGGTGGCAGGGATATTCATCAAGCATCTTCTTATAATACTCTTCAGGATCGCCGTTCTCATCAATTTCTGGCATAGGAAAATCATCAACACCATGGAAATCAAAACCACCAGTATCAAACCCAAGCCCTGTTGCAAGATACATAGGAGGACTGGGAGGTTGTACTTGATCCTCTTCCTCCTCACCTTCCTCAATGAATCCCATACCAGTGTCTCCAAATCTGAAGTCACCAATTGCAGTCCCTCCTATCATACCTTCTATAGTAATAGTTCTCTCCAATACTTGCTGATTCGAATCTCCAAACTCATCAACACCCGAGTTAAATATTGAAAAGGATGGGGCTGTCTGCAGTGTTGAATCATTTTGGTCATGTGAAGACTGTGTTTGTGTTACCGAACTCTTGAGCTCTTCCATCTCACAAGAACTAAAGACTAGTCAAAGGTCAGATGCCAGGAATTTTCGATTCTGAGAAGGATCAGAATAGGGTTCCTATTGTGATTGCAAAGCTCAGTGCCTCTGACCCTGTGAAAGAAATTAACTATGTGAAATCTTTCAAACTAAATAGAACCAAAACCTCCCATTAAACCTCAAACTTGTTACAAACTGGATCTGGGTTGGGCATTTTGATCATAGTTGCCTATGGTGATAAATAAATATCAAAATCTATAGCTTCTAATGCCACCAGCTCAGCCAGAGCTGTAGTAGCCTGATTTTGGAAAGAACATGATTTGGGATCTGGGATTTTCCCAATTGTTTTATACATTACATTCATTTTTTAATCATCCAAATCAAGCAAGAAGAACATGTGACCCCATTTCTCTGGGGAAGAACAACATGTGATCCCTATTCCATAAATACGAAAGCTTGTGAGCAAATTAAGCTTCTTTTTATGACAAAAGAATTAGTGGGTCACAAGCTTTGGATCTAACTGGGTTTTATGCATTAGCAAGAACAGAGAATACAGTCACAGTGTTTCAATAGTATGCTAATTCTGGAAAGAAAATGAAAATGAAACTAAGAAAGGGAATACATACCTGACTCATGCCCTTTGCTACCTTCTTTCCTTTACATGCAAGGAAAGAAGGCTACGGTGAATATGTTGTATTTGAAGGCAACTTCAATGAATGAGAGGGATAGAGAAGAAGAGTGAAAGAGGTCGAATTGGGTTAAGCATCCTTTGCAGAGTGGGGGGTGGTGGGCTGTTTTGTTTAGTAGTTGAATATGTGAATGAAGGATGTGACATGTGAGAGAAGGAGATATGTAAGCTTAGCCGTTGAGTTGAGTAGTATAATCAAACTTGGAAACTTCTTCATTGGTGGCTCGGAGAGACAGCAGCATGTGACACGTGTACCGTCACAGAAAGAAAGGTGTCATGAATCCAAAAGGAGCTGAGCAACAGGCCAAAAACTTTCTTGATGATGACTCGTGTACATTTTGTTTCTGAGCAGATAGATCATTCAAGTAATGGTAGACTAGTCTCCACTACTACATGAGAGGCTAGCATATCTTCTTTGCTATGAGTAGTACGTATTAGCGGTTTTTGTGTACTTGTAATTTTATTTTCTATGAGTGAATTCTAACCGACTTGACCTCATCTATCACGTTTCTAGAGTTGGCATCTTGATCATTTGCCTGACTCAACTATGATCGACGGGTCATTCATGCAATTTATATTGAGAATTATTATAATATTGTCTTAGCTTAAAAATGTGAAGACAAATGTGTTGTCTTACAATATTTTGGATCTCAACCATTTGTTACTCCCACACATCAATGTCAAGATTTTGCATTTCTTTATGTTGGTCAATAAAGATTTTGTACTTATTTCTTTTATTTTCGTAAGGTTTTGATACACAAATTGTGTAATACCCTAGATTTTCATATTATTTTTCTTGTATTATTCTCATATTTAATAAAAAATTATTTATGGAAATTCTTTAGTTTGTGTGAAGTTGAAGTTTCGGAAGTAATTCTTAAGGTACTTTGACTTTTAAGAGGCCAAAAATTTGACTTTATTTTTCGTAAGTTATCTTGGAAAACTTCCTTCTAGAAAGTTGTAGAGTTTGTCGATATGAGTTCGTAGACATGCGACACGCCTAAAACTGAGGTAGTATGAGAAAGTTATGGTCAGAGGAAGTCAGTTTCCGGTTGTGAAAACTGTATAAATAGAAAAATGTGGGGGAGTTATTTTTGGAAACCTAACTGGTGACACTTTCTCTCTCCTCCCTCTCCCGACGCTCTCGACCTCCTCCCGCTCTCCTTTTTTCTCCGGCCGAGTTCTCCCTCATTTGGCCACCAAACCGGACGCCACCGGTCTCGTTCGACTCCCACAGTTGTCCACTCCATTTCTGGAGCAGTCCCGCTCGCCGTCGCGCCGCCTGGAAGCCGCCACGAAGTGGCGGAGCTGCTGCGGTATCGCCGGAACACCGGCGATTTCGACAATGTTTTCAGTGAGAGTAGATGAGTCTTGCTCCTCTCCTTCCTCTAGTGATGTTTATACGTCTTTAGTGACATGAAAACCAAGTTTGGGCGCCGGATTTGTAAGTTTGGTTTTTGTTTATGGGTTCTTGTTTTAGGGCGTTTTCTGGCCGATCCCGGCCGAACTAGTTGAACCTCCAGGTATCAAAGTTACTCACCATGATTTAATCTACAAGTTTCATGTTGTGAGTTTCTCCTAATTCAGAAGTTCGGGGTGACGCATGGGGCTCACTCGCCGCAGTCGCCTGTGGCGGCGCGTCCGACTGAGTTGTGGTCTTAATTTCCTATGGTTAGCTAGTCCTTGCTGTTGTGGGCTTGTTGAGAGGTAGTATGGTTAGTTTTATGCAAGGTTTGCATGTTAGGACTTAAGTTTATTTGTTTTGGCTTGGTTGAGTTTGAGTTTAGATTTTGAAGATTTGAGGCAGCTCTATTGTGACGTTGAGTTCAACGACTTTGGAAAGTTGTCCTCTCTTGAGCTAAGGATTAGTTTAAGGGTATTGTGTTATCTTTTAATATTTTGGTTTCTAAGGTTTTATTTGTGTGGTTTTAAGTGATTTGTGATTTTGTGATTGGATTGCCTTCGTTGTGTTGGAGGTTTTGCAGCGGGATTTCTAGGTGAGTAAATCTCACCAAGGCTCATTTTAGGACCAAATTTTATTATGATCATTTGTTGATAAAATTAATACTATGCTATTATTATTTTTTTTTTAAATATATGAGCTTGATCGCCAACAGCTCATAAGTAAGATAAAACAAGTTTTTCTCATATGTTTATTTTTGATGTTTTTGTGATGATCATAATATATATTTTTCATATAATTATATCCTTGTGAAATATATAATCTTATGATGTGATATTGTGTTGTTGAGGATGATTTTGTGATATTGTGATTGTTGGATAAATAGCCAAATCGGGTTCCAAGCCTTTAATCAGGTGATTAAGAACGGTTAAGATGTTACTTATTATTTTATGTTTTGATATTGAACAGTCAAACCGGGTTCTAAGCCTTTGGCCAGGTGATTGGTTATAGCTAAGAATAGAGCTCTAGTCCGTCTGTCTGTGTAGGTCATGGGAGATACTTTATGGTATCTAGGACCTATGGGTACACAATTTGTTATTGTAGGTCATAAGAGGTATTTATTAAATATCTATGACTCATGTGTACGTACATTTTTTTGGTAATGTGTTGGATGTATGATTTTTAATTATTGATCAAATCTCTCTTGTGATATGTTGGATGTGTTAAATGCTGTGTTATTTTTTAGTTTACTTATAGCTTAATAGGTTTATGTTGGATTTTTAGCTTACCGGGATTGTTATTTTACAATCCCGGTGCACCAATTATTGGTGTAGGGGTTAGACCTGCAGGTGAGGATCAGCAGAGTTGGGGCGGAGGCTTAGTGCCAGGGTTCTTTTTGGTTTTTGTTGTACTCTGTATAGTTTTGTTAATTTGGTAGACAGTATTAAACTCATGAGATTGTTCTTATGTTTTTGTGTTGCAAGTTTATGTAAATAAGGAAGTGTAATATTTAACTCAGATATGAGTTGTATGATATTTACTTTCCGCTTTTGAGTTCTAGATGTTTGAGATTATTGTTGAAACATAATGAGATTTTTATATTTTAAGTTAGATCATGTCAAAAATGGATGATTGCAAGTTCAGTAATTCAAGCATTGTCATAATTTCCCTTTTGCAACAAAATCTATTTATAGCGAATTTGTTTCTTACTAGTTTAAGGCCGACAATTGTATACCACTTCTCAGGTTTGATTAATTGCTTGAACAAATTAATTATATGGCTAGCTTTAATGTTGGTTGCCGGTGTCAGTTTTGTAGTTCTTCTAACTTGCAAATTCAAGTTACAGTACTGTTGGATTGTTTTTCCATGTACTAGTGTAAGTTTTTAGAACCGAAATGCTTTTTACCTGGTTATGACAAAATTAAATCACTGTTAGCTTCACAATTACCCTATTTTAAGGCAATACACTTGTAATGAAACCAAGCCCTTCTCCACCTTCTCCACCTTCCAAAATTAACAATACTAACTGTGGGGGTGGTCAAAACTCAAAACCCAGATTACCCCATTTTAGTCTCTCGTTCTCAAATAACCAACGAGAAGCTGTTTTAACAAATAAATGACACCCTTGCAGTGCTCACTTTTCTCTCTCCTTCCGCCATTTTTGCTTCAACCTCCCCTCTCTTTACCTTCATGCTTTCCCACCCCTCTCGTCGTCCTCTTCTCGGACGGTCGACGGAGACGGCGAGTGGAACCACCACCAACAACCTCTTCCTTTGATTTGAAACATCAATACTAACCAACCTTAAACTACCTGCTTAATTAGTTTCTCTCTTTCTCATTAGATTATATACACAATATATATAAGCATTCATCCATCCCCTAGGTCATTATTCCCATCACAAAAACACCTGAACGTACAGATTAACATCGTCGATCTCATTTCATTGAGGCCTGAAGAGGCCACCACATTGTGAAAAAGAACAAAACAATGTCGATCCTGGCCCCATTCCAGCTCCTGGAACTCAACGTGATATCGGCGCAGGACCTTGCACCGGTATCACGTTCCATGCGGACGTACGCCATTGCATGGGTGCACCCGGATCGCAAGTTGTCCACCCGGGTGGACACGCATGGCCACAACAACCCTACATGGAACGACAAGTTCGTTTTCCGGGTCGACGAGGACTTCTTGCATGAAGACACCTCCGCCGTGATGATCGAGATCTACGCCCTCCACTGGTTCAAAGACGTCCACGTCGGCACCATCCGTGTCCTCGTCGGCAATCTCATCCAAACTCCGGTGAAACCCCACCACCCCCAGGTAGGCATGCGCTTCGTCGCATTACAGGTCCGACGACCTTCCGGCCGGCCACAGGGAATATTGAACATCGGGGTTGCCCTTCTTCATAGCTCCATGAGAAGCATGCCCTTGTATTCTCAGCTCAACTCATCCGCCGTGGGATATAAACAACTGATGGGGGAGGACGACCCACCGAGGAGTCAAACCCAACAGTCAACGTTTTCGAAGCCGGAGCTGAGGCGGAGCAAGAGTGATTGCAGCTCCATGTTGGGGTCGGACCTCCGGTCCAAAGAGTTTAACAAGAAGGACAAAAAGGGAAGTTCAAAATCAAGCTCGGTGGTCAGCGGGTCGGAGGTCAGCAGTAGGAAGAATAAGAAGGGCCGATCCAAGGCCAGCTCGTTAATCAACGGCTCAGAAATCATCAAGGGAAGGGGTAGAAAAGGAAGAGCAAGCTCCGTGGTCAGCGCGTCTGACGTCAGCTGGAAGGGCAAAAACGGTAAAGCGAGCTCCATTCTCAGCGTCTCCGACTTGGCCCCGAAAATTGGCGACAAAGAGAAAAAGGGGAAGGCGAGCTCTTTGCTCAGCGGGTCGGGTCCGAAACCGAACACCGGAACCGAACCCGACGAGTCAGTTAGAAAGCCCAAGAACAACGGGAAATACAAAGTGCACGACATCGTGGCGGCGTCGCCGTTATCGAAGCCGTCGCCGAAGTACGTGGAGAGTTACGGAACTACGCCTGCGCGGAGGTCGTCGGTTCCGGGAAAGTCGCCGTTTAAGATGGGGACGTACGAGACGCCGCGGAAGTCGAATCTGATGGCGATGCCGTATTTGACGGAGTCGGAGCTGGGGCCGTCGCCGTCGGAGGTGGCGGCGGCGATCGCGAGGGAGAGGGTGGACCAGGACAACGAGAGCTCGGTGGTGGTGGGGGCGTGGAACGAGGACGAGAGCGTGGAGGGGCTGCAGTCGAAGCTGGAGCGGTGGCGGACGGAGCTGCCGCCGGTGTACGACCGTGGCGACTATTCAAGTTTTCCGAGCAGCAGCGAGGGGCGGCACACGCGGCGGCACACGGACGGCGGGAACGGGCTGTTCTCCTGCTTCAGTAACATCTGCGGCGTCGAGTGCTCCATCGTGTGCGGCGGCTCCGGCGAGGCGAGTAAGGAGGGGAAGAAGGCGGGTAGCAGCAGCAAGAGTAGCGGGCGGGTCAGGAAAAGCCCACAGGGGATGATATGAGCTATGTTTGAAGTTTGGGCTGGGGCGGATCGGTTCGGGTCGGATGTGCTTCTTCTAGTTTTCCTAACCTGGTTGGGTTGATGCTAATGTGCGCGGAAGCGTGTGTATTGTTTGAGGTAGAGGCTGGTTGTGGTTCAAAGGGCGTGGGCGGATGATAAGGATCTTCCTTCCATTTTTCTTTCTAGTTTTGTATTTGCTTAAATTTCTGACTGATTGTTTCAGAGGCCTAAAAAAACATTATGGAAAATAGAAGAAAGGATCCGCCAGAATTCGAACTTGAAATTTGTTATTATTGATGTGATAAATCAAAGTATATTTATTATGAAACTATATGATCAGATAGCAGTAGTAGTGTTTCTTTGTGTAAAGTGCAACTTATTATGAGCTCATATACTTACAGTAAAATGTGAAAATTGATTTACATAAGGTGTAAAACAATCGAGGGTCGACGAGAGTGAAGCCCATTGAATGTGAGTTCAAATCAAGACCTCTTCAGTATTTCATGCCCTAATTTTCCCTTGTAAAGCAAGTAACCAGCAGATATATATATATATATGCTAAATTCAAAGCATTGTTAGTTTGTTACTGCATGCAAGTCTCTCTTGTCTTCTTCACGCCCTGATAGCTTGGTTGAATGGTATTTCACACCTTTGATTCTTACTTTAGTGACGCAAAACAGATAGCAAGAGTTGTGTAAATCTCTACCAACGAGTGTGATATTCTGATTCATAGAAAGTGAACTGGTGTGTGTAACCACTTTCAATTGTGGGTGTCAAGTCTCACATATATAGGACCATCATCAACAGAAGAGAACCACTAGATAAACCCAGGTTTCCTGAACTTCTTGAGCACCAAACACAGAATACATGAATTTATATGCTTTTTCATAACTAGATTGTCCCCCAATTAGTGAAGAGAATCTTTACAGAATGATGTATGTAGTCTTACTTGGATTAAACTACGCATAAAGATAAAACCGCATTCCGTATATAAAGATTTTCTTTCTCCAAAATGAAGATCAGTTCTATTATATTAAGTTATTAACCCTATGCTATTCGAGCAGTGAGAATCCAGACCATGCTCGAACAGGAATATAGAAAACTCAATAAGTTCGAATATTGTCTTCTCCAGAAAAACCAATATATTAAACAGAGGTTGGTAAAAGGCCTAAACTGTGGATTAATGTGATCATTTTAAAATGTTTAGGGTTGTTTTTCCAAATAATTTATATGCTACTGGGAGAAAAAAAGCTATCTAAAGTCTAAACGTGAGACATCTTTTCTGAAGGAGGATTTTGACTGCCAAAACATATCTTCCTCAATCCCATCACTTTAATCTTAAATACATCACAGACAGAAACTATTGTTTGCCTTAGTTTTATAATCACTGGCTAATTGTATTTACTGGATTAAAATGACCAACGGGAACTAAAAACTCTATCAGGCTACGTACACGACAGAGTTAAATGCACCAATAGTGTCTGAACTTTTGGAGGACTGTCAATATGGTACCCGAACTTTTAAATATATCAAAGTGATACCTGGACTTATATTTTTGTACCAACGTCGTACCTGTCGTCATTTTCCGTCACAGCTCTGTTAGTTCATGTCACATGTGACGCACGTGACTGAAAAAAAGAGTGACGGAAAATGACGTGAACTAACAGAGCTGTGACGGAAAATGACGACAGGTACGACGTTGGTACAAAAATACAAGTCCAGGTATCACTTTGATACATTTAAAAGTTCGGGTACCATATTGACAGTCCTCCAAGAGTTCAGACACTGTTGGTGCATTTAACCCTACACGATAACACCAACGTTGCGAAGCTTGAATGATCGATTTCGATGGCGTCGATCCAATCTTCACCTCTAAGGCTCGAACTCCAACTCATAACATTTGGAAGACTGGAACTAAAGGGGCTTTTTGAGTTTTAACCTAGTAAATGTTAAAGATTATTTGCATATATAACTTGGATTGGGTTGATGGCATTTTAAATCTGTTGTTTGTAACTTGGTATTTGGGGTGTTTGTTGTGAAAATTCAAGAAAATGTTTACTCCTGTAAGTGGTGCAAGTAAACTCATATATTAAGCATTTCAGCTCGGATCACCAAGCCAAACACATACTAGACCTCAAACTCTCAAAGTAAACCTAAACTTGACTCGAGGTCTAGGTGTGAATTTGTGACACCTCCTTACACAAAGAACACAAGCGAATCCAAACCGAGACTGTGCGAGCCTAACAAATCCTAATCAACTCAACAAAATGGGAAATAACTTAGCTACATAAGAACCATGCGTGATAAGGCTAAATCTTACACAAGAAGACATAGACTATCACGATTGATTCTCATATCTCGATCAGATTTGAATCGTTAATACAGAAAATCCGATTCTAAGTTATAACAAAAAACTAGAGTGCCATTCTCGAAATCTCAACTTACAAACAACAAGTTATACGTACATGTATATGAAAGTTAAGCAATACACTCTCTTTACAACAAAACTAATTGTATTGAATAGTGGGCACTTGATGAGCTAGAGCAAAGGGATACAAGTTTAGACGAACAGAGGAAAAGTTTGGCGGCAAAAAAGGGGCGTGGAGACACAAAATGATGGCAACCGTATCCTAAAAGACATATTTCAGCTGTCCAAAATCCAAATCTAATTATGGAAGAATCAAGAATATATATATATATATACTACCCACTCTTGTTTTGTAGGCCACCGACCTCTAACTCCACTGGACAATATAACCAGTACTGAAGCTTCCTTTCCCCCACGCTTCTGCAACTATAGTTTCTTGAACTCAAAAAGATCTTACGAACACAAGAAACTGGATTACTAGCTAGAATATAGTATTTCCTCGTTACTTGATGCAAATGAGGGACATTAAGAAGTGATATTACTTTTGTTAAGCGACGTTAACATGGATGAATTTGGTTGTCGAAGTGTAAAGTATTTGTAGACTTGAGTAAGTTTATACTTCAAATTTGTGCAGAAACAAGTCAAACTGAATTAAGAATGAGGTAATATCACATACTTATCCGAGGGAAATTGATTTCAAGTTCAAGAGACAACATTTAATCTCCCAAATGCAAATGATCAGATACCGGCTTCTATATTTTAAATGGATCCGGATTTAAGTTGCTTGAATTTGTTTAAATGTCTTATAACCATTAAATAAAATAAGGATGACATAAAAATGACATGGTGATCTTAGATTATACTTAATCTAATAGTTATAAGTCATCCAAGCAAATTCAAATAAAGAAAGCTAAATTCATTTTACATACTTCTTTTCTTTAGATTAAGGGTAACCCAAAGACTTTTTAGACCGAAAACTTAATACATCAACATATGTAAAATGCTACGAATATGTATATTGTAGTATAATGTCTTGCCATTTGAACTGCTTCATGGATGCATTTTGACAGCATCGAACTCATTTTTTTTATAGGTTTATTGTTTTTATTTTTCTTTACTAAACGAAGGAAAAGAAGAAAAGAGAGTTGTTTTGATAGAAGGTGTGAAGCTGTCTCGGACTGAAAATGGAGCAGACGACTATAATTCTGGTGGCCCCCAAAAGTGCTCCGGTCCGGCGCTCTCTGTCGGCTAAAATGGCGTCGACGGAATATGCACGTGACTTTGGCTCCCACCTTGTTGGCTTGTCTGTTTAAGTCACCACTGCACCACCTTTTACCTTGTACAGTCCTACGTACCTTTCCAACCCCAGTACATACAGACATGGTGGTCTAGATCATCTGAATACAATATGAATGCTAGTTACCCATAACCATGAAGAATCAGTTGGAGTCTCCGATCGCCATGCTCATCGGATGATCCGGATTTGGTTCCCGATGAGGAAGCTAGTCTCGGCTAGTATGAGATCGCATGCATTCGTTAATCGTTCTGTACGTAGACGGTTAAATATCTTGCAATTTCTTCATTGTTAAAGTCGGAGAAATTATATTCACGATCAGATTCTCAGCACGCACTGGAATATATATACATATATATATCGTTTTTATGTTTTCCCAGGCTAACTATATATCGTTGGAAACAGACTAATAAGGAGTGGAGATGGAATCAAAACCATAGAAACATGTAGGCAGGGCAATTTATTGTCGACAGAGATCAACATAATTTCAAGATGCATTATTAAGATTAGAAAGAGTGAAAGACTAGGAAAACTCTACTGACGGCTGCTGCACGATACACTGGAATCTTAAGCAGTCAAAGTCGTTGGTGTTGGTCTATGCATGACCAGAGAAGCTCAACAAAATTCTTGTACATGATAAATGTTGTATCAACCTCCTCTCTGGTCATCAGTCTCCCCTAGCTATAGCTATCCCTTGTGAAAATGACTCAAAAATGGTTCCTACTATTTGCAGCATGCGAGCCCTAGCCTAAGATACCAGGACACTGATTTCTGATTTAATATTTGGATACTGATTATTTTAGGAAATATGATAATATTCTCTAATATGCTTAAACTGAAAAAGATTTTTTTTTTTTTTAACCTTCATACCATAATATAACTGTTTAGACTGATCTTTCAGTGCCTGCTAAATACCTTAACTGTGTATTGCATGCATTTACATCTGATAATTTTATGAGTCGAACATGAGTATAGAAATCCTTAACCAGATGTACCCTTATTGAATAAGACTCTAACAGTGGTTATACCTTATACCTAGCAATGTGTGACCAAGGAAATGAGTTTAGCATAGTCATCTAGCAGGTTAAACCACAATAGTTGCAACAATTTTTCTTTTTCATGTAACATGTGTAGTACTCACTTTAAGAGAAATATTGACTTATTTTCAAGACAAAAATATAAAAGCCCAAGTTTTCTTTTTTCATTTGGGAATAGAAAACTTATTGCTTAGGGTACCATTTTTTGGTCTTAAACAATGAATAGATTAGACTTAACTCAACAAATTCTTGACCGGTGGTCACCTAATTCCATAATTCTTACTCATAAACAATGTCTAATCAAACTATGCTTTTGTTATTATTTTCTTTGTTTGAAGGCCCCACTATCCACTGTCAATGCATCTGTTTAGGTCTCAACTTTCTAAAACAAGGTTTTGTGCCCTTTGTCTTCCAAATAGTAGACAGCACATAAGGAGAAATTTAAAGTGTGCAACAACAGAATAATGCTAATATTTTTTCTCTCTTGTAAAAAGACTCAACCTTTTACCTTTAGACTTTAACCCTATGCTTTTTATACTTTAAGCAAAGGTTAAGAGACACCTAACCTCAATTCAAATAGTATAATTGTCAATTACGTCTACAATTATGTATCAACTTCCGTCAAGTCCAAACTTTTATCTAGCCCTATGCTTTGTAGTTCTAGTAACCACATGTTATGATCTTTGTAACTATTACATGATAAATAAATGTATTTTATGAGTTTAGAGAACCTAAATTATAAGACCTCGAATATTAAAATACAATATCTTAAGCATATTATGTGAATGATCGATAATATGAAATTTCGGTGAGTTGGTTTTCGTAACTAATTATCTTTCTCTCTCACCGGTAAAGTCTAGCTCACTTAGGTAAAATTTCTTCTACGCTTCATAGAAGACCTAAACACGATATGTTAAATAGAATTCTCCTCGATCTTATTAGCTTTCATTCAATACTTATACTTTGCATATAAGAAATGCAATGCACCCCAAAAACAAGTAACCTTAGGCATTAGGCTACATGTTTTCTTTGTTTGTCTATAGAACTAGAACGCCCATCTCCCTCACTGTCCGAGTTAAAAGCTCCGACAAGCCAAAGTTTTAATATTATCTCTAACCGTCATACCAAGACCAAAAAGTTAAAAATACCATCATATACTTTGCTAGGAACTTGTATCATTTCCAACCTTTCATCATACCATTCCTCCTAGGGCTGGCATTGGCACGCAAAATACCGAGCCAACCGACGAACCGTCCCGAACCGCCGAAATCGGTTATCGACATTGTCTGTTACCGATTTTTCGGCATGGTAGTACCGTACCGCCATCAACGTATGGTACGGTAGCGGTACTGAGTTTTGTATAAATACGGTATTACCGTACCGTACCGACTTTTTAAGGAAGAGACATCAAATGTTCAGTGGTTCATCGGTTCATCCCCAATTCTACTCTTTCTCTCTCAGTTTCTCTCTCAATCTGAAATTCTCAATTCTCAAATTCTTGACTCTTTCTCAGTCTCTAGACTCTCTCTCAAATTCTCGATTCAATAGTTTGTTTTTCAACTGAGTTTTAGAGTTTAGACTTGATATTGCTGCTAATGTTGCATGATCTGCATCAGTTCAAGTTCAGTTCAAAACAAGAAAATATGATTTGGGCCAATGGGCCATGTCTTTTTTTTTTATAAAAACTGACCCATTTTGAAGTCGGTAACCGGTCCATCCGTATCGTATCAAACCGAGAGTTTGGTATACCGACTTTGCCGGTCGGTAGTGGTAGATGATTTAATGTACCATAACAAATTGGTACGGTTGTTGGTTTTGGCAAAAAAACGCCGGTACCGTACCAATACCAGCCCTAATTCCTCCCCACTTAATTTTAATTATACCCCATTAATCCTCTCCTAAACCTTATTATCATCATCCCACATCAAATTAAAAGATAATCTTTGTAATTAGAGAAAAATACACAAGAACCCCAACTCCCATTTTTATAATATGATTCTCTCAATCTCTACCATCATTTTCTTTCAAATAAAAAAAAAGAACCAGTCTTTTTTTTGTTTCTTTTCTTTTACCAGGTCTTTTTTTTGTTTCTTTTCTTTTACCAGCTCCAACACAGAAACAGATTCTTGAAAGATATGAATCATGTCAAGGAAAAAACTCAAGGGTGGGTGGTGAGTGAGAGTGCTATGCGCACTAGCAGACATATGGGTCCATCATCATCACTCTCTCCACCATCTCCCCCCAACCTACCTCTTTGCCTTGCCTTTGCCTTTGCCTCCCTTCATTTTCATTTTCATTTTCTTTCTCATTCTTGTCTATTCCTCTCTATACTACTACTCCTACTACTACTACTTCTACTTCTACTTCTTCCTCTCAAACTCCCACAAAGACAAACCCCATTCTTCTTCTTCTTCTGCTTCTTCTCTCTCTCTCTCTCTCTCTCTCTCTCTCTCTCTTCACTCCCAACGTCTTCTTCCAACTTGTTTAGAATCTCTCTTCTGGTTTCAATGGAAGGCACTCTGGGTTTACTTGGAGGTGGGTCTTCTGGGTGCTCTACAAATGAGTCAGCAATGTCAAAGGTGGATCATCAGGTGGTGGAGCACATGTCCTCTGAGGTGTCTTCATGCCCAGCTGAGGCTGAGCTTGAGCTTGGCCTGGGCCTGAGCCTTGGCAGTGGTAGTGGTGGTGGTTCTGCACAGAAGTCTAAAGGCTGTGCATGGGGTGAGCGTGGAAGAATCTTGACTGCTAAAGACTTCCCTTCTATGGTGTCTCATGGGTCTGCAAGATTCTCACAGAGAGCAAATAATGCTTCATCTGTTTCTGGAAATAAGAGGGCTGCCGAAGAGGGTGGATATCCTACTGCTGTAAGGTCAGATTATTAGTCCATGCAAATGAAGCTCCTAGTTTTTCTTTGATTATGATGAGAACACTGAATATTTGTATGCATGTTCTTTGCTGAATTGAGCTTGGTGGTTGTGAAATGATTTTCCATTTCTGCCCTCATATTTTAGTCTTACTACCCCATAGAAAAGATCAAAACTTTGTTGGGAAAACAGAAAATTTTTTGTTTTCATTTACCATTTAATTGGTCTGCTGATCTCTGCAATTTTTGTCTGCTTTATTCTATATTCAACTTGTATTTTTGCTAGTTGTCTCATTCATCATCGTGCTAAACTGTAAAGTACGGAGTCTTATTTGATTTCGAGCTTATTATTTTTGTGTATTAGCTCCATCTTTGATACAAATGGTGAAATGGTTTATATGTAATTGAAGAAATACAAATTTGTTTTTACATGAACACTTTTTGTTATTAACAAAATTATGAATTTCACTTGCCACTGTAGTATTGTAGCATTTTGTTGGTCTATACTCTATATCATGTATGACTGTAATTTGTAGAAAATATTCTCAATAAAAAAAAAGAGATGATTTGTAATAAGTTGGTGAATACTCTGTTTAGGATTTATCCTAACATGTTTTGATAATCGATTTTGTGAAAACAGTCAAGTTGTGGGATGGCCACCTATAAGCGCTTCAAGGATGAACAGCTTGGTTAACCAGGCAAAGGCTGCAAGGTCTGAAGATGACAAGACAGATGGGGACAAATCTAAGGACACTTTTAAGAAGAAAATCAACACTGGTAATAACAAGTCAACTGTGAAAGAAAAAGGTCATCTGGGATTTGTGAAGGTCAACATGGATGGGATTCCTATAGGGAGGAAAGTGGATTTAAATGCTCACACTTGCTATGAGACTTTAGCTCAAACACTTGAGGAAATGTTCTTCAGCACCACTTCAAATGTCAATTCAATCGGTTAGTTTCTTCGCCTGTGGCACGATAGGTCATGAACCAAATGCATATCATCATAGATCACTTGATTATTTGATGCATTTTGTATGTGATGTTAGTATTCTTGAATGACATTGACTTTGGTGTTCTCATGTAGCTGGAGTCAAGGAACAAGCAACAAAACCCTCAAGGCTTCTGGATGGATCCTCTGAGTTTGTGCTCACTTATGAAGATAAAGAGGGTGATTGGATGCTTGTTGGAGATGTCCCTTGGAGGTATGCTGCTGACACTGATTATAGGTTTTGTTGAACATAAGTTTCAAGAAACAAACCCCACTAAAATGTGCTAATAATGTTTGCTTATGGTATTTAGGATGTTCCTCACCTCAGTTAAAAGGCTTCGAATCATGAGGACCTCCGAGGCCAATGGACTTGGTATGCAATTTTAAACATCAAGGTTGCATTTTGCTTTCAGAGTTTAATTTTATCAAATTTGCCTCCCTAAAATTTGACTATGACCTCCCTAATGCTGATTGGTTTTTGCATTTGCAGCTCCAAGATTTCAAGAAAGGGGTGAGAGACTAAGAAACAAACCTATCTAAGACAACTATTTTTACAGTCTGGTACGACAACGGAAACCTAGAGTTTGACAACAACAGAAGGAAGCAAAATCTGATGAGACAGGAGTGCTGAGAAAGATTGGTTTCCACTGGCTTTGTTTGCTTTTCTTTCACAACCATCCTCTGGTTCATGCTGGTTTTCTTTTTTGGTTAGGCGATATTTTTTTTATCTTTTTACAGCTTCTTACATAGTGCTAGCATACAGGCCCTGCATACTCGGCTAATGCTGCTTTCTCATACTGTAAATATGGGAGCACTTCATATCTAGAGTGTTTTGCTGCAAAATCTAGTGGACTCGTTTTTCATGACGATAGAAGAAAAGCTTGTGTGGTTTATTTATTTATTTGGTTTAAGTTGATTACCATTGTCCATTTTTTTTCCTACCACTATCACCAAATTTTGATTCATATATTTCATAATTGGCAGAAATATCAAAAAGTGGTACCAACTGAAATCTGATAATATATGCATGATACACTGGTGATGGCAGGTTTCGTATTCACAGAAATCACCTGCTGTATCATAACTACTAACTGGTCCAACTGATAACATTGGAGGGGGACCCCAATCTTCTGAATTGCCATCAGTTTAAGAACCCTAGTAATTGCACCGGATCATATAGATGGATATCTACTAACTGGTCCAACCATATTATACCCCCAAAGCTTAAGCCGGTTATGAAATAGACCAACAATGTATTTGAACATACATTTCTTCAAAAGGAAATCATACTCGTATAGTCTAACTAGTTTATGAGGATGGATCGAAGAAATGTGCAGCAGTGAACTAGAGATCTTGAATCGATGACCTGAAGTTTGAGTTATTAGAAAACAAACCAGGAATGTATGTTATGCTAAATTTCTTGACAAAAGTTCTAGCTATTACCAAGAGTACAAAAAATTAATTTCAAACACATACAATAGAGGACTACTGCTCAAGGAGTTACCATCACACTTGATGTCTTTGGTTTTAACATATCTGTTTGGAGTCGCCTTTGTTTGCAGAAATGCTGAGTGAAACTGGACAGCCTTCACATGAGGGTAAATCTTATGAAATCATATTGTTTTTGACTGCAGATTACTACCCAATTGATGATACTGGACAATTTTGGTCCTGGTGGAAATCAAATGCCATTGACATAATTACCTTCTTTTAATCAAATTGTGGGGCAACTGTATCTTATTATTGTTGGCCAGACTCATGCTCAACTTGTCTGATCTTACTTGCATGCCTTTTCTTGCTGGTTACCATTTCATATCTTGTTGAAGAAGTTCTTTGGTGAAATGGCTTATATTCTTTTCAGTCTGTTTCAACTTTCTTTTCTTAATTTGGCTGCATAATTGAATAACTGAGTCATCATCATTTAAAAGTCTGCTTAGCTTTCCTCAGAGCTTATTTATCATGTATCCTAAAGAAGAGAAATGATAATTGCATTGGAACCCAACAGCTGGAAAGCTTTGAGGAATTACCATTTCCTTTATCTGGGTGGAAGAAAAGGATTGTAACAATTCTTATTAGCACTTGAAAGGTGGGACTTTTGGTGTTAATATGAATTTGGTGGAGCACCAAGAAGTACATAATGAGGATCACAGCTGTACAACTCCTAAAACAGTTGGTAGCTTTGGCATGTGGATTATGTGATGCCTTTTAAATTGATTGTGATATTGGGTCTAATGGTTGAAGTTTTTGATACATAAGTGAACAATGTATATCAAATTAACATTATTCCTCAGGAATTGTAAGCAAATAGATGATCAATGGATTTTAAAAAACACACCTAAGAGGGGAAGCAGAATAAACACATTCCCTTATAATCAAAAAAGAAGCATACGCAAACAGAGTTCTGATTTATGATATTTCTAACATTTCTAGCTAGTTCAACCACCCTCTTGGATCATTGACATAACCAGGCAACCAGTAGTGCCTACACATGCTGTGAATGGAAAAGGAAGAGATATCTACCCTTTTCATTGTCTGATTTGATCCGGAAAGTTCCTGTATTGTTGACACAGAAAACAAATAATCAGGATTCTTGATCTGTTTAGCATGCAGATTCACAAATCACAATTATAGGTTTAGAGGTTCTTACCTTTACTGATGTACTTTTTGTTCATTTCATTGATGAACTAAGTTTAGCAACCAGTTCCTGGTGGTACTAGGAGAGCATATAGGTTCAATGGTTCATCCACGTTTGAAAATTTTAGTATCCTAATATGAAAGATGTGTTTGTCACTTTTTCTTCGTTGTTTTGGGGTCTAGCGTGGGATTCCTGGACTGGTTTAGCAAAGGCCAACATAGTCATCACAACTTCACATATTCTAACGAATGTTGCTCATGTATGTACCGTATACGATAATGTAGGCAAGATTAGAATCGTATGTGTATCACTATGGAACAGCATTCAATGTCAATATCAACTTGAGGATGAGGAATAATAGATACCCTTGTATGAATGTCTCTGGGACCTAGACGTACAACAACTCATTTCCATCTCCAGAATCCCATTCAGAATGACCATGTTTACATGAACCAGTGGGGACTCGGACTCTCGGAGTAGAACAACTGTGAAAGCTTGTAAAAGAAGCAACATATATATTAAGGATCAAAAAATAGACAAGGGATTGATTAGGTCTACAACCTTCCAATACAGGGAGATCTTGCAGTCTAACTGCTGTTTTGAAATTCTGAGAGTTGTTCAGAATTTCTACTGTAACTTGTAAACTCTTGCATCTCACAGGTGTATATGCTAGATTACTGGCTAGTGATAACTACAGGACGACGGGAAGTTACAAGTGATATATGCAGGAATTTTTTGAAGAAAAGCAGAAGCAGAAGAAATGTCACAAGACGAATAGAAAGGATAGCACACAACACAAGAGCTTGGAGAAATTTTTCTCTCTTAAGTGTTTCTTTCTAGAGAAAACATACCAAATAGTGTCCCACCTTTTTAAGAAGCATAACTTTAGTATCCCACCTTTTAAAAACTTCAAAACGGTATCTCACGTTTTAAACCCGACACAAGATCAGTATCTGCGGTCGTCATCTCCGTTACGGTGACAGATTAAATTCAAATAATGAAGGATAATTTCGTCTAATCACATCATAAACCTTAAGCCACAGCTCAAAATGTGACAGAATCATTGGCTCATGATGTTCAGTCTAGCTTTTGTGGAACATGCAGACTGCTTTTGTGAAATATGCATTGAAATGCTGTAGACTATGCATATTTAACTAGCTTTTGTAGAATATGCTTGTTTAACTATCTTTTGTAAATTAAACTTTGTTGGATGTGTCTATTTTCATGGCTTTTCAGACATTTGAAATGCAAAATTATGTGTTTGAAAGTTTTATATATTCATTTGTTGTTACGGAATTGTTCAATTTAGAACAAGATAAAGGATGAACATGACGTCTAATTCACAAAGTTAGATGTGTTAAGTTATATATATATCAGGTACCAAAATTGTATAATTTTCTTAAAAGTTGTTCCAAAATTAGCTATCAAGTTGTATTTTAGTTTTAATTTTTTTTTACTTTGGAGGTAAATATGTTCTCTTGGCGGGAATATGTAGTTTTGGAGGCAAATATTTGATCTGGCGCCAAACTATTATATGGAATTGGCGGGAGGGACTGAACAGACGAAAATACCCTTCAAAATATGATAGCTTGGAAGCTTCGTCACGGAGATGACGACCGCAGATGCTGATCTTGTGTCGGGTTTAAAACGTGAGATACCGTTTTGAAGTTTTTAAAAGGTGGGATACTAAAGTTATGCTTCTTAAAAAGGTGGGACACTGTTTGGTCTTTTTTCCCTTCTTTCTATTGAAAATTATATATAAGAAAACTGAACAACAAGACTTTATATATGAATGAAGGAACAAACTATTAAGCTAGATAAATATAGAGAACAACAGCAGCATGGAGCAGCATGGAGAACAGTAGCAGCAGCATGGACTAAACTTAGAAAACTAGATAACCACCATGCTATAATCATGACAATCATGATGCAGCCATACTCTAAATATCTTCAACACTCCCCCTCAAGCTGGATCAAGGGGATTTATTGATCCAAGCTTGCCAAGAATCAAGAGAAACTGCACTGAAGGAAGAGACTTGGTAAAAATATCAGCAAGTTGATCAGCACTTCTGGTATACACAGTTTCAATTACCTTGGCCTGCACTTATGATCGAATATAATGACAGTCTACTTCAATGTGTTTGGTTCTTTCATGAAAAACTGGATTGGAAGCAATGTGCATGGCAACTTGATTGTCACAATGCAGAGACATAGCATCAGTGACAGGGAAGCCAAGGTCGAACAATAAGCTCTTAAGCCATATTAACTCACAAGAGGCAGACGCCATAGCTCTATATTCAGCTTCTGCACTTGATCTAGCCACAACCCTTTGCTTTTTACTTCGCCATGTAACTAGGTTCCCTCCAACAAATGTGCGAAAACCTGTGGTGCTTTTTCTGTCCATTGCATTCCCTGCCCAATCAGCATCAGCATATCCAACAATGCTAGTATGATGATTTCTTTGGAACAGAATACCTCTACCAATTGACCCTTTCAGATATCTCAGAATTCTCTTGACAATACTCAAATGAAAATCAGTAGGAGAGTGCATAAACTGACTGACAATGCTAACTGCATATGAAATATCAGGTCGAGTGATAGTGAGATATATCAATTTGCCAACTAACCTCTGATAAGAACACACATCAGAGAGATAAGCACCCTCAGTAGCCAGCATAAGTTTACTGTTAAGAGGAATGCGAGCAGGTTTGCAGTCAAGAACTCCAGCTTCAGACAGAAGTTCAAGAATATATTTTCGCTGACTGAGGAAAAGACCCTTTGAAGATGCAGCCATCTCAATTCCCAGAAAATACTTGAGAGCTCCAAGGTCTTTCATTGCAAACTTGGCTTGCAGAGAACCTTTAAGAGAATTTATCTCAGCAATACTATCATCAGTAATGATGAGATCATCAACATAGATCAAGACCACAAGTTTCATGCCATTCCGCATCTTAACAAACAATGAGGAATCGGCACTACTACTGACAAAACCAATATCTTCAAGGACTGAGCTGAGTTTGGCATACCAGGCTCGAGGAGACTGTTTTAAACCATAAATGACTTTGTGAAGCTTACAGACCATCTCAGGGTGGTCAGAAAGTTCATGACCAGGAGGGAGTTTCATGTAAACTTCTTCCTCCAGGTCACCATGCAAGAATGCATTCTTTATATCCATTTGATGCAAAGACCAATTTTGATTGACAACAACAGAGAGTAACACTCTAACATGCAGTGTTCATTTTTGCCACAGGTGCAAACGTTTCCTTATAGTCTTCTCCATAGGTCTGAGTAAATCCCCGAGCTACAAGTCTTGCTTTATGCCTCTCCAAAGTCCCATCTGCATGGAGCTTTGTTTTATAAATCCATCTGCATCCAACAGCTTTCTTCCCTTTAGGCAACTGCACAAGACTCCAGGTATGATTGTCATCAAGGGCCTTAAGTTCAGTATTCATAGCCTGCCTCCAAGCTTCAACTTGACTAGCCTCTTGAAAGGTTTGAGGGTCAATATGACTGTCTATGGCACTTAAATACGCAGCATAAGCAGAAGAAAACTTTCCAATATCCATATAGTGTGCAACAGGATACCTGGAAGTGTAGGACACATAATCTTTGTGTCGAACTGGAGGATTTCTAGTGCGGCAGGGATTTCTTCTAGGAAGAGTTGGAACAATGGAAGTATCAGCAGCAGCTTCAGGTTGATTCTCTGCAACATCGTGACCGAGAAACTCATCAATGGCATCATGAGCCTCAGTACCAGCATCAAAACTAATAGATGGCTCAGGAACATGATCCTTCCTGATCAGACTAGGAGATAATTCCATTGCCACATCTGTACCAACATTTGGAACTGGAAATAGATCCGTGTAAAACTCCCCCTGAGTGCTTGTATCCAACTGCTCAGAAAAATAAGGAACAGTCTCATTGAACCTGACATCTCTGGAAACAAATTTCTTCTTACTAACGGGATCATAGCAACAATACCCTTTCTGAGTTGAGGAATATCCCAGAAAAATGCATTTGATAGCTCTGGGATCCAATTTATCTCTATATTTGGCTTGAACATGAACATAGCACACTGAACCAAACACCCTCAGATGAGACAAATCAATTTTTCTATGCTTTAGAACTTCCAGAGGAGACATTAAATTCAGAATTCTACTGGGAAGGCGATTAATAATATAGGTGGCAGTAAGAACAGCTTGAGACCAAAATCTTTTTGGTACATTAGCATAAAACATCATAGCCCTTGTTTTCTCAAGCAGATCCCTATTTTTTCTTTCTGCAATACCATTTTGTTGTGGTGTTCCAACACAGCTGGTTTGATGAATGATCCCATTTCCATTTAAAAACTGAGACATTTTATGGGACATATATTCTGAGCCATTATCAGATCTGAGAATTTTAATTTTGGATGAAAATAGTATGCACCAGATCATGAAAATTTTTAAACACATCAAATACTTCACTCTTAAACTTCAATAGATACAACCATGTAATCCCAGTAAAATCATTAACAAAGGTTACAAAATATCTAAACCCATCAAAGGATTTTAGAACTGGTCCCCAAATATCAGAATGGATGATTTCAAATGGATTACAAGCCCTAGAGGCAGAAGAATTAAACGGTAACCTAGTAAACTTAGAAAAATGGCAGACTTCACAGTTGTGGACTTGTTGACTGAAGGAGGGAAACAAAATGGATAACACCTTCTCTGATGGATAAGCTAGACGGTGATGCCACAACAGATGATCAAAAGAGCTATTGGAAGATGCTTGAAAAGCCAGGAAAGGTTTGGACACATAATACAAACCATTTAGAAAAACTCCTTCACCAATCTTCATCTTGGTGGTGATATCCTGAAAAATCACGTTATGAGGAGAAAAAATGGCTAGACAATGTAGAGTTCTCACAATTTTACCCACAGATAACAACTGGAAAGGAAAAGAAGGAATGTATAAGGCATCTGACTCTATGTTCTTTGAAAAAAGATTAATTTTCCATTTTCCTAAGACTTCTGCTCCTTTCCCTTTAGCAACAGAAACATGAGAAGATAATTTTTCAAAATCGTGCAAATTCTCAATTTTATTTGTCATGTGATCTGTGGCTCCAGAATCAATAACCCAAAAATCACTCTCAGAATTTATAATAAGTGCAGTCTTAAAAGCAGTCAAGATACCTGAAATATCACTGTCCTTGACATGGTCTGCTTCTACAAGAAATTCTGAGAAGTTACTGAGGAGAGCATTGTGATCATGCTCATTCAACTTCTTTTTCTGTTGGAGAAAAACAGCAAAATCGTTGATCAAACTACATGGATTGGTGGTAAAGTCCACGGACACAGAGCTTGGACTTGAAGCAACTAGTGCAGCACTAGGACCAGCAACTGAGTTAGAAGAGGAAGACACTGAATACGCCTTGGCACTTCCCTTAGCCTCTCTCTTGGCTTTCTCTTCAAGGAATTTCACCTTGAGTTCTGGAAACAATATCCAGCATTTATCTCGGAAATGATTACCATTGCAATGAGTGCACTTGCCCTTCTTTCCCTTGTACCCTCTATCATCAGACTGCTTATAGCTAGACACATAGGCACTGGACTCAGCATGATTAGTCCTTATCTCCACATTCATAGCCTCCCTTCTAGTTTCCTCCCTCCTTACAGTGGCACACACAGATGAGAAGGAGGGAAGCACATAATTCATGAGGATGTGACTCCTCATATCTTCATAAACCGGGCTCAAGTTGGCTAGGAGCTGGAAAACCTTGTCTTCATCAGCTCGTTTGCGCAAGATAACTCCGTCCGTAGTATGAGGTCTGTACAGATCAAGCTCATTCCACATGCTGGTTAACCGCCCAAGGTAATCAATGAAGGGTTTACCTTCTTGCTCAAACTTAGCAATATCCTTCTTTAGCTGAAAAACACGAGCAACATTATT
This sequence comes from Fragaria x ananassa, assembly GCA_034370585.1. Lineage (NCBI taxonomy): Eukaryota > Viridiplantae > Streptophyta > Magnoliopsida > Rosales > Rosaceae > Fragaria > Fragaria x ananassa. The sequence continues at coordinate 4,150,633 of CP139762.1, read as the reverse complement.
CTGATTCCCACAGAAATCTTCAATCTCCTTCCACATAGAGCCTGCAGATGAAGAATAGCTGAAGATAATTGCCATTGATGGCTCCATGGAGTTGATAAGCCATGCTCTAACAAGTTGATCAGTGCTCAGCCACGAATCGAAACCTTCAGTACCAACTTCTGGAACATCAATTGTCTCATAGATGTAACCAAGCTTCTTCTTGCTTCCAAGAGCTAAGGTCACTGCTCTAGACCAGTGAAGATAATTGAAACGATTCAGCAACACTGAACACAAACGTTGATTCGGGTTCCCATCATGATCAGAAGATCCAGACCCAGAATTAGGAACAGAACCAAAAGGATTTACAGTTGACGAGCCATAGTCCTCCATTGAAAAAGGTAGAAAAGGTAAGATTTAAGAAAAATGAAAAACTGAAAGCAGAAGCAGGATACTAATGATCCTGCTCTGATACCATGAAGAAAAGCAGAAGCAGAAGAAATGTCACAAGACGAATAGAAAGGATAGCACACAACACAAGAGCTTGGAGAAATTTTTCTCTCTTAAGTGTTTCTTTCTATTGAAAATTATATATAAGAAAACTGAACAACAAGACTTTATATATGAATGAAGGAACAAACTATTAAGCTAGATAAACATAGAGAACAGCAGCAGCATGGAGCAGCATGGAGAACAGTAGCAGCAGCATGGACTAAACTTAGAAAACTAGATAACCACCATGCTATAATCATGACAATCATGATGCAGCCATACTCTAAATATCTTCAACATTTTTCATACAATTTATTGACTTTGAAAGCTTGATTAAGTTGTAATTTTATCCAATGAAAGTCATCAAAAGTTGTCAAATTATATTCATGTAGAGAGATGTCTCATTTTCTGGTCATAAATCATTCTAAGCACTCACACTCACAATTGATATACAATACATATGGTACTGACCTGTCAATCCCAACATACAAAACCATTCAGATGAGTGTGATTATTTCCTTTTTCGGCTACCTAACATACACCGGAAGAGTACATGATACACTATTACTGATTCTTACTGCAAAAACTCTCTAGGGTCAGTAACATAACCGGTCAAAGCCGACGCTGCGGCTGTATATGGTGAGACAAGATATATCTGGCCTTCTTTGTGTCCCATTCTGCCTGGGAAGTTCCTGTTCGTAGTAGAGACACATACCTGAAATGAAAGAAATGGAAATAGAGGTTCAATGGATCTTCAAAACAAGATGAATGTAGCTTCGGAACTAGATTAAAAAATAAGTGTTTCTTTAGAACAAGATGGTCTGCAAATGGGATTGTGAGGTTTAGAGAATCCCAATGTGTGCAGTTGAAGAAATACATTTACCTGTGGTTCATTCAAGCGAGCATATGTGTCCTTAGGACCACCCATGCAAGCACCATTACTGGGACTTGCAGGTGTGTCACAACCAGCTTCCTCAAATATCTGTGAACAAGTTTTGCCACCAGATCCTGGAACTCGAAGACTGTAAACGTCCATCCAAACCTACATATAGCAAATGCAATATATCAAATTTTCATTTATCAAGAATTTTATGAGTTTAGTTTTGTTGCATGACAAACCTTTTGTGTAGCAGGTACAAGAAAAGTGGGTACACTTATTTCCCTGCAGTAAAGCACACTTATTTCTGTGAGCTTAAACCAAGAGTAGAAAAAATGCGCAATCAAAGTAATAAACACATGGATGGAATATACAGTAATTTAAATGTAATCTTAATAAACTAAGTTAGTGGAGTCCTTACTGAAGCTAGAAAAACTCTAGCAGCAGCCATAAAATCCTCCGTTTTCCCACCAGTACAAGATCCAATATAGACTCTGTCAATTTTCACATCTTTGCATTCTCTTGCTAAAGCATGGTTATCCGGAGACTGAGGGTGCAAAACGATTCAAAAAAGTTACTTGCAGAAGAGAGGTTAAAAGTACAATCTTCAAGACATAAAACAGAGGTTATGCTCACCTTTGCCACCAATGGCTCCAGTTTTGATATATCAAATCTGTACTCAGTAAGAAATCTAAATCCAAGGAAAACAAACTCATTAGTACAATTCGGTATCTAGGGAGAAATACTAAGTAGGCAGATGTGGTATAAAACAATTTACATGTTCTTCCTAAGTATGATTGAAGGTCATTTATGGATAACAGCATGAACTGCTAATTTTGATATTTATTAAGATAGCATCTGTATAAGTACATAAATAAGGTTTCAAATCCTTGACCAGACTAGGCTAAAGTAAAATATGACCATCTATATATGGTATATGGTCATATCTTTATATTGGTAAAATCAGAAGGTTTTAAAGATGCATTCACCATAAATAAACCACAAATTCCAGAGTTGATCTCAAGGTGAATGCAATATTAACGCTGATTTCAATGTTAATACATAGGAGTATAATACAACTTACAGATGTTGCGCTATCTCTATGGCCTTGGCTTGAGTACCAACTTATGAACCAGATCATGAAATGGCTAGGCTAATAAATTATAAATATCAATTACCTTGCTTGATTATCACTGTACACAGGTTCATAGGGTATAGACGTTTTATCCTGCAATACAAAATTTGCTTCATCATGCCAGCGCTACAGAACCAAAATGTGTGCAACATAAAAAGAGAAAACGATCTGTTGCAAAACAACCCAATAAAAAACAGGTTTATGACAGGGCGAATGTGCAAGGCAAGGCTTATTCCTAACTCATTTTAGTATGTAAAGCAATTCCTGCCACCACTAGGTATATGGGACAATGAATGTTGATGTCCTACTGAAAAATACATCCACCAGAGAACAGCTATTGATACACCTAACCATTCGCATACACACAGACATCCACTTACCTGCTATTGATGCTAGTATACATATATATCGCGCGAGACGATTTGATGATTTACAGTACTAACCTCAAGGTACTTGCATGTAGTGCTATCAGCAGGACGATTCCGTTCTTACCCCCAGCTTCAATAACCATGTTGCATAATGTCATCCTCTCTTCCATCTGTCCAGCATAAGTTAGACCATGTTGCATAAGTTAAACAAAGAGTAATTAAAAACTGCAACCAAATGACCTGAAGTTTCATACATACACGCAGTAAGTTCACTTACACTTAAGCTCTCAACAGTGCTGCCAACAAACTCCATGGCTTTATATGTTGCACCAGCAACAGAGATTTCACCAATAATCTGCGAGATGGAAATCAGTTTTTAAGCAACAACATAAAAGCTGGATATATTCACCTTTTATATTTCAAGTAAAGAACTGAAATCATAGGCTACATCTGATGTAGTTTTGAGTTTTGACTTTCCGGAGAACTCTCTCAACATTGAAAAAAATCATTTGGCTTGAGAGCTAGTTGAACGTACTTGCAAAATCAAGTCTTTGGCAAGCAAATAGTCAGGCGTTTCACCATCCAGCACAAATCTCAGAGTTGGAGGCACCTGAAATTTCAAAACAAGGTAAGAAAATCACAGATTCGTTAGCCTTAAACTTTTTACAGAACTTCCAAAATAAAATCAATTTGACTCATTCAGCATATGTCCATAAAAAAAAGAGAATAACTCCCAATTTTTCTAATTAAAACAGTATCATAAGAACACCAAACAATATGAATTAGAAACTGTAGAATCACTCATTTGCATAAAATCTATCAGAATGTTAAGTGTATGACATTAGAGTAACATGATAAAACAAAATCCAACATCTACAAACCTTGAGTAAAAGCTTCCCGGAGCCCAATACGAAACCTGCATCAGTGATCCCAATTCCAGCAGCAAATTGTCCAAAAGCTCCAGCGGTGCAGGTGTGAGAATCTGTACCTAGCAACACCTGAAGCCAACATAATATGTCTGGCTGCTGTTTTGGATCATAAAGGCATAGAGCCACAAGAAAAAAAAAACAAAGAGCCGTAAAATAAAAGTGGCCTTCTTGAAGAAATGTACCTCTTCAGGCCTGCAATGACCTTCTTGAGCAAGAGCAACATGACATACACCCTTGTAATCTGGGTTAGCCTGCCAAATTGTGAACTAAAGTTAACCTCTGATACAAAAAATGAAAAACATATTGAGACCCAACAAATTACACACCAGTAAATCAACATAAAATAATACTTCAAATCCCCACCTTAAAGTTACCAAGATCCTTGATATCGTAGAAATACTTGATGTTCTGCTCAGTGCAGAAATCTCTCAAGGTATCCACATTACGATTTGCGCGCTCATCCCTAGTGAATATATAATGTTCAGGTATGACAACACCCTTTTCTCTATCCCAAACCTACAATGTCAAAACAATGAAGCACTACTTAGCCACCACAAAAAATATGGTGATCAATTCCATGATCTTCTCAACTGAAAATGGATTTACCTTAGCATTCTGGCCAAACTCTTTCTTGAAGATACCAAAGGAACCAGGGGCCACACACATCATGGGTCATTAAAACATCAATGTTAACCCAAACATTGTCACCTGGACTCAAATGTGTTTTCTCAGAAGCCCTAGCTAATATCTTCTCCGTCATCGTCATTCCCGTCTTGATCTGAAATATTGACCAATACACAATATCATAAACCCGAAAACTAAAATATTTTCCATTAACCCCAGAGCACCAAAATCAATGGAAAATAAAAACCAACCAAGCCAGTCGTTGCTGGCTTCCGCTCTGATGGCTACATGACGGAGCAGATCTTCTTGGAAACTGATCTCTTGCATAGCTGAAATGAAGCCGGAGATGTGGAAGAGAAAGCAGAGACATCCAAGTCCTGTATAATAAAAACAATCAAAGATGAGAAACTTAGAGCTAAAGCTAAAGGTACAACTTTACGGGATTGAACATTAGAAACTAACCTTGGTGTTGTTGATGGAGGTGGAGGGTGGAGCAACAGTAGAGTAAGCCATGGCTGCGGAAATGTAAGTCTATTTCGACTGGTTTGTTTGTGTTTATGTAATGTGGAGAAGAGAAAACGCATACGTTTTTGTGTTGTGTTCTAAAACGGTCAAATTAAGCGGGAAGAAATTTGCTGCCCAGCCTGCCACGTATTATTTTCACTTTTATTGTCTTTAAGAAAACTAGGGCATCCAACAAAATAGTTGGTGCTTGGTTAAAGTTTATGCCTGACTTGTAAGCTATACTAGGCACTAGCTAGTGAGTCGATGTGCCACATTGTTGGTTGCTTTGAGTATGAACACTAGTTAGACCAGTCATAGTTAAGACCATATTGTATATCATCTACTAAGCTACCATCCTTAGAAAGGTCATCACCATCTGCTTGGATTGTTTGAGCTACTGCCAGACAATCGCTTTCTATGCAACATTTTGTAATTGAAGTTCTTGGAGTAGTTTCAATCCCAGTTCTTATTGCCATCAACCCAACCAGTTCTGTTGGACCATAACAATAGGGGAGAACTTGTACAAAATAGTTACCGGTCTAACTGCTGTCACGAAATGGAGATTCTCAGAAATTTCAACTGCATCATACCTTTCAGTAAAGTCTTGGGGGGAATAGGCTGGATTACTGGCTAGTGACAACTACAGGACGTTATTTGTGATGCGAGAATTTTTCGTAAAATTTAACGACTTTGAAAGCAGGGTAAGTTGAGAACCAAGGATGTTATTCTATCCAATGAGTCATACAAATTTTGTCAAATTATGTTCCATAGATTGATGCCTCATTTTATGGACTAAGATCATTCTATGCACTCACACTCACAATTCACAGAATACAGATGGTACTGACCTGATAATCACAGCATACGTTTCGGGATGGGTGTGATGACCCATTTATTTCCTTTTAATTTCTGCTACCTAACTAACACCAGACAAGTCATAACAAACTAGAACTGATCTTTGACGATATCACGCTTACTGCAAAAACACTCTTGGGTCGGTCACATAACCGGTCAAGGCCGATGCTGCAGCTGTATATGGTGAAGCAAGATATATCTGGCCTTCCTTGTGACCCATTCTGCCTGGGAAGTTTCTGTTTGTAGTAGACACACATACCTGCAATGAAAGAAAGGGTATGACATCAGAAATGGAAAATTGTTGTTCAGTACCAGTGTGGATCTTCGAAACAAGATGAATATAGTTTGAGAATAAACTCAAATAATAATGTTTCTTTAGAACAAGATTATCGGCAACCATCCATGAGAGGTCCAGCACCTCAGCAGGATTATGACTACACCAGTGAAGAGGCAACTATCCATGCGGTCTAGCACCTCAGCATGATTAAATCATCTGAATGTGCAGGTGAAGAAAAATAGTTACCTGCGGTTCATTCAAGCGAGCATACGTGTCCTTGGGACCACCCAAGCAAGCACCACAACTGGGACTTGCAGGTGTGTCACAACCAGCTTCCTCAAATATCTGTGAGCAAGTCTTACCACCAGATCCTGGCACCGGAAGGCTGTACACGTCCATCCAAACCTGTATGTAGAAAAAGCAATGTATCAAATTTTCACTTATCATGAACTTTATGAGTTACTGAATGAAGTATTAGGAAACTAACACATTACACATAAGCATTTATATGTTGCATGACAAACCTTTTGTGTAGCAGGTACAAGAAAAGTGGGTACTTTGACCTTCTTGCCCTGCAGTAAAGCAATTGGTTCTGTAAGCTTAAACCAAGAGTAGAAAAGATGATTGGGGAACTTCAACAAACACATGGATAGAAAATACAGGGAATTGAACACTTCAAAGATACAGGGAACCAAAATGTGCAATCTAAATCTGTTAAGTTAAATTGTGATATAAGATTGGAGTCCTTACTGAAGCCAGAAAAACTTTAGCAGCAGCCATAAAATCCTCTGTTTTCCCGCCAGTACAAGATCCAATATACACTCTGTCAATTTTCACATCTTTGCATTCTCTTGCTAAAGCACGGTTATCTGGAGAATGAGGCTGCAAAGCAATTCAAAAAGTTATTTGCAGAAGAGAGGCTAAAAGTACAATCTTCAAGACCTAAAACAGAGATGATACAAGGTTTATATATGTGCTGCTCACCTTTGCCACCAACGGCTCCAATTTTGAGATATCAAATCTGTACTCAGTAAGAAATCTAAATCCAAGAAAAACACACTGATTAGTACAATGAAATACTTAGGGACCAATATTAAATAGGCAGATGCGGTATAAAACAATTGGCATTTTCTTTCCCTAGTATGATTGAAGGTCATATGCAGTTACCGGCATAAAAAGCTCATTTTAACCTTCAATTTCCTAACATCTGCATATTATTATACAATTATATATCCCTTATAGATGAGTTAAATGCATTAGGAGGCCAACTATTTTTAAGATTGTCAAAGTATTATATTTGTAGGGGCCGAACATGTAAAAGCATTGAATGAGATCATCATAAAAGACTCCGACACAAAATCAAAGTGAAGCAAAAACGGAAAAGAAGGAAAGAAGCCAGGTTTGTCTTTCTTGAAGGTGGATAGGAACATATGGGGGAAACCAGTTAAACTGTTGTTTAGTCTAATCTACTAACATGGCAAAGCACCAGCATTGAGCTAGAAATCTGTCGTGAATTCCAATCCAACTAAAATCATATTTTCTGAAAACCGGATCTTATATTGGTAAAATCAGAATTCAAAATAAATTCCAGTGTTCATCTCCCAGTTGAATGCAATATTCATGCCGATTTGAATGTTAATACACAGAAGGTGTAACAAGTTATAAACCAGATCATGAAAATGGGCTAGCTAATGAAGTGTGAATATCTAAAAGAACAAATTACCTTGCTTTATCATCGCTGTACACAGGTTCATACGGTACTGACGTTTTATCCTACAATACAAAATTCGCTTCATTTAGCCTGTGCTATAGAACCAAAATGTATGCAACATACAAAGAAAAAATGATCTGCTAAAGTACAACCGACAAAAAGTATTAGGTTCACGACAGAGCAAAAGTGAAAGGCAAGCTTGCTCCTAATTCATTCTAGTAAAGCAGTTCAGAGTTCTGAATTCAACCTTGGAGCCTGCCGCCACAAGGGATATGGGATAACGAATGTTAATGTCTTTCAAATCATTTTAACAAGGAAGGTTCCAAACCCAGCCTTGAAATCACCAACAAATGATCATAAATAAATGCATCAGCAGCATGCACGGAGAAACAAGAACAGCTAATGACACACACATCTAACTAATCACATACATACAGACATTCATTTATATGCCACTGATGCTAATATACATATACATACAAAACCTTATGCATGTGTGTGGGAGTGTGAGAGGATTTGATGATTTGAAGTACTAACCTCAAGGTACTTGTATGTAGTGCTATCAGCAGGGACGATACCATTTTTACCCCCAGCTTCAACAACCATGTTGCATAATGTCATCCTCTCTTCCATCTGTCCAGTATAAGATTAAACAAAAACTACTTAAAAACTGCAACCAAATGGCCTGCAGTTTCATACATACACGCAGTAAATTTACTTACACTTAAGCTTTCAACAGTGCTGCCAACAAACTCCATAGCTTTATATGTTGCACCGGCTACAGAGATTTCACCAATAATCTGTGAGATGAAAATCAGTTTTCAAGGCAACAACAAAAATGCTAGATATATTCACCAAATCATTTATCAAGAACTGAAATCGTAGGCTGTATCTGGTGTAGTTTTAACTTTCAAGATCCTCTGGACATTGGAAAAACACTTGAGAGTTGATTAAACTTACTTGCAAAATCAAGTCTTTGGCAAGCAAATAGTCAGGCAATTCACCATCCAGCACAAATCTCAGAGTTGGAGGCACCTGGCAATTATAAAAAAAGATGAGAAATTCTTGACCACAAATTCCCCATAAGCTTTGGCAGACATGGGCCAATTTAATGATTGTTAAACCTTCAATTTGTTATGAAACTTCCCAACATAAAAACTAATCTGATACTGATTCAGCATTTGTAAATGAGAAAAGAAAATAACTCCCAAATCATTACAGAATCATAAGATCAGCAAACACTATCAGTGAATCAAAAAATTGTCCAAGGTGAACTGCGAATCCCAATAGGAAAGTTAAAGAGAAGCAAGGGAACCATTTTTTTTCGAGAAAAGGAGCAAGGGAACCTTATTCACCAATAAAATATTGTCGGAAACTAAAGCCGTGGAATCAGTTATTTGCATAGACGGAAATGAAATGAGAGAGAATGAAAACAACATGTAACATCTACAAACCTTGAGTAAAAGCTTCCCAGTGCCCAATACGAAACCTGCATCAGTGTTCCCGATTCCAGTAGCGAATTGTCCAAATGCTCCGGCAGTACAGGTGTGAGAATCTGTACCTAGTAGCACCTGAAGCCAACATTAAATGTCTGATTGATGTTTTGGATCATAAATGCATAGACACATAAACAAAATAGTGTGCTTTTTCAAATAAAAGTACCTCTCCAGGCCTGCAATGACCTTCTTGAGCAAGAGCAACATGGCATACCCCCTTGTAATCCGGGTTAGCCTGCCAAATTGTGAACTAAAGTTAACCTCTGATGCAAAAACAGAATAACATATAAGAAATACACACTAGCAAATCAACATAAAAATAAAACTCCAAATCCACACCTTGAAGTCACCAAGATCCTTGATATCATAAAAGTACTTAATGTTCTGCTCCGTGCAGAAATCCCTCAATATATCCACATTACGGTTTGCACGCTCATCAGTAGTGAATATATAATGGTCAGGTATGATCACAATCTTTTCTCGGTCCCAAACCTATAATGCCAACACAATGAAGCATTACATGACCACCACAAAAATATAACTAATCAATCATTTACAGAACTTCACATATCATGCAGCAATCCAAAACTGACATAGACTATGAGCTAACAAGAATCGAAAAACAAACACATTGCCTATGACGTGATCAATTCAATGATGAAAAGTGAGGTTACCTTTGCATTCTGGCCAAACTCTTTCTTGAAGATTCCAAAGGAACCAGGGCCACACACATCATGGGTCATTAAAACATCAATGTTAACCCAAACATTGTCACCAGGACTCAAATGGGTTCTATCAGAAGCCCTTGCCAATATCTTCTCCGTCATCGTCATCCCAGTCTTCACCTGCCAAAATGAACCAAAACTCAACACCGATACTAAGCTTCACAATAAACCCACATAAAAAAAACCAATCAAAAACAAAACTTTGACTAACCGAGCCAGTAGTGGCTGGCTTCCGCTCCGATGGGGCCATGACGGAGCAGATTTTCTCGGAGACTGATCTCCTGCATCGCTGAGATGTGGAAGATAAAGCAGAGAGACCCAAATCCTTCTGCAAAAAAAAAAAGAGAACTTTAGAGGTAAAGGTGGGAACTTGATGGGATTGAAGAAGAGAGATTGACCTTAGTGGTGGTGGTGGTGTTGTTGAGGAAGGAAGTGGAGGGTGAAGCAAGAGTGGAGTAAGACATGGCTGCGGTGAAGAGGAAGTGAGTGTCGACAGGTTTTGTGTGTTGTGGAGAAGAGGAAGCCAAGACGTGCGTGTTGTGGACAATGGGAGGCGGCGGCCGAGGTGCGTGGAATTAAGCGGGCTTGCGTGTGGTTGGTGTTATCTCGTTAACAGCAAGTTTTAACCTCCAATTCTGCTTTTAGTAAGACTTCCTCAGATTATAAAAAGGGAGCAGTGAAATTTACACATCCTATTTTATAATCTATATTTTTATTTTTTTTATAGTTAAAGATTTTACATAGACAAAATACATAGTGAGTAAAGATGAAATTAAAATTATTATAAGAGGAAAAAAAAAAGTGTGGATTGTAAATATAAGAGTGCAAATTTCAATCCCCTTGAAAAAATAATCAGTTTGTTCTAGGATATTCTGTATCTTTCTAGATATTTTTTATGTGTGTTTTGGCCTTATGTCAATAGGATATGTAGTTTGACTAAATCTATGTATTCATTTTCCTTACCTAATTGGTATTGTGTAATTCCCTATATAAATAGCTTCTATCAATGAATAAGATATCATCTTTCACGATGCTCTTGCTATCTCTTTGTCTCTACACTTTATCCTTCATCACGTTATCATGCACTTTGTTCTAACCCTAGAGCCAATAGCCCACCATTTGTTTTCCAAAACCCTAAAATCGGGCAGCCTTGTTTTTTCCTATTTCTGACCAAAATTCCTACTGCCCTCCGCCGGAATTTTATATCCCCAGAAAGCTCTCTCCGTCCCGGATCCAACGCCGCCGGCCTCACCCTGAGAACCGGCTGGAAAGTCTCCGAACCGGCCGCCGGAATATTCCAGACCGCCGCCACTACCGACCACCGGTTCACCATATTTCCTTGCTCCGATCAACCTGAATTTTTGACAGAAGCTTCCCAATCCAGAGATTCTCCCCCTGTCAAATTTTCAGCCCCAAATTCAAAGTATAAGTATGCGAAACGTTGTTTCTCATCCCGGCAACCTCTAGAAACCAAAGATTTCAAGATTGCTCGTCTTCCAAGGAAAGCCAGAAAGGTTCCCAACCCTCGGTCGAAGCCTGCAATCGACTCAAACTCATTAGAGCCCCTATAAACGCAGTTTATTTGGTAAACTAGCAAGTAAGCTTTAATATTACAGTTATTTACTTTGGAATAACTCGAGGGATAAAATCCTTTCTCCCTTCTCCATCTCCATTCTATGCTTGGGATTTTGTGCGTGCAGGTACCAAAAATCCCAGAATTTTATTCGCGGGTCAAGAGTTTGTTTGATCAATCTTGTTTCCTTGTCCGGGTTGTGTATATTCAACCCCGACCTATCACCGGATTGTGTTTGATCAATCCAAGGTCTTTTTTCGAATTGTGTTTGATCAATTCGCGGCTTTTCCGAATTGTGTGTGATCAATCCGAAGGACAAACCATTAAAAGCATTGTTTGTGACCTCGATGTACTCACATTAGCAATAATTAATGCCTTGAGAATTTTTTCGAAGTTATGAAACTATTCTCTTCTTATGGTTCGTATTGATTTACAAACAAGATGTACATTTTTACATCGTCCTTAGAAGCCTGGTATATTTACAATCTACATGGTTAGATTGTGCCGTTTTGGTCTCTTCCAAGTGAAGATGACGCACAGCCTTGCATTCTCAAGGAGGATCGCCAACGTGTTTCTGGTTAAGTCTTCTACCCTATAGCGGATTTTCCATCATCAATTGTTCAACTAGGTGTTTTGGCCACGAAACACTAGGCTCATCCAAGCTCAGTGTGATGTCATAGAATTGTCCGAAATTAAGGAGATAGTGGTTTCAAGTGTGCCTCGCACTACCGACCCTCCACGGACATGTCTGGTCATACTGACTTGGAGTTACCGAAAGCTTTTGATTTTGGATCCCCATACGCTATTAAACCAACTGCCGTCTTGCAAAAGACGTTGAAGACTTATCAAAACCGGAAAATTATCATCATGATCGAATCCTCAAGGTCCTCTGAATAAGTTTATGTTCATGTCAGGGAGCTTTTGCTAACTAGTCATGGAGTTTACGACCTTAGAAAGACCGAAAGAACTTGGTTTTGATCATACACACGTCACTTTTGGCTAAGGCAAAAGCCTACACGCCACATGCAAGCTTCATAGCTTGGCACATGTCAATTCTGCGAAAAACAGCAATCCGTCCCTTCTGTACAGTCAACTTCGTTTGAGCTTTGTGAATAGCTCCGGACTAACTAGACAGTGAACTTTATATCATTGGAAAGCTCTACGAGTCTAGTTTTCAAAAATTTTCGCGGTTCGTCTATATCTACTTTAACGAAGACGTTATGGTTATTTTAGTGCGCAAAGGTCATTCTGCGCGGAAATTTTTATGCACTCTCGGGATTGCAGCTTTTCGTAGCTTCTTTCAATCCTTCTAAATGTTTCAAGTGGAACTATTAACTCGCTTATCTACTCCTTCTTGTAGATATGTCTCATCGAGACATTGAGTGCTTCGCAGATAGTAAAACTATCCACAACATTCTAAAGAACCGGCAACTATCTTTGGATTTTGTGCCCTTGTAAATCTTCTGTGACTACAATGATTGAATCATACCGATCATTCAGGGACGTGGTTTAGCTTGAATCTTGATGCCTCGTAGCATCATGATCAATGTCACAGATGCCCTCTATGCATTGAGAGGCAACCGAACCATGTTGAGCTTTAAAGACATTCATGCTAATAGTTTTCATTTGAAAACACATTGTAAGAATGAACAAGAATTCTTTTGTGTGTACCTTCTCATGAATGTGGACTAAAGCACATCTTGGAGAAGTTCATGAGTCAATCTAGTGGACTGTATGTCACTACGATTCGAATATCGAATCTCATATTGTCGCCAAATATGATATTTGAGACACCGACTCATATAGGCTTTGGTTTGACCAAATCGGTCATCGTGGAAGAGATGGTCCAAATTTTCAGATTTTCTCATGGATATCTATTCTTCCACACAAAATGAAGCCATTCGAGATCTAGCATCACCATGAAGCATGGTGGTGACCCGGGGGACATTGACGTCACCCGAATACGACTCCAACTTCTTGGAGTCCGTCCGGTCAATTCCTCAAGCAATTGAGGTGCACCGGCCTTCCCTCGATATCGCATTGCCCCCCTGCAATGTTCATTGCTCGTTTTGAAAGCCTATTCTTTGGCTAAATTAGGAGTGAGACATTCTTATGCTAAATGACACAAAAGTGAACATTTCATTCTTACATAAAACTATGTAGATGAATACAACCAACTTGCTGACACATTTTTATGTTTTATGGTGTTGGTTGAAGTGTTAACACACTGGTCACATGTTACACTATTATTTACTGCTTATACTTCTATGGGCTCACTACTCATTCTTTAAAGAAGTGTATCAGGATGTAATTTGATGTGTCCTGTACCCCATGTTCACATGAAATACGGTCTCACCGAGGCTACGACTAAGCAACTTTAGCTTGTCGCTCGAACATTATTGATGCACACCAATCTTTCTATTGCGTCTTGGGGCTATGCAATATTTACATGCAGCTTTACTATTCACCTACGACCCACCATCATTGAATATTGTTGTACTACAGCTCGTGACTGTGTACTAGGATTGACATGAAATTGCAATCCTTGAGCTCGACAGGATTGAAACGGATCTCCAATCCTTGAGCTCGGCTAGATGTTATTTCTAGGTGTCAAATCGCAATGCCACTACGCACAATGATGGGTCATTTGAGATGAATAAGTTTCGGTTGGATATGAACCTCCACCTATAATCCGCATATGTAGAAACCTTGTCAGGCGATCTCATTCACCGCTAAATTGCGAATTGTCATTTTGATGAGACAATATTCCAGCCGTTAGGGGGAGATAAGAACACAAGTGTTTAAGTGGAACGACGTGAATTGTCGTTGTTTGTCCCCACTAAGTCTCATCTTGATCCCAAATGCTTAAAGTGTTAAAGTGACGAGATCACATGCTGCAAATATGTCTACAAGGATTGATGTCCTACAAAAGAACATGGCGCGACCAAAAGGTGTTGGTCTTGACGTCATCACCATAAATGGTGAAATGGTGACGCCATATAGTGGCAAAATTAGTGTCACAAGGCCGTGCGGCTCCCCATAAGGAGAGAGGTCCTTAGGTTCGATACTTTCTCGCACTAGGAAGAAAGTGAGCTTGGCACAACCTGATCCATTAATCAATGATACTCAAATCCGTCTCATGAAGTCTAAATTGTGATTATCGTTGGGGGACACTTCAATGTCAAATCCAATCCATATAGAGATCTCTACAAGTATTACACTAGTGTACCCGAGGACGTGGGATAATGAGTCTACTATCAAATTACCTTTCGTTGATGGATATCAACTTAGTTGATTAGCCTAATGGAAAGATGCGATCTAGCATTAACAAAAAGATAGGTCCTTGGGCTGGTGATGCCGACACTGCAAGCTAAACCCTATCAACTATGTCTTTGTTATATAGCGTAGTGAGAACAAGAGTTTAGACTCACCTTATGGAGCAAGGTCTCTCACTAACATGCACTGAGATCGACTACGATGAGATATGCTCTCGTAATGGATGTCATTGAACTCCACTACTTTGTCAGTTTGGTAGTTTCCGAATAACTGAACATGCAGCCTATGAATGTGGTAATAATAAACATCTCTACGGGATTAAAGATATACATGAAGGTCTTAATCAGACTTCATTCATCTGAATCAAGTGGCTCCAGACCACAAGAGCATGTGTTTGCTAAATATATTGGAACGCACATGGATTCTACTTGATTTAGAAGGGATATGGTGAATTATACCTTTGCGTGTTCATTCCGGATTTACATGGACTCTTGATGGATCAAGAGATACCAATATGTATTAACATCCGAAGAAAAAGATCTTGGAAAGACACGGTCTCGAAAAGGTACTAGATGACTGTATTAATGATGATTTTCCATCAATCGGCTTAGGCACTCTATAACTAGTGAGGCCTACATATACTCCCATGATTAGTCAAAGTCTTTGCTCTAAAGAGAGATTCGTTGTTTTGTCTAAAGCAAGATGACAAATATGTGTTAAGAGATAGAGTTCTTATCTAAGTACAATAAGACGCATCAATGTACTTAACACAATACGAAAGACTTGACATCTCATTCGCTATGAAAAGTTGTAAAGCTAAGTATTGCTATGCGCCCACGCAACGCCAATGTAATGTCAGTAGCTCCTTTTTCAATACTTAATGGTATGAAAGGTCGAGCCTTATTCTATCCCTACATAAGAAAGACACATCGAAAGCGAAATCAGAATCTGCCAAGTTTCGTAGGTCAAATTCCATGTGACCTACATGAAATCTCACTCACTGGAAAATGGTGAAATTGGTACCATTGGAAAGGTCTATGTGTCTACTTTCCAGGAACACCAACCATTTGATCATACATATCATATTGAGTGAGTTACGACTGTTTTTGTAAAGTATGATGAATTTGTTCGAGAATCTAATTTTGGCAAAACAGTCAACTTCGATGGAACTTTGTGAACAGCTCCTGATGAACCAGAATGTGTGTAATATACGGCTGGAAAGCTAAATGAGTCTAGTTTCCAAAACCGTTTACGGTTCGTTCATATGTACGTATTTCCTAGAGGAAGTTACGGCTGTTCTAGAGGAAATCTGATTTCTTATATGAACTTATGTTTGAGTTCACAAGAAGCCTTCCTCTCAAGATCTAACTGGAAAAATCATGTTTGAGGACAATACGTTATGATTTAGTTAATCAGTACCCAATGCCACATTTGAAGACATGTTAAAGAGCATGTACATGCTAAGTTGTTGAAACTTCTGTGATTAGTAAGAATCAGGAAGAACCCTATGATTGATATAAAGATCAGGGGGAGGTGTGAACTTCAGGGGGAGTCTAGCACACACATACATGTCATCATCAATTGTGAAGGGTGCGTTGTACTCTTTTTCTCCTACGATCAAGGTTCAGTTTTTCTTTCACAGGGTTTTTATGACTTGACGAGGTTTTTGACGAGGCAACAGATCAACACCATCGGCATATCAGCGCGCGGCACCAGGGGGAGTGTTCTAGGATATTTTGTATCTTTCTAGATTTTCTTTATGTGTGTCTTGACCTTATACTAATAGGATATATAGTTTGACTAGATTTATATATTCATTTTCCTTACCTAATTTGTATTATGTAATTCCTTATATAAAAGGCTCCTATCAATGAATAAGAAATCATCTTTCACGATTCTCTTGTTATCTCTTTGTCTCTACACGTTATCCTTCATCACAGTTCAAGATTTGAACCAATTAATTATGTAGGGAATGAAAGTTGCGAAATTAATTCATGAGAGAAATCATGTCTTCACTTATTTTTTTTGCTTTTGAGGAAAAATTCATATATTTACTTACAAATCAAGGAATTTGAATTGATGTGGGTCTCCACTACTTATCAAGAATTAATCCCTCACAAACCCCTAACTTGATACCTAAAAGGATATAAGTTTTAGAAATCAATTTTTTCCACCTAAAATACCCTCACGTGATTTCAATATCTCCAAATATACATAGGAAAAATTCCTCAAAAACCGTCCAAACTTTGCTTGACTATTAACTTTCGTAACCCAACTTTACTAAGAGAAAGGCTAGCATACCCACCAATATCTAATACATTTTTTTTATTTACCCATTTAGATTCTGACATGTGACATCTTTATTTTTTTTATTTTACAAACTTAACAACACAATTACACAAATATAAGTAAATTCGTTCATAACACGTAAATTTGACTCAGACTTCGTAATTACAAGATATAAACATTTATTATAAAAGTTTCAACCAAATGTCCTTATCTTTATAAAAGCGTTGTTTTTTTTTTTGGATGAACTCTCTCTCAATCTCTCTAGATTTTTCTCGCTTTCTTTGTCGTTGTCTGTCTAGACTCCTCTCGCTTTCTCTACCGCCCAAGAGAAGGGCGCGGAGTCCGCTGGCGAGATGGGCGTGGAGTCGTATTTACTGTTCACTAATGACAGTAAATGACAGTTTTGTCCTCTTCATTCCCAGAGATGGGCGTGGAGTCCGCTGGGAGATGACTCTCTCTTAATTTTTTTTTGGACGAACTCTCTCTCAATCTCTTTAGATTTTTCTCGCTTTCTTTGCCGCTGTCTGTCTAGACTCCTCTCGCTTTCTCTACCGCCCAAGAGAAGGGCACAGAGTCCGCTGGGGAGAATGGCGCGAAGTCGTATTTACTGTTCACTAATGACAGTAAAATGACAGTTTTATCCTCTTCATTCCCAGAGATGGGCGCAGAGTCCGCTAGTGAGAAGGGCACGGAGTCCACTGGGAGATCACTCTCTCTTAATTTTTATTTTTTATTTTTTGGTCGAACTCTCTCTTAATCTCTCTAGATTTTTCTCACTTTCTTTGCCGCTGTCTGTCTAGACTCCTCTCGCTTTCTCTACCGCCCAAGATTTCTCCGCCCAAGAGAAAGGCGCGGAGTCCACTGGGGAGAAAGGCGAGGAGTCCGCTGGCGATCATTTTTTTTTGGACGGACTCTCTCTCAATCTCTCTAGATTTTTCTCGCTTTCTTAGCCGCTGTTTCTCTAGACTCCTCTCACTTTCTCTACCGCCTAAGATTTCTTCACCCAAGAGAAGGGCGTGGAGTCCGCTGGTGAGAAGGGCACAGAGTCGTATTTACTGTTCACTAATGACAGTTAATGACAGTTTTGTCCTCTTCATTCCCAGAGATGGCCGCGGAGTCCGCTGGTGAGAAAGGCGCGGAGTCTGCTAGGGAGAAGGGAGCGGAGTCCACTGGGAGATCACGCTCTCTTATTTTTTTTTTGGACGAACTCTCTCTCAATCTCTTTAGATTTTTCTCGCTTTCTTTGCCGCTGTCTATCTAGACTCCTCTCGCTTTCTCTACCGCCTAAGATTTCTCCGCCCAGAAAAAGGGCGCGGAGTCCGCTGGCAGATCACTTTTTTTTTTGGACGAACTCTCTCTCAATCTCCCGCAGCAAAGTGCGGGTCTAATTTCTAGTAAGACACTTGAGAATGCCTTGAAGGACTACGAAGCAGTCATAGGTATCAAATCAAAACCCATGTCCAGCTATCCACTCTTACCAAGGTACGTAGTTGCCCTTATAATTATGCATCTCAACCAAACATTAGTATTTGCCCCATTTGTATGGGTATGGGTCTACCTGGTGCTTTACCTATTCTGAACTTTAAGGTCATTGAGTCTGCTGTGAAAGTTGGACCTGCACTCAATTGCAAATTGGCACTGAACATGAAGTTTGATAGGAAACAGTACTTCTATGCTGACCTTCCAAAGGGGTACCAAATATTCCAGTTTGATGTTCCAATTGCGACTGGTGGCTACATTGAGAAGAGTTTGGTGGTGGGCACAGGAAGTTTGGCATTACAAGAGTTCACATGGAAGAAGATGCAGAGAAGTTAATGCATTCAGACGATGGAAGTTACTCACATGATAGTACCTTTCCCTTTGTACTTGCCATCAACAATTCAACACCTAGTTTGTAGAAGTTATCAATGTTTGTTTCTTTTCTGCAGGTTGATCTAACTGGAGCGGGTGTGCCCTTGCTTGAGATTGTTTCTGAACCTGATATGAGAAATGGTATTGAAGCTGCTGAAATGCTGCAGAAATACAGAGGGTTGCTCCGTATTTGGGAGTGAGTAATGGGAATACCCAAGAAAGTTCACTTTGTTTTGATGGCAATGTTTCTGTCCGACCAATTGGGCAATCACAGTTAACTTTACTTGTTAATTATTGTGTTAGTAAACAAGAGAAAGTGAAATCCACACTTTCACTTTTTATTTTTAGTGATTATTCTCATAAATAAAAATGCAAAATTTGAGTCGTTAAAGACAAAATTTAAGTTAGCAAAACTAGAAAGTGGGAGTATGGATTTCAATTTAAGGAGTGTGTACTTCATCTAAACTGGAAGACAAAAATGATTTCATAGTTAAGAGTTTCATTTTTCTGAAACATACTATGAACTGTAAATAAAGACTCTCCTAATTGTGATACCACAGAAACAGAAACATGCAGATGGTACATTGATGGAGGAGTGACCAGCATGTTAAGGTATTTCATTCCCAGCACATGATCCAGTTGGAAAATGTTGACTGATGTATGTTGGCTGGTTCTCTCTTGTACCTCATGTATAAACATATATAAAAAATAAAAAGGATAGCAGCCAGCGGAAACCCTTTGGCTAGATTGAGCATCGTAATCAGTAATGTTTATCATAATTTCATCTGTCCAAAACAAGGGGAAATACTCCCCCTTAGGAAACAAGGCAATTCTAAAAATCCAACATTTGTTTTTGTTCTTAGGGTTGACGCCTCAATAGTGTTAGAAATTATGTTATAATATCTAATATGAATAAAAATAAAATTACACTCTTAACCTTTTGTTTGAAAGAGTGCATCTTTTTTAATAAGTGTAAGTGAACGGACATGTTGGTTCACTTGGGGTTCTATATAAACTCATACTCATATCTCCTTATATATAAGATTAAGATTCCTTATTTCTTCTACATATATTCTTCGAGTCAAGAGAATACAAAATATAATTTATGGTTCGCTAGAGTCTAAAATTGCGGTGCTTCAATCTTGAATCATCGATTATTGTATTTTATAAGGCGGACGCCCATCGAACTACAAGCACAAGGGTAGGGGCGAAATATGTCTTTAGTCAAGTGCATTTATGCATGCCTCAATCAGAATATCAAGTTAGTTTTTTCTTTTCTTGTACTACTTTTATAAGATTCATATAGTGTTATACTCATAAATTAGGATTGAATTGACTCGTTACTTTCAATCCTAGTCGTATTTTATTTGTTTCTCACACTTGTTATTGAGATTTTTATTTTATTTAAAGATCATATATATGATTGTTCCCAACAAATAGTTTGCAAAGAACCATAATAGTTACTATACCGGTTGCTGATATCATGAGCAACGAAGGCCAATCCAGTTCCTCCGAGGGTTTTAATGGCTCACCAAGAAAAGGCAGTGGGTGACTACGGATGGGACACACAAGCTTATGATTCACCTGCAAAACTTGAACAAGGCAATCTACATGAAGTACGTGCAAGCAAGGCAAGCGTGTAATCCCTTCTTCTGCAACGTAAACGTGATCAAGCCTCTCACGACAACCAAAACACGACTCCTGTGTAACGATGGATTCCAAACTATCAGGTCTCACTCTGTTAAGAAGGAGGCGATGAGTTGATTCAGTTAGAGGAGCCACAGACTTGCCCAATACTTTAACAGCGACTTCCGTTATCATCACAGTGATAGGCAACCGTAGTATGGTTGACATTTAAATCCATTGGGTAATACCCGTGGGTTTATACTCACCTAAGAAAAATTCGGTATTACTCAGTGAGTATTACCTATTTGTAAAATATTAAGTTTGGGTAATTACCCACCCACTTTAAATGGGTAAAACCCATAAACCCACACCCATCACCCATGTCTTTTTCACCACCATTTTCACCCTCTCGCTCATCACCATGTGTCCCTTCTCTTCCCTCAAATATGCCTTGAACCGGACCCCGTCTCCAGCCTGAACCGCCTTTAGCGACCCGAATATCGCCTCCTCTTTGAGTCGCCGCCTCTCTCTTTGCACTTGCCGCACTCGGCGTTTGGATTCGGGTCCGAATCCGGATTCAGATCTTCCTTCTTAACTCTCTTCTTCGCCACCACGAATTTCCTCTCCCTGATCTTCTTCCTCGGTGACTGAAATACAACCGGTTTCGGGTTCGAATTCGGATTCTTCGACGCCGATTTCTGAGACTTGGCGGATCTCGAGCCGGTGAGACGTTAGGGTTTAGATTCTCCGAGTGGCGGGGATTCTCATGCTTCTTGGATCTAGAGTCATGGTGGTCTTTTATCAGAGTCACGGCTCCGACGCTCTTGTTGGCGGAGTACATCCGAAAGTGACCGCGATTGGGTTTTAGGATATTAGAAAATTGAGGTTTTCAGAATTTGGGGGTTTTAGAATTTCAGATAATGAATGAGCGAGGGAATTGAAAGGGAGAGAACGATTGTGAGTTTTATGGGTACCCACGGTAATACCCGTACCGGTTTATCACACCCATGAGTTTTTTTCATATTTTACCGATGGTACCCATATTCATGGGTTTTAATGCCATCTTTAACCCGTAGTCATCATCCACTTCAATAACGTCATACATAACTTGATATATCTGTCGAATAACTTGCCTGCATACATAATCTGGGAAGCCGAGGCAATGATCTCGGAATACGCTTCCCTTTTTGTTATGGCATCTGAGATAGGGACCATGAAGCGCCTTTCGCTCACGAAGTTGGGTTTTCCAACAAGTTTGATTGGGGAATGGATGGAGCGACGGGTTGCGGATCGGTCAAAGTGCTGTAAGATGTGGATCATGTTGGCACTGCGTGGGTCAAACATAAGACGAAAGGGATGAGTTAGCCTGAAGAACACATATTTGAGCAGAGCATTGCTTGCTTTGATGTATGTACCAATTGGGTTCCACTGTAACGCGAAGCTGGAATGGCAATAGAACCGCCTCTCCATGCTCTACAACTACTCTTAACAATAATTAAGGTCAATATCTGATAAACGCAGCCAAGCAAATTGAGATTCTCAGCAAAACGTAAAAAGCGAATTGGTTGTTGCGATCAATAAACAATAATTATTAGGGTTTTGCAAGGGGAACTGAGGAAGAAGAGGGAGAGCAAGATGGAGATCCCGTACGTTCTTTAGTTTTTTTTGTTTTGTTTTTTCTTTTTTCGAGTTCTTACATCCAATATAAACGTGCAAATCCATGTTTGCATATACACTCTGATCCAACCAGCAATTCTTGTTTCTTCTGTCATATTATTATCATGTATATTAATATATGTAGTTAAAATTTAGATTGTTCAATCAAGTAAGACAAATTCAATAACGAAATTGACAACTGTCTCAAGTTTTATCATATTTTTTCACGAGTTTTGAAACTTTCAAACCTAAAGCTCAAAAAGCTTTTACGATACCGTCCCGTTGTTGATCTTATCTGTTTGGGTCACGATTCTTAACAGGGGTAGAGAGGTAACTTAGCAGTACCAAAAATAAACAATGGATGCGGGCGTGCCACCGCTCGAGGCGCGGAACGAGACTGCATGTGCTGGACTTCTAATCAAACGAAAAGGGCTCCGGTGCCACCTCGCGGATGAGGGATTACGAGTAGCTCTCCTATTCGCTTGCAATCGATACTCACTGTGGATACTAGATAGTGAGCAGAACAATTAATCGAGATATAGTAAATGAGGGCAAGACCGAACGGGCTCTGTAAGCTATGATGAGATGCACTTTAACGTTTAGGGTTTCGAGAAGCTCGAAGAGTTGTTGAGTTGTATATCATTTGATTGTGTGGAGAGAGAATCCTCTAACTCCTTTATATAAAGCTATTTTAGGGCCACATGTATTGGCCCAAAGCATGTCAAAGACTTACAGAAGTCTTCAACGATAAATGTGGCGTAGGTGATATAAATCACTTGCCTAACACAATTATGCTTTGGTGAAGTAAATAATTGACTCTATGTAGAAGAGTAGAACAATCCCATGAAGATGTACGTGGACGTGCACGTGCACTGTTGATCATTCATGCAAACACAATTAAGGAGTAGAGTCCTTAACCAACACATACTTCTTCATGTTCATGTCGACTCCTCAATTATCCTTAACATGGTCTTTAAGCGGTTAAGGACACTTGCTCACTTATCCACTTAGTCAACGCATGCGGCCAATGTCTTAGTCCTTTCCCACGCGAACTCTTCTTCTTGTTTCTTCACGAGGTCTCCTACGCGAAGTCATCAACTCCCGTGCGAAGTCGACTTTGTTTGCTAGAGGGCCATCATTTATAAACCCAATTATTTTGGGCTCGCCGGTGTGACATGAACCATGAATTTAACTAATATTCACATAGACAATTACTGTCCAGTAAAATATTAATTACGGGTGTAAACACTATCAAAAAAATATATGTTCTTTCACTAGTTTAGAAGCCAATGAAGACCATTCCAATACTTGTTTTTGCCATGAATTAATGGAACCAGAAAATGTGTGTTTGTGTGTCTATATAATACACACACTATAAATGACTAGATCGCTTTATCCATGGTCGGATGCATAAGTTGTAGTATGATGAATATGGACTCCTATACGCTAACAGGAATGTATCGATCTGGGTGAGGAGCAAGTTGAAGAAAAGTCCATATATAGTCGATTACATTTGCTTCTCGAATTTCTCACAATTTGAGCAAGTTGAGGAGCAAGTTGAGGAGCAAGTTGAAGAAAAGTACATATTTTGCGGATTTGTATATATTGCATTTGCTTCTCGAATTTCTCACAATTAGTCAATTACAACCACTTGCAGAACAAGTCCAAGTCCAGCGAGAGGAAGACGAAGACATAACAATACACATTGTGTATATTACTTGTAAAGGTCGTGATTTACCTTATCTTCAATTTTCCAATGCGCGCACAATACTTGAAATAACTACGGAGATTGATGGTAGACCGTAGACTAGCTTGGTCAACTTCAAGAGAATGAGTATATAGAAACCACCGGAAGCTCTATCTATGCTCTAGCTATAGTACTAATTTCCTGAGATCGAGATGACTCAGATGAGTAACGTAGATGAAGTACGTTTGGCCGCTTTAGCTTATTACAGCAATTTGTCTGAAGAGCTAAAGGAGATGGCAAAAACAACTTTCGACAAAATGGATTCAGATGGCAATGGGAGAATAAGCCTGGAGGAATACAGGAAGCACCTTGCTAATCCCGGTGAGTCTACACAAATGAAATCAAGTTCGTTCAACGTGGTAGACAAAAACGGAGACGGCAAGCTGGATTATTGGGAATTCATCACCCTTTACTATCTCGACAAGAGTGGGAGGCTTAACTGTTGGTGCAATGGCCATGGATGTAAGAATGGCACTTTCCTCTCCGGACTGTATTTTACTTGCGTCACTTGCTTCAGTAGCTCTACAGAACCTGACTTGTTCTACCTCTGCTGCTCGTGCTATCGCAACAGAAGATATACTCACAAGCACGACAACTTCTTGGACAACTACACCTTCCTGCAAATGAAGATTGCTCCTGCAGCAACACCAAAAAGTCAGGTGGTACAATCAAATTAAACTTGCAATTGTTGGGAGGTTTAGCTCGCTAGCTAGGATGCACTCGATCTCCTATTTGAAATACAGTCAAGATATAAATTTCGGCAGTATATACATAACTAACGACTTCAAATGCATTTGTTGGTGCAGATTTCTGGTCAGACGTCGACCTCTAATACTAAATCTCAATCATCTAATGAAACTCCGTCGTCGTCCAATAATCCTGTTAGTTATCCTTTTTCTTAATCTTTCTTATAAATTTCCGAGTCTTATATGTGTGTGTGTGTGTGTGTTCTTGAGGCATGCTGTTTGGGATCAGATATGGTGCATGCATGCTTTACTATTTTTTGCAGCTCGAAGCGTTTATTATTCTCTTTTGGTGATAATCAAATTTTGTTTTGTTGATCTATCAGACTATCATTTCATCTCCGAAGAAAGCTCGATCTGGCACTCAGACCCTCGCGAATTACAGTAACGCTCTCAATATCATAAATGTTCTCGCAGAAATTGCAAAAGCTGCTATTTACGTTGGTGGGTGCAGCATTATGTGAAGGAGTTCCATGGAAATTAACCTGGGAGGGAATTAATAAGAATGAGCAATGGCTGTTTATGCTTTGGTATACGCTGCTATAGTTCGCAGCTTGTTAAACAGCAATGCCATGACCCCATTATCCACACTTCATTCCATTTGTGGCTAAGGGTGTGTGTGGCTATTGCTCACATATGTAGTAGCTATAAATAAATATAAATAAATGTTAGCTAGTTATATATGCTTGGTCCGTCAAGTAAAACTGAGGGGAAAGAAACAAATTAACAAGTTATGACTTTCAATCTAATCTTTGTTTAACGCCTACTTAGCTTAAACATGTAGGCACTTCAAGGATTATACTTATATGTAATCAGTTCTTTTTGAATTTTGATTCTATTAGAGGAAGCAATTTTCATAAAATGGCCTTATAATTTAGTTGTAGAGAATTCAAACTTATAATTTGCAGAGGTATTACAGGGTTTCACTGTTCTGTACAGACTAATAGTAGATAATATACCTACAGGTTAAATGGGGCTTTTGGTACTATTGACTTGTGTGTCTGTCAGATAATATTGTTGAGTTTTGTTTTGTCGGTGGGAGTAGGAACATGGTTTTTAGATGTCGCATGATTTAATACTAGATTTCTTATTGAAAATGTGTCTTGTTACTTTTCAGAATTGTTTGCATTCTCCATATGCTATTTTGTTGGCTTAGGCAGGATAATGTATTTATTCCCTTATGTGTGTGACATGGTATATTTTCATCTGTTATATTTTGTACACTACCGTAAAATTTTATATGCATATTCTTGCTTTGATTGATTTCATTTGATTAGCTTTGATTTATAAGAGCTTTATATCTCTTTATTTATTACTTGTTGACAGAGAACTAATGTCACGCCCCCAAATCGAGACCAATATTATAAGGAAATATGGTGTCCGAATTTGCGGTGTGAGTTAAAACAAGTAAAATTTTCTCGAATAATTTATTAGAAGAAGAAATATATATGTCTGAATAATACTTTTATTAGAAAGCGAAAGCATTAATATTTTACAATACCAAATATTTTACAATATGAGAGTTTTAAGAAAAGTATATAAGACATTACATTTATTATCAAAATAGCAATAGAAAACATTATTTCATTTAGTAGGTTCATCCCATTCTCCAAGCATCTATTCGTTATTTGAAAACAAGAATGTGTAGCATCATGAGTAACACAGACCCAGTAAATACATCTTACATTCTTATAATAATGTGTCGTATAAGAAACCAGAAATAAATACAACTAAGTAAAAATGTACCAAGAATCATTTTTATTTGTTCATACCGATTCTTATTTATGCGCATACACACACACACACATATACAAGCGTGAATAAATTCATTCATGTGAATATTTAGGAAACTAGTAATAAATCATAAAGATCACGTGCTAGATCCACTATACCAAAGCACGGATAAGCCGCAGCATACCAAGGACAATACCAGAGTATGTATACTCAAGGTCGACACTTTCTTCTTATGAGTATAATAGTGCACTATCTGTATGAACTAGAGCTCATGCTAACTCCACAAATCACAAAACACTTTTACAAATTATTCACTTAAGCACGGGGTAGTACTAATCACCCGGCTTCACATCTCCAAATATAATTACATCAATAAAATATAGCAAACTTTAGTAAGTAAGAACAATTACTTCAAGACCAACAAAGTATATAAGCGTACATCAATATACTTTAAAAAAATTGTCAATAACTCAAGGTATGCACAAGATAAACAATTTAATAAATTTGAAAGTAAATGTGCAATAAAATAAATGTACTTTAAATTAAATAAACAGAAAATATTAGTTAGTAGTCAAAGAATTAGTAGTCACATTTCCCATAGTGAAGGAAATCTTTGTCCAAAGAACCGTCAACTTATCATTTTCATATCTCATTCAATTTATGCCCAAATTAGGCAAGTGAGGAGTCCATGTCAAAGGATTTTTCGTAAGGAGTCCATTGAGATAAGTCATATAATCCAGTTCGAAGTCATAAAGTCCAGAAATGGTGAAAAACAGTAGCAGTACAGAAAGCTGATATCCTTTATATTACCTTTGATGTCTAAGTCTTTACATGCTTTATATTTTACCATTGCTTTTGAAACTTTCCAGATTTAAAGTAGAGGTCCTAAGCTTCAATTCAATATAAAGTTTGTAGAAAATGGTTAAGCAATGAGTGAGATATGAATTTTTGAAGTTGTGGTAGTTATAATGGATTTTCAGCGAGTTTATTAGTTTGGAAGTTTGATTAAACTGAAGCATTTTTTATTTAGAATCTAATTATGGGATCAAATTTTACAAAGTGATATTTAATTATATACTAAAATATAAGTTTTCTAGAAAACATATTTTTTTTTCCATTTTATCATTAGTTATGCATTTTGATAATCTTAAAGACAAAAGAGTATAGGAATGTAACCATGTACTTACTCTTGAATTTTCAGAAGTGAGGATTTTAGTGTTGATACAAGGTTGGACTTCTTTGACAAAGAGAGAACTTCTCAAGAGAAAAAGAGTGAAAGATAGGATTTTGGTGTGGGAGTTTTTCTTATTCAACTAAGGAAGTTTGTGATCATCTCTATGTTTGATCTTGGAGTGTGAAGAAAAGATGTTGCAGCTCCCAAGTATAAATAGGCCATGAAGCATGCATTGTAAATTAATTTCCACCAATTTTATTTGACTTCAAAGACCAAACATTAAATTTGAGTGATAGTCTAGCTGGTTAGGGTGATTGTTCACAAAGAAAACCAAATAGTAAGACGGGGGGGGGGGGGGGGGTGGGGTGGGGGTAAAAGAAAAATCAGCTAGTACATGAATCTATATATGAGGTCTACCTTATATATGTATTGACACAAATATTTATATATGTGTGTGTGTGCGTGTATATATATATCTACTCAAACTAATAAGTAATGGAATATGATGTTTCCCTTTCTTAAAATCCTGTAAATGTGTTAGTAATATTTAAGATTAGAATAATATGCATGATAAAAGCAATACTAACTCGAGTCTTAAATTCGATCACGGGTATTGATTATATGTAAGAAATACGGGTTAAGGTATTTAAGTAGTTTACTCAAATTCTAATACTTAATAAAAATACCTATCTTGTAAGTATGATACTTGGAGTCATTGGCTTCTAAAAGGAATACTTTAGAAGATATTTATATTACTATCTAACGTTAAGGAGCCTTAGTGTGCTATATATTTAGTACTAAGTTTCGGGGTACTACAGTCTACCCCCTTAAAAGAAAATTTGTCCTCGAATTTTACGTACCTTGTTCTATGAACAAATGCGGATGTTTCTTTCTCATTTCTGATTCCAACTCCCATGAAGGCTCGTTTTCATCATGTCGGTTCTATAATATCTTCACCATTGGGATTTCTTTAGTGCGTAGCTTCCTAACTTCTCGACCTAAGATGCGAACAGGTGCCTCATCGTATGTCACATCTTCCGAGAGTTTTATGGTACTATGGTCGATGACATGGGAACTGTCTGGTTTGTAATCCTGTAGCATAGACACGTGAAAAATGTTATGCACGTTGGACAAGTGTTGTGGCAGATCTAGTCGATATGCTAAAGTACCAACTTTTTCAATGATTTGGAAAGGTCTAATGAACCATGGTGACAACTTGGCTATCTTTTTACCGAAACGAATAACTCCTCACATTGGTGAGACTTTTAGCAAAACACGATCACTGATTTGAAATTCCACATTTCTTCTATGTCGATCTGTATAGCTCTTCTGTCGACTTTGTGCAGTCTTCAAGCGATCCTTAATTGAAGCAACGACCTTTGCCGATTGCTTAACTATATCAGGTCCGAGAAGAATGGCTTCACCTACTTCAGCCCAACATATTGGGGTATGACAAGGTCTTCCGTAAAGAGCTTCAAAGTGCCATCCCTATGCTTGAGTGGTAACTGTTGTTGTAAGCAAACTAGATCAAGTATAAGTGATCCTCCCAACTCCCTCCAAAATCCAAAATGCATGATCTAAGCATATCTTCCATCACTTGATTGACTCTCTCTGTTTGACCATCAGTCTGATGGTGGAATGCAGTGCTTATGTCCAACTTTGTCTCCATCGCAGTTTGTAGGCTGACCCAAAATCTTGCTGTGAATCGGGCGTTACGATAAGATACTATTGAAACAGGAACTCCATGAAGTCGAACAACTTCTCTTAAGTATAGTTTACTCAAGACGTCAATGGAGTCTGTTATTTTTATTGGCAAGAAATTGGCAGACTTTGTAAGGCGATCGACAATGACCCAAATGGCATTGTTACCTCTTTGCGTCTTTGGTAACCCGGTAACGAAGTCCATCGTGATGTGCTCCCACTTCCATTTTGGAATCTTGAGAGGTTGTAATAATCCTCTTTTTTGCACGTGCTCTACTTTCACAAGTTGGCATGTAAGACACTTAGAGACATAGCTAGCAATGTCTCTCTTCATGTTGTTCCACCAATGGTTTTTCCTTAAGTCTTTATACATCTTCATTCCTCCTGGATGGACTTTGAATTTTGAACGATGTGCCTCTTGCATTATATCATCTTTTAATGATGCAACATTTGGCACGCAAAGCCTTCCTCGAAAACACATTCCTTCTCCTGCTTGTATGCTCTAGTCTTCAGGGTGCTTCTCTTTCATTCCTTGAACATATTTCACGAGCTCTTCATCTTCACCTTGCACTTGAATGATTTGACCAATTATTGTCGGTTGCACGACTATGTTCCCTATAAAAATTCCATCCATGTTCATGGAAGGAGTGAGATTGAAATCAATTAGAGTATCTAACATGCTTCAATGTTCTCTCATAATTGAGGCAAGATGACTTCGAGGCTTTCTGCTTAAAGTGTTAGAGACTACATTTGCTTTCCCGGGGTGCTATTGCAAAGTGAAGTCATATTCTTTGATAAGCTTCATCCATCTTCTTTGTCGCATGTTTAGATCCTTATGGGAGAAAATGTACTTGAGACCTTTGTGGTTGGAAAATAGATCAAATCATTCCTCATACAAATAATGCCTCCAAACTTTCAAAGCAAAGACCACAGCTGCTAGTTCAAGGTCATGGGTTGGATAGTTCTTCTCATGCGTCTTTAATTGTCAAGATGCGTATGCTACCACCTTTCCATTTTGCATGAGAACACAACCGAGTCCTTGATGTGATGCATCGCTATATATGACGAAAGGAACTCCATTTTCCGGAATGGTGAGAATGGGTGTTGTTTTTAGCCTTTCCTTTAGCTTCTGGAATGCTCGTTCACAATTGTCATCCCATATGTACTTCACATTTTTTTGAGTCAACCTCGTCATTGGGAGAGAAATTTTCGAAAAACCTTTTATGAATCTCTGATAATATCCAGCAAGGCCAAGAAAGCTTCGTACTTCTGTTGGAGTGGTAGGAGCTTTCCATTCCAACACAGCTTCAATCTTTGCAGGATCCATTGCTATTCCAACTTGAGAAACTACGTGGCCTAAGAACTTCACTTGGTGTTGCCAAAAGTCGCACTTCTCAAATTTCGCATATAGCTTGTGTTCCCTAAGAACTTTTAAGGTGGTCTCTTAGTGATTTTTGTGGTCCGCTTCATTTTTAGATTAAATCAAAATATCATCAATGAAGACGATAATAAATTTATCTAAGAACGGACTAAAAACTCGGTTCATCAAATCCATAAATATGGCTGGTGCATTGGTTAATCCAAAGGACATTACCAACCACTCATATTGTCCATACCGCGTGTTGAATGCGGTTTTATGGATGTCATTCTTTTTGACAAGAAGTTGATGGTACCCATAGCGTAAGTTGATCTTTGAGAATATTCGAGCTCCTCACAACTGATCAACGGGTACTTATTCTTGATAGTCACCTTGTTCAATTGCCGGTAGTCGATACATAGTCAAAGAGATCCGTCTTTCTTCTTCATGAACAAAATAGAGCCCCTGCTATAAGCACTAGGCCGAATAAATCCAAGTTCCAGCAACCCTTTGATTTGTGTATGTAACTCTTCCAATTCTTTTGGTCCCATTCTATAGGGAGTAATAGAACTTGGTTTGGCTTCGGGTTCT
Organism: Fragaria x ananassa; assembly: GCA_034370585.1. Classification (NCBI taxonomy): domain Eukaryota; kingdom Viridiplantae; phylum Streptophyta; class Magnoliopsida; order Rosales; family Rosaceae; genus Fragaria; species Fragaria x ananassa. The sequence continues at coordinate 4,119,346 of CP139762.1, read as the reverse complement.
AGGTCAATGCTGAACTGAACTTCACGTCTTGGAGGTAAATGAGTAATTTCTTGGAAGACATCTTTAAAAGAATTGACCACAAAGATTTGATCTATTAGAGGTTTAGAACTCTTTAATTCGACATCGGCAAGAAGTTTGGAAGGTATGGATTTTGTGGGCAAGTCACATTGGATTTTTCGAATGGGTTGACCAGGTATTGAAAAGGTTATTGTTTTCCCGTGACAATCTATATCGACATGATATTTACTCAAGCAATTAAATCCTAAGATTATGTCACAACGCCTCAAATTTAAGACTATGAGGTCCATGGGAAATTTTGTATCCAAAACATGTATAGGACATGATTTGCATACTTTGGATAAGATGACAGATTTTTCCAACGGTGTTGTGACCGTTAAAAACTCGTCATGTTCAGTTGGTGTCAACCCCAAGGTTGCGACAAATGCATTAGATATAAATGAATCAGATGCACCAGTATCAAATAGTATTTGAGCATGAGTACTATATGCTACTAGTGTACATTCCATCACCGTGTTCTCAAAAGCTATGGCATTTAGCTGGACTGGACGAGGTGCTGGATTGTTTGTTTGTTTCGGAGCATCACACTTATTAGAGAAATGCCCCATCTTGCCACAATTGAAACATGATCCTGGGAGGCGACGTGGCTTTGGACAAGCATTAGACATGTGTCCAGACCTTCCACAATTGTAACACCGAATTGGCCCTCTAGACACTTTTTCCCCCTTCTTAGTTGATGTTGTCGGCTTCCGAAACACGTCTTTCCCTTTTTGCTGATTCCATGGTTGTCCACCTTTCTGGTTAGGCATTGGATGTGTCAAGACCCACCCTAAATTTTACATTGAAACCCGAGGTAAGTCCTGTGGGGACCACCTCCAAGGAAAATTTACCGAAGAACTCGGCAAACCTCCCTTGAAAATAGACAACCCTAACCCGAAAAAATTATAGAACACCCTCTTAACCAAAATAAAAAATTCCTCAGCTCAACCCAAATAACCGAATAAAATAATACACAATTATTTTTTCGAAAGTATTCAGAGCTATTACAAGAAAAACAACGGAAGCTGATAAAATCCTAATAGGTTAAACGGATAACCTACTGGCGAACAGTAGCGGAAAGATGGGTGACTATGCCTCGTCGCCTCCTTCTAGACCCCACTTGAACTCTGCAGACTGGGCATTTAAAAAATAAAGGAAAAGCCTAGGGGAAAATATTTAATTACGTCAGAGTGAGTGGACAAAAATAATCTCGACAAACAATAATATTTCCCCAAGAAAACTTTAAAGGAAAGCACTATACAAGCGACAGCTTAAAAACTTAATTCAAAAATTCATAACTGGTGTCTAGCCTCGCTAGACTCCCCAACTTCAGAAAAAGGCCTCTCAGGCTAGAATTATAAATATATCAGTATGTATTTACACTGGTCATACTCCTTGTATGCTATCTATGAATAAGCTCGAAAAGTAGATAGTCATATCAGGCTACTACGCTCGCGTCTAACTCTCACGTCACCCCATAATGACATTTTTCCTCATTATGGGGGAAACGCACGAGTGGATATATATACGTGCTGACTCCTTGTACGAATTCTATGAATGAATACGAAAAATAGAAAGTCGTACAAGGCTACGACGCTTGCGTCTAACGCTCACGTCACCCCGTAATGGAATTGTACCTCACTATGGGGGGGGAAATCACGTATAGCTAGCTAGCGTTTACTTATATACATACTATTCTCATAAACGTCAATAAATGAGTATAAACACCGAAATTCTCAATTCCGGTTACATTCCAACAAAAGAAATTATTCAGAAATAAAACATTATTTAAAACAAATGTCCACTCACAGCTTAGGCCTAAGCCTGATGTCGGTCGGAGGTCTTCTCTGCTTGAGCCTTCTTGCGTCCTGTTCCAAAACATAAATAAATCCTTAAATAAAACACCGACGCTTAAAGAAAATAGGCATAATTAAATATGAGCTTCTCGCGCTCAACCATGCCTATCACCCTAAATCTTATCTTCACTGCCAACCACAATTCTCCATAAATACCGACATCCTGAAAAATCACCTTTCACCGTCCTAATCATAAAATAATCTAATGGCCGGATTTTAACTTATTAATCCGCAAAAAATACCAAACTTAAATAATTTCCAAACCTATCCAAAATTAGAGCACCGGAAGAGGGCTTCCTTTTGAGCCAAGGGGCTCCAGCTATGGCGGTCAGAGGAAGGAGTTCCGGCGAGAAAACCACTCCGGCAGTCGGGGCTTTCGGGCGGCTTCTCTCTCACACGGCTGCACTAGGGCGGCTCCAACAAGTCTAGAATGGAAGCTGTGTTGGAGACCGATCTATTGGGACTGGCGTGGCGGTCTGGGGCGGCCGGACGGCGACAGATGGCGGCCAGAAAGTCTTGACAGTGAAGGCTCGGGGAGAGAGAAAAACAAGAGGAAGAGAGAGAAGAGAGAGAGAAATTAAAATGGGCTTTGACCAAAAATAAAGGCCCGGTCCAACATAAACATAACCCAACTCCAAAACTTTAACACTCTAAAAATAATACCTCAATAAAAATTACCTTTTACTAGCTAAAATTTACCATTTTTACAGTCGTCACATTTTCTTCCTTCGAATAATTCTTTCAAAATATTCGTCCCTCAACACTTCTAAGGACCTTAGAACTAAAATTCTATGACGAAGACGGTAAAATTCTTATTAACACCATGCTAGTAAATAAGGTAAAATTTAAGGGTCGGGGCGTGACATGATGACTCATGTTTCCTCGTAAACCATTCTCTTGTTCCTTCTCCATGCGGTACTTTTTGTTTTCCTCCTCTTGAGTTAAGGCTTTGTCCACAGCTTCCTCGTAAGTGATTCCACGTTGAGTGTCTATTCTTCGAATGTTGAAATTCAGTCCTCCAATGAAACGTCTTGCCTTCTTATCGTCGGTATCTACCATGTGAGGAGCAAAATGAGAAATTTAGTGAACTTTGTTTCATACTCAATCACATACATTTTTCCTTGGGTAAGTTGAATGAACTCTAGTTCTTTCTTGTCCTTCTCAACTTGTGGAAAGAAATTTTCTAGAAATTTTTCTTTGAAGGTAGCCCAATCCATGAGTTCCAATGAATCAGGGAGTGTAACACGTTTAACCGTGTCCCACCAGAAACGAGCATCTCTTTCTAAGAGGCAAGTAGCCACTTTTCGTAACTCCACCTGGGTACAATCCATCATTTCAAAGTGGATTTCCAAATTGTAGATCCATTCTTCAGCCTCGTGAGGTTTTCCTCCAACAAACTTCTTTGCTCCTATATTCCTTATGTGTGTCACTAGCCGTCCTAGCCTCCCGCCGACTTGATTTGCCTCCATCCTTCTGGTGAAGGCTTCGACAAAATCTTCCGCGTCGACAGATGAGTTCCTTCTATCGGTCATTGTCCTAATTAAAGAAAATGATCTATATGGTTATAATTTAAACCAAAAATATTTGTGAACCAAATACTTTATATTAAGCATAAAATTTAACATCACTAATTATACATACGTTAGAAATGCTTCTTAGAGCTATTTTCTAACGGAAACTTGCTTATAAGCAATTTTGAAACACTAAAGTGTTTTTAGGGAATTGAAATACAAACATATTGCAAATGCTTCCCCTATTTTAACAACTGTCCGTCTCTAGGGTGACATTGAGAGCAGAGGAGTTAGGTTCCTCTATCTCAACATTTAGTCCAAGATTAGGCATAAAGCCAATAGGAATAGACACATGCGGGCATACCCTCATGTTTGGCTTTGTCCTAATATGTGTATGAACATGAGAAGGTGATGGTGCAGCAATAACATTCACCATGTCATCATTAGGAGATTTTATAGACTCTTCAGATTGAGTAGGTTGTTGGTAATTAGGTGGTCCCAAATCTTTTGTCCTAAGCATCCCGTTTGCAATGGCTTCGTGCAAAATTTTGACATTCTCCGGATTACTTATTATCCACCTAGCCTCCATGTATATGTTAATTCCTTCATTGACATACATAGTTGCCATGTAGTGCTTATCATCTAGGTTGATACCAGGATTGTTTTGAGAAATGTCAATAGACATGTTATAGGCTAGTTGCCTAGCCTTGGCGTGTAATTCCAAATACTCATTCCCATATTGAACATCACTTCATAATGCTTCTACGTATCGGTAGTCCATACTGTCAAATAATCATTGTTAAATATGAACATACTAATATTCCATCTCAAATATTAACAACATCAATATAACTCAAGCACAAAGCTTCAAGATGCAACAAATGGTAACTTATATGCAATTTCTCAATATTCATAGACACATACACATGCATATATAACATAACCCTCCCCTTTCTTGTTAAGTTTTGAAAAATATATAAATATAAATAAATATTTACTAAAATCTTAAGAGAACGAACGCTCTGATACCAATCTTTCACGCCCCCAAATCGAGACCAATATTATAAGGAAATATGGTGCCCGAATTTGCAGCTTGAGTTAAAACAAGTAAAATTTTCTCGAATAATTTATTAGAAGAAGAAATATATATGTCTGAATAATACTTTTATTAGAAAGCGAAAACATTAATATTTTACAATACCAAATATTTTACAATACGAGAGTTTTAACAAAAGCATATAAGACATTACATTTATTCTCAAAATAGCAATAGAAAACATTATTTTATTTAGTAGGTTCATCCCATTCTCCAAGCATCTATTCGTTACCTGAAAACAAGAATGTGTAGCATCATGAGTAAGACAGACCTAGTAAGTACATCTTACATTCTTATAATAATGTGTCTTATAAGAAACCAGAAATAAAAAACACAATTAAGTAAAAATGTACCAAGAATTATTTTTATGTGTTCATACCGATTCTTATGTATGCGCATACACACACACACACACACATATACAAGCGTGAATAAATTCATTCATGTGAATATTTAGGAAATTAGTAATAAATCACAAAGATCACGTGTTAGGTCCACTATACCTAAGCACCGATAAGCCGCAGCATACCAAGGAAAATACTAGAGTATGTATACTCAAGGTCGACACTTTCTTCCTATGAGTATAATAGTACACTATCTGTATGGACTAGGGCCCATGCTAACTCCACAAATCACAAAACACTTTTACTAGTAATTCACTTAAGCACGGGGTAGTACTAATCACCCGGTTTCACATCTCCAAATATAATTACATCAATAAAATATAGCAAACTTTAGTAAGTAAGAACAATTACTTCAAGACTAACAAAGTATATAAGCGTACATCAATATACTTTAAAAAAAATTGTCAATAACTCAAGGTATGCATAAGATAAGCATTAAATTTGAGTGATAGTCTGACTCGTTAGGGTGATTGTTCATAAAGAAAACCAAATAGTAAGAGGGGGGGGGGTAAATGAAAAATCAGCTAGTACATGAATCTATATTTGAGGTCTACCTTATATATGTATTGACATGAATCTATAGATACACAAATATTTATAGTTATATATATATATATATATATATATTTATACACAAATACTCAAGCTAATAAGTAAAGGAATATGATGTTTCTCTTTCTTAAGATCTTGTAAATGTGTTAGTAATATTTAAGATTAGAATAGTATGCATGATAAAAGCAATACTAACTCGAGTCTTAAATTCGATCACGAGTATTGATTATATGTAAGAAATACGGGTTAAGGTTGTTTGAGCCAGTGGGCATTTTGGTCCAAGTCTTCATATTATGTTTACATCCGAAGTAATACTTTACTGGGTGGTAAAATGTCCAAGTGAATATTAATTACATTCTTGGTCCACGTCATACCGGCGATCCCAGATTCTTTACGTTTACAAGTGATGGCCCGCCAGTGAGATCATGCGAGCTGGATGGCAGAGTTCGCATGCGGAAGAGACATCGCGTGGAATTTAAGAAATGGACTTCACTTAGGCTAGGCAAGATGACACTTCGCGTGGGAGTAGAGTTCTAGGCGAGGCGAAGTGCATCTAGGCGAGGCGGAGTACATTTAGGCGAACTGGTCCGCGTACGACAAAAAGGTGAGGCGGAGTACATGTAGGAGAGGTGGAGTACATTTAGGCGAACTGGGCCGCGTAGGAGACTTCGCCAAGAAGGCGAAACAAGATGGCTCCGCGTAGGAGACTTCGTGAAGAAGCAACAAGCGGAGTCTGCATGCACGTGATCACCTACATTTATCGTTGAAGACTCTTACAAGTCTTTGATATGCTTTGGGCCAATCCCTGTGGCCCTTTTAAGAAAAAGCATTTTCATGCTTACGAGCTGCAAGGGCCCGGGAGACAAAAACAGGCTTCAAGGGCGCGCGGGATAAGCCTCAGGAGCACGCGAGATAGTCTTCTACAAAGGCTGTGACACCTCGCGGGATGAGTTTGAGTCTGCATAGGAGTCTACAGTTGAGCAATGGGTGAGGCCGTGTCCTTGTTGTACTCAATTAATTCTCTCCTAGCAGCGAACCACTATACAAAGGGGCTCGACAACCCTTACAGAGCTCTCTCTCAAACAAATTAAATAACACAACAACTCTCTCAACCAAATCAACCAACAATACAAACAAACTTTCAACCCAATTGATACCTTTTCGAGCCTCTCAAAAACCCTAACCCTAAGGTTTCTCAAAGCCCTTTCAGACTCTACTCCGATCACCCCTGATCCCTCTTTGGTTGCTCTGCTCGCGACACCGTTAGTATCGAATCGCCCTGTTCTTTTAATTCCTTGTCGCGAGGTGGCACCAGAAACCCCCCCCCGCTTGTTCAAGAAGTCAAGAACCAACACACCCCACATCACTTTCCTCGTATGCGAGGTGGCACGCCTGCATCCGCACACCTTTATTTTACTTTTGGTAGCTAGTTACCTCTTCAATCCCTTACTGAGCATAATCAAGGAGCAAACCGGAAAGGGTGATGCTAACTTACAGTATCGTGACCCCTACTCCGATAGCGTGGCACAATACCCTTTCCCCCAAGGGTTTAACAACATTGTCTTCATGACTTTCTCTGGAGAGACAAGAGAGGATGCGACAACACATATGGCCCGTTTCAAGGTCCAATGCGGCCAATATAGGAATAATGACATTCTCAAGCTCAAGCTCTTTGGGACTTCTCTAGCCGGGGCTGCTTTCACTTAGCACTCTAGACTGAAGCCTGGATCCACTGCGGACTGGCCTACGATGGAGAGACTGTTCCAAGAGACTTATGGCACCATCGAGCCAGAGGTTGGCCTCAACTCCCTCACCCAAATGAGCCAGCAAAGCATGGAGTCTGAAGTCTCTTTCCTCCAACGCTTCAAGATCCAGCAAGCCAAGTGTGATTACCTGCTACCTTAGCAAGAAGCCATCAAGTTGGCTATTAGAGGCCTGGAACACCGCCAGTGGTTGAAACACCACGGAGAGCTATTTGCTTCCATGGGTGACCTGATTAACAAGGTCGGAAGCTACGAGCTAATCCTGAACGAGATGGATGAAAGGGCGAATGCGTCCAAAGGAACATACATGCCAAGGAGAAACAAGACGGTGGGGGCACTAAGCCTCCAAACCCCCACGTTTGATCCTTACTATCAGAGGCATGAGGAAACCGAGGCCGCACCGGATTATGATGATGTCGGAGCAGTAGAAATGACTGGGAAACCATTGGCTCACAAACTGAAGAATCTTAAAATGACCCGCGAGCCAGTCACCATCCAGTCTTTTGCATGGACAAAGCCCGAATACGAGTCATATACGTATGACGAGAAAAACGCCCATCTGGTCTTTAATCACTTGATCGAGGTGAAGTACGTGCGCTTGGATCACAAGATCCCATCCAAGGAAGAGCTGAAGGACAAGAAATATTGTTCCTTTCACAACGTCTATAATCACGACACTAAAGATTGTGTCAAGCTTTGAGACAAACTGTAGACTTGGTTAAACTCTGGCGCCCTGAAACTGAAGACAACGGGGAGCACAGCCTCACTGGTGGATGTGGACCCTTTTCCGCCCGTGGTCGGCATGGTCGAAGTGAACTAGGCCTACCAGCCAGAGGAGAACAACTGCCGCCTGGTGCCGAAGCCAGGCCAACGGAGAGTCACACTGGACTTGTTTGAACACCCGGAGGACGAAAACCCATGCCGGGCACCTAAGAGAGGCTGCGAGGAAGGCAATGACGACGTATTTCGGCCATCTCGCCAGTATACCTACAACGTCAACCTCGCACACGAGGTTTTAGACGACCTTATTGATGACGGACTTGTCACAGTGGCGAGGGCCTTAACCTACATCGAATATAAGGAAGGCCGCGTACACTGCAAGTTCCATGATAGCTGGGGACACAGAACTCGCGATTGCTACCAGCTTCGCGAGCAAGTCCAGGACTGGCTCGACCTCAAGTACATTCTCTTTGAGGATAAAGGCAGTTTTATGATCGCGACTGCTGATATCGCTTGGCCTTGCATCGGCCAGCGCACGATAACATTGGACATATCTCCAAATGTGGGTCCGCGCGAACCACCAGGATGAAACCACAAGAGATCGGTGAATGACTATACCGTGCTGGCGAACCAAAGTGGAAACCATGATCCGGCAAAGCAGTTAGTCGCCAGACTGTAGCCTGATCGCCCTTTAAGGAAAGATAAGGGCAAAGCTATCATGTGGGACAATGCATCGTCCCCCGCTGAAAACTACCAACCCGTGAGCCCCAGTGTCACGCCCTAATTTTCGAATGGAATTTTCAAATTTTTTGGCATGATCTAACTTAAAATATTAACATCCCAACCTGTTGTAAACAACAACAAAACTCAATTACAGAAAAGAAATTTCCACAAGATCTATCACTGAATTAAGATTACACTTTCTTGTTTACATAGAGTGCAAAACAAGGACGTGAGAACAATCTCATGACTTAATGCTGTCTATTCAAACTACAACTAAACAGAGTCTGATAAAAGAAAGGAGAACCATGACACTATGCCTCCTTCTCACCCCTGCCGATTCTCACCTGCAGGTCTAACCCCTACACCAAGAAATGGTGCACCAGGATTGTAGAATAACAAACCTGGTAAGCTATAAAGCCCGTATGAGTAAACTCCACATTTATCACACCTAACAATTTAACACATCTAAATGAATCTTGATCAATAAATAAAAACCACACATTAATAAGAAATGTACCCATGAGTCCCAGATATTTAGTAAATACCCCTCATGACCTACAACAACAATATGTGTACCCATGGGTCCCAGATACCATCAAGTATCTCCCATGACCTACACCGACAGACGGACTAGAGCTCTATTCCTAACCGCAACCAATCACCTGGTCAAAGGCTTGGAACCCGGTTTGACTGTCCAATATCAAAACACAAAATAATAAATAGCATCAGAACCGCAACCAATCACCCGATTAAAGGCTTAGAACCCGGTTTGGCTATTTAATATCAAAACATAAAAATGATAAATAGCCTCTTAACCGCAACCAATCACCTGATTAAAGGCTTGGAACCCGGCTAGGCTATTTATCCAACAAATCAATCATAACACAAGATCACATCTTATGATTATATCCTTCACAAGGATATAATTATATGAACAATAAAAATATTATTCCACATGAATAACTCAACAATAATTAGGAAAACTTGTTTTATCTTACCTATGAGCCGTTGACGATCAAACTCATATATTTTAAAACAATTAAAAGCATAGTATTAATTTAAACATCATAATCATTATCATCATCACATAACCATAATAAAATTTGGTTCAAACATGAACCTTGGTGAGATTTACTCACCTAATAATCCTGCTGCATTCTTCCGCAACACAAGAGCCAAGGAACCCAACAACTCACAAATCACCTAAAATATACAATTCAAAACCCTTAGTAAAAACACCACAAGGATTTAAAATACCCTGAACTTAAAGGTTGCCCAAAGAAGGGCAATCCTTCCTCTAAGACCTCCCAAGGTCATCGGACTCTCAACAACAATACTACCACTCTCCAAGATCCAAAATTTCCAAGTTTCCTACCTAACAAACACCTAGAAACAACTTAGCACCTACAAAGTCTAACCTAATCAAAACTCAATCTTCACACACCAACAACACACTAACAACACCCTTGGAACTACAAGGGCTAGTTAACACAGTAGTCAAGGTCTCTACCCTGCCCGGATGTGCTCCCACGTGCCGTTGCCTGAGCCTCCAACGTCACCACAAACCTCAAAATCTACCTAAACTCCTAACAACAACTTTAAAGAGCATAGTAACAGGAACACTTTTTATACCTGAGACTAAGCTCGGTTCAGCCTTGAACCGCTCCCGACAGCCACCGCAAACTCTGTCCCCAAATCTGCATGCTAGCACTCAAAACCTCAAACTTGGATCCCAAGAGGAGCAAAAACAACTCTAGAGGAAGGGAGAGGACAAGACTCACCCAACTTTGGCCTACACAAGCCGTCGAAACTCAGAAATTCCGGCAAGAAATCTCCACAGCTCCTCTGCCTGGCGGCGGCGTCTAGGCAGCGAGGCGGTGGGTGGCGCTGCCCTAGGAAGGAAGAGAAGGTCAGTGTGCACCGAACAAGACCGGCGGCGGTCGAAACAACAGCCGGACAGCCGACCTAAGCTTCGGCGAATCTTGTGAAGCTTCTCCAGCCTGGCGACTTGTCTCCGGCCTGTGACACCGTAGGTGGAAGAGGGTGGCCGAGCTAGTCGAACTGGACCAACGGCGACCTTCCCGACGACGAGATGGTGGGCTTCCGATCGGCAGGAAATCCGGCGTCCGTGAGGCATCGGGTGCTCGGGATAGGAGAGAGAGAGAGGGCTGCACGGGTTTAGTGAAGAAAATAGGTTTCCACAATTTAAAAATCCCAACTTTCCTATTATACATTTTCCAAACCCGGCAACTAACTTCCTCTGACCACAACTTCTTCATCCGACGTCCCTTTCACACGTGCCGCATGTCTACGAACTCGTACTGACGAGCTCTACAACTTTCATGAAGGAAGTTTTCGAAGATAAATTACAGAAAATAAAGTCAACTTTTTGGTCTTTTAACGTCAAAGCACCTTGAAATAAACTCCAAACTTCCACTTCGCATAAACTAATAAGAATTTCCATAAATTTTCCTTCATTAAAAAGAGAATAATACAAGGAAAATGGTATGAAAATCTAGGGTATTACAATCTACCCCCCTTAAAGGAAATTTCGCCCCGAAATTCACAAGTACTAACCCAAAAACAAGCTAGGATACAATGCTCTCATGTCTGACTCTAACTCCCAAGATGCATAGCCCTCATCATGGTGATTCCAACATACCTTAACCAAATCGACTTCCTTCCTTCGAAGCCTCTTGGTTGATCTATCTAAGATTCGAACTGGTTCAACAACAAAGGTTGCATCCGCTTTCACCTTGATAGTTCCAAAATCAATCACATGTGATGCATCTGGAACATACTTCCTCAACAAGGACACATGAAACACATTGTGTACTCCGGACATGATAGGAGGTAAGGCAAGCAGATAAGCCAAATCTCCTACTCTTTCCAAAATCTCAAAAGGCCCAACATACCTTGGAGCCAATTTACCTTTCTTGCCAAATCTCACTACCCCTTTCATAGGAGAGACCTTCAAGAACACATGGTCCCCAACATCAAACTCTACGTGCCTCATCTTCAAGTCGGCATAGCTCTTTTGCCTGCTTTGCGCCGTTCGGATCCTATCTCGGATAGTAGCGACCTTCTCTGTCGTCTCTAGCACAATATCAGGACCCAACATCTCACTATCACCCACTTCCGCCCAACATACAGGAGATCTACACGGTCTTCCATAGAATGCCTCATATGGTGTCATGCCGATACTAGAGTGATAACTATTGTTGTAGGAAAACTCAATCAATTGGAGGTGATCCTCCCAACTTCCCTTAAAGTCCATGGCACAAGCCCGCAACATATCTTCTAACACCTGATTCACCCGCTCAGTCTGCCCATCAGTCTGAGGGTGAAATGTTGTACTCATGTCTAAGGTAGTACCCATGGCTTTCTGAAAACCACCCCAAAACTTTGAAGTGAATCGGGGGTCTCGATATGAAATAATCGAAGTAGGCACTCCATGAAGCCTCACTATTTCCTTCACATACAACTTGCACAAGGCATCAACTGTATATGTCATCGACACAGAAAGGAAATGTGCTGACTTCGGCAATCGGTCAACAATGACCCAAATAGCATCATGTCCATGCTTGGACTTAGGCAGTCCAGTCACAAAGTCCATAGAGATCTGCTCCTACTTCCAAGTAGGAATAGGTAATGGCTTCAACATACCTCCAGGCCTCTGATGCTCCGCCTTCACCTGCTGACAAGTGAGACACTTGGACACATACTCAGCTACATCCTTCTTCATCCCATTCCACCAGAACTGCCTACGTAAATCTTTATACATCTTGGTGCTCCCTGGGTGCAAGACCAACTTTGGAGTCTTAAATAGTAAACGGTTACTTAAAACGGTAAAAGACCAAAATATTACCAAAGTAAATAACCGTAAAATAACTTAAGAACCGGGGCGTGACAATTCTCCCCTCCTTATAAAAATTTGGAGTAAATACTTGTGACACCCTATAGTTTACACCTAAAATCAGTTTTGTCCCCCACTTTTTTTTTAAACTGGTATACCCCTATACTTTGAATTCTACACTGATTTGCCCTTTTCCCAGCTGATTATGACTGTGACATGCTCATTAACAGTCTAAATAACCCTTCACTCTTATCTCTTCTAGCATAGTAATAGGGGGCTTAGACCTTGCTCTCAAAACCCAACCATTGAAGCTCTCACAAGCATTGTTAATGAGCATGTCACAGTCATAACCAGCTGAGAAAAGGGTAAATCAGTCGAGAATTCAAAGTATAGGGGTATACCAGTTTAAAAAAAATGTGAGGGACAAAACTGATTTTAGGTGTAAACTATAGGGTGTCACAAGCATTTACTCCTAAAAATTTCGTCCTCGAAATTTACAAACCTGTCAATCAAAGAGTTAGGGATACTAATACCTCATTTGTTCCTCTGATTCCCAAGTACCTTCCTCTACTTGATGGCTTCTCCAAAGCACCTTGACAAGTGGAATTGTTTTGTTCCTCAGTACTTGCTCCTTTCGGTCAAGAATCTGAACCGGTTCCTCTTCATAGGTCAAATCTCTTGTCAACTAATTGGCTGCTCTTGCAACACATGAGAGAGATCGGCAATATACTTACGAAGCATGGATACATGAAACACATTATGTATCCCGGACAATTCTAGAGGCAAAAGTAACCGATAAGTAAGTGAGCCAACTTGCTCTATTATCTCATAAGGCCCAATATACCACGGACTAAGCTTTCCACACTTACCAAAACGTACTATCCCTTTCCAAGGAGATAGTTTCAAGAACACCCAATCACCTACTTGAAACTCAAGGTCTTTCCTGCGGACATCTTTATAACTCTTCTGTCTACATTGAGCTACTTTGAGTCTATCTCTGGCTACTTTAATCTTTTCATTTATATCCTGAATTATATTAAATCTTCTCAAAGACTCAAAATCTTTTGTTGAACTACCACTAACGTTTACACGTAAGTGAGTTCAGTGATACCTGCTCCAGAGTAAGAGTACCCGTAGGTATGCACACTCTTTCCTGAGCAATGGAAATAGCTAACCTAAATAAATCGCATAAATTTGCTATCACTATCGAGCTCAAATCTCCTAATGTCATACAACAACCTCGTCATTAGGCTATCACAAACTCGACGATGAAGTCCACTTGTTAGGAAACTAAAATTCACGCATTCCCATATGTTCATAGGGATCAAAATTAAGACCTGTTAATTGAACATATTTAAGGACGCACACATTGCAGAACTGCAACAATCACTTCTAATACCAAGATATTTCGCGGAGTCAACAAGGAAAAACTTTCTTCCATAAGGCTACACTAAAATATATCTACAATGACACAAACCATCTATTCCACATCACCACGCGACTCTCAGACTACCACATAGGACTTACAGCTCCACGATTCATCACTTAAATGAACTCCAACTCACTTGGGATCACCACTGAATTTACCCATGATCCATGTCTATGACACAACAACCAATTTATCATTTGCCTCAAAAATTGGACAAATTAACCAGAATATCTAACCTTCAAAATGAAGAGTTTGAATTCACACTCCATAATGTCAAGCTTTGAGGATACCACCCAAAAACTACAGCAGGAATAATTTATATATATTCCCACACACCCAACAACCAAAACTCCGCTCCACATCACCGAATTAGAAATAAGGTGAGTGAATATATTCGCCTATTGATGTGTCGTAGTTAGTCACCAATTCCTAATGAAGTAATGTCATTAAACCAACTTCGATCACAAATTCAAGACTTATATCAACTACCCAGAATGACACTGCTTAAAAATTTCTTTGGACACCCATACACTCTTGCTCCATGATCTAATGGGTATTACTCCATTGTTGCCACTACCGCCAGATTCACGCAACTGTCTTAAAATACTCATGACAACACGTATTAAATTCACAAAGGTGTTATCGTAAAACCGGAACGACCATAACCATTCCGTTCTCACTCCACCATTACTTTTTAATTTCATTTAAAATTTATCATCTTTCCCAAAACCAACTTCAACTAACCCACAACAGATACTCAAATCATCAAAAATCTTATTATTCATCAAATACTATTATCCTCTCGACTACTATTATTCGTCATTTTCAAAATATATTACCATTACCAACTTAATAAAAATGCTCTAAGGATAAAAACATATCCATGAATAGAGTTGTAGGAACTAGGATATGTGCTTATATAACCAGCATTATCCCAAAATGTTCTAAACTGCTTTCTGTTGCGGATCAACATAGTCGGCAAATTGGCCATTCAATCATGACTTATCTAAATTGACATTTAGCTTTTTAAGTAGCAATGCCTTTCAACCCAAACACTAGCCACAAATCCCATGTGACTAAATCGCCCAAGAAATAGAGTCATCAACAACTCATATAGGCACCTCTTTGAATTACTATGGGTACCTCACCACACCACAACTCGGCGTACGGAGGCATAGTCTCTGAGAAAAGAGATATTTAGTAGTCTGTATACAAGACTAACATTACTATCACACATACCCAATAACACATAGCATCCAAAGCATAAAATGCTAGTGAATCCGCCACGGTCGGATCACCACTCTATAGGAACTACGTGTTTCTTAGGCAAATATGATAGTACTTAGGAGGTAGGAAATGAAACCTAAAGCTCTGATACCAACTGTCAAGACCCACCCCGAATTTCACCCCGAAACCCGAAGTAAATCCTACGGGGACAACCTCCAAGGAAAAGTTACCAAGAAGTCAACATAACCTCCTTTGAAAATGGACAACCCTTCCTAATAATACCTGCAAACAGTTCAAAAGATTCTATCTAGAACCCTCTACTTCTGGAGCCTTCATGCTCCCCAAATCACAACATCTCCTAAATTATTTACTAACTTTAATAAGAAAAGCTAACAACCGACAACCACAGTTCAGAACAACTCTATTTGAGAGGAAAGGGACTAGAAGTATAAAAATGAGCGGAAACTATACTATTGACTATGCCTCTTCTTCATGTACGCCCGACCTCAACTATAATAACCTGCAAACTGGGCATTTTTAAAACGAAAGGCCCAGGGGAAAACATTTAAAAACGTTAGAGTGAGTGGACAAACATGAATTTAATAGAAATATTTATGCTTTCCCAATTTAAATTCCAAAGAAAATAAATGCATGTCTTAAACGATAATTCTCTTATCGTTATAAATATCGAGCCTCTACAGCTCAAAACTATATATCAAAATACAGCCTTTCAGGCTATAATATATATATAAAATTATGTATATATTTACACTCGCTCATACTCCCTATATAAATTAATAATAATCTATATAGGGCTACTACGCTCGCGTCCAATGCTCATGTCATATCATAATACGGTTATATACTACGTCATTAAGGTGGACAGACGGGTGTATAAATATGTGCCCATACCCCCTATATGAATTAAACACTCATATAGGGCTACTACGCTTGCGTCCAACGCTCACGTCACACCATAATGCGGTTATATACTACGTCATTAAGGTGGACAGACACATATTGCTAGCTAGCATTTATATACATACTCTCCTTAAAAATAAATTATAATTTACCGAAAATCTCATTTTCGGTAACTCACCACAATGAGTAAAATCTTCAAATACAAATGACATCAAATGGTCCAACCAAATAAACAATTGCATCCATATTATTTAAACCAAAAGTCCACTCACAACTTTAGGCATAAGCCTGACGAAATCCAATTCGCCACTCAAGTGAGGTCTCCTCGAATCCTGACACAATAATCATGCTTAGGACCAAACTTCAATTTCAGAAAATAAAAATAATTAAATATATAACCCATAACTCTTCTGCCTAATCCACTACCCTTTCCAGGGTTAAACTTATCGGATTTAAACCAATCTCCAATCAAAACTTCAATTCATTTATTTCAACATTCTAAAACAATAATAAGAGAAATCCAACGGTCGGATTCTACCCCATTAACCACCAAATTTACCAATCTTTCAAAAATCCAAAACATATTCAAAACTCCTCTAAAAATTCTAAACTTTATACCAATAACCTCCCCTTAATATTCCACATCTAAAACCATAAAAACCCCCAAAACAGTGGTGGCGGCCGGAGGCCGACTCCGGCGACCTCCAATGGTTCCCAAATTTTGACAGCGTCTTCCTCTTAACATCACAAACAACTTTCATAACTAGCACTAAGTCTAATTTCAAGCCTAAATAGGGTAATCGAAGCCAAACATAACAAGAAAACCCTAGGAAATTCAAACACCTGATTCTCCTTACCTAGCTCGTGTTAGGATGTATCCTTTTAGGGTTTTGCTGTTGGAAATGAGAGCTTCAAGTTGAGACCAACCGCTCCGGTTATGGTGGCCGGAAAAGAGGATTTCCGGCAAAACACCTCAACGCACAGCCGCTCCTGTACTTCTCCCAAAACCCGTTACTCCTCAGGTGCTGCCATACTTTGTCAATGGGAAATTGATGCATTGCGACACTGACATTTCGTGCAGGGGCAATAGAAAATTGTATTCCCGTTAACATTAGCCAGCGCATATTCTATAAAACTCATAACTCCTGCACCGTATCTTTTGTCCTATTTTGGAAGCGAAATCCAAATCTTATCTATATCCTGAAAATATAACAAAATATATATATATATATATATATATTTATAACGCTGCTAGCTAATTATTAATAAAATTTCATGCCATATATAAAATCTCAATTCATTTAGTATATATTCTACGTACTACAATTAATTAATAACAAAATCATCATGAACTCATATATATCATCAACAACTTCATACCATATCAACACAATAATATTATAAATTAATATTAACATATATATATATCTACTATTTATTAACAACAAATTAATTCATATATATTATCAATTCAAATCATCAACCAAATTGATCAACACATATATATAAATATATATATATATATATATATATATATACATCCAACGTACTCAAAATTAATCAACTCAATCACAATCAAAATCAATAAACTCAATTAATCACACTAATTAAAATCGATCAACTCAAATAAAACTCAATTAATCAACATATATATACATATACTTACCTATATATGGCTCCACAAACTGATTATGGACAGATTTCAACAACACCCAAATATTTTCTCCCCTTTTTTCTTCTCCCGTTTTTTTTCAAATGAGTTGCTGCTGCCCAGATCCGCAAATATAAAGCACTTTAGCCGACGACTATGAATTTCGTCGGCTAAACTTTTAAATATTTTGTCGGCCATAGTTTGTGAACTTTAGCCGACGAAATAAATTCTTTAGCCGACGAAAGTTTTTTTCGTCGGCTAATGTTTACCATAGCCGACGAAAATTTAAAATAGCGGACGAAATAAAATTTCGTCGGCTAAAGTGGACTTCATAGCCGACGAAAATTTACCCTAGCCGACGAAAGAAAATTTCGTCGGCTAAAGCCCACTTTAGCCGACGAAAAAATGTTTTGTCGGCCTGGTTTTTTTTTTCGTCGGCTAAAGCCTTTCTTCAGGTAGTGCTCATTACCTTAGCTAAGGTACAGATTTCTTTATTCGACCTACTTTTCGATCATATTTTCTCATCTTAACCGTTCAGTATCTAGGTATATATAAGTAGATTATCTCTACAAATTTTCTGCCAAATTGATAATCAAGACATTTAAAACTGTGATTTAGAGTTAAATGAACGTATCGTTTAGGATGAACAGATTTAGTTCATTCATTGATTTAATACATTTTCGATACTTTAATGATAACCAAATTAGCTGAAAATTTACAGAGATGATATAATTATGTATATCTAAATACTAAACGGCTATGATGAGAAAATATGATCGGAAAGTAGGTCAAATTAAGGAAATCTGTACCTTAACTAAGGTAAGGAGGTTCTTATTTGAAAAGGACTGCTTATATCACTACTAGAAAATAGCACTTAGGCGACGGAATAAAAAATTCCATCTCCTAAGTGGTACTTAAGCGACGGAATTTTTTACTTTAGGAGACGAAACAATTTCCGTCTCTTAAGTTGTTCTTAGGATTTTGATTTCGTCTCCTAAAAACGACTTGGGAGATAGAATTTCATTCTGTCGCATAAGTATTACTTAGGAAACGGAATATTTTTACTTAGATGACGACATTTTGAAAAAATTAAAATTAAAAAATTTATATGAATAACTTAGGAGACTGAACTGCATTCCGTAGCCTAAGTAGAACTTAGAAGACGAAAATGTTTACTTAGGAGACAGAATGTTAAAAAAAAAATTATGAATCACTTAGACGACGACAATAGAACATTATGTCGCTTAAGTTCTAAAAATTTGAGTGCCCATCTTCCCGCGTAAAATTTCATAAAAATTCAAACCAAAATTTTTCAAAACATATCAATTCTTTTAAATGACACACTCACCAACCTTATCAATAGAAGGAAACCCACCTTCTCCTAGAGCTCTCTCTCTCTCTTTCTCTTTCTCTCTCCAGACCATCACTCTCATGCCGGCCTCTCTCTCCATTCTCACCGCTCCTTCCTCCGCCGCCACCTTCAACTGCACCACCCCCACCAACACGGCCTCCAACTGCCACGCGCTCATCGACTTTGTCCCCATAAACGCCACCACTCTCAACGCCGTCAAGACCCTTTTCAACACCACCCGGCCACCTCTACACCTTCCTTGGAGCCAACAACCTCCCCCTCTCGACTCGACCCGATTCACCCGACCTCGCCGCCAGCAAACTCTTCGTCCCCTTCTCTTGCACCGAGCCTCAGATCTGGGTCCGATCACCGCTACCACAGATGTCAAGACCCGTCCCGAATTTCACCCTGAAACTCGAGGTGAGTCATGCGGGGACCACCTTCAAGGACAACTTACCGAAGGACTCGGCAAACCTCCCTTAAAAATGGACATCACTAACCCGAAAAAATTAAAGAACACTCTTAACCAAAATATAAATCTTCAACTTAATCCAAATAACCGAATAAAATAATACACAGTTATTTTTCCGAAAGTATTCAGAGCTACTACAAGAAAGACAGCGGAAGTTATTAGAAATCCTATTGGGTTAAACAGATCACCTACTGGCGAACGGTAGTGGAAATATGAGTGACTATGCCTCGTCGCCTCCTTCTAGACCCCACCCAAACTCTGCAGACTGGGCATTTAAAAATGAAGGAAAAGCCCAGGGTAAAATATTTAATCACGTCAGAGTGAGTGGACAAAATAATCTCGACAACAATAATATTTCTCCAAGAAAAATTATCAAGGCAAACGACTAGTTCTGGCTAGTCTTCAAATTTGAAACAAAACAGCCTCTCAGGCTCAAATTATATATATATCAGTATGTATTAACACTAGTCTACTCCATGTATGCTATCTATGACCAAATTTTAAAGTAGATAGTCATACCAGGCGACTACGCTCGCGTCTAACGCGCACGTCACCCCATAGTGGCATTTTTCCTCAGTATGGGGGAAACGACCGAGTGGGTATTTATATACGTGCTGACTCCTTGTACGAATTCTATGAATGAATGTGAAAACATAGAATAAACTCGAAAAGTAGAAAGTCGTACAAGGCTACTACGCTCGCGTATAACGCTCACGTCACCCCATAATGACATTCGTCCTCATTATGGGGGAAAATCACCTATAGCTAGCTAGCATTCACTCATATACATACTATTCCCGAAAAAGTCAATAAATCAGTATAAACACCGAAATTCTCAATTCCGGATAAAAATCCAACAAAGGAAATTATTCAACGATAAAGCAATTCAAACACATTATTTAAAACGAAGGTCCAGTCACAACTTAGGTCTAAGCCTGACGTCGGTCGGAGGTCTCCTCTGCTCGAACCTCCTCGCGTCCTGCTCCAAAACATAAATAATTCCTTAAATAAAATCCCAACGTTTAAAGAAAAATAGGCATAATTAAATATGAGCTTCTCGTGCTCAACCATGCATATCGTCCTAAATGTTAACTTCACTGCCAACCATAAATCTTCATAAAAACCGACATCCTCAAAATCATCTTCCAACATCCTAATCATCAAAATAATCCAATGACCGAATTTTAACTTATTAATCTGCCAAAAATACTAAACTTAAACA
Organism: Fragaria x ananassa; assembly: GCA_034370585.1. Taxonomy (NCBI): domain Eukaryota; kingdom Viridiplantae; phylum Streptophyta; class Magnoliopsida; order Rosales; family Rosaceae; genus Fragaria; species Fragaria x ananassa. The sequence continues at coordinate 4,098,535 of CP139762.1, read as the reverse complement.
ATTCTAAAACATATCCAACACTCCTCCAAAAATTCTAAAACTCATTCCATTAAACTCCTCATTAAAATCTCCACCAAAAACATTTTTTCGACGGCTCCGCTGGCAGCGGCGGCCGGCGACCAACTCCGGCGGCCTCCGATGCTCACCAAAATTTGGCAGCACCTTCCTCTCAACCTCCTCTACAACATTCTTAACTACCACAAATTCCAATTCTAAGCCTAAACACATCAATCGAACACAAACACATAATAAGCCCTAGAATTTCAAATACCGATTTCTCCTTACCTAGCTCGAGATGGAGGGAGCCCTTTGGAGGGATTGAAGCATGGGAGGAGGGCTTCCTTTTGAGCCAAGGCTCACTGGCTATGGCGGCCGGAGGAAAGAGTTTCGGCGACGGAAACACTTCGACAGCCGAAGTTTTCAGGCTTGGCCGCTCCTTCACGGCGGCGTGAGGGGTTCGGCCACCTACCCAGGAATGAAGAGGAGAGGTCGGTGGTTCGAACGGGACCGGCGCGGCGGTCTGGGGCGGCCGAAAAGAAATCGGGCAGTGAAGCTCGGGGGAGAGAAAACCGGGAGAAGAGAGAGGGAGAAAAAAACACGGGCTTTCACCCAAAAAATCAAGGCCCGGTCCACTTAAACAAAACCCACTCCAAAATTTAACACCCCAAAATAATATTGTTTTGGCCACGATCCTCAGCGTGCGGAGCCGAGGTAAATAGCGATCCAAAGAGGATAGAGTTGCGGGCGTGCCACCTCACGGACGAGGAAGGTGTTGAAGGAGTGTTTGGGCTTGACTTCTTGAATCAGGCGGGGTGAGTTCCAGATGCCACCTCGCGGACAGGGAATTTACGGCACAAGCGGTCGATACTCATGGCGAGGTGAGCAGAGCAACAATAGGGATGCTTATGAGGAAACGGGGTCGAGTTCCGGAGAGCTCTGAAGAATTCTAAGTGGCGAGGCGCTTAGAATCAAGGCTTCAAAGAGGCTTCGAAGGGGGATCGGCTCCTGGGAGCGCTGGAGGTTTCGACAAGGTCGAGAGATTTCAACGAGGTTGAATGCTGTGTTTGTATTTGAGTTTGAGATTGATTGATTGTGTGTTATATTACTCCAGCAGGGAAGCGGCAATGAAGCTCCTGGGAGCGTAGGTGATTCGACTGAGTCGAGGGGTTTTCAACGAGGTTGAAAGTTGTTTTTGTTGTTGTATTTGAGTAATTGTGTAGAGAGCTAGATCTGTAAGCCGTGGAGCTTCTTTATATAGTGGGAGAGAGAGAGTCCGCCGCGAAAGAAAATGAGAAACGTGTTGGACTCTGCAACATGAAAAAAAGAAGAACTGTTCCTCCCATGCAGGCCAATCCCCACATGACACATGTTCAGTTCGCATAGCTCATTTAGAATAGGACACTGCTTCTGGCGCGCCTCTCAACTGTAGAGTCTCATGCGGACTGAAATTAGGAACAGTCTTATCCTACGGGGTGTTACAGTCCATGTAGAAGACAAACTCGTGTGAACCGCAGAATCTATAGTCCAACTCCACCTCGCGGGCTATAGTAGCTCGTGGGCCAAAAGAATGATTTTCAAGAATTTGCCCAAAGCGTGTCAAAGACTGTAAAAAGTCAAAAACGGTTAAAGGCAGTTACGCGTGTCTACCTCACGAAGTCCATCACGCGAACTCGTCTAGACATATTTTGCCAGGCCTACGCCAAAGTCGTCCCGCGTGGACTGTATGAAGCACGCGAGATCCCTGCTCCACGCAAAATCATTTCGCGTGCGAGCTCTGTTTTTGTCTTGTAGCGCGCGAGATCCTTTAGTCCGCGCGGAGCCATTCCGCGGACATTCCTTGCAATTCAACTCGCTCGGTCTTGCTGGCGGGCCATTATTTGTAAACTTTAAAGGAACTTGGGCCCGCCGGCTGCTATAGACCAAGAATTTAATTTACATTTACGTAGACAGTTATTGTCTTGTAAAAATGTTAATTTAGGCGCAAACAAATACCCCAATAAAAATTACCTTTTACTAGCCAAAATTTACCATTTTTACCGTCTTCAAATTTTTCTCCTACGAATAATTCTTCCAAAATATTAGTCCCTCAACACCAATCTGGAGACTAATTAAATTACACACTTAGTGACGAAAACGTTAAAAACTCTTATTACCACCATGCTAGTAATTAAGGTAAAAATTAAGGTTTGGGGCGTGACAACAGACACCGCTGCCACCACCTTTCTCTCACTACCAAGCCTTCCTGCCGACCCACCACCGTCCCTCGAAATTTCAAAAGGGGTAAGAAATCAAGGTAAGTTCTTCGATTTTTCTGGTTTAATTAGCTTTGGTGATAGATTTATGTGTTTTTGTTTAATTTGATTTTGATTTTAATTTTGGGTAGGATGTGATTGGTATGATGGTGGTGGCATGGTGGTTATTTGGTACGGTGGTGGTGGTATATTTGGGACAGATTGTTGGCATGAAATTGAAAGAGAGATACTGTATTGAAGTTTACTGACTCCCAGTAGAAGTTTACTGGGGGGCAGTAAACTTCCACTGGGTTTACTAGGGGGCAATGAATTTGTTTATTAGGGTAAGAATGGGTGTCACGCCCCGAACCTTAATTTTTACCTTAATTACTAGCATGGTGGTAATAAGAGTTTTTAATGTTTTCGTCACTAAGTGTGTAATTTAATTAGTCTCCAGAGTGGTGTTGAGGGATTAATATTTTGGATGAATTATTCGTAGGAGAAAAATTTGACGACGGTAAAAATGGTAAATTTTTGCTAGTAAAAGGTAATTTTTATTGGGGTATTGTTTTAGGGTGTTGAATATTGGAAAATAGGTTAAAAGTGATGTTGGTTCGGCTCAGCCGAGCCCAACCCGTTTCTCCTCTTTTCTTTCTCTCTCCTCCCTCCCGATCCGCTCTCCCTCTCCCTCCCGACCGGAAACCTTCCCGACCGCCGTTCGCCGCCGTCGTGAAAATGTTTTTGGTGGGGAATATTATGAGGAGTTTAATGGAATGAGTTTTAGAATTTTTGGAGGAGTTTTGGATATGTTTTAGAATTGTTTAAGTTTAGTTGTTTTTGGCGGATTAATAATTTAAAATCCGGCCATTTGATTATTTTAATGTTTAGGACGTTGGAAGGTGATTTTGAGGTTGTCAGTATTTATAGAGATTTATGGATGACGGTGAAGTTAAGATTTAGGACGATAGGCATGGTTGAGCGCGAGAAGCTCATATTTAATTATGCCTATTTTTCTTTAAACGTTGGGATTTTATTTAAGGAATTATTTATGTTTTGGAGCAGGATGCGAGGAGGCTCAAGCAGAGGAGACCTCCGACCGACGTCAGGCTTAGGCCTAAGTTGTGAGTGGACCTTTGTTTTAAATAATGTGTTTGAATTGTTTTATTGTTGAATTATTTCCTTTGTTGGATTTTTATCCGGAAATTGAGAATTTCGGAGTTTATACTCATTTATTGACGTTTTTCGAGAATAGTATGTATGAGAGAGAATGCTAGCTAGCTATACGTGGTAGCCCCCATACTGAGGACGAATACCAGTATGGGGTGACGTGAGCGTTAGACGCGAGCGTAGTAGCCTTGTACGATTTTCTACTTTTCGAGATTATTCTATGTTTTTACATTCATTGATAGAATTCGTACAAGGAGTAAGCACGTATATATATCCACTCGGTCATTACCCCCATTCTGAGGAAAAATGTCAGTATGGGGTGACGTGAGCGTTAGACGCTATCGTAGTAGCCTGGTGTGACTATCTATTTTAAAGTTTATTCATAGATAGCATACATAGAGTAGACGAGTGGTTAATACATACTGATATATATATATATATATATATATAATTTGAGTCTAAGAGGCTGTTTTCGTTTAAGATTTGGAGACTAGCCAGAACTAGTCGTTTGCCTTGAAAATTTATTGGGGAAATATTATTGTTGTTGAGATTATTTATCTTATCCACTCACTCTGACGTGATGAAATATTTTCCCCTGGGCTTTTCCTTCATTTTTAAAAGCCCAGTCTGCAGAGTTCGGGTGGGGTCTAGAAGGAGGCGACGAGGCATAGTCACTCATCTTTCCACTACTGTTCGTCAGTAGGTTATCTGTTTAACACACTAGGATTTCTAGTAGCTTCCGCTGTATTTCTTGTAATAGCTCTGAGTAATTTCGGAAAAATAACTGTGTATTATTTTATTTGGTTATTTGGATTAAGTTGAAGAATTTATACTATTGGTTAAGAGTGTTCTTTAATTTTTCCGGGTTAGGGTTATCCATTTTCAAGGGAGATTTACTGAGTTCTTCGGTAAGTTTTCCTTAGAGGTGGTCCCCGCAGGACTTATCTCGAGTTTCAGGGTGAAATTCGGGGCGGGTCATGACAATAGGTATATGTTGTGTATAATTGACATGAAATTGAAAGGGATATACTGTATTGAATTTTACTGACCCCCAGTACAAGTTTACTGGGGGCAGTAAACTTCTACTGGGTTCACTAGGGGCCAATAAAGTTGTTTATTAGGGTAAAAATTGGTATCTGTTGTGTGTTGTGCCTTTGAAATTGAAAGGGGGATTTATTTTTTGCAAGTTTATAGATTCCCAATAGAAATTTATTGGGGGCAATAAAGTTTATAAATGCAAGTTTTTACTACTTATATGCAGGATGAGAAGAAGTTCAAGAAATTTAGTTGTGACTTCTGAAACCTGCGGTGGTGGTGGTGGTATTTGAGGCGGTTGGAGTGAGTGGATAAAAAACCTGCGGTGACTTTTTTATTTTGATTTTTAATTTTTTTTTTCAGCCTTTAGCGATGGAATTCAACTATTCCGTCTCCTAAGTGGATAATTTTTTTTATTATAAAATAAAATCTGTCGTCTAAGTACTTAGGAGACGAAAGTATTCTGTCTCCTAAGAACCACTTAAGAGACGAAATTTTAGGTTCCGTCGCCTAAGTGTCTACCTCACCACACTTAGGCGACGGATCTTAGCCGATGAATGTTCCATCTCCTAAGTACTTAGGAGACGAAATCTGTCACTTAGGAGATGAAATAATTCCATCTCCTAAGTGCTTTTTTCCAGTAGTGTGTGTGTGTATATATATATATTTGGTTATCATTAAGGCACTTAAATTCGATTAAACCAATGGATGAACATAATTCTGTCGAACTTGAACAGTTCATGTTTATAACAGAAAACACACTTTTGAGTGTCTTAATGATAACCAATTTGACTGAAATTTTACAGAGATGATCTATACATTAGTATCTAAAGACTAGACGGTGGAGATGTGAAAATTCGATCGAAAAGTGAGTCTAAAGTGGAAATCTGCACCATAAGAATAAATAAGGACATCCTTAGTAGAGAAGAACAGTATATATTGTGTGTGTGTGTATATATATATATATAGTCTGAATCTAGAGAGAACCTACTTAAACTCTTAAAGTAAGGATTTTTTAGTTCTAGCATGTATTTTGACAATTAAAGCTACCAATTCCCTAGTTACTTACCCACATATAAATCATACAAAAAATTAGCCAAAATGAAAAACGTTTAACCATTTGATTAACACAATATTTATTTTAATTTTATCTAACGACCTACAATTGTTTACATCAATTTGAATGACCAAATGATGATGGAATTAGTTGAAATTTTGTAGACATGTTTCTTGCACATGAATCTAGAGTATCAACGGTTGAGATCGTTAAAAGAAGTCATCTACTAATGTAAAATAGTAGAAATGCTCAAATTCTTAAAGTAAGGAGGTCCTCTTTAGATCCACCCTCTATATATATATATATATATATGAGGCCAGATCAGGAGCGGACGTCCGCACCGGCCTTAAAGTGTGGACGTCCCTACGTTCTCCACCCTCCGGTGCCGATGACGGTGCGTCTCCACCCCAGAAAACTTCAGCAGCGTCCCCGACCACTTTCCCTCTCGGCGAGTCCGTTATTTCTAGTTTTCCGGTGAGATCACCCAAAACTTCAAACAAGATCAATCACGCCGGAAAACTGGAAAAAAACGGACTCGACGGGGAGGAAAAGTGATAAGCAGAGTGCGGACATCCGCTTTTGAACGGCTCCATGTGTGTATATATATATATATATATATATATATATAGCAACAGTTAAACACATAGTTAACGTTGGTGACTTTTGATAACTAAAATTTGGAGTGTTCGATCACGTAAGAAAAATTCAATAATGAAAATGCAAGACAATATTCACAATCCTAATCTTATGAGGTAAGGTGTGAGATACTGAAACCTATTAGGAACAAGAGAATATTACATAGTATTCTCACTCCTAGTCTTATGAGGTAGACAATCCTAACCTCATGAGGTAAGACTCACGCCAACACTATTTAAGGGTAGCGGAGGCTTTCCTTTTCTTCACCTCCTTCTTTTCTATTTCTCTTCTGTTAGTTTCAATTTTGAGTTTATTAGAGTTTGAATAGAAAATGTGGGGTATTGATGGAACTTGTGTGGTATTAATCCCACATTGAAGAAACATTAAATATGTGAGTCTTTATATGGAAACACTCACTCATTAAATGGATGATAGGCCTAATATGGGCTTGATGGGTTTTCTATTGGATTTTCCAATAGAAATATATATATATATATATATATATATATATATATATAAAATAAAAGTCAAAGATTGGGCATTGGGCCTCTTGGGCTCTGTTGATTAAATCTGAATTTAATTTTTGAAAATTAATATCATTTAATTTAAATTATTAATTCGGATAAATATCAAAAGACATAACTGTTCGAACAGTTGTGTCTGTTCGAACAGTTATACATGTTCGAATTGACTTTTATATATATAAGGACGACTTCTGTCGTTGGTTTTTATCATCGATTCATTCTTCTTCTTCCTCTCCAAAACTATTTCTTCTGAAGCATAAAGTAAATTCGCCAGGGTCAAGTTTTTGTGCAAGAACTTGAACTAGATAGTTGAATCATCTAGATGGATCAGACGTCCGAATCTGCAATACAAGCGGGGACGAATTTCTGTCTTAAGTCTGATCAATCAAGTTAGTGTTGTTCATTTTATTTTGTTGTATTTTTCAATTTCATTTTAATATTATTGTTATATATACAAACTGTTGTTTGAACAGATATTGGATTGGTTCCGACAGAGTTCAGTTTCGTTCCCATTAAATTTGAACCACTACATCAATGGCCGACCCGACCCAACTCGAATCAACTCGAAAGCTCCGAAACATCTGCATCCTGGCCCACGTTGACCACGGCAAGACCACCCTCTGCGCCTAATCTCAGGCTCCGACGGCGGCATCATCCACCCCAAGCTCGCCGGCCGCCTCCGCTACATGGACTCTCTCGTTGAGGAGCAGCGCCGCGCCATCACCATGAAAAGCTCCTCCATCGCTCTCCATCATCGTGGCCACTCCATCACCGTCATCGACTCCCCGGGTCATATTGACTTCTGCAGCGAAGTCTCCACCGTCGCCAGTCTCAGCGATGGTGCGTTGATCCTAGTCGACGCCGTCGAGGGCGTCCACATCCAAACGCACGCCGTCTTGCGCCAGGCCTGGATCGATAAGCTAACGCAGTGTTTGGTGATCAACAAGATCGATAGGTTGATCTCTGAGCTCGCGATGAGCCCTAGCGAGGTGTATGTTAGGTTGTTGAGGATTGTTTCTGAGGTTAATAACATTGTTAGTGGTTTTAAGTCTGTGAAATACTTGAATGATGTGGATGGCATTGTTTCAGGGCCGTCCGGCGCCAACGACGTGGCGTTTCAGGAGATTGAGGATGATGAGGAGCTCATGTTTCAGCCACAGAAGGGCAATGTGGCTTTTGTGTGTACTTTGGATGGTTGGGGGTTTAGTGTTCCGCAATTTGTGGAGTTTAATGAAAAAAATTCGGGTGGAGTACTGATGCATTGCAGAAGGCTTTATGGGGGCCTTGGTATTTTAATCACAAGGAGAGGAAGATTGTGGGGGAGAATGGTGTGGCTGGTCTGAGAATGGCTCGGCCGATGTTTGTTGAGTTTGTGCTTGAGCCGGTTTGGAGTCTGTACCAGGTGGCTTGGAAGGAGAGGGAGGAGGCTGAAGCGATGGTTAGGAAAGTGATCAAAGCGTTTAGTTTGACTATACCAATGCATCCAGGGATTTGAAGGGTGATTTGAAGGGTATGGTTAAGGCTGTGATGAGTCATTGGCTTCCTGTGCATGAGGCTATCCTGTCGATGGTTATTACGTGTATGCCTGACCCGATTGCAGCACAGTTGTATAGGATTTCGCGGTTACTTCCAAAAAGAGCTGAGGATGATTCTAGTGTACCTTCAAGGGCGGAGCTGGTGAGGAGATCCTTGAAGCTTGTGATTCTAGGCCTGAAGCTCCTTGTGTTGCTTTTGTTTCGAAAATGTTTGCTGTCTCTAGGAAAACACTTCCGAAGTATGGATTAGATGAGGAAGTTTTGGATAATACGTCTGATGAGGGTGAATTGGATGAGTGCTTCCTTGCATTTGTAAGAATTTATAGTGGGGTTCTTCGTCCTGGTCAAGAAATTTATGTGCTTTCAGCTTTATATGATCCCTTAAAAAGGGAATCAATGCAGAAGCCTGTTCAGGTGGCCAAGTTGCATTCTCTGTATCTCATGATGGGCCAAAATTTATAACATGTACCAGAGGCGCAAGCAGGGGATATTGTGGCAATTCGAGGGCTTGGGCAGCATATACTTAAAACTGCAACACCTTCATCAACAAAGAATTGTTGGCCTCTCTCCGGTATGTCATTCCAGGTTTCTCCTACTCTGAAAGTTGCAATTGAGCCATCTTATTCTGCAGATATGGGTGCATTGAAGAAGGGTTTACGGCTGCTGAATGCAGACCCTTTCGTAGAGGTCACGGAGTCTGGTAGAGGAGAACAATTTTTGTCCGCTGCAGGAGAAGTATATCTTGAAAGACGCATAAAAGATTTGAAAGATAGATTCGCAAGGGTAGGCTTTGTAGTGTCTAAGCCTCTTGTGTCTTTTAAAGAGACCATTTTGGGAGACGAATCCACACTTGAGAATTTAAAATCCTTTCTCGCCAGTACAGAATATGTTGAAAAAGCAACACAAGATGGAAGATGCGTTGTTCGGGTGAAGGTCCTGAGACTCCCACCTTCTCAAACTAAGGTGATTGATGAAAGTTCCAATATTCTAGCAGATATCCTAGCAGGCAAGGCTGCCCAGAATAAAAGTTCGGATGTAAATCCAATTGAAACACTAAGGAAACGTATGATGGAGGCTGTGGAGAGTGATGTTTTGTCTAGTGGTGAGACTGACAAGGATCGGGCTGAGAAATGTAAATTAATGTGGCAAAAACTGCTTAAAAGGATCTGGGCTCTTGGCCCTTGCTGTGTTGGCCCTAACATCTTACTTACTCCAGAAATAAAAGGACAGGGTACTGACTCCTCTGTGCTGATCCGCGGCTCCTCTCATGTTTCTGAGATATTAGGACTGGTGGATGCTTCTGACAATGAGAATGCAGCTGCTGAGACATCTTCAGAAGTAACTGAAGCACATCTTCAGACGTAACTGAAGCACTGTATGATGAAGCAAAGAGCCTTAAGAGCAGCTTTTTTTTTCCGGATTTCAACAGGCAACAGCAGCTGAAGCTTGCTGGACCTCTATGTGGGGTTTGGCATTTGTGGTTGAAGCTTGCTGGGACCTCTATGTGGGGTTTGGCATTTGTGGTTGAAGCTCACTGTTTACACCTAAATTAATATTTTACTGGACAGTAAATGTCTAAGTGAATATTAATTACATTCTTGGTCCACGTCATACCGGCGAGTCCAAATAATTGGGTTTACCAGTGATGGTCCGCCGACAAAGTCATGCGAGCTAGGTATACAGTTCGCATAGAAGACTAGAAGACGTGGGTTGACTTGGTTTGATGTTTAGCTGCCTACAAGTGGCGCGAGCTAGATGATACAGTTTGCATGTGAGGTGTATATGCATATGAAATGTAAGGTTGCATACGAGATGAACTTCGCGTAGAAGTACACACTACCAGAAATTTCACTTTGGGCGACGAAAAAAAATCGTCGCCCTGTTAATAAATTTCGTCGGCCAAGAACTTGGGCGACGACAGATCGTCGGCCAAGACGTCGTCGCCAGAAGTGCGTCGGCCAAGAACTTGGGCGACGACAATTCATACCGTCGTTGCCTAAGAGTAATTCTTAGGCGACGATACTAATTTCGTCGCCTAAAATATATTTCTCGTCGCCCAAAAATATTCGTCGCCCAAGATTTAACACCTTGGCCGACGACTAATTGTTTCGTCGCTTAAGATGTTATAACCTGGGGCGACGAAATTTTTTTCGTCAGCCAAGACGTCGTCGCCAGAAGTGCGTCGGCCAAGAACTTGGGCGACGATAATTTGTTTTCGTCGTCTTATATGGTAAGTCCTTGCCCGACGATTTAGCAATTTCGTCGCCTAAGATATATTTAAATTTTTAAAAAAAATATTTAAATAATTTTTTTACTTAATGTAATTTTTAATTTTTTTTTTTAAACAATGCTACATGCTTTTGTGTAAATAATTCTTTGGTGGCCGTGGCGGTGCTGAGCCTGAGCTTGAGCTCGGCCGGAGATATAGTAACAAGATGAAAACAAAGATTCAAAGAAATATAGGAAAGTGTAATTAGACGAGCACAAAAAGAATCTACTACATTGATAGATATTAACAAAATTACAAGATGAATTGGCTTGAGAAGCAACCAAACCAACAAAATTAGACACAAGAATTGGTTTGAAAAGCCACCAAACCAACAAAATTAGATACAATAGTCTCCGAAACACATAACTACAACTAAGTAGCTACACTAAGAATCCTAAAGTGGTAGAGCAAGTCTCCAAGCACTAATCAGAACCAAATTTGAAGAACTTCGGTGGATTTTCGGAGAGATAGAGAGAGGGCTTGGATTTGTGAGCGGCTGCGCGAATGGTTAGGGTTCCGAATTTTTTGCTTTTATATTGGAATTCTTGGGCAACGATTCAGTAAAAATCGTCGTCCTGTTTTTTGAAAATCGTCGGCCAAGATAATCTTGGGCGACGATTTTTGACGTCGTCGCCTAAGATACTATACTTGGGCGACGATGTTCTTCACTATATATATCGTCACCCAAGATAAAGAAAATCGTCGGCCAATAGTTATCTTGGCCGACGATTTTAATAGTCGTCGCCTAAGATACTCTACTTGGGCGACGATGTTCTTCACTATAAATATCATCGCCCAAGATAAAAAAAAATCGTCGGCCAAGAGTTATAACATAAAATTCAGAATATCGTGATTTTGGTGATCGGAGTAGAGGAACTGAAAACCAACCGTCAGATATGACCAGCATAACAAATTACGTGGGTGGGAAAAAATTCAGCTCCATCGGACAAAGACAAGGGCTCGATCCGTCCGGTCAATCGCCGCGGTCAAACCCCTAAACGGACGGAAACGGCTATTCGACCCTCCAAATCACGTAATCTGACCGGACCTTCAACTGAGAATAGTTTCCAATCGACAATACGCTTACGGAGCTATAAAAATTTGGTAAAAAATAAAACCCGGGATAGGGCTACCACTAGGTAGAAATAAGAGAAATTCGTTGACCGGAACAACCGGCACCGAAATTTTACCGAAATATCTTCATTTTTCACGGGTTGACGTATTTCACCGTTCCGGTCATATCTTATTTGCCGAATTTTTTGCATTTGAGGCCTCTACATATACGTTGTCTTCAAAACGACACTTAAACTCAACACTTGTATAAAAAAGTTATACAACATTAATACATATATCGTGAGTTTGGTGATCGGAGAAGATGAACTGAAAACCTACCGTCAGATATGACCAACATAACTAATTACGTGGGTGAGAAAAAATTCAGCTCCATCGGACAACGATAAGGGCTCGATCCGTCCGGTCAATAGGCGCGGTCAAACCCCTAAACGGACGGAAACGGCTATTCGACCCTCCAAATCACGTAATCTGGCCGGACCTTCAACTGAGAATAGTTTCCAATCGACAATACCCTTACGGGGCTATAAAAATTTGGTAAGAAATAAATACCCGGGATAGGGCTACCACTAGGTAGAAATAAGAGAATTTCGTTGACCGGAACAACCGGCACCGAAATTTTACCGGAATATCTTCATTTTTCACTGGTTGACGTATTTCACCATTCCGGTCATATCTTATTTCACGACTTTTTTGCGTTTGAGGCCTCTACGTATACGTTGTCTTCAAAACGACACTTAAACTCAACACTTGTATAAAAAAGTTATACAACACTAGTACATATAACGTGAGTTTGGTGATCGGAGAAGAGGAACTGAAAACCTACCGTCAGATATGACCAGCATAACGAATTACGTAGGTGGGAAAAAATTTAGCTCCATCGGACAAAGATAAGGGCTCGATCCGTCCGGTCAATCGGCGCGGTCAAACCCCTAAACGGACGGAAACGGCTATTCGACCCTCCAAATCACGTAATCTGGCCGGACCTTCAACTGAGAATAGTTTCCAATCGATGAGACGCTGATGGGACTATAAAAATAAAAAACATTACCTTACAATTTAAATGTGCTTTATTTATTTTAATTATTCGGATTATCTTGGCCGACGAAATTAGGGTAATTCGTCGGCCAAGATAATACTTGGGCGACGATATTTGTTAAATTCGTCGCCCAAGAGTAAAATAAAAAATCATGTACAATGAAATTTAAATGTGTTTTATTTTATTTTAATTATTCGGATTACTCTTGGCCGACGAAAATAGGATAATTCGTCGGCCAAGATAATACTTGGGCGACGATATTAGTTAAATTCGTCGTCCAAGAGTAAAAATAAAAAATCCTGTACAATGAAATTTAAATGTGTTTTGTTTTATTTTAATTATTCGGATTACTCTTGGCCGACGAAATTAGAATAATTCGTCGGCCAAGTAAAAATAAAAAAATAAAATACGTAGGCGACGATATATTTGAGCTTCGTCGCCTAAGGATTAAAAAACTTAGGCGACGATATAAATATCTTAGGCGACGAAATATTGTTTCGTCGCCCTAGTTTCTATATTATGCGACGAAATTTATCCTTAGGCGTTAGGCGACGATTTTTTTCCTTGGGCGACGATTTTTTTTTTCGTCGGCCAAGTTTCTCTTAGGCGACGAAAAAAAAATCGTCGCCCGGTTTTTTTTTGTTTCGTCGCCCAAGACTCATTTTCTGGTAGTGACATGAAAGCAAGGCGAGATGGCTCCGCGTAGGAGACCTCGCAAAGAAGCAACAGGCGGAGTCCTCATGTGTCACATTTATCGTTGAAGACTCCTACAAGTTTTTGACATGCTTTGGGTCAACTCCTGTGACCCTTTTAATGAAAAAAAAACATTTTTAAAGCTTGCGAGCTTCAATGGGAGATCGAGATGAAAACAAGCTTTAGGAGCTCGCGAGATGGTTTGAGTCCGCGGCTCATGCGAAATAGGTTTCCACAAGGACTGTGACACCCTACGGGGTAAGGACGTTTCTAATTTGAGTCTGCATAGGACTCTACAGTTGGTTCACTCAGGTGAAACAGTGTCCTTGTAGAATTCTGACTATGAGTCCGAACTTGACTATGATTATCTTTCTTCTGGGAGGATGCAAATCACTATATAAAGGGACTCATAGGCTTTCTACTGTTTACGCCCAAATTAATATTTTACTGGACAATAAATGTCTATGTGAATATTAATTAAATCTTGGTCTATATCACACCGGCGAGCCCAGATTCTTTGGGTTTACAAGTGATGGTCCGCCAGTGAGATCATGCGAGCTGGATGACAGAGTTCGCATGTAGAATGGACATCGCGTGGAAATAAAGAAATAGACTTCGCTTTGGCTAGGTGAGGTGACACTTCGGGTGGGAGTGGAGTCATAGGCGAAGCAAAGTACATCTAGACGTGGCGGAGTACATTTAGGCGAACCGGTCCGCATAGGAGATTTCGCCAAGAAGGCGAGGTGAGATGGTCTGCATAGGAGACTCCGCGAAGTAGCAACAGGCGGAGTCCGCATGCACGTGATCACCTACATTTATCGCTGAAAACTCTTATAAGTCTTTGACATACTTTGGGCCAATCCTTGTGGCCTTTTTAAGGAAAAAGTCTTTTAAGGCTCGCGAGCTGTAAGGGCCTGCGAGACAGAAACAGACTTCAGCGGCACGCGGGATAGGCCTCAGGAGCACGCGAGATAGTATTATACAAAGATTGTGACACCTCGCGAGATGAGTTTGAGATTGCATAAGAGTCTACACTTGTGCAGCGGATGAGGCAGTTGAACAACCCAGTTGATGCCTCTTCGAGCCTCTCGAAAACCCTAACCCTAAGCGCGCCGCTGCCTAGGTTTCTCAGAGCTTTTTGGGACTCTACTCCGATCACCCCTGATCCCTCTTTGGTTGCTCTGCTCACGACACTGTGAGTATCGAATCGCCATGTGCATGTAATTCCTCGTCCGCGAGGTGGCATCGGAAACCCCCCCTCTTGTTCCAGAAGTCAAGAACCGACGCACCCCACATCACTTTCCTCGTCCGTGAGGTGGCACGCCCGCATCCGCACACCTTTATTTACTTTTGGTAGCTAGTTACCTCTCCAATCCCTTACTGAGGATCGTGGCCAAAACAACTACAAGACTCTCTCTCAAAAAACAAACAACTCAATACAAACAAACTTTCAACCCAGTTGATACCTTCGAGCCTCTCGAAACCCTAGTTCCAAGTGCATTGCCTTAGTTCTCAGAGCCCTTTTGGACTCATCTCCGATCACTTTCAATCTCTCTTTGGTTGCTTTACTCGTGACATACCGTGAGTATCGATTCGCTCTGTGCCCGTAATTCCTCGTCTGTGAGTTGGCACTGGAATCCCTTTGCTTGATTAAGAAGTCAAGACCCGATGCACTCTCTCTCCTCGTCCGCGAGGTGGCACGCCCGCATCTCTCTATATACTTTTGGTAGCTAATTACCTCGCTATCCCTTACTGAGGATCGTGGCCAAAACATTGGCACGCCTAGTGGGATCGGGAGTACAAGCGATTCACCATAGGAAAACCAGGAGAATCACCATACAAGAAACCTCAGATTTCTTGTCTCAAGCACAAATCACCACGGTACAAGCCCCATAACATGTGCGGCTTGCCGATCTCTCACCACGGAACAAGTTCTTGCTCAGTTTGGTAACACATACTTCAGCGAGACCATAATGGTAGGCTCACAGCCAACCCAAGACACAAGATCTGCTCTGCCTATGGAGCAAATCCTCCAAATGTTCGAGGAACTGAAGGGCCGACTCAAGGCCACTGCTACCTAACAAAGCGTCACCGACCTTGCTGAATAGGTCAAGAAGGACAGGGTCCTCTGGAAAGCTGACCAGGACAACCTCGCCATACTCAATGAGGACTTCAATGAACAAGTCCTTGCCAAAAAGATTGAATGCCTAGCAGTCGATCTAATGGTGAAGATTTTCCCATGGACGAACCCACGTCTAAATAAGAAACTACTTTGTCAATAAATAATGAAGAACCTGAGGTTGAGGCCAGCGAGATTATGGATAATAATCATATCTCAACATTTAACGTGTTCCTCAGAAAAATGAGCTTGAAGGTAGGACAGAACAGCCTATCTTAGAAGAAGAGATCGGTTCGAACACTGATGGCAAACCACAATTCCATAGGAAGTTTGACCGAGAAACCAATCTTCTTGTGCAAGACGTATATGTGGACACATGTCAAACACATGGGGGGCAAAGCTGTGTCCTCGAACGTCTTCACTGAGATGATGATCCTACTGGCCAAGAAGAACCCAAGTATGCTTAATTTGTCCTGTGCGATAAAGAAGGGTTTTTTGGCCTTATCAAGGAAGGTGGTAGTTAAGAAGCTACTGGATATGATCATAATCAAAGATATGATCAATTCCACCTAGCTACTGGACGTTTGCATGTCCAATCTGGTCAAACCCTACATCAAATTCCCAAGCCAAATTGTGGTTTCCTTGTCCAATCCATATGGACTTTTGACATGTATGTTCTACGAGAGCCAGTCAATGGCTTCCCCACGAGCCAGTTAATGTTCAGTATAGCTCACCTTCCCTACGAGCTACTTTATTCAAGTTTTCAAGTTGTTGACGCGAAACAGCTCTACTCAACACTTGGAAATTCTTGACGACAAGAGTCTCATGTCAGAACAACATCGAGACTTGGAGTGAAGCATTGGTGGCCTCCCCCGTGGCCTTAAGAAGGGTAACTAACCATGTTATACTCTCTTTTCCTTTACTCTTAGCCTTACTTCATTTTTTACTTCCGTTTGCTTTCATTTTTCTTTATTTCTTGCATCGAAAAAAAAAACACAAAAAGAGATCCATGGTCTTGCTAAAATGCAAGACAACGTTCTTGCCTATGTAAGGCATGAACTTTACTTAGGAGTCTATCCCAGATGCTTGACGATAACAGGCATTCCATATGCCTTGAATTGCTGCCCGCGAAGTCAAGTCCTAGAAGAAATACAACTAGTTTGCAATGCTGAAAAGTTGCAGCAGACACTACTGGACAGTCAACTTCGCAGTCTCAACTGGAATGATCCAGGAAGAACTAGCCGGCGCGCCTTATATCAACAGAAAGCCCTGGATGTCTATTTTTCAGAGGACTCCACGGTTTGTCATTCCGACATTCCTAGAGAGAGTTATGATAGTTTGAATGCAGACAAGTCAGGATACGCTCGAATTTGCAATATGCTTTTTCAATGTGTTTTCATGACCTTGCAACATGCTTTCTTTTACTAGGGGCATCCATGCAAGTTTTGTGTACCTTTATTCATACACCAGGATCTACTCAAGGTCGATCCACAACCTTTTTTGGTGCTCGCCATTTTCAATGATGCATGGTACCACAACTCCGTCCCTGGGGGGCATTCTTCTCAAGCATCGGTGAACAGACATCAAAACTAGGGGGCACATTGGGGTAGATATGTGTTCCAGAAATTTCAGACTTTAGACGCTTCTTGAGGTGTCTTGGTCATTATTTAGGCCAACACCTGTGGCCTATTTAAAAAAAAATTCAAATTTGTTTGACCCTCATTGGTTCGCACGGGGAGGGGGGGGGCAACGAAGTACATGGCCAATGTCAAAAAGATGGTTCGCTATTGCCAAGAGCTCAAGCGAAGGGCAATTTTTTCAATCCATTCATACATCCCTTCGAGATACATCTATTCGAGGTATATCCTTCGAGGTCAGACGATTCATTTTCAAATATATCTACTCAAGTTACATGCATTCGCTCAAGATACATCCATGCGAGCTACATCCGTTCGAGGTATGTGCAACGTACCATGTCTTCCGAGTAGAGCAGGCGAAGTGTAAGCGGAGTGCGCGTTAAGTTCAAGTTCAAGGTGCCCAGCTATGTTAAGTTCATGATTATCAGTTTAATAAGGGTACTAGGCGAATCGTACAGCAGCTTCGCTACAATGCTTTGCTGGGTGCTTGGGTTTCAAGGCCTATTCACAGGCTTGTTTACTCACACTCATTTTGTATGAGCCGAACTAATACCAGTGGCTTTGGAGCAGCATGAACATAAACCTCTTCAGTCATTTTTGACATTCATGACTTCGAGGCTGGAGGGCAATGTCTAAGTGAATATTAATTACATTCCTGGTCCACGTCATACTGGCGAGCCTAAATAATTGGGTTTACAAGTGATGGTCCGCCGACAAAGTCATGCGAGCTAGATATACAGTTCGCATAGAAGACGTGAGTTGACTTGGTCTGATGTTTAGCTGCCTACAAGTGGCGCGAGCTAGATGATACAGTTTGCGTGCGAGGTCTATATGCATGCGAAGTGTAAGGTTGCATGGGAGATGGACTTCGCGTAGAAGTACATGAAGGCGAGACGAGATGACTCTGCGTAGGAGACTTCCTGAAGAAGCGACAGGCCGAGTCTGCATGCGCCACATTTATCGTTGAAGACTCCTACAAGTCTTTGACATGCTTTGGGCCAACTAATGTGGCCCTTTTAATGAAAAAAGCCTTTTTAAAGCTCGCGAACTTCAAGCGGCGCGCGAGATGGAAACAAGCTTTAGGAGCTCACGGGATGGTTTAAGTCCGTGGCCCGCACGAGATAGGTTTCTAATTTGAGTCCGCATAAGACTCTATAGTTGGTTCGCGCGGGTGAAACAGTGTCTTTGTAGCATTCTGACTATGAGTTCGAACTGGACTATGATTATCTTTCTTCTAGGAGGATGCGAATCACTATATAAAGGGACTCGAAGGCTTACTACAAGACTCTCTCTCAAAAAACAAACAACTCAATACAACAAACAAACTTTCAACTCAGTTGATACCTTCGAGCCTCTCGAAACTCTAGTTCTAAACGCATTGCCTTAGTTCTCAGAGCCATTTCGGACTCATCTCCGATCACTTTTGATCCCTCTTTGGTTGCTATGCTCGCGACATACCGTGAGTATTGATTCGTTCTGTGCTTGTAATTCCTCGTCCGCGAGGTGACACCGAAATCCCTTTACTTGATTAAGAAGTCAAGACCCGACACACTCTCTTTCCTCGTTCGCGAGGTAGCACGCTTGCATCTCTCTATTTACTTTTAGTAGCTAATTACCTCGCTATCCCTTACTGAGGATCGTGGCCAAAACACTTACATTTCACCGTTAGCTGCTCATTCTGATAATTTAAAAACAACCAACCACCAGGTAATGACAGCTGTTAAAGATGCGTGTAGAGCAGCTGTGCTTCAGAAGCAACCACGGCTTGTGGAAGCTATGTACTTTTGTGAGTTGATTACGCCAACTGAACAACTGGGTAACATGTATGCTGCGCTTGGACGAAGGCGGACCAAAGTTTTCAAGGAAGAAATGCAGGAAGGCTCCCCATTGTTCACTGTACATGCCTATGTGCCGGTTTCTGAAAGCTTTGGTTTTGCGGAGGATCTTAGAAGATGGACTGCTGGAGCTGCAAGTGCTCATCTTGTGCTCAGCCACTGGGAAGCACTTGTACCAAAAACTGATGAGGAGAGAGAGGAGTTTGGCGACGGTTCTAGTGTGCCTCCAAATACAGCTAGAAAACTGATAAATGCTGTAAGAAAGCAGAAGGGTCTTCCCGTGGAGGAAAAAGTAGTGCAGCACGCGGCGAAGCAGAGGACCTTGGCTCGTGAAGTGTAGGCAGGCAAGTTAGTATTGGTAGATATTTTTACCTTCACTTCCATAGGCCTCCACATAGCATCAGTCAGGGATGTCTGTTGTACCAACCATCGATGCAAGGTTACAAACAAAATTCCTTGCACAAGCTGCAGCAAACTTCTCCGGTGCCTGCATCATTTCAGGCACAAGTTATCAAATTTCAAGCACTTCACCCGCTTAACACAAGTTATTAGATTTCTGCATATAAAACCACAAACTAGGGTATGCAGACCTTGAAATGCATAATGACAACTACACAGATTATGTTCATGAACATATATATTCCGTCAAATGCAGATATGCACATGTAGTCATACTTTCTGCAAACTACACACTTGGCTAATCAAGGGAAACTAACATATTTTCTGCATACTTTCTGCAGTACATCATTTACATCCTGCAGAGATGAAATTAACAGATTAGAAACTAGAAGTCACACACGTAGTATAAAGTAAGCACCTTGTTGCAGGGTAAACTAATAAATGAAATGGTACGAGAATAGAACTCTACATAATCACCACTGTGCCTCTGCTGTCTGTTAAAAAAAATTGAAAGTTCAGCTAAACTAGAGACACATGAGAGGATGAAGAATACCCTGTCTAGACTCAAAAATTTCAAAAAATTGAAGCAGTAAATTAACAACTATATTGCAGTTGGAAAATCTTGCAGCTAGACGGAGAGTGATCTTGCAGTTTGACGGAGAGTGACGCACCTCACGCGCTAGCTAACTGGGATAAGGGAGCCTCACGCACGCCCCAATCGGTGCTGCTACCAGAGTATAGTTGGACGGGCCGGACTTGGTAGTCATCGAAATTGTCCCTTCACTCCCTCGACGAGTCCGTCATTCTCTCCACTTGCCCTTGTTTCTTTTTTAAACAAATATCTCTCTCCCCCCTATATCCTTTCTCCTTCTCTCACCTCTTCACCACCAAGTCCCATTTCTCAAATGGAGGCCTCCACCGCACTCTCCCGCATCGGCCTCGCTGGCCTCGCCGTCATGGGCCAGAACCTCGCCCTCAACATCGCCGACAAAGGCTTCCCCATCTCCGTCTACAACCGCACCTCCTCCAAGGTCGACGAGACCGTCCACCGCGCCGCCACCGAGGGCGACCTCCCTCTCTCCGGCCAGTACACCCCCAAAGACTTCGTCCTCTCTCTCCAGCGCCCCCGATCCGTCATCATCCTCGTCAAGGCCGGCGCCCCCGTCGACCAGACCATCGCCGCCTTGTCCGCCTACATGGAGCCCGGCGACGCCATCATCGACGGCGGCAACGAGTGGTACGAGAACACCGAGCGCCGCATCCACGAGGCTTCTGCCAGGGGCCTCCTCTACCTCGGCATGGGCGTCTCCGGCGGCGAGGAAGGCGCTCGCCACGGCCCCAGTCTCATGCCCGGGGGGTCCCACCAGGCCTACTCCAATGTCCAGGACATTCTCCACAAGGTCGCCGCCCAGGTCGAGGACGGGCCCTGCGTCACCTACATCGGCGAGGGCGGCTCCGGTAACTTCGTCAAGATGGTCCACAACGGGATCGAGTACGGCGACATGCAGCTCATTTCCGAGGCCTACGACGTGTTGAAGAACATCGGAGGGCTCTCCAACTCCGAGCTGGCGCAAATCTTCGACGAGTGGAACAGGGGAGAGCTGGAGAGCTTCTTAGTCGAGATTACTGCCGATATTTTCAAGGTGAAGGACGATTTGGCCGACGGCTTTTTGGTCGATAAGTTGCTGGATAAGACTGGGATGAAGGGGACTGGCAAATGGACGGTTCAGCAGGCTGCTGAGCTGTCCGTGGCCGCCCCTACTATTGCGGCCTCGCTCGATTGTAGATTCTTGAGTGGGTTGAAGGAGGAGAGGGAGAGTGCCGAGGAGGCTTTGAAGGAAGCTGGTTTCAAGGAGGAGATTGGGAATGTGATTAGTGGGATTGATAAGAAGAGGTTGATTGATGATGTGAGGCAGGCTTTGTATGCTTCCAAGATTTGTAGCTATGCTCAGGGGATGAACTTGTTGAGGGCTAAGAGTATGGAGAAGGGATGGAATTTGAATTTGGGGGAATTGGCTAGGATTTGGAAAGGAGGCTGTATCATTAGAGCGGTGTTCTTGGATAGGATTAAGAACGCGTACCAGAGGAATCAGGGTTTGCCTAACTTGATTGTTGATCCCGACTTTGCTAAGGAAATGGTGCAGAGGCAAGCTGCGTGGAGGAGAGTTGTGGGGTTGGCTGTGGCCTCTGGGATTAGTACTCCGGGAATGTGTGCTAGTTTGTCATACTTTGATACATATAGGCGTGGTAGGCTTCCGGCTAATCTCGTTCAGGCTCAAAGAGATTTGTTTGGAGCGCATACTTATGAGAGGGTTGATCGCCCCGGATCATTTCATACAGAGTGGACTAAACTTGCTCAGAAGAGTTCGGGTGTGGGTGCTCTCAACTGAGCCGTTGTTACTTAATAGTTTGGTTAGTTGTTGAAGTGTTGGTTGGTTTGATAGTTGAATTGGAATTGTATGTCTCTTTGAGGCTTCCTTGCTTAGGCGTAACGATCATTGCTTACCCTTTTCAATAAAAAGTGTTTGCCTCTTGAGTTCAGTGAGCTAATAGTCTTCTGATGTTTTATTTGTTTGTTCCCTTCTGTTGTTTTATTTGTTTGTTCCCTTCTGCATTTTGAAATGATTACTCTGATGAATTATCATTTTGCAAGAGGGGACATTGCACCTCAGTTCTGAAGTGTGACATCTTCTCTGTTGCATTGTATATGAACTGGAATTTACATTGAAGACGATGTATGCCCTGTTTGACTTGTAAGGAAACTCGGTTGATACAAAATTATTCATATTTTGCTAGTTACGGCCATGGTTGATGAATTTTTCTTTCTCCATTGATAATAAGGCATTGGTTCAGAGTCATGTATATATGGAACATAATTTCTTATGATTGAATTTTGGACTAAACATTCACTTTCAGAATATGTTCATCAGCCTCTGAATACTGCATTAAATTTTGGTGTCTTTTCTCTTCATTATTTTTTCTTATTTAATCCGTTTTGAGTGTTGTTTTTCTGCCATTCTCCATTACCTGTTCTCCTAAGTGTTAGTTCGTTAGTTGATCTTGATAGGTATTGATGCTTCTTTTTCTTACTTCAGCCCAGGCCCAGGACCCTGGGATTATTACGAAATTCACATCCGCCTGACGAATAGTTCTGTTATGATTTATCAGTGTCTATTGATGTTGGTGGAAGACCAGGGAGTGGTAATGTTGGTGGAAGACAAACTCCTTCAATTCCCTAGAACAAAAGAAATGTCTGTCAATGGCTTCCAGTAAGAGTGAAATGTAAGGTAATGCAACACCCTCCTCATTGTTCTCGTTGTTCTATCTGCAATAACTGTGTGTAGCGCTTTGATCACCACTGCCCTTGGTAAGGTAATGCATTGGCCAGGTACCTAAACTTGAAATATTTTGTTTGTGTGAATTGTGTTACCCATGTGTTCTTGAATTTCAGAATAATCCTTGTATTCTTGTTTGTACTTTGTACTTATTCTTGCTTCCTTTCTCAAGTTGGCATTTGTATTAGAAATCTAAGTTGGCATTTGCACATATGGGACTTACTAAGAACCTGGACAAAGAAGCTACTAAACCTCTAAGATCTTCTAGAGCTAGACACACATTTATTTCTGTCTGAGCAAAGTGGCTCAAGCACAAAAAATTTTGGATCTTAATTTTATCCCCCCCCCCCCCCCCCCCCTGTATACTGCTAGTTACAGATATCAAACATCACCTCACCTTAAAGTACAGAATGTTTAATACTTGACCTTAATTTGATACAATAGCTTGTTATTGATGTCAAACATGAGCCCTGCTAGCTAACTACGGAATAGCAAAAACGAATCTCAAATTTAAGTTTGAATTGCAGTAAAATGGTACTAAGCAAGTAGTTTAGGGTTTAACTGCAGTTGCTTAGGTAGTTTGTAGAAATAGATTATTTATCTTATGAGAACATTTACTTCGTTTTGATTGTATTGTTGTGTCCCTGTTTGATATAATATGACTGCTTCAACAAGCTTTTTCAGATTTTCAAAAGTTCCACTGAAAGTTATTTGAGTCCCGTTAGAAATTTTCTGGATGTGAACTGGGAATTTGGTAGCCTCTCTCTTTGTCGGAGGCACCACAAGTCTCCAGCTCAAATATTCAATTTCATTTTGAATGACACTATCAATGATGGGAACAATTTGTGAGGATTTCTCAGTTTTATAGTAGCAAGAGATTACATTCTTTACTTTAGCAGCCGTAGCTCTCTCATGTGTTATCTGACATGGTGGTTATGGATATGTCTACTCAATAAATAAATAAATAAATAATTTCCAATGGATCGCTTCATTTTTCTTGTTGTAAATAGTTATTAGTTAGTGGACATTCTTGTAATTAGCCGACTAAGGTTGTTATTGTAATTTGCATCATGACCTCATCTCTATATAAGAGAGTTCTCAACTCAATAAGATATACACATTCTCTCATTCTCTTGGTTGTTTCTCTCCTTTCTTAATCTCTTTTACTTTTATTTTACAACACGTTATCATCACGAATAGTTCTAACATTATCTTGTTTTCTGTTGCATGTGAAGTTTTAGAAGCAAAGGATGATCGTTTAATTTGATTCATTGATTCGCTCTACGTTGACATGGAAAGTTCTGAAATCGATGATCAACCATATGAGGATCATCATTTAACCAAGTTCTTATATTGGCTGAGAAGCTCCACAAATAGCCTTATCAGTTCTACACATAAAAGATGGAGATTATCCGTTCTACAATGAGTAACGTTTTCTTATCTTAATTCCAATTCATATTTGCTAGCCTTGATTATATGATAAACAAATCACCATGAAGCATGAATCATATTTCGTTTATCCTCTCGAAATTTGTATATATATGCTTATTAATTTGTGTAGTATATAGAAAATTTCATTTGATACGTACATGAACCACCAAATTCATATTATTGATCTATTTT
The DNA here is from genome assembly GCA_034370585.1 of Fragaria x ananassa. Taxonomy (NCBI): domain Eukaryota; kingdom Viridiplantae; phylum Streptophyta; class Magnoliopsida; order Rosales; family Rosaceae; genus Fragaria; species Fragaria x ananassa. The sequence goes on along the minus strand of CP139762.1, from coordinate 4,074,330 downwards.
TGTTCATGTTTCGATTTTAGAAAGAAAAATCGGTATTGAAAATCATTGAACGGCCAGTAGCCTTCGTAATTAGCCACAGCCACCTGCCTAGTAGTGCAAACCAAAAGGCGCATGGATCAACAAGTACATGTATCAAATTCAAGATCACTGTCAAATTCAAGTATATGCATGTGTTACAGAAGTAACGCACATAACCATTAATTTGGTTGTTTATGCTAAACGTTACATATATTTATGCTTGAAGCATTTAATAATACAAATAAATTAATATTGTTCTTAACGGAGTTTGAATAAAATCCGTTTAGAAATGTAACGTCAATTTAAATATTGACGCATAACACGGATGATGTTATTTACGTATAAATTAACATCTACGTTTTGTCAGTTACTGATTTGAATTGTGTCAAATTCAATGTCATTTAAGGGTATGTAATTAATGCAAGAAGCATTTACCAAGTTATAACCCATACATTATGATACAAGCATTATGGGCCAAATTATTGCACAATTAATGATAGAAACGTTATGGATACACCAATTTGAATAATGTCATTATAATTCATTATGCTAGAAACATGAATTTTGGGTTTTAATTACGTGATTGTTACATAAACGTTATGCCAGAAGTATTTATTTAATTTAATACTTATACGTAATGCTAGAAGCATTAATGAGATTTGAACTCATTGCATTTGGTACTTAACCACTGCATAAATGATATTTATTTAGTAATTTATGCCGTATATTAACTGTCGGTTACCAAATTCAAATCGCGTCAGTTTTATTCAATTAGTTCTCAATTATGTTATCGTTTATATCGATAATTATTATGAGTATGTAATGACACATTAATGCCAGAAGCAATTGATGATGCAAATGAGTTGGTTTTGCATGTAACCGCTACGTTATTGACATTTATTGGTTCAATAATTTTATTGCATATACATTATGTCGATGTGAATTAAATTGTTTCCGTTATAATTTTAATTTATTTCGGTTTCATATAATTGTTTTCACATTAAGTTTGTATGTTACGATTTAATAACATATATTGCATTGGTTTATGTTATATTGGTGAATATTAATGATGTTAAGTCAAAAGCTTAAATCAAGCCTGAATATACACAAATTGAGCCAGAAGCTCGACGTAAGCTGCAAGGCTAGCACAGAAGCTCGCCATGTGTCGCCATGAGTACTTATAATGAATATAATTCTTCTCAAACTAGGCTCATCCAGTTGGATGCGATGTCTAGAAAAGTTCTTTTGATGTTGTGTACTTAAGTGAGCCTCGCTCCACCACCTCATCATTGCTTACATGGTCGTATACAATTGTTGTTACCGAAAGGGTTGACTAATAACATTGCATTTCTTGGTAGACCATTCTGAGCCCAGTAGGCCAACTCTGCCTGTACGGGACCTAGAAACCCAGCATACCTCTTAGATTGTGCCTCTTATGCTTGTAAAGTATGAAGAGGTTTCACTTTAATTAAAGGCAGTTCCTTTGGTCCAGCAGAATCAAACAAAAGAAAAATAATCTAATGACACTGGATTTTCGTACCTAGTCATTATGTATGTCTATAAGACATTCCAAATATTTTCTCATAATGGCTGTTGTTAAATATTCATCATATTTAATGTGTAGTTAATTACCATAAGCATTTACACATATTTACGTGACATATTCACTATGCTAAATTAGTAGCGTAGAATTAATATCATCAATTGCTACATGATTATAATTTGAAAATACATGTACCTAATGAATCGGTAGTTCAGAAATGAACCAGTAGTTCATGTATAAATCGAACTTGTAGTTTCGATAATAACCCCCTTAAGAAACTTGAAGTTTCATTCATAAATTCACCAAACATGATAAAATCAATAGCTTTTATTCATATCATGTTAATTGGAAGTCTCCAGAAGAAACAATCTGAACTAGACATCTTCCTTCCATGAAGCAAGAGAATATTGAAATGAAAAGGCTTGATGCCCAAGATTCTAAATTAAAATTGATATGTGTTATCAATATTAAGGAACTGAGCGTTCTCGTCTGGTTGACGAGACAAAATACCTCTACGTTTCAGAAGAATGTTAACAAAAGGTAATTTCATTGAAATCAATGCTTAAAACATTGAAATCACCAGAAAAATGGTGTAATATATTTGCATAACCTTTGAGTGTGCGGCTAGAAGCGTACATTGATTATATTCAAATTTATTAGCTAGAAGCTAAATGATTCGAGCAAATACTAGCTATAGTATTGGTGTTTGATGCACCTGGAAAAAATATATGACGCACCGTATCCTCAACTCAATTATCACACGGGCATCCCCTTCAGAATAAGGGTCTTGTCTTTAATGACATATTATGTCAAGTTGCTCGTTAAGGATGTTGAATACTAGACCATCATATGCAAAGACTAGAATGTACACTATCTCTTTATGCACAGAATGCAAGGGAAAATTCGTGGACCTATCCAACCACCATACGGACCGGTTAAATATTAATGGTTTTGGTTGATGCATCGACAAAAGTGATCAGATGTCACATCACTGTCCACAAGAAAAAATGCTGTGTTTGCTAAACTCTCACCTATGAAATTTAGGGTACACCACTCGGATTATCTTATAAAGTCTATAAGGCTTGATAATGTCGGAGAGTTTACATCGATAACTTCCGATGATTATTGCATATCCCTTGGGATCTGTTGAACATATAGTTTCCTATGTTCACACCCAAGATGGTCTCGCAGGTAGAACCGTGATAATGCGCACCAAGCTTCTAGTGTTTGCGTCGGGCTATGAAATCTTGCATGCAGCCATGTTGGTCCGGTTGAGGCCCACTGCTACCCACCTTACTTTGTGTTACAGTTGGTGACTGGGTGCAAACCTGGTGTTTCGCACTTATACAGATTTGGGTGTGCAGTTCCTATGCCAATTGTGTCACCACAACGTACAAAATCAGGTCCTCAACAAAGGATGGGCATATATGTCGATTATGAACCCTATCCATTATGTGCTCCTTAGAGCTCTTGACAGGCGATCTCTATACCGCTAGATTTGCGGTCGTCACTTTTATGAGATAGTCTTCCCGTCGTTAGGGGGAGAACGTCACCGTTCCTGATGAATGACGTATAGAATGTCTCATCTTGATCCCCAAACTGCACATGTGATATTGCAGTGCGAAGAATTCTACTTCTAGTTGAAGTGCAAAGAATTCTAGATCTACGTAGTGTAGCCCATAATATGCCAGACATTTCATTAGATCTAGTTAAAGTGATGAGATCATATATATCTGCTGCAAACCTGCAAGGATAAACGTCCTAGTAGGACGTATCGTCCTAGTTGGACGAGGTACGGCCATGGTGGCTAACTAGTCATAGTCCCTGCCCTGAAGTGAGGTAGACCATTAGGTTCGAAGGATTCTTATCCCTAGAAGAGGGTAAACTTGGCACAAATGAATCTTCTTGCCATCGCAATCTCAAACCAATTCAACTCACGAGATTAATCCGGATTAGAGTTCATCCTAGAAGAGATGAAGTTAGGGGACGCTCCAACATTTAAACCCACTCCCGAGAATAGAAAATCTCGGTAAACTTAGTGAGATATTGAATCAGAATGAGATTTCATCGATGACATATTTATATTTACGGTGGCCACCTAAATTATAATGAGCGATGATGTCGAACCTTGCTTCGTTGATAGATCTCAACGAAGAGACGACTGGCTAAAAAGGAAAGAAACAATCCAGGTCAAATCAGATTCCTTAACTAAGAGAAAGATGTTATGGGTCTGTTGTTCCCACACCTACCCATGTTAAACCTATATTGTTTAGATGGGTATTTGTAAGGAAGCGTAATGAGAAAAACGAGATTTTGATATAAGTCTTGTTTAGTGACGCAAAGATTTTCTCAACGCCCTGTGATTGATTATGAGGAGACATACTTTCCCGTAATGGACGTCATAACGTTCCACTACCTTATCAGTTTGGTAGTTTCCGAATAACTGAATAAGCAGCCTATGAATGTGGTAACAACTTATCTCTATGGGGATCTGAATATAGAGATATACATGAAGTTTCCTGAAGGACTTATGTTACCCAATGCAAATAGTTCTAGACCACAGAACATGCTCTCCATTTGCTAGAGTAGTTCACTTTAAGGGTTCAAACAATCCAGACGGAATTGGTATAACCGTCTAAATGAGTATTTGTTTGGGATGGGATATATGAACAATTGACTATGCCCATGCGTGTTTATTAAGAAAACAAACTTCGGGTTTGCAATTTGTGGTGATCTACGTCAATAGCATGAATTTGATTGATACTCTTGAAGAGATCAAGAAAACCACAAAACACCTGAAGTCGGAGTTTGAGATGAAAGACTTTCGGAGACCAAATCATTTTCTCGACCTGGAGTCATGCAAAGTGTAAATGGAATTTTGGTTCATCAATCAAATTACATCTAGAAGATGTTAAAATGCTTTAACGAAGATAAAGCAAAGTCTTCAAGCTCACTCATACTCGTCTGAAATCTAGTGAGACTCGTATCATCGTGCAAATGATAACGAATAGATATTGGGACCAGAAGACTCACATCTAAGTACAATAGGCGCATTATTGTACTTGGCTAAATGTCGTAGATCGGACATCTCACCCGATGTGAATTTGTTAGCTAGATATAGCTCTGCGCCTACACGCCGTCTCCGGAAATTGCATAAAAGATAATTTTCCGTTACTTTAAATGTATGACGGAAAATGACTCATTATATCCCTAAGCATCATGGAATGGATCAACCGCCTATGATCCTTGGAATGATGTTTGTCTTGTTAAATATGGTGACATGAGTTATGTAAGCCGACACAAGGCTTATTCCCAATTAGTTATATCTTTACTATAGGGAATACAATAATCTTAGAGGTATATGAAACAAAAACCTCTTTAAGTCATGTTGACTATTAAGTTAGTCAAGAAGCATGATCAATATAGCAGTTTTACCTAGTGTGTAGTTTTCAAGGGGAGTCAATATTAGGGGGAGTATCCTGAAGCATACTCTTGACCATTGTGTACTCTTTTGTCTTTCGTCCAGGGTTATTTTGTCCCACTGGGTTTTGTTACCTGGTAAGGTTTTAACGAGGCACACATTAAATTGGTCACCCTACTCATACTTCATCTTGAAGATGCTTTTATTTGAAATATATGCAATTGCTCATCTTTTCCCTTCGACCACGGGTTTGTCCCACTGGGTTTACCGGGCAAGGTTTTGGTGTAGCAACTATTATGCATCTATCTCTCATAGACTCACATCTTATGATTCAGATTAAACCGCTTCACCGAAATTAAGGGTTCTAACTACCACCGCTACGTGCACGTTTTACTATTTTCTTCTTCGACCAGAATTGTTTTTGTCCCATAGGGTTTTCATTACCTGACAAGGTTTTGACGAGGCAACACTGAAGCACATATCAAAGGAAACTAATGACAGAGAATACCCAAGGGGGAGTGTTGTAAATAGTTATTAGTTAGTGGGCATTCTTGTAATTAATTAGCCGACTAAGGTTGTTATTGTAATTTACATCATAACTGCATCTCTATATAAGAGAGAGTTCTCAACTCAATAAGATATACATATTCTCTCATTCTCTTGGTTGTTTCTCTCCTTTCTTAATCTCTTTTACTTTTATTTTACTAACATTTCTAATGTTTTTGACATTTAAAAAAAAAAATATTTGAGGTCAAAATGAAATTAATTAGGTTGAATTTAACCTGGCCATTGAGATTTTAAGTAAGAGATTCTGGGCCGTCAGATTAGTTTCTTACCGTTGGAGTAAAATGATGTGCTGCTTAGTCAAGAGGCCCACGTGTCATAATTGGGAAACAACACGCGAATTGCCCGCGCGTCCCGTCATTTGTCTCTCACCCAAAGCGCGCGTCCACTTTCGTCTCCAGAAAAGCGCATCTCCTTTGCAGCATCACGGACCTATAAGACTCTTTTTGTTAATTGCTTATTTCATTGTGGAACAAAACAAAACTTGCTGCTCTTGGTTGAAACTCTTCCCCAGCATTAGCCTGTTGGACTCATTAGTATTGAGTAGTCAAAATCGCCCTTTTATTTTTTATTTTTTAAGTTTCCCTCTTGTCATTTTCTTTACAATTTTGATGTATCATAACTCTCTGTTATGTGAGTTTATCTTCTATTCAAATTTTCGACCCTGTTAGTGCTTTGATTTTTTTTATTTATTTTCTTATAGAGTACCAGCTAGATGCTTATATGAGTTTATAGTGCCATGTTCTGTTTGAATCACCTGTTAGCTTTGTGTGTTTCCCGCAGAAGCATATTACTATAATGGGACTTGTCTATTTCTTCGATTGATTTTCACACAATTCAAGCTCTATCTAAACTACTGCCAAAAACTTCAGGTATTCAATTTGGTTGGACAGCAAGTTGCGTCTTCAACTTGACCCCTTACTCATATTGGAGTACTTTTTGTGGCGAAAAGGTCACGAGTGTGCAATTTCGAATCACTACGATCGACACTGTGTATGGGAAGAGGTTACCCAGAATAAAAAATTGAACAAGCTAAGTGTAACCATACCATCATAGATGAACAGTTTGCATTCTACCAGGATGATGGTCTCACAAGATTTAACGCATTGGATCCGAACAAGCTTTTTCCCAGCAGTATGCACCTTTTTTTTTGGGACAAAGCAGTGGGAATTTTTTAAAGAGTACATTTCATTATAAAAATATAAACCATGGATGCAATGCACTTTCCCAGTCTTATATAGATTTTTTTCTCACATCTGCAGATGTACCAGAAGATTCTTTTATCATCGGGGCACACACTCCAATGTCAAATTTGTTTTCCTGTCTTTGGTTCAATGAGGTTGAGCGGTTTACTCCTCGGGATCAGCTAAGTATACATACCAGAAATGAAGAAGGATGAATCCCGAAAAACCTTTTCGTCTTAATATGTTCAAGGTGAGAATCTCTGTGGAATCATTCTTACAGCATATAAATGGGAACTAAGTGAAGAAATTAGATTCAAGTAAACCTAAAGTAGGTCAGTAGCAATTACCGGTCCTGAACAATGAATGAATAATAGGAATAATGGTTGGTTCCTAATGGATAAGGACCTTTTATCTGTACAGGATGCTGAGGTGGTAAATCAAATCTTGTGAAAAAAGTTGTGTCGATTTAATTCAGGTTGTAAGGTGGAATGACTGTTCATGCTTAACCAGGTTTATACATACACATGAATAGTCCATGCATAATACTGTTTTGAATCATGAACTGCATTGGCATCGAACACAGAAGACTGTTATTACTTATTATGCTCAAATCTATTCCTTAACTGTCATTGTGAAAAAGCCACAAACCATGGCTGTGTTATTAACTATGTTTGGAATGTGTTGTTAACTTTGCTTTCTTATGGATGTTTCTTTGTTGTCTCTCATGCTTTTTTCTTACGTATATGTAATAAAATCCTTTTCATTCTTAATGATCGTATTTCACGCCCTGATAATGCTTGCACATTCGAAAATCTATACAAGGGATTCCCCTTAACATATTGAAGGGTCTGCAAGTGCTAGAGGCATTGCGTATTCTGAGGTCAGTGAGGTGCAAGTTGTCTCCAATTGTTTGAGCATGTGCTTTCGACTTTACATGTTCAGTTTACACTAGAAGCTTAACTAAAATTGCTTGATTAGACTATTATAGAAGTAGAATTTCAAGTTTAAATAGATTACAAATGGCTTGATTCAAATGATAGCGACTGCGCGCATTTTATGATTCTATCTAATATGCTGAGTACTATCATTAGAAGAACTGACAGATGGGAATAATTTGAACCCTCTCTGCAGGGCTTATATCACCACAACATAATAAATTCCCTCTACCATATGCATGTAGTTCTTCCTTAAATACTTTGTTTCATATGAATAAATTACCTTTTTGGGTGATTGGCATCCGAGAATGCATGATAAACCATTTTCTTGATGCTTTCTGTGGAAAACTTTGGGTAATACAGAAGTAGAAAATGAACACTGAAAGCAAAGGGATTGACTATAACAGGTTTATTTTGGACAATACGTCAGGACCTATCCCGGATTTCAAGAGAAATTCGGGATAAACCCTGCGGGACCATCTCAAGGAAGATTCTACCAAAATTTTTGATATAACCTCCCTTGAAAATGGGTAACCTTACCTGAAAGAAAACTCACTAGAACTCAAACACTTCAAATCAATTTAACTCACAACTTCTGGAGTCACCTGCACCCCAAATAAACATCTACCACCTCAAAATTTATATAATTCCAACCATTTCACTAATTAAATTTCTCATGCAACAATATCACATAAACATAAATTGATACATTATCTCATGGTTATCAGAGCTACTAATATGAAGGAAACAAGAAAAATGCACAAGTAGGTTAATCCGGTAACCTATGAGAGAAAACTGGAAGTGGTGGAAAATATGACTCGCCTCCTACCCTCGCCGAACAGAACTCTGCAGACTGGGCATTTAAAACGAAAAGCCCAGGGGAGAAGCATTTAGTGGACAAAAATACATAATAAAAAAATATTGACTTAATGATAAAGCCTTGAAATCAAAATTTATGTTTTTCCCATATTTTCCATTGAGAAAAATATTTATGTATGCCACTCTTGGAAATCTTTCCGAAAATAATTGTAGACAAAAAAATAATGAACTAATCCCATTGGTTCTCAATAAATCAAAACAAATGGGGAAAAAGTTTCACCATAACAATGAGCCTCACAGGCTATAATAGCGTCTCACACTAAGCGTTATACTCACATATGATGAGAACCGCTAATAAGGTTATAATAGCGTCCCACGGTAAGCGCTTAACTCTCATATGATGAGGACCGTTAAGTAATGGCTAGCTAACAATAATATATATTTATATAAACTGATCGGTTGCCTCCTAGGCGATAATAGCGTCTCACGCTAAACGCTTAACTTTCATATGATAAGGACCGCTAGTAAGACTATAATAGCGTCGCATGCTAAGCGCTCTACTCACATATGATGAGGACCGCTAAATAATGTTAGCTAGCAATAGTCAATATCAATCAACCCTTTTAGGGTGTAATAAAATACTAAATATAAAAGATCAATTGACATGTCTCACATGTCAAATAAAATGAGCAAGAGAGTTCCCAAATAAATATATGAAACTCATTAATCCCAAGAAAATATTAAATTTCAAATATGCCTTAGAAATTAAATAACTTTAGTGCATGCATCACATTTAAATCAAAGGTCCACTTACAATGCTCGGCTATGCCTGTCGACGACCCGAGACTTCCTCCAAATAATCCTCCTCACGTCCTGAACAATAAATAATTATTAAGCCTCCAAACCAGGATAATACTTTAATAAAATTTCCGAAATAAAAGTAGCCTATAAATTCTCTTTCCTTGCCCAAATTCTCCACTTTTAATCTAATACGACTCACAAAATTTCCACAATTACCGAAAGCCCTAATTTAACCTTTCGAAGTTTAAATCCTGCTAAATCAACTCTCCATTCGAATAACCACCTAAATCCTTAATCATTGATAAATCTCAAACCTTATCAAAACTCCTCCAAAAATTTCAAACTATACTTCATTAAACTCCTCTCATTATAACAAACCTGAAAACATGAAAAACTGCCCCTAAGGGGAGGCGCTGGCAGCCGGCAGCCGAATTCTGGCGACCTCCATTGGCTACCAAATTTTAACAAAATAATCCTCTTATTGACCACAGCAACTTCCATAACTAGCACTTAGTCCAATTTTAAGGCTAACTAGGGTAATCGAACCAAAAAATCCATAAATCCCTAAAATTTCAATTATAGATTTCACCCTATCAAGATCGAATTAGACCGATTTCTTTTGAGGGATTACTCACCTTGTTGAGGGTTACAAGATGAGCCAAAAATTCCGACTTATGGTGGCCGGAGGAGGGAACTCCGGCGAAGAAGCAGTCGGCATTCCGGCGGGTTTTTCTCCTCTCTGGCGACACTACCGGCTCGGACACTAGGCCGGGGAGGGAGAGGAGGTGGTGGGGGTCCGAGCTGGGCTGGAGCAGCGGCCGATTGCTGGCTTAATAGTGACAGCTGATGGCAAGAAGTTTCCAGCGAGAGAAGGCTCGGGGAGCTCGGGAGAAAGAGAGAAGGAAGAGAAAAAAAAAAAGGAGAAAAGATTGGGCTGGGGCTGCTCCCCCACCCGGTCCATCACTTAAACCCAAAAATATACCCACTAAATTTTTTACCCCTTTTCTTTACCAACTCAAAAACTTACCATTTAACTGATAACGTTTCCATACTAACTCCGATGTTAACGCATAACATATCTACGAACTTCTAACAACATCCTCTACGACTTTCATGAAGAAAGTTTTCCCAAATTCTAAACGGAAGAAAAAGTCAACTTTCAGAGTTTTAAAATAGTAAACGGTTACTTAAAACGATAAAAGACCAAAATAACACCAAATTAAATTAATAACTTAAGAACCGGGGTGTGACACAATATGATACTGAATATGATTTTTCTTCTCGGTGCATTTCCCAGTTTTAGTGGGAGAACCATATATATTAGTCCAACATCAGAATGACATATATATATATATATATATATATATATATATATATATATATATCTACATTGAAACCACATGCATTGTTCTGTCCACCAAAAATATTCCCCACACCTCTATGTATTGTAATAGCAGCGGCTCTAACTGCTTTGGTGGTGGCATGTATAGCAAGGTGATGCAATGTCACATCCAAACTGCTACTTATGGTTGTGAGCTTTAGTGAAGATCAAATTCAATGCGGCACTCAATTTTAAGCAACATCTTAAGCAATATGTTTTCTTTTTATGCTACTAGTTGGTGGTATCAAAGTACTTTCCCTCAGTATCTACAAAACCAATATGGTTATAAACAAATTTGGTCACCAACTAGTTAGCTTTTCATCATTAACATGAATATGATCACCCCTTACAATATTTGAAAAGATTTGCTTGAAGGGGTTTTCGTTCATAGAAATGAACATCAGTCGCTTGGATTGAAAGTAATTCAATTCCGATTTCAATCACTCCTTGATTTACAGAACCAAAACTCCTAAACTCGATTGAGTTCGAAAATATATAAATAGGTTTTGGCACCATTAATTGTTTGAAGATTTGTGGAGATGTCATTAATCCCATTAGAGCATCTTTAGCAATGTTAGCCATTTTTAAGAGAAATTTTAGACAAATTAGCTAAAATTTTAGAAATGTGGCTACATTAATGCTCTTTATTTTAGCTAGCATTACATCAACATTATTCTTCAAATATAAATTAAATAGTTTAAATATATTTATATGTCACATAAAATATCTTACAATGAATGTATTAAATTATAGCTAGTCTCATCTGAGTCATCTCGCTCTTTATATTTAGCTAGCGAGATAGCTAAAAGTCATAATAACTAAATTTTAGCTAGTCTGCTGGAGCTCCGAAAAAAAATAAAAATAAACACGCTCTCTAAAATAGCTAAAAGCTAAACTAGAGAGTCTTCTAAAATTGCTCTTACTAGCCATTTGACCCGCACTATGTGCGTGTTACTTTGTTTTTTTTAATTTCTTATTTTTAATTTACTGGTTTAAATGATTACTCTCATCTCTCCCACTTTTTTCTCCATAAAAGAAGGATTGAAATTTAGAAAATAAAAAAACTGACAGTGAAGTTGTCTATTCTACCCATGATTTCTTAAATCCTTAAGTTTGAAATTTTAATCAATAGAAAATATTTTAAGTAGTTCAAAAATTTAACCATCCTAAAATTTAATATAAATGTGTATGCATCTGAGACATTTACCCCCAACACAAGCAGTTTTGGCAAGCCCTCGCTAATTTTAATTTTCTTTGTTGGAAGTCCTTATTGAAAGTTGGCTAACCACATGGGTACTGGGTTGGCTGTTCGAGTTGGCAAACTCAACTATCAAGTGTTGGGACGGATGCATGGTAGGAAATTAGGAAGTTAGCTAGGAACCCCCCACCCCTCACCACCCACACCGGAATTCGAACACAGCTTGGTAAATTCCTGTGGTGTTTTTGGGTGACTTTCTTCACAAAAAAAGGTGGAAGAAAATCCCTAAACTGAAGAAGAAGTTGGCAAGTGATCGAATGTTATGATATCGACGCTCGATAGGATATCCAATGATCATGACACTTAAAGTTATGGATAGTGTTTGGTTTACTTTCTGTAATGTGATAATGCATAGCACACAAGAATAGTAATTAACCTTGATTATTTTTGTTGGTCGAGAAATCAAGTTACATCCTAAAATCATGCCAAAAGAAAAAAAAAAACTTATCATATCTTATTGAGATCGTAATTATCTAACCAAACTAAATTAAGTAACAAATTTGTTATTTCACAAACCGGTAAGAGCTGAGACTTTGACACCCCAAGTTCTTATATGTGTTTTATACTAAACCGTTCAATCTGCCAGATTGAGTTCGTTATAAAGGAGCCGCCAATTTCCTTCACCTTCAAGTGTCGGTATATTCACTTACACAAGCCGCCAACTCCTCACTGTCACAACGACATTAACTAACCTACCGACCAACCCATGATCTCCACTTGGCATCCTTTCAAAATTTGCACCATTAAAAAATAAAAATAAAAATAAAAATAAAAAAGGTTAAATGAGAAAGTACGAGTCCTTTGGGTTACTATTTCTCATCATCATCATTATTAAGTTGGCACCAAATATTGATTGGGAGAAAGAAGAAGGGAAAGGATCTAACACACCCACCCAGCTCTAATATCCAAAACGACATGTCATTTTCCCCAACCTGATTCTTCTTCTTCCTCATTAGGGTTTCGATTTCTTCCCCAATTTGAATTCGTTGCTCATTTTGGGTGAATTCCAATCTGTTCCCATTGCAATTGGAGCTCCCATGGGCGTTGACTTTTCCGGTAACGGCGATTGGAGTCCCTGGCGACGGGAAAGATTCGACCTTTAGGGTTAGGGTTTGTGAATTGGGAAATTTTTTGGGGGGTTTTGGTGAGGTGGTCGAAAGGTTGAGGCTTTGGGGGTGGAGGTGTTAATGGAGACGGATGGGAAGAAGAAAGTGCAAAATGGAGGTGAGAATGAGAGGTTGAGTAGTGACGGTGGTGATGAGTGTGAGAAAGTTGAGGAAATGGTGAATGGGGATGAAGAGAGTGAGTTGTTGTTGGCGCCAAGGAAAGGAGGGATTTCGAGGAAGACTAATAGGACAAAGCGGAAAGTGCAGTGGAACGATAGGAATGGGAATAAGCTTGTTGAGGTTTTAGAGTATGAACCGAGGTAAGGCGCTTACGCTTTTGTTTGTTTGTTTTCGGTTGTGTTATGTAGTTTTGTTTAGTTGTGAAATGAAATGAACTTTTGTGCAGCTTAGGATTTTGTATCGGTTAGGTGGTTTGCATTGTGCTTGATGCTGATATGTTTATGTGAATTTGCGGAAGTGTTGTCATTGTTTCTTTGAAGTATAGAGATGGCTTGCTTTTTGTTGTTGTCGTGTTAACCTGTTTGAGTATATCCGAATTGGTTCACAATTTCAGAGTGCAGTGCGTTAATTAATCATGTTTATTTCTTTCCATTACGAACTTTTTAAGCTGGATTGAGCGATTCTGCAGTGGCAGAGCTTAACCTGTTTGAGGTCTCTTAACAAAGATGTCGTTGCTTTTGCATGGTCCATCATTTGAATTAACTGGCCAGTCATTAATGACAGGTGGGGGTCAGTGTACCATAGTAATATCCTGTGATCTAGTTTAGGTACCAGTATGACTGGTTGGATTAGTACACCCATTCTATAGTAATATTGTTTCTCCTCATTTGGGTGGAGGCTTTGATTAGAGGACAATTTAAGGGCATTTACAAAAGTGGCACCCGAATTGAAGTTTTGCAGAAAAATAGCATTCTCGACTTCTCATAACGTACACATGAGACGATCTTGTAAAAGTGTAATGTTTTATAAATTTGGAGTTCTTGGGTGTCACTTTTGGTAAAACCCATTTCAGGGAATATGTTAGGAGTGAAATGTAACCAATTAATCCTTTTTGCAGAGCCAAAAGAAGCATAGACCAGGCCTGTCTGATGCATTTCTACCTTATTGAGGAAACATGGAACCCCTGACCTTCACTGATCTTTTTGTTGCTGTTCTGCTCTGTATTTTGTTTCATTTGAGGTGTTATTTTTGCTCAGGTTAACTCCAGAGTTCACCATGTTCGTATCTCACTGATTGTCCTTTTAGCTGTGATGGCAACTAATTGCATTTTGCTAACCAAGATTGTCTATATACCTGGGACTTTTTTCTTCATTAATCTTGTCTGATGACTTCTGATGACATTAGTAGTCAACTGCCCCTTCCACTTTACAGGCATCTACCATTGCTGCAACCCTCTGACCACTAGGTTCTTTTTTTGTTTTTATTTGGGATGGACCACAGTAATAACTTTAGCATCTGATTGGAAATCTCAGGCCTACTGTAGTTAAGATAATCGGCTTCACTGGGTAGTGTTGTCATACTGGGTTGAAGTGGTTATCAACTCTTCCTTTCCTTGAAGAACTACTTTTTCTTGAGGTGTTGTATGGTTAGCAAGACTCCAAAATTGAACGATTCAAGTTACACATTATGTGATGCTCAAGTTTTGGTTGGTTGAATAATTAGGTGTTTTCTTCTCGTCTATCTATAGGTTCCACAATGGATTCCACTATACAGCAACATTTTCATCTTTGCAAGTCATTATTTTCTATAGATCTTTTCCTAAGTAAATAGTTCTCATTGTTGAAAGTGTCTCCATCTGACTTCTCATGACCAGTATGTTGTATTCCTCTTTTATTCTAAGGCAACTGATTTCTCTTTTATCTTGGTTCTCCAGATTCCCATAGTTGGTCATTTAATTCAGTTCTGTTAAGAATGACCTTTTTTTTTTTAATAATACAGGCATTCTTTAACTTCATTAAGAACCTCGCCTTTTAGAATGTAAGCACTGTCTCTGTAGATACTGGGAACTTTAGCTATTACAAAAGTACTGTTATTTATATGTGTGTTTGTGTGTGAATGTTGCCAAAAGATTTGGAGAAAATGCTGTGCAAATGGGGAAGTTTCATGGGCCATTGGCAGTATAATTCTAACCATATGGGTGTTAGTCATCTTGAACATAAGTTCTACAGCTAAGTTATGCTCCTTAAAAAGACTCATTATAGTGGTATTTGGTTGCTAAGTTAGATTGCTATATTAAATTATAATATTGCTCATATGCTTAAAGCAGTTCATTTGAAAATGTTGAACTTCTTTTGAACAGCCAATTGTTTGAAAATTAAAATGATTTATTGTGAGTGAAGGTTAGTGAGATTAGAAAAGCTGGACGTTCCTGCAAGTGGGTTACATTGTCCAATAACTCCAGTTCAATACATCAGCTAGTCAATATGATATGTTGTATGGCTATTAGTACGAGTGACATGTTTTTCAGTTTTTGACTGTGTGGTGTGATACTTTGATGATTAAGAGCATGGGCTTACATCCAACTTGTGATGTCCTGCAAAGTAATATAACTGACTTCTAGACATCATCAGTTCATCATATTTTTCTTTAGCCCCAGTGTACCAGGAATATTCATTATGTGTTACTTTATACTATTTGGTTGTCATGGTACTACTGAGACGATGCGTTCCTCCATGTCTATGGTGTTTTAGAACCTTCATGTTTGGAATTCTGGAGAATCCTTATATTGAAATATCTCTTGATCGCTAACTGCTTACTTACCCATATTGAAATAAGAAGTAATCAGTGACCTATGTAGTGGTACCAGTAAAAATTGGAAAAGGAAATAACAAACAAGAGTAATAGTGTGCAATATTATTTGCCCTAGTGTTCAATTATTATTGTGCATTTTCTAGTCTCTCACCCCTGTTTCCTGTTTCTGTGCAGTGAAGTTAGTGACTCTGATGACGAAGATGTAGATACTTGCATATGTTCCATCATGTAGATATCATTCAGTAAATCAAGTACCGGTATGTCTGCTGCACAAATCAACTAGGCATTCTCTCGGAGCTAATTTTGATGATTTCTATGCAAACCAGCTCTGTTTTTGACTGTGTTAAGGATGGACCAAAGGTCCTGAGACCAATTCAAGGCAGTATCCCATTTGCATCAAGTCTAATGCCATTTTTTAGATTAAATTGCACCGAGCTTTATTACATAAGGATATTCAAATTGAAATAGAGCCATCTTCTGGGAATGAAAGCAGATAGGTATAAAAGCAATATGGTGTCCACAATATGTAATACACTAAATACAGTTCAGTTAATGTATGCTTTTTTTCTTTCTCTTTCTCTTTTTGTTTGTCCTTTCTTATAAGCTTTATTGTGCATATTATAAGTAGTGTGTATTTTACAGGGACAGATTATTTTGATATCTTGACATCTTGTTCAATTAAGATTCTTCAATACTATTTTTTCGCCTACTCTACTCCTTCAACACTCAAAAGAAGGAACGAGAAGATATCCATATGCAGTTTGAATATGAAAGGAATAAGCTACTTTGAACCAAGTGGTAATATCACTCAGGTAAGGCACAATTATTTTGCTGGTTGTTTGATTTGATAGAAATTTGAATATTCCAGTTATCACTAGTAGCTCCAGTAAAGTGAAAAAGAAAAGGAAAAGAAACTGACAGGTTCGCTCTGTGTAGTTTGATTTATTCTTCTCTGGATTTTAGTTAAATTTCTTTTTATGAATTGTGTTTTCTAGGAATCTATACCTCCATATTCCTCATTAATCATTGTTGAGCATGTTATATACTCTATGCTGCATTATTGGGCACAAATAAATTGAAAACCATTCCACCAACTTGATACTCTTAACATCAAGCATAAAGAAATATGATTTTATAGTTGGAAAAATACTGTAATTACATTTTGCACTTTGTAAATTACAAATCAAGGATTTGGAATCCATGACTTGCATTTCCCTTTACTGTTGAATTCTTACACAAACAATTGGGCAAAAACCCAACAAAATCTTCATATACAACACATGAAAGAATCAGAAAAATTACCCAAACAACAAACTCCCAAATACCACACTACGCAAAATGTGCTAGAGAACCAAAAAGCAGCCTCAAATGAACTTCTGTTGATCATCCTCAGTTTTCGGTATCCAAAATGTAACTGAGCTTAAGATTGACATACTACTACTGCATTATTTTCCCCTTACCCAACTCTGAAAAGCTGGCATGGACTGGGTTTGGACTGGTTGCAACTTGATCTACTGTATAAAAATTTTGGTTCTTGAAATGATGCAACATTCTCCTTTTGCTGCTTTGGTGCTACTACTTTTGCTTTGGCTGCTTTCCACTGACTCAAATTCTCAATTGGACTCAAAACAGAATGTGCATATGGGATATTATCGCCAACATTCAGACTCCACCGGCACGATTCCAATTCTCCATTTATAGATGAAGAGAAACTTTGCTTAGGATACCCTTCTTGGCTCATTCCTGGATCATCTATATCACTGCTGTCACCATCACAGTAGTCATCATCACCATAGTAATCATAGTCATCGAAATCACTGTCTTCATCTGCCACATTGTCCTCTTCTTCATAGCTGTCATAGCTGTCTCGAACATTTTGGTACCTGTAGTTTGAAGGAAAAAGTCCTATTGATGATGTCAATGCAGTTGAAGCCCCTTAGTTGCTGAAGTGGATGACCTTCCTTTCGCCACTTCCTGTTCATTGTTGTCAACTTCTTCCTCCACCTCACTCTCCACAAACTCATAATCCTTCAAAACAGGCTCGTATGTCTGGACATTCAGATTGAAGCTAACTTTCTTCCTGATCTTCGTCGCCTCTTTCGGCTTGTCTCTAGAACAACAAATATTCAGAGCTCGTAGTTGTTCATATATTAACACAATGTGCAGAGAAATAAAAGCAAGAACTCACCTAAGCTGTTCAGTATTGGGACTCTTTTTCGGACCATCAAGTCCGATTAGTGCGAGAGATGATGAGTCCAATGCTACATAGCTCCCACGCCTCTGCAGCAAAACGAACAGTAAACACCGGAACATACACCAGAGAGGTAACAAAATATGGTTTCAGATTGAAGTTGAGGATCAAGTAAGAGAGTTTACGTAGTCTCCAGCAGCTGCAGCAACTCGGTTGGAAAGTCTTCGCCTCTTTCGCTTCTTGGAAATGCCGAAGCAGGCAAGGAAGCACCCCATTAGAAGAAGGCCCTGCTACTCAGTCTGAGGAATGTGGACGGATTCATATAGAAGAAGTGACGGTGGTAGTCATAGGAAGAATTAAAGTTTTAAATTCATTTGGGCTCCAACGGTTTTCGAAAATAGTAACGTTGGAGTGGCAATGATGATGAAAGGTGTGGTGTGGTGTGGTGGGTGCACGAGTTTAATAAAGTAAAGACAAGAGCTTTGTCCGGCTTGTGATCTACATTTGCAAAATGCGGCTCTCTTTTATGGGTGAGCCGTGACTTGGTTGGTTAAAGTGTTTAACTGACCTTTGAAGTCATGAGTTCAAATCTCACTGACGGTGTGTGAGGTATTAATAAAAAGTTTTTTTTTTAAATGCGGCTCTCTCTTGTTTATTTTGTTTTTAACTTTTGTCCCGGTGAGAATTATGAATCAGAGACAGCCATGTTATTTTCATGCTTCAACAAGTTAGCCGTTGGCCATGTTTTGAGGTGCAGTAATGTTTGATCACATCACTGAACACAGTTGTTCGTGAGTCCGATTCAATTGAAGCTTGTTTGATATGTCACATTATATCTTAGCGTAGTTACATTCAAATAGAATAATTATTCATTTATTATAGATGTATAGACCATTTCGGTAAAAAGTCATCCAAAAGGGTGTTATGATAATGCTAACCCATTAATTTGTCATAGGGTTATCATGTTAATGTAAAATGATTTCAGGATTGTTGAGCACAACTGTACAACTCATCAGAAAATCAACTGACTATCCAGACATAACTGTTTGTTAACTTCCATTGGAGTGAACCAATGAGTTCACCTCAAGAAACCAAATTGATCAAGCACCATTCACTTGGTCTCTAAACGAGTCTTGTTACATGCAAAAATGTTTGAGATTGAATGTTATTGTAGTTTTATAGTGATTGTGTTTGGATTGTGTCATCTTCGTTGTCTCAAATGTGTTCTTGTAGAATTTGCAACGATAAGAATGAATTGTTTTCCTGTTAAGATTATAATCGTGAGACCTTAGTATAACGACTGCAGATTGGATCGAGGGCTTACAAAATCAACATTTTGACATATTTATGGATTCATCCATTGATGACTCATTTCAAGTATAGTCATATTCTTGACAAACATGTGTTAGTTTTTATGCACATTGCACACTAAGTATAATATTTTGAACGAATCCTGAATAACTAAATAATTTATTTAAGACATTTGATATTGAATAGTCAAACTTGCACCATAATATTCTATGAGTCATTTGCAAACAATAGAAGTTACATTTTCTCTCATGTAAAGTTAGGCTAATATGGTTGCATCAAAAACTTAAAGACATCTATGCAGCGGAACCAGGATTTCACAGTGGGTATGACTAATTTTGTATGGACACTGGCGTCGGTTATGGTGGAGGCGACGGCGGAGGAGAGGAGGAGAAGGAGGGAAAGGTAGGAGGAGGAGAGCGTGATGATGAATCTGTGACTGTGTGAGGTTTGAGAGCAAATGGGCTGGTGGAGTGATGGTTGTGAACTTGTGGGCTATTTGAGTATAGTTTAGTGGGCTAATTGCCTAATTTGAGTATGACTAATACTCTTAGTAGGCTAATAATCCTAATATAAATGTACGAGCTGCTGATTAAGAAGAATCTCGGTAGGGCTATAGCACTGATAACCACAGCTAAGTTCTGCCACTACATCTATGCTCTTCAAGTAAAGGCTTTTCGTCCAAAAAAAAAAAAGTAAAGGTCTTCAAAGATGTGAGTGAGCTTCTCTCCCCTACTAAATGCCACTATGATATCACATCATAGATGCTTCTCTTAAAATCACTACTCTTTCTTCTTCAAGTATACGAGTTAATGTACGTGGCTGAGCATAGTCCTCCTATTTTTGGCACGTAGTGAAAACAACAATATCATCATCACCTGTGCCACTCACGTGACAAAACAGCCAAACCCACAGAAGAGGGAGCAGCAGCACAAAAAGCAAAAACACAAAGACTTTTGTACTTCAGCTCACTGACGACTGACGACTCACACCAAATCCCAGCCGTCCGTCACCCACCACCCACATCAACAATCCCTTCCGGACCAACCAATTCCTCAGATCTCAGCCGTCCAAACCCAAAAAGAGCTCTACACATATTCGACCCCCCCATCTCTCTCTTCCTCTTCTCTTCTCTTCTCTTCTCTCTAGTCGGCCACAAACCCTGCCCTTGTTCTTCCCCAAATCGAAAGACCCAGAATCCAAATTCGATAAAGATCGAATCTTTGAGGGGTTAGGAAGAGAAAGATCGAATCCTTGGAGATGGATTCGGATCAGGGGAAGCTTTTCATCGGCGGGATATCGTGGGAGACGTCGGAGGATAAGCTGAAGGAGTACTTCAGCAATTACGGCGACGTTTTGCAGACTGTGGTTATGAGAGACAAGATCACTCAGAGACCCAGAGGTTTTGGGTTCGTCGTCTTTGTGGATCCTGCTGTTCTTGATAGGGTTCTTCAGGAGAAGCATACCATCGATGGCAGGACGGTATGGAAAACCCAACAACAACCCTTCTTTTGTTTTGACAAATTTTGATTCTTTTTTGCTTTGTGTTTGCTTTTGATTCGTTTTTGAATGAGTGTTTTTGGTTTTGTATGAAGATGTTGAGAATTGAATTGTTGTAGCTGTTAATTCAATGATTCATGTTGCGTTAGTGTTGTAGTGTTTGTTTTTGAAGCCGAAGAGATGTCTTGATTATGTGGAGTGTATAGTTGTGGAGTTTTAGTGTAATGGAGTTTGGAGGGTAGAATTGATGAGACAGTGGACAGGTTGTAATGAGTGGAACTCTTGGTACGAATAGAGAGAGGAGGAATTTTAGATGGGAATAATAAGGCACTGAGCTGTCAACAATATGAAGTTTTCGTCAAAATCTAGTGATTTTTGAAGATATGGTTTTATTTGTGAGTTTAAGAGAGAACCTCTAAAGACTCGTAACAGCTAATACATTAAAGATAAGATTTTTAGAGACTCTTAGTGATTTTTGTGTGATTGAATGTTTGTGAGACCAGAATTTATGAACTATAATTCTTGATATTAGTTCTTACGTGGGCAGCCTGCCAAAGAAGATAGTTATGTTCTAACCATAATTCTTGATAGTTACGTTATATTTTCAATATGCATCATTATGTGATCATGGCTTCTATTGATTATATCATTGAAGGTTTTCATTTGTTAAGTTAAAGTTGAGCTGGCTGTTATGCATATGTTATATCCACATACGAAAATATCCTTGCTTCTGCTTCACTATATCCTATTTTATATTTCAGGTTGAAGCTAAGAGGGCCCTCTCGAGAGAGGAGCAGCAAACTTCTGTCAGAGCAGGAAATCCCAATCCTGGTAGAAATGTGGGAAGCGGTGGAAATGTTAGGACCAAGAAGATATTTGTTGGTGGGCTGCCTCCCACTCTAAATGAAGAAGAGTTCCGTGAATATTTTGAAGCTTTTGGCCACGTAACAGATGTAGTTGTAATGTTTGACCAAAATACTGGACGACCTCGTGGATTTGGATTTATTTCATTTGACACTGAAGATGCAGTAGATAGGGTTTTGCACAAGACATTTCATGATTTAAGTGGTAAGCAAGTGGAAGTAAAGAGGGCTCTTCCCAAAGATGCCAACCCTGGAGGTGGTGGTCGTTCCATGGGGGGTGGTCAGGGTGGCGGTGGTGCATCTGGTGGTGGTTACCAAGGTTATGGAACATCTGGTGGCAACCCAAATGCATATGATGGTCGAATGGACTCGAACAGGTATATGCAATCTCAGAGCACTGGTGGTGGTTTTCCTCCTTATGGTTCTTCGGGGTATAGTGCACCCAGTTATGGGTATGCTCCTTCCAGTAATGGCATTGGTTATGGAGGCTATGGAGGTTATGGTGGTACCAATACTGGATATGGAGGTCCAGCTGCTGCCGCCTATGGAAACCCTAATGCCCCAAATGCTGGTTATGGTGGTGGCCCACCAGGTGCTCCTAGAAGTACATGGAGCTCCCAAGTACCCACAGGATATGGTGGTATGGGATACGGCAATACCGCTCCTTGGGGTGTTCAAAGCGGCAGTGCAGCTGCAGGAGGTGGTGGTCCTGGATCTGCACCTGCTGGTCAATCTCCTAGTGCAGCGGCTGGGTACGGAGCTCAAGGTTATGGTTATGGTGGGTACAGTGGAGGTGATGCATCCTATGGAAATCCATCTGCGTATGGTGCAGTGGGAGGGCGTTCTGGGAGTGTCCCAAATAACAATGTTGGTGGTCCCTCTGGGGAGCAAGGTAGTGGTGGTGGATACATCGGAAGTGGCTACGGCGACTCAAATGGAAATGCAGGTTATGGAAATTCTGGTTGGAGAGCAGACCCATCACAAGCTTCTGGAAATTATGGTGGTCAGGCTAATGGCGCTCATGGCGGGCAAGTTGGCTATGGTGGGTATAGCAGTGCTCAGGCATGACAAGCCCAGCAGCAGTAATTTTGATGGTTGGCTGTTCAATTGAAATGTCTTGTACCTATTGAAAAATGAGCTAGTAATTGTCTCTTCTGACCAGCGGCAGCAGCAGAAACAGCTCAAGTTGGACGAATGCTTTGGGCCTGGTTGGATTGCTTAAATCCTATTAGTTTGCAGTATCTATTTTGGTAGTCTATAATAAGTAGTATTTTAGTGCGTACTAGATGCTCCTATTTACTTTTTGCTGTTGAGTGGTGTTAAATTTGGCGTGCTTATTATTGTCTACTTTCTGCTAGTGGCATTTACCTCTATGGTCAGTGTTAAAGCTAAAGTAGCTTATATAACCTTATTTTTGTTGGTTTTATCGCAGTTGAGTATTTTGTTATTTGAGCTCTATTATTGTTTAATTCCGTTTATCTTTCTGTTGTGGAGTAGATGTTGTAGGAGTTCTAGTGATTAGAATCTTGATTTGATATGACAAGTAGGAATACAAAGATGTAGTGAAGGTTATTTCTGATAGCAATGGAGCAATGGGATGGTCACTTCGTTATGGGTAGCGATAATCGTAGTGGTAGTTGACACTTTGATGATCGGATAATCATTTTCCCCCTGTATTTGCCCTTGTGTTGTACAGGAGGAGAGGTGCACAAATTGTAAAGTGAAGTGTCCATCATGGCTGAACACCTGCTTCATAGTCGGCCATGTTGATTGGGTGCGTGTTCAGCATGGATTGGAAATTTGGGAAGTTTGTTCAGTTGAAAATATGTCATTCTCCAGCCAAGCCCTGCCAATGCTACTTTGCAGTCTCCCAACCTCACATCAGTCATATTGTAAACTTCACCCTGGTATGTTGACTTGAGCAGTTAAGCCAGTTTCAGTGCAAAATAGATTGTGTGAGGCTCTGTTTTAATTTGTAGCAGCAGAACATGGCTAATTGTTCAGAATTTAGAGAAGGAGAAATGGATTCTATTAGAGTTGGTAAACATAGAACCTTAGATTGAAGTGAATTACTAACTTACATGTTTCTATATTTAGTTGCCAAAATCTTAGAATATAGACTAGTATCTGTGATGTAGTTATTTCACTAAGAAATATTACTTCTTCCTAGCCTGTTTAGTGTAGCTTCCCTTATTTCTCGTTTCCTTCCTCTGGTCTTACCTTGTCTTAACCTGTGTTCTATGCTGGGCACGTTTTGTGTTTTGATTTTCAAGCGAAATTTAAACACACTGATACTGTGGGGCTCGGTTAATTTCATTTTTTTTTCAGCGTACTATGCTGTCTTGTGTTTCCACAATTTTTGTTTTAAATCAACCCAACTAAAGAATGGAGTTCCATTTTAAATTAGCATTGCTGATCAAAATTAAGCATGCTGCTGTGTTGTATAGAGTTTTCCATTAGTTACAGAGATGAACCATGACTAGATGGTAACTGCTTATCCTTTAATTTGGTTGTGAGATTCCATTCTATTTCTATCTTAGATTCTGGTATCAAAATCAGAAGGTACTTTGCAATGTACACAACCATAGCAACATGAGTTCTAGTCATCTTAAGTAGGAGAGCAACGAGTTAAATAGGGCTCAGGCTTTCCCCATTATGCTCGACACCTTTTGTGCACTTGAAATTCTGTGATAAATCTAAGAACCAATTTCAAATATTTGTTTTGGAATTTATGTGGATGTGTCTTCGGTCTTCCAGAAGAAGCTTATCTACGGCAGAGAATCGATAGATGTGTTCTACACATAAGTTCTTTATTGAACAAATAATGTTTCAACACCAAGACCAGTCCTAATCAGGAAAGAATGGTGGTCGGAGCCAAAGATTTTGTTTTCCATCTTTGCTCGATCGAAATATCGACCAATAATTAAGGGGGATAGATTCCTGAATGAACACACAGAAAATCACATTGAATATGCAGAAGGGAAGCCTTTGTAGGGATTGCTGAATGCTGGAACGTTGTCAGGTCGTGAAAATACAATCTGCAAACACAGCCAAAGTATGTGTTATTCAACTTTTTAACAGTTACAGAGAAGAGGGTATAAACTAGATGATCATTACTTTTGATCTGAAGACTGTTTGGTTGAGAGTCTTACCTGGTAGTTCCCGAGTGTATACGTCTTGAAACCAGCAGCACAATAATCAAAATAGTATTCCTATGTCCGAATAAATTTCTCATTGAATCCAAGAGCTAGAATTTCACTATGAACAAAACAGTCATCTTAGCAACATATCCTGTTGTGTACATTTGCTATAGATGCATGTATATAAAGAGCTTTATATGATTATCTACTCACCTTTCTCTCTCCAAGAAATTTTTTCTCCAGTATCTCAGTGTTCGGTAGTAATGAATTCCGATATTTTCTATGTTCTCCACACTGCAGTAGTGAATGAAGTTTCATATGGTTTAGATGTGAAATGCAGTATGGCAAGAAGTAAAGACTAACTCTGAATTTTATTCTCATGCTAACAGATCATACCAGAGCCTGGACGAGTTAACCATGGCAGATGTTACTCTACTCAATGAAGGTAGACAACCACCAGGAAAAATGTATTCCTTTATGAAGTCTGAACTTCGTCTGTACTCATCATAGCGTTCATCCGGTATTGATATGAACTAGAGACACTCAACAATTAGCAAATGACATACATGCCACAGAACTATGGCTAATTCTAGTATTTTTTATGTTACCTGCAGAACAAGAAGCCCATTTTCTGCTAGCACTGATTCACAGGAAGCAAAGAAATCGTTCATAAATTCGTGGCCAACACTCTCTAGCATCTCGCTGAAAAGTACACGATCACAGATCAAGGTATGTTCGCTAAAACTTTCATGGATTTAATTTGGTGAGAATATACTCACCATGATATAATTCTGTCACATTTGTAGTTAGCTGGCATTTGACGGTAGTCACATAGAAGGAATCTAATCCTGTCCTGTTAGCAAATTAATTGAAATTAATACATATGAATAGATTTTGTTAAGTTAATCTCATTTACTTTGAGGCTAAATACCTGAAGGCCAGCATCTTTCACTTTCTGTTGGGCATACTTGAGTTGTTCTTCTGATAGAGTGATACCAGTGTATCTGCAGCCCGTTTGTCTGACGACTTCGATAGCCAAACTTCCCCAACCGCAGCCAATCTCTAGAACTTCATGGTTCTTACTAATTTTAGCCTAGCTCAATGACAGAAAGACAAAAATTAAAAGAAACATAAAAACTATTTGAAATAGCACAACAAAGGGATATTGAAACTTCGACATAATTCTTAGAAGTCTAAACTCACCTTTTCGATGAGAATTGAGATTTTCCTCAACTGTGCAATCTTTAGCTCTTCATCTTCTGTCTTCATTACTCAGCATAGAAAGAACGACATAAGCCACACTTAACACTAATGTACTTACTTTTAACCAGTGTTTACTGTAAGCTTTTTAAAGGGTAAAAATTCTCACCTTAAATACAGCACTAGAGTACGTCATCGTTTCATCCAAGAACAACGAAAATAGTTCATTACTCTAGAACACACAAAAACCTAATTGTGA
This sequence comes from Fragaria x ananassa, assembly GCA_034370585.1. NCBI lineage: Eukaryota > Viridiplantae > Streptophyta > Magnoliopsida > Rosales > Rosaceae > Fragaria > Fragaria x ananassa. Next base: position 4,048,067 of record CP139762.1, on the reverse strand, counting down.
GCTTATGATTTTTGACTGCTTGTAGCATGTTGGATTGAGTACACAACCTTGAACAACTAAATCTTTCTGTAAACTGAACTCATTGTTTCTCGGTCATAAGTTGCATACCAAGTCATAATGACGAGAGATGTTCCTCCGAGCCTGTGTAAGAGTATTTTGTCTTGAAACATGCTGAAAGAAATATTTTGCTGAGGCTATACTAGCTGTGAATAACATTGGAGTCCACCAGCCCCTAGAGCAACAACAAATTAAGGTAAGTCCTAATGTAATGAGATTCCAATGACTACTAGCTATTATAATAGTTCAAATTTAAGCTTTAAACCTAGGAACACACCTTTTCTTAAGGGCCAATTACATATAAGTCCATTTTGAGACATTTTTTCTCACATAAGTCCACCCCAACATTTTTACTCACATAAGTCCACCCAAGCCTAAATAAGGTTTTGGTTTAGGTATTTAAGTTCAACATAATTACAGACTACCATCCAACAAAAAAAATTAGATTTTCTCTTTTATATTTATAAAAATGCCAATAATGTAAAAAGTCAACAACCACTCCTCCCCGGAAAAGTCTCCGGCCGACCTCCGGCAATGTCTCCGGCCGAAATTCCGATGAGGTTTTCGACAGTTACGAAAGCTACTACCGCCACCAATAAAAGCTACTATCCCTAGCTAGAAAAGCTACTACCACTGACTACAAAAACTACTACCGCCAGCAAGAAAAACTACTATCCCTACACTACCAGAATAGGCACTTTAGCCGACGAAAAATTTTTGTCGGCCTGTTAAAAAAATTCGTCGGCTAAGACCTTAGCCGACGAGCCTTCGTCGGCTATAGTGTCGTCGGGAAAAGGTCGTCTGTAATGACTTTAGCCGACGAAATTTTTTTTTTCGTCGGCTATAGTCCCATTTTAGCCGACGAGATATTTTTCGTCGGCTATAGTCACAGACTTTAGCCGACGAAATATTCGTCGGCTAAAGTGCGTAATAAATAATTAAAAATAACTATAGCCGACGAAATATAAAATATTTCGTCGGCTAAACCTTATAAAAAAATTAAAAAAATAACTATAGCCGACGAAATATTAGGTTATTCGTCGGCTAAACCTTATTAAAAAATTAAAAAATAACTATAGCCGACGAAATATTAGGTTATTCGTCGGCTAAACCTTATAAAAAAAATTTAAAAATAACTATAGCCGACGAAATATTAGGTTATTTCGTCGGCTAAACCTTATTAAAAAAATTTAAAAATACTATTGCCGACGAATATTGTGTTTGAATATCGTCGGCTAAAGTTTCTGGGTTTTGAAAAAAAAAACTGCAGAAACATTTTTTGGCGGAGGTTGGTCATGTGAGCCACCCAAATGCAAATGACGGAGGTTGGTCATGTGAGCCACCGAAACCGGCAACACGCCGGTGAGGTTGTTGTTGTAGAGGTCGAGAACACGGAGGTTAGTGAGGTTGGAGAGCTCCGGCGGGAACGTGCGGTTGAAGACGTTGTTGGAGAGGTTGAGGAGGCGGAGAGGAGGGCGCGGTAGGTGGCTATTGGGCGCGTGGGGGTGGAGAGTAGACGGTGTGGTGAGGAGAGAGAGTGGCGGAGGTGGAGGAGGAGAAGGAGGAGGAAGAGGAGGAAGAGGAGGAGGGGACACAATATGTCTAGTGTTGGGTTTATTTGTGGTGGTTGTGTGGAGGAGGAGGAGGAGGAAGAGGAAGAGGAGGAGGGCCGCAATATGTCTAGTGTTGGGTTTATTTGCGGCTATATAAAGAACTTTAGCCAACGAAATTCTTTATTTTCGTCGGCTAAACTCTTTGGTTGACCGCCAAAAAATTTTGGTTGAAAATTTTGAAAATTTTTCGACTTTAGCCGACGAATTTTTATAATTTCGTCGGCTAAAGTCCTTTGAAAATTTTGGTTGCCCGCCAAAAAAATTTGCTTGAAAATTTCGAAAAATTTTCAACTTTAGCCGACGAATACGTTGGGGTATTCGTCGGCTATAGTATGTAATTAAAAAATTAAAAAATAACTATAGCCGACGAAATATTAGGTTATTCGTCGGCAAAAACAATCTTAGCCGACGACTTTTCATATATTTTCGTCGGCTAAAGTTTATAAATTCACGAAAACACTCATATCTCCCCCTATATTACGTAGTTTGGTCAAATCTTCCACACGAAAAACTCTCACGTAGATGAGACGCAACCACCTATATAAAAATTTTGAAACATTTACCTTCCGACGATAGGGCTCCCCATAAGAAATAATAACGGTAAATAGGGTTGACCGCTACTATCGGCTCCGAGACTTTACCCGATTTACGTGATTTTTGAACCATAGCCGTATTTCACCATTCTGAACACATCTTATTTCACGATATTTTTAATAATTTTGCTTCCTATGTAGAGTTGGTTCACAAAGTTATATAACCGACTAAACAAGTTATACAACATTAGTAGACACGTTGTGATTCCGATGACTAAAATTCACAAACCAAAATTCGACCGTCAGATATGATCATTATGAAGAAATACGTCTATGGTAAAAAATTCAACTGGATCCGACAACGTTAAGGGCTCAATCGAAACGGTCAACCATAATCCATCGTCACTTATCACACGAAAACGCTCAGGTCAGTCCGCTATATTACGTAGTTTGGTCAAACCTTCCACATAAAAAACTCTTACGTAGATGAGACGCAACTGCCCATATAAAAATTTTGAGACATTTACCTTCCGACGATAGGGCTCCCCATAAACCCGAATAACGGTAAATAGTAGACACGTTGTGATTCCGATGACTAAAATTCACAAACCAAAATTCAACCGTCAGATATGATCATTATGACGAAATATGTCTATGGTAAAAAATTCAACTGGATCCGACAACGTTAAGGGCTCGATCGAAACGGTCAACTATAATCAAAAATAAGAAAACTGCATTTTGAAGCCCTAAACAGACTCGGATGGCCAAAAAAGCCTATAGGTCATGGCATAGCGATGAGTTTAACTCGTAGGGCCGTTACGCTTCCGGAAAGGTATCACAATAGTCAATCGGACACCAAAAACTAAATATGCAGCATAGTGAATAATAAGGGTAAGTCAACTATCGGCACCGAGACTTTACCGGAATACCGTCATTTTTCAATTGTAGACGTATTTCACCATTCTGGTCATATTTTATTTCACGACTTTTTTGCATTTAAAGGTTCTACATATAATTTTTTTTTCCAGATGAGTTGTTGTCCAAATCTGTAAATATAAAACACTTTAGCCGACGAAATTATATTTTTCGTCGGCTAAACTTTTAAAAATTTCGTCGGCTAAACTCTTAAAATTTCGTCGGCTAAACTTTTGAAAATTTCGTCGGCTAAACTTTTGAAAATTTCGTCGGCTAAAGTTCACAGACTATAGCCGACGAAAAAAATTATTCAGTCGACGAAATATTAATTTCGTCGGCTAAAGTCCACTTGACTTTAGCCGACGAAAATTTTTAATTAGCCGACGAAGGACAATTTCGTCGGCTAAATCCCACTTTAGCCGACGAAAAAAAAATTCGTCGGCCTGGTTTTTTTTCTTCGTCGGCTAAAGCCTTTCTTCTGGTAGTGCTAGCTACAAAAGCTATTATCCCTAGCTAGAAAAACTATTACCACCGATTACAAAAGCTACTACCACCGACTAGAAAAGCTACTACCACTGACTACAAAAAGCTACTACCGTCAGTAAGAAAAGCTACTACCGCCAGCAACAAAAGCTACTATCTCTAGCTAGAAAAGCTACTATCACCGACTAGAAAAGCTACTACCGCCAGCAAGAAAAGCTACTATCCCTAGCTACAAAAACTGCTACCACAGACTACAAAAACTACTACCGGCAGCAAGAAAAATTATTATCCCTAGCTACAAAAGCTATTATCCCTAGCTAGAAAAGCTACTACCACAGACTAGAAAAGCTACTACCACCGACTATAAAAGCTACTACCGTCAGTAAAAAAAGCTACTATCCCGAACTACAAAAGCTACTATCCATAGCTAGAAAAGCTACTACCACCGACTAGAAAAGCTACTACCACCGACTACAAAAGCTACTACCACCAGCAAGAAAAACTACTACTGCCAGCAACAAAAGCTAGTATACTACCATCGAATAGAAAAGCTACTATCACCGACTATAAAAGCTACTACCACCAGCAAGAAAAACTACTACCACCAGCAACAAAAGCTACTACCACCGACTATAAAAGCTACTACCGCCAGCAAGAAAAACTATTATCCCTAACTACAAAAGCTACTACCATACATAATAAAATCTACTACTACCAAGTAATACAAAATATACTATTACAGTGTCAAAAGTATACTATCGTAATGACAAAAATATACTACTACTATGTTAGAAATATACTATCATAACCATAACCAGTCAATTGTGAGCTTGTTGAGCGTTGAGCATGTCAAGAGGACGGTTCCATTCTCGGTAGAGCCTTCGTTTCCCGACGCCGTCGATGCCAGCAACGACTGGTTTATCTTGATCGGATCTAGAGGTGAAGGCGCTAGATGGTTGAGCGGATCAAATCAGAAGGCGTCATCGTCGATCCGGAGGCTTCGTCGTTGGGCCGGCGACGTCGAGGTCGAATCAGAAGAGGCCGAGGTTGAGGCCGAATTAGAAGTCGTCGTTGATGGAATTAGACGCAGTCGAGGCGTCAACGTCAAGCTGGCAGCGTCGAGGTCGAGGCGTCATCGTTGGCCGGCAGCGTCGAGGTCGAGGTCGAGGCGTCGTCATCGTCGTCGGAGTAGCAGATCGGCGCCGAGCTATCATCGTTGAGTCAGTGTTGGCCTGAGACACCGCTATGGCCGGAGATTTAAGATCGGAGAAGAGAGGGAGGAGGAAGACGATGAGCCAAAGAGAGAGAGAGAGAGAGAGAGAGAGAGAGAGAGAGAGAGAGAGAGAGAGAGAGAGAAGTGAAGGATTCGTGTGAGAGAATGGATTTGTAGGGAATGAGGATATTTTAGTAACATCATAAAAGTAAAATAACAGGTTTTGGCTTAAAAGTGGACTTATATGGGTAAAAATATTAAGGTGGACTTATGTTACAAAAAATGTTGAGAAAGTGACTTAAGTGAAATTTTCTATAGAATAGTCCTTTCCTCAATTTAGAAGCTTAAGATCTAGAGGATTCCAACTAAATTCGAATCTACCTACAACTCGGATAAAGTCAGTTGATTCAGATTTTATATGGTTCCAGAAAGCTAGCATTTGATCCAACCAAATCTGTTTCATTTTTTGTTATCATCAGCCAGCCTGAAATCCCAAATGACAATATGCTTAATTAGTTAGCTTTTACCAAACCTGTTTCTGCTCGCTACTTAGCTGTTCTAGTCTTGTGCTGATTCGTCCCCGCACAAACCGTACAGATCAAATCGTTGTGGAGACATGCATGAAAGATAACACAAGGGATCGAAGAAGGTTTTTCTCAGAACGAAATATTCGGAGGCGACTTTGCTATCTATGTCCCTCTGCTTCTCGTTTTCTTCGCACAACAGCCTATCGATCCAACACCATCTATTCCTTTGTGTACTTCTCTCTCTCTCACCCTCCCCAAACAAAAAATTGCTGTCACAAACCGTAACCATTAATCATATCTGTCAATATTCTCCTCTTGTTTTAAGAGAAATGTACGCTTTGTCTCTCCCGCCGGATATCTGACGCCAACCAACTACTCACACTGACCTATCCCACGGCCCCTCCACCTACTCTTCCTCCATCTCACCGTCATGGGCCACCATGCTCGCCGTGACTCTCTGTGCAGCTCCTTACTAGGTCCTAGGCCCGACTACCACGACTCAGACCCCGACCTCGTCTGGCCCTTCGGCAAGCTCGATGGCATAGACCGTGATGATGTCCGCGAGACTGCGTACGAGATCTTCTTCACCGCCTGCCGCTCTTCCCCGGGTTTTGGGGGACGAAACGCCCTCGTGTTCTATTCCAGCCACGAGAATGGTAGCGGGGAAGGCGGCGCGTCCGGTATGGGGATGAAGCCAACTGGGGTGGTCACAACCCCGGTAAGCCGGATAAAGAGGGCGCTTGGGCTTAAGATGCTCAAACGCTCTCCCTCGAGGAGGATGAGTAGCGGTGGGCGTTCGAGCCCGTCCTCTCCGAACGCGGTTTCAACTATGGGAAGGTCTATGGAGAGGTCTCCTTCAACTATGGAAAGGGGTTCAGGAATGTCGTTAACAGCACCTCCATCGAGGCCGAGGCGGCCGATGACCTCGGCAGAGATCATGAGGCAGCAGATGAGAGTCACTGAGCAGAGCGATGGCCGCCTTAGGAAAACCCTCATGAGAACCCTCGTAGGCCAAGTACGTGTATATCTTTATTATATGCATGCATTACGCATTCTAAGTTCTAACACAACATGTAAAATCTTAGTTAAGTATGCATTTTCTAAGAAAAAAACTTAGTTCTTAATTACGAAATGTCTTTCACTCATTGATGATTTTAATTACATAATTATTGTAGACAAGATAAAGAATACGGACATTGATCACCTTGTTTTGCTTGCCCCTTTAAGTTGTATATATCTTGCTACTTTCTTAGATAAACCGTGCAATTTATCTAAATGTTATGTGCATGAAAATGGCAAAATGAGAAACAATCGTCAAAATGAGAAATAGGCCGGTATTGATGCAGTACTTTTGACCCTTTGTCACAATTTTGTATAAAACTTAATATTTAGTTTTCACGATAATGGCCATCTCTAGCGAACGTAAAGGTATCACTGTAATTGGTTAATGTGGTAAAAATTTATTAGGAAAGAATAGGTGATGCATGCATGTTGGAATGCTAACTATACGTGCATGTTTGATATTGATATGAACAGATGGGTAGGAGAGCAGAGACGATAATCCTCCCACTGGAGCTTCTCCGCCACCTAAACCCCGCCGAGTTCAACGACTCCCACGAATACCACCAGTGGCAAAAGCGGCAGCTCAAAATCCTCGAAGCCGGTCTCCTCCACTACCCCTCAATCCCACTCGACAGGTCCAACACCTTCTCCATGCGCCTCCGTGAAATCATCAGATCAGTCGACACAAAACCCATCGACACCGGCAAAAACTCCGATACAATGCGAACCCTCTGCAACTCAGTAGTTTCATTATCATGGCGGAGCTCCAATGGAACCCCTACCGACGTTTGCCACTGGGCCGATGGCTTCCCACTCAACATCCACCTCTATGTGTCTCTCCTTCAATCGGTGTTCGAAATCAGAGACGAGACTTTAGTCCTTGACGAGGTGGACGAGCTTCTCGAGCTCATGAAGAAGACTTGGTCCACTTTGGGGATCACTAGGCCGATTCATAATGTGTGTTTTACTTGGGTTTTGTTCCAACGGTATGTTTCGACTGCACAGATTGAGCCGGACTTGTTGTGTGCGGCGCACGCAATGTTGGCGGAGGTGGCCAACAATGCCAAGAGGCCTGACCGTGAGGCAATATATGTTAAGATCTTGTCGGCGGTGTTGAGCTCCATGCAGGCATGGGCGGAGAAGAAGCTGCTTCGGTATCATGAGTATTTTCAGAGAGGGACAATTGGACAGATTGAAAACCTTCTCCCTCTGGCCTTGTCATCGTCGAAGATTTTGGGTGAAGATGTTTCCATCACAGATGGAGCAGGAAACGGGAAAGGTGATGTTACGTTGGTGGATAACTCCGGTGATCGTGTTGAGTACTACATTCGATCTTCCCTGAAGCAAGCTTTCGAAAAGGTATGGCATTATACTTCTTGATTAAATGACACTCTTTAATCGTCTCTTGCTTGTTTTGTTTTTCATTAATTTCATTGTTTAAGTCCATTTCTTCAACAATGTGACAACATAACATGTCAACTTAGAAAGACAGTTTTCGTAATTATGATTCTTAAATGTCCCGGTGCTAATTATCTAGTAGCTAGGTTATGTTGTTAAACTGTAAATTAATAACGTGATGTACGTTACATGATGATAAGTAGCTAGCGGGGATAATTAATAATATTTTTTGCTTTTATTTGTTGCAATCAGATCATGGAAGTTGGGAACGTCAACGAGGTGAAAGAGGAGGCAGTGACCGAAGCTTTACTTCAGTTGGCCCAAGACACAGAAGATTTAGCTTGTAAAGAGAGGGAGAGCTTCAGTCCCATACTCAAGAGATGGCACACAACAGCAGCAGGGATTGCAGCCGTTACATTGCACAACTGCTATGGAGCTGTGTTAAAGCAATACTTGAATGGGGTGTCCAAGCTTACAGCCGACACAGTTGAGATATTGCAGAGAGCAGGAAAGCTAGAGAAGGTTCTACTCCAAATGGTGGTGGAGGACTCTGCTGAATGCGAAGATGGGGGCAAAGCAATTGTGAGAGAGATGTTTCCATATGAAGTTGATACCATCATTGTGAACCTTTTGAAAAAATGGATTTTTGAGAGAATGAAGAAAGGGAAAGAGTGTCTCAACCGAGCGAAAGAGAGCGAGGTAAGTCCAAGGAGGTTTATATATTATGATAGAATGCACTCAAATTGGAACTTAAGTACTGAATAAGTGAATATACATTGTTATGCAGACATGGAATCCAAAGTCTAAATCAGAGCCTTATGCGCAGTCAGCTGAGGAGATAATGAAATTAGCAAAGGAAATTGTGGACGAGTTCTTTGAAATCCCAATTGGAATTACAGAAGATTTAGTTCAAGATCTTGCTGATGGCATGGAACTTCTCTTCAAGGAGTACACTGCTTTTGTTGCTTCTTGCGGTATGAGCTAACTTTCACTCTAGGAACCATTAATTTGTCCATTGTCATTTACAGACGTATTCTCAAAAACATCTGTGGAAACATGGTCACTGTTAGCATTTTAAGATTCTGGCAAGCTTTTTTGTTAATTGAAGTATTTCTTTCTCAGGTTCCAAACAGAGTTATATTCCTACACTTCCTCCTTTGACAAGATGCAACCGAGACTCGAAGATCCTCAAGTTGTGGAAAAAGGCTAGCCCTTGCAGTATTGGAGCAGAAGATTTCCACCCAAATGGAACCAATGAAGGTCACCACCCTCGGCCTTCAACAAGCCGAGGATCGCAACGCCTGTATATTCGCCTCAACACCTTGCACTATCTTCTTTCACATCTTCATTCTCTTGACAAAAATCTTTTTCTCTCCCCTCGAGTGGTTCCTTCAACACCACGCAGCCGCTATGCCAACAACCGAAGGGCCAACAATTCCTCCTACTTTGAACTCACACAAGCATCAATCCAAGCAGCATGCCAACATGTCTCAGAAGTAGCTGCGTATCGCTTAATCTTCCTAGACTCCAATTCTGTCTTCTATGAAAGTCTATATGTTGGTGATGTAGCCAATGCAAGAATTAGACCTGCATTACGAATTCTCAAGCAAAATCTTACTCTTCTAGGTGCAATTCTCACTGATAGAACACAGGCATTGGCAGTGAGAGAAGTAATGAGGTCATCTTTTGAGGCATTCCTTATGGTTTTGGTTGCTGGGGGAAGCTCCCGTGTGTTTTATCGGAGTGATCATGAGATGATCGAGGAGGATTTTGATAGCTTAAAACGCGTATTTTGCTCTCATGGAGAAGGATTGATAGCCAAGGATGTGGTGGAACATGAAGCTGAGACAGCGGAAGGGGTGATCGATTTGATGGGACAATGTACTGAACAACTTATGGAAGATTTTAGCATTGTAACATGTGAAACAAGTGGGATAGGAGTTGTTGGTTCAGGGCAAAGGCTGCCAATGCCTCCAACAACAGGAAGGTGGAATAGATCAGATCCAAACACTATATTGAGGGTCTTGTGTCACAGGAATGACAACGCAGCAAACCAATTCTTAAAGAGAACATTCCAGCTAGCAAAGAGAAGATGATCATGACATGAATGATGTAAATGACTTTTCTATGTACATTCAAAACCTGTGTATTGTAGCGGTGGTGCATCAGTGCATTCTAGTACTAACTTCCTGCATTGTAACTACAAGACATAACTTGAGGGAAGTGTGAGGGGGCCTGTCAATGTATGAAATTTCACCGGAATTTTAATGCAAAACTAAGATGTAGCCGGGGATGGAGATGATCGATTGTACGAATTTGCTGCCTTTGTTGTCGACATGGTTGATCTTCATGCAGAGTTTGGACAAAATTTGTACTGTACCCTAGCTGGTGAGAGCAAATGGAGTTGGAGTTTAATTTTCCTTCAGAGAAAAATGGCATATATGCATATATGTGCATAATGTACATATATTCTTTTGCAGCATAGTAAGTTCTGCCTCGCAAGAAGAAGCAATACTACTGTTATTCAGAAGATGACACAGTTTCAAGAACTGTTGCCGAGCATTATCGATATACTACTTGAACTATTTCTGCTCTCGTTGGCATTTTTAAAAACATAATGTTTAAGAGTAGTAAAAGGGATCAATTTGATGAAAGCAAACAACTTCAATTTCTGTCGCACAAGTTATTTACTTGAGCATATCTCTTGGACTGCTTAGTTCTTTAAGATGAAACGATGACACTTTATTAATAATCAAAGCTAAGTATAAGAAGAAATGAATATTACAAGAAACCCGCCACGAACGGGAATCAGGCCCCTAAAAAGTACAAATATGTAGTTCCTAAATAGGGTACACCCGAGAGGCCACACTACTCATAACTCATGCCTAGCTAGGACTGAGCTTCTTGATTTTGTAGCTACACTGTTGTATCTTCCAATTCTTCTGTGAGCACTTTAATTAATTAAGTCCGAAATTTCAGCCTTGTATACATACATCATACTCATAAACAAGAAGAAAATGAAGTTTAAGAAGTTGAGTATGGCAAAAAACGCGTAATAGTAGTCAAGATGAGAATCATTCAAGTTGTTGAGTATCCATCCTTTGTGACCATGCGCACTGGTGATGTTAGAAACTGTTCTAAGAAGGAAACTACTGAAAAAGTTCCCCATTCCCTGAGATGTCAAGGAATAAGAAGTGCCAAGACTCTTCATGCTTTCGGGTGCTTGATCATAGAAGAACTCAATCTTTGCAACTTCTAAAACTGCATCAGCTGTTCCAATAAGCACAAACTGAGGAAGCAAAACCAGTATAGTTAGAGGAACCTGTCCTCCACTACTTTCGACTACTCCATGTTCCTTGGCAACATGAATTCGATACCTCTCAGTTAGAGATGCAGCTACCATAACTAAAATATGGATAACCATTCCAATTCCCATTCTTTGCAGGAGAGATATTCCTCTAGGATTCTTTCTCAACTTTTGCATGAACTTGACAAGGAACCGATCATAGACCACGACACTGATAAGCATGGATATGGTTACAAATCCAATTAAACTTGCAGGGGGAATCTTGAAGTTTCCAATTCTTCTGTCGAGTGTGGTGCCTTGTTTGACAAACATGGTATTGACCTGTGCAAGCATAATGCTTGGAACGAATGTGGCAATCCAGATTGGGATCATTCTCAGTATTTGCTTCGTTTCCTCTACTTGAGTAACTGAGCATAGCCTCCATGGACTAGTTGAGTTTGTTTTCACAGCAGCCTTATTGAGGAACCTGCATGAATGCACATATTACACATCTTCACATAATAGCTGTTAGATATCTTGAAGAACTAGACATTGTATTAAGAAGAATGTAGACATAATATGACTAGTATTTGAATTCAAGTATTGAAGATGAGTTTAAAGACTGGAAATTCTTGTATGCACGACGTGTATTTACACGACACAATCTTAACCGTTCATAACAATTCATATGTTTAACCACCATGTTTCTATATTATTTCTTCTAATCCTGATCATCCATGTATGTATGTGAAGATACACGCCGTGTACTAAAGATACTCTCGTTTAAAGACTGAAAATAATCATATTGGTCAAACTCAATAATCTGTTAGAATTTGAAATTCATTTAATACAGTTATATGGTATATATCTGATTTGAGTTTTGTAAACACAGTTAGAAGGATATGACAGTTTCTTGGTGGAAGAAACTGCCATGGATAACTGAACAATATAAATATCAGATTTGGTCCCTGCTGATACACGTGAATTTCTCATCAAAAATCTCATTAACTTAGAGAATCATAAAGGTGGAATCATGAGAAGATCACAACAGGCAACTCAATCAGAGAATTCAAATGTAAAGAAGATCATATTGACGATTCAATTCTTGTAGCAAGGTTTCAAGATCCAAGTGCGTGAACAGAGGATAAAAGGCCAAGTGCGCCTACAGAAGAACATACCGTGCAAAGCAAAAGGAGATCGCAATGGATGACTCAGGTTATACATGTAAGTTTTCATTCAATTTCAGTTTATGTAAATTCCAGTAAGGATAGATACAGATGTTGCTATCCTGATAACACAGATTGTTCAAGTTCATGTATTCATTATGAGATAGATTTCATTAAGTATCGAATTCAGATCTAACAATTGGTATCAGAGTGATCTTTCTTCATATGAATTACATGTTCTGTGTTTCTTTAGAGTCCTGTGATCTTACAAATAATCCGCATACAGTTGTTAAGTAAATTTCAAAACTTCATGTTCATGTGCATATGTTTGCATAATATACACTTGATGTGATTCAATGATTTCGTGTCATATGACTAGTTTTTTCCACCATCTTTATATGATCTGTTATATATCCTCTATGATTAAGTTGATGCATTTACACTTACTGTGTTTTAGGACTACCAAAGTGCATGATGCAAAATGTACTTTTTAGAATATCTGCTATATATATTCTTACATTTATATAGATTTATGTGTTCTTGTAACTGTTCATGCATTCTGCAGAATTAGGATGGATAGACAATTATGTGTTTTGGTATATTAATCCGCATAAAGAGAAACATGAAGATTTCATTTTGCTATTACTTTTAGTTAGTCCTTTTTAGATTATGAATTTGAATATGCATATAGAGATGAAACTTGAACTGATAAAATGTCTATGACAATTTAGGTTCAAGTCCAGTTTTCCAACATACATATTAATTCATTATTACATATACATGCTATATATTCATGACATATGTTTTAAATGACATTGTATCAGATGGCTATATGTATGCACTTGACAACTTAAAACTGATATGTTGTATACAAATCTTCTTATTCATATGCCACCAAAGTGGGGAATGGAAAAGAGATTTTGCAGAAATAAGTAGATCTTAAGGATGATATAAATTAGACAGATTAAGTTTCACTTACTACATGCTGCCAAAGTAGCTTAGTATACCAGTAACTATCTATTCATATAGTCTAATCTATATATAAAGTTCACATCATAAAACTTAAAATTAATTGATATTAATTTCCAAAGAAATGTATCAAGCATTTGGTTTATGATTGTGAATGTATCAGAACTTGAGACATTTAGATTTCACTAGAGATGTGTACACCACAAAGGTAGTCAGAGTCTCGAAAGTGTTTGAGTTTTCATTTTCTTTTATATGATCTGGTATGAATGACATTCAGTCTTTCAATTTTCATTCGTTTTGGGACATTCAGAATATTCTAGTATTATGATACACTAGAAATTTTAGACTGATCAATTTGAAGTGCAGTTTACCATGATCATTATGGTAGAGGATCCATCAGTGACATCGTTAAGGAAGAAAAGAGACAAGGACCAGATGACAGTAATTTTGCGTCAAGGAAAATGGTTGAGATCAAGATTCAGTGGGAGGCAATTAAATGTATCTCTACCGGTGGTCATTAGGAAGAAAAGTTTTCCAGCTATCCTCATCTCAAGGACAGGAAGGAAATAGAAAATTTTCAGAATGATGAAGTCAATAATTTCAAGCAAATGGTTCAGTAATATTTACAAGCATCAGGAGCAAATACGTTGTTCAATAAAACGCTGAGCGAGATTTCTTCTGATGGTTGGCAAATGATGAGTCTAGTTATTTTGTAATGAGCAACCGCAGGATGCAGTTAAAGTAGTTTTGGTTCAATGTTGCATTGTGCAAGACATGTGTTTTGAAAACATGACACAATACAGTACATTTTCTTGGACTTCTATGTATGATCAGTAGAATTATGCAATTTTGGGTTCAAATTAAGATGAAGCTTTAGTACTGTTCAATGGAATGAAAAGGCTCATATTAGCTAGAATGAGTTTACTTTTGCAAAAGCTCTTGGGGTTTTTGCCGAAGTCATGATCACAGCCTTAAAACTGACTATATAGTTTACAGGAAGAAGGCCTGAAGATTGTATACGGTAAGAGATTATTTCAGTTTGGATCAGATTAACAACTTCAAGGAAGTATTTGCGTTGTTTTAGAAATTTTGGAATTTTTAGGCTGATGAACCAATCATGGTTGTCACTGAGGATTTGTAAGGCACAAAATCCGTAAACAATTGCATATTCCGCAGAATAGTGTGGGTAGTCCCACTGTCAGCCAAACACTCAATTTCGCCGCGAGACATCTATAAAAGTATGTAAATTAATTAGTCTTGAACTCAAGACATGGTAAACACTCTAAATAACATAGAGGAATTTCAGGGAATTGTGATCAAGTTGTGATCCCTTATTGAATGCATAAAAATTTTCACACAGAATGACATTTGCTCACTAAAACGGTCATAACTTCGTCATAGAAATAGATATGGACGAACCTTGAGAAGATCTAGAAACTAGACTCATAGCGCTTTCCAGACATGTGTCACTCACATTCTAGTTCGTCCTGAGCTATTCACAAATCTCGTACGAAGTTGGCGGACAGATTGCTGTTTGCACAAAGTAGCTTTTGCAATTCGAACCATTCATGCATTAGTAAGGGAAAAAAAATCTCAACCATTCTTTAAACCAGAAAACTAAGAGAAATTTTATTAATGCCAACTTAATACATCAAGGATTTTCTAATTCCAAAACGACTAAGAAAAACCAAAGTCTTAAAATATGGTCATTGCCAAACAAAAAACACTTGAATAACATAGCAGAAGAACCGTTTAATACGTAGACTAATCAAAATCCGGAGTTTCAACACTCTTTGAAAAGACACTCTTCTTGGTCTCAAAATATGCTATAGTGAGATTGGTGATGAGTTCTGCATCTCCGTTATCCATCTCATAATCTCCACCAGTAAAATTAGCCTCTTGAGCCAAATACTGCTTATGCCTCTTGTAGATATCTTAAATATCCTTGCTTGCATGACATTGTTTGTGCATATGCATAGTTGAACCACATTTGAAGCAAGAAAATCGACCGTGTTTGACAGAGTTAGGTGGAGGATTTCCACCTCTACTAGAGCCAAGGCCAAACCGGCCCCCTCCTTGGTTGTTGGCGGTGGCGCCGCCATCCCTCTTCCATGTGAGGCTGCTGTTTGGATTGCGTTCCTGGTTCCCTTTACCGCCCCCCACGTGGGGCAGATTGCCTACACGTATAAGGTGCAGCTCGATCGTTTTTCTTTTGCCTTGGAGCTCTCCCACCACTAGCCTGATAAGTTTCAGGGATTTTCTTGGTCCCAACCGGCCTTGCATTGTTGTTGAGAATAATCTCATGATGCCTCTCTGTTTTCTGAAGTATATTCATGAGGTCACTGAAAGTCTTAACTCTTTCGTTTTCATACTCAAGGCGGTAGTGATGAGCAAGTAAGCTCATGGAGGAGGGAAATGTGTTCAAGGTCTTCTCGATCATGTCTTGCTCGGATTTATCGACTCCACAAAAACTTAGCTTTGCCTGGAGGTTCAACATAGTTTGGTTGTAGTCCTCACCTTTGGAAAAATCCAGCAAACGAATGGTTGCCCATCGCGAAGTCAATTTTGGGAGTTGTACGTCATGCACATTGTTGAAGCGTTGCTTTAGAACGTCCCATAAATCCTTGGGATCCTCTTTTTTCAAATACTGCTTCTTCAAAATTGGGTGAATATGACGCCTCAAAAACATGAGGGCTTGAGCTTTGGTCTCCAAACTAGGAGGAGGAGTATTGGGAACATCTGAGGGGAAAATGGTGGTGGTGTATCGTTTAACGACGAACGTGTGAGTCATGTCCGACACCCACCTATGATACTCTTTTCCTTGAGCATCAAGGATTTCGAACTCTGGCCTAGATGGCTCGGTCATCTACAAAAGACAAGGGAGATTAGTTAGTATCGAGAATTCAAATACTAAAATCAAGTATGTGGAATTAGAACGTGAGCCAAGATGTATTGGTCACAATATTGATGTGAAAAACCATGACTGTTAGACCGTTACAATCGATTTCTTCCCTTTTTTTTTCCTTTTTTTTTGAGTTGTACCGTGACAAAGCCGTCACTAATCAAACTTTATATGAGAGGCCTCAATCTCTCAATATCGTCCCACATTATAAAGAAAGGTGGGATGGAGAAGAAGGCTAGCTAGGAAGCCCGACTATGAAATTAAAAACTTGAAAGTAGCAACTTTTAGAAAAAATTACCTCGTTTTGATTGCCGGAGAATTCGCTTTCAGAGACGGGCGTGAAAGTGCGTGGAACCTTTGGGATTTTTCGTTGACAAGATGTAGCAGAGGACCGCCTAAAACGGCGTGTATGGAGGCGCGCAATTGTCATGTTGCGATGTTAGGGTTTTGAGAACTTTTTCCTTCTTCTTCTTATGCGTTATCGTCGGTCTGTTGAGCGGTTCACATACTTCTGGACCGGTTCTTGCAGTGAAATTTTGATACAAGAACCCTCACAACGATGCGCTACTGGTGTCAAAATTTGAAGGCGATCGGGCTCCGGGAAAGGCATGAACCGGCGGCGTTAGTGAGACAGAAGGTTTGGATATCTCGGTGGCCGGTTCGGTACTGTTCCGGCAGGTTCTTGGGGTGAGGCCGGCGGTTTTCGAATCCTGGGAACAAGGGCTATATGATGGCATTCGGGTTCGGCCAAGTACTGAAATTTTCGTCGGCCGATATTGGGTTTTTAGTTTTCTAGGGTTAGGTTTTTCTTTTGGTTATGGACTAAGGGTTAGAACAACAGGCTGATGACGAGTTGAATGAGAACATACAACGAGAATAGCGGTCTACTCATTTATTGATAGAAAGACCTATTTATAGGCATTCTCCCGAAGGATCTAGAACATCTATCAATACTGTAATTTATTATAATAAGAAAACGATTAGGTCAAGACACATAACAGAAGAACATGAAAATATTTTCCTTAAACAGTTTTTAATTATATTCGTGTCGCCATGTTGGCTAAGCTGATCTCTCTAATTTTATATTATCAAAACATGACTCACGACCTCCCACTTGTAAGAGGAGACTTATGTTACTAGGTCACTAGGTCAGATGGTACATGTGGACCGCATCTCATCTGAAATGGAAAAGATGATACCCACCCAATTTTCTTGTACCGGTAAAAGCAACGAAACTCCTAAAAAGGAATAATTTTCCGTTAAATTTCTATATCCACTCAAAAGTATACTTAGTTAATCCAAGCTTATGAGTTGGGTTTTAACATGGTAAACCCAAATTCCTTTCCTGTTTATAAGCTCCAAACCCCAAACTGGCTCAACATCAATGTCATACAATGGCTATCGTTTGTATGATCATTCATTCTTTTGTCTCCCAACAAAATTACAGCAGCCAGCAGCCAGCAGCCACGCTACTGTCTGTACAAGCAAAATGGCATTTCCCCTCCAAATTACTGAATTTGCAGCTCTAACTAGTGAAGCAAAGTAGCAAGCACCTTCTTTTTATCCTATAACAACCGAAAACAATGGTATAAAGCAAAGTTTATCCAACAAAAATCCCAACATGCCTAACACAGTTGGGCCCTTTCTTCATAATACACTGCACCACTCCAACAGTGACACTGCTTCCGCAAGTGTATAAAATGAGGGAGACATAGAGAGCAGTAACACAAAGAGCACAACAAAGAGTCGATCAGAAAACAATGGCAGAGAACAAAGCAAGCATAACCCATCAGCTGCAGAGTGTGAAACGCAAGTCTGGCAAGTCTTACAGTCAGATAGCCAAGGAGACAGGCCTGACCAATGTCTATGTTGCCCAGCTTCTGAGACGCCAAGCTCAGCTCAAAGCTGAAACTGCCCCCAAGTTGAGGGCTGCCCTTCCCGACCTTCCCGAGGACCTGATTGTGGAGATGATGAGTCCTCCCTTGAGGTCTTATGATCCCCAGTTGATTCAGGACCCCACTATTTACAGGTGGAACCTGTAAAATTTTGTTCTTTCATGGTTTTGATTTCTAATAATCTATTGGGTTGCGTCTGTTTTTTAAATTTATCAAACTCTTGTTCTGATATGAATCTTGGGTTGCTTGACATATACATAGAAACCATACTGTAGATTGTTTATAGGCTCTCTTTTTATCTATTTCGTTGTGCCAAAGATGGGGATATGATTAGGCAAAATTATACTTATGGTTAGGCACAATTTGAGTTCAGTCCATCCAATTATAGTTCTGATAAATTCGATAAAGTATCTGTTTTTGATCATTTTCATCAAACAATCGATTAGAAATGTAGAAATAGACCACACCAACAAGGTGATCTAAAAGTGCTAAAGAGTCTTACACAAAGGTTATAACTGGAGATAGTGCACAGTGTATAGGATAATAGTGCTTCATCCATGATATAGTCATACTAGCTTGCTTTTATATTTTGTTCAAGGTCTTGATGTTGAGCATATGTTGGATTAGCTTATCTCGTTTTACTTCCATTTGATGATTTTTCAACGGGGTAGGTTGAATGAAGCAGTTATGCATTTTGGTGAAAGCATCAAGGAGATTATCAATGAAGAATATGGTGATGGCATGTAAGTTCCAGTTTCTGTTGGTGCCTTGATTTACAACAAACTGCTACCGGAATGTTTACAGACTTGGTTCTTGATGAACTGTAGAAGATATATATCATATCTGAAGTTAATAATTGATTGTTGAAAAAGATTGTATTCATTCTTCTTGGACACTTATAATTTCACCCAATTTAATTAATTTACCTCTGTTAACTATTTATAATCCATGTGGAGCTGAAAGGCCTGGAGTCCAGTTCTCTATGCATTTTCCTTTTCGTTTCCCGTATGACCACTTCAGTTGTTTTTTATTTTGTTTTGCACTTGAACATGTTGAGGGGTTTGGACCAGTGGTTAATGATGGGATAATCTAGTAGGTGACCCTCCTTTCCTTTTCACTGTTTAGATACAAAAGTGGAAATATATGCTAAATAGTGTCTTTTATTTTTCTTTGAATCCAATTGGGCTTAATAATTTGGAATGCATATCATGTATACCTATTCCCGGAACAATTAAACAGTAGCCTTTTTTCCCACAAAAAAAAGTGACTCATGTTAGTACTACATGCAAACAGATTGGATTTCTGTGGTGCTTCTCTTTTGAATATTTTTGTGCTATGTTACTGCTCATGTTGGCTTTTCATGATGTACCTTTTTCAGAAGTTCCAAAATCATGATAGAATGAGCAGTTATGTTGCCTCTGCATCGCTCAAATATGGAATCATATAGTAGTATTTTCTTTGATTTAAAGTTCATCAGTATTTAAGCACTACAGCTAATGAAATATAGTCAGTCACAACGAGAGATACATATTATACCCAAGAGTTCAAGACAACTCATGTTTTAATTGCTGTACTGGCTTACAAATTTTGTTTCACAATTTTTTTCTTCTCTAACTTCATTCCTTGTTTTTCATTTGTAGTATGTCAGCTATAGATTTTTACTGCTCAGTTGACAAAGTTAAAGGTGTGGATGGTAAGGATCGTGTAGTTCTGACTTTTGATGGGAAATATTTGCCTCATACTGAGCAGGTCAGTTGCATTCCTAATTTGCTGCCTTTCCCTAATATCATTATTGAAATAAAATTTGAAAACAGATTAAACGAAAAATCAATAGTAAATCTTATTGCACAAGTAGCCTGTAGAAAACAAAAACAAAAACAAAAAAAACCATAGCAAATTGTACTATCTTCGTGATTGAAGATGCTCAATTGTAATCATAACTAGCATGTTGATAACAAAAAATCTATATGAAACTAATGCTCACAAGTTTGACAGATCATTTGAGTACAATATTCCATTCATGAAGAAGAAAAATTGTTTAATATATGTGTATATAGGCTTCATATAGGCCAAAGTTTTATTGAATATAGGGAAGCTCATGCTGTTGAAGGCAGCTGCACTTCTATGCTTTTATTTGTTCTCACAATATTCCCAATTTCTATGGAATGCAGAAGTCAGAGCACATGGTTTCAAGGCTGAATTTAGGATAGCCTCATGCTGTAGCAGGTCTTGCAAACTTTCTGTTCACTTGATCAGTGAACTCCTTTCATTTCTTTAAAAGCCTTGTAAACAATTATTCAGTCTACCTCCATTTTAATCCTTTACTTTGATTATGCTTAAAAATGTTCATTTTTCCATGATCAGAAGTTGGTTTCAAACCTACAAGGAAGATCGATATTTATACAGCATCATGCCAAACTACGTTGGGTGTTGAATATATGTAGTATTGTATGTTGTTGCATGGAAATGTGGTTTGCAGGCTGCTAAGACGATGATTTGCAGCCCCAGTTGATGCAGTGGTTTTTTTTTTTGTTTTGTTCCTCTTTTATCAATAAACTCCATGTATTTGCCTATAGTCGTTGTACCTCTACTGCATCATAGCTTTGTTAAACAGTTTCTGAGTTGTATGTTGTTATAAGGAAAGCCATAGCACTTGATTCGAGGCTGTTAGGAAGAAAATGTACAACCTCATGTTCTAGTGATGAGGCAAGTATTGTAAACTTTGTCTTATGAATAAAATCTTTGCATTTCCCTTTAGTTGTTTGTGTTACCTGCATTTGTGTAACCAACTCACTCTTCATTATTTGTGTGAGGTTGAAGAAAGTCATTAGGTTTTGCATCGATATTTTCCATCTTCGGGTTGGGTACAGAAAACAATATTATTGATATGTGTTCATATCAACCAAATCCATCGCGTAAGTAATAACACCAACGCCACTTACCAAAGCCATCTGTGGCTCTCCTGGGACCTCACTGTTAGGAAATTTTACAAGTATGCAACCATTGAAAACAGAAGGGAGAAAAGAAAACAAGAAAAAATGACTTTGGAAAGATGAAAGTTTTCATCTTCCAACCCCTTTTCCTTTAGTTTGTGCATTTAGAATCTCATGGCATTCAGTGCATTAGTTGAGTTCTATGCACAATAATTTCATACTTGGAATAAATTTGCATTAAGAAAATCTGTGAATTTTAGAATTATAACAAAAACGTCCATTCATTTTAGAAAGTGTCATTTGGCTGTACCTAGCTACCACAAAGACCAACACTTTATTTAGAAGCTAATGAATTAAAGAATCCATATCCTTTCAAATTAGAATCTCAATTTTGGTTGGAGATTAATGACAATTACTAGTGGTAAAGCTTGCACTGGATCTGGATTGTCTGATCACTTTTTTCCATATAATCTTAAATGATAATACATCTTTTGTACTATAAAAACCACCTGCTGTGCTAATCACTGCATCAAATCATCAAAAAAAAAATCTCATTTTGATCTGAACATATCAGAATCCACTTATCAACGATGAAATCTCAAGTTTCGTTACTCTATCTTTTGGTGGTCACCATCGGTTTTTCAGGCAAGCATATCTTGTATCTATAACAATGTAGCTCATGCAAATATAATTCAAATTGATTCTATGTTTTTGATTTGGATTCTCCTCAAATTATTGGGGTAATGGGACATTTGTTTATGATAATCTGATGCTTGTATTTGTAATCTTTAACCACTTTGTCAGTATAAGTTGTTTGAAAATAATCTCATCTATTGTTAAGATCATTGAGCTATATGTACCATCGTGGGCACTATCACAATTTGTCTGAATAAAAGAAAGCTGAAAATTACAGAACGGTATGTAATGACTTTTGATTAAAGAAAAAACAAGATCATTGAGCTTATTATTTCTACATGTTGCATGACATGCAGGGGCTCAATCGGCTACGTTCACGTTCAATAACAATTGCCCCTTCACAGTTTGGCCCGGAACCCTAACCGGCGGTGGCGGTGCACAACTATCCTCAACCGGGTTCGAGTTAGCATCCGGTGCCTCCTCAACTCTAGAAGTCCCAGCTCCATGGTCCGGCCGCTTCTGGGGTCGGACTCAGTGCTCCACAGACGCCTCAGGAAAGTTCACCTGCGCCACTGCAGACTGCGGCTCAGGTCAAGTCGCATGCAACGGCGCTGGTGCAATTCCACCTGCGTCACTGGTGGAACTGACCCTAGCAGGAAACGGCGGCCAAGACTTCTATGATATTAGCCTCGTTGATGGCTTCAACGTCCCCGTCCTACTATCACCTCAAGGCGGTTCCGGTGGATGCAGCTCCACGACCTGCGCCGGAAATGTCAATGCGGTTTGTCCGGCGGAGTTGGCTGTGAAAGGATCAGATGGTGGTGTGATTGCTTGCAAAAGTGCGTGTTTGGTTTTCAATCTGCCTCAGTATTGTTGCACCGGCGACCATGGTACGCCGGAAACCTGCCCTCCGACGGACTATTCCCAGATCTTCAAGAACCAGTGCCCCCAGGCTTATAGTTATGCTTATGATGACAAGTCTAGCACTTTCACATGTAACGGGGGACCTAATTATTTGGTTACCTTTTGTCCTTGAGCAGTAGTAATGTGTGTTATACGAGTGAACGGAACATTAAGTTATTGTTCTTGTTCACCAGATAGAATACAAAGGTTGAAGATGAACAAACAACTTTTTATTTCAATGTCAATTTCAGTGTTCTTAGTTTCGTTTCTTGAAACTTGGTGTTTGTGCATTAGTTTTTAAACTTAAGTTCTTGAATTGCTGACAATAGTGTTGGTCTAGGATGAAAGGTTTCCATACAATCATTAACCATGGCAATATCCTCAATGCGTGCGTGTCTCTGAGGCATTATTAGCTGTATGAGAAGCAGGCCATGTTTTGCGTACCAGTTATCAGGTTGCAGTGGTTACAATACCAACCACGGAGATTTTGTCCAAGACTCCCCTGCTCTGTTATCCTAATCACTAATTTTACTTGGAATGGGGCTGCAACTCCCTTGTTCTATGCCCTCCCAAAGGCTCGAGTGATATCAGATCCATATGCTGCACTTCTCACATTAAAGATTCATGTTTGAGCTTAACTTAGCTGCAGATGCTAACCACAAGAACAGAACATTGCTGATTTATGGTCAGTTCGACTATCCTTAAGTTAGTAAGCTGTTGATGTCTACTTCTTTGTTTGCGAGTGTTTAACCTTACAACAATCATCACCGACAGAAAGAACTAAGGCAGTCCGTTTTATAATAGTGCGGTTCACAGCAAACAAGATGTATGAGCATTCTGTTGCGCAAAATATGTTTGTCTAACTAAAATGTTTTACATTTCAACTCTTTATTCATTCACTTAGCTTCAAAAACTGATTAGTTAAGCCATTTCTGGCTATGCATATTGATTTTTTATTGGATCAGTGCATTCCTTCACAAAAACTGAGATGTATGATGTAAAGCACCCTTTACCATATCTTCACAAAATTTGTCTATGCAGCTATTTCATGTTGAAATTTTTGAAAAGGCTTGTGCAGATATCATCTAAAGACTAGAGTTCATTCTCACTACAACAAATTTTTCAAGCTTAATGACAGAAATTGAATACAACCCCAAAAACGTACGCTAGAAGAACAATGGCATGGACACCAGAAGAGCAGAAAAGTCGGAATGTAGTTTATGCAGTCCGTTTCTAGGATACTGGTTTGTCAGAAAACAGATGGGCATATACTGAGGAGGGCATTGCCAACAAGAAAAGCACGACATCAGACTCATTCATCATACATACACCAGTGAGCAAAAGAGAACTAGTAGCTTGTAGAACTAACTCATTGACTGTAAGAAACGAAGATTAACAGACTTGTGAGGCATATAGAAACAAAATGTACTCGGTAAAACAGAACAAAACATACAGATTAGGAATGCCTTAAATCAAACAAACCAAGTGCTATCAACACTTGCGAAGATCTATCCCAGCCTTCTTGGCAACGGCTTCCAGTCCATTCTTCTCTATGGTCTTGATTGCTTTGGTTGACAACCTCAGCTTCAAAAACCGCTTCCCTCCTTCCCACCAAATCCTCTTGTATTGCAGATTCACAAACTGCAACTTCTTGGTCTTGTGGGCCGAGAAGGATATCTTGTTTGCCTTGTTTGCTTTCTTCCCAGTAAAAGGACAAATTCTACCTGAGAAATCAAACCAAATCACAGCTCAAATCAATTCCCACAATTCTAACAAATAATAAGCTATAATGAGAAATCAACGATACAAGAACCAATGAGACCAAAAGGGGATTCTCCAACATCAGAATTAGACCCATTGTTTCCATTACATGTCTAGAAAGATTCTAAAGTTTCTGAAACCACATTATCCAATTAACAACACAAAAATGAAGACATGGGAAACATTTAGGGAGGGAAATTACGCGCAACAATGGGCTGAAGGCCAGGGAGGGAAGGAGTGAAGATTGGACTAGGGAGCTGAGACGACACGTCGTAGGAGATTTTGAGACCACTGAGATGACTGGTGACGAACCCAACATCGGAAACTGCTTGGGTTTTGGAAGACAATCTCTTGGAAGAGTCTGCTGCTCCGCGGCGGAAGCATAGACCAGAGAACAAAGCCGCGGTTGCGGAAGCTGCCATGGCTCTGTTCGAGCTTTTGAACTAGTCTGGAGTTGTTATCTTGTTGCTGTTTTCTTATCTGTTTGGTTTCTCAGAGCGAGTTTGCATTGGATTGAAGCCTCTGATTTTGGAGGGCTAATAGGCTGTGATGGGCGTAACTTCATTGGGCTTTTGAGTAACACTCAATACCTGAAGCCCAAGAGAGAATACTTTTCTTTTGTTATTAATTTTGTTTTTGTTTAAGGAAATTATGTTTTCGTCCTTCTGTTATGTATTTTGCCCTAATACATGTAGGATTAGTTAATCCGGATTCCTTATTAGAATATATTACAGTTGATAGATCTTCTAGATCCTTCTGGAAACTCTATGTAATGGTATAAATATGCATTTCTATCAATTAATGAGTAGACCGTTATTCTAGTTATCTTTTCTCCTTCAACACGTTATCAGCACTTTGCTCTGACCCGAGCTTGATAGCCGAAAACCCTAGAAACCTTTTAAAAAAAAAACCCGAAAACCCTTTGAAATTTTCTCTCCTGCCGCTGGCGTCCCTTGAGTTCCACTACAACGGTTTCCTCAAAACCGGTAATATGATTTGGGCACCCCCAACCCACCTCGTCGGCGCACTCTACCATGCCGAGCCCTGAGCCAAGCCCCATCTCAGCTCATCGCCGCCGCTCTCGCAACCTAGCGCCTTAGCTTTGCACGCTGCCTCCATAAGGCTGCTGCCTAAATGAGCTGCTCCGAATCACCCCCGACCTCCTGCCTCGCTGCTACAGCCAGACGCGCGCCTCCACCACCCCAGATTACGGCAACAACTTTGACGTGACCAGCCCAGCACTGCCTGGCCTTCCCCTTGCGCGCGCGTCTCTAACCCAGCCCAAATTCCGGCTTCCTCCACGGGTCCCAATCCCCGGCTTGGCTCCACCGACGCACGCCAGCCCCTCCTCGCCCAGAAGCCCTGCGAGCTCCCCAGCCAACGCCGCTGCCGCGCTTTTACTGTTCCGACCCCAATCCATACTCGGATCCAAACGCAGAGAGAGAGAGAGAATAAAAAAAAAGGGTTTTACCTTCTCTGGTAAGTCAGGGATTTTTACCTCAATGGTAAATTTGGTAAACCCTGAAGGTAATTTAAATATTTATTACAGTAAATTATAATTACTATCCATGAATAACTTATTTACAATTTACTGTTCTGATTTTTTCACTTATTTGTGGAAGATAAATCAAATATATATGATTAACTGTGCTAATCATGTATATTATTGCTTCTGCATGTGATTGATCAATTATGATGCGACAATTGAATCATTTATTACGAGAGTAACTTCTCTACACGAACGTGGAAGTAAGCATGAAATTTGCAAAGACAATGTCTGTTAAACGCAACAAGTAAGCTTTTATAAAAGTTACCGTTTTTGAATTTTAATTTTATAGTCGGGTCTCGTATCCTTCTTCTACCCCCACATTGTTTATAATGTGGGTTGATATGAGGAATTGGGACCCCTCATATCAAAGTTGAAATTTGTGACAGTTTGACAAGTCACGGTATTACGACAAATTTGTCGTGGTTAATAAAGGGACAAACATCGATTTGCGACGGAAATTGTCGCGGTTAACATCGATTTGTGATAGAAATTGTCGTGGTTAATATCGATTTGTGACGGAATTTGTCACGGTTCACATTAAATTGAGTTACCATAAACCTTGTTATTGATGTGGTTATACATCTGTTAATTAATTGCAATGAAAGCAATATTATGGTCAATGTATACAAAATATATGGAGTTCTTGCAACAAGAAACTCACTGTATAGAAGAAGATGAGATCATTATTCTCACAGTTATGAATTTTAAAAACAAACGGTATATTGCAGAAGATATGAAACATATGACTTCGGTTTAATAGTCTAAGTGACTACAAATCCGTTTATTTTTCCAAGTTTTGTGACGGCATACACCTCACATATTTGACTAAAGTTACTTAGTCGTTATATTTTGAATTAAATTCATGGTCAAGACCTCAATACAATTGTTGGCATATATATTCCAATTTTGTCTTGCACATATGGTTCGATCTACATAAGCTATATGTTAATACAGTATATCGCATTACAACATGACACTACATTTGACCACCAGTTATTATAAGGTGACGTTTCTAAGGGCTAAAATATCATGATGTGACGAAATGCACATCGGTTTTTGGATCAAAAGAGGATTTGTGATGTCAAGTGTGGCACAATGCACACTTATACAATTGTAAAGACATTACAAACAAAAGTAGTTTTCTACACTCTTCAGCGGATTCACAATTGCAAAAAGGAATTTGCGTTACGTTATATGTCATCCAAAATTGGATGTTGAAAAATCCTCCTCTTTCTCTACAAGATCTAATAGTGAGTCGTTGGCGATGGCGTCACCCCTATATATAGCGCTCACGACCTGTTTTGCCAACTTTGACATGTTATAAGCCTTATTTTGTCCATCTATGTAATATTTCATGTCATGGAATGCACTCTAAAGGGTTCCAATACCTTTTTTTCAATCTCTATCGAAATTGTTAACATATTTCGGTTTTTATGTCTTGATATAAGACTGTTGTCTTTACATTTTGGCATATGAATGTGTTATAGCGAGATTCAGTGCTTATTTTATTGCAAGGAATAGAAAACTATTCATGGATTTAGTGTTTTATAAATCCGTTGTGACTACAATGACTAGATCATTACAAATAATCAGAGCGGATGAATGCTCAAGTTTCAATGTCTAATGGCGTTATGATTCAAGTCACATATGCTATTTATGCATAAGGAAGCAATCGAACTGTGCTATGACTTAATGATATTCACGCCAACGTTTATCACCTGGAAACACAATGTGAGAATTGATGAGAATTTCTTATGTATCACTATAATGAATGCGCAACATTCATGAGTCACTAAGATTCGGCTAATTGAGTCAGTCATTGTCACCAATGTTGTGAATGGAGACATCGACTCATGTAGGCTTTAACATAAATCTTCCAGGACAATTTTAGACGTGTTTTGACGATCTGTATATTATAGAGTAAAGACTCTCACGGACATCTTTTCTTTTGAGAAAAGTAACCATTGAGATCAAAGATCACCAAAATACAGCTTGGTGGAGCCCTGAGCTATGCTCACGGCCTAAAAATGGCATTAAAACCGTCTGCGTCATCCTTCTATACAATGGAGGCACTACTCATGCTTTCATAAGCAAATATGACGCAAAAGAACCCCCTATGATCTCACATTGGTCATACTCGTTACTTGTTTTGTAAAGCCTATTCTTTAGCAAAGATTATGAGCGACACCCTCCTACGCTAAAGACAATGTGTATAGACTAGCATATAAACAAGATGCTAAGTCATTGTTCACTAAGTAAGACATTGCAATGTCTATAAGTGATTCTACAAGAATGATACATAAGATGTTGGCTTAATGGCTCCTCATTGTTCACTTTAAGGCATAATGATGCTATGGTGATGTTCACAATGGTTTAACTCAAACCATAACAATTAGATGTTATGGGGAACCTTAACAATGATTGAAAAGTTGACAAAACCTAGAATTTCCCATTTTTTTAGCTTGCTGACCAGTCATTGTAAAGACCGGTTCACCAAATTTTAGACCGGTTCTTAAGGTTATGTTTGTGGTCACGGATTCCTAACATCCAAACCTATCTATGTACAAATTTTTGTAGCATTGGGAGAAGTGGACAGTGATGAACGTCTCAATATAAGTGTTCACGGATGTCCAGCGACTCGGACGGACGGTTCGGAAAGTTTAAGGCCGGTTCTGTTATTGAGGCTAGCGGTTTTACAATACGAACTTCCATTTATACTTGATTACAAAATATGGTAGCGTTTAGAGAATTGGAGAATAGTGAACAGTTAAAGGAAGTGTAAAACAAAGGTCCGGTGATGCTGGCGGTCGGTTCAACCGATTTTTTTTTGACCGGTCCCGGCGGTGAGGCCAGTGAGTTTTTGGACTTGTAAGACCAACGACTATGGGTTGTCGCAGGGTCATAGTTTTACTTATTCATCTTTACCCACCATCATTCAAATTTTTATGTTACGGTTGTAACGGTATGCATATTTGTTAACGGATTAAGTTAACGTTCTGCAATCTATATCATCCACATGTTGTTTGTGCCAAATTGCGCCTCCATAAGCGCACAATGATGGATTATTTGATTAATATTGTCTTTGAATAAGACGTGAGCTTCCGACTATAGTCCGCTTATATAAGGACCTTGACAAGCAATCTCTTTTATGTCACTTTGATGAGCCAGTCTTTCCGTCGTTAGGGGGAGATAAGAACAAGAATGTTCAAGTAGAACGACTTGTAATTGCCGTGGTTTGTCCCTACTGTGTCTCATCAAGTTCCCTAAAGTGACGAGATCACATATACATGCTGCAAACATGCCTGTAAGGATTGATGTCCGGATAAGGACATGTTGATGTCCGGATAAGAGGACATGTTGTCACCTATAGATGGTGGCATGGTGACACTACAAATGTGGTAGATGGTGTCGCTAGGCCGTGGCTCCAACATTTTAAGGAGAGGCCACTTGGTTCGATACATACTCTCCAAGGAAGAATGCGAGTTTGGCATAACTTGATCATTTGATCAATGATACTCATTCGTCTGTTATTAATGGATTATGGTCATTATTGGGGGACGCCTCAATGTCATTATATATCAATCCATATAGAGATCTCTACCCTTAGAAATTACACCCGTGTACATGATGACGTGGTTTAATGAGTTTGATATCAAACCATACTTCGTTGAGAAAATATCAACGTTATAGATTGGCCTAAATGGAAAGATGCGATCCAGTTTAAACAAAGAGATAGTGCTTTGGTTAGGTGACGCCGACACCCCAAGTGTAAACTCTATCAATTATGTCTTTGTTAGAAAGCGTAGTGAGAAAAAGAGTTTAGACTCACATTCTGACGCAAGGTCTCTCACAAACGCCCTGGAATCGACTACGATGAGATATACTCTCGTAATGGATGTCATTGCACTCCACTACCTTGTCAGTTAGGTAGTTTCTGAAAAACTGAACAAGCAGCTTGTAGTCACAACTTTTCTTTGTTAGGAACTAAGAGATGTACATAAAGATCTTGAATAGATCGGTTTTCACCCAAATCAAGTGGCTCCTGATCAAGGAGCGTGTTTGCAAGGTATTTGCTTAGTATCTACTTGATGGGGAAGGGATATGAAGAATTATGCCTATTTGCGTGTAAATTCTAGATGAATAGTGATGAACTCTTGTTAAACTAAGAGATGCCACTAATCCAAAATTAAGAATGAAAAGATCTTGGGAATACTTGGTCTCGAAAGTGAGGACCGTTATTGATGATGCTTATTCATCAGTCGGCTTAAGGAAAGCTAAAGGACGATGAAGTTACGCCTATATGTATCCCTTGATCGGTCGAAGTCTTGAGAAGACTCATTTTATCCATATGACAAAGAAGTCTTGGGAGAAATTCTCCATCTAAGTACGGTAGCATATTCATGTACTTGTTACAATATACTAGACTCGACATCTCATTCACTATAAACATGTAAGGCTAAGTTCTTCTTAGTCCACTACCAGGACAAGTACTTTAGCTGACGAAAAATTTTCGTCGGCCTGTTATAAAAATTCGTCGGCTATAGTGTCTTCAGGAAAGAGTCGTCTCTGATGACTTTAGCCGACGACACACGTAGAAGTCGTCGGCTATAGTCCAGAGTTTAGCCGACGAAATAATGTCATCTGCTATAGTCCGGACTTTAGCCGACGACATTATTTCGTCGGCTATAGTCCATACTTTAGCCGACGAAATAATGTCGTCTGCTATAGTCTAGACTTTAGCCGACGTCATTATTTCGTCGGCTATAGTCCATACTTTAGCCGACGAAATTTTTTGTCGGCTATAGTCCATACCTTAGCCGACGACATTTTTTGTCGTCGGTTATCTTCCAAACTTTAGCCGACGAATAATTTAAAATATTCGTCGGCTAAAGGTTGTAATAAAAAAATATAAAACATCTATGGCAGACAAAATATAGTATATTTCGTCGGCTTTATAGGGATTTAGCCGACGAATTAAAGCATATTTCATCGGCTAAAAGTTATTTTAAAAAAAAAACTTTAGCCGATGAATTAAGGCTTTTTTCGTCGGCTATAAGTCCATTCCAGTAAAAAAAAAACCCCCGAAATTTCTGAATTACCATTCCAAGCAAGCTGCAAAATACACCAAAACAATTCTATATAACCAACAACAAGCACATAAAAGTATATAATTCATCAACTACATAAATTCTATATCGTCTAAATTAATATTCGCTTCTGGGGGCTGCTGCAGAGGTTGCGGCGGCTAGGGTAGCGGCATGGGCGGAGGCATGGGCGGAGGCGGAAGTCCCTGAAGCTGGGCAGCTGTAAAGTCCTGCATGTATTGGAACATCTGCTACTGCTAGGCCTGCTGGATGGCATGTATCTGGGCAACATAGGCTGCCTGTGCGGCATTAAAGGCTGTCTGCGAGGCAATATAGGGTGCTTGCGAGGCATTATAAGCAGCCTGAGCAGCTTGTTGTTCTCGTAGTCTCTGAACTTCCGACTCTAGCTGAGTCGTCCTGCTGATCGTGGACGTGGTCCTGCTGCTGGTCAAGGCTGCATTTCGTTGAAATCCTGGAGTGGTCTTCAGGACCCCCTCGCCTTTCTTTCCTAGACCCCGGCAGTAGAAGTTGTTTGCTCTCGGTGGGAAGGCTGTGCCCATGATCCTCGCCCCATCGGATCCAAAGTGTCGATCCGGGACATGGCTTCGGACATCTCTTCCTCCTGCGTGTTTGGCCATGTCTCCCTCACTAAGGCACTCATCACCTCGTCACTAGCCAACCTCACCTTCGCCTATATGGATAGGAAAAAAATTATTAATTAAATTTTTTACATAAATTTAAAAATTTAAAAACGTAAGGTGACTTACAATATCCTCTTGGGAGTCATAATATGCCCTCTCGTACGTATAAACATACTGGTTGACCTCTGGATGTTCCCTGGCCACCTCGTCCATGAAGACAGTGAACGGTCTAGAACCGGCATGATGGTTCCTTGTGTTGCGTTGCTAGTTCTGAGCGTTCACCCGGGAAACCGCCTTCAAAGAAAAAAGTAAACTATTAGTAAAATATTTTAAAACGCACGTACTTAATGATAAATTAACTAACTAATTTATTTAAATATCTGTTTACGAGGGTTGTTGAATTCTGATGTCAGAAGCCAACGCCACTCGTACTCCCTGTACTGGAACTCAGCAGGGGTACCAGAACGTGCGTTCCCGTG
The DNA here is from genome assembly GCA_034370585.1 of Fragaria x ananassa. Taxonomy (NCBI): domain Eukaryota; kingdom Viridiplantae; phylum Streptophyta; class Magnoliopsida; order Rosales; family Rosaceae; genus Fragaria; species Fragaria x ananassa. The sequence continues at coordinate 4,016,062 of CP139762.1, read as the reverse complement.
CGTAGTCCAATGGGTTTGCAACTCGTTCTTCCACTCTTTGTAACTACAGATACAACAAAAATATTAGAAATATTATTAATATCACATACAATTTTTTTTTCTTTAACTTCCCAACGTACCTTCCCCCATGCACAACGTCGGCCCAGCTGTCCCTCAGGTGCTGGGGAACCTCAAACCACACCTGCATTTAACCGTTTATTAGTTTAGCTTTTCGAGAAATCAACAATGTAATACATAATATTATTTTGTAAACTCACCGACATCGCGTTGTGGACCATGTCCTTAACTTCCTGCGGGACCTCGCCCCAGTCTAACCACAACATAGGGACTCTATCCCTAATGAGAGCTCCCACGCGGCCGAAGTACGTCCTCGACTTCCCGCCCGATACTATGTGGTCATCCCCGTCAGTATTGATGACGATCCTCCCCACGGTACCCACGATCTTCTCGAGAGCCTTCCCTGTGACAGGGCTGTTTGAGCCCAGTGGGTATTTATTTGGTCCAAGACTCGAGATATGTTTTGGATAGCATTTGGGCCAGCGCCTGTGGCCTTTTTAGCCCACGAAAGGTGGCGAGGTCTGACAACACGCGAGTTAGTTTTGTCCAAAGATTCCGATACCCCGCGAGATTCGATGTCTCCGCGGGATCCTTTGTTCCAGATCGCGTGGGATTCTATAGCGCATGACGCGGTAGAATTGGGAATAGACGATAGTACCCTTTGGGATAGGAATGCTTAGTGTTTGAATTCGCGCACGGTACTTCAGTGGAATGATGCGAGGCGGTGAGCAAGACCTAAGCGATATGTGTGTTGGACACGTGTTGCTTGGATCGCGTGGTTCGTGAGTTATTCTTATCCTGGTAGGATTCTGATTGCTGAGTCTGAAGTGGATTGTGATTAGGTCTCTGCGAGTTGCCTACGGTTCAGTATATAAAGAGGTTTCATGGCTCTCAAAAGAGACACAACAACATACAAACAAACAGACAAACACAGTCAATCGTACCCAGTACAAACCTTCGAGCCTTCTCGAAAACCCCAAAGTTCTAAGCACCCCGCCTTAGATCTCAGAGCCCATCTGGACTCGTCCTTGTTTTTCCCTTTGTTGCTCTGCTCGCTCTAACAGTGAGTATCGATTCACGGGTGACCGAGATTTATTGCTCGTAATTCCTCACCCGCGAGGTGGCACCGGAGCTCTCTCTCACCTGGTTAGAAGTCAGAACGCGCACCGTTCTCTTTCCGCGCCCGCGCGGTGGCACGCCCTGCACACCTTTAGTTACTTTTGGAAGCACAATCTCCTCTCTGCTCCAGCTGAGGACTTTGGGCCAAAACATTGGCATGCCCAGTGGGACCGGGAGTTTAGTTTTCTTGTCATCATAGGGAAATCAGGCGGATCCCCATACCGGAGACCCTTGATTTCTTGTTTGAAACATATGTCTCCGCAATACAAGCCCCGTAACAGCGCGGCTTGCAGATCTCTCACCCAAGAAGAGATTCTCGCTCGGTTCGGCAACCACGACCATACCGAGACTACAATGACAGATTCACGTCCAACCCCAGACGCGGGACCTACTCTGTCCACAGATGAAGTCCGTAAGATGTTTGAGGAACTGAAGAGCGAGTTCAAGAATGAGATCGGCTCGCTCAGGAGTGAGCTCGGCTTGAAAGTCGATGCCACCCAGCAAAACATCCAAGACCTCTCTGCGCAGGTTGCTAAGGATAGGGAAATCTGGCTCGCGAACCAAGAGAACCACGCTAGACTCAGCGAGGAATTCAACTACATGGCTGGTACAGTCAGGGAGGACAAAGATTTGTTGACCGGCTCCCTGCAAAGGATCCAAACAGAATTGGATCAGAACAAGGTGGCCTTTACAAAAACCTTGGAGGTCCAAACCCGTCGCCAGGACGACCACGACACCAAGTTGCAACAACAGCAGGACGCTTCCTTCTTTGGAAGTAAGAATAGCATGGAGAAGCTTGAGGACTATAAAGAGCGCCATGATACCCTGAACACAAGGGTCCTGCAAGTGGAAGACTGGATTCGGACTCAAGCGCCAAAGAATCATGCCGTGAACTATGCTAGTTCAAGTGCAGCTGAAGGCTCCAGGTACATTCCGCCTAACAAATGCCCTAGAGGAAATCCGAGGGTCGGGGCCCAGAAAGCTCCTCAATTCACATTGGGGGCCAGTTCGTCAAAGACGCCACCCCGTCTACCCTCACCGGGCAGCCCTGGGGTCACACTCAGGGGCGCCGGTGTCTTCCCATCTCAAGGGATTGGGCCACTAGATGACCCAATCATAGCTTACTCTAGTTCGACCCCTAAGAACGTCGGGCAGGCCCCTAGCCTCTCTGCATGGCACGGCCACGACCAGGGGCAGAATTCGCACGTGTGACGGCAGCCGATTGGCGCCAGATCATCTCGAACATAGTCAAGGAGCACACCGGAAAAGGTGACGCTAGCCTGCATTACCGTGACCCCTATCCTGATAGCGTGGCACAATATCCCTTCCCCCCCGGATTCAAGAATATCGTCTTCACCACATTCTCCGGGGAGACGAGGGAAGATGCAGCAACACATATGGCCCGTTTTAAGGTCCAGTGCGGCCAATACGGGAATGATGACATGCTCAAGCTTAAGCTCTTCGGGACTTCTCTGTCCGGGGCTGCTTTCACTTGGTACTCCAGATTGAAGCCTGGGTCAATAGCAGACTGGTCCACAATGGAACGACTCTTCCGGGAGACGTACGACACGATCGAGCCCGAAGTTGGCCTCGACTCCCTCACGCAAATGAGTCAGCAGAGCATGGAGTCCGGGGTATCGTTCCTCGAATGCTTCAAAATCCAGCAAGCTAAGTGCGACTACCTGCTACCTGAGCAGGAAGCCATTAAGTTGGCTATTAGGGGTCTGGAACATCGCCAGCGGCTGAAGCATCATGGAGAGCATTTCAGTTCCATGGGCGACCTGATTAACAAGGTCGGTAGCTACGAGCTAATCCTGAACGAGCTGGACGACAAGGCCAACGCTTCCAAAGGAACTTACGTACCAGGGAAGAACCGGATAGTGGGGGCACTAAGCATGCAAACCCCTGCCCATGATCCATACTATCAAAGACCGGAAGGAGTCCACATGGATCGGGATCTGGACGATGTTGGCGCAGTAGAGCTAACTGGCAAGCAAGTAGCTCATAAGCTGAAAAACCTGAAGATGACACGTGAGCCAATCACCATCCAGTCCTTTGCATGGACCAAGCCGGAATACGAGTCATACACCTATGACGTTAAAAACGCCCATTTGGTCTTTAATGACCTAATCGAGGCGAGATACGTGCGCCTGGATCACAAGATACCGCCCAAGGAAGAGCTGAAAGATAAGAAGTACTGTGCCTTCCACAACGTTTACAATCATGACACCAAAGATTGTGTCAAACTGCGAGACCAGCTGCAGACATGGCTGAACTCGGGCGAGCTAAAAATGAAAACACCGGGCAGTACGGCCTCATTGGTGGATATAGACCCTTTCCCGCCTGTAGTTGTCATGGTCGAGGTCAATTGGGCCGATCAGACCCGGGACGACGATTGACGCCGGGCGCCTAAAAGGGGTCGTGAGGAAGGAGACGATAGTGCCCGCCAGCCACTTCGCTAGTACACCTACAACGAGAGTCTGGCACATGAGGTCTTAGACGATCTCATTGAGGTTGGGCTCGTCACAGTAGCCAGTTCCTTGCCCTACATCGAATATAAGGAGGGGCGCATTCACTGTAAGTTTCATAACAGCTGGAGGCACAGAACCAGCGAATGCCATCAGCTTCGAGACCAGGTTCAAGACTGGCTCGACCTCGGGTATATCCGCTTTAAGGATGAGGGCGACTTCATGATCGCAACGGCTGACTTTGCTTGGCATCGAGTCGGCCAGCGAAGAATCACATTAGATTTGTCACCAAATGCGAGTTTACGTGAGCCGCCAGGCCGAAATCGCAAGCGGCCGGCGAATAATTACATGATCCCGAGTGGCCAGAAGGTGAACGCAGACGAGCCAGCTCGACGGTTGGTCGCAAAGCTAGACACGGACCGCCCCTCCCGCAAGGATAAGGGCAAGGCAGTCATGAGGGACGACAGACCACTTCCCACCGAAGATGCCCCGCCTATGAGTCCTAGGACTCAAGAAGAGCTGGAGAGAAGGATCGAACGTCTCGAGACGTTCGTCTCTACGCATTGGGCAGAGGCGGTGCCTACATCCCCTGTCACAAGCGAGATGGACATATCAGACTACAACGGTGAACGTTACAGCGACGAGGCCCCGAGCCCTCAAAAAGGCGTTCTAACCAACCCCTATATTCAACCGACGTCCAAATCGCCGATCAAGGAGGGAGTCTGGTACACGCAGCAAGGGGGTAAGGCAGTTACCATCAGCAGGTCCAAGAAGCGAAAGCTCCAGAAGCGATATGGCAGCATCCTACGCGCCTTATGGGCCGTTGAAGAAGGCGTTGTACGCCCATCACAGCTCGCACAGACGCCTGAGCGGATGTGGCGGGAAGCAGAAGGATTACGCGCAGTCCTTCAAATACCGCCAGTCACACCCCCAAGGATTTGCAACCAGTTCAGCGACGAGCCTGCACCCAAGGCAAACGTCTTCTGTCGGCTCATGGTTCCACCGAAGCCGTATTCACAGCCTTCCAGGCGCAGACCCTCACCAGAGCCTGACAGGAGCAGGGATCCACAGCCTTCCAGGCGCAGGCCATCACCAGAACCTGAACGAAGAAGGGATCCATAGCCTTCCAGGCGTCGGCCGTCACCCACACCTGACATGAGGAGGGATCCGCACCCTGCTAAACCTAATCCGTCACCAGAGCCCAACAGGAGGAGGGATCAGCAGCCTTCTAGGCACAGGCCGTCACCGGAGCCCGAGAGAAGCAAGGCTCCGCCTACCGGTCCTAGGCGTAAGTTGTTCATGACCCCGGACTCAGAGTCCAAACGTGAACCCTCTCAGCCCTCACGGCATCGAGAAAATCAAAATTCGGAGGCCAAGGTCAGAAGGGAACCGCCACCGCCACACCAGTCTCGACCACGGCGCACCTCGGAACCCGAGACTCGGATAGTTCCCCAAGTATCTGCCCTGTAGCGGTTGTCAAAAGAAGACAACGATAAGGCTCCTTTGGCAACAGACAAACAGCCAGCCAAGGACCATCAGCCTTTAACCAAGTCAGTATGGCGTCCGCGGCAACCCGAGGCTGCAGAGCCACCAGCTGCGACATCGACACCCTCTAGTCTTAACCTCGCTGAACAAATGGCCCAACGCTTCCGCGAGAATGAAGAAGGCGACGAGGCGCATTCAGAACCTCGACTTAACTTAGAGGAAGACCAGGACGAAGTGCAGGCAGAATCATTCACCTGCAATATGGTAAAGGTCTCAGGATGGGATGCTGATGAAGGGTTCAACCGCGAAGCAGACGCTTTTGCAGTGCTCGAAGGGGAACACAGGATCATTGACACGCCTCTGGTCCCAGTTCTTGAACAATTCTCTTTTCAGGTTGGGATGGTGTTCTTCATTTCGGAAAGATACGCTCTCCCACCAAACACAACCTACAGTGCGGCGGATATCGCCATCAGCAGCGAGGATGACAACAGCATACCCCCGCCATGCAGCAGCGAAATGGGCCCAGTTCCGGCCCCAGCCGATGACGCCCCATAGGTGGAAAGTACGAGCAGCACCACATATAGGCAAACTCTAACCTTTTCCACACCAACTTTGGACATGGCCACTCACATGCGGCCACTGTATATCACAGCGGAAGTCCAAGGAAAACTGATCAACAAGGTCATGGTCGACACCGGTGCCGCGGTTAATGTTGTCACAACCCGTACCATGGGACTCCTCGACATCCCGCGCTCGATGATCCAAACCACGTCCTTAACAGTGAAAAACTTCACCGGGTAGGTGTCCAGAACCCTAGGCTTGCTGTTTCTACGGGTCAAGGTCGGGCCGGCATCACGGGTTTACACCTTTTTCGTCGCCGAGTGTGTTTCCTCTTACAGCATGATTCTTGGCCAAGATTGGATCCACAGAAGTTTTTGCGTGCCTTCCTCAATGCACCAAGAACTCATGATTTGGGACACCGAGAACCGCGAGGCAGTCATCGTCAAAGCCGACCCGCGGCCTTTCTCTATTTCTGCCAACTTTAACGATGCCCGATATTATACTACAGACTTGGGCCCGTTGGACGTTCAAGGCGTCGATAACAAGGGCCACCCATACTGAGTAACGGCCTCCAATCTAACGTGATGGGGACTCACCCAGGCGAAGGACGATTTGCAACGTCCTCACACCATCGCGACCCTCACACCCCATTCTGATGGATAGTGCCTTTTCTGAGGAGGCACGCGAGGCTGGCGAGTCCTTGTGCGAAAGCCTCCTTTTCGTACTAGGCAGAACGCGAAGCCTACGACAAGGTCGCGACTATGGAGTACGTAGATGAAGTGGTGGATTACTCCGATACCAAGGAGGAAGTTATTCAGTTAGCTCCCGCCGCCTTGGACAACACACCACCTCAAGTCTGTGACCCCATTTTACAAGTTGACGTAGGGACTGTAGAGAATCCCTTACTCATTTCCATCAGCGCCAAGTTGGCGGAGGACGAAAATGAAGCACTTCTTGCCCTATTACGCGAGTACAGGGATTGCTTCGCCGAAAAATACAAAGACATGCCAGGTTTATCCCCGGACTTAGTCTGCCATCAGCTACCAACTTACCCCGATAGACGTCCAGTCCGGCAGGATGGCCGATTCATGCGAACTGAGACCCAGATCGTGGTCAAGGAAGAAATCGAGAGCATGCACCGATCGGGCATCATTCGCGTGGCAAAGTATAACGAGTGGTTGTCCAATGTCGTCCCCGTCCGCAAGAAAAACGGCAAGATGCGTGTCTGTGTTGATTACCGAGACCTAAACAACGCCACACCAAAGGATATATACCCCATGCCCGTGGCCGACCTACTCATAGATGCCGCCGCGGGGCACGAGGTGTAATCCTTTATGGATGGAACGGCCAGATACCATCAGATTCCCGTCGTCGAGGAAGATCGACACAAGACCGCTTTTCGCTGCCCTGGGTTTGCTGGCACGTTCGAGTATGTTGTCATGCCTTTCGGACTGAAAAACGCAGGGGCAACATACCAGCGCGCCATGAACCTCATCTTCCACGACATCTTGGGAAAGTTGATCGAAGTATACATCGACGATGTGGTAGTCAAAACCAAATCGCGAGCAACCCACGTGGAAGACCTGCGGCAGGTGTTCACACGAATGCGCAGACATAACCTAAAGATGAACCCCGCCAAGTGTGTTTTATTCGCGGAAGCCGGCGATTTCCTTGGTTTCCTAGTGCATCAAAGAGGCATCGAAATCCCAAAGGACAAGGCTCAGGCAGTAATCACCGCTTCGCCCCCCACCACCAAAAAGGAGCTCCAACAGCTCGTCGGGCGAATTAACTTTCTCCGCCGTTTCATATCCAACGCAGCAGGGAAGGTCCAACCGTTTTCACCCCTCCTTAAGCTCTAGGGGGCAACCAAGTTCGTCTGGGAACCACAACATAAACAGGCCTTCGATCGAATCAAGGACTACCTTACGAACCCACCAGTCCTGATCCCACCTCGCGACGGTGCCCCGCTTAAACTTTATATAGCCGCTGCAGACTTATCCATTGGCGGACTCCTGGCCCAAGACGATGTGAACGGGGTAGAGCACGCTGTCTATTACCTTAGCAAGGTTTTAACAGACTGTGAGACACGATACTCGCCTATGGAGAAGTTGTGTCTCGCCCTGTACTTTGCAGGGTGCAAGCTGCGCCATTACATGCTTGCCTTTACCACGGTTGTGATCGCCCAATCCGACCTGGTAAAATACATGCTCTCTCGCCCTATCTTGCGGGGACGCATCGGCAAGTGGATACTCGCCATGTCCGAATTCTCGTTGCAATATGTCCCGCAAAAGGCAGTAAAAGGACAGGCGATAGCAGACTTTCTCGCTCATCACCTGCCATCAGAGCTCACGGCGTTTCATGAGTTGGACTTCGTGACCGTGACACTCGCTCCATGGACCCTGTACTTTGATGGTTCACGGACTGATACCGCAGCCGGAGCCGGGATAGCCATAGCCAATCCCGCTGGAGATCGCTTCTCCTACTCTTTCCAGCTCGATTTCAAATGCACCAACAACCAGGCCGAGTACGAGGCACTGATCATCGGCCTAGAGATTTTGTTGGATTTAGGAGTTCGCGAGGTACAGATCTTTGACGATTCGCTGTTAGTCGTGAACCAGCTGGTGGAAAAGTTCAAATGTTTAAGCTTGTCAATTGAGCCATACCTGCGCAAGGCATTTGAAGTGTTGGATCGATTTGACGACGTCTACATCGAACACATACCACGCAAATTCAATTTCGCCGCCAACGAGCTCGCCCAGGTAGCGTATGGCCTCAGCCTGCGCGATGGAGTGCGTAAACGTTTGCTCAAAGTCAAACGACGTACTCTTTCCTCTTTCAGGCCGCCATCCCCGAAGTTGCGACCTTGGACCCTATCGACGAGGATTGGCGGCTACCATTTATCGCCTACCTCCAGAAACCCAATGACGCTGCTCACTCCAGGCAAATCTGCTTCCTCGCCTTAAACTTTGTTATGCGCAATGGCGAACTTCGGCGGCGTGGGGAAGATGGAAACGACTTCCGCTGCGTATACGGGGACGAAGCTAAACGTCTCATGCGCGAAGTACATTGTGGGGTCGGTGGTTCACACCAGGCCGGGCCAAAGATGCGATGGTTGATACATCGCCATGGGTACTATTGGCCAACCATTCTGAAAGTCTGCATTGCCTTCGCCAGAGGTTGCCAAGACTGCCAGGCCCACGGACCAGTGCAACATATTCCCAACATCCCGTTGCAGCCTATCATTAAACCCTGGCAATGGATTTCGTCGGCATCATTCATCCTCATTCCTCTGAGCAGCATAAGTTCATTATCTTTGCCACCGATTTCTTTACCAAATGGGTAGAGGCCGAACCACTCAAAGTTGCCTCCGCCAACTCGGTGCGCAACTTTATTTTCCGCAATATCATCTCCCGTTTTGGTATCCCGGAGTGCATCGTTACAGACAGGGGGCAGCTTTCATGGCGGATTCAGTTGTTCAGTACTTAAACGACTACAGAATCAAGTTTATCCACTCTACGCCATATTATGCCTAGTCCAACGGCCAGGCGGAGGCTAGTAATAAGGTCATCCTTGGCATCCTTCGCAAGATGTTGGAATTGAACCCGTGCGTCTGGCACGAGGAACTCTACCACACATTGTGGGCCTACCGCACTAAGAAGCGCGGCCCGACGGATACCACCCCGTACGCCCTCATGTACGGTCATGATGCCGTCCTTCCCCTTGAGATCAATATCACATCGCTCCGCGTTCAGGAACAACATCAACTGCTTGGCGAAGATTACGTCCAAGCCATGTGGCAGGAGCTCGAAGACCTGGACGAGCACCGCGTCACCGCTTTCAACAATCTCGTTCTGGAGAAACAATGCATCGCCCGTTCGTACGATAAGGTCACGCGCGGACGGAGCTATGCTGAGGGCCAGAAAGTGTGGCGCGCGGTACTCCCGCTTGGAGACAAAACCGACGGTCGGGGTAAGTGGTCCGCTCGATGGGATGGTCCCTTTATTATTCATCGTATACTCCCCAAGAGGGCATACCACCTACACGACTTGGATGGTACCATTCATCGCAATCCTATAAACGGCCGCTTCCTCAAGCGCCACATTGCAGGAGTTTGGGAGTGCGAAGATCCTCCCCCTCCCCCGGAGCCTGTCGCCACAGTCAATATTGTTACGCGCCATCGCGTTATCACTCCGTCGCCTAACACTAGGGGGCAACCCGGGATAGAAGACTAATAGAGTACATTGTAACATATCAGCCTAAAAAGGCCAGTGTAAGATTGGGGCCTATTCCAGAGGCCCTAGAAAAAATGATAACTGTATGATAACTCTATTGTTTTCTTCATTTACAATAAACCGTGCACAGTCTAACTAAAATACTAGTACAAGATTGGGGCCTATTCCAGAGGCCCTAAAAAACGAATAAATTCATTTATTTTGCCTTTCTGACATTGTTCAATACAGGTTTCGAACACTGGCTTTGCGGCCAAAGCAACTACATTGACGAAAAGGTGAAATTAGACGATGTTTAAATTCAAGAAGCATAGATCTATAGATAGTGGAAGCCTCAGCCCACATATTTTGCAAGAGGCTGCCGCTGCGCCCTTCGTTCAGAGTTGACAAACGGCCCGCTTCTTTAGACCAGCACGAGCCTTGACACCGGCTTGGACCTAAGGCAAATGGGTGGGAAGCTAGAGGTCCAGTAGGCCAGGATCCCTCATGCTACAAACCATGCCTCGAAGGTGCTTGTTTGAAGGGTAGACAGAGCCTCACGCGCGGACATAACAGCCGGCGCAAGGCAGAGGGTACCCAACCTTTGGTTAGGCCGAATAAAGGCTTGACCTGAGAGTAGATTTTCAGAATCACTCACGGCCTGAGAGTAGCTTTTCAGAATCAGCAAGAGCAAAGAGTGAGAACGTGTGGTTGGGGGCTTTGCTTTGAGCAGGGACAAAAAGATGTACAGAAGGGTATAAGAAACCATGGCGAGGGGGCAAAGACTTAACTGATACTTAGCATCGGCCAAGCGTCTCTTTTTATAGGCGGAAAGGGTGATGTTACGTACAACAGATATCCACCACACAATATTTTCTCCGAGATATGAGCTTTGGAGATAAGGTCGGACGCGTTATTCCATAATGACTACCCGTGTTTCAAGCGGGTAGTTGCATTGGGAACCCCCACCAAATCCTGGAAAAAGATTTTTTCCTGACAGTTCTTACGCAACAGTTGACAAGAGCAGGAAAATTTGATATTATTATCACAAAAGTTCATACAAAAGGGGAAAAGCACTAAGCATACCTAAACCTGCCTACAAGCCTTATACAAATCTATGAGAAGACCTTCTAAGGCCAACTCTTCATCATCCGCCTGGGCTTGGGCTTTATCGGCAGCAAAATAGCCTAGTCCAAAGCTTCCTGGGTCTCTTCCGCGGCCTGCACGCGGGTTTCCACTTCTTCAGCTCGGGCCAAGTACTGGCGAGCTTGAGCAAGCTGAACTTGCAGCTCCGCTATTTGAGTCTCCAGGGCCTCCACTTGCCGAGCGTAAACAGTGCTAGGATTTTCTGATATTGCCTCTAGGATTTCAGTATCACCAAGCTCGGCTAGAAGGGCTGCCATCCGTTTGGCTAAGGCTTGGCGAGCTTTCTCGTGGGCAACCGATTGGGCACCGACGTCTTGGACACGGCGAGCCTGCAGCTCGACGACGTCAGTAAGCTCTGACACTTGATCTAGAGCAGGGTTACCGCCAGCGAGTTGCCGACTCAGAGCTTCATGGGCCTCGCGGGCGCGCTCCACCAGATCGAATACGTTCATGCGGGGGCCTTGGCGCAGTAGCCCGTGAAAGAAAGCTCGGGCGAGGCGAACAGGCTCTAGATCAGCAGGTGAGTTAGTCCGGGCCCGAAGGCGAGCGGTCCGGGTGCCCAAAGAAGGAACTGCCTCATCAGATATCCTTGTGGGTGCCGGAGTGGTCGGCTCAACCTCTGCAGCTACCTCAATCTCTGGAACGGGCAGCGGGACTTCAAAGCAAGCAAGGATTATCGGTCCTATTGACACTTCGCTGGTCTGAGCCGTTCGGCCTGGTTGCAGAGGAGGGAGCCAAAGCACCAATTGGAGGTTTTCTGGCGGAAATGCCAAGGGGGCAGCAAAGTCAGAAAGCTGGGTGGACTGGTCAAGAGCTTCATCCTGAGCGGGAACCGAGGTAGGCTCTGGAATTGGGCCAGTTTTGCTTGGAACGGCGGTTGGAGAAGACGGTTGCAAGACGACTTCCTCAATAGCCATGCCAGCCTCCTCGCTGGCCAAAGCGACTTCCTCGATGGCCATGCCCATCTTCTCACTGGCTACAGCAACCTCCTCGCTGGCCAAAGCGACTTCCTCAATAGCCATGCCAGCCTCCTCGCTGGCCACAACGACCTCCTCAATGGCCATAGTTATTTCCCCGATGAGTGGTGCCGGAGGTGGGACTTCAGCTATCGTTGTTGCCTCTTCAACGATAGCGAGGCAAGGTCGGGTGCGGCGAACCTGTCAAAGGCAAAGTTAGCGAGTCGTGGACTGGCTTTAGGAAGATTAATCCGAAGATGGGTCGCTTACCGGGTCACTTACCAAGGCATACTCTCGTTGATACTGCTCATCCTCTAGCAGCTCCTCTTCGTCCTCAATAGGATGCTTCCGCGAGCTTTCGTCGCTCGATGGCTGAGGAGCGGCGGGCGTAGTCTCACCATCACGGTCCGCCGCGGTTTCCTCTCGGACAGGTGCTTTTCCTCTGGCTCCCTCAGGTCTTCTGATTGCTCTCCGACGGGGGGCAGACTGAAAAGGAAAAGGTAGACAAGAGGGTTAGAAAAAGCATTTTGTCAATGTGTTAAAGGCGGCATGAAATTTACACACTTAGCGACATACCTCGGGTGCGGGATCGCGTTCTCGAATGACAATCCCCGTCGGGCAGCGAGTAGCAGGAACTGGTGGAAGTGCAAGTCTAGTTCCTGTCGCGGCCCCTGAACCCCTCCCTTCACAGTTACGTTCGGAGTCAAGAATAAGGCGGTCTGACTCGCCTAGAGTCTCGTACAGAGGATGGAAGATGGCGGCGAAAACTGCATCATCTGGGAACTCCCAATTGTTGTCAGATAAGGATCGCCACCAAGAGAGATAGGCGGGGACAACGCCCAGCGAAGGCTCGATCTCCAGCAAGTCGGGAGTGAGAGGGAAGATGTTCTGTAGCGGGGTGACCCGGTCGGACTCACCAATCTTCCTCCAGGAGGTATATTTATTAACCGAATGGAGAAGGGGATAGGGAATCCCTTGACGGAAGCCGAGCTTCCTGGTGAAGTGATTGGGGGCATACAGCTCGAAGCCTTGTTCATCCTCGGCGAGCTGAAGGTCACAGCATGAAGTTGCTCTCGTGAAGATGGTCCTGGCATCACTGTCCAAGTCAGGGCGGGGGAAGAAGCCCGTTGATAGGACTTCAGGATGGCGCCGGCGAACCATCATATCCATGGTGGGAGGCGGCTCAAGGTGGTTGTATAATATGGAAAGGTTGGCGAAGAAAGACAGAGGAGTTCGATTCGCAGCGTTCCTGCACACCGCGAAGCCAAGCAGCCGGTCTTTAGGCAGGAATTCCAGCGGGGCTCGCCGGAAGAACGGAAAGTACAGCTGCATCCACAAGTCTAGGATCCACAGAGGGCCACCGGGGAGATGGAAGGGCTTTAGGGACAGCATGTGCAAAGCCCGGTAGAGCGTGCCCAATACGGGCTGCCCTAGCCCTACTTCGACCCCGTTGCAGAGTGCTTCGGCCAGCCTTGTCCACTTCCCTGTAGGCTTGTGAGCACTGCCACAGAATATGAACTTGTCAAGCCAATATTCAAGGAAGGCGATACCTCCTTCATGATGCTCGGCGTGGCCAATGTAATACTTCCTCCATGCCCCGTATGAACCTTTTAAAGCGCGGCGGGCTCCCAGGTTACAGGCATATGGGAACTTAGTCGATGCAAAGTCGCCTGGCGCATAGGGCTTTGCGTGAACCAGTAGTCCGGTAATGGTGAGGATGTCCAACAGAGAAATACCCATCTGCCCAAAGGGGAAATCAAAAGTGTTGGTGGCACTGTTCCATAGGCAGGCCGCGGCAGCGATAGGTGCTCGATCGGCGTGAGGGGGCAGTGAGAAACTCAAAGCAATGGCTTCGCGGATGCCTGTTGCTTCCCAGATCGCTTGGTCGGTCTGGAGGCGGGCAGTATACCACACCCGGTCCTCCATGGTGACGCTAGGCCATTCTCCGACCCATATATTTATGTGAGAGCGGACTTGTTGGAACCAGGAGGCGAAGTTCCCCGGTTCGCGACGCTGAGCAATGATTGGTCGGCGAACGGAGGCGGTATAATGGTTCAGGTCGGCGGCGGACAGAGTTTGTGAAGGAGTCGGACCAAGCAAGGCCACCCCTGTTTCAAGGAAGTAAATGGGTATTCCTTAAGGAGGGTTGCTGGCAAAACGGCGAGCAAGGCTGGTCAACCAGGAGCACGCTGCCGTGAAACTAAGGTTTAGGTCGTTAGCAGCGGATTTGGGAGCCATTATTTCTGGTCGGAGAGAGACTGGTGTTGAGGTTTGGTTGGTCGCAGAAGGAGAGGAAAAGGCTGGTTGGAAAGTGATGGTTAGATGTGGGGACCCACATCGAGGTTTATAAGAGGACAGACTGTAACGTCTTTTTCAATCAGTGGCTGTAACGAGGAGATGCGATGACGACCGAAACGTCAGCACATTTCAAATTTCAAACAATCGTAATGATAAAGGGAGGCGATAACGTCGAAACGTCAGTACCTTTTGAAATACGAGTTCCCGTAAGTGACTCATTTAGGCATTTTCGCTTATCCGTTGCGAAGTGGATTAAGCTCAAGGCCTAGGGGCAATGTTTGAGCCCAGTGGGTATTTATTCGGTCCAAGACTCGAGATATGTTTTGGATAGCATTTAGGCCAGCGCCTGTGGCCTTTTTAGCCCACGAAGGGTGGCGAGGTCTGACAACACGTGACTTAGTTTTGTCCAAAGATTCCGATACCCCGCGAGATTCGATGTCTTCGCGGGATCCTTTGTTCCAGTTCGCGTGGGATTCCATAGCGCATGGCAAGGTAGAATTGGGAATAGATGATAGTACCCTGTGGGATAGGAATGCTTAGTGTTCGAATTCGCGCACGGTACTTCAGTGGAATGAAGCGGGGCGGTGAGCAAGACCTAAGCGATATGTGTGTTGGACACGTGTTGCTTGGATCGCGCGGTTCGTGAGTTATTCTTATCCTGGTAGGATTCTGATTGCTGAGTCCGAAATGAATTGTGATTCGGTCTCTGCGAGTTGCCTACGGTTCAGTATATAAAGAGGTTTCGTGGCTCTCAAAAGAGACACAACAACATACAAACAAACAGACAAACACAGTCAATCGTACCTAGTACAAACCTTCTAGCCTTCTCGAAATCCCCAAAGTTCTAAGCACCCCGCCTTAGATCTCAGAGCCCATTTGGACTCGTCCTTGTTTTTCCCTTTGTTGCTCTGCTCGCTCTAACAGTGAGTATCGATTCACGGGTGACCGAGATTTATTGCTCGTAATTCCTCGCCCGCGTGGTGGCACCGGAGCTCTCTCTCACCTGGTTAGAAGTCAGAACGCGCACCGTTCTCTTTCCGCGCCAGCGCGGTGGCACGCCCTGCACACCTTTAGTTACTTTTGGAAGCACAATCTCCTCTCTGCTCCAGCTGAGGACTTTGGGCCAAAACAGGGGCCTCTCTTCTTCTTTGTGCCTATCACATGATAAACCAAATTTATTATTAAAATATATATGACCCTTTAAAAATAATCATGCATCACTGATTACCTGAGGAGCTCGCGGCGGATTTCGTCTCTGTCGCCAATGATGATACCCTCGCAGAAATAAGAGGCGTATAAAAAGGCACGAACCGGTACACCGCTGATGGAGCCACTGGCGGGGGCAGTGGATAAATCGGCGTCCTTGAGCCATCGACTACAGGTAAGGCCGGTAGCATCCGCGGAAGGAACAGATGAGGCGGCGGCATCTGTACCCTAGATGACCCACTATCCGAAGAAGTAGGACCCGGAGTGGGCGCCCGGTGTATCTCAGGCATACGGGGTGCAGACACCTCTGCCTGGGTCTGAGGCTACAGCTGCCTCGAGGAACGAGGGACGACCGCCTGCCTCGATGAAAGGGGCACCTCCGGCGCCGTCTCCAGAAGGCTTGTACGTCTGGCTGTCATCTGGCCCTGAAACGTCGTTTGGGGGTTGCTAGAGGTTCCCTCAGACGATTCGGACCTTTGGCCCTTCGAACTCTTCTTCGATCGAAAAAAGCCGCTCATCCTATTTAAAATATTAATTTGAATCAAGGCTGAGGCAACATTGAAAAAGTAAAAATTCAAGCTTATCCTTCTCAAATCTAAGGCTTTAGATTATTTTGTCTTTATTGTATAAAAAATATTTTTAAAACCATATTTTTTCATTATGTTCATGCTTAAATTTAAACACTTAATATAATGTGAAATATATATGTTTAAAATTATACTTATTCAAAAATATGAATTCAATAAAATATATATATTTAAAACATATATATGTTTAAAATTATACTTATTTAATAAATAGATATACATAATTAATAATTACATAACAATATATATAGATATACTTAATTAACATAGCATAAAAATAAATTCGAAATCAAAAATAACTTCATACCAATATATATATATATAGATATAGTTAATTAATAATTACATAACAATATTATATATATCAACATCATCATAAAAATATAGCATAAAACTAAATTCGAAATCAAAAATAAATTAACACATATACATAAAAATATAGCATAAAAATATATATACATAAAAATATAGCATAAATCTATACATAAAACATAGCATAAAAATAAATTCGAAATCAAAAATAAAAAAGAAGAAAAACGCTATCCTTGGAGACCGGGAGAGCAAGGGAGGAGGGAGGAGGTGGAGGTGGAGACCGGGAGAGGGAGGGAGGGAGGGAGGAGGGAGGAGGCGGAGACCGAGAGGGAGGGAGGAGGGAGGAGGGAGGAGGCGGCGACGGGAGAGGGAGGGAGGAGACCGGCCAGGAGTGGGAGAGGGAAGAGGGAGGAGACCGGGAGGGAGGGAGGAGGGAGGAGGGAGGAGACCGGGAGGGAGGAGACCGGGAGAGGGAAAAAATGAGATAATTAGAAGGGAGGAGGGAAGAGGCTAGGGTTTCGCAGTTAAACCTAAACACTTTAGCCGACGAAATAATTTTTTCGTCGGTTAAAAATACCAATTTCGTCGGCTATACACTAATTCGTCGGCTAAACCTTTGAAACTCGTCAGCTAAAACTTTGAAATTCGTCGGCTAAACTTTATAAATTCGTCGGCTAAACCTTTGAAATTCGTCGGCTAAATCACTATGCCATTTTCGGCATCAGGCGACACTACAGTTGTGTCGCCTGATGTATTTTTTATGTGTCGCCTAGTAGCGTGTCGACACTTAAACCATCAGGCGACACAAATGTTGTGTCGCCTTTAAGAACATCAGGCGACAGAAGACTTTTTTTACTATGTGTCGCCTGATAAAAGATCAGGCGACATATCATATGTGTCGACTAGAAGAACAACAGGCGACATAAGACATTTTTCATTATGTGTCGCCTGACCAAAGCATAAATGTCGACATGCTAGAAGGCGACACATCTTTTTTTTGCCGTCAGGCGACACATATGCATCGGTGAATGGTCTTCAGGCGACGTGTAATTTTTCTTTGTGGTCTAGACCTTGTACAGCGACACATATGCATCGGTGAATGGTCTTCAGGCGACGTATAAGTTTTCTTTTTTCATTTGGTCTCTTTGAGACAATAGATATATGTCGTCTGATATGCTTTAAGCTTTCACTACGTGATATCTTCGACTTTTTCAGGCGACATTTGTCTACCGTATGAATGAGTTCGAGCTACACATAAGTGATGCCTTGTTTTGATTTAAACTCTACATATACGTTGCCGGTTGTTCTTTATGGCGTCACATGTCTATTGTATGAATGAGCTTGAGCTACACATAAGTGATGCCTTGTTTTCATTTAAACTGTGCATTTACGTTGCCGGTTGTTCTTTATGGCCTCACATGTCCATCGTATGAATGAGCTTAAGCTACACATAAGTGATGTCTTCTTTTGATTTAAACTGTGCATTTACGTTGTTGGTTGTTCTTAATGGCCTCACATGTCTATCGCATGAATGAGTTTGAGCTACACATAAGTGATGCCTTCTTTTGATTTAAACTTTGCATTTACGTTGCCGGTTGTTTCTTATGGCAACACATTTCTAGTATCTAAGCTTTGTAAAGACAATAGATATGTGTTGCCAATTGTTACTTATGGCCACACATAATCGTAGTCATGGCTTGTTTAAAACTACACAATTGCTATATTGAAACATCCTGATAATTTAGATTTAAAAACGACATCTATAACTAAAATACGCATTAATTCAACATCCAAAATGATAACATTATCCACTGTACACAAAAGTAGCTAGGCCATAAGAGGTTAACAAAAAGCACCATCATTATGTACAAAAGTAGCTAGGCCATAAGAGGTTAACAAAAAGCACCATCATTTTGTTCAACTGCCTCATATACATGCAGCTAGCAGTACCCTATAATAGCAAAGCAAACTGTCTCATATATATGCAGCCAGCACCTACCCTATAATAGCACAGCAAACTACCACATATATACATATAGCCAGCAGCCTATGGTAACACAGCAAAAGTACACAATCTGGGCAAACACACAATCCTTTCTGAAAACAGAACTAATAGAACCATACAGCAGCTTTGCTAGTTACTTGTAAATTTAAGCACATACTCTGCCCACTCCTGTCGGACAACATCAACGTCCTGCATGGTGTATTTTTCATCACCCCTGGTCAACCACTGCAAGGAGGACAAAGAACATAATAGATTTAACCAACTGATTGAGTTTTTTAACTCACAAACTGATGAATGCAAGCCGTTACCTTTTTAGTCCAGTTCTGTTCTTTGTCCTGCACTATTTCTCTCATGTACAGCATGATGAAATAGCCGCAGCTCTTATCCCCAATCTGCTCTGGAATTCCCTGAATCAAATAACATTAAATTTTGCTTAATAAACCTAATAAACATGAACTGAAATGGTCAAGTGTAAATATAAACAGTTAGCTAAGGTAGGGAACCTACTGAACAGTTTCTCCACTGAACCTTTCGTGGTTTCTTAGCAGGAATGTTTGCATTCGTAATTTTTATGGCGCTTCAAAAAGAACAAAATACCCAAAATTATAAACAGAATGAACTAAATAGTTAGACAATGCATTTTGTATATAGTATACATCAATGATAAAGATGCAAGTTGGCTGACATACTGGTTCACTATTGTTCTCCACTCATCAGTGGTAACATCCATTCTCCTCTTCATAGGATCCATGAAATATACAAGTTCTTCACTGGGACTCACCACCGATAAAATCCAATGTTTTCTAACACACATAATAGAATCAAAACAATCAATACATTTCATCTAATGACACATAAATTGAGAATTTAAAATATATACAAAAATGCATGAATAAAGCTGTCGTACCCTGTGTTATAGGGAACCAGAAAAAACTGGCCAGGCTTCCCTCTTTTCAAAGCAGCAGAGAAAGACCGAGACCGGTCAGTTGAATTTCCAACGCCAAGGGAAGAAGGGTCAACAAAACCAATCATGTTAAGCATATTTGATTCCTTCAACTTTTCACGTAGGAAGCTGCAAATCAAAAGAGCATATCACTTAATGCTACTGAACATGTATTGCGCAACAAAATTAAACTAACTAGCAAGGATATTCAAAATTATATATACCTCATATACATAACGATTGTATCGCCAGCAACCTCTTGCACATTTGTGAAAGCAAAAAGATCACTTCTGAAGAGGGCAATTTTCCTTTCGGTGCCGAATAAGTCCTTGCTAAGCTTTGTGTGGATAGTGGCCCTATCCTTCAAGAACTCATTGCCCCATTTGCTCAAGGACAGAAGCGCTGGAGGCAAATCAGCTGGTAGGTGCTCCAAATCATCATCATCCTTATCCGTATCAACCCACTGCTTTGTTTTCTTCCTCCCGTACTTACGGGGTGCTTGCTGCATTTCAGATTAGAAAACAAGAAAGCAATTACTACATGTTTAGTATTTCAATTTCAAGTAGCCGCTGATCGATATATATATGCATGAACAACTACATTACCTTTGCATTACCAACTGCAGTGGCTGGTATAACCCAGTCTTTAGGCCAAGCAACGCAAGTCCCAATTGCATCGCTCACAAATACAATCTCATCCCTAATAGGGACTGGTAGCAAGGCATTCTCCACAAGACATTTGCTCACAGACACTCGGATATTTTCCGCAGCTAATGGAACACCATGAACAGTTTGTGAGCTGGAATCGACACCCACTTCAACAATGGTTCCCTCAGCCACAATGTTGTCCAATGAATCTATTACAAGATGATGCCTCTGGACAGTGGGGCTAGACTGAACCTAATTCAAAACAGAAAAAAATATTAAATAAATAAACAAAAATCTCAACATCAGTCAAGTGAGGCAGAATCAACACCAAATGTGCCTATAAGGGTACTTCGGTAAGTATATAAATACAAGGTGGCGATAATTTACCTGAGCCATCTCCATCACATGCGCTTCCTCCTCAACAGTCAAGGGTTTTTCAGGCGCCTGCTCTTTTGTAACTTCATCCGCTTCAAAACATTTAAAATAGACATCTCAAAGAACAATCTGGAACTGGAATCACACAAAATGAACTTTTCGACAGTTACTTATGATTTTTTGAAGTTCAGTTACAGTTTCAGGTTTTTCTTCGAAAATTTGCTGATAAGTGCCTTTTTTTTCAAGTTCCAACGAAACATTTACAAACTCAAGGCATGTAATAACAACAGCTGCATATTGATCTTCTACTAGTAATGACTAATCATAAAACTATAATCAACATGATTCCAAATAGCAACTAATCAAAACAAGCTATGAATGAACTACTGAAAGGGATCGATCACTTACATGCTTCTGTCTGCGCAGTAACTTCACAATGGTACCCTCAATGTCTTCAGTCGAAGGAAAATTGAACTAACTCAGTTCCTTCACTAACTCCTCCCTGACATTCAATAAAAGCAACAAAATTACATCAAACCGAACAACCCAATAGCAGAATACATCATCAAAACGATATTATCTGGAACCAAATACAGATCCACACTTGCCTTGTTCAAATCGGACAGAGTTCAGGTCGGGTCGGGCTTGGAAGGAGTTGAGGATGAAGCGGAGGTCGGAGGAGAGGAGGTTTGGAATCGGAGGAGGTGACGCGGTAGACGGTGAGGAGGAGGGATTGCGAGGCAGCGGGTTTGGGGGTCGGAGAGATTGGGCGTTAGGTTTGTTGGGTTTGTCTGAAGAGAGAAAGGGTTTGTTGGGTTTGTCGAGAGAGTAGAGTGAGGAAAAGATAGGCAAATTGACATTTAGTTTAGGTCAAAATGCAAGTGCGCCTTCTTTTTCGATCTGGCGCCAATTTAATTTTCCAGTGCGCCTTTTTTTTGAAAAATTGCGCCCTAATTTTTCCAAGCCTTTTCCTATACACATATTAACCCTAAACCCTAAACCCTAAACTCTAAACCCTAAACCCTAAACCCTAAACCCTATTATCGACAACTTCTGTTATATGGCCGAAAGTCAAGCGTGGTATGAATAATGTTATGAGAGCTGCATTGTAACACATTTAGGGTTTATATCTATGATCATGAGGTACACTAACATATTTGCCTAGCAACACACTAACATATTATAACTAGATGTACATCTTTATAAACTAACTATATGTACGAAATACAATTTGTAAAATTTGACCGTTGGATGTGATCGTCGTACTTAAATATGGACATGGTCCAAAATTTGCTCATTTTTGTTAATGTTTGGACCTCGATCACATAGGTCAACTTTATTTACGATTAGATTTCTATGAGCTTCCCAATTGTGAGCTATATGTATGAAATACGATTTGTAAAATTTGACCGTTGAATGTGATCTTCGTAGTTAAATAGGGACATGGTCCGAAAATTGCTCATTTTTGTTAAGGTTTGGACCTCGATCACATGGGTCAACTTTATTTACGATTAAATTTCTATAAGCTTCCCAATGGTGAGCTATATGTACAAAATAAAATTTGTAAATTTCGACCGTCAGATGTGATCAACATATTTAAATATGGATATGGTAAAAAATTCACCCAATTTTGATAATTTTTGTGTCTCGATCGATGCGGTCAACATTAACTCAACAATATTTAATTAAGCGAATACGCTCTTACCTCCTCCTTCTTGACTAGTTTTGGTGGATTCTTTCATGCACACACTCTCACATATATGTGATGTAGCAGCTTCTGTAAAAATTTTAGAAATTTTACCTTTCGGGGATAGAGTTACCCATAGGGGATAATAAGCGTAAAAAGGGTTGACCGTCTCGATCGAGAACCAAACATTATCGAAAATATGTGATTTTTTTATGGTAACCATATTTCACTATATGTAACACATCTTACGGATAGATTTGCAAAATTCTATTTACAACATATAGTTGCTTCACAAATGCATACACTTAGAAAAATCCCATTAAACAAGTTATATCACATTAGTAGGCATGTTGTGGTTCCAACGTCTAAAATTCATAACATTAAATTTTGACCGTCAGATGTGATCAGCATATTTAAATATGGATATG
This sequence comes from Fragaria x ananassa, assembly GCA_034370585.1. Classification (NCBI taxonomy): domain Eukaryota; kingdom Viridiplantae; phylum Streptophyta; class Magnoliopsida; order Rosales; family Rosaceae; genus Fragaria; species Fragaria x ananassa. The sequence goes on along the minus strand of CP139762.1, from coordinate 3,993,574 downwards.
GTAAAAAATTCACCTAATTTTGATGAAGTTTGGGTCTCGATCGACGTGGTCAACATTAGCTCAACATCATTTAATTAAGCCAATTCGCTCTTACCTCCTCCTTCTTGACTAGTTTTGGTGGATTCTTTCATGCACACACTCTCACATATATATGATGTAGCAGCTTCTGTAAAATTTTGAGAAATTTTACATTTCGGGGATAGAGTTACCCATAGGGGATAATAAGCGTGAAAAGGGTTGACCGTCTCGATCGAGATCCAAACAATATCGAAAATATATGATTTTCTTATGGTAACCATATTTCACTATACGTAACATATCCTACGGATAGATTTGCAAAATTCTATTTACAACATATAGTTGCTTCACAAATGCTTACACTTAAAAAACAACAAAAATCAGGCGACACATAAATGTCATCTATTAATATAATTGGGTAAATTTTTCACACACGTTGTTAACTCAACAAAATTCAATATCTGGCGACACATAAATGTCGTCGCATCTACATAATTGAGTAAAATCATCACACAAGTTGTCAGTTCAACAAAATTCAATATCAGGCGACACATAAATGTCGTCTTATCAACAAAATAAAGTAAAATTCACAGAACTTTGACATTCAACAAAATTCAATGTCAGGCGACACATAAATGTCGTCTTATCAACAAAATTGAGGAATCACATAAATTGTCAAATCAACAAAATTCAATATCAGACGACGCATAAATGTCGTCGTTTCTACATAATTGAGTAACATTTTCTCACAATTTGTCAATTCAATAAACTTTAATATTAGGCGACACATAAATGTCGTCTTATCAATAAAATGAAGTGAAATATTCACACAAGTTGTAAATTCAACAAAATTCAATGTTAGGCGACACATAGATGTCGTCTTATCAAAAAAAAAAAATCTTCACACAATTTGTTAATTCAACAAAATTCAATATCAGACGACACATAAATGTCGTCGTATGTACATAATTGAGTAAAGTTTTCTCACAATTTGTCAATTCAACAAAATTTAATATTCGGCGACACATAAATGTCGTCTTATCAACAAAATAGAGTAAAATTTTCACACAAGTTGTAAATTAAACAAAATTCAATGTCAGACGACACATAAATATCGTCGTATGTACATAATTGAGTAAAATCTTTCACACAATTGTCAATTCAACAAAATTCAATATCAGGCGACACATAAATGTCGTCGTATGTACATAATTGAGTAAAATCTTTCACACAAGTTGTCAATTCAGCAAATTTCAATATCCGGCGACACATAAATGTCGTCTTATCAACAAAATGAAGAAAATCTTCACACAATTTGTTAATTCAACAAAATTCAATATCAGACGACACATAAATGTCGTCGTATGTACATAATTGAGTAAAGTTTTCTCATAATTTGTCAATTCAACAAAATTTAATATCCGGTGACACATAAATGTCGTCTTATCAACAAAATAGAGTAAAATTTTCACACAAGTTGTAAATTCAACAAAATTCAATGTCAGGCGACACATAAATGTCGTCGTATGTACATAATTGAGTAAAATCTTTCACACAAGTTGTCAATTCAAAAAATTTCAATATCCGGCGACACATAAATGTTGACTTATCAACAAAATGAAGAAAATCTTCACACAATTTGTTAATTCAACAAAATTCAATATCAGACGATATATAAATGTCGTCGTATGTACATAATTGAGTAAAGTTTTCTTACAATTTGTCAATTCAACAAAATTTAATATTCGGCGACACATAAATGTTGTCTTATCAACAAAATGGAGTAAAATTTTCACACAAGTTGTAAATTCAACAAAATTCAATGTCAGGCGACACATAAATGTCGTCGTATCTACGTAATTGAGTAAAATCTTTCACACAAGTTGTCAATTCAACAAATTTCAATATTCGGCGACACATTAATGTCGTCTTATCAACAAAATGAAGTAAAATCTTCACACAATTTGTCAATTCAACAAAATTTAATATCCGACGACACATAAATGTCATCTTATCAATAAAATGGTGTAAAATTTCACAAAAGTTGTGAATTCAACAAAATTCAATATCAGACGACACATAAATGTCGCCGTATGTACATAATTGAGTAAAGTTTTCTCACAAGTTGTCATTTCAACAAAATTCAATATCCGGCGACACATAAATGTCGTCTTATTAACAAAATTAAGTAAAATTTTCACACAAGTTATAAATTCAACAAAATTCAATATTATGCGACACATAAATGTCGTCTTATATACATAATTGAGTAAAATCTTCACACAATTTGTCAATTCAACAAAATTCAATATCAGGTGACACATAAATGTCGTCTTATTAACGAAATGAAGTAAAATTTTCACACAAGTTATAAATTCAACAAAATTCAATGTCAGGCGACACATAAATGTCATCATATCTACATAATTGAGTAAAATCTTCATACAATTTGTCAATTCAACAAAATTCAATATCAGGCGACACATAAATATCGTCGTATGTAGATAATTCATAATTGAGTAAAGTTTTCCCATGCCACAATTTGTCAATTCAACAAAATTCAATATCCGGCGACATATAAATGTCGTCTTATTAATAAAATGAAGTAAATTTTCACACAAGTTATAAATTCAACAAAATTCAATGTCAGGCGACACATAAATGTCGCCGTATCTACATAATTGAGTAAAATCTTCACACAATTTGTCAATTCGACAAAATTCAATATCAGGCGACACATAAATATCGTCGTATGTGCATAATTGAGTAAAGTTTTCTCACAATTTGTCAATTCAACATAATTCAATATCCGGCGACACATAAATGTCGTCTTATGAACAAAATGAAGTAATTTTTCACACAAGTTGTCAATTCAATAAAATTCAATATCAGGCTACACATAAATGTCGTCGTATGTACATAATTGAGTAAAGTTTTCTCAAAATTTGTCAATTCAACAAAATACAATATCCGGCGACACATAAATGTCGTCTTATCAACAAAATGAAGTAAAATTTCACACAAGTTGTCAATTCAATAAAATTCAATATCAAGCAACACATAAATGTCGTCGTATGTACATAATTGAGTAAAATTTTCTCACAATTTGTTAATTCAACAAAATACAATATCCGGCGACACATAAATGTCGTCTTATCAACAAAATGGAGTAAAATTTTCATACAAGTTGTAAATTCAACAAATTTCAATATCATGCGACACATAAAGGTCGTCTTATCTACAAAATGAAGTAAAATTTTCACACAAGTTGTCAATTCAACAAAATTCAATATCGGCCGACACATAAATGTCGTCGGATTAACATGTGTAAAATTTAGACAATTGAGCTAAAGTTGACCACTTTTTTCACCGACATATATGTGTCGCCCCAAAAATAGACATTTTTTTCAAAGAAAATTGGTATTGTGTAAGTTAACTTCCAGCGACACATAAAAAAATTGTGTCGCCCCAACCTCCCGAACCACACTTAATTTCGTAAGTGTCGCCTGATATGTGTAGCCTGATGCATGAAATGGCTTAGTGAAACCTTTAAAATTCGTCGGCTAAACCTTTGAAACTCGTCGGCTAAAACTTTGAAATTCGTCGGCTAAACTTTATAAATTCGTCGGATAAACCTTTGAAATTCGTCGGCTAAACCTTTAAAATTCGTCGGCTAAACCTTTATACATTTGACATGTTGTGATTGTGATTATCAAACTTGAGAAACAGAATTCTGGCCGTCAGATCTGACCATCATGATAAAATACATGTATGGAAAAAAATTCAACTTGATCCGAAAAGAATAAGGGCTCGATCCGGACGGTCAATCTCGTAAGTCAAACCCCTAAACGCATAGAAAAGGTCGTTCGATCATCTAAATTTCGTATTTTGGCCGGACCTTCAACTGAAAATATTTTCAAATCGATGAGACACAATAAGTCGTATAAAAATTTTACGCAAAATAACCACCGGAGATAGGGCTACCCATAGGGAGAAAGAATGGAAAATTGCATTGACCGCAACTATCGGCACCGAGACATGACCGGAATACCGTGATTTTTCAACCGTAGACGTATTTCACCATTCTGGTCATGTCTTATTTCATGATTTTTTTACGTTTGAAGGTTCGACGTATAATTTATTTTTGAAACGGAACATTTACTTAACACTTGGTAAACAAGTTATACAACATTAGTACGCATGTTGTGATTGTGATGATAAAACTTGAGAAAAGGAAATCCGACGGTCAAATCTGACCATTATGATAAAATACATTTATGGGAAAAAATTTAACTTGATCTGACAAGGTTAAGTGCTCGATCCGGACGGTCAATCCCGTAAGTCAAACCCCTAAATGCACGGAAAAGGTCGTTGGACCGTCTAAATTTCGTATTTTGGCCGGACCTTCAACTGAAAATATTTTCAAATCGATGAGACACAATAAGTCTTATAAAAATTTTATGCAAAATAACCACCGAAAATAGGGCTATAGTATGTAACAGAAAAAGTTTTCGGTTTAGCCGACGAAATACCCTAATATTTCGTCGGCTATAGGTTCTTTTAGCCGACGACTTTTCATATAATTTTGTCGGCTAAAGTCCTTTGAAAATTTTGGTTGACCGCCAAAAAATTTTGGTTGAAAATTTTGAAAATTTTTCGACTTTAGACGACGACTTTTCATATATTTTTGTCGGCTAAAGTCCTTTGAAAATTTCGTCGGCTAAAGACACCAATTTCGTCGGCTATACACCAATTCGTCGGCTAAACCTTTGAAATTCGTCGGCTAAACCTTTATACATTTGGAATGTTGTGATTGTGATGATCAAACTTGAGAAACAGAAATCCGGCCGTCAGATCTGACCATCATGATAAAATACATGTATGGAAAAAAATGAAACTTGATCCGAAAAGAATAAGGGCTCGATCCGGACGGTCAATCTCGTAAGTCAAACCCCTAAACGCACGGAAAAGGTCGTTCGACCGTCTAAATTATGTATTTTGGCCGGACCTCCAACTGAAAATAGTTTTAAACCGATGACACGCAACAAGTCGTATAAAAATTTTACGCAAAATAACCACCAAATATAGGGATACTCATAGGGGGAAAAATGAAAAATTGCATTGACCGCAACTATCGACACCGAATATTTACCAAAATAGTGTGATTTTTCAACCGTGGATATATTTCAACATTCTCATCATATCTTATTTCATGACTTTTTGGCGTTTGAAGGTTTTACGTATAGTTTGTTTTTGAAATGAAACATTTACATAACACTTGGTAAACAAGTTATACAACATTAGTATGCATGTTGTGATTGTGATTATCAAACTTGAGAAACAGAAATCCGGCCGTCAAATCTGACCATCATGATAAAATACATGTATGGGAAAAAATTCAACTTGATCTGAAAATAATAAGGGCTCGATCCGGACGGTCAATCTCGTAAGTCAAACCCCTAAACGCACGAAAAACGTCGTTCGACAGTCTAAATTACGTATTTTGGCCGGACCTCCGACTAAAAATAGTTTTAAACTGATGACACGCAACAAGTCGTATAAAAATTTTACGCAAAATAACCACCGAACATAAGGCTATAGTAGGTAATAGAAATTTTTTTGGGTTTAGCCGACGAATACCCTAACGTATTTGTCGGCTATAGTATGTATTTAAAAAATTAAAAAATAACTATAGCCGACGAAATATTAGGTTATTCGTCGGCAAAAACCATCTTAGCCGACGAATTATAGTGTATTTCGTCGGCTAAATGAAAAAAAATACATTAAAAAAAACAGACGATATTAGTAAACCATACTAACTTCCTGTCATCTTTAGCCGACGAAAATATAATTTCGTCGGTTAAAGAATGTTTAAAGTCGTCGGCTAATTTAGCCGACGACATTAAATTCTTTAGCCGACGAAATTTTAATTTCGTCAGCTAAAGATGACTATAGCCGACAAAAATATAATTTAGCCGATGAAGGAAAATTTCGTCGGCTAAAGTCTACCTTAGCCGACGAAAAATTGATTCGTCGACCTGGTTTTTTTTTTGTCGGCTAAGGACTTTCTTCTTGTAGTGCCTTGAAATGCTCAAGCGAGACTTCCATTTGTTCCGCGAGCAAGCGACGAAAGAAAGGGCAGAAGCGGAAGCGTACCGGGTACGCATTGCTGAGTTGGAGAAAGAGCAATCCTTGCTCCGCGCCACGTTAGAGCATCGTAACGTGTACAACGATCGCTCTGACTGCACGGCGCGAATTGCTAAGACCACGGATTCCCTTCAAGACCAGACTGGTTTCGTGCTCTCGGGAGGGCTTAACCAGATCGTATACATATCCCATCCCCTTGCCCACCCCTCATTTCCACTCCCGGCCCCCCAACCATCGCCAATCCTCAATGACTCCCCCCTGCCACATCAACCTAATCCATCTACCCAACCCATCCCTACTCCCACCAAGTCACTGCAGGTGGAGAAGTGTAAAGGCACGAGGGACCCCTATCTCCACCCCGAGACACTCTTCTCGCAGTATAGTTCCACTGGCCACAACGACGCCATAGTCCTGAATGGGAAACTCCACCAATATTGTGCTCGTGGCTAGATTCTAACCATGCATGGCGGAGCTCCACGGTTCCCCCAACGCCAGCCTTCTGTAACACGGCAATGCACAGCACCCTCGGAAATCCTTAACATCCAACGTGGTGTCACGATCACCCCATCAGCGTGGGATCAAGTGACATTTCGCAGAGGTGAGGATACCACAAATCGCCACCACTGTGAGCCTTTAATAATAAATGTGCATGTGGATCATTACAGGTGCCACAGAACTTTAGTGGATACAGGGGCCGCTGTAAGTGTCATGTTTTCTGATTGTTACAAGGGACTTCGACGAGACCGCGCCAAACTGTACAATAACCACGACCCCTTGGTCAGCTTCTCTGGTGACATAGTACAACCGCTAGGCTCAGACCGCCTAACCGTGGCGGTGGGAGCTACTCCTTGTCACTCCTCCATTACAGCTCACTTCCTCATAGTTGATTGTCCCTCATCCTATAATCTTATCTTAGGCCGAGACATCCTTTGGGGGCTGCAGTGCTTCATAGCCGGCCACATGCTCCTCATGAAAGTTCCTACCCCAGGTGGCATCCTGACAGTTCAAGGGGACCGAGCAGCCATTGAACACTGTCATCTTAACGCCATCCAACAGGGGCGCAGCACCTATGAGATGTTGCCTCTCAGCCCCTCGGAACTCATAGATGACTCACGGGACGACCTAGAGGGGAGTGGAAAAAAGAGGGCCCCGCGACCTAATCCAGCTGAAGACACGGAATGGATATCCCTGTCCCCCACTGCCCCGAAAAGAAAAGTCCGCATTGGCTCAAATCTCGGCCCGGAACTCCGCCACAAGCTCATTACTTTCCTCCAAGAAAAACAAGCAGTCTTCGCTTCGTCCTACGCCGACATGCCGGGGATCTCCCCTGACATCATCACCAACATCCTCCAAGACCACCCCCTGTCAAGCAAAAGAGACGCGCCTTCCACCCAGACAAGTATCGAGCTATCCAAGCCGAGGTTCAACGGCTCATGGAAATCAAATTCATCCGGGAAGTTTCTTACCAGACATGGGTCTTCAACGTCGTCATGGTCCCCAAACCTAACGGCAAGTGGCGCATGTGTGTTGACTACATGAACCTTAACAAGGCTTGCCCCATGGATAGCTTCCCCTTGCCGCGAGTCAACCAGTTGGTTGATTCCACAGCCGGCTTCAAAACGCTCAGCTTCCTTGACGCCTACTCGGGCTACAACCAAATCAAAATGCATCCCGCTGACCAAACTCACACAACCTTTGACACTGATAAAGGTTTGTACTGTTACGAGGATATGCCCTTTGGCCTCAAGAATGCGGGGGCAACTTATCAACGGCTCGTTAATGCCATGTTCGAAGATGAAATTGGCGAGATTATGGAAGTATATGTCGACGACATGTTGGTCAAGAGCAAGACAAAAGATGACCACATTGCCAACCTCGACAGAGTATTCACTAAGCTCCTCAACCACAGGATGCGTCTCAACCCTCAGAAGTGTATCCTTGCTGTGGGAGGCGGCAAATTCCTTGGCTTCATGGTCAGTGAAAGAGGCATTGAGGCCAACCCAGAAAAAGTCCAAGCCATCCCAAACATATCTCCGACATCCCGGAGCAAGGTCCAGTGCCTTACAAGACGCCTGGTAGCCCTAGCACGCTTTATTTCCCGCCTCATAGACAGGTGCAATCCCTTCTTTCAACTGCTAAAGGCACAGCATAAAAAAGATATCACTTGGGGCCTGGAACATGACGATGCCTTCAACAACATAAGGACGTACCTCGCCACTATCCCTCTCCTCTCCAAGCCAATTCCCAGAGAAGTGCTTTATTTATACTTGGCTATTTCCGCCACGGCCGTCAGTGCGGCGCTCACACGCCATACCCATGATCACGAACTCCCAGTTTACTATTGTGGCAGAGGACTTGCGGATCCAGAGACTCGCTATCCAGACATAGAGAAACTTACTCTCGCCCTCGTCACTGCCGCCAGGAAACTCAGGCCGTACTTCCAAGCCCACACAATCCATGTACTCACCAACCAGCCTTTACGGCAAATATTGCAGAAACCTGAAACCTCAGGCCGCATGGTTAAATGGGCAGTTGAGCTGGGAGATTTTGACTTGCACTACAAGCCGCAAGTGGCCATCAAAGGGTAGGCAGCTGCAGACTTCATTGATGAATTCATCCCATTGGCCGATAACAGTTCCCACACAGACACCCCCGCCGGGGACGCCATCTGGGAACTCCAAGTGGATGGATCCTCCAACAACAAACTCGGCGGAGCAGGAATCATCATCACGGACTCAGAGGGTCACTTGTATGAGTATGCCCTCCGGTTCGAATTCAAAGCCTCCAACAAACATTGCTGAGTATGAAGCTTTTATCGCAGGCATTCAACTTTGCCGAGAGCTCGGAGCCCGACACCTTCACATCTTCAGTGATTCCCAACTTGTTGTCAGTCAGGTGGCAAAGGACTTCAAGGCTAACCAGCACAACTTGGAATCCTATAAAAGTCTCGCGGGGGCACTTCTGCAAAACTTCACCTCATACAAACTCACCCAAATCCCGCGAGCCAAGAACTCCAAGGCTGACGCCCTCGCAAGACTCGCCACGGCTCCTCCCGAGTCCACGCCCCCGGATGTCCACATCGAAACACTAGACAAGCCTAGTATCTCAAGAGCCTATTCAGAAATTTTTGCTCTTGAGCCCAGGTAGCAGCCCTTATGGATGGACCCATTCATCGCTTTCCTTTCGGATGGCACCCTGCCCCAAGACAAGCATGAAGCATAGCGGCTACGCCGCAAAGCCTCCCTTTACTTGCTCAGAGGTGGAAAGCTATACCGCCAAGGCCAGTCATGTCCCCTACTGCGGTGCCTACCCACAACAGAAGGACACAAAGTGTTGTAATCGCTCCACAGCGGGATTTGTGGGAACCACGCAGGAGCCCAAAACCTCATGTTCAAAACGCTTCGCGCGGGGTATCATTGGCCAACCCTAGAGTGTGATGCAAAAGCGGTCGTCCAAACGTGCCTTCAGTGCCACAAATTTGCAGATTTTGCACATCATCCCCCGGTACCCCTCTCTATCATCATCTAGCCCGTCCCTTTCAGCCAGTGGGGACTCGATTTCATCGGACAACTCTCCACAGCCCCGGGACAGTTCAAGTATGCCATTGTCATTGTGGATTACAACACAAAATGGATTGAGGCAGATCCCCTCGCCACAATCACCACTGAAAAAGTAATCAACTTTCTTTGGCGAAACTTGTACTATCGCTTTGGAGTGCCCCAAGCCATCATTACTGACAATGACACCTAGTTCGACAATGACACATTCCGGGGATTCTTGTCCGATCAAGGCACAACAATCTTTTACACCTCCCCAGCACATCCCCAAACCAATGGCTAGGCAGAAGCTATAAACAAGCTCATCAAGCAAAACATGAAGAAACGCCTGGAGGAGGCCAAGGGTTTGTGGGCAGCAAAGCTCTCGGACGTCCTCTGGACACTCCGCACCACCTCCACAACGGCCACGGGCGAGTCCCCATACCTCTTGGCTTACGGCACCGAGGCGGTGATACCGGTGGAAATGGAGGTCCCAAGTGAACGTGTCACAACTTATGACCTCGAAACAAATGCGACAGGGCTACGACTTAATATGGACCTCCTAGAGGAACGCCGAGACAAGGCATACCTCAGAGCCATCAATAACAAACAGAAAATAACCCGATACTACAACAAAAAAATTGTCCCTCGCCCCCTGAAGGTAGGCGACTGGGTCATGAAAGAGGTCATTCCCCACCCTACGGGTCTCAAGGCAAAATGGGAAGGCCCACTCGAGATAGTTGACGCTCCGGGACCCGCCACATTCTATCTCCGCGATTGTGATGATCGCGTGCTACCCCACCCCTGGAACGTTCTCCACCTCCATCTCTATCTCAGTTAATTACTTCATTGTTTATGTATTTTAGCCCAGCAGCGGCACCAACAATGTACACTTCTCCCACTAGCGGCTCACTATAAATGTTAGGAAGTGCTTTGTCATTCCAACATGCTACACTTCATTCCCACAAGACAGCGCCACAAACCCATTCGCCCCATAACGGCCCACCACGCTACTAACACGGTTCCTCTGGCCAACTCGCACGACCCGTCCCGCCACCCCTTAATCCTAGCCAGCCGGACAACAAAACTTACCCTGGGCTTCCTAACATCACAAACATGTGAACCGCCCCATTCACCCCAGATAAATCCAAAGACAAAGAACGCCACCAATTCACCGTGAAACAGTGGATCCGCGTAGTGGCAATGAAGCTGGTTGCAAACAGCCAAGCGCTCGCGCCCACTCGATCGAGGGTGAACTAAGACGCTTCCCAATCTGAGGTTTATAGAACCACCGAAACCCTAGAACACAAATTACGGCTCACCCAATTTTCAGTTTCCACATAGTGACAGTCCCCAAACAAGCGTGGACTGACTCGCTAGGGCAGCGGACCGTAACGCTCAATAGCGAGTCTACCCAATCAAGAGCGGACTGACTCGCCACGCAGCGACCCTTGCCACATAGCGACAGTCCCCAATCAAGCGCGGACTGACTCGCCAGGGCAGCGACCCGCAACGCTCAATAGCGAGTTTCCCCAATCAAGCGCGGACTGACTCGCTAGGGCAGCGGCAAACGTTTCTTCTCACCAACCTGTTTTCGGAACATCACTCCCGTCACCTCGCGACTCTCGCGTGGGGACTTGGGGACTCGACACCATGCCTCCCGCACCCGGGTAAAACCTATTCTCGGCATCTCTAGAATAACTCCCCACCCAAGAACTCTCTCGGACTGGGGACTTGGGGACTTGTTAGTACATAGCCAAAATACTTGGTTGAGCCGAGAATAAGGTACAAATACCCGGTCGAGATAGCCCTGGTGAGACCTTCACGGGCATCCAGAGAGTGAAGGGCCAGTAACAAACAGCCTGCCAAAGTCACTCTAGCGGCAAAACACCCCCAAAAGGGGAGACACTCCAAAGGATAGCAAGTAGTCCCACATTGGAGACTAAAGCCAAGGTACCCAAGATTGGCCTATAAAATAAGCTTAACCTACCATAAAAGGTACACACAATCTCTCTCTCACACTCCTCTACCTTTGCAAGTGCTCAAAGCTAACTTAAGCATTGTAGAGTCGAAGACTGGGCCACCCCAGTCCCGACCCCGTGACATTGTCACTTGTGCAGGTTCCGTGTGAAGGATCTAAGAATTTTACTTCGCTCCGCCTCGCGATCTCTTTCCGGCTCAGGACGAAGCAGATAGAAACAGAACATAATTAGTTACCCGGTCTAGAATGGTATCATAGATGAAAATAAGACTCCAGGCCAAAGCATGCAAGCATGAAGATAGAGCTGTGTGCCTCCGTATATGGAGCACAGATTTATAGACATGGCATGGGAATGCGGTGGCGCAACCTATGGTCAAATATCCAATAGCCAATAAGAACTTTGCCAATTGGGAATGAAGACTTGGAAAGTTCTTAGTCTGTGCAGCACATGTATTGGTGGTTCCAAACTTCCAACTTCCAATAGTAAATTTTCTCAGAAAAATAATAATCCTAGTGCATGCCATCGATAGACCAACGTACCTACGTCCACTAATGAATTTGGGCAAATTAAGACTAACATTTCAGACCCTTTATTTTTTTGGACGAAAACGTTTCAGACCTGAGGACTATAGTGTACGTACGGCTATTATATACTTTCTTCTTTTTCTTCTTTTTCTTCTTTTTAGTGGAAGACTTAGGTCTGGAGTAGGGTAAAAAGCTACCAATTAAGGATCGATATATATACGTCTTCCTCCGCCGATTCCCCCGCCGAATCTATTGCGTAAGTAGCCAGAAGACAGTAGCCACCAAAGTTGAATTGGGACTTTTCCTCATTGTTTCACTGTGACTTTTCCTAGCTCACTGAAAATCTTGAAGCTTTGATGGTTTCATATATACTTCCAATTTCTACAATGCAAGTTGACAGAGAAAGAATAGCAACCAAATCACAAATCCATCCAAACCGAGAGTTACATATATTGATTCACCCACTTGTAGCGTACGTTATGTCTTTGTTCCAATATTATTAGACTTCTGGCTTTCATATTGTACAACTCCAACACGAAGATTCAATCTAAAAATAATAGACAACAAACACCATAACAAATGAAATTGTTAAGGTTTAGCCCTATAGTGTGTTATGGTACTATATGCATGTACGTAGAACTTCCCAAGTCATTATCGAATATGTAAGACCGATATGTGTATTTTAATTATCTTCTATATCACTAGCATAATATATAACTCGTCCTTTTGATTGTGTTGAATGGTCTTGCATGACGGTACCATTAGTTTATAACACTATCTAATTTGCAGTGATATGTAATTTTGATACTTCTTAGTGTTATGCCAGATCCGTCGCTCAGGAGCTTTGGTCTCTACTCGGACCCGATAAAAAAAAAGGGATTACTTCTTATGTACTCATTGAGAATGATTGTGATCTAATTCATGACCTAGTAGAAGTAAAAAGCGTGTCGGTGGGATCCTCCCGGACAAAAAAAGATTACAATCAGTTTGATATGATAAAGTGACATTACTTCTTCAGCCCGAACCAAGGAATCCCTTAAATATGATGCAAAGTGGCATTGATCAGAGATTTTTATATGAACAATACAAATCGGAGTTTGAAGAAAGGAAAGGGAAAGTAGTCTTCATCATTATACTACATAAAAAGTTTGTTGGGTGTAGATTCAAGAATAATCAAGTAGAGGATATTTTTGAAAAAATTTGGTCACATATACAACAATATCTACAAAAAAAAATTATGTTTTGAAAATTAGACAATTCCAAAACTATCAGATTGAGAGTCAAATGACCAGTTCACACTGTCGCATAAATGGTAGAGAAATATAGGAAGACTAGAAAGATACCATGCCAGTGCGTTGCTACGAGATTTCTTGTCCACAAAAATTGTATTCTACATAATTGAATAGGCAGAAATCTAAGAATATGATTACTGAAAATAGTACAATCTAAGAAATCAAAAGAAAAGTCACTACAGTATCATGTTCAGTTAAAATGATGAATTAATATGCTGCTTCACTCTATACATATATAGAAAATAATTAGAGTTTCAGAGTGATACTACCTAGTTGAGTTTAACTAACCTATATACATTTATACATGATGCAAGCCTAAACCCAAATCCAATGACATATGCTCATTTTTTACTTCTCTCTGCCCATCATAAAGTATGTATCCACAATGTTAGTCTACCTTTTTATCTGCACATATGCTGATAGCTAGGTGAATACATTATACTGGAAGTTTAGCAGCGTTGATCACTATACAAAGTGAATGTAAATCATATATATTACTGGAAGCCAATACATATTGTGAGGAGACTATGGCATATCTTCATTAAAGCCGGTGTATCACCATTAACTCAAATGAAAAGTATATTGTATTGAGTAAGCTATTTAGACCCAACAAAAATAAATAAAAACAAAACACAGAGCAATAATTAATCTCATTTTACTATATATTTTTAATGTCTGTTACAGACCACACCAAAGAATAAACCATATATGTGGCAAGAAACATTACTACTCTAGAACACATGCCCTCTTGTTATATATTTTAATTTCTTGATATATGTGGTATGTATTTTAACATTTTGACCAAAGTCAGCTAAGTTTACATAAGGAAGCAAAAGAATTAAACGAGATCTATTAAGAAATTTATATCCATACGTTCAATTATCTACTGTCTCGGTATCTTTAATAATTTATCATCTCAATACCCATATCTCTATATTGTTGTAAATGTATTTCTCATTCAAGTGTTACACCTTTAAGATTTAAGATTCTATGATAACTTATATTCTCCATAGTCCTGGTCTATCTATGAAATTATGAACTTTATCAGAAAGTCCTTCAAGTTCTAGCAGAGCTCAATCTTTTACTTATCGCAAAATGCAAGAGACTTCAACTGAAAATCAATGGAAACCCCACAGATCTATATATAAACCCTACATATTTATATATATAAGAAGGAAACATAAGAAAAGACTAATAAAAGTGCATATTTACCAAAGAAATTCAAGCAACCCCAAAAGCAACAAAATTGAGACCAGTAGTTAGTAAGACTCCACATTTTGTTTCATTTTGAATAATCAAACTCCACATAAATCTCAAAACCGATGATTTCCTACAGTAAACATACATAAAGACTTTACCTCTGTTTTATTTGCAATATTTAGATCTTTCTACAAGAGTTCTTATGACCATCTTTGGATCGTTGCAATTTTTCTCAAGAATTTGATGAGTCAGTATTGTATTTATTTTCCAGTTTTGTATTTATCTCTGCAAAATATCAAACAAATTCATAAGCATTTTCATTGGAGATAAAACTATCAAATGTCATATCCACAGCATAGCTCCTATTTTAACAAAAAAATAAATACTATTTCTAATGGCTGGTCAAAAAACACTCAAGTATGAGTTATGCCTGAATATCGCCTAAATTCAAATTATGGTGAGATCTTTATCAACTTGAGGACTTTAGGTAACTGTAAAAGATCGAAAATTCCTGGTGAGATCTTCTTATCATTATAAAAGTGTAAATTATACCAGTCTCAATTGTTTAAACATTTTCTACAATTTAAAAAAAAAACCAACAGTGATTATGAACAGTGTACGAAAAATAGTATATGTTAAACTAGAAATATGCCTGCGCTTTGCTGCAGGTTTGAATTTTGGAGAGTTTGTATCATATGATTTTGTGACTTCTGTGATAAACCCTAACCATTTAAATCTACAGAGTACAAAAAGTGGAATTAGTATAATAATTCTAACAATACAAATAACTTATTACCGGAGTATAAATCTGTGTAACAAAAAGTAACTAAGTTTAATGTAGAAGACCAAAGTGAGGAACAGTGGCAAACAGGTGAGTTGGAGAACCTTTTACATAAAATCTGCATACGACAAACAAAGGAGGATGAAACAGAACTCATAAGTCGTTTATATGTTTGAACTAATTCCAATCTAAGCTCTAAGCGATCTCAATAATTCACTTGTACTTTTTTACGAAATAATTATAAACATGTTTTTACATGATCAAAATAAGAAAAATACAAATATCAAGAATAACTTGTTAGTATCTTTTTCGATCAGCTTATACATATTCTACACTGAGTTCACATAAGAAAGCAAAATAATAAATGAGTTTTGTTAAGCTTTTTTCGATAATATATAATGTTTGTACCTTATGAAAGAATTTGTAATTTATCACTGCTAACTATCATGTATATGTTTATGCATCCATCTGTATGTTGGACGATATAGTAAAAAACCACTTCTTTTTAACTTTGCAAATAGTATACCTTAGCTCACATTTCTAAATAATATATGAAACAAAGAGCTCACACTCTACATTCCCACACCGAAAGGACATAAATTGTGGTATGTGGAATGGATATACTTGTCATGTAGAGCACTTCTAAACACTTCTCTCCCACCAATTTGGCTGGTTCAAGCAACAACAGTCTGTACCTGAAACATAGCATAAAGAAAACACACAGAAGCATAAGAATATATGACTATAAGTGCACTTTAACTGTCAAAAAAAATTAACTATATCATTTTAATGGATCTAATACTTAAAATGTAACATTTTAACTAAATCTTTACGAATTCGTAGAGAAACAATACTAATACGTAATAATAAAAGAGAGCAGCAATACTTTGTAAACCCTAAGGCTGTAAATATTAGTAAATAGAGCAGCAACTACTGTCTGAAATAAAAGAATCAATCTATAAGAATGGCATCTAAATACAAAGAAGTCGAAGAACACCTCAATATTCAAAGAGCAAATTTAATCAAATTAAATACACCAAATCTAACCTGCAATTTTAGCACCAAATCCTTATACTTTGAATCCTCAACATGTTCTTTCTCTTCAGCCTTTGTAGACTCTGAAAAGGTACAATAAAGAAAATTAGCATGTTGTTTTGGAAATAAATTAGAGATATAAACTAAGAACCATAAGCTGAAACTATATATGTGAGCAAAGGACCAAATCCACCAGCTGAATCAATAAAAGATATTTCATTATCCATAAGCCATTTTACATTCATTTCTCGGATTAGTCTTCAACTGAATCCGTCATGTCAGATTCACGACCATAAATGATATCAGGTTCCCGGTTCGCATCATCAATTGGTTTCATCATCAAGATAATATCAAACAAACAATAGAATAGACACTGTATGATAAGAAAAGTAAAATCCTTACTCACTAAAATTAAAATCCATGAAGCTTGTTTCAGTAAAGGCCAAATTAGTTATTATGCAAGTTGATCAGTAAATTAAGAATCAAAATTCACAACATTTTCAGCTAATCGTTGTGACTCAAAGACTTACACTTTGTTGATCAAACTTTGTCAGCTAAAGACTTTTGATATTAGTTTACACTACCATGAGGCATAATTATTGCTTCCATGTAAAGACCATGATATAAACAAACTAAAATCTCAGTTCGAAAGCAATTGAGCTAAATCATATGACTTGTAGAAAAAATCACCATCTCTAACCACAGAAACATATATGAATATACATTAATACTTACATTGACCAAGATATTGATTATTACATAGAGTTTTCTCTGCTCCAAAGTTGCTACAATTAGGTGCACACAGGTGCTGCGATCAAAACCAAGAGAAACTAAAGATTAACATTTTCAGAATCAGATTATAACCAAACGCCAAGATCAAATTCAACCCTCTGACCGATGCTTCTCATGCTCACATCAAATTGAAACACAGAGAGAGCTGGGTTTGATCACACTCTGCACCTTAAAATATTAGACTAAATTACTCTTTTTTGCTCCAACTAAACCAACCCAGATGAACTATCAACAAAACCCAATAACACTAACCAAACCCAGAAGCTATCAAAACAAACATTGATTGCTAAAGTTGGATTATAGCTAAGGAATCAAACTTTCATGTCATAAACATGTAAACCAGTAAGTACATGAAGTGGGTTTGATCTAGTCAAATGGCCTGTCCTCCGGCTCTATGGAATTCTTTCTCTTCTTCTTGTTCTTCTTAATTTGCGATCTACTGTTGGAATCCAACCCGTGGTCGGAGGAGACAGCCAACAAAAGACACAGAAACAGCAAAAGGCTAGGATAAAGAGAGAGAGAGAGAGAGAGAGATGGAAAAAAAAGAGAATGTCTCAAGATCTCTCTATCGATTCTTCATGAGGGTTTAAGAGCAAAAGGAAAACAATAAGAACGCTTTGGAAGGTTCAAGAGACGGTGAGAGAAAGGGTGAGAAACGCAGGTCCAACATCGAGGCCCAGCACTGCTCACGGGAACAGTAAAAACACTGTACACATGAACATGCGAGAGTATATAAGAGATAAGGCAATCATAAAACTGTTCCTTCAAAACAGTAGCGACACTGTTCCTTATGAATAGTGATGACGTTAGCTCAGAAAATATAGATACACTAGACAGTATGCCCGCGCTTTGCTGCGGGTGCAATATCGTGTTTTGTTCAACTTAAAATGGATTTAAAGCCTTCAACCAATGATTATATTCATTCAGTCAATCAAACGTTTAAGTTAATCGCTGATTAGGTTGATCAATATGACATTATTTCATTTATAGCATGCGAACTTTTTTCCAACTTAAGAAATTGACATTGATACTAAATATAAACCAAAGACTCTGTCGATATATATATATATATATATATAAGTTTTGGTTTTGCTCATAAAATCCAGTAATCAAAACATGAATCTATCAAATCCAAGCCACTATTTTCCAAAAGATCAGGCAACTTTCATACATGCCCATATTATTGAACAACAGAACCTAGATTCCACATTCATCAAATTGTGCTGAAATCCAAGAAATGACAATAACTCATAACACTTGGCAAGAAAAAATGAATCAATGACCAGAACAGATAAGCTGTATTGTAAAAGGATGATTCCAATGATCTAGTATACGTTCAAAAAGTTTATTTGCGATTTCAGTTCGAATGTACATAAGAGGTCTAATAACCTGAATACAAAGAAGTTGTATAAGAGCTCAATGTTCCGCAAATTAGTTTCTACATGCAACGATTGCATAGATCTGCAAAAAGAAAAAAAGAAAAAAAAATAGTTACATAACTCACCATAAAATACAACTATACGTACTGTCCAAATTTGCTAATTATGTTTCTGAAATGCCAATTTCATATAATTAAAGATGAATGCATACTTGTATGAAAAGGGGAAACAAAGATAATGCAGAATGCTAAAATGAGGGACAACAACAGAAGTTTAATACTAACAGCTTGTTGCATAAGACATGCTAAAGAGAAACATGATTTCGTATTAAAGTTGTAAACCAAAGAGAAACATGATTTAGTGTTAAAACAAAAATATAAAGCTTGAAAAGAAAAAAAAAACTGTTAAAGAGTTCTCTATCATCAACGTTGAACTTATAAGTATCAAAAACAAAACCAATCTATTACTTCTTGAGAACTAAAGAGGACAAACTGAACATCAATTAATCATAGATGAATCACAAAGCTATAGTTTTGTTACAATAATAATAACCCAAAAAAATGTGAAGACATTAGTTTTCTATCAAAATTAGGTTGAGCATGTTTTAAAAGTATATACATGAAACAACCTAATTGAGCAATCAACATTACTCAAACTGAGAAGCTCAAATTGGCCATACGCATAAAATAGATGAGAGCAGTAGAAGAATACCTGTTAAATTTGGCTCCAAATGACAAAGGTTTCCCAGTTAGAACCGACCTGCAATTATACACAGAAAATAGATGTTCACTAAATAGCATGAATAAAAACTCAACTGTCATTCACTTTCATTCTCACAACAGACACAAATTACAGGATTTCATTAACCATTTGAAGGAGATAGAATTAGTAACTATGTTTGAGTGTAGAAATATCAATATCATACCCAGCACGCACCTTTGAATCTACCAGATTTGGACCTTTGACTATTCATTTTCTCTGTTAACGTCCCTATACCCACTTGGTCTTTTGATACCTGCACTCAATGAGAGAGATTTGTCAGAGCTCAAAATTAAAATTCTCAAAATGACTGAGGAAACTTTAAGAAAGTAAACAACCAGCAAGATATAGACACCCCCCCTAAGAGTTTAATTTTAAAGCAAAGCAATCAAAGCCTTCAAGATCCTTTTCTTTAAATCCTTAAAACAAAAGCTGCAAATCACAGTTCATTAGACAAAAATAAAATGAGTAGAAAAAGTAAAAGTTAGTACCTTTTTTCGCCTGATCTAGCTTCTAGTCGATCTTTGCTAAATCTAATCAAAGAGTTCGGATAAATCATTAGTCTGTGGTCAATATCATTAAAGAATCAGTTACATGTCCATCCATGCAAAGTTAACATATAAGACATAAACAATTGATCAAAACATATGATCTATACTTTGCTCTGTTTTTCAGGGGAGACCAATATCTTGCAGAGCTATAAACAGAATGTTACCAGAGGAAAGACGGGCTTTTTGTAGCTTGCTCCACATGCTTTAAATAAATGACAAAAAAGCCATAGCCAACTCCCAAAACATTATATGCAACAAACTCTTTAAAGGTAACAAACCCATATATATAAATTGCTGACTTTGAATGGCACATGATTGACAACTATAAGCAAGCTGAAAAGAGTGGACTTAGAAATACCAGTTCGTTCTTGCTTTAAATTTTAACATGAGTCTACCATTGTGTTTCTGGTACTCATGAGGCACATTGGTGTTGAGGCAACCTGCATCAAAACTTTTATAAAGCAGAGTTAGAATATGAACCAAGTTTTCATCAGGTTCATGGTCATATTACATTATTAGCCAAAATGAATTACACAGAACCTAAAAACACCCAATTAACTAAACTGCAGTACCAATGTGTAGAGTACCAAATACAAAGCACCCATTTTTATCTATATCAAAAACTAAACCTTCACAAAAGAACCTACACCTCCTTGTTTTATTTCTCCTCATTCCGGTATGTTAGTATTTGGTTTTTGAACATGGTATAATGTTAGTATGTAGATGATTTTTATATGCATGAAAATCAGTCACTCACTTTTATCCATTTATAACAAAACTGATTACATTTTGATAATCACAGTGAAATGAAGATTAACAGTATTGAAGTAGTTATAGAATCTAGCAATCTATTACCATCCAGATCCACAGAATATAGAAGCAGAATTTGTATAATTGTATCTATACGAATTCCTTCACAATATTTAAAAAGATGTTTCTGAAACCATAAGAAACAATTTACAATTATAGGAATACAAACCTGAGTAAGAGAAAGGAACTAAGTTAATGCAGAACACCAAAGTGAGGAACACCAGCAGAATATTGAGTTAAACAACACTTTGCATAAAACCTGCATGTGGTAAACAGGAAAGGATGAAAATCAAGCTCATAAGTAACTCTGTGCATACTATGAAATCAAAGGAACGAAAACGGGATGTGACAAATTGAACTAAAGGAGTCCTTTAAACCCCTTTTCCGAAGTACACAAATCGTGTTCTTGTTCATCTAATCTTTTTTCATAAAAAATGAATAAACAGAAGAAACAACACATACCTCTGAACCTGAGCTTGTTTAGAACTACAGGAAGACTACAGAGACAGCAAAATGAAACAGTGTTCAACAGAATCTGACCAAAACCAAAAACCACGAAACTAACATATAAACAATGAATTCTAATTCTATTATCATAATAATCCCAATAAGAAAAACAATTCTAAATCCATTAGATTGTTGCACCTGAGTAAATCCTAAACAGACAAAATTAACCTATTTGGTTAACTTCCTTTCCCACATGAATCCGAATAAGAAACGATGACCAAATTGAAGATTCAAAATCCCAAAAGCTATAACAAACGTCGCATTCAAACTTTGCCACTTTTAGAAAACATGGTGATCTTATTTGAGTTTGTTCTTCTCTTCTGGTGAGTTCCGTTTCAATCTTAAAGGAGATCGTGTATTTACATTCTGTTGTAAAAGTCCAAGCAACACAAAAAGGAGATGGTTCTCCCTTTTCTTCTTCTATTCTCTAACGATCCATCTATGTTAGGAAAATGTATTATGGTTTTTTCGTTAATCAAAGACAAAAGATGTTGGATTAGTGAAACAAAATGACAGCATAAAAGGGAAATTATAAAATAATAATAATATGGAGTGGTAAAGCTATATATGATTTTGAAGAAACATGATCCGTTCAATGTTGGCTACGGATGAGGATATTTTTCTGCATATATGTGTCGGTTGACCTACAAATAAACCCTAAAAGATTCATTGCAACCTTAATCTATCTTATGAGACACAGGAATCCTACCGTAAAGTTTTACCAGGATATATTTTAATGATCAAAGTCGACCATTACCTAATCTCAACAGAATCTGACCAAAAACAAAAACCACAAAACTGACATATAAACAATGAATTCTAATTCTGTTATCATAATAATCCCAATCAGAAAACAAACCTAAATCCATTAGATTGTTGCACCTATGAGTAAACCTAAACAGACAAAATTAACCTATTTGGTTAACCTCCTTTCCCACGCGAATCCGAATAAGAAACCATGTACCAAATCGAAGATCCAAAATCCCAAAAGCTATAACAAACGTCGCAGATAAGGATTCGAAACACGGTACCTGCTCTCTTATTCGTTTCCAACCAGGCCTTCTTATATGAGATTCCAACTGAAAACTTGAGCACGGTGAAAGAGTCTGAATCTAAATCAAGACATTTGGTTGAGTTCGAAGAACGAAAGAGAGAAAGAAAAATATTTGGTCTGAATCTAAATCTAAGAGATAGAGTTGAAAAGAGTATTACCCGGAAATCCAGAATCACCTCCCCCCTAATTCCATAACCTCGATCAAGAAATTTGTTAAAATCTGGAAATATATCACATGTCAGGGGATCAACAGATGTGATGCAGAGGATCAACTATCTCTTTATCCTTCTCTGCAATTAGTCGGAGTCTGCCTTTTTCGCAGTCTCACACCCGGCCTCTCACTCATCTCCTGAAACCTCTGGAACACGAATAAAGGATGCAGAATAGCAGCTCATGGAAGCTTCAAGAGAGCGAGAAAGAGCAAGAGAGATCGAGAAAGATCGACCAAAATGACGCGGCACCCAAAAAAGAGTGTCCTTTTATAAGCGATGGAATGCAAGCCCAACTCTACGGCCCAACTCCGTTTTGGAGAAAGTGTTATCAACAGTGCTTAGCAACAGTGTTAAAAACAGTGAATTTAGTTATCTGCATAGTGGACAACAAATATATATATAGTAAATATATGGTAAATATGTGGTATCATCACCAATTATGTCTTATATGTTGGAGACTTGCCTTCTTCAACTTGCCAACATCCCATCATATTCATCCAATGTAGATTTTGCCTTTTAGTGAAAGCTAAGCCATGAACCTCTTCCTTTTTTGCAACAAAAAAAAATAGTAATCTCTTTCATGGTGTCAATATAGAAATAGAAAAGCCAATTCTCTAAAAGTCCAAACCCAATTTGCCAAAAAATAAAGCTAGAGAACTGCTTTTGAAGTTGAAACTTTGTCCCTTCTAAGCCAAGTGTAGTGGAATATTCTAACCAGATCTCGTTAGAGAGATAGCTAGGGTTTCATTTAGGAGATGCAATCAGATTGCTTGCAGCAACAGAATTACAGAATTGCACTCCAAACTTTCTCATGCTTTTATCTATGAAACCATTACAAATCTGGAGACGAATGGAGAAAAGATTAAACATGTGACTGTATGGGATCATAAAATTCTTTTCGTCATGATTTCAAATGATGGAAGTAACCTACAAAGGTCAAGATGATGATGCAAATAATCGTCACATAATCTTCTTCAAGATGCGTTCTAAGTTTTTCCGAGGAGTGTATATAAAGAGGGCGGTAAGACTCACCATCCCAACAAGAATGTTTGGTCACAAAGAAAAGATGGATACCATTATCAGTAAGCACAGCATTGCGAAAAGATGGAAGACGCTAAGCGGCGAAAATAACTGGGAAGGCCTATTGGATCCCCTCGACATAGATCTCCAAAAATACATAATTCACTACGGTGAAATGGCTCAAGCTACATATGATGCCTTCAACACAGAGAGAGCATCAAAGTTTGCAGGAAGCAGCAGGTATGCTAGGAAGAGCTTCTTCTCGAGAGCTGGTTTAGAGAAGGGCAATACATTTAGGTACAATGTGACCAAGTTTGTGTATGCAACTTCACAAATTCAAGTCCCGGAAGCATTTATCGTCAAGTCTTTGTCAAGGGAAGCTTGGAGCGAAGAATCGAATTGGATGGGGTATGTTGCTGTTGCCACAGATGAAGGGAAGGTTTTGTTGGACAGGAGGGATATTGTGATTGCTTGGAGAGGTACTGTTCGGTCCTTGGAGTGGGTTAATGACTTGCAGTTCAATATGGTTTCTGCTTCAAATATACTAGGTCAAGAGAAGGCTGATGCTAAGGTGCACCAAGGATGGTACTCCATCTAAACTTCCGATGATTCGCATTCGCCTTTCAACAAAACCAGTGCCAGAAACCAGGTTTAAGTTTGCAAGAACATAAGATTATTGATGAAAATTGAAGAAATTATTGTAACAGTTACTAAAATTAAAATTGGTGTACGTGTGTCTTAAGTTTTCCGAAAATAGCATGTTAAAACTATAGTTTAGGTACCATATAAACAGCATTTCTCACTAACTTTGAGCTCTTTCCTCCCTCAATTTTGGTACTTCTGGCAGGTTATTGCTGAGGTGAGCAGACTAGCTAGTAGAGCAATACAAGGATGAGGAAATCAGCATAACCATAACAGAACACAGTTTGGGAGCAGCAATTACAACACTCAGTGCAGTTGACATTGTTGCCAACGGTATCAACAAACCGAAAGACCGGACAGCAAATAAACTCTCATCATGTCCAGTAACAGCCTTTGCATTTGCTTGCCCTCGTGTGGGAGACTCAAACTTCAAGAAACTCTTCTCTAGGTACGAAAACCTCCGAGTCTTGCGAGTTCGCAACGCCCTCGATATTGTCCCCAACTACCCATTTCTAGTAGGCTTACTAGGCTATTCCGAGGTGGGAGAAGAGCTGGGAATCGACACTCGAAAATCGAGCTACTTGAAGAGCCCCGGAAGCGTGGCGAGTGGGCATAACTTGGAAGGGCATTTGCATGGAGCTGCAGGAACACAAGGGAGTAAAGGAGGGTTCAAGTTGGAAGTGAAGCGTGACATAGCACTGGTTAACAAAAGCAATGTCGACGCTCTCAAGGACGAGTATCTTGTGCCGGTTTCTTGGCGTTGCGAGAAGGACAAGGGGATGGTTCCAATGGATGATGGTTCTTGGCATCTCATGGATCATGAGGAGGAGGATTTTGATTCTTGATCGTAACATACGATTAGAATCATACTTTTGTTGAAATAGGTTTTGTATGGTTTTGTAACTTTATATTTTATCAAAAAGTTAATTATCAGATGGTAGAGCGCTCGCTTAGCATGCGAGAGGTACCGGGATCGATGCCCCGCATCTCCATCTTAATTCCATCTTATTTTTACAATCTTACTCCACAAGGTTCAGCTGGGTTTGTGAATTAAAGCCATGAAGTGTTTGAACTCATTCATACACCAGTTTTCTTATTTTTACTGGGGAGTTAAATGGCAAACTACCTGAACTAGAAGCAAGCTAAATGGGGGTGGTGAACTCTCCATGGATCAAACCCTTGGCAATGTGGCTATAAGCTGCTTCTGTTAAGTGAATTCCATCCCAATTTGCATACGAAGATGGATCTTTGTAGACCTTGGAACCAATTTGTCCACACCTTGCTGAATTATTGAAGTTGTATGGTCCTCCTCCTCCACAACAAACATCTAGACTCCCACTTGTGAACCCTAATCAAATTGTAATTAACAGTAAATACATGTTAAAATCCAGTACTTTCCGAAACTATTATAAAAAAACAATTGAATAAAACTAAAGTGATGAGCTACATGTTTCGACATAAATAACAGTCTTTTAAGTTTTATGCATTTTCATTTTTTATATTGGTAGACATGTCAATCATTTTTATCATTATCATTATTGTAGGTATTGGACGCTAGTCATTTCTACGTTTCAAATCAGATAATATTATGTGTATGAAAAGAAAATTAAGTTATAACTGTTCGTAATCGAAAAGGGTGAAAGCACTTATTAAAAAAAGAGGGTGAAAGGAGGGTGAGCATAGAAGCACATATGGAAAATACAAAGAAAGGAAGCAAGTGGTCTCAACTCTCACCATAATGTTGAGGAGCATGAAAAAAAGGCATGGAAGCACCGTAGTAGTCGGCATATATGATCCTTGCATGAGGGTATTTTTGTTCCACTGTTCCTAGGGCACGTTTGAGCTCTTTGTTATGGTACTTGGCAAAAGCATTGAACGCCTTCAAACACCCATTTCGTTTATTTATCATAATAAGCTTTGTTAGGGCTTCCATTATATGTCAAGTAGACGGCTAAGCACCCAATTGGCAAATTTCCAGGCACCACTAGACTGCTCCTTCATCTATCAATACCTAGTTACCACAAAAACCGATTAAGATCACATACTATCGAAGGTGACTCAAATTTTATGTACTTATATCGTATTGAAATTTGAAGTTTTCGAGTTCCTATCCATAATATTAAAGAGGGTTTCCGCCACACTCATTTGGAGATTTTTAAGAACTGGGTATTTTGACGTGTTATTGCTACACTCGCTAAAATTTGTATATCAATAGTGACAACTGTTTGATGTGACATACACTGGTGGCCTTAGTGATTGCATCCACAACAAGAGGCACCAAGGCTTTGAGCTGTTTAATGCTCCCACCAGCAAAGAAACCGTAGTTGTAATCGTTTCCACCGATCTCCCCCACCAGAAACAGAGCCTTGTTGAAGTAGCTCTCACATTCTGTGAAGATTTCAAACTTGAACTTTTGAAACGTACGTAAGAATGCATATATATTATCGCATGTAGTTAGACATTTGTTAGTTAATTACCTTGTTTTGTGTTGCAAAGTGAGGGCTTGAGCTCCTTGAACCAACCAAGCTGAGCGCTTAAGGAGTAGTTTGTGGCAAGCATTGCTCCTACATTACCTCGCAACAGCTTGGAAAGGAATTCAGGTGCAAGTGCAGTAGCTCCGGCAACTGCAAAGTTTACTCCTCGGTAAAAGTTTTGGCCGCCTTTCTTTAGGGCTAAATAAGGTGGTAAATGCGGCAACTCAGATGCCTCAGCTACAAACAAGGTCAAAATTTTACCATATATATATGGGGTGGTCAAACCTTATCATACAAATTATATACATGATAGTATGAGAGGGAGGAGATCGATGATAGTTACCGATGAAGTCAACAATAAGGCGGCCATTGGAGTACCGGCCGGTTGCATGATGGAAAAAGGTCTCTCCATAAGGTAGCTTAGCAATGACTTGGGATGTGAGGGGATCGGAGAGAAGGAAATTTCCAGTGTCACTGAGGGAGTCTCCGAAGTTGAATATTGCTTCATATTTTGGAAGACTTGATGAGACTCTGCCCAGAGTGAAGAAGCACAAAGAAGCTAGCAGGAAAAACAGCTTCATGTTTAACAACTATTGGCAATTCTGTTTCATCAGCATGCATTAAGCTCTCTCAACCATTTAAGCAGTGTCAAGAATGGTGGAGGAATTATAAGCTAAATGTAGCTGCCGACAACCATGACTGGCTTTGACCCTACATGACAAGACTGAAGGTACCTGAAGGTAAACATGAAGGTAGGTATTGAAAAATTTCCTGCCAATGTTGTTGTTCACCCGCCAATGCCATATATCTAGAATCCCTATTGAGAAATTTGTATTTTACGTTTGGTCAAAAGACCTTACTGGCCAAAAGGAAAGGACCTAATCCTCAGAAACGTGGCTCAGCCAATGATAAGAATAAAAGTGTCCACCTGATCATTTCCTACTCAAGTCTGCATTAGGTTAAATCAAACTGAATATTTCAAAATAACATTTCCTTGATGAAACTCTAATTTTGATTTCTCCAACTGGATTTACATGGCACTATCATAGCAACCAGCTAAAATGAATCACTGACTATCATTGAAAAATACATGCCAAGTAATTAGCAACCGTACATGCTCAGTTTGAAAAATGAGCCCTGTAATGATCAGAGGCGACATACTCCACTGTCACAATCCGATCCTCAAAAACTCTCCCATGTAAGCAGTGCGCTGCCATCCAAGAAGCTTCTGTCCTCCCAAACTCAACAAAGACACTCCCTGGCTCAAATATGCTTCCAAGATCAAAATCACTCTCCTTCCCATTATGCTGCTCCTTAGTTTCACTCTCCAGAATAGAGTCGGTTTCTGTTCCCACATTGTCAACTGTTCCAGCAAAAGTATCTTGATTCTCACCATCAACTTCCTCTGGCATAGAATTCTGTGTCCTTGTAACTTCAGAAGTTTTATCATTACACTCTGATGCATCTTTCCTGCTGTTTGGCAGGTTAGTGAGTTCTTCATCTTCATTAGATAAGTCATCACTTCCTTGGATTTCAGTATCTTTATCTAGTTGACCTATTTGACATGACTTGTCCTCTACAAAATCATCTGCTGGTTTATCAAAACCAAGGCAATTGCTTTCTGGAACTTCATCTTCTTTAAGTTCTCCTGTAAGCTTCACTCCACTAGTTACCTTGACGTCCTTGTCAATATGTTTGTCCAAAGTGTCTGTTTTTGCTCCTTTTTCTTTGGAACATAAATTTTGCCGTTGCCCACCATATTCTACATTGTTGACAGCTTCACACGCTCCAGTAGTGACAACGTAATTGTTTGCATGCTTGACAATCTTTACAGATTTAACCATACCAAACCTGCAGCATTGAGTCTTTAAGATTTAATCAAAAGTGTCGCTAACAAAACAACCAAACAAAAATCCAAAAAGACAGTCAAAAGGTGAAATTAAATTTGTCAGGGACCTGGCACATTCTAATCGCACATCTTCCAGGACTTCTTCGATCTCTTGTTCAGACAGTGATGACATGTTCTCCAGATTGAACTAATTCACAATGTGGAAAAAGAAAAAGGATCATAAGTGATCCTGTATAAAGTATACATCTTACTATTCAATATTCAAGTGATGCCATTTTCACTAAGCTTTTAATTGCTCAGAAGACCCAAAACTGGTGATATAAATCGCTTATATGTATGTATTTCAATATTAGTATATGTATCTACACATATCCTGTGGACTGTTGTATCTTCACACTCCCATTTGTACGTTTGCACCCTTGTTTCTCTTTCAATATCCATTCATTTACTCAAAAGAACTCAAAGGCAGGAGTCAATTCTACAAATGGGAATGTGATAGTACCCTTGATTAATCCTCTTATTTTCCATGACTTTAATAAGAAGTCTATCACAAGGGCACAAAATAAATAATCTGACAGTAATAGTTTTGATACTTTCCCCTATGGTGGGGGGAAAAGGGGAAAAAAATAAAGTAAATACAAAAATAAATAAATAAGACAACTAACATAAATAATGAAGTATATGATCAAACAAGAAAAGACCTTACCACATTTCTAAGCCTTAGGATGTGTGATGGTTGTTTGAGAAGTGGCTTTGCATGTTCTGGGATCTCATAAACTGATGCATTTCCACTATTTACCTAGCATGTGTCAGTTATTCCATCAGAAAACATCTACATGGAAATCAGTGGACACGGATAAATCGAAGTTTAAGAAAGAAGGGTGGTATTAGTACCAAGGATGATCCACTACGAATGGCCTGAACCACAGTTACCACTCCCCCTCCCAATTTAATACCATTCAGACCCGCACAGGCTTTGAGAGTTACTGACTGGTCGACATACTGATGCAACATCCGGAAGTCAGCGAGGTTAAGAAGAAAGGGAAACAGAAAATTCAATCTTCAAAGATGGAAGAAGATGAAGAAAAATGGATCCAGCATCACAATCCAAAATGAACAATGGTAATTGATATATATTTAAAACACAGATGCTTCTCCACAAGAAGAATGTCATATAACAATACTAATCAAAACTACAAAAATATCTGTAAGAAAATTAAGTGCACTAAATTGTGCAAGCACATGTACACACACACTAACACTAAGAGACTCTCCCTATCCCTACGGAGTATGGTGCATGCGACTCTAATGAGGAAAATTAGGACTTTCAAATCAAAGGTTGGATGACTTGTGTGGTTATTTAACTAGAATTTAAAATATTTATCCAAGAGTCCACATGGAACCATTACAACTGCAACATGAGAAAGTCAGAAGATGTAACAAGCATATATATATTGACCCCGTACAGAGAATTTACAGAAACTAAGTTTCATAAGAGCTATAAATGCTGCATTACCTCTAGAAAAGCATATGGTTCAGTAAGTTCCTCATTGGCCTCAAAATGGTATGCCTTCAAAGGTCCAAAGACACTAACGATTTCCAGAAGCTGAAAAAGTAGCATAAAAAGGTTGGTCACTAAAGTGGTAGATGAGCATAGAAAAAGAAGAGAAGGACAGAGCAGATGAGGTTTTGGTGAAGAAAGTGAAGTGTATCATAAGCATTGTACATATTTACCATTTCTGAGGAAAGAACCTTTGATATCCCACCAATGAAAATCTGCAGAAACACAAAAAAATGAAAAACATGAAAGGTCCAGATATCAACAAGTGTGAGTGCATCTGACATTTAACCTACAGTACAGACTCACTGACTCAAGCAACAAGGTAAACATTCGACACTTTTTAAACTATGAAGGTAACACATTAGAAAGAAAAGTCAATAAACAACCATCATATAAGGTATCAGTAATGTTAATCCAGATACATTCCTCAATACAAAAGGTAATAGTGGTGATGATATGTCCCCTTTGCGTGTTTGTACAACTCTTTAGGTAAGGCCACAGGTTGTCTTAACATATTATAATTTTACCCAGACGAAAAATTGGAGTTTACTAGACTTAAGTACAATAGCTCTTAAAATCACTGAAACTTATTCAAAATTATCTTAATCATGCATAACGAAAATAGCATGTTTCCAAATTTTGTCAGAAATAAAGGGGAAAGGTAAGAACTTAAGTGTTATCCAAATAAGCAAACTTTCATGTAGATTTTAATTTATAATAAACACCATGTTATGTATGATCATCGACCTAATTCTGAAAGACCTAAATAAACTCAATATGAGATAACATAACATAACCGAATACCCCAAATCCAATTGTAAAAGTTTTATGAGAAGAGCTCTCTTAGTACAGTAACAGTTTGATTAGCTTAAATATTGTTGTGAGCACCATCAATTCTTAATCTGCTGTTTAAACCACACCAACCTTTTACCTTGAGTAGTACATTATGAGACCACCTAACTATAATCATTTTCCAGTATACTAATGAGTCAAGTGTAAAGACAAAGGTCAAGACTGAACATTGTGGTAAGAGAAGTTAATTAGGCAATACCGATGTCAAGTTTTACCAATGTACCTTGTTAGGAGAATCATTCACAACATCACTTGTTGTCACGATACTATCAGCTGCAGCCACTGATTTCTCGGGGTCACTGTCACCAGTCTGCATGAAAATAGCAACTGTCTGAAAACCTGCTCCATGGATGGTAAGGACAATATACCTCAGATTTGGCAAAGCAGCAGTAGATAGTGGTTCAACCAAAAATAGTTCATGTTACAGCATAGGCACCGAATTGTTGGATTCAAACATTAAATTATTGGTATCAAAGCTTCTGCTTTTATTATGGTCTTTTAATTGGCATATGGTCATTAGAAAATATATAAAATCAATTACTGAGAATAAAATAAAAAATCAACAGAATCTTTCGTACACGACACTACAAAATCTTCAACACTAAGTAGCATTTTCATCATCTGCTAATTCTCCAATCAGAAAATGTAATCAACCTATCAAACAATTGGATAACTGGTCAAAAGAGTTCGCCAGTTGAATTTCTTAAATATATCATCTAACCTAGGTCCTCATCTTTCTAGTCAGAGAATGAATACAATGAAACCGCAGACTTCAAACTTCAAGAATGCTGGATGTTTATACTTAAGGGCTTGTTGTGTTTTGGCTCATTGATATGATTTGGAAGTGTGGATTCAGTAAGCAAATCCAAGTCCAGAAAGGAAAGGTTTTTTCTATAAGTTCTATGAAAGTAATCTTTCAAGATCTGTTAGGATTTTGTCTACTAGGTTTAGGAGTCCTAAAACCTTATTGTATCAGCAGCACCTATTCAGTATAAATAGGAGCTGCAGGGGGTTTTCTAAGGGTAAGATAGAGAGCACAGAAAACCAAGAGCAAAGGGTGATAGAGAGATCTAGCAGGGAGTTGGGGATTAGCATAGGGATTTCAATAAGTACTTGTAATCAAGTTGTTATTCTCCATAGTGCTAGTGATTCTCTCAAGAGAGATCACAAAGTGGACGTAGGCCAGGGTTTTGGCTGAACCACTATAAAATTGTTGTGTGCTGTGTTTCTATCTTCAAGTTCATCTATCTACTTTGCTTAAGTCTTAAAGTACCAGTAAAGACCAGAAAAGATCCTAGGGCGCTAACCACAATAAGTGGTATCAGAGCTTCGGTTCTGGTACTTTGCGATGGTAGACAGCAAAGGCATGGTCGAAGCAGAAGATGTGAAATCGTTCATTAAACCCTTAAATGGCAAGGATGACTTCACGCTTTGGCGAAGGAGGATGAAGAGTGTCCTGATTCTACAAGATCTGTATGAGGCTGTTCTCGGGGATAGAGAATAAGGCAGTTGATATGGCAGATAAGGTTTGGCAGAAGATGGACAAGAAGGCAAGGAACACAATAGAGTTGCATCTTGCAGATCATGTACTGGGTCGTGTATTGGATAGTGGAGGTGACAATATGAGCAGCAAAGAGACCTGGGATTATCTTGAGAAGGTTTATGCAGGTAAGGGTCCTATTGGTGAGAATATGGACAGCAGCAAGACATTGGACAATGTCAAGGAGGCTGACGCAGATAAATTCTTCTTGAAAGAAAAACTCTATAGTCTTCGGATGGAAGAAGGCGGGGATCTGCAGGAACATCTGAATAAATTTCAGATTTGTGTTGCCAATTTATCAGAGGTGGATGTGCAATATGAAGAAGAGGATAGAGCACTTGTGCTGCTAACATCTTTACCAGCTTCATACGAGCAGTTCATCACCACACTCGTTTCCGATAAGGATTCTCTCAAGTACGATGAGATTACTGAAGCTATTCAATCTTATATTAAGACAAGTAGCGAGACCAAGAGCTCTCAAGGAGGCCTTCAAGTCAAGGGCAAGGAGACAAGTCAGTTGACGAGTAAAGAGGATAAATCTGGTAACAAGGGTACAACAAAATCCAAGAAGAAGTACAAGGAAGGTTGCTTCAAATGTAGTGCTGCAGACCACTTGAAAAGAAACTGCAAAGAAGGGAGGATGGAAGCACAGGTGACGGCAGGGAGTTCAAGCACAGCCAACATAGTCATCAGAAAAGATGAAGATGATTGTGAACTTCTTGTGGTAACGTCCAGCTCCAACGCTTTCAGAGATTGGATTTTGGATACCGGTTGTACGTTCCACATGTGTGCAATCCGAGAATGGTTTGACACATTTGAGGAGAGTAGCAGCAGAGAAGTTTTCAGGGGAGATGATTCACCGTGTAGGATCCTAGGTATTGGATCAGTGAAAATCAAAATGCATGACAGAGTTGTTAGAAAGCTGGAGAATGTCAGAAATATTCCTAAGTTAAGGAAGAACTTGATATCTTTGGGTACTTTGGACAAGGCCGGTTATAGGTATAGCTCTAAAGAAGGAAGACTAAAAGTTATCAAGGGATCACTTGTTGTGAAGAAGGCCGACATTCAACCTAACAACGTGTACAAGCTTCAAGGGACTACCATAATAGGTGGAGTTGCAATGTCTGCTGAGGTAAATGACAAGACTGAGCAATGGCAGCAAGGCCTACGGCGCATGAGTCAAAGAGGAATGCAGGAACTCTACAAGGAAAGTAAGGCAGAAGGTGTTGGTGTTTGCAAACTGAACTTCTGCAAGGATGGTACTCTTGGGAAGCAGAAGGTGGGATTCAAATTGGTAGATTGTGAGAACAAAAGCAAAGAATTGCTGGATTATATTCACTCAGAAGTATGGAGCGCAACACAAGTAAGGTGTATGGGAGGATCCAAGTACTTTGTTACTTTTCTAGATGATTTTTCAAGGAAGATTTGGGCCTACTTTATGAAGGAGAAATCCGAGGTTCTCTTCAAGGTCAAGAAAGGGAAAAGCAAAGTAGGAAATCTAGAAGGTAGAAAAATCAAGTATTTGAGAAGCAACGGTGGTAGTGAATATAGAATGAAAGGGTTCTTACAGTTTGACAAGGATGAAATCACAAGGTGCATCACGGTGAAGGATAATCTCCAGGAAAACGGGGCTACTAGAAGGATGAAGAAAACTCTTTTTGAGAGAGAAAGAGACATGCGGCTGCATGCAGGGTTACCAGACGTTTTGGAAAGAAGCAGTTAACCATGCGTGTTATTTGGCTAATCGGTCACCATCAAAGGTCTTGGACTTTAAGTGTGCAGAGGAGGTATGGTCTGGAGACCAGCTGGCTCTTCTAACTTAAGGATGTTTGGTAGCATTGCATATACTCATATTTCAAGCAATGAGCAAACCAAACTCAAGCCAAATTTTCTGGGTGTTGAGAAAAAAGTAAAGGGCTACAAGTTATGGAATATTGTCAGCAAGAAAAGGGTTCTAGGTAGATATGCCATCAATGATGAGAAGATCAAGCCGTTTAATGAAGTAAAGACAAGTGAGGTGAAGAAGAAGACTGATGTTGATGTTGTAGATGAAGCAACAGAAGTTCCTCTAACCAAAGGGATCATGGAAGAGACTCCAGCTCAGGTGGAGCAAATTGAGCAGGTGGAGCATAATAAAGGGGTTATCGAGGTAGAAGTCTTAGAGCAGCAACAACAGTCACTAATACAAGCTCAGGTGGAGCAATTAGCACTGCGAACCTACGACTCAGTTCGTCAGTTACTTGAGCAGGAGTTCCAGAGAAGCATAGCATTGGACAAGTATGCTCTAAGTTTCAGTCCAGGAGATCCAACCACGTATTAGGAAGCTATAGCAAAATATATACGGGAAAGTTGGATGGGAGCTATGTTAGAACAAAAGAAGAAGTCCATACCAAAAGACTTGATTCAGGAGTCGGTTCCTAAACCCAAAGAAGGAAATCTGGTTGGCTGTAAAAGGGTTTATAGGAATAAGGAAGGAATGCATGATAAGGAAGCCATGAGATTCAAAGCTCGGGTATTGGCAAAGGAGTATTCGCGTAAAGAAAAGGTCAATTATGACCAGATCTCACCAGCGGAGAGATGCGTTTATCATCATGTGTTCAAGGATAGTATGGTTTTACTATCAAGCGACGTGTTAACTACATGTCAGGATGTGTCTAGAATTCCAAAGTTAAAGACACAACTAAGGAGGGAATTCGACATGAAGGGTCTAGAAGCTGCACAACAGATCCTAGAAGTGAAGGTAAGGAGGGACAGAGAAGCGGGAAAATTATGGTTGTTGTCTAAACCCGTGTCTACTCCACCAGTAGCACACTTTCAGTTTAGTGTGCAGGGGGGATCATCAACAATTGAGTTAGATGAGATGATGCATGTGTCTTATGCAAGAGTAGTGGGATGTCTTATCGCTAGAATCTTCAAAAGACCAGGTTTAACTCAAGGATTGAGCATTGTGTCAAAGTATATAGCGAATCTGGGTAGACGACACTGGCAAGCAGCGGCGTGGATTCTATATTACTTGAGAGACACTAAGGAGCATGGATTTCTGTTTGAAAGACAACAAGAACAAGCATGCATTGCTGGTCAAGAGAGCTCAGATTTGGCAGGAGACTTAGACAAAGGAGGATCTGCAACAAGTAATGTATTTACTTGCAGCAAAGGTTCAGGAAGTTGTAGAACAACTATGGAATCAGATGAGATATTGTCTACCACTGAAGTAGATTGCATGGCAGTACCAGAAGCTTCCGCAAAGGCGTTATGGCTTAATGGATTAATGAGTGAGTTTGGGATTCAACAAGAAGTTGTGGTGAAGAATGGTGTCATCAATTTGACAAGGAATCAAGTGTTTCATGCAGAGAGGGAACATGTTGATGTTTGTGGTCATTGCAGTGAAGGTTGGGTCAGCTCAGGGAAGATAACAACTGAGGAAGAAGCACATTCAAGGGAGAATGTTTCAGATTGTTTGACCAGGACCATTTCCATGGAGAAGTTCAAGCATTGCTTGGACTTGCTCAGTGTCACAGCTTGCTGAGTTGTGGTGGAGCACCTCCTCACTTGAGGTGCGTAAGGCAAGAGAATTCTTGCCAAGGTGAAGGTTCTTGGAGGTTTGTTCAGGGTTACTTCAAGAAGATTCAAGATATCCTGAAGGGTGCAACAATCATTTGGTATCAACTCACCAAGGTGGAGATTGTTGTGTTTTGGCTCGTTGATATGATTTGGAAGTGTGGATTCAGTAAGCAAATCCAAGTCCAGAAAGGAAAGGTTTTTTCTATAAGTTCTAGGAAAGTAATCTTTCAAGATCTGTTAGGATTTTGTCTACTAGGTTTAGGAGTCCTAAAACCTTATTGTATCAGCAGCACCTATTCAGTATAAATAGGAGCTGCAGGGGGTTTTCTAAGGGTAAGATAGAGAGCACAGAAAACCAAGAGCAAAGGGTGATAGAGAGATCTAGCAGGGAGTTGGGGATTAGCATAGGGATTTCAATAAGTACTTGTAATCAAGTTGTTATTCTCCATAGTGCTAGTGATTCTCTCAAGAGAGATCACAAAGTGGACGTAGGCCAGGGTTTTGGCTGAACCACTATAAAATTGTTGTGTGCTGTGTTTCTATCTTCAAGTTCATCTATCTACTTTGCTTAAGTCTTAAAGTACCAGTAAAGACCAGAAAAGATCCTAGGGCGCTAACCACAATAGGGCTAGATTCAGTAAATGATAAATAAGTTATGAAAGAATAAAATAAAAATATCAGACTACTTAATATTATAGACCCCTCAGGCTTTTAAAGAGGTAAGTCAAGTCTGTATCTTTGGATGATATAGCCCATAGGTTTCACAAATAAAGACTGCATGGCGGAGATAAACTGTTCTTGCCTAGAACATAGGATTAAAGGCAACACCAACAAGTATGAGTCATTTTGTTAGTAAGAAGGCAAGTAGGCAACACATAGAAACACGGTGACCATTGGCTTGTAATTCATCTCAAAATAACTGTAGCCACCCAGGAATGAGCTTCAAAGTTATTTATCTCTACTCACCTAGTCCTCCAGATAATATAGGGAGTCTACAGGTTGGTTAAATATGAATTAATTAATTGATCAATTAAAAAAAAACCAAACAAACAAACAGAAACAGGAAAACAAACACCAGAATGGACTGACCATCTTAAGCACTGTTGTTTGAATTTATCATATTACTCCCTAAACAATCAAACAAACAGAGAAGAAGCTCCTCGTCAACCATCTTCATGTTTTTGATGATGTCTGCAATATGCTATGAAAAGAATTGTTTGGACAACTTTAAAAAATGCATGGAAAAAAATAGAGTTTGCAAGAACACTACAAAAGAAGTGTATGACAACAAGTTGGGTCTAAGGCTAAAATTGGCTTGAAAGTCAAGCACATCAATCGGGAAATCAAACCAGTAGATATTAACAATAGGAAAGAGCACAGGTGAACCCTAGAAGTCTATATCAAATGCAATTTAAAAATGATGAACATCAAATAAAATTGTACTCCATGTCATTAAGATTCACATTTTAGTTTCTTTCTTTTAAGAACCTAGCTCATCCACCCAAATCCAAAATTAAGAGAATAAGCTGCAAGCACAGCAAACTTGTCACTGCACCTGGAAATCTTCTTATTAAGAGTCAGCTTCATCACCATCCTGAATGTGAATTACGACATACCCAACATAAACACCCTATTTAAGAGATTCCAACATGACCGTCAGAAAACAAAGCTGATGTAGCAGGACAGACAAGTATATTATTCGATTTATAATAAAAGTTTATGAAGCTACAGTAATATATCCCAGAGTTAAATTTAACAAGAACACTCTTTGAGTCTTGATACTCCCTCCAATGTGCAAAAACACACTTAAGTTACTAGTGGATAAACAAAGTGACACTAAACAAAATTGCACAGCCAAGATCAATCCTAGTTCTGTGGATGTCTTTATGACCGACTCCATCAAATAGAAAAGGTATAGAGCCAAGTACTCAAGACGAGCATAAGTTCAATGGGATATTAAGGCTCTTCTTTTTCTTGCACTGCTCTACATCCATCCTTCCCTCCCATTACAGAAAGAAAAGAAGACGAGAGGGTAGCATGTATAAACAGATACAAAATCAAAGATCAGTTGAAGGGAAACACTCCATCAAACAGTGTAATGTTTTAAGCCACTTGTATAAGTTTTCCAAGTATATGCTACATTGTGTGATATGTTAAAACACATAAGATCAAACACGTAAGGTACTAAAGAAATAGGTGCATTGTTTCTTTTTAAATAAGAACAATAAAAAAGTGGTTAACCAAAGAAATGATTTTGTAGGTCATGCATCAAAAGGATAAGATTAGACTACTAACAATACATTTGAAACAATAAAAAGCATGCAAGGTAGGAAAGATTCTTACAGCAACGTCAATAAAGTCCTTAGGGCGCCTGATTTTGAGAATACAACCAAAGAATGAAGTGCCATCAAATGCCAGAGCAGCTAAAGCGTCTTCAGGTGTAAGAAACTCCACAAGAGCTTGCCCCTTCTCTTTGTTAATCTGAAGTTAAACCAAATAGTTAAGGTATTCCTCATTTTTCACTTGTATTCAAATTTATCACAAGGATCAACAATACATGCTCAGAAATAATATTAACTTACCACACAACTGATGCAGGGTCGTGTTCCTTGAATATGATTTACCCCCGAAGATAACAAAAAATTATTCAGAGATTCTACCAAAGTGCTTTCAGAGGTTGTAGATGGAATATTTTCTACATGAAGCCTCCTCATTCGCCGGGTGGCTTGTGTTAATTGGACAGAGTCAATGGAAGCATTTTTCTTAGTCAATATAGAATCAGGAGAAACTCCAAGAATAGATGTTGTGGTGGTTGAGGCAACAGAAACAGCAATGGACATCCCATGTATATTTGACGATACATTACTGTTTGATGACTGGAAACGAGAAGCAACTGAACTAGATAATGACTTGTCAGTTGATGCAAGAGGGGGATCCCACCTAGCTTTTTTCTTTTCAGGTGAAAGATTGGGTGGGGATGGAGTCTTAATAGCAGACTCAGTCCTTCTCTTCCTAGGGGAATAGCCGCCAAGTCTATTTGCAGACTCATCATGTCGCTGATAGTGGCTGCTTGAGCCATTAGAAGACACTCTACTACTATCAATACCCAAATGCTGTCTTCCAGTCCTATCTTTAAGCAAATGGGATGATACATCGCTGCGAGGCCCTAAATTATTTGAAGCATGTTTGTGTGCCCTTGGTGAGAGAGATCTTAACCTATGTCTATTCCCATGGTCTCTACTCGACGATCTTCCCCTTTTACGTCTTGATTCTTCAAAGCGTGACTTTGATGATTCTTTCCTCTCCTTTCTCTCTGAAAATTCTAAAGCGCGAAGCTTTCCTGGATCATGTTTCTTTGCAGCATTTCTGTCTCTAATTTTCTCATCATTTTCATGT
This sequence comes from Fragaria x ananassa, assembly GCA_034370585.1. NCBI lineage: Eukaryota > Viridiplantae > Streptophyta > Magnoliopsida > Rosales > Rosaceae > Fragaria > Fragaria x ananassa. The sequence continues at coordinate 3,954,100 of CP139762.1, read as the reverse complement.
TGGTATTTTCTCTTGGTTTCTCTTTCATGTTCCCCTCTACTTTGGTCCAAATGTCTTTCTTTTCTTGTTGAATAATCTCGTGACTGCTTCTTGACAGACTCATCAATTGAATCCTTGTCAATTTTCCTCCTACCATGTAATTCTCTGTCAGTTTTGTCTCCTCTACCTCCACTTCTTGTATCTTTTTTTGGCTTATCCTTCAAGCTCTCCAACTCATTGCTTCTTCTAACTCTCCCTTTAACAACATCATCTTCCGTTTTACTACTCTTAGAACTATACCTTTCTTTCTTTCCGGAGATTTCCTTTACCGGCTCCTCCGACAAAGGCTTTTCAACAACAGCGGCCAAATCATTATCCCATCTCTCACCCCTTCCAGACTCAAAAGGCTCTGAAACATTTTCAACAGTAGCTTCTGTCATGACATTATCACACAACTTCTTATCCTTCCTCCTAAGCATGATCTCTTCATAACTCAAAGGCCTTGTCCTAGCAGCACTTTCTTCATCATGGTCATGCACTTCCTTTTTGTGCCGCCTACTAGATGATGTGCTCATCTTCCCCGCTCTAAATGCACAACTAAACCAAGAAACACAAAGAGCTCAACTTTCTACCTCATTTCTATGGTTGGTATATCAAAGTGAATATCACTGCACCAAGAAATAAAGAGCATTTGATATTACTAAAAAGAACCATGTTTTACACAATCAAAATTTGCAAGAAGCATAAATTGAATCTAATATCTTCAAATTCTGAATGAAACCCAAGAAAGCTAACACCTTTATTGCCGAATTACAGGAACAAGATATAGTAAAGTTCAATGAAAATAGCAAACCTGTATAAAGATCTGTTGTTGAAGAAACTAAGAAGAAAAGTGAAACTTTTTGGGGGCCAAGATGTGGCGGCGAACAGTTGTGAAGGCCTAACTCAAGGGTTTAGCGGGAACAAGGAGCAGAAGCGCAGCTGAGGCCCGAGAGTGAAAACGAAATTGAGAAATTAGGAATATTGGGGACCTAGAAAACCAGTTATCCACATAACACCTTTCTTTTTTCTTTTCTTTTTTTATCAAGATTATTTTAATAGTATATTTTATATGAGTGCGGCTATTAGGACCTTCAAATTTGCTTATCACATCTCATTCTATTTTGAATTATTAAATAGCATATACATCCTCATACAAAATGATTATTAAGAATAATAATTATACAAAAGAAAATATTGTATTTATTCTCTTTAGACTTTCTAATTCAATAATAATTGATTTCATTCTTTATTATTTTTCTTATATATTTTTGTTTTCCAATTTTTTTAAGCATATATATAGTTTATAAGAACTAAAAAAATAATCAATATCGATCATGTGACATAAAATTTTGCATTATCATACATGTTGAATGCATATACTAATAAGGTGCATAAATATTTTTGCAAAAAAAATTAATATCTATCGATTATAGAAAATATATATTTATTGAAATAATCTATTATGAGTACAAAATAGAGATCAATTATTCAAAAGAAAAAAATGGAGAAAAAATAACACGTACAAAAAAGAAAAATAATTAAAAAGATATATAAAGTAGTTCATGATAGAACATTTTCTTGCATAAAAAAAATAATCATAAAATGAAGATAAGGATAATGGATGTTGAAAAAAAAATAAACAAAGAATGAGATGTCTATTAAGTGAATAAGAGGTAATTAATTAATTGAAATATATGTCAATAAATAACTAAGGTTATGTTAGGAATTTGAAATGAGATATAATGAGCAAATGCTTATATTGAAAAGTAAAAGGGATGTGTAGAAAGAACGAGAAGTATAATGAGTAAATTTGGAGGTCCCAATAGCCACACTCATTTTATATTTATTAATTTTTGATCAAATACACAATTATTGTGTTACAATACTCGGAGTCGAATAAACTCACGACCTCTTATTTACATTGATGGCATGTTTACTAACCTGGAATATAATTGAGAATGGTGTAATTGATTCTGGAATAGGTGAATTCTAGCGTTTACTAACATGTCAAGGTATTGAAATGGATGTGGGTCTCACTTACTTATCAGGAATCAATTCCTGAGGAAACCCCTTATTTGATACCCAAGTGAGGGTATCAGAATCAACGTAATGGAATCAATTTTTTCTCCCCAAAATATCCTCACATAATTATAATATTTCTAAATTACCCAACTTGAAAAATATATATTGTATTTTAAGGATATTTTAAATTCATTTTTTAGGGGTATTTTAGTAATCAAACTAGTTTTAATTCTTATTTCATATGGTAAGTAAACAACATCAATCGTAATTAGTTTCATTCATGTTTTAATTCGTTATGGTAAATGAACACTAGAATGGTATGAAATATTTTCATATTGATTGTTGTTGATACCGATTAATGATAATTTTCATTCCAAGTTAGTAAACATGTCTTGAGAGAATTATGTCACTAGATATATTTGGAAATTTACATTTTACATATTTTGGTCAAGTCAACTCGTCGCTTACCTAATTCGGCTCTTGTTAAATTTCTTGACATGACAGTCTTTCCTCTTCAGAGTGAAGACAAGTATTTTTTGTTAGCGTTAATGACTCGTAGTTTTAATCTCATGTGGGTGTGTTATGAATGCTTTGTAATTGCAGTTTTATTGAATAAATTTTATTTAATAAAAACAAAAACCACTTGGTGTGGTAAAGTTGGTCAAATTGTCTAGTATGAAGCTCTAATGTCTAGAGTTTAAGTCCAAACTCCCACGAAATTTGAGGGGCCTTTGTGTTCATGTACCTGCGTCGGAAGATTAATCTGGCTTTGATGGGGTACTCTTATAGACTTTGGTCCGAACACTGATTGTGTGAGTGTGTTACTAACTTGTTAATATAATTGAGGTGACATCACCCATAATAACAAAGAAAGATATAGTTTTTCTTGTACGTCACAATTTTAGGGCTTAAAAGAATGAAAGTCTTCAGAAAAAAAGTTTGAAATTTAGTTAGATCTAGATTATAGTTCGATTCTCTTTCGAATTTTCAATGTTAATTAAATCTCTTAACTTTAATTACAAAGTGGGAAAATGTCTGAATTACAATCAACGAGTCCAATTTTGAACAAACATCAAAATAGATGATTGACAATAATCTAGGATGAATGTAAATGTATCAGCTCAAATGAACTTGCCAAGCATAACATTTAGTCAGATTTCACAAACTGTCTTCAAGTTTTTCTTTTTTGAAAACAAATGTATCAACTCCAATGATTCAAAGCCAGGCAATTGCCACGGTAATGAGCCTCAATTTGCCAATGCCTTTGATGAAGGTATCTGAAATTTATTCAAGAAAATAAATGCAACCCCCAAATTCCTTGGTTCTTGTTCATTGTTGCGTTCTCCTTTGGCTGATCAAAAAGGTGGGCTTGCCTGGTTGAAGCCTGTTGTGTCTCAAGGGTGTTGGTTTCCTTGGACCTTTTTAAGGTCTTTGTTTGTTCTTTATGTTTCCCTTGGAAGTCCCGGTTGGGATCTTCCTCATGTAATAGTTTCCCTTGTTTAATGAAGTTCCTTTTCGCCAAAAAAAAAATATTCCCAAACACCATTTGAACTATACAAGTCAATAACCAGCGCATTGCAACATAAAACAAACAAAACACACTGCAACTCAAATGTGCATGCACCACGCTTATAATTTAACAAAACAAATTATCTCCATCGATCTGCATCTCCATCTAGTATGAAATACATGGCAGTAAACAGAGACTGTTAAAAAAAATACTTATAAGGCCTTGCATTTTTAACTTTTCCGAGATCCACTAGGAATTACACCAATTAGCGTATGATTTTCTATCATTCAACTGATCTGCATCTCGATTTGGTATAAAAACACAGAGCAGCCAAGAGAGACATAATTTGATGCAGAAAAATCATCCTAAACCAACATTGATACTGCCTACTCAACTGTAAGAATTCCATAGAAAGATAAGATCAACAGTGTGCTCCAAGAACATCAAAGGCTCCATCATTGCAACTTCACTAGTTGTCAAGATCGTATACTGTAGTGGATTGCCATCTGAGAATCTGAAACATGCCAACATTGATCTGAATGCGTAAACTCATTGCAGCTGCTCCATCAAAGGCTCCATCATTGCAGCTGCTCTTGCTTAATGCTTATGCTATCTCGACTTGTTCTAGTAAGTAGTGTATTTTGTGTTCAGTTTTGCTTATGTGCTAGCTGCACTTGAACTTCTTCTTTTCTTTTATTCAAATATTTGATCCAAAAAAGTAGAAAAAATAGCTAATATAGTTTTCCTTTGTGATACTTGAATATGTATAAAGACTACAATCATTAACATTCTGATGTTACATAACAATTTGAAAAAGAAAAGAGACAGCTCAATTGTATTGAATTAGAAGTATCAGCAAGCAGGTTTTTGTTGCAGAACTATATCATCATCAGAGTAATAATCCGCAATGAGCCTATATATGTATGATGGATGATAACCCCCTCTGCAAAGGAAGCACAAAATGATCAGGACTAATATATTAGAGCCTGGAAGAGATCAGACAGTAAATGTTATACAAAATGGTATCATATCAGTTAACACATGATAAGAATAATGTGTAAAGCACCCAAACTTGTTCATACCCATGGTACCAAATACTGCGACCGACTCGTATAAGCAATTATAAATCCTTAAGGAAATAGGAATGACTGCTTGGGATGTCCTTCGCCAATTATATCCAGACATCCCATCTTAGCTGACACTTCGTTTGTTGCCCAAGTGATGGAAACATGAAAGAATAGAAGAATTTCATAGTGGAACAGCGAAAGTGAAAGTGTGTCCATCTTATAATTGTGCTATTTCTATATAACTTAACCAAGAAAACTACTTGACAGCAGACAAAAATCGACACTGAGATAACATACAGAAGACTGAAAATCATATAACAATTTACACAGGAGCAGGATATCAACGGAAACTTTGAATTAAAAACTGCATAAAGGAAGGAAAAAAAGTCTTACAGTTCAGTAACAAAAAGACTGACTAGCTCGGGAGGCACATAATCAAATGCAGGATTAACAACATGCAAAAGAGGAGCTCCACTACCAACACTAAAATCCATGCAATCTGAGAAATCCCCAAAAGATAATAGCTCGGATGGACATCTCATATCATTCAGCAAAACCTCTGGATTGTTTGGAAATAGGGGACATAGCTGAAACATACAAGGCAATATTAAGAAAACAATATACAAATAGGGGAACAAAAACCTCATATTTTCAGCAGAATGTAAAGTTATCATGGAGCAAAATCATGATCCTAATACATCCAAACAAGAGCCCTTAAACTAACATTCAATGCCTTATTTTTTTCAGGTTTTCTTATACAATACCTTATGAGTGCCAGCAACCACAACAAATGGAACAGCGTGCCTTTTTGCAGCAAGTGCAACCATATTCATCCCAACAGGCGCAATGACCCCACCGTTGGCCATCACAGCATGAACCCCGACTATAACCTGCATGTCATCTGCAAGTTAAGGCAACGAAATTTGCACATTATCAAATACAAGAGAACAAGTATGTGAATCCCACAATTACCATGTTAACTCTTGAAATCATGGCAAACACTGAAGAGTCTGGAATAACGGTTGTTTGCAAATGCTTTTCAGCCAACTCATTTGCAAGCACATGCCCCAAATGCCTAATAGCACCGAGTAAGGAACAACAAATTATAGAAGAAGAAGAAGAAGAAGAAGAAGAAATAGTAAACAACAGAATAGATTCAGATTGTGTACAAACTTAGGAGCACCCTCGGCCACATAGACATGGAACGATCTTTTCTTCTCCTTTGCAGCATAGAGGAAGTTCTTCACTGTCCTTGAATGACCTAATGTTAGTATCACCTCACTGAAAAACAGTTCCGGTATTAAATTAGTAATGCAAGTTAAAGAAATTGACATAAGGTTACAGATATTTTAATTGTACATCTTAGTGCATAGACTATTGCACAAGTTAAAGAAACAAAATATCCAATTCACAACTAGTGCATAACCCTTTTGTGTATGGAATATCAAAACAGAAACAGAAATTAATGAGGTAGGACAACAAGAAGGTTTCAACTCAGAGAATGACATCACCATACTGCATAGCAGAAATCAAATTCACTTATGAAAACAAATACTCGATATGTTTCAATATGCAGGAATTCAGTAGCTGAATTACTAGCTCGGGTAAAATAGTTTATACTTTTGATGTATAAGCTCCAACGCCTGGTCTGCGATCAGTTCATGCCAAGTATTTATATCCTCAATGAGATCATTAACTCCCTCAATGATGTGGTGCTTAAACTGCCAGCTCCTAGGAGTTTTATCAGCTGCAACAAATTAGAAATCTACATCAACTCTTGAATAATACATACGTACGTATTAAACTTCCTATGTTTTTCTTTAATCAGACATGTAAAAACTTATCATTAATAGTGTTGCAAGCATAAAAAAACGAAATGTTCTTAAGTAACAGTGTAACCGGAATCATGTGCGTACAATAAACCATTTAAGTGCGTCGAAACTTGCCTTTTCCCTCAAAAAGGCGAACCAAGTTGGGTTTGCTTTCAAGCTGTGCCACCAATGAAGGTGGATGGAAAATTGTTTGGGAAATAGCATCAGATAATCGAAATGGTTTATCATCTTCCTCAACAACATCTCCATCATCATCTTGAGAGACTAAAGTTAATCCTTCAACTTCCAGTGAAAGATCACTGTCCCTAATGATGCGCAGAACACGCCTAACAATGTTCCCAACAGCAAGCTCTGCATTATAACATAGTCAAAACATGTTCATTACAAATATACTCCACAAAAACACAATTGAAAGCTATACATAACTCTACAGATATATTCGAGTCCTGTTATAAACTTGTGCAACCTCAACAGGTTATAGTAACCCACAAATTCAATTAGGAAGATTATCTGTAACCAAAGTTGTGCAAGACACCTTCTCCATTGAAAGTTTAGTATTTTCATCGACATTCTGTTCCAAATCAAATTCCAAACACACATACCAACAGGGTTGGCAGCAATAAGCTTCTGGCCAACATCTCTGACGACCTCAACAAGGGCGGCTGACGTCACCCTCTGCATGGATATCACCGTCCGGAACAACTCCGCCGTCAGCCGAGCAGTCTCTCTCGAACCCACCACCTTCCTGCAGCAACCAACAGTAAATACGACACACCGTTTGATTTGTATAGATACAAACATTGCATGCATGCTGCACTTGTAACAATCATAAAAACTCACCGTTTCCTGAGCTTGGTGGCGAGTTCATTGACGAGTGCTTCACCTTCCGCCATGTATAGACCAAACCCAAATTTCTGCAGGGGTTTTGGGGTAGTTGATAATACAGAGACTCGAGAGAAAGACCAAATTCTTTGTTAGGGTTTATGAGGACTTGGTCTGCACGGAACAAGATTAGAGGGTTTGGTTAAGAAGAGGCAGATTATGTTGAGCGGTTTCTTACCCTTTTCTATTCCCTTTTCAATTCCCTTTTGACAAGCATCTAATCTACAATTATCAGCATCTAATCTACAATTATCAGTGAGCCGTGACGTTAGATAGTCTAACTGACAATGTTGAGGTCATGGGTTCAAACCTCACTGACATACATATGTAAAGGTGTGTGAGTAATTTAATAAAAAGTTTTTTTTTTTTTTAAAGCATCTAATCTACAATCCCAATTCTCAAACATCTAATGGCGCAAAACTGTTCTAAACGGATTGGGAATTAATTCCATATGCCATAGCATTGTCGGATACCAAAATCAAACCACACCCTTCTTTCATTAGGCTTTTAGGGTCAAGTCATTCACATGTTAGCACCTAAATCATATGATTCGAGCACAGAATCTATACCAAAGAGAGTAATGTAGGCACTTCAATGACAGCAACTGATGATTTCAATGACAATGGCTATGAAACTTCAGCGACAGCAGCTAGTTGGTATGGCAAGTACAATTTCAAAGTTCTCTAGTAGACAAATCCATAAAAAAGGCAGAAAAGCTGAGACTAGTTCTACCAGTACACCAATAAACCCAAAACCTATCAATCTCAAGTGAATTACTATCTAAATGATGAATCAGGGAAGCAATACTACAGCGGGGCATCTAATTGTTCTGTTAGACAACTGCACAGCCATCCACTGTAATGTGGATTGAACCATACCGCATCTGAGTAAGTGATAGATTCACCTCAGATCATGAGTATGCACCAATAGAATGCATGAAACATTGATACAAGATACCAAAACTCCACATGGAACCAGCAAGTAAAAGTTGGAAAGGGAGTTGAGAAAGATAAACTGAAGGTGCCCGATCATTAATAATACGACAGATATCAATGATTTCTCTGAAATCTAAAATCTTTTTAACAAAAATCGAGGTACACAATCCGAGGTTTGGTTTTAAAAAGAAATTCATGACAAAACTGTAAGCCTGAGTATTGCTTAAGCTGTAACCCCCTTCTTCAGTTTAGAAAGCTCGTTCTTCACCAGCCCAGCCCTCTGAAATAAGAAAGAGTTATTAGCTTGGGGGAGTTCAAGAGAATGATGAAATCCATATAAACGATTCAAAAATAATCAAATACATTGTGTATGACACTCTTTACAGAAAATGAATTCAAAGTCGAAAATATATATAAGATCATAGGACCAAAACAGGATCAATCACAAACCAAATACATAAACACGTTTCTTAAGCATCAACTATATGAACTCAACTACATGGGATAATGACATACCTTCTTGATTGATGTCCATGATTACTAACTGATCAACTAGGCTGTCAACGTCTTGAGCAAGTCCGGTTTTGGCTTTTGACTTCTCCTCTCTGCTAAGCTTAGACACCATAGATGGGATGGCTCCTATGTCTTGTCGTAGAGAGAGCAGGGACTAAAGCACCTTTATTTATAGTGTTACAAGATAACAAGAGACCTCCCACAAAGATACTTCTTGATTCCCAAGTAAACTCCTATAAACTTATCCTAATGCATTACCAACACAATAAACCTGTTGCTAATGGATTCCCTTACCATATATGGATAGATATACATAAACCATATTGAACAAGGTTAAGTAATAACATAAGCTCATATTAAGTTGAAACCTGTTCCAATTAGTATTTGCATAATGATGATAGGTTCACATAATGAATCTTACAATCTCCCACTTGAACCATCATCTTAAAAATGCACAATACAAGTAGAAACATTTCAATCAAAATAGCTGAAGTGCGCGCTGAGCCATATGCTTCTTAAAATCCATTCAACTCTGTCAAAATACAAAGAACAGCTGCAGAACTCAGAAATAAGCATGTTCACATGATCATGCCTGTTCAAAACTACAACAGCAGCCTAAGTACTTCACATGAGTCAAAAATACTTAATGTAATGCAGTTAAATGACAGTGTATATCAAAGTGGTTAAGTCATTTAACAAACAGTCCTAAATCAAGCAATTTTGAATATCAAAAACGCAACATAATGCAAACACAACTGAACACCAGTGGATCTGGTTTGCTGCTACTGAAATACTGAATATATGCATATTTCAATCCACCTGATAAACTTGAACTGATAAAACAGAAATTTTATAATTTCAAACATACTGAAAACATCAACATGAAAAATTTCTCAATTTCATTTAACTGGAAAAACATACACTACAATGTTCATGTCAAAATCAGACACCAAGAACTAAATCAAAACCAAAATAGAAACACTGAAAACAAAACTCAATTTCTTTGAAAATCCAATGCTCCCACTGAACTTGAGCCTCCTTGAAACTCGCCAATACACCCATGTTTCCACAATGCTCTTTAAAAGCTGCAACTGGTAATGCCTTGGTGAATGGATCTGCAAGTTGATCTGCAGTCTTGATATTGAAAACATCAACTTCTGCACGCTTCACCCTCTTCCTTACACTATAGTACTTCAAATCTATATGCTTAGAATTATTTGACCTCTTACTGTTCTTACAGAAGAACACAGCTGCTTCATTATCACAATACACCTTCAATTTTTTCTTAATAAGCTCACTCAGGACTTTAGTCTCCAGAATAAAGTTCCTGATCCACAAACCCTCATTTACACCTTCATAAAGTGCAATTACCTCTGCCTGCATTGTGGAAGTAGCTATCAATGATTGTTTCATTGTTTTCCAAGCCACTGCACCACCTGCAAGCATATAGACATATCCACAAGTAGATTTCATAGATGAAGGGTAGTTCCCTGCAAAATCTGAATCAGTGAAACCTACAAGTTCAAGCTTTTTCACACGTTTATACACAAGCATATGTTCTTTGGTCCTTTGCAGATACCTCAGAATTTTCTTACCAGCTATCCAATGTTGTTGTCCAGGATTTGACTGAAATCTAGACAACATACCTACTGCAAAAGATAAATCTGGTCTTGTACAGACTTGTGCATACATGAGACTTCCTACAAGCTGAGCATATGGCACTGCTTTCATGCTATTTTTCTCATTGTCAGTCTTAGGACACTGATCTTTATTAAGTTTATCTCCTTTAGAAATTGGTGCTTCACCATTACCACAGGTTTCCATTCCAAACCTCTTAAGAACTTTGGAAACACTACCAGAAAATGAGTCTTGGGCGACGAAACAAAAAAAACCGGGCGACGATTTTTTTTTCGTCGCCTAAGAGGGAACTTAGGCGACGATTTTTTTTTTCGTCGCCCAAGGGAAAAAAATCGTCGCCTAAAGTCCAACTTTAGACGACGAAAATAAAATCGTCGCCTAAGAATAAATTTCGTCGGCTAAGAGGGAAACTAGGGCGACGAAACAATATTTCGTCGCCTAAGATATTTATTTCGTCGCCTAAGTTTTTTATCCTTAGGCGACGAAACTGAGATATTTCGTCGCCCAAGATTTTTCATTCTTAGGCGACGAAACTCAAATATTTCGTCGCCCAAGATTCTTCTATATATGAAGAATGAGAACTTTGAAAATTTTAAACATAAATTTCTCTAGTTCTTCAAATCGTTCGGTGTTGTGGAAATTTGTCCATACATAGTTTGTGGAGCTACTCCCAGGTACGTACATATATATGCATATATATGCACATATATATATGTGCATATATATATATATATTGATTTTCAGTTTTATTTGAGTTGAATTAATGATATATATATATATGCATAGAGTTTGTTCCAAGCTGAGTAAGGGGCCGTTCTGTCATAGATATGGTTCACAGGTTTGTTTAACTGGATCTCAAGATCACAAACTGACCACTCTTCTCGGTGAAGGGGTCGATAGGGGTTCGCCTCCGTGATCACAAACGAGTCCTGCCTGGTTCCTGTAGGGGGTTCGCCCTCCGTGACATTGACACTTGCCTTCTGAAACCACGGAATCCGCTCGAACTAGATATATATAATTAATAATTAGTATGTTGTATTACATTAATATATATATATATAAAAGATATGTTCATTAAATATTGATATATATATGTGTTATTTTCAGGATATGGATAAGAGTTGGATTTCTCTTCCAAGATATCACAGAAAATATGCTGAAGGAGTTTGAGATTTTATGCAATATGCGCAGGGCAATGCTGACGGGAGTGGCATGTTCTATTGCCCGTGCAAGATGTGTAAGTGTCGCAGTGATATACATCGATTTCCGTTGGGGACAGTATGGGACCACCTGAAGAGTAACGGATTCTGGGAACGTTACACATGTTGGATATATCACGGTGAAACCTCATCACGCCCGCATGATCATGGACAGTTTGATGAGACGGGCAGTACATCCAACGATCCAACAACGACCTTCATCAACGACATGTTTCCTCATGACAGCGGTGTATGCCCTGAACGACAGCACATTCCTCAGGCGCCGATGCAGGCCGTCCCTAGAGGTGTCAACACTGCCGGTATAGCCAAGTACAACAGACTTATTGCTTTCCAACAGACCCCTCTGTGCCCAGGTCATGAGAAGACCGTTCTTCAGTGTGTGATGGAGGTGATGCATATCAAGGTTGACACAAAATCGACCGTGACGGCTGTTGATAGGTATCTACAGTACGCTGCTTCGCTCCTGCCCGACGGTCATCGTCATCCCACCACGCATCATAAGGTCCGTCGTATCTTGAGAGATCTCGGGCTTTCCTACATCAAGATCCATGCATGCAGATATGACTGCGTTCTATTCTGGGGTAAAGATGCAGACGGTAATGACCTTGAAGGCCTTCATCGTTGTCCGGTATGTGGGACCGACAGGTATAAGCGGACTCCCGCAGGCAACAGGAAACCTGTTAAGGTACTTCGCTATTTCCCGTTGAGGGATAGGCTGGAGCGGTTGTATATGTCTTCAAAGACGGCCGAAGCTATGAGATGGCACGCTGTGAGGGAGGTGCATGACGAAGACCTCATGGTACACCCTGCTGACGGGGAGGCGTGGAAGCATATAGACAGGGAGTTTCCTCATTTTGCTTCAGAGGTGAGGAATGTGAGGCTCGGGCTGTCATCCGACGGGTTCAACCCTTTTGGGACCATGAGTCTTTCGTACAGTATATGGCCGGTCATTTTGGTGCCTTACAACCTTCCTCCATGGATGTGCATGAAGAAGGAATACAACATGTTGACCTTGTTGATTCCGGGGCCCGGTTATCCAGGTATCTACTTTCCCTTCATATTGTATATATTGCTGTTGGTTCAACACCTCTCCATTTATTGTTTTTGTTCTATATTGTTGGTCATATATAGTCGTTATCTGAATTTGTTGTGGTTGTTGTTGTTATCCAGGGAAGTGTCTCGATGTGTATATGAGACCGCTGATTGAAGAGTGTAAATTGCTTTGGGAGGTTGGTCATCCCACTTATGACTCCCACAAAAAGGAGATGTTCCAGATGCATGCCATGATTGTTGGTACCATCAGTGATTTTCCTGCACGTGGGATGTTGTCCGGCAACGTTGTTAGGGGATACAAGGCTTGTCCTGAGTGCCTTAGCTCCCAGGGGTGCAGCAATCATTGCAACAAGATAGTCCGGATGGGTCACCGTGCTTACCTACCACATGATCACCCCTGGCGGATAGATACCGGGGCATTTGATGGGACCGAAGAGAGAGGTGTGGAGCCGCATAGATGGTCGGGGGAAGAGATTTTAGCAGTGCTGGATGAGTATGATTTTGGGCAGCTCAGCAATCATCCCGATATTGTGGCCAGAATACCTGAAAGACCAGACAGGTACAAATTCTGGACACATAAGAGCATATTTTGGGAACTCCCGTACTGGAGTACGCTGTTGATCAGGCACTACCTAGATGTGATGCACATAGAGAAGAATGTCTGCGACAGTGTGGTAGGTACAGTGCTCAACTTGGAGGGGAAGACGAAAGACGGTCCTAAGGCACGCGTTGATCTTAAGAAAATGGGAATCAGAAAACATCTTTGGCTGAAAGAGGGGAAGAAAAAGATGCCTTGGGCTCCTTACACCGTGAAGCCTGATCAGAAGACCCAGATCTTCAGGTGGATGAGTTGTGTGACGTATCCCTCAGGCGTTGCAGGAAATATAGCCCGGTGTGTGAACTTGCGGGAGAATAAGATATACGGCTTGAAGAGTCATGACTGTCATATTCTGCTACAACGTCTCTTCCCTGTTTTCATTCGACCGTTCCTTCACCGTCAGGTAAATTTGTGGTTAAAATTACGGTTAACCTGTCGTAAATGGATTTTATATTAAATTTGTGATGTGTGGTTGGCCAGGTTGTGGAGCCGTTAGTAGCGCTGTCAAGATTCTTCATGAAGTTATGCACAAGGGAAGTGAGAAAATCCGATCTCCGGGAAATGCAGGCAGACATCATATACATCATGTGTAAATTCGAGAGGATTTTTCCGCCAAATTTTTTCGATATAATGCCTCACCTGATGATCCATCTTCCCCAGCAATTGTTGCTTACCGGTCCAGTACACTTCACTTGGATGTATCCCATAGAAAGGTATGTTTTATTCACTTACATCTCCAGAATACATATATGTACGTACATGTTCAATAACCATAACGTATAGTTTGCAATCTTATATTTACAGGCAACTTGGTGAGTACAAAGATTATGTCACTAATAAATCCGCGCCTGAAGGATGTATAGCTGAAGCATATATTGCGCATGAATGCGTCACCTACATGAAGTTGTATTTAGGAGCGTCGTTGGGAGCTCCGCAAGCCATGGAGGAACATGCGCCGCGGTTCAATCTCTCTATAGTTTCCAGTGATGTCGAAGTTGGTGGAGCACGACTGTCCGCCGAGTATGCATTGTCGGATGAAGAGATAGCCATAGCGCACTGGTGGGTACTAATCAATTGTGAAGAAGTTAAATATTGGAAAGAGTTGCACCTATCTTTTCCGGAAGTTGATGGTGATCTCGAGTACCACAACATGACGTTCGCAAATTATTTTCGCACCTGGGTACGTAATTTAATCTTCCCTGTTATATATATATATATATATATATATATATATATATGTAATTATTTTCTATTGCATACATTTTCGGATATTTACAGTTCAATATCCGTTACAGATGGACATGATAAAATCTGATGATAATCCAAACTGGTCGCACGAACTATTACTTCTTGCGATGCAACCGCAACGGGCTAGAGTTTATCCCACTTGCACAGTGAATGGCGTGAAATTTGTATCTGAAGAGAGAGACAGCAGACGAAGAACACAGAATTCTGGGGTGATGGCGAAAGGTCATGGCCTTGACTATTACGGTGTTCTCCATTCAGTGGTCGAACTGGTTTATGCGGAAGGCATGAAAGTGCATCTGTTCAAGTGTAGATGGTTTGATACAGGCGCACAGAGCACGAAGATGGATCAGTACGGCAATTTATCGGTCAACACTGCTACAAGCGCCTACGAAGATGACCCGTTTGTTTTTGCGACATCGGTAAAACAAGTGTTTTATCTTGATGACCTCGCCAGGGGTGACGCGTGGAAAATAGCGAACATTGTGCATCCTCGAAACATTTACCGGGCGGCTACACTTGGAGTGACCATTCCAGGGCCAGAGGCTGATGCGTACCAGGAGCCGAACGCATTAGGTATTCATGATGTAGCTACTGTTCGTCAAAATAATGTTAAACATGGTCGAGTGCTCAGAATTCGTGACGAAGATTCAACCTTTATTGATGTTGATCCAAATGAAGAAACAGACGACGACTCTGACGACGAATTAAGGCATAGATTACCAGATATTAATTCCGATACCGAAGAAGACTCATCGGATGACTCAGATTACGAGCCTTAGCTTAGTTATAATTGAGCCTTAGCTTTGTAATTGTTTGTATACTAAAAGAATATGTTTGTACTAAAATAAATAAAGCACATTTAAATTTCATTGTAAAGAAATTTTTATTTTTACTCTTGGGCGACGATTTTAACAAATATCGTCGCCCAAGTATAATCTTGGCCGACGAATTAGCCTAATTTCGTCGGCCAAGAGTAATCCGAATAATTAAAATAAAATAAAGAAAATTTAAATTTCATTATATTAAATTTTTATTTTTACTCTTGGACGACGATTTTAATAAATATCGTCGCCCAAGTATAATCTTGGCCGACGAATTAGGCTAATTTCGTCGGCCAAGAGTAATCCGAATAATTAAAATAAAATAAAGCACATTTAAATTTCATTATATTAAATTTTTATTTTTACTCTTGGGCGACGATTTTAACAAATATCGTCGCCCAAGTATAATCTTGGCCGACGAATTAGGCTAATTTCGTCGGCCAAGAGTAATCCGAATAATTAAAATAAAATAAAGCACATTTAAATTTCATTATATTAAATTTTTATTTTTACTCTTGGGCGACGATTTTAACAAATATCGTCGCCCAAGTATAATCTTGGCCGACGAATTAGGCTAATTTCGTCGGCCAAGAGTAATCCGAATAATTAAAATAAAATAAAACACATTTAAATTTCATTTGAATAATTAAAATAAATATCCCGGGTCTTTATTTGTTACCAAATTTTTATAGCCCCGTAAGAGTCTCGTCGATTGGAAACTATTCTCAGTTGAAGGTCCGGCCAGATTACGTGATTTGGAGGGTCGAATAGCCGTTTCCGTCCATTTAGGGGTTTGACCGCGCCGATTGACCGGACGGATCGAGCCCTTATCTTTGTCAGATGGAGCTGAATTTTTTTCCACCTACGTAATTCGTTATGCTGGTCAAATCTGACGGTCGGTTTTCAGTTCCTCTTCTCCGATCAATAAACTCACGTTATATGTACTAATGTTGTATAACTTTTTTATATAAGTGTTTAGTTTAAGTGTCGTTTTGAAGACAACGTATACGTAGAGGCCTCAAACGCAAAAAAGTCGTGAAATAAGATATGACCAGAACGGTGAAATACGTCAACCTGTGAAAAATGAAGATATTCCGGTAAAGTTTCGGTGCCGGTTGTTCCGGTCGCACGAAACACATTTATTTCTGCCTAGTGGTAGCCCTATCCCGGTTATTTATTTTTTACCAAATTTTTATAGCCCCGTAAGAGTCTCGTCGATTGGAAACTATTCTCAGTTGAAGGTCCGGCCAGATTACGTGATTTGGAGGGTCGAATAGCCGTTTCCGTCCATTTAGGGGTTTGACCGCGCCGATTGACCGGACGGATCGAGCCCTTATCTTTGTCAGATGGAGCTGAATTTTTTTCCACCTACGTAATTCGTTATGCTGGTCAAATCTGACGGTCGGTTTTCAGTTCCTCTTCTCCGATCAATAAACTCACGTTATATGTACTAATGTTGTATAACTTTTTTATATAAGTATTTAGTTTAAGTGTCGTTTTGAAGACAACGTATACGTAGAGGCCTCAAACGCAAAAAAGTCGTGAAATAAGATATGACCAGAACGGTGAAATA
This sequence comes from Fragaria x ananassa, assembly GCA_034370585.1. Taxonomy (NCBI): domain Eukaryota; kingdom Viridiplantae; phylum Streptophyta; class Magnoliopsida; order Rosales; family Rosaceae; genus Fragaria; species Fragaria x ananassa. The sequence continues at coordinate 3,937,167 of CP139762.1, read as the reverse complement.
CGTCAACCCGTGAAAAATGAAGATATTCCGGTAAAGTTTCGGTGCCGGTTGTTCCGGTCGCACGAAACACATTTATTTCTGCCTAGTGGTAGCCCTATCCCGGTTATTTATTTTTTACCAAATTTTTATAGCCCCGTAAGAGTCTCGTCGATTGGAAACTATTCTCAGTTGAAGGTCCGGCCAGATTACGTGATTTGGAGGGTCAAATAGTCTGAATTTTATGATATAACTCTTGGGCGACGAAATTTATAATGAAGAATCTCGTCGCCCAAGTATACTATCTTGGCCGACGATTTATTCATCTTGGGCGACGATGTTTATAGTGAAGAATGTCGTCGCCCAAATATACTATCTTGGCCGACGATTTTCTTCATCTTGGGCGACGACATTTATAGTGAAGAATGTCGTCGCCCAAGTAGACTCTTGGCCGACGATTTTTAAAAAAAGGCGGGCGACGATTTCGAAATCGTCGGCCAAGATACTCTTGGCCGACGATTTTTAAAAAAGGCGGGCGACGATTTTTACAAAATCGTCGCCCAAGAACGCCACTATAAAAGGCAAAAATTCGGAAACCCTAACCATTTCTTCAGCCGCCAAGCATATTCTCTCCCTCTCTCCGAAAATCCTCTCTCTGCCCTCTCTCTCTCCCTCTCTCCGACCCCGACCCCGACCCCAATTCCAATTCCCAACCCCGACGTCGACCCACAATTTAAGGTATAACCCTAAAACCCTAAATTGGTTTTAATTGTTTTTGTTGTTATAATAATTGTAAATTGTTGTTGTTGTTGTTGTTGTTGTTGTTGTTGTGATAATTGTAAATTGTAAATTGTTGTTGTTGTTGTTGTGATAATTGTAAATTGTTGTTGTTGTGATAATTGTAAATTGTGATGTACGGTTTAGGGTTTACGGTTTACGGTTTAGGGTATACGGTTTAGGATTGTAAATGATTAAATAATTTAGGGTTTATTTAGGGTTTAGAGTTTACGGTTTAGGGTTTATTTAGGGTTTAGGGTTTGTAAGAAATAATGGAATATTTTTGAGTAAGGATGTAAATATTCGTAAATTAATTTTTGTGATATAATAAGCCCTTATTGATGTAAATAATTTGTTATGTGAATAAAAAAAATAATAAATCCTATAATAATTATTAAATTTTATTTGTGCTATTATTGTTGATAAATTTTTCGAAGTTTATCGAGCCTTTATTTTTGTGAACTTAATTATAAGACGGTAAAATATTTTTAATAAATTTATGGTTATTTTAAACAGGATGGCCAAGAGAAGAACTTCTGGACAAGACGGCTCGGACGGTACCTCAAACAACCCGTCGGAATCACCGTCGATCGGGTTCCCGTGGCAGTTGACGTCCCGATATGCGGCGCTTAGGGGTGGCGCGAGCGGCTCGGGTTCTGCTGGGCAGTCGGGTCCCGCAGCGACGGCTCCTCGTCATCCAGAGATACTTCGCCGGTCGCGATCCCGCAGCGACGCCCCCACACAGTCGTCCCCGACCGACGGTGATGGCGGGTCATCCGGGGTCCCTATGGTGCCGTCCGGCCTATTCCTTCCTCCGACGATACAGGCGATACCTCGCGTCGATGAGGAGGGTCGACCGATTCGGGAGCAGCTCCCGCATGTGGCACCGCACGAGGCCTATATCTACCGGGAGTTTCCCACGCCTCTTCATCCCGTGAGGGTCTCCGAGCAGGCGGACATAGACGAATCCGTCGGCTCAGCCTCATCCTCAGGTAATTTATTATTACTTTTTTTCCGATTTACAATTTTTTTTTGTAAAAATGTATTATTAATATTAAATTTGATTCACAATGTCACAGCCGCCGGAACGAGAAGGCGGAACAGGAGAGGCACCGTCAGCAACAAGGGACTCGATAGGGCGGTCGAGTCCGCTGGACGGATCGCCATCCCGTTTTCCAACGGGAAACCGGTGGACGCCGCGTTGGGAAACCGGTACACGCGCGCCGCGGGAGGCACCATCCGCTCCAGACTCCCTATGTTGTGGGGAGTCTGGAGCCAGGTTCCTGATGGAGTGAAGGAGATGCTCCATCAGTCGATGTCGGTGAGTTTACTCAATAAATTACCTTTTTTTTAACTATTTTTTTAACTAATAAATTATTTCATTATCGAAAAAAATACTAACAAGTGGTAATGCAGCAATGGTTTGTGGTTCCCGAGGAGGGACGTGACTGGGCGGACAAGACCCATAGGGAGAGGTACCTCTAGCTATTTAATAATTTTTTAAATTTTATTTTTTTAATAAAATTATTAATATTTTTTTTGTATATGTAGGTTCAAGGAGTGGAAGCACGACCTCCGGGAACACTGGAAGAAGTACGGGAGCGACCGTTCGGGTACCCCGAAGGAGTTCGAGTATCGGGAGTACGAGTGGCGGTGGCTTCTTGTCACGCAGTTCAACGACCCTCACAAACAGGTAATTCGTAAACAAATTTGAATATTTAATTAGTGAATTAATTATAATTGTATGTTTTTAAATATTTACTAACGATAATTTTTTTTTAAAAAAGCATCTCGCCCGGGTGAACGCTGAGAACCGGCAACAGAACACAACCAACCATCGTGCCGGTTCGAGGCCGTTTTCGGCCATCATGGACGACGTGCGGCGAGAGCGGCCAGAGGAGAACCCCTATGTGGGGACCTTTCAGAGGGCATATCCTCATTCTGAGGAGGATCTTGTAAGTTCCTTATATTTACTAATTTTTAATTTTAATTACATTTTATTAAATGTATATTAATATATTTTTATAATATATCCATTTAGGCGAGGGTGAGGGAGGCGGAGCAAGATGTCATCAGAGGCATGGTGAACGACACATGGCCGGACACGGCAGAGGATGACATGTCAGAGGCCATGTCCAGGATCGACACTTCAGATCCTACCGTTGGGGCGCGGATTATGGCCACTGCCTTCGCGCAGCGTTCCAACACCTACTACTGCCGGGGTATGGGAGACGCTGGAAAGGGGATCCTGAAGACGACGCCAGGATTTCAGCGCAAGGGAGCCGCCGGAGCCTCAAGCAGCAACAGCCAGACCACTCGGCTACAGGATCAGTTCACAAGCCTACAGTCTGAGCTGGAAGCCCAAAGAGCGAGAGAGTCTGAGCTGGAAGCCCAAAGAGCGAGGGAGATGGCGGCGATGGCGGAATCATATGCGGCTTCCAATGCTGCGCATATGGAGCGGGTGAATGAAGTCACCAATGCCAACCAGGCGGCTATGGGACAGTGGATGACTGCCTGCATGTCTGCACTTGCGGCCGGACAGCCGTTTCCGCCCATGCCTACGCCTATACCATTACCTCAGTGGCATCCTCAGTGGCCCCAGCCTCAGCAGCAGCCTCCTCAGCCTGACCAGCCGCCGCCTCAGGACCCTCCGAACGGGAATGATGAGATAGATTTTGGGTTTCTCGATCCATAGGCAGAATTTTTGTAATAAATTATTTATAAATTTATAAATTTGTGTTAGTTTTAATTAAATTTTAGTATTAAAAAACTTTAAAGAAATGCCGAAAAAAAAAATAATGTCAAAAATTAAAAAAACATTATTTATATATTTAAAATAATTATTTAATTATTTTTTTAAAAAAAATTTAAATATATCTTAGGCGACGAAATCTATAAATCGTCGCCCAAGATTTAACACCTTGGCCGACGAAAAAATAATATCGTCGCCTAAGATGTAGTGATCTTAGGCGACGAAATATTTATTTTCGTCGCCCAAGGTCAGAAGATCTTAAGCGACGAAAAAAAATTTCGTCGGCCAAGGTGTTAAATCTTGGGCGACGAATATTTTTGGGCGACGACAGGTATATTTTAGGCGACGAAATTAGTATCGTCGCCTAAGAATTACTCTTAGGCGACGACGGAATTAAATTTCGTCGCCCAAGTTCTTCACCGACGGACTTCTGGCGACGACTTCTTGGCCGACGACATGTCGTCGCCTAAGTACTTAGGCGACGAAATTTTTAAACAGGGCGACGATTTTTTTTCGTCGGCCAAGAACTATTTTCTGGTAGTGAAATATAATTCTGCTGAGATAAACCCAACAGACCCTGCTTCCTATCTCTCTTAATCTCAATGCCTAATACATAACAAGCTTCTCCCAAATCTTTCATGTCAAAATTCTTTGACAGAAAATCCTTAGTGTCTTTAAGCAGTTTAACATTACTGCTTGCAAGAAGAATGTCATCGACATAGAGAATAAGAAAAATAAAATTATTACCAACCACTTTGAGATAAACACATTCATCAACTATATTTTCAGAAAAACCAAAAGATGAAATAATAGCATCAAACTTTTTGTACCACTGCCTACTAGCTTGTTTAAGTCCATAAATGGATTTCTTAAGTCTACACACCATGTTTTCTTTACCAGCCTCTTTAAAACCTTCTGGCTGTGCCATGTAAATTACCTCTTCCAGCTCTCCATTAAGAAAAACTGTTTTTACATCCATCTGATGTAACTCCATGTCATAATGAGCTACAAGAGCCATTATGATTCTGCAAGAGTCCTTAGATGAAACAGGTGAGAATGTTTCAGTGTAGTCAACACCCTCCTTTTGTGTGAAACCCTTAGCTACAAGCCTAGCTTTATGTCTTTCTATCTTTCCACTTGCATCTCTTTTAGTTTTGAACACCCATTTACAGCCAATGGGTTTCTGAGTTTGATTTGGCTTAACTAGCTCCCACACATAATTTTTATGCATGGATTCTAGTTCTGCAGCCATTGCATCTTTCCACTTTTCAGACTCATCACTTTCTAAGGCTTTCTTTAAGGTTTTAGGATCATTGTCATCAGACAATATACTTTCAACTTCAGTCAAATAAACCTCATAAATATCATCCTCTCCTCCATACTTAGATTTTCTAGCTCTCTTAGATCTTCTAAGCTCAGGTTGCTCTACAACAGGCTGATCTGGGACAACTACTGGTTCAGTTACTGTTTCTGGTTCAGCTTGGGGTTCTGGGTGCAGTTGGGGTTCCTGCACTAACACTTCTTCCATCACGTTTTCTTCTTGGTTCTGCAAACTTTCTTGTTGCAGCACAGGTTCAGACTCTATGTTATCTTGGTTCATAGGCTCTAAGTCAATATTTTCTGAATTTTGATCCTCATTTAGGCTTTGGTTCACAACTGTTTCTTGACCTAATGCATCACCTAAGGTGTTAGGCATTGCTACTGTGTTCATCCCTTCCTCTACAACTTCTTCAAAATCTGAAGACAAGTCCTCAAAAATTGTATTGCAGATATTTTCACCTAAAAATTTAACTTGATGTGTTTCAAACACTCTAGGTGAATGATGAGGTGAATACAACTTAAAACCTTTAGATTTTTCACAATAGCCTATAAAATGACAACTCACAGATTTTGATTTTAATTTATCTGGCTTTTCTTTATAAAGCCTTGCCTCAGCTTTACAACCCCAAACATGGCAGTGATGTAAACTTGGTTGCCTACCACACCATAATTCAAATGGTGTTTTATCCACAGATTTACTAGGGGACCTATTGCAAAGATAATTTGCAGTTCTTAAAGCTTCTCCCCAAAGAAATAAAGGCAGACCAGATGTACACATCATACTCCTAACCATGTTTAATAGAGTCCTATTTTTCCTTTCTGCAACGCCATTCTGTTGGGGATTATGTGGTGTACTGTATTGAGCCTTAATGCCAACTTCTTGCAAATATAATGCAAAAGGTCCCTTATGTTGGCCTTGCTCAGAATATTTACCATAAAATTCTCCCCCCCCTATCAGACCTCACAGTCTTTATTTTTAAATCCAACTGATTTTCCACTTCAGTCTTAAAAATTTTAAAAGCTTATAAAGACTGTGATTTTTCTGATAGTAAATATATATAGCAATATCTGGAAAAATCATCTATAAAGGTTATAAAATAAACATTACCACAAATTGTCTTATGTTTAAAAGGCCCACAAATATCTGTGTGTATTAACTCTAACAGTTTTTTACTTCTGTCAGCAGTTTTTCTTCTCATGTTTGTCATTTTTCCTTTATAACACTCAATGCATTCTTCAAGATCAGAAAAGTCTAGTTCAGGTAATGTCTTATTCTTAACAAGTATCTGCAGTCTTTGTTTTGATATGTGGCCTAAACGTCTATGCCACAGATAGGCTGATTTCTCATTGTGTAAGGTTCTTTTAACACCAATGGTGTTATTTCCTGTTGTGTTATTATTATTTTCAACAAGTAATAACTCTTGTTGAGACATAGAACAATTTAATCTCAAATAATCATTCTCAATAACACCAGAACCAAACAAAACAGAAGAATTAAAATTCTGGAGCAAAGATTCTGAAGAATTTCTGAAAATTTTAATTCCACTCGAACTAATGAGAAAAGTACAACCAAGTTTGACTAAAAGACTGACTGACAATAAATTCCTTCTAATGGAAGGTACATATAAGACATTGTCTAAAACCAGAAAATTTCCAAAACCTAAATCCAATCTAAGGGATCCTATAGCCTTCACTGCAACCTTCATCCCATTCCCAACGCAGACATTCTGCTCCTCATTCCTTGGTTTTCTCTTCCTTATGAAACCCTGCAATGAATTAGTAACGTGTAAGGGGCTTCCTGAATCCAAGTAATAAGAATGGGATTTGGTATTGACAGAATTAATTTCTAAAGGAAAGGTTTCTAAAAGATTAAGATAACTATTTTTACCTTTCTTCTCTAGCCAGGCCTTAAAACCAGTGCATTCTGACTTCTTGTGTCCAACTTTCTTACAGAAATAGCACTTGAACTTAAAACTGGATGGCTTTTTGACCTTGCTACTGCCTGCAGTGCTACTGGACGGCTTCTCTATGGTTTTATTGACTTTTAGGTTATTTTTCTTCCATTTAGCCTTCTGAACTAAGTTAATAGAGGTTGCAGGCTGCTTCCCCTTCCTCATTCTGCTCTCCTCATCCACACAGATGGATATCAGTTGATCCAACGTCCAGTTTTCTTTCTGAGAATTGTAACTGGTCCTCAACATGTTGAAACTCTCTGGCAGGCTGTCCAGGGCATGATGCACCAGCTGCTCATCCTTCACTCCCTGATCAAGCTCCTTGAGTCGACTGTTCAGCTCTGTGAGTCTCATGATGTGTAGCCTCACTCCTCCAACTCCACTATACTTGAGCTGGTTGAACTCCTTTCCTATCCTCGCAGTTTCTGCCTTGTTGCTTTCCTTGTACTTCTCAGCAATAGCATCCATGAAATCAGCAGCAAAGATTGGCTCCGGAATGCTACCCCTTACTACCTTAGTCATAGAGCTTCTAATGAGGACCTTAGCCCTATGGTTTGATCTGTACCAGTCATAATAATACCTCCTATCCTCAGGTGAACTTTGGGAATCAATTTCTTGAGGTGTAGGGTCAGTGAAGCACAAATCCATGTTGTCATGAGACACCATGTACAGGTCTAGTGAAGCTTTCCACTCCTTAAAGTTGGTTCCATTAAGCATCTGGATGTCATTTGGTTTCAGGTAGGTGATTTCTAGAGAGCAAAAAACAAAGAAATAAGTTTTGGTTTTGACAGTTCTATAAAGACTTGTTATAAAAACTGTAGTTTTATGTGTATTTCTTAATCAGTTCAACCAACACACAAAACAAAACACAGAAAACATAACAAACAATACATCCCAAATTACTGCAGTTCAATATCAAGCATCACTTTTATAGCATAATACATGATATTCTAAAGTTTCTGAATCATCAAGCCACAAAATAAAACTCATGTTATCCAAAAAGCAGTCAACATCTTTATGACAGAAGAAAAGCTTTAAGTATCCAAATATGAGTTCTAAATTCATGCATGATGCTGTTTGAAAATTTTAAACCATACAAAATTCTTCTTTGGAAGACAACAAATATAGTTCAAAAAATTCATAACACAAGTTCTGGTCTTTAACTTTAATTCCTTTAACCTGCAAGAAATTGCTTTGTGCAACATTCAAGCCTCTAATATTTCTACAGACCACAATGAAGTTTCCAATTGATTTTTACTTACTTAAGTTTCAGTGTTCATTGTAAAATCAATTCTGCAATTCAATTCATGCATCCATGGGAGACATACATAACATCATTTAACCAGCAATTGCAGACAACACAGAAACTTCATTCCATTCACAAAACACCAAAACATGCCCAAACAATTCACACAAAACATGCTTCTGTATTTAAGTTTCATCCGGACACCATATGACTAGCTTAGCCTATGTTGCACTCCGGGCATGCATCTAGGGTTCTTGTGCTTAACAAAAATCATAGACATGCTCTGAAATTGTAATCGAAAACACAAACAAAAAATCCCAAATTACTGACCTCTCTAGCTCATTCAAAACGCGGAAGCAAAAACCAAATTGAGCATGCAAATCCATTTACCCTTCTTAATCCGCAGCCATATGAGTTTCGAAAACAAACACCCAGAGATGCAAATCGCCTCTCTTCTTAATCCCTGACTGAAGAACCCGAAACCCCAAAACTAAATTGATCGTATTTTTTTTTTTTTTGTTACTGAAGGCGGGTTTGGGTTAAGGGCTGCGGTTTTGGGTCAGAAAACACTGAATGGCCCATACGATGGCCTTCTTGATTATACGGGCCCAAATAATTGTTTTTTTTTTTTTTTTTTTTTTTACGACAAAAGAAAACCAAAACAATTGAACCCATGTTCATATAATTAGTCGATTTCCATTATACGATTTATGCAGTTTGTGAGTTGCTCTGATACCATACTATAAGATCATAGGACCAAAACAGGATCAATCACAAACCAAATACATAAACACGTTTCTTAAGCATCAACTATATGAACTCAACTACATGGGACAATGACATACCTTCTTGATTGATGTCCATGATTACTAACTGATCAACTAGGCTGTCAACGTCTTGAGCAAGTCCGGTTTTGGCTTTTGACTTCTCCTCTCTGCTAAGCTTAGACACCATAGATGGGATGACTCCTATGTCTTGTCGTAGAGAGAGCAGGGACTAAAGCACCTTTATTTATAGTGTTACAAGATAACAAGAGACCTCCCACAAAGATACTTCTTGATTCCCAAGTAAACTCCTATAAACTTATCCTAATGCATTACCAACACAATAAACCTGTTGCTAATGGATTCCCTTACCATATATGGATAGATATACATAAACCATATTGAACAAGGTTAAGTAATAACATAAGCTCATATTAAGTTGAAACCTGTTCCAATTAGTATTTGCATAATGATGATAGGTTCACATAATGAATCTTACAATATATGCATTTGGGTACGGAAAGAACCAACCTTGATCTTAGCCAACATGAGCTTGAATCGATCAAAGTCATTAAGAGATGCCCTTCTCTTCTGAACAATCAGTTTCCAACCTCAAGAGCTGCTTTCCCACTTCTTCTTCACATCTACCGACAAATATACAATTATAAACAAAAAGACAATGATGAAAGCATGGAGGAAATGCAAAGAAGAGCAATAAAGCGTTGCCAAGCCTACCAGCAGCCTCCATTGCAGCCAGCAGTTCCTTCTTCTTGGGGACCCTCTTGATATCTATCTTGATGTCAGTGAGGGAAAGTCTCTTGAAATTCATTTGGGACCTCACCATATCGGGGGCATCCACAAGAGCCTACAGGAAGCAAATGAAACAAGAATTACCAACGGCTCAAAACTTTCAAAAACCCTGAAAACACATTCATGAGACAAAATATAAATCATGCCATGCTCTCAAGTCTCAACATTGTGCAGCTGCGTGATAACACAGCGCAAATCACTGCTTTGAGCCTCCATAAAAGAAAAGTGTTAGAAAGTAATGTGCATTGAAACATATCTAGAATGTTCTACATTGATCAAGCTGTCTAGAGAAGTCAATGGAAGTCTAGAGTTACTAGACTAATCTAGATTAAGAGAGAATGATCATGTACACATTAGCTAGCTAGTGTAGCAACATCTAGACTAATCATGCATGTAATTAACTAAGTTGCTAGCTAGATGTATCTAGAAATGTCCATAAGCTCGGTGGCTACTATGCAAGGTCGGTTAATGACCTCTATAAAGAATTGGACAAATGAAAAGGGAGGGAATGAGGGAATTTACTCTGTTCTGGTCGATGACGTCGACGATGACGACGAGCTTGCCGAAGTCCTCGCCGTAGTTGACGAGAGCCACCCTTCCGATCTCGACGTACCTCTTGAAAGGCTGTGCAAAACAAAGACAACAAATGGAGTCAGAGAGACAGGAGGTAAACGACGGCGTTTAGAGGAGACGGGAGGAAAGCTCACCATTTTTGGTCCGGTGCGGCGGGGCGGGGCGGGTCGGGTCAGAACAAATGAAACTGAGTTTTTTTTTTTCGACAATGAAACTGGAGAGTTGGGATTTAGGGCTCACTCAAGGATTTTGTAGTTTTTTTTCTTTTTTGAATACGGGGATTTTCTTTTAGGAAATTGAAATACGGGTATTTTAGTACACTTATTATATTTTTTTAGAATGAAAGAATTATGTTTATAAGAAACTTGGATGTTCCAAAAGCAAAAGCAACTTGGATGTTCCAACAGATATACGTACATTAGATTCATCGTTATGGTGTATCCACTATCTAAAAATTGAAATGGAGGAAACAAAAATGTCATCTTAACTAAATGTGTTGCCAAAATACATTTTTTTAAAGGTAATATGTATATATAATTGCATCGAAGAAGCTCAAAAGAAAGGTGCTCCCTATTGAAATACGGCCATATGGGTATTTAGTACATTTTTGAAAAACGATCCATACCTTGGGTCCAAACTAAATCATTATATTTTAACATATGAAAATAATAAAATAAGTTTTAGTCAAACAGAGTAAGGTATTTAGGAATTTCTTATATGTTTATGTTTTCTCCATAAACGAAGTATATATACAAGAGAATTCTTTTTAATGAAGACCTTTAAGTTGATGACTTGTTGAAAACTTTTCGGTTTATCCCACATTTCGATCTTATATCCACATTTTAACCGATCAGTTTATAGGTATTTATGAGTAGTCGAGTAGATCATTTCTCTAAATTTTTAACTATATTGAAAATTGTTAAGACATTCATAAGTGTGATTTATCAATTATGAACTTGAACGGTTCATATTTGACAGATTTGGTTCGTTCATTAATTTGATCTAATTTGTTATCTTAACAAACATCAATTTGGCTCAAAAATTGTAGAAATGATATACTCATATAAACCTAAAAACTGAATGGATAAGATGTCAAAATGTGAACGAAAAATGGGTTTTTTAAACCATAAACCGAAAAGTCTTCAACTTAAAAGTCCTCACTTGAAGGGCTCCCTATATACAAGATACACCAAGTCCTATTAGGAAACTAATTACGACGACAAAATATTCCTAACAATACATAATATTCATTATTCTAACTACAATAGATGACTCATGCTAACTCTCCTCCTCAAATTGGGGCATACATATCATAGATGTTCAACTAGTCAAATGAGTCATAAAATTTTCTTACTAGAGACTGCTTTCGGAAGAACATCTACCAGCTGCTCCTCAATAGATACAAATGGGAATGCAATAATTTGTCGATCCAACTTCTCCTTAATAAAATGTCTATCAACCTCCACATGTTTCGTTTGGTCATGTTGAACGGGATAATAAGCAATCTCAACAGCAGCTTTATCATTACAATATAAAAATATCACCTTCTTTTGTCTGAATCTCAAATCTCTCAACAAGTGTTTCAACCACAACATCTCACGTACTCTAAGATATATGATGTGCACATGCGGATCTAGTATACTATATATGATGCCTACACAACACATATCATAGTCATATACTATGTGAGGTAGCCTAATGTAATATAGCTCAATATAATTTGGAGTGAAGCCAATTGAACACTATAACTATAACATTTTTCGTATTCTATGTTCAAATGTCCGTATCATAAAAAATATAGCGCGGCTATTGTGACCTCCAAATTGTCTAATATACCTCTCATTCTCTTTACACATCTCTTTTATTTTTCAATACAAGTATTTTCTCAGTATACCTCATTTCAAATTTCTAACATAACCTTAGTTATTTATTGACATATATTTCAATTAATTACTTATTTTACCTCTTATTCACTCAATAGATCTCTTATTTTTTTTACCTTTTTTTTAAACATCCATTATTTCTACCTTCATTTTTTTTCATGCTAAAAAATGTTTTATCATGAACTATTATATATATCTTTTTAACTTTTATTTTTCTCTTTTGTACGTGTTATTTTTTATTTTGAATAATTTAATCTCTATTTTATTCCTCATAATAAGTTATTTTAATAAATATATATTTTTTATAATCAATATATATATATATATATATATATATTTGCAAAAATATTTGTACACCTTGCATGTATATGCGTTTAACATGTATCATAATACAAAATTTATGTCATATGATCGATATTTGATCATTGTTTTAGCTCTTATGAACTATATATATATATATATATATATATATATATATATATGTTTTAATAAAAAGAAATTGGAAAACGAAAATATATAAAGAAAATAATAAAAAATGTTATCAATTATTATTGAATTGGAAAATCTAAAGAGAATAAATATAATATTTTCTTTTGTATAATTATTGTCCTTAATAGTCATTATGTATGAAGATATATATGTCATTTAATAATTTACAATAGAGTGAGGTTTAGTGAACAAATTTGGAGGTCCCAATAGCCGCACTTAAAAAAAATATCAGTTCCAAAAACTATAATAGAGTTCTTAGTCGACTATCATACATCGTTGAGAAGGTGTGCGAGTAGAGATGTTCATCTGAAGGATTCAATAGGTGCATGTTCTTCTAGATAAGCTGCTGCCTCGAAGCACTCAGCAGTTTCTAATGGCGATGACCGTGGATCAGCTTTGTAGAGCAGCCCAAGATTGTACCAGGCAGAAGGGTTTGATCTGTCAAGTCGTAGCGCATCCATGAGAAAGCTTCTGACAACCGGGAATGATTGTCCACCAACTTTTCTGAGAATACATGCAGTGGATATCAAGCTTGGGACATGGGTGGGTTCAACATCTAAAGCTTTCCTGAATGATTTCAAAGCTTCTTGGTGAAGACCCTTGGCTTCATAGAGTAAACCTAACAAAATAACCAGGCTTAGGCGTGCTTTAATCCTCGTAAACAAGCAGTGGTCATCAATTTAACTATTTTCCATATACCATGTTACCCCTTATAATATGTAGAGGATCAAATAACAGTAGTGTACATTCAAACTGATTTCAAGAAAATGAAACTTTCATGCCACAATTTTGTAAGATCTAGATTAAACTACAAGTCAATTGTTCCAAGCAACTGATTTAATTTGTTGTTAGAAAATCAGTTATCAATTCATTTCTACAAGTTTGATTATGAAGCTTGTAAAAGTTATGCACAGCATTCTCACTTTAGACTTAAAGCCATATTCAGTACTTGTTATTCAGGATTGCCACTTTTTCCAGAGACCAATTACCCCTATGTAGCGCAGCCATTGTCTACCATAAATTAAATATACCAAAGAATGCGTACTAGTATTATTATCAATGTATGATGCAGTTTGTGGAACAGTAATATACCTGTACAGTGCCATCTGGAAGCAGAATGAGGATTGATAGCCTGGGATTTTGAGAGACAGACCTCAGCATCCCGCCATTGTGACAAATTTGTGTATAAATTAGCTAAATCATGCCATGTCTCCATTTCCAAGCTTCTGTCATGATTTCTCCTACTCTGTAAAAAAGCAAATAAATGTACCATGTTATCCAATTTGCTACTTCAGAACAAGTCTTCTATTTTGAGGTTCACAGCAAAGCTTTGCCTTTTCCTTTAAAGTTTGTTTATTTGCTGTAAAATATTCCTTATGAACCACAAATATCATATGTGCAATGCCAGCCCATTTATAAATATTTAGAAAACTATTGTCAAACCCATATCTGGTGATACCCCATATCTGGTGATAGATTATTGAATATGATATATACTATTCAAAGAGTCATAAACATGCATGCCTTTAAAGAATAAAGACCAGACCAGATTTGTATCACGTAATCATCAGTACCTTAAGAAGCCTCTTCTCAACACCAAAGTTTTTACTTCGAACTTGAAGAACAGCAAGAAGATGAGTGTATGTTTCTATGGCATGTTTCAACTGGCCCTGTGCAATCTGAAGTTTTGCTTTAGTTCGCAACAGTTCTCCTTGATCCCACTTCCCCGTCTGATCGAGAGCAGCATTGATTACAGTCTCAGCATCAATGAATCTTTTTTGAGCTGACAATATTCGTGCCAAAAGAGTATATGCTTTTATACTAGACCCGGCCTCAAGTTTTAATAGCTCCTTTGCATAAGAAAGTGCAACATCCAAGTTCCTTTGCTCAGCATGTTCTAGACAAAGATGAAATACAATATATGGATTCCTTTCTCTCATGATTGTCTCAGCAGTTTCTAGTGCTTGTAATGCTTCAGACTGCTTCAAAATCCTTTCAGAATCAGAAGAAACCGATCTGGATTTAACCGACAGGGAAAAACCCAGCAAGAAATTTGCAATACTTAGCAGTGGGTAGCATTTTCCATCCAACTCTGAAAGTGCTTTACACGTAAATTTTATTCCATCCTCAATGCAAACCAAATTTTCGCTGCAAATCTTGGAGGCAAGTAATAATTCCAGAATGCAGTCTGTGCTCTCGCGATCATTTAAAATATTCCTTAAAAGATTCAAAGCGACCAAGTTCTCACCTTCCCCATAGTAACACAGAGCCAGAGTGAAGTATCTTTCTTTTCTTCCCATAATACCGGGAATCAATTCTTCAATATGATGGGCCAGAGCACTTAATTTCCCTGAAACAGACAAGGCAAAGGAAAGATGCTCAACGATAGATGGATCCCATCCAATCCTTCCAACAACGAATTTCCTTAATAGAATCAGCAGCAGCAGAACAGCCTCTTCTATATTGTTTCTTGGCACAAAGGAGCTTTCCATCTGTGAACGGAGATTCGGAGGGCTTGCATCACAACCACTGTACAGTAGAAAAACTGCAAACTCTTTTTCTATCTTTGAAGTAGATTCAATATCAAGACTCCATTGGTAGAGGAGAGCTTGCCGGTACGACAAGATAGCTTCTTGGGGATCCCCAGCAAGTATCCACAACTCTGGAAGTAACTCAACAGCTTTACCAACAGTCTCTTGTAATTTACAATCAGAAGCAAAATTTAAAGGCAAGCCCTCTGGTAATGCAGTTTCAACAGTGTCCAGAATAATTTTGCATGATTGAGCAGCTTCTGCGAAAATGCCGATGGGGAAGGGAAATTAGAACTGCTGCTGTTATTATGAAAGTGCAGTATCTCAAGAATCTTATAGGTGCACCATTTCAATAGTCAAAAAATTTCATTAATTGTTTTGGAAAGCTCAGCAGATGCAGACAAATTGTGTAGGGGACTATATAACAAAGTAAAAGAAATAAACAAAGAGACACAGCAAACTTAGCACCGTCTTCAGACAGTGTAAATTATATTAGCATGAAAAACTTATGTTCCTGGATTATCTAAAGCTCATGAGTCATGACATGAAGACATCCCAGACAAGAGGAGAGTGAACAGGAGATCGGAAAAGTACCTCCAAACCTTCCAAGACTCTGTAATGATTTCCCTTTAAGCAAAACAGCTTCAAGGAGCAAACTAACAGCATGCATAGACATGGGTGGAACAGCATCACTTTGAGAACGACGTCTGTTGGACTCACATCTTCTAGAAATGGAGACTTTTATCTTGGGAATCACAGCACCAATGTCTATTCCTTCAAATACTTGAAGAGCAGCTTGTGTGTTACCTTTTTGATACTCGAGCCTTCCTAATAGAGCTCTTGCTTCCTGTGAAATATGCAGGCCTCTTAACTTTTAGAAATTATCAATACAATTGAAGATTCAAGAAAAGCACAATTTATAAATGTGACCATCCAAAATCATTCTGGTATTAAGTAAACTTTTAACTTGAATTCCTTTTATAGCGGAAATGGCCAAATTCTATACTGTTGTACAAAAAATTAATCCAGGTTCAAATTCAGTATCACTGTTGATTGCCCCATGATAAACATAATCCAAAACCAACTGGTTGCATCTTGAAAGAAGTGATAGTTCATATGTCATTGCTGGAAAATTCCAACCATTCTCAGTCATGGTTTTGGGGAAGGAAAAAACAGGATTGAAATCCAAAGACTTCTTTGTCCTCGACAGGACAATTGGACGAGGAGACTTACAAATATAACAATATAATATGTTAAAACTCTTAACACGAAGAAAATCACAACGTGAGCTCAAGGTGCCTACATAACCCATATTCTGTACAATTCACCCACTGCCAAATCTATTAACCAGTAAAGTCAAGGACTGCAACATAGACCATACCTTCACAATGGCCGTCACCTTTCTTTAAATTTTCATCATGATTAAACCTGGTTTCATAATCAAATAACTTAACAAATCTATTGTACAATTTGTGTTTGAAATAAACTTTCCAATCCACCCAGATGTCAAACATTACTACACAGAAAGTTGCCGAAATTAGCATTATCTTGCTTGAATTACTTAATGCTGTTGGAAACTATTTTTACTCATAAGGTAAAACCTACAAGTGAGCTCATTTGGATAGTAACAACTAATAGCCATAAATTTACTGTGAGGCCTAAGTGGCAAGATCATCCAAGAACAATAAAAGTTTACAAGTGTAATTTTTTTATTTTTGGACTTGTTAGAGTTGATAATCCTCCTATCATGCCTCAATATCTGCCTAACTGATTTCATTCACAATTACTGTGTATATGTGCATTCAATAGAGTCGTAATTGTAGATTTATAGCAGCAAGATTATTGCTGTAGTGCATATATAATGTAAAGGTTGTATCGATAATGATTCAATGAAAATCTGTTTCTACATGATATCAGCCAATCGATCCTTACCTGTGCTCTTCTTCCTCTCCTCTTCTTGATTCTTTCCTCTTTTCTTTCCTGCTGTGCCTTATGATTTTATACCGTCATCATCCTTCTTCTTACTTGTTACCAAAAAAAAAAACATTCCTCTCATCTTCATGGCTGTTACACAGTTCCTTCACTTGTCCTCCTTGGACTAGTCGTGCATCGTGGGCTCAAGGACTTCCCATCCCAGCATACCAATGGTGCTATGGTTCATCTCAATACTCTCACAAGTTCGCCAGACCTGCTACCGCTCCACCTTTTGCTGGAGCTCACTTTTCTAGTACTGATCCAAATTGGTATCCCGACACCAGCGCTACTCATCACATGACTGCCATGCCTCTTCAAAACACTCAACCCTACGATGGTTCGCATAATGTTTATATGGGCGATGGTAGATCTATGCCAGTATCTCATACTGGCACCCTTCCCTTTTCCTTAGGCTCCTCCAATTGTCGAAACAGATTTTCATTGAATCATTATTGATACAACCTTTACCTTATATATGCACAACAACAATAATCTTGCTGCTATAAATCTACAATTATGACTCTACACCTATGATATGTACTGAATGCAAATAGACACAGTAATTGTGATTGAAATCAGTTAGGCAGATATTGAGGCAGAGATTGAGGCATGATAGGAGGAGAAGAATTATCAACTCTAACAGGAGTAGCTAGTATAGAGGCATAATTAACCACAAACAATTTTCATTTATAGCCATGGGAAAGTTGATTCCATGTAAATGCATGATGAATTTCAAGTTGCTAAACTTACAATACAAGGAAATAAATCACAAAAAGCCAAGAAGAAAGACCAAGAATAGATGCAACCAACCTCGTAGTTCAGATAACCACTTTCACGCAGAGAGGACTCTGCTTCTTCAATATTGCTATTATCCACCTTTGCTTCTACCTCACCTGTTCGAGATGAGTACCCGCTAGCTGAATAGTCTCTAGTAGCCAGGGAGTCCGATGAATGAGCTACATCTTCTACCCTAAATTGCTCACCCGAACGCATACACTTCAACATCTTTTGCAACCGTCCTATGATGCTGAATCTTCTTTTATTCATCCACTTCTTAGCTTTCATACCGGATCATTCCAATTGAACTTCGCTCCAAAAAAAAACATCAATACAACAATAAAAAGACAAAACATAAAATCCAGAATTTTCCAAAGAAAAAGTACATATCAGAGCACCCTAGCTCTAAAGTTCTAAGATTATGAGCAGACATGTATGTACCCAACAACTTGCTTCTTGGACCTGAAGATTTAGTACGCTTAACTACCAAGAAAAGGAATTTCACTTTGCCATTTCACATCCAAATGGGAGAGACAGAAGCTTCAAACTCCAAAAGACCAAGTTCCAAGAAAGAATTGTAGACCAATTTTATAACACTTCTGAGTTCTGACAGTAAAGGAAGACTCTAAAATCCTGATTCCCAGAACTCAAATTTCAACAGCACAATTTTCTTTTACAGTAAAGTTCAAGCCCAATTCACAGACTCAACAGCTTCCACCAATTGCAAACACTAACACCCCACAACCAGCTCATTAAAGATGAAGAAAAGCAAGCAACACATATATAAAACTCATAAATATCCCAAACCCAGTTCAATTCAACACCACAATCAAAGGAAACACAATGAGTGTGCTACATAAAGTCAAAGTCAAAGAAAGAGGAAAAGGAAAAACAAAAACAAAACCCAGTACAGTATAACAGAAGAGAAAACAGATATAGAGAGATCAAAGAGAGAAAGGAAGTACCTTTTGGTTGGTAAAAAGAAGCAATGACAGAGCCCACAAAGCACCAACTTCCCCATGCATCTCTCTCCAATTTCATCATCCAAAGGAAAAAGAAAACAAAGGGGTCAGCTGAAAACTTCTCCTCCAGTTAACCCAAGAATCCAAAGCTCCTGTCTTTTTGTTGTTGTTGTTCTTCTTCTTCTTTCTCAGTTTGTGTTTTGTCTGAACAAGTGTTCTGGGTTGCTTGAGATTGTTGTCCCTACAGCTGGGGGGCATTAAATTATGAAATCTAACCCTCTGAATCTTCATTCAAGGGTGTGAACAGAGGGAACAGTTTTTTCGTTTACTTGAAAACGCATGATTTATATTAAACTCCAATTATATGTGTTGATCTGATTTAAATGGCAGGCAATTCGAAAAGGAATGTCAGGGCCCCAGTTTGAAAATCAAACCCTCATTTTCCACTGGCATGGGTTCAGTCAACTACCCAGAGCCATATGCAATTATGCGTGTGAATTTGGTGAAGAGGGGTTTAGAATGGTAATGGTAAGCCTAAGGACTAAAATTTAGCCGATCGTGAAAATTTTGACGGTCTAAAAAATAGATATTTTAATAGAAATTTTGAGAAAATATCGATTGCAGAAAAAAATGAGAAAATTGACAGATATTAGTAGAAATATGGAAATTTTAAATGAAACTTTGAGAGATGTTTGTTATCTCAATTATCTATTATAATTGATAAAAAAATCTTGAATAAACATTAGGGTTAAATGCACCAACAGTGTCTGAACTTTTGGAGGACTGTCAATATGGTACCCGAACTTTTAAATGTATCAAAGTGATACCTGGACTTGTATTTTTGTACCAACGTCGTACCTGTCGTCATTTTCCGTCACAGCTCTGTTAGTTCATGTCACATGTGACGCACGTGACTGAAAAAAAGAGTGACGGAAAATGACGTGAACTAACAGAGCTGTGACGGAAAATGACGACAGGTACGACGTTGGTACAAAAATACAAGTCCAGGTATCACTTTGATACATTTAAAAGTTCGGGTATCATATTGACAGTCATCCAAGAGTTCAGACACATCATAGTGAGTTTTAGTTATTTAAGGTGAATAACTATACGTGCTGAAGTGTTGAACCAATGATAATTCTTAAATTTTTACTGTAAAGTTTATACATCTAATTTTTTTTTGATGGCTGGATACCTAAAGGGAGGCTAGGTCATCACGCCTTATATACATATGATACAACATGGAATTACATGAGTGGTTTAGAGCCACATAGAAGACCTATGAGGTACATAATTTTCACTATCTTCATCGTTTCTTTGTGTAGAGTCTTTAGTATATTGTGAAGAGTAGTCATTAAATGATACCTCACCTTTGTAGTTTTGCATATATTGACTTACATGCCAACCATAAGGGTCAAGAGGGATTGACTGTGGATTTCCGTATTGGAAGTTGTAAGGATTGGGCAACGCTTGACCTTGACCATAACCATAATCATTGGAAGATTGTACATCAGACTGTGACCATGCCGTATCACTTGATTCAGTTGATTGCACCCCGTAAGGCATGGAATAAGTTGAATAAGGCATTGTCAGATTTTGGCCATAAGTGTATGGTCCATCATTGCCTCCTCCCACACTAGATGAGTTAAAAGTGGATAAAAAATCATATTCATGCGTTGGGCATCCTCCCATGTCTTTTATTCGTTTGACATGCTTATTTTTGTGTGCATATAAATTAATCACGCACAACGTAACTCATGCTACAGATAACAGATGGGTGGCTCGATTGTCATGAAACTGATAATTAATTGAATTACATTCCCATTTATTTTTTGTGGCTTAACTAAGATGGAGCTTTTATCATCTATGATACATGTATATGTGAGCAAAATGCAATAACCTATAGCTAACTCTAAAATTATTAAGGAATAACTCAACGTTTTCTATTGCAATTTGAGATTTCAAGGTCGAAACAAAGCATTGAAATTGATCTATATATATCATTCACGCATACATGCATGTTACTAGCTATATATTAGAAATTAATTATGAACAAATTGTACGTATCAACATGGGTTTTAACTTTAGCCCTAGACGACACACTGTGTGATTGTTTTACTTGGATCTTTTGAGGTCTTAGACTCTTCAGCAGATCAGCTGATCAGGTTTAATTGTCTACATATATAACAGACCAGAGTAGAGTTCTTGTCTGGCTGATAAATGAAATGTTCAGCTAGCTATCTGCTGGCAGCTCCTAGCTAACAGTGCGGGTACCGGTGCCGGTGCCGGTGCCGGTGCGGGCCGAACCACAACGTGATTATAGCGAAGACGTACAACAAGATTATGTACGTGATCGAAGTCTGGTTGGCATGCATGGTCTCATTACATCGTATTCCATTATCGTGTACGTAGAGTCTGTTATTGACTTGGTCGTCCGGCCATGGTGTCAAACTGACGAGCCCTTCGCATAAAACCATGGTTAATTAATTAACCACGTTCAGTCGAGATATTCTACTCAAGAACCCTAATTCTCTCAGCAAGCAAATTAATCAAATTGTGGACCAAATTCCAATTGGTTGGTAGCATCATTAATTTGGTACTGATGATATCAGTAGCTCATTCCCAACTGCTACTTAATTGGCCGAACCAATAAGTGTATAGATTCTCGACTAGTTAACACATCATATATACTTCGGGGTTAGGATGATTTCTATAATAGATGCAAATATATATATATATATAGTTTTTCTCAGCTGCGGACGTCCTTACGGATTTCCGCCGTTTCTCCATCATTCCAGCGTCAGCGACGCCGTTCTTCTCCCCGGCGTGATCCCATACCTCCTCCGACGGTGTTGGAATGAAGAAGAAGGCCGGAGAGATCGCGATCGGAGGTCCACCATGATCGGTCGTGAAGTTCTGAGTGAGATTGATGCACAGACCTCTGATCGTGATCTCTCCGGCCCTCTTCTTCATTCCAACACTGTCGGGGGAGGTCTGAGATCACACCATGGAAAAGAAATGGCGTCGCCGGCGCTGAAATGGTGGAGAAACGGTGAAAATCCGTACGGAAAACTCGTACAGACGTATATATATATATATATATATATATATATATATATATAAAGGGAGGATCTCTTTACTTTAAGAATTTGAGGATTTCTACTATTTTACGTTAGTAGATAACTTCTTTTAATGATCTCAGCCGTTGATCATCTAGATTCATATGCAAGAAACATGTCTACAAAATTTCAACTAATTCCATAATCATTTGGTCATTCAAATTGATGTAAACAATTGTAAGCCGTTAGATAAAATTAAAACGAATATTGTCCTAATCAAATGGTTAAACGTTTGTCATTTTGGCTAATTTTTAGTATGATTCATATGTGGGTAAGTAACTAAGGAATGAGTAGTTTTAATTGTCAAAATACAAGCTATAACTAAAAACATCCTTACTTTAAAAGTTTAAGGAGGTCCCCTCTAAATCCATGTATATATATATATATATATATATATATATCAGTTTTTATCTAGAGCGAAGCTTAGCTCTGAAATTAAAGTGTGAAGTTCCTTATTTGACACATTTTCCGATCATATTTCCACATCTCCACTGTTCAGTTTGTAGAACCAAATGCATAGATCACTTATGCAAAATTTCATTAAATTTGATCATTGTTTGGGTGTTCATAATCGTGATTTACACAAACAGTTTCGTTTTAGACATATTTATGGTCCATTCATTGATTTAATCTAATTTAGTACATAAACGATCATTAATTTGAATGAAATGTTGCATGAATGATCTGTACATTAGTATTAATAAACTGAACGGTGGAGATGTGGAAATATGATCGAAAAGTGTGCAAAATAAGGAGGTTCACACTTTAATTTGTCTAACCATAACTGTTTGTGTAAATAACGATAACGAAAACTCAAACGATTATTAAATTAGATGAAAATTTGCATAAGTAATTTATGCATTAAGTTCTACAAACCGAACGGTGAAGATGTGGAAATATGACGAAAAAGTTAATCAAATAAGAAATTTTACACTTTAATTTCAGAGTGAACCTTTGCTCTGGATATGAACATTGTATATATACACACACACACAAGGCCGTTCAGGAGAGGACGTCCGCACGGCCCTTAAAGTGCGGGCGTCTCTCCGTTCTCCACCGTCCGCATCGACGATGGTGCTCCTCCATCCGAGCGGACACCAAAGGCATCCCCGATGACATCTCTTGCCAACGGACTCGCTGAATACCAGTTTGCAGCCGAGATCGATCTGGTCTGAAGTTTTGGGTGGAGGTTGTTGCCAAGACCTTCAAATTTGATCTCCATGACCTTCATCTTCATGGTAAAGTCATCGGGGATGCCTCTGGTGTCCACTAGGATGGAGGAGCGCCGTCGTTGGTGCGTCGGACGTTGGAGAATAGAGAGACGTCCGCACTTTAAGGCTGGTGCGGATGTTCACCTTTGATCTGGTCTGTATATATATATACACACAGTTTCTATCCAGAGCGAAGCTTTGCTCTGAAATTAAAGTGTGAAGATCTTTTTTTGGCTCACTTTTCGATCACGTATCCACATCTCCGCTGTTCAGCTTTTAGAACCTAATGTATAGATCACTTATGTCATGTTTAATCCAATTTGACGATCGTTTGAGGTTTCACAATCGTGATTTACACGAACAGTTCTGGTTGGACAGATTTTAGTCTGTTCATGCATTTCACACAATTCGGCACCTTAATGATTATCAAATTGAATGAAACTTTGCAGAAGTAATCTATACATTAGGTTCTAAAAACTGAACGACGGAGATGTGGATACGTGACTGAAAATGAGCCAAAAAAGGACTTTCACACTTTAATTTCAAAGCGAAGCTTTGCTCTAGATAGGAACTGATATATATATATATATATATATATATATATATATATATATATATATAGCCCCATTTATAAGTGGATGTTGGCACAAACGTAAAAGTGCGGACGATCATCTCCAGGCCTCGATCAGGAATCCATGGCGGCTCTACTGTTGCTGGATGATACTTTGGGCATGTCAGACTGCATCACAATCAAGGTGAATGGCTCAGGTGATCAAAATTACAGGTCTCCAAAGAGAGCTCATTGGAAACCTCAAGCACCATCAACGCCGACTTCAAACTCTTCAACCACGAGTCCAACAGCAAGGAGATGCTCCACATCGATGCCTGGTTCGACGTCGATGACAACAGAGCCACCATCAATGCTTGATCACGGCTTGAGGATCAACGTCTGCACTTTTACACCTTTGCGAACGTCTACATCTGATCTGGACTATATATATATATATATGCTAGAATCCTGACTTCATATCAAATTTACTAAAGATAACAGATTTGTTTAATCTATTAATGAGGTCTCTTTTATTGGGAATGAGATACTTGATCCATTCTAAGACCAAATTGAGAGGCTTATAATTGATGACTAACCGAGGAGTTCCTCTTTCTAGTTCAGTGTTTTTCTGAACATAGAAGGCAGGGCAAGACCAAGATAATTTACTATGACGAATAATGTCTTTGTTAAGTAAATCATTGATCTCTTTTTTATAGAAATCCATGATTTCATGGCTCATTTGGATTGGGCGAGCCTTAGTAGGAATATTTTTCTCATTAAATTCATGGATGTAAGAAAGAGAAACAATGTGTTTTTTCCTATGCCAAAAAGCAATAGGGATATCAGAACATATTTCTTTGATTATTTTTTCTTCGAAAGTTTTGATTTTTTGTTGAAGAGAAGAATTTTGGAGTTGGTTTTCAATTCTTTTAATATTAATTTCTTCTTGAAGAAAAACCATTTGTTTATTTTTTGCTTGAATGCAACTAATGGTTTTTGAAATATTATTTTCTTGGAATGTTTTTAGAGTATGAATTTCTGGGTTAGAAAGAAAAATAAATTTAACTGGTTCATTAAAGGGGTAGGTAATAATACCATCATATCAGACCGTTTTGGCTCTGATACCAAAAGAAACGGAAGCATAAATAATTAACTTAACAAAAGAAACGGAAGCATAAATAATTTGAAATAATTAACTTAATTGTTTAATAAGGAGTTTACAACTTACAGTTTAAATCAATGCATGAAAGAGGTGAAGAGCACAGATGCTCAGTACAAGAGCTAACTAAGGGAAGGTCTAACTGGAGAGAAAGAGATGAGAAGAGAAAAAAAAAATAAAGCCTGCCTACAATGAAACTGAGGGCTCCTATATATAAGAGTTACAAATTTGACTGTTCATGAATAGTAAATGGTCTGCCACGAGATTACTGTTGATGAATAGTAGTCTGTATGCCACTGATAGTAGTCTGTTTGTTGCTGAATTACTGACGAAGTTGTTTTTAGTGGAAATCGGCATATGGGTCTTGACTATCTTCATAATCTGCCCACTTGATTGGTTGACTGGGAGAGCTTTGATGACTATGAGTCGATGATTCTGATGGAGAATGATCACTTTCTTCATCTGATGATAAACTGGCTGCTTGCTTTAATAATTGTTTGGCTAATTCTTTTAATTCTTCTGCTTTGGAAGATGAAGATGAACTGGAGGCTTTGTTTTTAGATGAAGATGGTAACTGAGGAGCTTGAGCTTTTAATTGAGGGATTGGAGATGTTGACTGGGTAGGAACGATAGCTCCAGATTTGGATGGATTAACTGAAAATTCTTCACTGAACTTGGATAAGACTCTGTCGAAATTGAATTTATCCCACCATTTGACTAGGAATTGTTTGAGGACCATATGATCTTCAGTTTCAATTTTATATTGCCATTTGAAAATTCAATGGATTTTATATTTAGCCATGAACTGGAGAGTGGTGGAGAATCTCTTTTCATAGTTGGTGAAGGTCATAACTGAATGAAATTTTGCAATTGCATCCTGGAGATTAGAGGGTAATAGATCATAAGGGCAACCGTGATTATCCCACCAATCACCGAACCATATAGGGAATTGGCGATTGAATCTTCGATCAAAATTTAGAAACCATGAATGAGAAAAATTTTCTGTTTGATAGCGGAAGATTTTACTCCATGCTTCAATGTACTCATGATAGGTAAATGTAATGGATTCACATTTGTGAGGAGTAGAAGGGGAATCACCCCATTGGGATAATGAAATAATACGGATTATGTAAAGAGAATGGTATAATATTTTAGATGAGTCTTTTGGATCATGGATTGGTTTAATAGATAGTGACTGAGATTTGAATAGAATGTCTCTATAGAATGCTATCGGTTTTCCTGGAAGATAATGAATATTCGGGCCATAAAATGTTTTCACTAAAGATGCAGGATTTTTTAGGTGACTCAGAGAAGGTTCAATATGAAACATGAACTATTCTGTCCTGGTAATGTAAGGAGATGATTTTTTATAAATAACAGGAGGGTACCCGGTTTTGTAGGGATCATACTGGTTGACTAAAACTGACTGGTAATTGGGTTTAGTTGGATTGAGGGTGCTACCAAGAGCACTGTATTAATTAACTAAAGGAATAGGAGGATGACCTACATAAGGAACAATGCTTGGTTTTGACTCAGGTGATTCTGTTTTAATATGTGGAGATGATTTGGATATTGACTTTTCGGGATTTCTCCCTTTGGAGGAACTGGGCTTCATGATTTGGCGCCCTGTAGAAATTCACGAGTTAGGAAATCTGGTATATGGTTGTCACTACCTTTAATGAATGCAATTTCAAAATCAAAAACACTTAAGATTGCTTGCCAACGGGCAAAGATTTGTTTACTAGCAATGTTTTGAACATCTTTTTCTAAAACAACCTTTGCGCTTTTACAATCAACTCAGACTAAAAATTTTTGATTTAATAAATCATCTTGAAATTTACTAATAAAAAAATTAGTATATATATATATATATATATATATATATATATAAGTCAATACACATCAAATTAGCATGCAAACAAATAAGAGATTATCTATATTACCAATCGACCAATGAATTCATTACCTGAATGTGTTCAATTGCCCCTAATCTAAATCCGGTAGAACGCGCACAATTGTTCCAATTGATAAATATGATATTCGCTTTACTTAGTTATTTTTAATTTGAACCTATACTATGTGTGTGCACACACACACATAGCTCTTCCAATAAGGGATCCCTATTTTTTGTCACTTTAAGAGATATGTCCACATTATTAGATTTATTTTATAATGGGCTTAGATGACTAAGATTAAAACAAAAAATATAACACTTATGTCAAACCTACACCGTTCAAGATTATTAAAAATAAATCCCTCATTTGGATGATTTAACGATCACCAAATTTTCTGAAAATTTGTAGAAATGATCTACTCATATAGCCCAATGAACTGAACGGTGGAGATTTGATTTTGTGAACGAAAAGTTCGTTAAATGAACAAAAAAATGAATCCCTCATTGGAAGGGCCCTGATACACATACACATATAGTATCAGAAATTAAAGTGTGAAATTCCTTATTTGACACATTTTTCAGTCATATTTCTACATCTCTACCGTTCAGTTTGTATAACCAAATGCATACACTACAGAAAATCTCATCCTAGGCGACGGAAACAACTCGTCGCCTAAGACTAACTATCCATCGCCTAGGATCTTGGCAGACGAATTATCCATTGTCTAAGTTCTGTCGCCTAAGCGTTGTGAGGTAGACACTTAGGCAACGAAATTGAAGTTAGTCGTCGATTAAGAGCGTTCCTACCCGACGGATCTTTTCCTTCCTTGTTGACAAACTGGTTCGTGGATAAGAATTTATGTCGACAGAATGTTTGTGTTAGAAGGATTCTTAGCCGACAAATATGAAATTGTTCTTAGATGACGAAATGGTCATTGGTATTATGTTTACCGATGAATATTGCGTCGTTCTTATGCGAAGGAATATTCGTCGGTAGAGTTTTAAATCGACGAATTTGTAATAGTTCTTAGTCGGCGATCGATCTTTGTATTAGTCAGATAGGTGGTTTATCTTAGGCGACGAATGTTACTATTTCTTTGGCCTAAGTGATTTTATTTAGGGTAAAAAAATTGTAATTTTTTTTTACCTTATTCATTGTTTCCAAAAATTACAAATCAGTAACAATAATCAAACACATACGTATACATATATACCAGAAGCACTGGATTTGGAAAACATATTCATATATTGATCATGATAACTAGATGTACAAATATTGTTCATATATACAAAATAATTAATGAACTAGGTAGAAAATTGTTCATACAATCTAGCTAAACTATGAATGAAGTACTACAAAATCAATAATGTCAATTGGCATTCTCGTCCAATCCTATATTGTCACCTCTATCATCATTGTTATGTGGGGAAACTTGTGGAGGATGAGAAACAATTGGAGGAGGAGGAGGTGGCATACCTAGGTGCTCATATATGCTTGCAACTTGGGAGTGCACAACACTATACATAGACTCGGCATGCAGGGTACGCTGCTGGACCTCTTGGATTTGCTGCTGGGCACGCTCCTCTGATTCCTTTAGTATTTTCTCATAGCGCTCCTACACCTCTTGGATTTACTGCTCATCAACTCTAGGAGGACGACTACATGAAGTGGAACCATTTGAAGAATGACTCAAGTCTCGCTCGCCTCCTCGTCACATCCCTCTGATCTCCTTTCCTTTATGAGTTTTGAGCACCGTACCCAACACCTCAATTTGTTGGGACTGAACACTTTCCATAATCTCCTCCTCCGTTGCGTCAGGGTGTTGTTACTTGAATGCATCATTTCGTTGATTGACTTCATCAACAATGTCATTCTGCATTTAAAATACATCAATTAATAAACAAAACATGCAGCTCAACATTTCCATAATAAACTTGACATTTTGCATAATAAACAATATCACGTTAGGAGAATGCAAGAATGCTACCTTAATTCCCAAATCACTTTGCAACCATGTTGATTCTAAAATGTATAGATTACTCAACGCTAGAGGAAAAAGTACAGAAAAGATTTCATAATTGAAAATGATGCTAGGCATGAGAGTTTATGAATTATATAAAACTGTAAGTGATTTATAGAACTTATAACATGAGTATAATGATTCATGTTCATTTTAAGCATAATTTCAGATAACATTAATACACAACTACTAGATCAAACCCCTGCCAAGAATAGCTAAATATGTCAATGTATATACATAAGAAGTAACACAAGTGCAAGCTACATATATGTTGTCTATATGAAGGATTATCATCAGACACCCCGGGGCGCGCATGCAGGCACCCCTAGCATGCTATGGGCGCACTGTTGGCACCCCAGGGCACGCTTACATATCTAAAAATCCATATGAAAATAGGTTCCGACCATCAGCTGAAAATCCAAAGTCTCACTTACATATCTATGAAAAAAAAAATCAAGCCTTCTTCTATAATCCAAACAGAGGATGAAAACCATCCCAAACCCTCATCTCCAAAAATAAACTACTTACCAGTGAAGCACTGAGAAATTAATCACTTGAAATTAAAAGCACATAGAAATGAATCAGTTGCTTTTAAATCACAACTTATCAAACTTAAAACACAGCTACATGCTTTTAATTGCACTTAGACTTCTACAATTCACTTTAGAAATTCACTACAATTCACCTAGATTATCAAAACACACCAAACTTTGCATAACAGTAGCACGTAACTCTTTCACTATAATTCAACTGCCCTACTAGTAGCACACCACATTCAACTGCCCTACCAGTAGCACACCAAATTTTGTTTTAACAGTTCCTGTTTAAGAGAAAAGAGAAAATCAAAGGAGAGACACTTACATAATGTTTGGTTGTAACTATTTTGGCCACGATTCTCAGCGTGCGGGCAAGAGGTAACTAGCGAATAAAGAAAGAGGGAGATGTTAAGGGTGTGCTACCTCACGGACGAGGAAAAGGTTGTGTGGGTGCGAGATCTTGACTTTTGATCAGGCGGAGGGGGTTTCCAGGTGCCACCTCAGATGAGGAATTACAAGCACAAGGCAAATCGATACTCACTGCAGGACGCAAGCAGAGCAACTATAGGGAATCAGGGTGATTGGGGGCGAGTCCAGGAGGGCTCTGAGAAAACCTAGGTGGCGGTGCGCTTAGAGTTAAGGTTTTCGAGAGGCTCGAAAAGGTAACTGGGTTGAAGTTTGTAAAGAGATTGTCTGTGAGTTGTTGTTGTAAAAGTTGTGTGTGTATTTGTTGTTGTGTGTAGAGATAGCTTTCGACCTCTTTATATAGTAGTTCGACTTGCGGTAGAAGAAAGATAAACAGAATCCAAGTCGAACTCTGAAACCCTAATACCACAAGGACACTGCTAACCTGCGCGGATCAACCATCTTGTGACACATGTCCAGTTTGCAACTCCACATGGGTTTTTGCTTCCGCGCTGCCAACTGTAATCTCCTATATGGACTATACTTAGCAATATCCTTATCCCGCAGGGTGTCATAGTCTTTGTGAAAACCTAACTCGCGCAGGCTGCGGACTCAAACCATCTTGTGGGCCTTTCTAGCTCGCAGGCCAAAAGAAGACTTTTTTAATTAATAAAGGCCACAAAGATTGGCCCAAAGCAAGTCAAAAACTGGTGAGAGTCTTCAACGATTAGTGTGGTGTACGCGGACTTCGCCTGTGGCTTCTTCACGAAGTTTTCCATGGGAGGCAGCTTGCCAGCTCGCCTCACCTAGGGCTCCGCTCTTACACGAAATGTCAATCTTGCCTCACCTACGCGGAGTCAGCTAGTAATTCAGCGTGAAGTCATTCCGCCAGCGAGCTATGCAGTTCACGTGAAGTCCATTCCACATACGAACTATGTAATTCAGCTCGCGTAGCCTCACTGGTGGGCCATTACTTGTAAACCCAAAGAATTTGGGCTCGCCGGTGTGACGTGGATCAAGAATCTAATTAATATTCACTTCGATATTTACTGTCCAGTAAAATATTAATTTGGGCGTAAACATTGCCCCTAGGCCTTGAGCTTTGGGATGAAGCGAAAAGGCCTTATTGAACATGTTAAGATGATTCAGGATTTTAGAAGATTCTGACGTCTTGGTGCCATTGCGATATTTGTCTCGCAGAGGACCAAAGTTTTGAGGTATGCGTTCCTGACTACCTCGTGAGACAACTTACTTCTGTCTAAAGGGTGTCTTACGTAGTGAGCAAGTATGTGTACTGATGTAAGGTTGGTGAAGCGAACTGCGTCATCTCATTGGTGAATATAAGGATGATGAGGCGAACCAATGGGAGAAATGGACCTCGCCAACCTTGACGCCCCGCGTGTATAGGCTGTAAGGAAACTTAAGAGACTCTGGTCCAACTTCATTTCACTTGTCATGTTGCCCCCTATGTAACATCTTTCACTAAGCAACAAAACTGTTGTGGTTCAAAGCCAGTCTTCCTTTGAGATTGGGGAAAAGTCTCCACGTGACTGTTTGCTTGGAAAGAAGGAAGTCACTATAGATTCACGCGTTCACCTTATCTCTAAGGCTCATATCTCGGGGCAGAGCTCTACATGTAGGACACATGTCAAAGGGAGTCAGTCCCCTCTTCTTATAAGAGAATCCGCTGGTAAGGATTGGTACATTGATCAAGTCTTTCTGCCCCCTCGCCATGGATCCTTCTTCCCTTCTGTTCATCCTTTTGCCCCTGCTTAAAGCAAAACCACCATTTCTCCTGATCATCGTTTGTTCTGATGAGTTTTGAAATCTACTCTTAGGTCGAGGGTGAGTTTCAAAATTCACTCTTAGGCCAATCCTCCGCTTGAAAGAACAAACGGTTTGGGCACCTTCTGCCTTGGGCCTGCTGTTCTGTCCAAGCATGAGGCTTCGGAGGCCCTTTGTCCACTCGTGCTTCGAGAGCCCGCCAATGTCCTTGAAGCATGCCCTGAAACTTGGGCGGTAGCATGAGGGACCCTGTTCTAGTGAACCTTTAATGTTTTGGCCAAGCTTTTGCCGATCTAAAAGCTCAAGGTGCTTCTATATACCAAATTTATGCCTTTAAGCGTAGGGTAACCGGATTCCACTCTAAGCATGTTTCACTTCGGCTGCAAAGCTGCTTATGAAACCTGTATCAAAGTGTAAGAAGGAAAAAATATGTGATGTTATTATTTAGGACCTTTGGGATAGGCCCCAATCTTATATTTGTCTGTTGTTTAGACTTTGCACGTTTATGGAAAAGAGAAATGAAGAAATTAGCATGTAAATTTTTTTATTTAGGGCCTCTGGAATAGGCCCTAATCTTGTACTTGTCTGTTGGTTAGACCTCACACGTTAACAAAGAAATGAACTAATTACATGCTTCTCTCTCGGGTTGCCCCCAATGGGAGGCAGCAGAGTGCTATCGTGAAGGCGCGGAGCACTATGAACATGTGAAGACATGTACAAATGCTGTAGACGAGGACCCAACGGGAAGTAACGAAGAACCTTCGTAAGAATTGGCGGATTTTTCTGTTTAGATGGAGTGGAAGTTTTATATCTTGGCTCGTAGCAGTGTGGACACTCAACTTCATCCTTGTTTTCTTTGTAATACAAGATGCGGTTATTGACACAAGCGTCTATCTTTTGGTGATCAAGACTGAGGTCAACCAACATGCTTTTTACCTGGTCGAAATTTTCAGACAACTGTTATCTTTGGGAAGCATTTCCTTCACAAGTGCAATATCCTCATCAAAACATACATTAGTCTTTCCCTGCTTGTTTTTTATCTTCATTTGCTTTATGACGATACCCAACACAGTATGCTCACTGCCAGGATACAATGAGGTTTGTACTTGCAGTAGAAGCCTGTTGTACTTATCATAATCACTGTTGTAGTCAACGTGTGAGACATTAGGGAAGGTGTCAGGGGCGTTGTAATAAACAACATTTTCCTGATATCTTGAGGTGGCCAACGAGAAGGCATCGTTTAAGATGTTCATCACAGCAGGGTCCCCGTAACTAGCATTAGAAGATCCTACCTGCTGATGTGCTTGAATTTATGCAAGTGTAGACATTTGAACTTGATTTTCGCCGTGCCATGTCCATATGGTATAACTAGGACAAATACTGTTTAGTGCCAAGTGAGAATACATGTCTTCATATGTTACTGGTTTCCGATTGAGACATTTGTTGCACGGACATATGTGAATAACTTTGTTTGGAGGACTATGTAGACATACGAACTCAAGAAAATCAAAAATGCATCTCATATAAAGAAGGGATCCCCTCCCTAATTGCATAAGCTCTTATCCATGTTGTACACTATAATAACAAAAATAAAAATATATAATAAAAAATCATGAATAATAAACAGGACATATGTATATATACTTAATTATTATTATTATATATAAGATATATTAATGTATGTTGTTCACACCTACAATCTTCATCTTATGACTCCGGTTAGGGCCCTCATCCCATTTGAGATCACATGACATTGTGATTTCGTTTGTTGCTGGGGCTTTACGAATTCGCATATGTGAGAAAATTTCGGCAATATCTCCCTACAGTTCCCCAAGTGCACGAATATTTATACCTAATATGCACTCAAGGAATTTTTTTAAAATATTATACACATTATACCGACGAAATGTTTTTCACCTTAGAGAATTATGTTTGTTGCTTAAGTATTAAGGCGATGACATGACTTTTGTCGCTTAGGTGACCACTTATGTGACGAATTAGAAATTTTTGCCACTTAAGAACCTATGAGACGCGTCATATGCGACGAATCTTAAGCGACAAAACATTCGTCGCTTAATTCTTAGGCAACAAATTTTAAGGTTTAGACGACGAAATGTACCCGTCACTTCAGTAATTTTTTCTACTAGTGTGTTACACTTAGAAATCCCGTTTGAGAACCATTTTGTTACGACTGTGTCTAACAAAATGATTTTCGAATTCTCTCATATTTGGACAGTTTGAGAGCATATAACATTGAGATTCCGTTTGTTGTTGGTGCGTTTCGTTTTTGGTTGTGGATATATATATTTCGACATGATCTTCCTTTATCTTTAATTAATTTAATTTAATTTTTAATAAACATTAAATTAATTAAAACATTTTAGGTTTTTTTTTTGAGTTTTTTTTCTTTTAGTTTATTTTTTCCTTTTCAGTTCCTTTATCCCACGGGCTGCCACCACCACGCGCCGCCACCCACAAAACCCACCGCCGAGCTCTCCCACCAAAATAATCATTGCCGTTGCCCCTCCGCCACAAAATAAACCCACAATTACATTCACAATTCCCTCAACAACCCCCTAATTTCATTCACATCTCTTCACAATTTCATCAATTATATCTCTCACAGTTCTAATCCGTCTCCAACTCCTCCCTCCACCTACGCCGCCACGTACCACCACTTCGTGAATCCGAAACCGAGCCTTTACCACAACAAACCCACATACACCCATAAAAATTTACAATGAATACATAGATTCAATGTGAGTATAAACGCGGATCCGTACATTACCTCGACGATTTGGTGGCGGGTTCGACTCTAGGAGGAGGCGGCGGCTGTTATGATATTTTACTCACTTAGTCATGTGCCGCGCACGTGACCAGCCAAATAGGTCTATATGTACTCCTTTGAGAGCTTTTGCTCAGTGTCAATGAAAATATCAGCATTTTAATTTCTTTCATTTCTGCATTTCTTTGTTTTTCTCTCTAGTGAGGGCTAATACCCTAACAATTGGTATAGAGCCATGTTTCTGAGAGCTGAGCAACTGGCAATTCCGCCTCTCGGCGTCGAACCTCTTGTGCTCGACGAGGATTTGTTTCTCCTTGCAATGAGCCGTGCACTGGAAAACACTTTACCGTTGCTTCAATCCAAGATGCAAAGTGTGATTCATAATGTGTTCGAGCAATTTCGATTGACAACACCACCACCAGGCCGTTACCAGCAGCGACCATTGGAGCAGTCATCAACTCCAATTTCTGATCCTAAAACTCAAATTGAGATTGTCCACTCTCATCTCTGGAAGGCTCGAAGCAAGCAAGTCGCTCTCAAGTCGACTGCGGTCATCGGAGGAGTGAAGAAGAGACACCGATCTAGGCGGGGAACCTACGGGTTCCTTGCAACTGACACACACCCGAAGCGCAAGGTCTCTTTTCAACGCCTTGTGGCTGAAATAGCTCAAGATGTCAAGGTTGATTGGAGGTCCCAGAGCTCAGTTGTGCCTTCTCTGCTAGGCAGCACTGTGTCGACTCAAGTGAACAACACTAATGCATCCTTTTGTTCAGTAAGCAATATTGGAACTCTCAGTTTCGTGAATAATGGTTGTGGTGCTGTTGATTCTGTGTTTGTTGGGTCAATTCATGTTGGTTTTAGTGTTAGGCATGATAATCAGGGACCAAATTCGGGTGAGAAGGTGAGAGAATGTCATGCACTCCACCTGTTTGATGAAATGCTGCATTCAAATGAGTTGGGTAATGTAGGAAGGACTGTTCCAGCTCTTACGAGTATTCGAGATAAAGGTGGGGGACTTGCTCACCAACCTTTAGAATATGCACTTGGGGTGAATTGTGCCAAAGATAATGAAGGTGTTGACATGAAGGCTAATCAACTTGAGGATGACAATGCTATATCGGAGATAGGTTTTAGCTCTCAACTTATTCAAAGCAATGATTTACTTAAGATTGTTTCCAGGGCAGAGGTTCCAATTGATGGGATTGTAATTACTGGTCAAACCCATGTGAATGAGAGGTTGACCACACATGAGGCAAGGGCCATTTGTGAAAGATTTGGTTGCAGGATAATTGGTGGCACCATGAGTGATGGATGCTTACAGGTTAAGGCAATCCGAGTGTCAAAAGGGAGAGATCAAAATGAAAATGATGTTAAACAGGATTTGAAGATTTTCCAGTCAAGTTATTTTAGTGGAGGCACTGTAGTTTTTTCGGATATTCATGAGCTGGAAAATTATTTTCAACTGGATGCCTACAACAACAAGTCCTTTTTAGGTCTTATGCCCTTGAAAGAGTTATTAAACAGGCGTTGTGGAAGTGTGAAGAGTGAATGGGATGACTTACTTGCTGGTGGTTCATCTGTTACATTGCTCACCAAGGATATATGTAATGTTCTGTGGGTGAGTTCTGATGCGTTAAAGCTAATCCAATATGGGTTGAGGACTGCAGTTGTTTTTGTGATGGATAAACCACCTGGTATTGTGGGTAATAGTTATGAGAGCATAGCGAATTCTAAAAGGGTACTGGAGTTAATATTGGAGAAGTGGAAATCAAGAGGTACTGCCGAAACAATTATTGGCTTGCAGTGTTGCTATTGTGAGGTAGAGGAGATTCTACTCTTTTGCAGGGAAGCGTTCAATATAATTGGTGAAATGACTCAAACCACCATTATAAATTTTCAAGATGATAGAAGAGATTTTGTAGTTTCTTGTGTGACATGATTAAGCTCTATGTCGTGATCTTTAGTGCTTTTATTGATAATGCTGGAAGTTTGCTTCATGCTGATATATTCGAGATAAATGGATCTACTGCTAGCTCTCTTGTTGATATGTATGCCCACTGTGGAGTAGATATAAAAGAGACTGTTTTTTACTTGATGATATCCAGGGGTTTAAGAAATATGGGTCAGATTATTAGTTTAATGGCTGACTCCTCAAATAAGAACTCATTTTCTGTTGAGGTTGTTGGGTTTTTTGCTTGGGATGGTGATCCAGGGTCTTCACACATCAAAAGGGTCAAGGCTGAGATGTCAACTATTTGTGTTTTGGACTATGAGAATGGGTTTAGTGCAACAGAAGTGCCCCAGTTTGGTGGAATTGATTTTGGCCAAGGGTTTTCAAGTGATGAAATGCATAAGTCTGGATTCATGTTATATGGGTTGGGGTCAATGAAGAATTTTGCTACTCCACATGAAGTTATTGCTGTCTCTTGGAATGTTAATTTGCTGGCAACATATGTCAAGTATGGAGATATATATAGTGGCCATCAATTGTGGGGTGATAACACATATGTCATCTCATTCTCAAATGTGACTTCATGGAATCACATATTCTGTTTCTATTTTCAGAATGAGATCAACATGGAGGTAAAACATATAATTAATAGCATACAAGAAGTTGTTGTTTGCTGGAACTATATGATTGCAGGGCATTCACTCAATTCTCAACATGAGGTGAATACCATGCAAATTTCCTATGCTACTATACTGAGTTGTTGTGCAAAGCTTGCTTATTCATCTCCAGGGAAACATGTTCATGCTCGGTTAAGTTTAACAAAATTTGGATATGTGAATGATGCCTTAGTTGAGTTTCATGATCAAATGTCCCCACGATACAAGTCAAAGATAATGAAGTATCTCAGAGAGCATCTGAAATCATCAAGTGAGCTCCTACTTTCTCCTCGTGTGATTCAAATCTCTTTGGTGGAATCTACTTATCAAACTAAATTGGTGATGACTTTATCCTCTAGTTTATTGGATGAGCTTTACAACAGAGGAATTGGATTCAGCCATATTGCAACATCCATGCAGAGTGTATCAATTAGAAATGGTTCTATGCTTGTGCTATTGCAACTGGTTTGGTTGATGTTAGAAAAACTTTTCAAGTGTGAGCACAAGGAAAATGTATTTACCAGTTTCGAGCTACTGTGGACTAACCAATTTATCGTAAAGGCTCTTGGGTTCCAGCAAAAGCTCTTTATTCTTATTGGTCTACTGGTGACAGAGAGTTTACCTTATGATCTAATTGTGATATGGGGTGATGAATGGTTTTTGTCAGGAAAACACTATTGTCTTCTTGGATATGTGGATGAGGTGAACAAGTGTTCATTCAGGTTGCTTGACAAGCTCATGGCTGAGCGTAAATGTGATAACACCATTGATATCATGCTGTGGAAGTTTGAGACCACCAAGTACTACACTGACATTGTTGCTCCCAGACATCCTGATTTCATCAAGGACATGATTACTAGTACTTCCAAGGCTGATAATGCTATCCTCATCATTGACTCCACCACTGGGGGTTCGGAAGCTGATATCTCCAAGGATGGGCTAGCCTGCGAGTACACTCTGTTCACTTTCATTCTTGGTGACAAGCAGATGATCTATTGCTGCAACAAGACTTCATGGGATGCCATACTCTCTTGCAGATGGTTATTTGAGCTCCAATTATCCAGCAGGGTACTTCTCTTATGCTCATATGATTCTTTCCAAATCAGTACACATCATGGAAACGTTGCTGCAACATTCTTCAGTTTTTTCCTGATAACTTGTGGTGCAGTATTTGAAGATCTATGTTTTTGGGTGTTGTTTAGTCTAGACTATAGTTGGTTAAATTGCAATGTCTCTTTGGTAATTGAAACTTGAGGTCAAGTTTGCTAAATGGGGATGGATTGTTATGATATTTTACTCACTTAGTCATGTGCCGCGCACGTGACCAGCCAAATAGGTCTATATGTACTCCTTTGAGAGCTTTTGCTCAGTGTCAATGAAAATATCAGCATTTTAATTTCTTTCATTTCTGCATTTCTTTGTTTTTCTCTCTAGTGAGGGCTAATACCCTAACAGCGGCCAGTTAAAGGTTGGATGGAGGGGTTGGGTTGAGGTTCGGGTACGAGTAATTCGGAGAGGGAGGAGACCGGATTTGGTGGAGAGGAAGAGAGTGAGGGCTGGGTGATGGTGATGGAAAATAATAAGTTGTTGATGTGGATGGGTTCTATGGGAGAGAGAGAAGGAGGAAGAGAGGGAAGAATTTGAAGTGGGAGAGAGAGTGAAGCTAGCTGGGTGATGGTGAGGGAAAGAATAAATGGTTGAGGTGGATGGGTTTTGTGGGAGATAGAGAATGAGGAAGACAGAGAATCGAAGAACTTGAGTGGGGGAGAGAGAGAGAGAGAGAGAGTAAGTATTAAAAACACCAGAGTGAGTGTATAAAAAGATAAAATGAGAGAGTGGGTGTATAAAACGGAGGCTTTGAAATTATCAAAAAATTTGGTTTGAAAATTTTCCAAATTTTTGGCGGAAGATTTGACCGCTTAAATATTTGGTTTTATGCGACGAAATCTTTAAATTTTGTTACTTAGGTGTTTAAAATAATTTTTTTAATTTAAAATTTAAAAACTTAACGGATAAAATTGGTATCTTACGACAAAGTAGAAAATCACATGTTTCAATAACATATTAAAAATAACCATTAAATGCAGTCATCATAAATTTATCCCTTAAATCTTTCTATCATAGAATATTATTGGAATAAAATTTAAATTGAGTGTTGACTTTCAAAAATTAACTTAATTAGTTTAACATTAATGGGATGAAATAAATTTTTATACTATTAAAATGTTAATACAATGAATACAAATCGTGCTAAGATTTTTTTTTACCTTATTAACATGTGCTTTAAACTGTTTTTTTAATAGCAAAAAATATTGTGGACTGAAGTGGTATAGCTTAAATTTCATATATTTAAGTTCATGAACCAAGTATAGTAGGGAAATTGAATTTGAAGCAAACGACCGTTAGATATAACTAATATAAGAAAATGTGTATGTAGAAAAAATATTGACTAGTTTGAAGTTCGGTAAGGCTTTGATCACGTCAGTCAACTATACAACCAAAATTCTTACAAAACGAAAACGTTAATTAACGATTCTTCAAAGCTTTATTTTTAGAACAATTGACACTCACAGTCTCAAAATTGTTTACTCTATTAGCTTAGCAAAAAAAAAAACAGTCAATTTATATACTCTTTCTCTTTGAAAAAAAAAAATTGATTGACACTCTTGGGCGACAAAAGTGCTTGGTTTCGTCGGCTAAGTTTTTTCTGTTTTTATTTATAATTTTCTTAAAAATTACATGGTAAAATTTTGTCGCATAAGTAAAACATTTTTCATCGTCTGAGTAATTACTTAAGCGACGAAAGTTTATTTCATCGCATAAGTGATTACTTAGACGACATACACTGATTTTGTTGCCTAAGTGATCCCCTAAGTGATGAAACACATTTTTTGTCACTTAAGTGGTCACTTAAGTGACGAAATACGTTTTGTCGCTTAAGTGGTTACTTAAGCGACGAAATTTGTTTTG
Source organism: Fragaria x ananassa (assembly GCA_034370585.1). NCBI lineage: Eukaryota > Viridiplantae > Streptophyta > Magnoliopsida > Rosales > Rosaceae > Fragaria > Fragaria x ananassa. Next base: position 3,897,339 of record CP139762.1, on the reverse strand, counting down.
CTTGTTTGTTTTCGTCGCTTAAGTACATTTTTCTAGTAGTAACAATATATTAATGAATGTATAAGAATATTATAATTCTTAATTACATGATTCATCATTTTTTTATCATTTGAATACACAAATGATTTGCATAAAAACAAAAATTTGATAAACATATTATTCACATAATTATTAATCATAAAAACAAAAGCTAAAGATATATATATATATATATATATATATATATATATATATATATATAGGGATCCTTTTTTTGACATATATGAGGGATGAGGGATTACTCCAACTTTTCGATCACAAAATCACATCACAAAATTAATATGTAGTTCTATATAAGTAGATCACTTATGTAACTTTTAAGAAATTTTGGTGATCGTTAAGGCATTCGAAACTACGATTTATAATTATAAGCATGAACGGTTTAGGTTTGGCAAATTTGGTTCGTTCATTAATTTAATTTTGTTCGACAATTTAACGATCACCAAGTTGGCTAAAAATTTACAGAATTGATCTATATATAAGGACTAACAAACTTAATGGTGGAGATTCAAAAATATAATCGAAAAGTTGGAGTAATCCCTCATCCCTCATATATGTCAAAAAAGGGATCTCTCAGTGGAAGTGACAAGACCCACCCCGAAATCACACAGGAAAACATGCAAGTCTTGCGGGGTCCACTCTAAAAGAGATCATACCAAAATTTTGATCTCTGCGATCAACAAGGTGCAACAGGAGATACTATGCCGTAACTTCTAGTGAAGCCGAACATGAACTCTGTAATCTGGGCATTTGAAAACAAAAGAGCCCAAGGAAAAGCATTTGAAATGTTAGCATTTGAAATGTTAGCGTGCAGCAGGAGATACTATGCCGTAACTTCTAGTGAAGCCGAACATGAACTCTGTAATCTGGGCATTTGAAAACAAAAGAGCCCAAGGAAAAGCATTTGAAATGTTAGCGTGAGTGGACGAAAAATAAACTAATTTATAACTATCCAAGAACAAGCTTAATTGTACGAAAATCCAACTTGATATGCTTTCCCTTTTGATACGAAAATAGAAATTTTCATGCATGCAAAAAATAATAAGCTCATTATAAATTCACACTAGCCCCGCTAGCCGTAAAATAACACACACAAAAAGAAATAAACACCTCTCATATGAAAACTCTCAAAAATAAATTAACAACTCAAATAAGAAAATCTATATGGCCATATAAGTGAGTCTCCCAGACTCGGTTGCCTCCTAGGCATAGTACTCCCATACTCCCTGTACCTTCACGTTGAGTTGACTGATAGGGCATAGGGCTTGTGTGATGCTGCCGACAACATCACATCACCACTAGGGTGGAAAGGGCTTGAGTGACTTCATTTGAAACGTGAAAGTCACATCACCTCGAATGGTGGAACGACATGCTAGCATTGACATCATATAATCCAACAAATATGGCATAAGAGGGAAAAATATAAATTCATGTGAGTTTCATATTAAAATCTTAAGTACGATTCCCAACCGTACTCGAAAAATTTCAAGAGAAAGAAATAAATTAAATTTAATAACGTGTCCCACACGTTAAAATGCTCAATATAATAATTAAGCCAAATAAACAACATATCTCAAACCTCCAATCCTTAATGTAAATCTCAAATCCAAAAGCGGAAATCATAATTTAAGCTTGGAAAGTATAAAGAACCACTTATTAAACCATGCATGCATTTTATTAAAACCAAAATGTCCACTCAAAATATAGGCGGCTAAGCCTGAAGTCGGTCGGAGCCCTCCTCACGTGGTGTCTCCTCTCGTCCTGTAAAAACAAGATTTAAGGCCCGACACTAAAATCACACATTTATCAAATACAAAGAAAACCATCCTAGCATTATTCTTACTCGCCCAAACTTCCCGAAATCTACCTATATCTCTACTTTACCACCAACTCCCTACAATCCGACAAGGAGCTCTAGTGTACCATATAATGAACCAAACTAATGAACCTCCTCAAATCCTCTCCTCCCACAACCAATTTCCAACACCATATTCCTAATTCCAAACAACCATCACCAAATAAAATCACATATACTAAGTCAGCATTAATCCCTTCTAGAACTCCTCCAATATTCCTCAAAACCACCACCAAAATCGGCAGCAGCCGCCGGCAGTGGCGGTCAACCGCCAGCAGTGGCAGTCAACCACCACCACCATATCAACTTCGATTAAAACTAACAAGGCACACACCAATCTCTTCCTCTTAACAAGCTCTACAACAATTATGACTAACACAAAACCAACAAATCAAAGTTTTGGCCGGAAAATACCTCACAAGCTCAAGAACACCACAAACTCGATTTGCTCCTCACCTCAAATCGATCTTCCTCTTGTGGATGGATGAAAGACCAATAGAAGAGGTTCAAAAACCCCCAAAGATTTCTCAGATTGGTGACCGGAGAAGGAAGTTCCGGCTTAACAAACCGGCGGTCTTGACAGCGCTACCGTGAGCTGCTGCCGGCGGGACGTGGCTGGTTACCACCCCAGGAATGACGAGCGGTGTCCCAGGTGTCGAACACGACCGGTGCGGCGGCCAGGCGTGGTCGGACGGTGGCGAACAGTCGGAGGGAGGTCGGAGGGGTTAGGCTTGGTGTCGGGCTCGGGGAGAGAGAAAATGAGAAGTGGTTTATTGTTTTAATTCCTCTTTCACCGAAAATATAACGCTCCCCACTTAATAATACTAGCCCAAAAATGGAACTGATATTATTTTAGCCACCCCTCATTTAAAAACTCACATTCAGGTAACTAAAAACCCGCTTACTCAACTAAACCACCTCTAACCAGAAATAGTAACACAACTCACAAATTAATTTTTCCACCTTTAAATAAGAAACCACAACATAAAAAAAATACTAAGTTCGGGGTGTATCAGGAAGGGTCCTCTATAAATATATATATATATATACACACAAAAACATAATATTATACACAGATATATATTATACATACAAACATATTATACACACATATATACAAACATATATTATACAAACATATTATACACAGATATTATACGTACAAACATATTCAACATGTATATACACTATCAATGTTACATATATCATGCATGCATCAAGCAATCCAATAATTGGACCGGTAAAATTGGACCGCTGGCAAAGTCGCTGGAAAATATGCATAAATGAAGAAAGTAGATGAATTAAAGTAGTTACATACCAATTAGGAGAAAAGCAGCTCTTGAAGATCGATCAAATTCATGAAGAAAAGTTTCCAAAACTAGATTTGGATCGGATGAATTCTATAAGGGGGGGGGGGAGACTATGCATTTCTTCTGCTTTCTCTTCTGGGTAGAAGTTGTATAAATAATGTGTTTACTTCGCCGACTGAATATTCCGTTGCCTAAGACAAAATGGGTCGGTAAAAATATATTTGTTCTGCGTTGTGTCAGGCAATAATGCAATTTCTTAGGCAACGGTTGTGGTGTCCTGTACAACAATTATGTTTCCATCGACGAAGACGAACTTAGCCGACGAAATTTTTTTAATTCCGTCGGCTAAGTCGATATTTCCTGTAGTGATAGATCACTTCTGCACAGTTTCATCGAATTTGATGATCGTTTGGATGTTCATAATCGTGATTTACATAAACAGTTCTAGTAAGACATATTTATGACCGTTCATTTATTTAACATAATTCGGTACATAAACGATCATCAATTTGAATGAAATTTTGCATGAATGATCTATACATTTATATCAATAAACTGAATAGTGGAGATATTGAAATATAATCGAAAAGTGTGTCAAATAAGAAACTGCACACTTTAATTTCTAAGCAAAGCTTCGCTCTGGATATATATATATATATATATATATATATATATACACACACACACACATGACCCTTTCATTGAGGGATCCCTATTTTTGTCCACTTTTAAGGATATGCTCATACCATTAGATATGTTTTTTAATGGGTTTGAGTGACTAAGATTAAAATAAAAAATTTAACACTTATGTTAAATCTACACAGTTCAAGATCATTAAAAACAAATCAAACATTTGGATGACTTAACGATCACCAAATTTTTTGAAAATTTGCATAAGTGATCTACTTATATACACCTATAAACTAAACGGTGGACGGTGGAGATGTGATTTAGTAATCGGGAAGTTTGTCAAATACCCTATCCCTAGAATTAAAGAACAAAATGGATCCTCATTGGAAGGACATATATATATATATATATACACACATATGGCCTTTCCACTAAGGGATCCATTTTTTTTGACATATATGAGGGAGGGGATTACACCAATTTTTCAATCATAAAATTACATCTCCACCGTTCAATTAATATGTAGTTCTATATAAGTAGATCACTTCTGTAAATTTTCAGAAATTTTGGTGATCGTTAAGACATCCAAAACTACGATTTATAATTATAAGCATGAACGGTTCAGGTTTGGCAGATTTGGTTCGTTCATTGATTTAATCTTGTTCGACACCTTAACAATCACCAAATTGGATGAAAATTTACAGAATTGATCTATATATAAAGACCAACAAACTGAACTGAACGATGAAGATTCAAAAATATAATCGAAAATTGGTGTAATCTCCCATCTCTCATATATGTCAAAAAAAAAATTACTGGAATGGTCTATATATATATATATATACACAGGGCCCTTCCAATGAGGGATCCCTTTTTTTGTTCATTTTTAGGGATAGATCATTTGACGAACTTTTCGATTACAAAATCAAATCTTCACCGTTCAGTTCGTTGGGCTATATGAGTAGATCATTTCACCAAATTTTCAGAAAATTTGGTGATCGTTAAGTCATCCAAATGAGGGGTTTATTTTTAATAATATTGAACGGTGTAGGTTTGACATAAGTGTTAAATTTTTTGTTTTAATCTCAACCATTCAAGCTCATTAAAAAACAGATCTAATGGTGTGAACCTATCCCTAGAAATGAACAAAAAAAGGGATCCCTCATTAGAACGGCTATATATATATATATATATATATATATATATATATATATATGTGGGCGCGCACGGTCAATCGATTGTTCCCTCTAGGATTAGGGATAATTCAGCATGAGGTTAATTAATTACTTGCAGAGTTGCAGTCAGGGTTAGGGTAATTCAGCATGAGAGTTGCTTGCATATATGTGCCGGGATCCATTCACTATTAGACTTTCACATCAACCACAACTAAATTATTTTAACTTATAATATCTCTTTTAATAAAATTAATTAATTTATGCAGGAAGCGAACACATGATAATAATTCGATCATTGCAGCGTGCACGTTGGAACACTGTAGAGTAGCTCTCTCAGTGGCCTCCAATTCCACCACCCCCTCCACTGCCAAATCCCCCGCCTCCCCCAGCTCCTCCGCCGGCTCCACCACCGAATCCACCGCCAAATCCTCCACCTCCACCAGAGCCTCCTCCGCCTCCTATTCCACCACCAGAGCCACCTCCAATACCGCCACCGGAGCCACCTCCACCTCCAATGCCGCCACCGAATCCTCTACCTTTACCGATACCTCCACCAATGCCACCGCCTTTACCGAAACCACCACCACCAATTCCACCGCCTTTACCGAAACCACCACCACCAATTCCACCGCCTTTACCGAAACCACCACCACCACCAATTCCACCACCTTTGCCGATTCCACCGCCTACTCCACCACCGCCTACTCCACCACCCTTACCAAAGCCTCCTCCAGCTCCGCCACCGGCTCCACCACCAGCTCCGCCTCCAATGCCACCACCTTTTCCAAATCCACCGCCGACTCCACCACCTTTCCCTATTCCTCCACCAACACCTCCACCTTTTCCAAACCCACCTCCAGCACCTCCTCCAACTCCACCACCCTTTCCAATGCCTCCTCCTTTCCCAAATCCACCACCACCAACACCATGGCCTCCACCTTTTCCAAAACCACCTCCACCTCCAATTCCCCCACCCTTTCCAATTCCACCACCGATACCATGGCCTCCACCCTTGCCAAATCCACCACCAACACCATGGCCTCCACCCTTGCCAAAACCACCGCCACCTCCTATTCCGCCACCTTTTCCAATCCCACCACCAATACCATGGCCTCCACCCTTGCCGAAACCTCCCCCGGCTCCACCACCTTTACCTATTCCACCGCCAATGCCGCCACCTTTTCCAAAACCTCCCCCAGCACCACCACCATTGCCTATTCCACCGCCAATGCCTCCACCTTTCCCAAACCCACCACCAACGCCATGGCCACCGCCTAAACCTCCACCACCACCAGCTCCACCTCTAACCCAAAACCTCCCCCAGCACCACCACCATTGCCTATTCCACCGCCAATGCCTCCACCTTTCCCAAACCCACCACCAACGCCATGGCCACCGCCTAAACCTCCACCACCACCAGCTCCACCTCTAACCCCATGTCCACCACCTAATCCGCCACCACCACCAAAGCCACCACCCCCTCCGGCTCCACCGCCTCCTCCAGCTCCACCCCCAATGCCACCACCACTACCGCCACCGAAGCCAGCACCTGCCCCACCTCCAGCACCTCCACCAAAGCCGCCTCCAAAGCCACCACCACCACCCCCACCAGCTCCACCTCCGAACCCACCTCCAGCTCCGCTGCCATACCCAACTCCCAAATTCTTTTCCTCCTCATCTTTACTCACACTCACTACATTCCTTGCAGCAACACTCACTGCAAGAACCTGAATGCAAAACAAAGCGAACAAAGCAAGTGATTTCTTACTGCGCACCATCTTTGAACTCTCTGGTCGAGCTCGTTTGTTAATGGTGAGTATAAGCGTTCTTACCACACTCTCCTTTTATAGATGCATGATCCTTTTGGTTTCGCAATAAATCGGGTCTCAACAACCAATTGTTGGCCACATTTAAGTGCAAATCCACCCCACCATTATCGATCTGCATAATATCTATTGGCTACGCTTCTGGTTTTACTTTTATCACCGAAATGAAACCCTAAATACTGGACAGCAGTAGAGTCAGCTGCTCTAAATGCACCCACATGGCGAAGCTCGCTTCGTTCGCTTCACTACAGCTTCTTGATTCTTATCTCTAACATTAATGAAACTTATACATCAAAACTACTACAGACTAGATTCAAATCGACTACTGTTTCTGACCTACACAAAAATTCTCAGACTACTAATTTAAACATTTGAATCAGCTAGTGGTTTCAAAACTGGAAAATCCTCTCTGCTGCTTCCGTTTTGAAAGTATTGAAGTGGGGAAGACAATAGTTCTGTGTTACAGTAGTTACAAATTACCCAATACTCGAGAGTCGAGACTGATATCATATTTGGAAATAATTTGAACTTGGGTCATCGGATTTTGAGTAAAATAAAACTCATCTCTACGTACACACCGTTATCGATGTAGTCACCGCAGTCCTATACAGATTGGTCATATATGTTTGCATGGAATTGGCCAGACCAGTGGGGATCGATGGACGACCTAAGAAATTAAGAAGAATGCGGACATGCATTTGCATTGCTTGGATTTGACTCATTGGAGTCTTTCAGCTACAGATCGACGTCCTTTCGGATCGAGTTATGAGCGTTATTTAACTAAGCCATGTGTTCTAGCTGGGGTGGGTAGAAGATTTAATGCTAATTGTTTAAAAACTTGTTCATATGATTATTTAGCTCTCGCATTTAAATTTTCATCAAACCGGAAATTGACTACTGAACTGCTAGACCATATTTATTTTCCTTTTTATGATCAGTTGATCACCGCACCGGTGATCAAAATAGAGAGCCTGGAGAATGGGGTTATATGTTGAACCTCGAGTGTACTAGAGTATAAGACCTGCATATCTATGAAGGAGATTCGAGAGAGAACTCCATACTCATCACATTTGAAGTGTACATAGATATTATTTCATGTCACCATTGCATTTTTGTTTATATTATCAAAGATGAAAGTTATTGATAAGGGCGATAAACTCGAAAAGCAGAATGAAACCCGGGTTTGACATATACAAGGTAAATTATATGTGAAAAAACCAAATTAACAATTTTTTTTAGGAAAACCAATTTAAAATGAGTATGACTATTGAGATATCTAAATTTGCTCACTTGACCTCCCTTCGTTATGAGTTATTGAATGACGATTATCTCCTCTAACGTAATGACTATTAAGGACAATAATGATATAAAATGAAGTATATTTATTCTCTCTAAACTTTTCAAATTCGATAATTAATTGATTGTATTCTTTATTATTTTCTTTATATATTTTTAGTTTCTAATTTACTATTTTCTAAATTTTACTACATATTATATATTTAATTAGAGCTAGAACTATGATCAATATCGACCGTGTGACATAAAATTGTCTACTATCATACATGTGGAAAGGATATATATACAAGGTGAAGGAGTATATATATTCAAAAACAAATCGACGATGAAAAATTACATAACTATTGAAATAATTTCATGTACATAAAATAGAGGGAAAAAAAGAACATACATAGTATTGATGAAGTGAAAGTAATTTAATAATAGAAAATCGTGAAAGATGTATGTATTATTCATTGATAGAAGCCCTTTATATAGGGAATTATACAATATATATCAATTAGGTAAGAATAATGAATACATAGATCTAGTCAAACTACATATCTTATTGGCATAAGGCCAAAACACACATAAAGAATATCTCGAAAGATATAGAATATCCTAGAACACTCCCCCTTGTGCCGCGCGCTGATATGCCGATGGTGTTGATATGCTGCCTCGTCAAAAGCCTCGTCAAAAACCTCGTCATGTCATAAAAACCTTGTGGGAGAAAAACTGAACCTGATGTGATCATTATTTAGGGAGACTTGACAGCCGACGCATACTTATATCTCTTACATGTTTCTCAAAAGTAGACTTAGGTAAGAACTCAGTAAATAAGTCTGATGTGTTTCCTTCAGAACTAACTTGGTTCACTTGAATGTTAAGAAACGCATGTTGCTGTTGGTTGTAGAAGAATTTAGGTGAAATGTGCTTTGTATTATCACCCTTGATGTAACATAACTTCATTTGCTCAATACAAGCTGCATTGTCCTCATAAATGCATGTAGGTCTATAAGTTGTAGAATTTAATCCACTAGTCCCTTTACTGTGTTTAATGATTGATCTCAACCATACACATTCCCGAACAGCTTCATGCAAAGTTATAATCTCTGCATGATTTGAAGATGTTGCCACTAGAGTGTGCTTAGTAGACCTCCAAGATATCGCCGTATTCCCAATGGTGAATACATAACCAGTTTGAGAACGTCCTTTATGAGGATCAGATAAATATCTTGGGTCGACGAAACCCACCAACGTATTATTGGGTGTCTCGGCATAGGACAAGGCGGCGGTGGCTTGCTCGGCATTGGACCCGTGTCCAGCAGTCGTGCAGGCGACGTCCATGGCGGCGGTCCGGTCCCTTGGTGGATCGGTGTTGTGCCTTCCATGAGCCATAGGACCATATTCTGTGCTTTTTGAATCAGTGTAGGGAAAGAACAATCCCAAGTCAACGGTACCCTTAAGATATCGAAAGATGTTCTTGACTCCGGTCTAATGATGTTAGGTTGGTGCTGAGCTAAATCTAGCTAACAAGTTGACTGAGAATGCAATGTCTGATCGAGTGCATTGAGCTAAGTACAATAATGCGCCTATTGCACTAAGGTATGAAACCTCTGCCCTCAAGACCTCTTCGTCGTCCTCTTTTGGACGGAATGCATATTTAGTTATATTCAGACTTCGACCAATCATGGGAGTGCTAACATGGTACATTTTGTCCATATTAAATCACCTGAGCATCTTTTGGACATATGCTGACTGATGGATAAAAATTCCACAGACTCGGTGCTCTAGTTCAAGACCTAGGCAGAAATGAGTCTTCCCAAGATCTTTCATCTCATACTTACTCGGATTTCAGATAAGCCGCGGTCTCTTTGATTTCATCAAGAGTACCGATAATGTTCATGTCATCGACATAAACGGCCACTATTGCAAATCTGGAACTTATCTTCTTTATGAACACGCACGGGCATAGTTCATCATTCTTATATCTCTCCCTAATCAAGTAGTCACTTAGACGAGTATACCGCATTCGTTCGGATTGCTTTAATCCGTAAAGTGAGCGTTGCAACCTTATAGCATACGCACTCCGTGGTTTAGAGTCACTTGATTTAGGTAATGTAATGCCATCAGACACTTTCATATATATATATATATATATATATATATATATATATATATATATCTGAATCCATGATCCCCATAGAGATATGCCGTAATCACATCCATGAGTTGCATGTCAAGTTTTTTGGACACTACTAAATTGACTAAGTAACCGAAAGTTATGACGTCCATAACCAGAGAGTAAGTCTCCTCGTACTCAATCCCAGGGCGTTGTGAGAAATCTTGTGCCACAAGGCGGGCCTTATACCGAAGTACCTCATTTTTCTCATTACGCTTTCTAACAAAAACCCATTTATGTCCAACAGGCTTTACACTCGACGGAGTTAGCACTACTGGGCTGAAGACCTGTCTCTTTGTTAGAGAGTCTAATTCTGCATGGATTGCAACTTTCCATTTAAGCCAATATGCTCTGTTTTGACATTCTGCAACACAGTTTGGTTCGATGTCATCGTGCTCAATGATTTCATGAGCCACGAAATAAGCAAATATATCATCGACATGGGTTGATGACCGGTTCATCAGTTCATAAGTGTTATCATAACACATGGAGTTCTCTATGTTCTCTGATATTTACATTGATCATGAGGCGTCCCCCATAAATTCTAACATCAATTCGTGGACATAACTGTAATCAGAGATGATCTCGTGAGAAGGATTCTCAACATCAATGATCAAAGCATTGACTTGTGCCTTGTCAGTCCGTTTCTTTCTCGCATGCTTGTCAACCGAACCAGGTGGCCTCCCCTTTTTCCTTTGGGGAGCCACGGCCTCCATCCCCCCACTATGGGCGGCGCCGGCGCCGACGGCAGTACCGAACCCAGGGATGGCCGTCCCCTTTCTAGGGACTTAGAGCCTAGCAGGAACATTTGCAGCTGGTATATCTGATCTTATCACTTTCACAATCTCGGAGAAAGAGTCAGGCATCGTATATGTTACTTTTTGAAGTTCGAGAATACGATTAACTTCACTTTCAGTCTGTGAGGTGCGGGAATAGTAATGAGACAGAGTGGGGACAAACCATGACAATTCATGTCGTTCCACATGAACATGTTTGTTCGTATCTCCCCCTAATGACCGGAAGAATGTCTCATCAAAATGACAATCCACAAATCTTGCGGTAAAAAGATCACCTGTTAATGGCTCGAGGTATCTAATAATCGTTGGAGATTCATAACCAACGTAGATACCTAATCGTCACTGATGACCCATTTTAGAACGCAGTGGAGGCGTAATTGGCACATAAACCGAACAACAAAAAATGCGTAGATGTGAAATGTTAGGCTCATATCCAGTGACCAACTGGTATGCACTAAATGGTTGTTTGGTAGTGGGTCTGAAACGAATAAGTAAGGCTGCATGTAATATTGCATAGCCCTATGGCGTAATTAGGAGGTTGCTGTGCATTATCAATGCTCGAGCAATAAGCTGAAGCCGCTTAATCGTAGCTTCAGCGAGACCGTTTTGCGTGTGAACATGGGGTACATGATGCTGAACTTCAATCCCGATAGACATGCAATAGTCATCAAAAGTCTTTGATGTAAATTCTCCAGCGTTATCCAGTAGAATTAACTTAATTGGATAATCCGGGTGGTGAGCCCGGAGTTTAATAATTTATGCTAGGAGTTTTGGAAATGCAGCATTATGTGTGGACAAGAGCGCGACATGAGTCCAACGCGTTGAAGCATCCACTAGAACCATAAAGTATCAAAATGGTCCGCATTCTGGATGGATGGGTCTACAAATATCACCTTGGATATGATATAGAAATAGAATATTCTCGGTGTTATCTTTAGCGTAAGACGGTCTCGATACTACTTTTGCTAAAGAGCAAGCTTTGCAAAAAGAACGATGAGAATTTGAAAGAGTCAATGACACATCAAGGGAAGAATGGCGCGCCTCAATTGCTTGAGGGATCGGCCGAGCAGCAGCTAGGAAGTTGGTGCCGTGCCCTGGAGACGTCAAAGTCCTCTGTGGGCCGTGATGACCATTTGAGGTGTCACCACTATGATTCAAAGTGATATCATATCCCAAATGTTTTCGTTTTGATCTGAAGGAGGGATGTCCATGAGAATTACACAGAATTCAGATCATCATGTCCCTTCCGGGATGACCAAGTTGATCATGCCAAAGCTTGTATAAGTCGGAGTCCTAAAGATCCTGTTTGACAACTACATGAGATTCGATAATCCGAATCATAGTCAGGTAAAGACCACTAGATTGACGTAGGAGTTTCTCCTATATACGTTTGCGTCCGTATTCATAAGAAGTTATACACAAGAACTCAGTTTCATCTTCACAATGAGTTTCCAAGTGAAAGCCATTAGCGCGAATATCCTTAAAGCTCAACAAAGTTTGGTGCCCTTTTGGGGCATAAAGAACGTCCGTGACATGGATCATAGTGCCATGAGGCAGAAAGAAGTGAGCGGTTCCACGCCCAAGAATCACAGGAGAAGATCCAATCATTGTCGTCACAGATGATTTACAAGGCACTAACTCAAGAAATAGTTGTCGGTTCCTTAGAATGGTGTGGGTTGATCCACTATCTGCGAGGTACTTAATCTCTCCTAGAGACATACCTACAAAAGAGAGAATATATATGAGTAAATAGGTCGATATCGAGCCATTTTAGAAAGATTGAAAAAGCTAAAAGTAGCAACAATCCCGAGAGTGTCGAAAATTTCTCGTGCAGAATGACCTTTGCGCACTAATACAGTCATAACTCATTCGTTAAAATAGATATGGACGAACCGCAAAATGTTCTCAAAACTAGACACGTAGCGCTTTCCAATGATATAAAGCTCACTGTTGGTTTCATCTGGAGCTGTTCACAAAGCTCAAACGAAGTGACTGTACAGGGAGAACAGATTACTGTTTGTCACAGATTTGGCATTAGTGACGCTTTTGAAGCTTGCTGGTGGCATGGAGGCATATGCTCAGCCACAGGGACATGTTGATGATCAAATAGAAGGTTAGAGAACCTAGACGATTCAATGATGATCCGGTTTAGTCAAGTCTTTAACGTCTTTTACAAGACGGCAATTTGGAGTAATAGCGTAAGGGATATCCAAAATTAAAAGCTTTTGGTAACTCTAAATTAAGTATGACCAGACATGTCTGTGGAGGGTCGGTAGTGCGAGGCACACTTAAAACCACTAGCTCCTTAATTTCGGACAATTCTAAGACATCATACTAACTTGGATGAGCCTAGTTGAACAATTGATGATGGAAAATGCGATATAGGGTAAAAGACTTGAACCGGAAAACACGTTAGTAACTCTCCTTGACAGTCACGGCACCGTACATCACCTCATTTGAGGGAGAGATCAAAAAATGGCGTTGATGCCATGTTTTCTAAGGTAGATGTAAATCAATTCAAACCATGTAGAGACAAGAAGAATCAGAAAGAAATAGATTTCCATTAATGCGCTGAAAAGAGTACATAAGGGTCTCAAAAACAATTGAGAGGAAAACTAAGCATGGCATGCTAATGATGCCTTATTACATCATGACTTATAAAGGGAAAACAATCTTGCCGGTGACGTCAAAGTCAGGGGCATCTAAGTTAGAACATTGTTCATTGGGGTCTGCGACCCTGAATGTAACCTTATGTTTAACTCCATTGTTTTTAGTGGAATTGATTTCCATCAATTCCTTAAATTTCTTGTATGCGGCAACAATATTTGTAGAAGTGCGACAGCTTTTAGACTAGTGGTCCTTAGACTCACATCTGTTGCATTGACCATCAGAGGCAGAATAAGAGCGAACATGCTACTTCCGAGGAGGAGCGGCGCCACCCTTGGGGCCGGCGGCACCGGTATCTCGATGCCATGAGTTGGTACGGCTACTAAAGCCATTACCTTGTCCCCGGGAACCAGAGGCATGATGGTGCTGATTCCTACGCGCGTAAGGTTCATTCTGCTGTTGATCCTTGCGTTTTAGAGCCTTCTGACTCCGTTTGCTATTGTAATTAGATTCCAGAATTTTCCGGGTGCCTACATAATTCAAATTATGCTGATCATTGATCATGCTGTTCTTTTCTTCCATAAGGAGTTACGTCATCAAACCGCTAAATGTTGTAATCCTTTTATTTTGGAACTCAAGTCGATACTGGTTCATTAGGATCTTAGCAGCTGAAGGGAAGGTCAAGAAAGTCTTTTCGATCATGTTGGCATCACTTTTCTCGACTCCACATGAACTCAGTTGAGCTTGTGGGCAAAGCATATCCCTGTTGAAGTAATCAACCTTCTTGTAATCCAAAAGTCAGATTTCATCCCAGCGAGCGATTAGTTCTAGGAGTAAGGTTGAATGAATATTGTCGAAGCGTTCAGCGAGTGCATCCCACAGATCTTTTGGATCATGCTTTGATTGATACTGCATGCGCAATGTGGGATCGATATGCTTACGAAGGAACATGAGCGCCTAAGATTTTGTTCTCTTGTGAGGCGATTCCTAAGTTGGATAGGGGAACATGGTCTCGGTCAGATCCTTAGCAATGAAGGTCTGCTCTATATCCGAGACCCAGTGATGGTACACGGTACCATAGGCGTTGAGGACGTCGAATTCGATGCCTCTGTCCATCTGCATACAAGAGAGAACAAGTCATATTAGTTTTCTGCTGAGACCCAAAAAGGATACTCAAATACGATGCTGTTATATTTGGTTTGTCTCTCTAGTGTTGATCAAACACAACCCTAAGTGTCCAGAGTTGATCAAACACGACCCGGAAAACTTGTGTGAAGGTGATCAAACACACCTTCAAAAAGAAATAACCAAAGTTGATCAAACACAACTTTGGACCCGGAGAGGACAACCAGGATTTTAAACCTGCAAATACATCGTCCCAAGCATAGAATGGAGTAGAAGAAAGGGAGAAAACACTTTATCTCCCCCGAGGTTATTGAACTTTGAAGAGTTTTAGGGTTGTAAGGTAAACATACCGTAAGAAACTTGAATGCTTGATCTGATGAGAAGAAAGAACTGGAGCGGACGGCCGAGACAGGGCCGAGAGCTTCGATTTTTGTTTTAGGGTTTGGGAAAAATATTAGCTCAAGGGTTGAGCCAAGTGCTGATAACGTGATGAAGTGAAAGTAATTTAAGAATAGCGAATCGTGAAAGATGTGTGTATTATTCATTGATATGAGCCCTTTATATAGGAATTACACAATACCAATTAGGTAAGAATAAGAAATACATAGATCTAGTCAAATTACATATCCTATTGGTATAAGACCAATGCACACATAAGGAATATCTAGAAAGATATAGAATATCCTAGAACAAGTATACAATTGTTATCCTTGATCGTTGTTTTGCACAAGTAAAATAAAAAAAGAAAAGCTAATTTATGTTAGAATATTTTCTTGTTGGTAAATATAAGTTTTTTTATTAGATAAACAACTAATATGTTACAACGAGTCTGCTATGAGTCAAACTCATGACCTCCCACTTATAAGGAGAAATATGGTAATGGGTATTGGTAAGTTTTTGAAACCCATTACTTTGTGTTATTTGATTTTTAAGAGAACAATTGACGTTATTGAAAAATATTTCTTACAAATTGATCAAATAATGGAGGTTTGGTGACATTCTATGGAAATAAAAAATATTAAGGATTTGAGGTCGTGAAAGAGATTTGAACGAAAAAAAAAAATCAAGGAATAGAGGTCTCGATGATAGCATGCAAAAAGAAAAGAAATTAAAATAATGAGAGGTCTAGAGAATAAATTTTGAAGGGAAGAGGGGCAGCAGCCCCAAGAATTTTATTAATAAACTCAGGCCAGAATGACATCCAAGCACCATTACATTAGACAATTAGCTCACTTATTCAAGTGAGCTTAACAGAGAATTAAACTAGAAACAAATTAAGATACCAGAGAAACATAAAACTAGAGCCAAGACGCTCAATTGCGGTACTTTAAGTCATATGAATCCATCTAGCTGCATCCAGCTCGCACAGTTTGTCAAGCTATCAATGCACTAACATCCTTTTATATTGTATTTTTGCCTTTGGGTCAGGGCTTGGAGGAGTGTTAGGGCAAAACACACTTAGATCATCTGGTTTTGTTACTTGTGGGCTCTGTCTGAGTACTTTGTTTAAATAAGAGGTATAGAGAATAAATAAGAGGTATAATGAGTAAATTATCCAGATATATGTGAATAACATACCTAAGGTTATTTTAATAATTTAAAAGGAGATCTACCGAGCAAATGTTTGTAGTTAAAATTAAAAAAAAGGTGTAAAAAGCATAAGAGGTATACTGAGTAAATTTAGAGATTCAAATAGCTGCACTCATTTAAGATTTAAGAGAATATCAAGTATACATATGTTATTCCTCCGTCTATGGAGGAACTTATTTCCTCCGTCTTGGATTTATGTTATTCCTCCGTCTATGGATAATATCCATTCTATCCAAATTAAAATTAAGGTGAAGTAAACTTGTAAGCTTAAATTTAAACCCATTCTATACTCTCTATACTTGTAAATCCAAAGATCAACTTGTAAGCGTAAATCCAAACCCTCTCTATACTCGATCACTCATAGCTTCAGACCTTTGAAATACTTCCTCTACATTCTCACGAACAGCTACCAACAGTTCCCTTTGTGCCTTTGTTAACTTAGTTTCCTTAAAAAAAAATCGCTCTTTACAATCCCAGGTTGAAGATCGATGGGTGTCAAAACAAATTCTAAAACCAGCAAATGTATGTGACCATATATATAGAGTTGATGAAACTCACCGAATTTATTTCGAGTAATATTATGTGAACCATCTTAGAGCCCACCTTAGATGGCACCTGACGTGGCCTAAACTATAATTTATTAATTTTGTCTTTTTTTTTATAAATATTTTCTTTTTATTTTTCTTAATTATGATTTCTTCTTTTTTAATTTCTTGATCTTATCCTCTAAACTCTATCTTTTTCTTTTCTGATGTTTGTTCTCCTCTGCTCTCATGTCCGTCCTCTTAGCCCTATTATCTTGTCTTCAATGGATGAACACCTTCTCAATATGATTTTAGTTTTCTTACAAGTATCGTTATCAAATACTATGGTCACTGTAACTTCCTGATTTTTAAAATTTCTCAAAATTAATTTTTCTTCTTAGAAATAGAAAGTAGAGATCGTCGTGAATTCTCTGTATTTTTTAAAATTCCGAACTATTTTTAATGATTTTCTGAAATTTCGTCAAAATTTATCCGGCAACAATTAGTGCTAACGTGGCGGAATTTGATTTGCTATATACCTGACTTAGTCCTACGCAAGTGGTAGCTTGTCTCCATTTTGTTGACGTGTGGCAGATAACTTTTAGTTGTGTTCAATCAAGCAATGACATGCATGTTGACAAGTACTGGAGACTGTAATTGAACTAACCATTCCAACCGACCCTCAATGTCGGCCTATTTTCCCTGGAAATAGGCTGATTGCTCAGCTTGCTTTCCTTAGTTTTCGGAGAGTTAATTCTCCCACTAGTTGTTTCTCTCTATAGAGTTACGACTAAATTTCGGTGGGTCATAACTTTTGATTCGTAATTCTGATTTTGAATCCATGAAAAGCTACGGGTTCATATTGATGTCCTCTTCCTATCCTAGAAGTTTGAGTTAGATCCAACGGTGATTTTTAGATGGCTCGTTTTAAGAGGCTCGGTTTACGATCGACGTTCTTGCTGGGGATTCGTATTGACGAGGTGAGTGAATTTATGTAATATGTTTAAAATATTGTTATTTGCTTTTAAAATAGTCGAAAAACATGATTTTGATCTATTTACGAAATATCTTTCTATTTCAAGTGAAACATGTCTATTTGCGAAATATGCGGTGTTTATATATAATTCTGTATTAGATCTATTGTTTGACTAGTCATAGAACATGTGAACTTCTTGATTGGTTATGCCGAAGTAAGGATGTGACACACGGAGGTATAAGACTTGAAGGTCATTAGGTTCCCTTGGGGATTACTAAATCGAAGGATATCTAATAAGAAGGGATTGTGTGATGTGATGTGATGAATTGCGTGAAATGATATGTATACGATATACATATTTTGTAGCGTGTGTAAAATGACATGGCTTTACGGGCATATTACATTGGTCTACTCACAGAGCGCGTGGTTATGCTCACCCACCCATCTCTGACATTATTTTGCAGAAAAGTATTTAGGTTGTACCCAGTGGCGGAGCCAGAAAAATATATCAATAGGGGCACAAAAATTTTTTGCGGCTAAATTTTACGAACATATACATATATACACACACACACACACAACTATAAGCATTACCTGTGGCTAACTTGTGTGTACAGAAATTGAAGTTTGCAAACCCAGAATTTTTCCACATAGCTCCCAACCCACACTTAAAAGTTCACATACTAAATGTTCTATCCATGACCACTGTGTTAATTCTTCAGGTTAAAAATATCTCATTAATTCAAATTTATAATGACTTTTGTCTTGGTCTAGAGTTTTTTTTGTGTGAAAATTGACAGACAGTCCAAAAGTCTAATCTAAAAAGCTAAAGCCTAAATACAAGAAATAAAACTACAGAAAAGAAACTAGGCTTCCTCCCGATCAGAAGTTGAAGAAGATGAATTGTTGTGGGGGCACAAAGAAAATTAACTAATGAAATTCAATATTTCACTAGGGGCACAGGCCCCTACTGGTCCTTCATTGGCTCCGCCACTGGTTGTACCGAGCAGGGAAAATGGTAGACGATGAGCCTAGAAGATAGTACTTTTGTTCACATTTCTCTTTGTAACACTCGTTCAAGCCTCGGAAACGGCGTCCAGTGCTTAAATCCCACCGACATCGAGACCGGGGTGTGACAATCACTCAATATATCAAAAAGTTGGAATGATCTCACGCTTTCAAAGGACTCTGAAAAGGATTATTAGAAGCTTGATACTTACAATACTCAAATTCTGCAAGTGATCGTTGGCTGGAAGTTCAAATGGCATAGAATAAAGGGTTGCTAAATAGACCATGTTAAAAGAATTAGCATGAATTAAATCTAGTAGAAAGTAAAAAGAGCCCATAAATTGAATTGGTTGCGGCAATTTCAGTGATTCAAATTCATTTCCCCAAACCGTAATCATAAACATGCTATTTGTTTTTCATTCTCATGAAAAAAAAAAACCACAATTAGAATGGCATAATCATTGTTAGGAAATCGTAATAAGATTGAAAAGATGTTCAATGGAAGAGGAGGCTGGTGAGAGCTGCGTTTGAGAGGTGGGAGAAGAAGAGAGAAGGATGAAGACGGCATGGATAACATCAAAGAGCCAAAAAAAAAAGGATTAAAAAGATACAATCAACAAAGAAAAAAAAACCGTAATTAAGAAAATGAATGAAAAAAAAATTGATAAGTTGATTATGTGGCAATGCCATGTCAAATGTCACCTAAGGTGGACTTTAAGGTGGTTCACTTAGCAATACTCATTTATTTCGTAAAGTAACACCAACACCTCATCGATCCTCCTCAATGCTCAATCACTTCAGTATAACGTTTATACCAAAAAAAAATTGGGGAAAGGTGGTGATCACCTCCCAATTGATTTTGCATAAGTTTACAATTCAAGTATCACCCTAAACCCTAAACCTAACTTTAGACCTTGATAAACTTAACTCTAAAGTCTAAACCCTAAAGCCCTCTCTCTCTCTCTCTCTAAGTCGGCCGCCGACCACAAAATCCCACCCTCATCCAACGACGGTCTAACGCTAGGCAGGTCGCTAAATCTGCTGAAGTCGTATGACTTTGTTGCCAGATGAAGGATATGTCAGCAACCAAATGATTTGAGAGGTAATTCACCATAGGTTCTTAACAGCTTTTGATCAGCGTGGCTTTTCAGATCAGCGTGGATGTATAGCACCATGGACTCGAGGAGCAAATCTGGTTTCATTTTTTCGATTCCATCTTCGTCCTTGTCTATTCTTGGGAGGAGTTTTGGTTTGGTGGAGATGTTGTTTGGTCTCTAAGTTCGTGCTGACGATGGAGTTTATTCTCCTTGGGGTGTGCTTGTGGCTGCACGGAACAAGGAGGCGGTGTCCCATGACGGCGACGTCTCACGAATGCAACTTCATCTCACGGCGGCAACGGCTACGGTATTCCTCTTCCATGTCCACTACCAGGACAAGTACTTTAGCCGACGAAAAATTTTCACCGGCCTGTTAAAAAAATTCTTAGCCGACGAAGGTCATCATGAAAGGGTCGTCTGTGATGACTTTAGCCGACGACACACGTAGAAGTCGTCGGCTATATTCCAGAGTTTAGCCGACGAAATAATGTCGTCTGCTATAGTCCAGACTTTAGCCGACGACATTATTTCGTCGGCTAAATTACATAATTTAGCCGACGAATTTTTTGTCGGCTATAGTCCATACCTTAGCCGACGACATTTTGTGTCGTCTGTTATCTTCGGTTTTTTTCCCAGACTTTAGCCAACGAATAATTTAAAATATTCGTCGGCTAAAGGTTATAATAAAAAATATAAAACAGTACCTATGGCCGACGAAATATAGTATATTTCGTCGGCTTTATAGGGATTTAGTCGACGAATTAAAGCATATTTCGTCGGCTAAAACTTATTTTAAAAAAAAAACTTTAGCCGACGAATTAAGGCTTTTTTCGTCGGCTATAAGTCCATTCCAGTAAAAAAAAAAACCACGAAATTTCTGAATTACTATTCCAAGCAAGCTGCAAAATACACCAAAACAATTCCATATAACCAACAACAAACACAGAAAAGTATATATCAACTACATAAAAGTATCAATTACATAAAAGTATTAAACACATAAAAGTATATATCAACTACATAAATTCTATTTCGTCTAAATTAATATCCGCTTCTGGGGGCTGCTGCGGAGGTTGTGGCGGAGGTTGAGGCGGCTGGGGTAGCGGCATGGGCGGAGGCGGAAGTCCGTGAATCTGGGCAGCTGTAAAGTCCTATATGTACTGGAACATCTGCTGCTGTTGGGCCTGCTGGATGACATGTATCTCGGCAACATACGCTGCCTGCGCGACATTAAAGGCAGCCTGAGCAGCTTGCTGTTCTCGTAGTCTCTGAACTTCCGACTCTAGCTGAGTCGTCCTGCTGATCGTGGACGTGGTCCTGTTGCTGGTCGAGGCTGCCTTTCGTTGAAATTATGGAGTGGTCTTTAGGACCCCCTCGCCTCTCTTTCCTAGACCCCGGCAGTAGAAGTTGTTTGCTCTCGGTGGGAAGGCTGTGCCCATGATCATCGCCCCAATCGCCCTAATCCGAAGAGAACGCAGGTCATCCCATAAGCCTCTCTTATATCTGTCAGTGTGACATACATGACATGCGTCAAGGCCACCAAGGTTATTCCCTTCTGGATCTTTACCCCAAAAGAGAACGCAGTCATATCTGCATGCATGGATCTTGATGTAGAAAAGCCCAAGATCTTTCAGGACACATCAGACCTTATGATGAGTGGTAGGAAGACGATGACCGTTGGGCAGCATCGAAGCAGTGTACTGTAGATAATCATCAACAGCCTTCACGGTCGATTTTGTCTCAACATTAATCTTCATTACGTCCATCACACTTTCAAGAACGGTCTTCTGACAACCGGGGTACACAGGGGTCTGTTGGAAAGCAAGCAGTTTGTTGTACTTTTCAATACCAGCAGTGTTCACAGCTCTAGGGAAGGGTTGCACTGGGTCAGGCATATACTGTCCTTGAGCGCATACACCACTCTCATAAGGAAACATGTCGTTGATGAATGCCGTTGTTGGATCGTTGGATGTACTAGTACTGCCCGTCTCAGAAAATTGGCCATGATCATGCGGACCCCCTGATGATGTTTCACCGTGATATAACCAACATGTGTACTTCTCCCAAAACTCGTTACTCCTCAGGTGCTGCCAAACTTTGTCAATGGGAAATCGATGCATATTGCTGCGACACTGACATTTCGTGCACGGGCAATAGAAAATTGTATTCCCGTTAGCATTAGCCAGCGCATATTCTATAAAACTCATAACTCCTGCACCGTATCTTTTGTCCCATTTTGGAAGCGAAATCCAACTCTTATCCATATCTTGAAAATATAACAAAATATATATTTATAACGCTGCTAGCTAATTATTAATAAAATTTCATGTCATATATAAAATTTCAATTCATTTAATATATATTCTACGTACTACAACTAATTAATAACAAATTAATTAACACATACATATATATATATATACTTAATAATTACAGAACAATATTATACATATATATATCTACATCATCACAAAATCATCATTGTGGTATAAACCATCAACACAATATTATAAATTACTTAACATATACATATATATATATATATATATATATATATACTACTCAATTATAAACAACTTCATATATATTATATCAAATCATCAACCAAATCGATCAACATATATGTATATATATATATATATATACATCCAACATACTCAAAATCAATTAACTCGATCACAATCAAAATCATATATCAACATCATCACAAAATCATCATGAACTCATATATATCATCAACAACTTCATACCATATCAACACAATAATATTATAAATTAATTAACATATATATATATATATATATATATATCTACTATTTATTAACAACAAATTAATTCATATATATTATCAATTCAAATCATCAACCAAATCGATCAACACACACACACACACACACACACATATATATATATATATACATCCAACGTACTCAAAATTAATCAACTCAATCACAATCCAAATCAATAAACTCAATTAATCACACTTAAAATCGATCAACTCAAATAAAACTGAACTAATCAACATATATATACATATACGTACCTATATATGGCTCCACAAACTAATTATGGACAGATTTTGACAACACCCAAACTTTTTCTCCCGTTTTTTCTTCTCCCGTTTTTTTTTTCCAGATGAGCTGCTGCTATCCAGATCCGCAAATATAAAGCACTTTAGCCGACGACATATTAATTCCATCGGCTAAACTTTTAAATATTTCGTCGGCCATAGTTTGTGAACTTTAACCGACGAAATAAATTCTTTAGCCGACGAAAATTTTTTTTCGTCGGCTAAAGTTTACCATAGCCGACGAAAATTTAACTTAGCCGACGAAAAAATGCTTTGTCGGCCTGGTTTTTTTTTTCGTCGGCTAAAGCCTTTCTTCTGGTAGTGGTCCTTCCTGCAACTGTGAAGGAAAATTTGGGCTAGGTCAACTGTTTTGGGTTTAGGTTTTATTGCTTTTTAGTTTATAGTTTCCTAGTACAATAAGTTTCTTTCATTAGGACTCTAAGTACTTTTGTGCCTAAGCATTTTTTGTGCCTCATGACGTCTTGGCGTTATGAGTCTATCTTTCTTTTAGTCTTTTTCTAGTTTTCTAGGTGAGATATTAAGCTATGATCTATATCCTATTAGATTATAGGCTCCTTGTGAGCCGAAATTTGTAATGAGGATGCAACCCTCATATGGATCAGATGATCTTGTTTGTCCTCTGTACACTTGGCAAAAAATTGATTCATATTGTACCCTCTACTTTAGTACTAATGACAAAATTGTCTATGAGTTCAAAAAAAGTCTAAACCCTAAACCCTTAGAAAAATATAATTAACAAAACGATTCAAAAAAATTTAAGAAAACAAATCCCCAATTGCAAATCACATACACGATTAATTTTATCCAAAAAAAGAATTACAGACATGATCGAACACACATTTTCCAGTATTATTGCACATTTGTAGTGGCGTAGCTAGGTGGAACGAAACAAAGTTGAACAATCTTGAATCAAAACATATTGCAGAATAGCAGGTTTGTCAAACTGTGTTCTCGCAAGATGGGAAGATGGTAGCCGAATTCTCGGGATTATAGCAGTGAGATGTTGTGCTAATAAGACACTCAAACTCATAGCTAAGGCTCAACATATATATACGAGGGAAGGAGCAGAAACAAATAATTGGAAACCCTCAATCACAACTCCAAAAATATTCCTTCAATCACAAACAATTCCTGCCTGACAATTAGACCATGATACCATAATAGGAATTATGGATTTATTGTATTGAAATATAGAAATTGTAAAAGGAGAGCAAGAACACTTTAGAGGTTACATTGTGGCTATTCTCATTGATTGGAAAAATGTGTTACAACAACAACAAGTATATATAATACTACATAAGGCTAGATAAGAGAAATACATGATTACCCTTACAATATAATCCTAAAATACATATTTGGTTAACAGTTGCACTACCATTTTGAGGATGTCTTTTTGTCATATTAGTTGCAGTAGACAAATTAAGGAGGAATCTGGTAACCAATCACATAATGATGTATACCTGAGCAGCATCAAATGCCAAAGAAGCCACCAAAACAAAATTTGGTTCAAGTGTGATTAAACGAGAGCAGTGACACAGATGTTTCCAGATATGTCATAGAATGAAACTGGCTTTATGTTGTTGAACTTTCCTAGTAGTACGTACTACGTAGTAGGGAAAGTAAGAGTTCAAAACCAGACATTGAACCTTGAAAGTTGTTGAAGTACATGTTGATCGAAACTCTAATTCATGAAGACACCAAACTCGTTGAGCCCATGGACATGTAATAAGCTAAATTGTCTCTAGATACTGATTACAGAAGATACACACTGGATATGGAGACAGCTTGGAAGGAAATGGACTATCTCTAGTTGACAAAAGCATGGGACAAAGCTCTCCAAATGAAGTTTTTAATCTTCAGAAGGGAAGTCATTGACCACTGGACGGTGCCAAACCCAAGTCTCCGGAATATGTGAAGAGTGAGAATGAGGTACCACTGTGTTGGAAGAAGAGAAGCAAGCTGCATGATAATTACCAGAGGTAACAGTATACCTTCCTCAATCCAAACATACTGTTTATTGAGCAAGCAATCCAAAACAAACCCAGCACCAGCAAATCAAAATCTGTACTTGAAAAAATAGAAAGCAACAAAGTCTTAACTCATTCCCATCAGAAATCACCAATAAAAACATATAAAAGTTTCACACCAAGTTGTGCTACACTAGGTTTCTTACCAAATTTGAAACTTATGGCCAATTGAATTGCCAGTCGCATATGAAAGAGGTAAAACCCTGCCAAAATTCAAGAGGGCATATACATTCATTTGCACCACCCAAAGACAAGGAACAAAATAAGGGAGAATTAGCTTACCAGATTTTCCAAAGCTCTCGATCCCACTGCCTCCTCAAATAACAACTCAATTTTAAACTAGACAGATCCTGCAGCAACTAACGGGACACATCCAACTTCAGTCGCATCCAAAAGGAACAAGATTGTGATAGCTAACCACAAAATCTTTCTTTAACACCCCAGATCTAATTTTACTAATTTACCGAGTTTTCTATTAATTACTGGAGAATTTAACGGTACTCGGTAACTTGGTAATTTAACGCACGAGTTCATTTTCGGGTTTTTCTCAAATTGTTAATTTCTTCTTTTAAGGCTCTGATGTCGTAGTACACGACGATTCAAGTTCATCAATGTCTTGAGATTATTTTTTTCAGAGCTTTGAGAAATTGTTAATTTCTCCAATTTGTTGAAGGTTTAATATTAGAATATTTTTTTTCTGAAATTAGAGCATAGTTTTTAATCTTGGCCGTTTGATCAATTCAAGTATAAAGTGAAGGGGAAGAGTTGACCGAGTCAAGAAGCCACACTCGGGCATTGACCCGAGCTCCAACCTCTCTCTCTCCTCTCTCCGGCTGCGTCAGTTTTCTCCGCCGTGTCGTCGCCGATCCTGGTCACCACTCACCGCCACACTGGTCTCAAAATGACCGTATCCTTCTCTTCTATCAACCATATCCCTCAAATCCCACATCCCATCTATGGATCGAGGAGATCGCAGTTGAAGAACACGGTGGTGTTCATCGGACTCCGACGAGGACCTGCGACAACTGCAAATGCGGCTTGTACGGTTGCTCTCCTCCCTCTTCTACTACTCACCAACTCGGTATGCATCGTCTCTCCTTTCGAATTGAAATCCAAAAACCCTAATTCCCAAATCCAATTTTCGGCCGAACCTCTCCCTCTCTGGCGAACTCAGGCTCCGTGAAGGTAAACCCATCAGTTCCCTCTCGTTTTTACTCCCCTTTGAGCTTCGATTTTCAGATTACAACCTTAATCTGATCCGGTCTTTTCTGTTGTTTTTCTTGTTTCTCGTCAAGCTCTTCTGACGATTGTGTTCTTGAGCTTTTGGCATTCTTGTCGAGTTTTGGTGGACCTCAAAGGCGTTTTGGGTGGCGTCTTGGAGGCAGCAGTTGCGGTTGGGAAGGCAAAGCCTAGGTGCTCGGTGAGGACTTCTATTCCCCCACCTGGTCGTCTATTGGTCACCAAAAGGTGTTCTGCTTGTGGCGATCAAGCAAGGAGGAGCCACTGAGTTTATGAATTTGAGTAGATTGGAGGTAAGGGTTATGATTGAACCGCTGATGTAGCTACTGTGTTGTTGTTGTTGTGTTTGGATTGTTAGCTGAATTGGTTATTTTGTTTACGTTCATGTCGAGAACTTGGTGTTCTGGAGATTGCGGGGAGATCATGGCGAAATTTCCGACAAGTGGCCAAAATCTAGCAGAATATTTAGGCAAGTCTGTAAACACGAAAAATCTGTGACAAATAACAGAAAGACACGTGTACAAGATAAAATATTTGTATTGAAGAATTTGCAGGTTACAATCTCTTTTGGTATTTTTTTACAAAAATTTCCTCTGATTCGATCTCCGACGATTTGATCCAAGGGTGACGAACACTTAATCTTGAATCAAAATGTTGTAGTTTAATCTTCTTATCGTGTTGACGATTTGTAGAAGTTAATTGATCAAGGGCCATAGAGGCTTTTTCTTGATTAGATTTAGGCCACGAGCAGTGTCATGTGGTGCGTGTTCTTCGACTTTGACAGGGGATGAATCGGCACGTGTGTTCGGTGCTTGGTGATTCTCCACAAGTTTGTTGAAGAACTTGGTAGAGGTTTTGATTTGTTAAAGACTTAAAGACTTTGGTTGATGAAGGGCCGTGGAGGCTTGATGTTGATCAGCTTTGATTCACGAGCGGTTTCACGTGGTGGTTTGTTCTTTGTCTTGAAGTTGGTGAAGATGTCGGCTATTTGGCAACATAGTGACTCTTTGGGATTTGACAACTTCTAGGCTTGAGGTTGATGAAGAATCGGCTATTTGGCAGCTTGATGATTCTTCAGGATTTGACAACTTCTAGACTTGAGGTTGATGAAGAATCGGCTATTTGGCAGCTTGATGATTCTTCAGGATTTGGCAGCTTCTAGGCTTAAAGTTGATGAAGAATCAGCTATTTGGCAGCTTGATGATTCTCCGAGATTTGACAACTTCTAGGCTTAAGGTTGATGAAGAATCGGCTATTTGGCAGCTTGATGATTCTTCAGGATTTGACAACTTCTAGGCTTGAGGTTGATGAAGAACCGGCTATTTGGCAGTTTGATGATTCTTCAGAATTTGACAACTTCTAGGCTTGAGGTTGATGAAGAATCGGCTATTTGGCAGCTTGATGATTCTTCAGGATTTGACAACTTCTAGGCTTGAGTTGATGAAGAATCACCTGTTTGGTAGCTTGATGATTCTTCAGGATTTGATGACTTCTAGACTTGAGGTTGATGAAGAATCGGCTATTTGACAGCTTGATGATTCTTCAAGGGCTTTGGGAGACTTCTAGGCTCTTGGGAGTGAGTTTTCTCTCTCTCTAGTCCGCTGCCTTCTTTTTGTTTGCTCCTTGGTTCGCTTCCTCCTCCGCCCCCTCCTCTTGGTATGAGAGGGAGTATTTATAGTGTTAACATGCTTTAGCTTTTGGCAAGTAATGAAGATACTGAATCAATGATATTTCCTTAATCGAATCAATGAATCTTGACTGATTGATTTACTTGCCGATTTTAACATAATCAAATCAATCAAATCTTAAGATTTAGATATACCCAGATCGCTTTGGATTCAATGTCCGATTTTGATCAAGATCTTTAGTAAGGGGCGAGCCATCTCGCTGATATGGAAGGTATTCCGCGAGGAACCTTGATTTCCAAGCAAGCAGTGATTTCTGATCCCACTTCGCGGACGACTTATTTTGGACGTACATCCCCGCATGCATGCAAACTCTGTCATCTAGCTCCTTCTCGAGGTTCCCTACGCGGGGCCATCTCGCCTCGCCTTTATGTTAAACTATGCTCGCAGAGACATCTTGCCTCACCTTCATGTAAATCTACGCGCGCGGAGCCATCTCGCCTCGCCTTCATGTAAATCTACGCTCGCGGAGCCATCTCGCCTCGCCATCATGTACATTTACGCGTGCGGAGCTATCTTGCCTCGCCTTCATGTAAATCTATGCGCGCTTAGCCATCTCGCCTCGCTTTCATGTAAATCTACAAGCGCCAAGTCATTTCGCCTTGCGAAGTCTCGTTCGCCTCGTGAAGTATAATTCGCTTTGCGAGGTCAAGTTAGCCTTGCAAAGTTTAGTTCGCCTCGCGAAGTCTAGTTCGCCTCGTGAAGTCCAGTTCACCTAGCAGAGTCCAATTCGCCTCATGGAGTCCAATTCGTCTTCGCGGAGTCCGGTTATCTTCTCGGAGTCTGGTTCACCTCGCGGAGTCCGGTTCGCCTCGCGAACTCTACTATCTAGCTCGCCTGGCCCCTGGCAAACTATCACCTATTATTATTGGGGATGTCCGACTTCTTTGTTTTGATAATTAATTTAATTTAATTGATATCTGATCATCAATTGACACTTGATAATTGATTTCAATCGGGATTTAAGGTTTTGTTGTCGGCCGACCATCCCCACGTTGCCACGTGTCATTTTCGACGGCATTCCAATTTTGTCGACTCACGAGCCACGTATTTGCTTGGATTATTCAACGACTATTATTATCATTAAATTTTTTATGTCTACAAAGTCGTCTGAATTCGACGAAACAACTGATCCAGCAGAGAGCCGAGAAGGTAGTTTTCGAGGTTATTCTTTCTAATTCAAGTCTAGTTTCCGACTTAGTAAAATCTGTCATTTTAGAAAAGTTTCTATTTAGGGAGATTTTCCTTTTTTCCCTTTTTGAGAACTTTCTATTTGTGGAAACCCATTTTTGGGCGCCCTTAGTGATTTATGGTGGGAAGTTGTGTAGTGAGGAAGTAAATAAGGATTGTATGGATGAAGAAACAAAGGTAATTATGTTGTGATTGAGGATTTCTCGGATTAAGAAAATTGGATAAATGAGGAATGAATTTAGTAAAAAGGTTTGTTCTTATTTAAGAACTAATTGATTTCAAGTGAAGCAAATAATTGAATTAGTAAAATAGTTGTTGGAATTAAATCGGATGATTAAGAGTAATCAAGGTAACCTGAATTATTAAAAGTGGAGCTTGATTGGTTAAAGGAAGTATTTGGGAATAGTCAATGTAATTTTTATTTAGGGACCAGTCTTAAGTCGTGGATTAGACTATTGGCTAAGACTATAGATAACTGTTAATATGGAAGTAATTGAGATTATTAACTTACGGTTTAGGTTAATTTGCCTATGGACGTAAAGGCTCGCCGTAGGAAGTTGTCGGGTAATTGACTTGGGAAGCCTCCACTTGGCAATAAATAACTGAATCACTGTGAATGAACATTTCTTTTAAATTAAATGCATGCAGAGATTTATTTTAAAGGAATGATTTTATTGGTAATTAATTTGTGGAATTTGTCTTCCTCTCGTGAGATATTTTCTGCGAAGTTATTTTCGGAGGTAAATGTTCTTATTTTATTTATTAACTTCGCTATTTTGAGAATTTCCGAAAATAGGATTTTCGGTGTATATATATGTATATTTATGATGAGAGTATGTATATAAATGCTAGCTAACTATATGTGTCTGTCCGCCTTAATGGTGTAGCAATTAGCCTCCATTATGGTGTGACGTGAGTGTGACGCAAGCGTAGTAGACCTATATGAGTATTTAATTCATATAGGAGGTATGCACACGTATATACACACCCGTCTGTCCACCTTAATGGCGCAGTGAAGAACCGCATTATGGTGTGACGTGAGCGTTAGACGCAAGCGTAGTAGCTCTATATAAATTTCTTTAAATCCATAAATTTATATAAGGGGTATGGGCGTGTGTAAATACATACTGATTTTTATTAGAGTTTGACGTTTTTCAATTGCTTCTCCCCTCAGTCCTTCGGTTTTAAATGCCCAGTTTGCAAGTTAGTATAATTGAGGTCGGACGTACATGAAGTCGAGGCATAGTCCAACATATAACTTTCACTTATATATATATATATATATAAATATATTTATCTTCCCTTCACTGTTAGAATTGCTCTGAAACTATGAATTGTTGGTTATAGGATTTTTGTTGGATTAGTAAATATAAATTGGGAGATGTTGTGATTTGTGGGGAGCACGAAGGCTCTATGAGGTTATAAGGTTGGAGTTGGAACTGTTAGAAGTGCTTGCAAGTGGTTATATTTAGGAAGGGTTATCCATTTTCAAGGGAGGTTATGCCGAGTTTTTGGTAAATTTTCCTTAGAGGTGGTCCCGACAGGATTTGTCAGGACCCACCCCGAATTTCACCCTGAAACCCGAGGTAAGTCCTGCGGGGACCACTACCAAGGAAAATTTACCGAAGAACTCGGCAAACCTCCCTTGAAAATAGATAACCCTAACCCAGAAAAAATTATGGAGCTACCCTCTCAACCAATATAAAAATTCTTCAACTCAACCTAAATAACCGAATAAAATAATACACAAATATTTTTCTGAAAGTATTCAGAGCTACTACAAGAAAGACAACGAAAGCTGATAAACTCCTAGTAAATTAAACAGATAACCTACTAGCGAAAAGTGGTGGAAAGATGGGTGACAATGCCTTGACGTCTCCTTCTAGACCCCACACGAACGCTGCAGACTGGGCAATTAAAAACGAAGAGCCCAAGGGAAAATATTCAATTACGTCAGAGTGAGTGGACAAAAGTAATTTCGACAAAACATTAATATTTCCCCAAGAAAACTTTATAAAATGGTCTCTCATGCTAGAATTTTATATATATCAGTATGTATTTACACTCGTCTATTTCTTATATGCTATCTATGAATAAGCTCGAAAAATAGATAGTCATACCAGGCTACGACGCTGGCGTCTAACGCTCACGTCACCCCATAATGACATTTTTCCTCATTATGGGGGAATCGCACGAGTGGATATATACACATGCTGATTCCTTGTATGAATTCTATGAATGAATACGAAGAATAGAAAGTAGTACAAGGCTACGACGCTGGTGTCTAACACTCACGTCGCCCCATAATGGAATTGTACCTCATTATGCAGGAAAATCACGTATAGCTAGCTAGCGTTTATTTATATACATACTATTCTCATAAATCTCTATATATGAGTATAATCACCGAAATTCCCAATTTCGGTTAATTTCAACAAATGAAATTATTCAACAATAAAACATTTCAAGAACATTATTTAAAATAAAAGTTCACTCACAACTTAGGCCTAAGCCTGATGTTGGTCGGAGGTTTCTTCCTCTCGGGCCTCCTCACGTCTTGTTCCACAAACATAAATAAATCCTTAAATAAAACACCGACACTGAAAGAAAAATAGGCATAATTAACTATGAGCCTCTCGCGCTCAACCATGCTTATCGCCCTAAATCTTAACTTCTCTGCTAACCATAAAGTTCAACAAATTTTAACCGATATCCTCAAAACACTTTCCACCTTTCTAACCTTAAATAATCACGTGGCCGGATTTTAACTTATTAATCTGCCAAAAATACCAAACTTCAAAAATTCTCAAACCTATCCAAAACTCCTTCAAAAATTATAAAACTCATTCCAATACACTCATAAAATTCCCTACAAAAACATTTTTTATGCGGCGGCCAGCTCCGGCTACCTCCAATGCCCACCAAAATTTGGTAGCACATTCCTCTCAACCTCCTCTACAATATTCCTAACTATCACAAAATCCAATTCTAAGCCAGACCATGTCAATCGAACGAAAACAACAATAAAAGCCCTAAAATTTCCTTTACCGATTTCTCCTTACCTAGCTCAAGATAGAGGGAGCCCTTTGGAGGGATTGCTGCATGGGAGGAGAGCTTTCATTTGAGTCAAGGCTCGCCGGCTATGGCTGTCGGAGGAAGGAGTTCCGGCGAGAAAACCACCACGGTAGTCGAGGAAGGAAAGAGAGAAAGCGGGAGGAGAGAGAGAGAGGAGAGGGAGGGAGTGACTGGGCTTGGCCCAAAACCGGGCCAGCCCACTAACTTAAAACCCATTCCTAAATTAACACCCCAAAAATAATACCCCAATAAAAATTACATTTTACTAGCTAAAATTTACTATTTTTACCGTCATCACAATTTCCTCCTATGAATAATTCTTTCAAAATATTTGTCCCTCAACACACCTCTAGGGACCTTAGGACTATAAACTCAATGACAAAGACGGTAAAATTCTTATTAACACCATGCTAGTAAATAAGGTAAAATTTAAGGTTCGGGGTGTGACAGGATTTACTTCGGGTTTCAGGGTGAAATTCAGGGTGGGTCTTGACACTTTCTATTGTGGATATATGAACCATCTGAAAGTAGTAAATATTGAGAAAATTGATGGAGATTTGAACAAAACTCTCCTCATCATAACCTATGTTGCACGGAAACGGAAACGAGTTTCGATTTCCGATACGATCTGAAACGCGGAAACGTCAAAATCAAAATATAGTCTGATACTAAACGTGCAGCAAAAAACATCAAAATTAAAATAAATATAATATTTATTATAATAAATATAATTTTAAAAATAACATCAACAAAATAGTTTCTACAAGTTATTGAGAAATTTAAATCTACTAGTTTTTACGAGTTTTCTGTAACACCCCGTATCTAACTTTACTAATTTACCAGGTTCTCTACAAGTTACTGATGAATTTAACCGTGTTCAGTAACTTAGTAAGTTAACGTTCAAGTTCGTTTTCGAGTTTTTCTCAAAATGTTAAACTATTCTTTTATGCTCTCAATGTCGTTGTTTGCAATGACACGAGTTCATCGGTAAAACAAATTCATTTTATTTCAGAAATTAGAAAACCCAAATTAGTACCTTGCCGTCAGATCTCCTTGTTTTAAATCTGGGTCGTTGGTCTTTTTTTTAATAAAACCCAGGCCCAGGTCAATGGACCTAGACCTGGTCAATCTCCTCTCCCTAACTCTTTCTCTCTCGTCTCACGTCTGCTCCGCCGTCTTCTTCCAGAGCGGTGCCGTCCGGCCAAGACTCATCGATCCACCACCACTAAGGGTGGAATTTTGAAACCGAAAACAATAAAAAAACCGAGCCGAAAACCAAACCGAAACTGGAAAAACCAAAACCGGAAAAACCCAAACCAAAAAAACCAAACCAAATTAAGAAAAACCAAACCAAACCAAATTAGTTTGGTTTAGTTTTTGGTTTCGGCCCTTGAAAAACCGAACCGAACCGAACCAAATTTTTTATTCTGTTTGGTTTCCGGTTTTAGGTGAAAACCGAACCGAACAAAATCAGACCCACCCCCAACCACCACCAAAATGTTTCTCTCTCTTCCGAGTACAAAACCCAGCCTTCAATTCACACATGCACGAACCCTAAAAGGAGATCGACCGAGAAGAGGCGCGGCAGTCCTTTAGCGATTATGGACGGTTTCGGCCCTGATTTGACATTTTGGAGGTAGGGTTTTCTTCCTCTCTCCATCCTCTTCCATTCTATTTCCTAGAATGTTCTATTCGTGCCCTAATCAGATATTCCTCTTTTTTGTTTTTTTTGGGTTTTTCACGAGTATAAAAGATTGATTAGAGCCCAGACATGTCTTGGGGAGGAGTTGGAGGTGGCTACTATGATTTTGTGCCGAGGCAGAGGTTTTCTGGCGAAACTCGTTTCCATTAAAGGCGAAATTCTTTTCGGTGGCGTTTCAGAATGATACTTTAGTGGAAACGCGTTTCGTAGCGTTTCGTTTTCGAAATGTGAAACGCCAGTATATATTTTGTTGTTTCGGTGCAACATAGCTCATAACTCTCCCTCTTGATATTTCCTCAAAAGACAATCTTGGTCGTCCAATCGTAATTAACGGCCAATATGTCTCTAGCTTGCTCTACTTTTGGAAATATTTTCACCTCTCCTCGTCTCTTTCCCGATTTCTCTTCCCAGTCAAAACCCTCTCTCTCTCTCTCTCATACCTTATGTTTCTGGGTATGCTCATGGTACCGAAGTCGGTCTGCGTGTCACAGAAATTGGAGTCCTCCTTCTTCTTCGAGTTTTGACCTGTAAAAACAGATAGTCAGAGGGCGACCCCGGGTGTCCTGGGGGTGTCCACTCTGATGCTTAAGTTAGAAACGTTGATTAGGCAGAAAAGAGAATAAAGTGGGAGTTTGAACTTACCTGATTTGGAAGCTTGTGTAGAAATTAGTAAGGTATGTAATCCTTGCTTAACATTACATTATTATCTTCAATATTATCTTGTTTTATATCCGGACCCCCATGGTCCAAATCCTGGTTTCGACCTATTATGTATGACATTACTCGCCCTAAAAACCTATTCTGGTAAGGCTAAAAAGGACGAGTTGTGCCGGTCTTCTGAAAAAGGGTCGAAATAAGCCAAATGCCCTTATCTAGGGCTCAACAAGTAAGTAATTGGGAGGGCAAGGAAAGGACTATACGGTAGTCATCACAAGTTAAAGTCAAAATCCAAAGTCAAAAGTCTAATGTCAGCAAATAAGAAATGTCCAAGCCTGCCACATGGCAGATGATGAATGGTAGCATGCAGTGGGCACATTTTAGTGCCTTTCGAGAATACTTGTACGTATATTGTTCCATTCAATTGATTTGATTCATAGTTGATCCAGAATAAAAGTTAATGATATATACTTGTTTGCGCATGTTCCCTTAAAATTTATACATCTAATGAAGCCTAATTACGAGTAAGAAGAAGAAAACAAATATCTACCATGAAAGTTTCATATAATTTTATCATTTTAATATCATGCATCAACCGATTTCGACACCTCTAGTCTTCAATACAGTGATAACTCACATCTGTTGGGCAGTTAATTATAGAGAGTCATGTTCACAACTTAACCTTCTAAGAAAAATAAAATTGTTCGCGTCCTAACTAGAAGGTTAAAAATCCTTCCTAATGTTGGACTTTATTGTCCAAGTTAATTTTAGATTTATTTCTTATTGTGGAGGAATAGTGGGATGCCATTTCTTTTTCAGTTCATCACTCATTAGGACTTGAAAGATAGCTTCATAGTTCATAGTAACCGCTTTTATTCATATTTGACAACCCAAATGTTTGCATGACCCATGTGAATGTGAGACATATATACATACAAAGCTAATTGAATAGTTTCTAAAGTAAGCATAACAAGAAGATGTGAACAATCTTCACTCACTCGAATACATGCACGGAACCTAATAAGCCAAGTTGTAACAAAGAGCTAAGTTGTCACGCATCTATTTTTATCAATGTTCTAAAAATCCTGCCTAGAGTCGATTAATCCCCGTCTAAGCGCTAAACGGTGTTTCACTGTTTTGATTGTGGTCCATTTAGTCAGACTTGAGATTTCAACCCTGTTGGGCAAAAATTGTAAACAAATATATACCCAACACAATTTTACTCTATCTTATTAATTAAGATAGTGTTTTAATTATATTTGCTTCGACCCATTCAGAATAAAGTAAATTCTTTAATTACAACCATTGTTTTTAAGGGAAGACCATTTGATTCTAATACAAAGTAACAACTGGGGAATGTGTGTGTTTGAGGGGACTGGCTTGGAAAGAACCAAGGATGTGGTTTTAAATGTGGTTATATCCAGATTTAAATTCAGACTGCCTACATACCCTATGAAGGGATCAAACCATTGTAGTTCAAAAGTTTTGGTTGTGGATTTGATTTTTCTGGTGCTTTAGGAATTTGACCAGAAATATTTGGACTGGATGAATTTGACTGTTGGTGTCAAGAATTTTGTTTAAACTTTTGGTTGCATCCAGTGTGTTGCTAGATTGCCTACGTACCCCGGCCCCTTAAGGGATCAAACCGACCGTAGTTCTTAAGGGTTTGTAGGCTTTGCGGCTTAGTGCCAATTTTAGGTTTGACAGATGTATTTTTGAATCCGTTAACTGTATTTCTTGTGGACACTCAATTTGGTAGGGTGTCAGCTGATTTGAGTTGTGCATCTGAAATGGGTGATGCATCAGTGTGACCAAGAGGCTTGAATTGTCTTAGCCATAGTCTTTGATTGTGGCGTAGGTGATTTGCATATCCAGTCTCCGTGTACAAACGGACTCCGCGGCATATGGACCTCGGGTGTATGCTTGTAAGCGGACTCCGCGTGTATGCGTGTAAGCGGACTCCGTGTGTATGCTTTGTAAGCGGACTCCGCGTGCTTGCGTATGAGCGAAATCTTCTGCATAGAGGGATCTCACTGGTGACGTCATCTTGTCATGCCTGGACTTTCTCTTCTCTGCAAAGTCACCACGCCTAGAGCTTCTGCTTTGACGCGAAGTCACCTTGCCACCCCTTAGGGTTTATGCTTTGATGTGAAGACACCTCGCCACCCCTTAGGGCTTCTGCTTTGATGTGAATATAACCTCACCACCCCTTAGGGTTTCTGCTTTAACGCGAATGTGACCTCGCCACCCCTTAGGGTTTCTGCTTTGACACGAATGTGACCTCGCCATCCCTTAGGGTTTCTGCTTTGATGTGAAGTCACCTCGCCACCCCTTAGGGTTTATGCTTTGACGTGAATGTCACCTCGCCACCCCTTAGGATTTCTGCTTTGATGGGAAGTCACTTCGCCACCCCTTAAGGCTTATGCTTTGATGCGAATGTGACCTCACCACCCCTTAGGGTTTCTGCTTTGATGGGAAGTCGCTTCGCCACCCCTTAAGGTCTATGCTTTGACGCAAATGTGACCTCGCCACCGCTTAGGGCCTCTGCGTTGAGGTGAAGTCAACTCGCTACCCCTTAGGGTTTCTACTTTGACGCGAATGTCACCACGCTAGGTCATCTCGCAAGGCTATCCATGTGGGGTCGTTTCTGCATGCGGACTGATGTGCAGCTCGCATGATAATGTTTAACAGGAATCTGTTGTCTCAGCCAGAAGAGCTTTGTAGCCGTAATCATATGAACCACATAACTCCTCAAAGACGTCTTTCCTAGTTCGAATCTGCTTGACACCACCTCGATGATTATCATCTTGAGAAACCTTTTTGCATATGATAATATAATATGATTGGGAATCGGACTTGAGGATGCTGCTCCTTTATAAATGGAGATATGTCATCTCCATTGCTTTGATCGAGAGCATGCTCAGGGATTCTCCAAGTTGCTAAAGGTAAGTTCCTGTTCTTCTAATTCGCGTCGCCTGGATTGCTTGTTTTCTCCTCTTGTACGGCTTGTTGTGCGAAGCGCAAGGCCATATGTAACAAGAGGAAGGGCCGAGCGACCATATGTTTGTTGTAATAAGAGGAGGGGACGAGGTCATCTCGCCATATGCGAGGTCGTCTCCTCCCTGCTCAGGGGCTCTGCTTTGCGCCATAAGGCTTTTGAGGCTTGAATGGTATTGGAGATCCGCCGGAAGCAAGGGATGAGATAGAAAGATAAAGTCGCTGCAAAACAAAAGAAAATAGAGTTAGAATGGGAGCTCCACCTTCTCGTTGTTGGCTCACCGGTCTTCCTCTGCTTTCTTCTTTGCTTCTTCTCTTCTGCCTCCCTTTTCTCCTTTTTTTTTCTCCGCCCCTCTCCTCCTATTTTTTTTATTGGAGGCTTTTGCCTCTCTGTATAGAGTGCTTGGCTGATTTTCAATTGGACTTTGATACCTGGATTGTATTTTATCCAAACACCCTCTTCTGCAAGAGTTGTAATTGAACACAAAAGCCTTGTGCATGTAGCACAAGAAAAGAATTATTATTATTTCTTATTATTATTTTTTTTGGTATCAACAGTTCCCCCTCAAGCTTTATATGTAGAACTTGTTTTTCATGTGCAAAGCTTGACCTGTTAGTGTTTACTATTGCTTATCTCTTCATGTTGCAATCTCATGTGATGGACGCGTATGGCCGGATTTCTCATGAGGCAGCTTTGGACCAATACGGCCGAGTAGTTGGAAAAGGCATAGAGTATATGCGATCACAGCCATTAAATTCCATCCACGTTGATTATCCTCCAAAAAACATCATTACCTTGGTGACAGAGGTTAAACTAAACTCAGGCTCCATCACATTTCGTCAAGATCATGAGGATCAAGTAATAAGGACAACCTGCACCTTTTCTTCTGTATTTAAAGGGCATTTTTTTAGAGAAGGTGGATAATCAAAGTGACGGAGTTCCTTTCGTTTTTGAAGAGAATTTCTACCCAATACTTCATAAGATGTTAAGTACCAAACAAGACTGGTCAACAAGCCTTTGTTTCGGGGGTTGTGTCACACTCGAGATAGGCCTAATGGAGTGGACAGAACTCATTTTGGCCAAATTTGAAAGTATATTGAGCCAGGCTGGAATATATGGTGTCGTTGGCGTCTCTCAATATCCTTACCATTATTGTCCCAACGTATGGAAAGCATTCTTGGAATTGTGGAGTCTTTTAACGAACACTTTACACCATGGAAATAAGGAAATGAGAATATCATTGTGGGATTTGAAGATGCTTGGTGGTTTGCTGATTTCAGAGATTCCTTATGAAGAATTTATTCCTGAAAACAAAAGGTTGCAATAGGACGGGCCATACCCTGCTACACTTTCTGAGCTTTTGTGCGTACATTCTCGACTATGTGTTGCGAGTAAGCATAAATTCGTCCGTTGGGGAGATTGGGTTAGGCACTTTTATAGAGGGCAATTGTTATACGCAGGCTATGGAGAAGACACACGGTACATAAACCATATGTTGCGTGAGAAACTTATGGGTTTCCGGCCTACTTTGGTAATTTCAAAAGAAAGAGAATTGGCTGCATTCTTAGCTTATTGGCTCAGCAGGTTTGTCTTTCCCACTTATCCCTATGTAATTAGACCTGAAACTTTCCATATGGCATGCTTAATGGCTCAAGGAATCAGAGTGTCGCTTGCACCAGCAATGTTGGGCCATATTTATCATGGTCTTGGGAAAGTAGTGACTGATCCACGGGGACCTGGAGGGTTGCGAAGTTGTTTCCCTGTTCATTATGTGATTGGTTGGTTGGGAGCACACTTCGATTGTTTATATAGACATCATGCTGATAGTGAGGTGAACCAGACTTCGCTAGGCGAACCGCACTAAGCGAGGTGAACCGGACTTCGCGAGGTGAATCGTAATTCCCGAGGCAAACCGGACTTTGCGAGGTGAACCGCACTTCGCGAGGCGAGTAAGACTTAGGGAGGCGAAATAGACTTCGCGAGGTGAACAAGACTTTGCGAGGCGAACTGGACTTCGCGTAGATTTACATGAAGGCGAAGAAAAATGGCTCCGCAAGCATAGATTTACATGTAGGCGAGGCGAGATGGCCTCGCGTAGGGGAGTCCGTGAACTAAAATCAGAAATCACCGCTTGCTTGCAAATCAAGGTTCCTTGCGAGATACTTTTCATATCCGCGAGATGGCTCGCCCGTTACTAATAATCTTGATCAAAACAGGACATTAATCCAAAGCGATCTGGGCATATCTAAATCTTAAGATTTGGTTGATCTGATTATGTTAAAATCAACAAGTGAATCAATCAGTCAAGATTCATTGATTCTGTTAATACATAGCCAAAATACTTGGCTAAGCTGAGAATAAAGTATAAATACCCAGTCGAGATAGCCCTGGTGAGCCATTCACAGGCATCCAAAGAATGAAGGGCCGGTAACAAACCGCTTGTCAAAGTCACTCTAGCGGCAAAATACCCCCAAAAGGGTAGACACTCCAAAGGATGGCAAGAAGTCTCACATTGGAGAATAAGGCAAAGGTACCCATACTTGGCCTATAAAACAATCTCAACCTATCATAAAAGGTACACACTCACGTATACTCTCTCTCTTTCTCTCTCTCTTTCATTGCTCTACCCGTACAAGTGCTCAAAGCTAACTTA
The DNA here is from genome assembly GCA_034370585.1 of Fragaria x ananassa. Taxonomy (NCBI): domain Eukaryota; kingdom Viridiplantae; phylum Streptophyta; class Magnoliopsida; order Rosales; family Rosaceae; genus Fragaria; species Fragaria x ananassa. Next base: position 3,857,005 of record CP139762.1, on the reverse strand, counting down.
AGCATCGGAGAGTCGAAGACTGGGCCACCCCAGTCCCAACCCCGTGACGTTGTCATCTGTGCAGGTACCGAGTGAAAGACCCCAAGAATTCTACTTCGCTCCGCCCCGCGACCTCTTCCCGACTCGGGACGAAGCAGGTAGAAACAATTGGCGCTAGAAGGAAGGTTCCCTATCTTTTGGAACTCCCACTTGCCTCAGCACTCGGCACCATGGTGGAGATCATTGATTACCCCATGGACCCTGGCACTCAAGTGGAACCACAACCCGCCAACCAAGCGCGGACTGACTCGCCACATAACCACAGTCTCCAACCAAGCGCGGACTGACTGGCCACCTCCCGACAGTCCTCAACCAAGCGCGGACTGACTCGCCACATAGCCATTCCCCAACCAAACGCGGACTGACTGGCCACCTCGCGACAGTCCCCAACCAAGCGTGGACTGACTCGCCACATAGCAACAGTCCCCAAGCAAGCGCGGACTGACTTGCCACATCGCGACAGTCCCCAATCAAGCGCAGACCGACTCACCAAGGTAACGGCCCGCAACGCTCAATGGCGAGTCTCCCTAACTAAGCGTGGACTTACTTGCCTCGCAGCGGCCGCAACGCCACATAGCTAGTCCCCAACCAAGCGCGGACTGACTCGTCAGAGCAGTAGCATACATTTCTTCTCGCCACCTGTTTTTGGAACATCACACTCGTCACCTCGCGACTCTCGCGTGGGGACTTGGGGACTCGGCACCATGCCTCCCGCACCCGGGTAAAACCTATTCTCGGCATCTCTAGAATAACTCCCCACCCAAGAACTCTCTCGGACTAGGGACTTGGGGACTTGTTAGTACATAGCCAAAATATTTGGCTAAGCCGAGAATAACGTATAAATACCCGGTCGAGATAGCCCTGGTGAGCCCTTCACAGGCATCCAAAGAATGAAGGGCTGGTAACAAACCGCTTGCCAAAGTCACTATAGCGGCAAAACACCCCCAAAAGGGTAGACACTCCAAAGGATGGCAAGAAGTCCCACATTGGAGAATAAGGCAAAGGTACATATACTTGGCCTATAAAACAATCTCAACTTATCATAAAAGGTACACACTCACGTATACTCTCTCTCTCTCTTTCATTGCTCTACCCATACAAGTGCTCAAAGCTAACTTAAGCATCAGAGAGTCAAAGACTTGGCCACCCCAGTCCCGACCCCGTGACGTTGTCATTTGTGCAGGTACCGAGTGAAAGACCCCAAGAATTCTACTTCGCTCCGCCCCGCGACCTCTTCCCGACTCGAGAAGCAGGTAGAAACAGATTCGATTAAGGAAATATTATTGATTCAGAATCTTCATTACTTGCCTTAAGTGGAGGCATGTTAACTGACACGACCCACCCCGAATTTCACCCTGAAACCCGGAGTAACTCGTGCGGGGACCACCTCCAAGAAAGATATTACCGAAAAATCGGTATAACCTTCCTTGAAAATGGACAACCCTTCCTAACGAAAACCTGCAAACACTTCCAGAAAAATTTAATCCAACCTTAGCTCCTGGAGCCTACGTGCTCCCCAAATACAACTACTCCCAACAACACAACATTAACCAACATCAAATAACATTATCCAGAAGATAACATAAATCCTCCAATAAATATTCTAGAATGACAACAAGTCTTCACCCACAACCGAAATAATATACATTAAACCCAAGTATTCAGAGCTACTAAACACAAGCGGAAAATGAAACCACAAGTAGGTTAAACAGATAACCTACTGAAGGAAAGTAGTGGAAAAGCGGGTGACTATGCCTCGTCTCCTACTAGGTCCAACCCGAACTCTGCAGACTGGGCAATTTAAAACGAAGGGCCCAGGGGAAAACATTTAATAACATTAGAGTGAGTGGACAAAAAAATAAAATAATAAATAAAATATTTATGTTTCCCCAATTTAATATCTAAGGAAAAATCGAATGCATGCCGCAAGCGATAACACTTTTATCTCATCGAATATCGAGCCTCTCAGACTCTATAATATATGTATGTACTCACACACGTCCATACTCCCTATATAGATTCATGGGTCTATATAGGGCTACTACGCTCGCGTCCAACGCTCACGTCACGCCTTAATGCGGTGCTACACTACGCCATCAAGGTGGACAGACGGGTGTATAAATATGTGTCCATACTCCCTATATGAATTAAACACTCAAATAGGGCTACTACGCTTACGTCCCACGCTCACGTCACGCCTTAATGCGGCTATATGCTACACCATTAAGGTGGACAGACACATATGGCTAGCTAGCATTTTCTATACATACTCTCTCATAAATACATATTTATATCTACCGAAAATCCCATTTTCGGTATCTCTCCAAGAGAAAATAAAAACGTCAAAATTAAATGACGTCAAAATTCCAACAAAAGGAAAATGTTCAATCATGAACCATAGCATGCATATTATTTAAAAATAAACGTCCACTCACAATTTAGGCCTAAGCCTGATGTCGATCTGGGGCCTCGTCTGCTCGAGCCTCCTCACGTCCTGTTCCAAAACACAAATAATTCCTTAAAATAAACTCCCAAGGCATAATTAGAAATAGGCATAATTTACTGTGAGCTTCACACGCTCAACCGTACCTATCGCCCTAAATCTTATATTCACCGCCAACCATAAATCTCCATAAATACTGACATTCTCCAAAACCACTTCCAACCCTTAATCACGAAAATAATCTAAAGGCCGGATTATAACTTATTAATCCGCCTAAAATACCAAACTTCGGAAATTCACAAACCTATCCAAATCTCATCCAAAAATTCCATAACTCACATCATTATACTCCTCTTAATATTCCACACTTAAAACCCTAAAAATCTCCTAACCGGCGGCGGCGCCGCCGGCAGCGGCGGCCGGAGGCCAATTCCGGCGACCTCCAAAACCTATGAAATTTGGACAGAATAATCTCCTCAACAAGCTCTACAACTTTCATGACCAACACACCACCAAATTCCAAGCCTAACTAGCCTAATCGAACGAAAACAACTTAAAAACCCTAGAAATTTCAACTCCACATTTCTCCTTACCTAGCTCAAGAGGGAGTGAGCTGATTGGAGGAGTTGCTGCACGGGAGGAGGGCTCAAAACCGTACCAAGCTTGCCCGGATTGGTGGCCGGAGGAGGGAGTTCCGGCGAAAAGCTTCCCGACGTCTCCGGCGGGATTTCTCCTCTTCCGGCGGGCTAGAGGCTCGAGGGCTAGGCCGGGGAGGGAGAGGAGGAGATGAGGGTCCGAGCTGGGGTGGAGCGGCGGTCGATGGCTGGCCGGACGGCGGCAAATGGCGGCTGGACGATCCGGCAGGGGAGAGAACACGGGGAAGAGAAGAAAGAGAAAAGGGAGAAGAAGAGAAAAGGGAGGAAAGGAAAAAGAAATGGGTTGGGCCTCCACCGGTCCAACCTATATCAACCCAAATGTCAAAAGTAAAAACACCCCGAAAAAAATAATACCCGAATAAAAATTACCTTTTACTAGCTAAAATTTACTATTTTTACCGTCGTCGTATTTTCCTCATACGAATAATCCTCCGCACATAATCGTCCCCGAAACCCCTCTAGGGACCAAATAAACTATTAACTCAATGATCGAGACGGTAAAATTTTTATTATAATCACGCTAGTAAATAAGGTAAAAATATACGGGTCGGGATGTGACAATTCTCCCCTCCTTAAAAAAAATTTCGTCCTCGAAATTAACATACCTGTCATCCGAAGAGATAGGGATATTGCTGCATCATTTGCTCCTCTGATTCCCAAGTAGCTTCTTCTACTTGATGACTGCTCCAAAGCACCTTGACAAGCGGGATTGTCTTGTTCCTAAGCACTTGCTCCTTTCGGTCGAGGATCTGAACTGGCTCCTCTACATAGGACAAATCTCTCGTCAAACTAATCGGCTGCTCTTGCAGCACATGAGAAGGATCGGCAATATACTTACGAAGCATGGATACATGAAACACATTATGTATCCTAGCTAACTCTGGAGGCAAGGCTAATCGATAAGCAAGTGAGCCAACTCGCTCAATAATCTCATAAGGGCCAATATACCTCGGGCTAAGCTTCCCACGCTTCCCGAAGCGCACAACCCCTTTCCAAGGAGATAATTTCAGAAACACCCAATCACCCACTTGAAATTCTAGATCTCTCCTACGGACATCCGCATAACTCTTCTGCCTACTCTGAGCAGTCTTGAGTCTATCTCTAACCACTTTAATCTTCTCATTCGTAACATGGATTAACTCTGGGCCACAAAGCTCCTTTTCCCCCACTTCATTCCAACACAAAGGTGTGCGACACTGCCTCCCATAAAGAGCCTCAAAGGGAGCCATACCAATGCTAGAATGATAGCTATTATTATAGGCAAATTCCATCAAAGATAGGTTTTTATCCCAATTACCTCTGAACTGCATGGCACAAGCCCTCAACATATCCTCCAAAGTCTGAATAGTCCTCTCGGACTGCCCATCAGTCTGAGGATGAAAGGCAGTGCTGAAGAGTAATTGGGTACCTAAAGCTGCCTGAAGAGCTCCCCAGAATTTAGAAGCAAAACGAGGATCCCGATCTGACACTATTGATTCAGGAACGCCATGAAGCCTCACAATTTCGTTCACATAAAGCTCCGCCAATTTATCCAATTTATACTTCTTTCCCACTGGCAAGAAATGTGCAGACTTGGTGAGTCTATCCACAATCACCCAAATACCGTCATGCCCTTCACGGGTACGAGGTAAACTAAAAACAAAATCCATGGTGATGTGGTCCCACTTCCACACCGGAATAGGCAACGGCTCAAGCAACCCAGAAGGCTTCTGCCTTTCAGCCTTGACTTGCTGACAAATCAGACATCTACTCACATAAGCTGCAATTTCCCTCTTCATGTTTGGCCACCAATAATAATCCTTCAAAATCCGATACATTTTTGTGCTACCCGGATGAGCAGCATATGCAGAGCTATGAGCTTCCTCCATAATCTCACTCTTCAACTCTTCATTTATTTTTGGAACACATAGCCGGTTCTTAAACATTAGAGTCCCATCTCTTCTAACTGAAAAATGGTCGGCTGCGACTCCATTCGATGCTCTTTCCATCAGTTGAACTATGGAAGGATCATTATACTGAGCTTCCCGCACTCTATCAACCAATACTGGCCTCACATGAAAACTGGCTATCAAAGCACCAACCTCATCTACTGATAAATCCACTCCTGTAGCTTGCAACTCACAAAGAAGCGGAACACGAACCATCTTTATATGAGATAAAGATATGGAGGGATTTCGACTAAGAGCATCAGCTACCACGTTAGCTTTTCCAGGATGATACTCAATAGTGCAATCATAATCATTGATTAACTCCATCCACCTTCTCTGTCTCATATTAAGCTCTCTTTGAGTGAACACATACCGAAGACTCTTGTGATCGGTAAATATCTGACACTTGGCTCCATAAAGATAGTGTCTCCACAACTTGAGAGCAAAAACTACCGCTGCAAGCTCCAGATCATGAGTAGGATAATTCCCCTCATGCGGCTTCAATTGCCTAGAAGCGTAGGCAATAACTCGGTCATGCTGCATCAAAACTCCACCTAGACCACGTCTAGAAGCATCACAATAGACCACATATTCTCCACTATCATCCGGAAGTGCCAAAATAGGAGCACTTGTCAAGCAATTCTTCAATTCTTGAAAACTTTGCTCGCACTGATCTGACCATTCAAACTTAACCCCCTTCCTGGTCAACTTTGTGAGAGGAGCAGCAATCTTTGAAAAATCTTTCACAAAGCGCCGATAATAGCCTGCTAATCCCAAGAAACTACGAATCTCCGTCACAGTGGTGGGTCTTCTCCAATTCGACACTGCTTCCACCTTTTGGGGATCCACACTAACTCCTTCTGTAGAAATCACATGACCCAAGAACCCCACTTTATCTAGCCAAAATTCACACTTGCTAAACTTAGCAAATAACTGCGATTTTTCCAAAGTCCGCAATATTATTCTTAGATGCTTGGCATGCTCCTTCTCATTTCTTGAGTAAACCAAGATATCATCTATGAATACGATCACGAAACGATCAAGATATGGACTAAACACCCTATTCATGAGATCCATGAACGCCGCGGGTGCATTAGTAAGTCCAAAAGGCATCACCACAAACTCATAATGACCATATCGTGACCGAAAAGCAGTCTTGGCTATATCCCCCTCTCGGATCCGCAACTGATGATAACCCGATCTCAAATCAATCTTGGAGAAAACAGAAGCACCCCTCAACTGATCAAACAAATCATCGATCCGAGGCAATGGATATTTATTCTTCACTGTGACCTGATTCAACTTTCTATAATCAATGCATAGTCTCATGGTGCCGTCTTTCTTCTTAACAAACAACACCGGAGCACCCCATGGAGACATGCTAGGCCGAATAAAACCCTTATCTACCAACTCCTGCAATTGAGTCTTCAACTCTTTCAATTCCGCTGGAGCCATTCTATAAGGCGCCTGAGAGATAGGCATAGTTCCGGGAAGTAATTCTATAGAGAAGTCTATCTCCCTTGCAGGAGGCAAACCAGGCAATTCCTCAGGAAAAACATCCGGAAACTCCCTTACTACTGGAATATCTTCTAATCCCACAACTCCCATACTTGTATCCACCACATGAGCTAAGAATGCCTGACAGCCTTTACTCAACAATTTCCTTGCAGCAACAGCGGAAATTATGCAACTAAAAATAACATCTCTTTCCCCTTGGAAAGTAACCTCAAAACCATCTGGACTTCGAAGCACCACTACTTTTTGAAAACAATCTACCATAGCTCTGTATGCTTCCAAAAAGTCCATTCCCAAGATCACATCAAACTCCACTATATCTAAAGGAATTAAATCAGCCTCGAAATTAACTCCTTCCACTACCACTTCACAGCCACTAAAAACCCAATTTATTCTCATTGCCTCACCGGAGGGTAGAGACACATGCCACTCGCCTGGAAGAGACGATGATGGCACATTGGCATGGAGGGCGAATCGACTAGACATGAATGAATGAGTGGCTCCGGGATCAATTAAAGTAAAAGCAGGCTGACCAAAAATTAATAACGTACCAATGATGACATCTGGAGAAGTACGACCCTCCTGCTGGGTCATAGCATGCAGTCTAGCGCGAGTCATGGGACGTCCACGCTGACCACTTCCCCGCTGAGAGCCACCTCTGATCGACACACTGCCTTGGGCACCACTACTAGAGCCTCTAGCTGAAGACTGACCAACAGGCTGAGTTGGGGTGGAAGTGGTCCTCTGAGCCAACAATGGGCAATCTCTCCTGATGTGGTCCTGACCACCACACTCAAAGCACCCAGAAAACTGCTGCTGCTGCCCATAAGAAAAAGTCTGGCTACCGGATGACCCACCATGGAAACTGCCACCCGAACCATACTGCCCAGACTGCTGCCTACCCAACTGGCTCCTAGCAGGTCTCCTGTGACGTCCTCTAACTCTAAACCGAGAATGAGAACCTGATCCCCCACTACTGCCACTACCAGCTGATGAACCTGAAGCGGATGATGAAGCAGCTTTCTTGGATGGACCCTGACTGGGGCCACCGAAATCTCGTGGCCGAGCACTATAAATCCCCATAGACTCAATGGCCATGGCTGCATGAACAGCGTCATAGAAAGTCGGGTAATAAACACCCGTCATTTTTTCTGCAAACACTCCACCAAGTGCCCCAATGAACATCTCCATCCTGGTCCTCTCATCAGGAACCAAATATGACACATGATAGCTCAGGGAAGTGAATCTCTCCTGGAACTCTATAACACCCTCATCATCCCTCTTCTTCATATTCAGGAAATCCGACTGAATTCTGCTGCGATGGGCAGGACTGAAATATTGCCCCAAGAAAAGCGTCTTAAACTGCTCCCATGACATATTCAGCGCATCCTCAACATTCCTGCTGGCAAGAGACCACCAATGATGTGTTGAATCATCCAGGAAAGTTACTGCCATCTTGACCTTCCTTTCTTCTGGCAACTCTACGATCGCAAAAGCCTTTTCCATTTTGTCCACCCAAGTATAAGCATCAAGGGGTCCCTTGGCACCCTTGAACTCTCTGGCTCCAGCTTCAAAAACTTCTCTCCTATTCACAGTAGGAGGGCGTGGAGCTCGTTCCATGACATTCCTTAGCATATTCCCAATATCATCAACCAGTCCCCTGACCTCATTGCCCTCATCGGCATTGGTCGAAGTAGCCACACGGGGTTGTCGTGGGCGCCTAGGAGGCATAGTACCTGAGGAAGAAGAAATTTAGTAGCCCATAAACAAGACTAACACAACTATCACACATACCCAATAACACATAGCATCAAAAGCATAAAATGCCGATGAATCCGCCGCGGTCGGATCATCACTCTATAGACACTACGTGCTACTTAGGCAAATATGATAGTGACAAGGAAGCAGGAAGAAGAAACCTAAAGCTCTGATACCAACTGACACGACCCACCCCGAATTTCACCCTGAAACCCGGAGTAACTCGTGCGGGGACCACCTCCAAGAAAGATATTACCGAAAAATCGGTATAACCTTCCTTGAAAATGGACAACCCTTCCTAACGAAAACCTGCAAACACTTCCAGAAAAATTTAATCCAACCTTAGCTCCTGGAGCCTACGTGCTCCCCAAATACAACTACTTCCAACAACACAACATTAACCAACATCAAATAACATTATCCAGAAGATAACATAAATCCTCCAATAAATATTCTAGAACGACAACAAGTCTTCACCCACAACCGAAATAATATACATTAAACCCAAGTATTCAGAGCTACTAAACACAAGCGGAAAATGAAACCACAAGTAGGTTAAACAGATAACCTACTGAAGGAAAGTAGTGGAAAAGCGGGTGACTATGCCTCGTCTCCTACTAGGTCCAACCCGAACTCTGCAGACTGGGCAATTTAAAACGAAGGGCCCAGGGGAAAACATTTAATAACGTTAGAGTGAGTGGACAAAAAAATAAAATAATAAATAAAATATTTATGTTTCCCCAATTTAATATCTAAGGAAAAATCGAATGCATGCCGCAAGCGATAACACTTTTATCTCATCGAATATCGAGCCTCTCAGACTCTATAATATATGTATGTACTCACACACGTCCATACTCCCTATATAGATTCATGGGTCTATATAGGGCTACTACGCTCGCGTCCAACGCTCACGTCACGCCTTAATGCGGTGCTACACTACGCCATCAAGGTGGACAGACGAGTGTATAAATATGTGTCCATACTCCCTATATGAATTAAACACTCAAATAAGGCTACTACGCTTACGTCTCACGCTCACGTCACGCCTTAATGCGGCTATATGCTACACCATTAAGGTGGACAGACACATATGGCTAGCTAGCATTTTCTATACATACTCTCTCATAAATACATATTTATATCCACCGAAAATCCCATTTTCGGTATCTCTCCAAGAGAAAATAAAAACGTCAAAATTAAATGACGTCAAAATTCCAACAAAAGGAAAATGTTCAATCATGAACCATAGCATGCATATTATTTAAAAATAAACGTCCACTCACTATTTAGGCCTAAGCCTGATGTCGATCTGGGGCCTCGTCTGCTCGAGCCTCTTCACGTCCTGTTCCAAAACACAAATAATTCCTTAAAATAAACTCCCAAGGCATAATTAGAAATAGGCATAATTTACTGTGAGCTTCACACGCTCAACCGTACCTATCGCCCTAAATCTTATATTCACCGCCAACCATAAATCTCCATAAATACTGACATTCTCCAAAACCACTTCCAACCCTTAATCACGAAAATAATCTAAAGGCCGGATTATAACTTATTAATCCGCCTAAAATACCAAACTTCGGAAATTCACAAACCTATCCAAATCTCATCCAAAAATTCTATAACTCACATCATTATACTCCTCTTAATATTCCACACTTAAAACCCTAAAAATCTCCTAACCGGCGGCGGCTCCGCCGGCAGCGGCGGCCGGAGGCCAATTCCGGCGACCTCCAAAACCTATGAAATTTGGACAGAATAATCTCCTCAACAAGCTCTACAACTTTCATGACCAACACACCACCAAATTCCAAGCCTAACTAGCCTAATCGAATGAAAACAACTTAAAAGCCCTAGAAATTTCAACTCCACATTTCTCCTTACCTAGCTCAAGAGGGAGTGAGCTGATTGGAGGAGTTGCTGCACGGGAGGAGGGCTACAAAACCGTACCAAGCTTGCCCGGATTGGTGGCCGGAGGAGGGAGTTCCGGCGAAAAGCTTCCCGACGTCTCCGGCGGGATTTCTCCTCTTCCGGCGGGCTAGAGGCTCGAGGGCTAGGCCGTGGAGGGAGAGGAGGAGATGAGGGTCCGAGCTGGGGTGGAGCGGCGGTCGATGGCTGGCCGGACGGCGGCAGACGGCGGCTGGACGATCCGGCAGGGGAGAGAACACGGGGAAGAGAAGAAAGAGAAAAGGGAGAAGAAGAGAAAAGGGAGGAAAGGAAAAAGAAATGGGTTGGGCCTCCACCGGTCCAACCTATATCAACCCAAATGTCAAAAGTAAAAACACCCCGAAAAAAATAATACCCGAATAAAAATTACCTTTTACTAGCTAAAATTTACTATTTTTACCGTCGTCGTATTTTCCTCATACGAATAATCCTCCGCACATAATCGTCACCGAAACCCCTCTAGGGACCAAATAAACTATTAACTCAATGATCGAGACGGTAAAATTTTTATTATAATCACGCTAGTAAATAAGGTAAAAATATACGGGTCGGGATGTGACATTAACACTATAAATACCCCCTCTCATACCAAGAGGAGGGGGAGCAAAACCAAGGGGCAGAAACAAAAGGATGAGACTACAGAGAGCGAGAGAAAAAAATCCCTTAAGAGCTCAGAAGCCTCTCTAAAATCCTTGAAGAACTATCAAGCTCCCCAAGTAGCCAATTCTTCACTAAATCCTTGAAGAACCATCAATCTGCCAAATAGCCGGTTCTTCATCAACCTCAAGTCTAGAAGTTGTCAAATCCTGAAGAATCATCAAGCTGCCAAATAGCCTGTTCTTCATCAACCTCAAGTCTATAAGTTGTCCGCCAAATAGCCGGTTCTTCATCAACCTCAAGTCTATAAGTTGTCAAATCCTGAAGAATCATCAAGCCGCCAAATAGCCAGTTCTTCATCAACCTCAAGTCTAGAAGTTGTCAAATCCTGAAGAACCATCAAGCTGCCAAATAGCCGGTTCCTCATCAACCTCAAGTTTAGAAGTTATCAAATCCCGAAGATTCATCAAGCTGCCAAATAGCCAACATCTTCACCAACTCCAAGATGAAGAACAAACTACCACGTGGAATTGCTCGTGGATCAAACCCTATCAAGAACAAGCCTTTACGGCCCTTGGTCAATCAACTTCTACAAATCATCAACATGGCAAAAAGCCAAATTACAACGATTCAATTCAAGATTAAGTGCTCGTCACCCTTGGATCAAATCGACATCGGAGATAGAATTAGAGGAGTTCACAAAGATTGTAACCCGCATTCGCATTGATTAAATTAAACTATTCTTTGTACACCTGTTGTTCTGTCATTTATTACAGATATTTTCGTGTTTACAGTAAGATTGACCATCTATCCCAAAAAATGATATTGTGATCTCTACAACACTTGGTAATGGGCATAGTAGGCACAAGCGTTTTGTTTCCTTCAAAAACAGGAATCAAAAGCCAGTATCCGTTCCTTTAAAGATTAACATCAGGAGAAGAAAAGCAGTTTCAAAAGCCACTCCCCTAAAAGATGGCGAGGTCACATTCGCGTCAAAACAGAAACCCTAAGGGGTGGCGAGGTCACATTCGCATCAAAGTAGAAACCCTAAGGGGTGGCGAGGTCACATTCGCGTTAAAGCAGAAACCCTAAGGGGTGGCAAGGTCATATTCACATCAAAGTAGAAGTCCTAAGGGGTGGCGAGGTGTCTTCACATCAAAGCATAAGCCCTAAGGGGTGGCAAGGTAACTTCGCGTCAAAGCAAAAGCTCTAGGCGTGGTGACTTTGCAGAGAAGAGAAAGTCCAGGCGTGACAAGATGACGTCACCGGTGAGATCCCTCCATGCAGAAGATTTTGCCACCCCTTAGGACTTCTGCTTTGATGTGAATATGACCTCGCCACCCCTTAGGGTTTCTGCGCGCTTTAACGCGAATGTGACCTCACCAACCCTTAGGGTTTCTACTTTGACGCGAATGTAACCTCGCCATCCCTTAGGGTTTCTGCTTTGATGTGAAGTCACCTCGCCACCCCTTAGGGTTTATGCATTGACGTGAATGTCACCTCGCCACCCTTTAGGGTTTCTGCTTTGATAGGAAGTCACTTCGCCACCCCTTAAGGCTTCTGCTTTGACGCGAATGTGACCTCACCACCCCTTAGCCCTTAGGGTTTCTGCTTTGACGTGAATGTCATCTCACCATCGCCTCGCCACCCCTTTAGGGGTTTATGCTTTGACGCAAATGTCACCTCGCCACCCCTTAGGGCTTCTACTTTGACGCGAATATGACCTCGCCACCCCTTAGGGCCTCTGCGTTAAGGTGAAGTCACCTCGCTACCCCTTAGGGTTTCTACTTTGATGTGAATGTCACCACGCCAGGTTATCTCGCAAGGCTACCCATGCGGGGTCGTTTCTGCATGCGGATTGATGTGCAGCTCGCATGATAATGTTTAGGGTTTAGGTTATGTTAGTCTACGTGGTTTAAAAATGTCTAATGTTGGTCATTGTGTTTTATATGTCGTCCAATTTTAGTCTAATTATAGCATTCCGTTTAACATTGTTAGTGAAGTTATCACATGTTGCGTTACACTACTACAAAAATAGCATCAGACCACGGCCAAAAAACGTCGTCTGATTGTCCAAGTTACCGTTGTCTTTTTGCGTGCCGTCTGATACTTTGTAGAAACGTCATCTGATTGCTATCGACATCTATCGACAGCCATAGGATGTCGACATATGTCGACAGCATATCGACATATTATTTGTCGTGTGACATACACTCACACCACGGTTATTATGTGTAACAGTTGTGTAATTGGTAGCCATACAACGATTATTGTTAAAATTGTTATTTGATATAGACTTAGAAGTCGGTTTTAATGGAATTTTTTGGTTTAATTTCTTTCCAATTATATATATTATTATTTCTTTTGCTATAATCCAGTTTTATATTTATAAAAAAATAATTTCAATAAAAATATTCAGTGCACACATTAATTTCAATCTCATTATATGAATTCAAGTTGATGGCCTGTAAAATATATCATACAAGTAACATCTCTCAAATACTCATACATGAATTTGGAGATCATTTGATCTCATTCCATACATCTCTTTTATCTAATTATTCTCCTCACAAGTATAACTGAAGGTTTCTTGTGTTCTTGCAACTACACTGTCTTAACTCTTTAGCAATACTTCATCAGTTATTTTTCTATTCAGCTGGTTGTTCTTGCTGAGGAGTAATTGCCTTCCACAAAAATCTTGATCCTCCAACTTCATAGTCAGCAATGCCACACAATGAGCAACAGCCTTTCCCAACTAAATAAGCTTTGCAAAATGCTTGTTTAACAGTCATGCTTGATACTGTTCAACAATGCCAACTAGAAGTTTACATTTTGATTAATAAACAAAATCCAGGTCTTCAAATACAAATGCAATGGCATATATAGATAGACTAAAAATTTAGTCTCTAAATAAGTGCATATAACATCCACAGAAGCATCAGTGCAAACCTCTGGTATTGCAAGATACATGCTACCTAATTGAGGGAGTTAGCATAGCAATGGAATTGTTAGCCATGATCTCCATCGAAACTCTTATTGATTCAGTTTCATGGCTCTGCTTAGTTCGAGCAATCTATCCAAAAATTTCACATACAAAGGATTGGATATCAAGACGGCCAGTACAATATTTGCCAAACTATCTATTTTGACTTTTTAAGTCCCTCATTCTTCTTCATAACTTCATTACTCATCTTTTTCTAGTTGATTAATTAATATGTGTTCCTGTAATGTTTCAATAACTGTAATGATATATATAATGAATAAGATATAAACAAAAAATGCTTACTCAGGATCAAGGTACCCTGGAGTGCCAACAACAAGAGTTGATACATGACTGCCATCATTAGTTGGAAAACTCTTGGATAGGCCAAAATCTTATAGTTTAGCTTGAAGATATTCATTCAGCAGGATATTTGTCAACTTGACATCCCTGTGGATTATGGGCGGCTTGCAACCATAGTGCAAATATCCCAGTCCTACAAAATTCCATATATAATTGAGACATCATTTATCAACAAAGTCCATAAACAAAAGAAAACAAAAGAGAAGAAAAATGAGTGCAAGTAAAGGACAACGATGATCAATTACTTGCTGACCTTGTGCAGCATCTATTGCTATTTGTAACCGATCTTTCCAAGTCAAAAATTTGTGCATTTGTTCATTCCACGCATCAAAACTAAATCTCTTTCATCTAAAATTGCCTTAGAAACTATACGCAGTCCTTTTGATGTCATATCTTTAGCCCTTAGCATCTTTTTGTTCTTTGACATGTTTGAGTAGGCTAGGAATATCAATTCATTAGTTGTTCTTTATAGCTCCATTGTCTGTTTCAATAATCAAGAAAGAGAACTTATATTAGACAAAATGGTAGGAGACGTTTTGTTCAACAATGCCCAACATACTTGCATCAAATCAAAACCAACTGCATAAAGTAAACACTAAGGCTACAAATGACATCAAACATAGCAAATGACATGTACTAATATCTAAGAGTGTAAGAGAAATAGATTACCACATAGTTTTTCAAGCATGGAGAAATGGTTCAGCATAAAAGCTGCATATAATGCATAAAGACACCAGAAAATAAACAATATTGGCAATGGAAACAAAAGTCCACAAACTTAAGAGAAAGGTAGATAGCAAATGATAGGGCAGTAGGAAATTCGCATTATTAGTTATCTGAGAAGCCTAATGCTCTACAACACTACCAAGGTTCCACTTTATTTAGCAATTAACTTGGACAAGTAGATAAATGGCATAGAGGTTAAGGCTACCTCAGCATTGCAGAAATTATACAGACGATCCATCACTTGAAGCTGCTAATGACCATACTTCTAAAACTCCTACTCACTGTAATCCAGAATGGCAAGACAAACCACAAAAAAGAAGTTAGGGAATAGCTGATAGATCGAAGGCAATATCACATACCAACAAACAAATCAGATATAGAAAATTCCCCTTTGCTGTATTGCTATCAACTACCAAGAATAAGGAATAATGGTGAAGATTCTAGATAACAACCTAGATCATCCAATAAAGCTGACATACTACATGATATATATATATATATATATATATATATATATATATATATATATATATATATAACCAGCTTCCACTATATTATAGTAGAGAAAACAGTTTAAGAGACTCAATTCCACTAAATTAACCCACTAAACATCCATAAAACTATAGAACATAGTCCTATTACCCATACTAAATTGCTAAATTCAAACAAATATATTCCATTTTTTGCTCATTTGTTTTCCTTCCATCTCCTAAACAACATTTAAACAGATCACTAAATTTCATATATGCATCATATATATCCCATTTAAGAAACAACAATGTATTAGGTTGGATATTTAAAAGAACACAATAATCCTTTTAATAATGTATTAATTGTGGTTGCATACCTTGAAGAGTTTTGAGAGGTAATCCTCTCAAGGAATGACGCCTCTCCAGTCATAGACATGCTCTTTTGGATTTGTGAAGTAGTCATCTACAAATGTGGTCATGTCCACAAAGAAAAACTCTGTCATTTCTGCATAAAGGTGAGAGTAATCATATTGAGAACAATTAATAAAAACAAAAATCATGAAGAACAACTACTCATCAAAGCAGTAACCCAGAAAAGAACTACAATCCTTATAGCACAAAACCTAAAAGCCTTATTACCTAAAACCCAGCAACAAATCTAGTGAAATCCTAAAACTCAAATACCCAAATCCTAAATCCCAAAACCCAAAACCCAGCAATTTTGATTCCAACAATTACCATAAGAGAAATAATCGTCAGAAAATCAAAGCTCCAAATGGTATTGTAGTTGTCTCAATCCAACTGTCCAAGTCACCTGCATCAAAATTGAAACCTTGAATTCATCGAAATCGATTTATGAGAGATGTAAGGGATAGAGCTTACCAGGCTAGAGACGAATCTAGAGAGAAGCTAGGGCTAGGTCAGGCAACGCCGACAGCTTCCTCGTCGTCTCCGTTGAGGTAGACGAGGCTGAGAGAGATGGGGGTCGAGAGAGATGTGGGTTGAGGTTTTCGGTAAAGAGATAGACGAGGCAGACGAAGGTGTGAATATTTTGGGATTTTGCAAATATTTTGGGTTTTTGCTCAAGAGCTGTCGAGAGCTGTCGAGGTTTCTGGTGCTGTGAGTGTTTGTTTTTTGGTTTTGTGAGTGTGTTTGTCGAGGTTTTAGCTTTTAACTTTTTTGTTTTTGTTTAAGTGTTGGGGGGAGAATTTAATTTTGGGCTAAAATGTAAAGGGGAAGGTATGGGCAGATTGAAGTTGGCATTCATTTCGACACTAAATCACACAACGTAAAACTTATAAATGTGGTCTGATGCCTGAAATTTTAAGTTTTGGCATTGCCTCCATCAAAATTCATGTTCCCTCTCTAAGTTTGGGGCTAAATTTGGGGAGAAAATTGGAGGGAAATATTGGCTGACATGGTTTTGCTGCAAAAACATACACTCACACCACATTTTTATTACAAAACGTCGTATCATTCTTACATGTTGGTCACCTTGCAATTTGGGCTCAAATTTTTACACATTCACACGACGATTTATTCAAAAACTGACATCTAAAAAGTTAAAAATTAGTCACACGACGGTTTATTGTTATACGTCGTCTGATAGGCATTGTTTAAAGCTGTTATTGTGGAAGTGTTAATTTTGTCTTTTACTATTTTTTCTCCATGTTCATATTGAGGGTTCTGATGCAATTGATCATCTTCCCCTTCAAACATGTCTTCCTCTTCTTCAATGTCACATCCTAATTTTCGAAAGATAATTTTTAAATTTTTTGGCATGATCTAACTTAAGATATAAAATATCCCAACCTGTTTCAACAACAAACCCAACAACTAAAACTTAATAGCGGAAAAGTAAATATCATACAACACATCACTGAGTTAAATAATAAATTTCCTTGTCTATACATAAACTTGCAAAACAAGAATATGAAAACAATCTCATGAGTTTAATACTATCTACCCAATTCTAAACTATAAAGAGTACAGCAAAACCAAAAAGAACCCTGTCACTATGCCACCGCCTCAACCCTACTGATCCTCACTTGCAGGTCTAACCCCTACACCAAGAATTGGTGTACCGGGATTGTAAAATAACAAACCTGGTAAGTTAAAAAGCTCGTATGAGTAAACTCAAAAATACCACAACATTATATAAAATAATACTGAAAATTCCTGCTTTAAAACTTAGTTCAGGAATTTCCTCAGAACAAAAAAAATTTCAAAAGAGAGTAAATAAGAAATCCACAATTCACAAAACAAACAAAATCATAAGTGAAACCTGCAAAAAATGATAGTTCAGGAATTTCATTAAAAATCACACAAATAAGATTAAAGAATATCCTGCATTAAATATAGTTCAGGAGATACTCCAACAAGAAATTTAATGAAATAATTAAGAACAATGTTAAAACTACATAACAAATACTTTTATAATATACATGTACTCATGAGTCCCAGATACCAATAAGGTATCTCCCATGACCTACAACAAACACATGTAGCCATGAGTCCTAGATATTAATAAATACCTCTCATGACCTACAAACAACAATTTATGTACCTATGGGTCCCAGATACCTTAAAATACCTCTCATGACCTACACGGACAGACGGACTAACTAGAGCTTTATTCCTAACCATAACCAATCACTCGGCCAAAGGTTTGGAACCCAGTTTCACTACCCAATATCACATCACAAAATAATAATAATAATAATAATAATAATAATAATAATAATAATAATAATAATAATAATAATAATAATAATAATAATAGCATCATAACTGTAACCAATCACCCGATTAAAGGTTTGGAACCCAGTTTGACTATCTAACTTGTTTTATCTTACCTATGAGCCGTTGGTGATCAAACTCATATATTTTAAAACAAATAATAGCATATTATTAATTCAACATCATCAACAACAGAAAAAACACATCATAAAATTTATATCTTTCCACATAGATACATTTATGAACAAACATAGATATTTCCACAAGAAATAATCTATCAATCACCAACAATATTATGATCACAAGGACCTTAAAATAATCATATCAGGAAAACTTGTTTTATTTTACCTATGAGCCGTTCGCGATCAAGCTCATATATTTTAAAACAAGTAATAGCATATTATTAAATTCAACATCATCCTCAATGATCATAATAAATTCGGTCTAAAAATGAATCTTCGTGAGATTTACTCACCTAAATAAATACAGTTGCGTCTTCCACAAACAAAAGAGCCAAGCCAAACCAATCACACTCCACCAAATACCTAAAATTACACAATTAATAACCTTAGTAACCAAGTGCTATAGAATAAGAAAACACCCTTAACTAACCCTTAGCCCAAGGGAGGACAACTTTCCAAGGTTGTCATACTTAACGATTCAATATAGCTGCTTCTAATCCTCTAAATCTAAACTCAAACCTCTCACAAGCCTAAGATTAAACTTAAGTCCTAACATGCAAATCTTACACCAAACCTAGAATTTCCACATCTAAACAAGCTCACAATAACAAGAGTTAACTAACCACCGAAACCTAGAGCTAGGAAACTACCGGACGCGCCGCCACAGGCGGCGGCGAGTGGGCCCCACACGCTACCCCAAAACTTCAAAATTTGCACAAACTCCCAACAGCAACCTTATAGAGCATAGCAAAAGGAACACTTTTTATACCTAAGGCTAAGCTCGATTTAGCCTTGAATTGCCACAAAAAACCACCATAAGCTCTGCCCCCAAATCTGCAAACTAGCGCCCCAAACTTCAAACTTTAGATCACAAGAGAGGCATAAACATTTTTAGAGGAAGGAGGAGAGCAAAACTCACCCAATGCCGGCCTAAAACGCCGCCGAAAAACAACGAAATTCCAGCAAGACCGCCACAGCTCCTCCGCCTAGCGGTGGCGAGGCGATGAGCGACGCTATCCTAGGAATGAAGAGGAGGTCTGTGCGCACCGAACGAGACCGACGGCAGCCGAATCAGCGGCCGGATGGTAGACCTCTGCTTCGGTGAACCACGTGAAGCTTCTCCGGCCAACAGCTCTGTCTCCGGCCTGTGATGCCGTAGATGGAAGAGAGTGACCGAGCAAGTCGAACTAGACCAGAGGCGACCAAAACGGTGGCCGGATGACTGACTTCCGATCGGCAGAATTTCTGGCGTCCATGAGGCGTCGGGTGCTCGGGAGAGAAGAGAGAGAACTAAACAAGGACTTTGTGCAAATTAGGGTTCCAAAAATAAAAACCCCCAACTTTTCCTATTATAGTAAAAATCCTGAAAACCACAAAACTTCCGCTAACCATAATTTCTTATAACGAAGTTTGTTTTACACGTGCCGCGTGTTTACGAACTCGTATCGCCAAGATCTACAACTTCCGTGAAGAAAGTTTCTTGAAAAACCCAATGAATAAAAAGTCAACCGAAAAAAATAAAAGAAACTAGTATCTAAAATTCCAGGGTATTACATTCAATTACACAATTCTCTTCTTCAGTCAATTCATGTTCCACATTGCAAGAAGACCGGGGCTGTGACACTCTAGTATGTTGATAATGACTGGAAACTTGGTTAAACAAATCATCAGGAATTTGAGAGAGCAGATAATCAAGAATCTCATCCCAATTATAATTCATTGTATAATTGAATTATAAAAAAAAAACCATGCACACTGATAAAAATATAAGGCTTTGATAAAAAAGAAGAAGAAGAAAGATCTGAAAAGAAATAGTTTTCAATTTGTATACAGTATGAAGCTCCTCATCTATAAATTTGTCCTTGGTGCCACTACTTTGTTTGAGCTTTTACATGGTCAGTTTAATTCAGCTATACATTTGACCTGATGCTAAATTGATATTATATATGATTCAAAACTCAGGTGTTCTATCTTTGTGGACAATCATAACTTAGTGTATTAACTATTACATCTAATTACCCAACAATTCTGAGTAAATTCGAGATTGAAATTCACTGCATAGACTTTTTACAGAGATAGAACTTGAATCTAAACTCAAATCCTACGCTAAAGCACCTTACATAGAATTCGAACCCTCAAAAAATATAGCTAGTTTGCTAACTCTTTTCCAAGAAAAATAACACAGATATAGATCACAATATTCTTACCTGGATCATGAGGCCGTCTATCAAGAATCTCTCCTCCATGAGTCATCTGGCCAGGAACATAACAATGACAGTTTGATTCTTTTTTGTATTCCTAAAAGCGGTTTGAGACGACAGAAGATGAAACGTGCAGTGGTTGACAAGTAATGGGTGACTGAGGTTTAAAAGTAAAAGACAAAATTAACCCAGCATGTGACAGACATGTGATAAACTAACTAACGGTGTTAGAAGGAATGTTATAATTAGACTAAAATTAGTTGACATATAAAACACGAGGACCAACATTAGACATTTTTAAACCACATGGACAAACATAACCATGACTTCAAACCACGGAGACCATTTGTAACTTTTACCAAAAAAAAATCATCAAACTCATCTATAATCATCTCTTTCACACACACACACACACATAGCCTGATTAGTATGTCTCTCTAGTTCTTAGATTCTTCTGATACTAGCTTACTGGGTGTTGATAGAGAGATCATAATCAAGCATACGGGGTGCGTATTGATCTCATTGTAGACATGTAAAATTTAACAAAATAATTGAGTTTATAAGTGATGGCTCGCAAGAAGTCAGGCGAGGCGAACCGCACTTCGCATAGAAATAAATGAAGGCGAGGCGGACTGAACTTCGCATAGAAATAAATGAAAGCGAGGCGGACTGACCTTCGCGAGGTGAACCGCAGTTCGCGAGGTGAACCACATTTCGCGAGGCGAACAAGACTTTGTCGAGGCGAAATAGACTTCACGAGGCGAACAAGACTTGGCGAGGCGAAATAGACTTCGCGGGGCGAAATATACTTCGCGGGGCGAAATGGACTTCGACTAGACTTACATGAAGGCGAAACGAAATGGCTTCGCGCGCGTGGATTTACATGAAGGCGAGGCGAGATGGCCTCGCGTGGGGGAATCCGCGAAGTGGAATCAGAAATCACCGCTTGCTTGGAAATCAAGGTTCCTCGTGAGATACTTTTTATATCCGCGAGATGACTCGCCTCTTACTAATGATCTTGATCAAAACAGGACATTAATCCAAAGCGATTTGGGCATATCTAAATCTTAAGATTTGATTGATCTGATTGTGTTAAAATCAGCAAGTAAATCAATCAGTCAAGATTCATTGATTCGATTAAGGAAATATTATTGATTCAAAATCTTCATTACTTGCCTTAAGTGGAGGCATGTTAACACTATAAATACCCCCTCTCATACCAAGAGGAACGGGGCAGAAACAAAGGAGCGAACTACAGAGAGAGAGTGAGAGAAAAAAATTCCTCCACGAGCTCAGAAGCCTCCCCAAAATCCTTGAAGAACTATCAAGCTCCCCAAGTAGCCAGTTCTTCACTAAATCCTTGAAGAACCATCAAGCTGCCAAATAGTCGGTTCTTCACCAACCTCAAGCCTAGAAGTTGTCAAACTATGAAAATTCATCAAGCCTAGAAGTTGTCAAATCTTGAAGAATCATCAAGCTACCAAATAGCCGGTTCTTCACCAACCTCAAGTCTAGAAGTTCTCAAATCCTAAAGAATCATCAAGCTGCCAAATAGCCAGTTCTTCATCAACCTTAAGTCTAGAAGTTGTCAAATCCTGAAGAATCATCAATCTGCCAAATAGCCGGTTCTTCATCAACCTTACGTCTAGAAGCTATCAAACTCTGAAGAATCATTAAGCTACCAAATAGCCGGTTCTTCATCAACCTCAAGACTAGAAGTTGTCCAATCCTGAAGAATCATCAAGCTGCCAAATAGCTGGTTCTTCATCAACCTCAAGTCTAAAAGTTGTCAAATCCTGAAGAATCATCAATCTGCCAAATAGCCGATTCTTCATCAACCTCAAGTCTAGAAGTTGTCAAATCCCGAAGAGTCATCAAGCTGTCAAATAGCCGACATATTCACCAACTTCAAAGTCGAAGAACAGGCACCACGTGACACTGTTCATGACCAAAATCTGATCAAGGACAAGCCTCTACGACCCTTGGTCAATCAACTTCTACAAATTGTCAACATGACAAGAAGTCCAAATTACAACGATTCAATTCAAGATTAAGTGCTCGTCACCCTTGGATCAAATCGACGTCAAAGATAGAATCAGAGGAGTTCACAAAGATTGTAACCCGCATTCGCATTGATTAAATTAAATTATTCTTTGTACACATGTTATTCTGTTATTTGTGGCAGATATTTTCGTGTTTACACTCATCTGTTGCTTGCTTTCTGGGTTTTTTTTTCCGTTTTGTTTGATTGTTGATATCATATATTTCAAATCAGTTTGGATAAGAATTAGCTTTGATATGCATCAGATTCAAAGTTACAATTCTGAGATTGGAGACCATGGCTTTTGATATATCTACCCCTATGTGGTTCCAACAACCAATGAACCAATTCATCCAGAACTATGGGATTGGTTTTTTTTTGTTTTTTTTTGAAGGCGAACAAGGGATTGCTTTGGTGAAGTAAGTGTTTCGTTGCAAACGTAGATATAGGTGTTTTAATTGGCATTAAACTTCTTAGCAGGATGATAGCAGGATTTAATGGGTAACCCACGAATCCAATGAGCTCGACCCGTATAGCCCGTTATCTTAACGGATTATAACGGGTTCAACCCGTTAAATCCACCAATCCATTATGACTCGTCCGCTAACCAACCATTTGCCAGGTTGACGTCTAGATAGCTAGAAACCGATTAATTCCCGATTAATCATCCGATTAATTCCCGATTAATCATCCGATTAATTCCCTAGACACTAGTTACCAGTTGTCCTTTCGACTATCGCCTCGTATTTTTTAAAATATTAATTTTTATTTATATAGATTTTATTCAATAATTTTTTCAGATTCTTAAAATTTTCTAGACAACCCTTCAATTAACTTCGTTGGATTTTAAATATTGTTCGCCGGCTACACTACCGTGCAGCAAGTACCAGATCCGGTGGCCATGAGCTTGAGCCACGACACCAATTTTCATTTAAATTCAAAAATCACAGAAGTCCTAGTATTTCACCAACAAAAGGCACTACAGTCATTTCACCTTCAATGGCAATTACGTTATTCCTCCAAAAACTGAGGGCAATTACAAAACCAAAGTTCCCTATAAATCCCTGAAATGAACACAAACGCCGCTTCAGTCACTCTTTTTCACTCTCTAATCGGTCCCCAATCTTCTCCCTCCTCCTCTCCTCTCCTCTTTATATTTCGCCCTGAAATCTCCAACCTCTCTTCCTCCTCCGATCCTCCCCCTAAACCTGGCTCCCCTACTTCCTCAAAACGCCGTCGTTCCCTCCGATCCGCGCCCAATTCGATTCGACCTGCACCCGTTCGGATCCGATTCCCACCTCCCCCAACCTAATCCCAATCTCAGCCTCACCTCCCCTTTCATTTCATTTTTTTTCTTTTCTTTTTTCCCCCACAGTAATTTTTGTGAAAAATTACATTTCTAACTCTGGAAACTTTAGTTGGTCTTTAAAAAGGTCCAGGCATCTGATTTGTCTATTTTGCCCCTCCCTGACGGTTTTGCCCCCGTCTTTTCCGGACTTGGTGTGAAATTTTTTTAACCCCCCACCCCCACCATCTTCATCACATTTTAAAGATGAGTTACCAGGTCCATAACAGCCGTGGGATCCCGCCACGTGGCGCGCCCAGGAAGCGGAAGGAGAGAGACGATGGCTCCGAGCCGCTCGGCTTTATGTCACCACCGTCGGCTCCGACTGCTGCTAAGCCTCCTAGCTGGCCAACGACACCGCCGGCTGTGTCGTCGAATCGCCTCCTGGCCGGCTACATGGCGTACGAGTTTATAACCAGGGGAACGCTGCTGGGCCAGGAGTGCTGCTCTGCTGTTCCGGCGGAGCCGAGGAGGGCGGTGAAGCCGGTCGGAGCCGAGCCGGTTACGGAGAGAAAGACGGGATCGGGTGAGGGCGCGGTGCAGGATAGGCACGCTGAGGTGGCGAGCATACTGAAGACGGAAGGGGCCCACATTCCGGGGATTGTGAACCCGACGCAACTGGCTCGGTGGATTCAGATGTGACTATATGGGGAGGGGTACGTGGCGGGTTGTGGTTGGTTGGAGGGTGTTTGGTCCACGGTCAGGTGGTAGTTACTAGTTAGCAGTAGCAAGAAGTTACTACTATCCAGTGTCCCGATACCTCAAGAGCTCGTTCAATTAATCGCTGATATCCAACAGAGAGAGAATTACAGTCACCGGTTGTCGGAATCACGGCTCTGTATTTTGATGGTTATATTTGTGGTTTGTTTTGTAGAATTTGTACGACGAAGTTGAAGGAGAAGAAGATGCGAGACAATGTTGTTGCATCATTGCATGTAGAGGTTATTGGAGGGAAATATATCATCATCATCTGGATGTGAGGATTGTTATTGTTAATTGGAACCCTTTTTAAATTTCCAATGCCTTTGTAGCTAATCTTATTGCTCTGATCGGTTTGTGCTTGGAGATTTCTGCATATGATATGTTCTGGGTTTGGTGGAATTATTGCTTCAGGCATGGTTGTATATATTAATTGTTGCATGCAGACGTGCTTATCTATACTTGGATTTGCATTTGGGATTGGCATTATATTGCATGGAAAATGGGAAGGGCTGGGGTTGTGATTGTGGCTGTTTAACATTGGTATATTAGTGTCTTCTGTGGTTTCGTATGCATATTGATTCATTGAGTACGTACGTATGCCATAGCTGTATATATATACAGTCTCTCACACAATCTCCCTCAGAATATGAGGGGTGAATGTCAGAATGGCGATGTATGCATCTGTTGTAGGCAAGAATTTCTGGTCATGAGCATACTTGCTGGTGTTGTGGAATTATACATGTCGCTGCATGCCATGAAATTTTTGCAATATTTTCAATTTTCTTGGTTTACTCTATAATTTATAAATTTGTATATATTATTGAGACATCTAAGTGATTCTATCCTAATTGGTTATAGCTAGTTATCTTTACAGATCATGTGTATCATATATATTCCTCTTTCCAAGTACGGTTAGTTAGAATCAAGGAGCAATTAACTTCTCCTTCTGTATATATTGTAAACCTTCTGTCAAGATCAATATACAAAATATCTTCACAACCAATTCGTTCTTATTATGGTATCAGAGCCTTCGTGCTCCTAAAAACCCTACAAACACAAACCTCAAATCCTTGTCGACACGATGACAGGAGAAGAACAAAAAACCCAAAACGATTCCTCTTCATCACAGAAGGGTCCGACATGGGAAAATCCCAATCATCCTCTATACATCCATCACTCGGATCAACCAGGAGCAATTCTTGTTGCACAACCGTTGATGGAGGACAACTTTAGCTCTTGGATTCAAAGCATGAACATGGCGCTTCAAATCAAAAACAAGATCGAGTTTGTTGACGGAACCCTCACTAAACCTGTCAAAAATCCGGATGAGCAATTACAATGGAATCGTTGCAATATTCTGGTCAAGACTTGGCTGCTAGCATCGATGTCCAAAGAGATCTCGAAGAGTTTTACTCACTGCAAAGATGCAAGAATGGTTTGGCTCGAGTTGTACGAGAGGTTTGGACAAACCAACACTGTCCAACTTTTCCATATTGAAAATGCCATCCATGATTGTACACACGGTTCCTCCACTGTCACTTCTTTCTTCACGCAACTGAAAAGCCTTTGGGACGAGAAGGAGGCACTTTGCAATTTTCCTTCTTGTGTCTGTGAAGCGGGAAAGGAACTCAAGTCTTACATTGAAACCCAGAAAATCATGAAGTTTCTCATGGGACTAACAAATGAGTTTGCAACGGTTCGAAGCAACGCTATAGGGATGGACCTTTTGCCAACACTGAATAAGGTCTATTCCATGGCGCTACGCCATGAAAGGCAAGCAGCAGTCGCTGCAAACAAGTCGGTCACAGAGCCTTCGGAGGCAGCAGCATTCTGTGCACAGCGGCTTGACCAAGCAGTGCGCAAGGGTGCGGCCCCTGAGCCCCTTGTGGCATACTCGCGCAAGTCTACGCGCGGTGAAGGCATCAGCGAAGGAGATGGTCGCGTTTGTGAAAAGTGTGGCCGCAACAATCATCAAACGAAGAACTGTAAGGCACATCTACGTTGTTCTTTTTGCAATTTTAAAGGACACACTTATGATGAATGCAGAAAGCGAAAGACACTTCAAGCAGGAGAAGGGACAAGTCGAGCAAATAATCTCTCGGCATTCTGTGACATCCAAGCAGGATCAGCCTCTTTCCCTTTTTCTGAAGAAGAATGTGCTCGTCTAAGAGATCTACTGAACAGTGGACACATTGCATCAGTGAATCAAGCTGGTAAAGTGCCCAACTATGAAGAGCTTTCTGGTAAGGCTGATTCCCTAGCCAATACATGGATTATAGACAGTGGTGCAACTGATCATATTGTTTGTAATATACAATTACTTACTTCATTGAGACCTACCTTACATCATGCTGTGAGATTACCATCTAGTTCCTCTGCACGGGTTACGCACATTGGGACTGTGCAATTTACATCGCGGTTTAGACTTGAGAATGTGTTATGCGTCCTTTCATTCTACCTGAACTTGATATATGTTAGCAAACTGGCTCGTGATTCGTTTTATGTCACAGTATTTTTGAAACAAGTTTGCTTTGTGCAGGACCTACGATAGGGGAGGATGATTGGGACAGGAACTGAGAAGGAGGGACTATACTGCCTTGACACCTATCAGGAAGCAACTTGCAGTGTGGCTCGAGCTCAGACATCGAATATCTGGCATGAACGGCTAGGTCACCCATCAAACCGAGTCTTTTCATTATTTCCTTTTGCCAAAACCAATTGTGCACCAAATAATTGTTTGATTTGTCCATTGGCTAAACAAACTCGACAGCCCTTTCCTTTAAGTATTACTTCTAGAAAAGATTGTTTTGACTTAATTCATGTCGATATTTGGGGTGGTTACCATGTTCCTTCACTCACTGGTGCACAATACTTCTTAACAATTGTTGATGATTATTCTCGGGGCACATGGGGTCTATCTCATGAAACACAAATTCGAAACTCATTCACTCCTTGTCAGTTTTATTCACTTGGTCGAAAATCAATTTGATAAACGTGTCAAGATAATTAGGAGTGATAATGGTCCTGAATTTGCTATGCATGAGTTTTATTCGTCAAAGGGGATTGAGCACCAAACTACCTGTGTAAACAATCCCCAACAAAATGGTGTCGCCGAAAGGAAACACCGACATCTTTTAAATGTGGCTCGTTCACTCCTTTTTCAAGCAAATATTCCAAAACGTTTTTGGGGGGAAGCCATTTTGACAACCAGTTACCTCATCAATAGAACACCAACACCGCTTTTAAATGGTAAAACACCTTTCGAAAGACTTTTCTCCAAAGCGCCATTTTGGGTGTAGGTGTTTTATTTCCACACATCCATAAAAGCCTAGCAAATTCGATCCTCGGTCAATCGAGTGCATCTTTTTGGGATATTCGAATGGTAAAAAGGGCTATCGAGTCTATGACTTGAAAGGCAAGAAAACATATATCTCTCGGGACATTATCTTTTTCGAAACAGACTTTCCTTATCCCTCCATTACCTCGAAACATCCTCAATCTTCCTCAAATCACTCCATCGAATCTCCTCACAATCCTTCCCTTGATTTTGGACCATCTGTGCGTGATTCTTGTACTACCGAATCAATGAACCTTTCCCATGCACAAGTTCCTACTGCCACCTTGTCCCCTACCTCCAGTCAAAGTCCTCCTGCCGAAAATCCATCTCATTCAACTGCTTCTTCTTCTGTCCCTCATCCACAACATTCCGCTGCACCATCTATTGACAGCATATCTCCTTCCACAAGCACCACGTCCTCATCACAACCTCTTCTCGAGTCAACTACATCTCCCACTTCACAACATCCTCTCGAGTCTACTGTCCCTCCTCCACAAAGTCTTCGTCGTTCCACCAGACCTACACGCACGTCGAGCCTACTGCACGACTTCCACATCGAGGTGGCTCTTCCCACACGTACTGTCTCATCATCATCACCGACCGAGGTCTCAGGTACTGCTCACTCTCTATCACATGTATTGTCTTATGATAGACTTTCTCCTACTCATAGAGCTTTCACTACTGCTCTAACCTTGCATAGAGAGCCTACATCTTATTCACAGGCAGTCCTTGATCCAAACTGGCGAGATGCTATGAAAACTGAAATCCTTGCACTACAAGACAACCATACTTGGAGTCTTGTGCCGTTACCAGCAAATAAGCGTCCTATCGGATGCAAAT
Organism: Fragaria x ananassa; assembly: GCA_034370585.1. Taxonomy (NCBI): domain Eukaryota; kingdom Viridiplantae; phylum Streptophyta; class Magnoliopsida; order Rosales; family Rosaceae; genus Fragaria; species Fragaria x ananassa. The sequence continues at coordinate 3,828,193 of CP139762.1, read as the reverse complement.
GGGTTTATAAAATCAAGTATAATCCCGATGGTAGTATTGAGCGATACAAAGCTCGCCTTGTTGCTAAAGGCTATAGTCAGGTTGAAGGAATTAACTACCGTGAAACATTCGCACCTGTTGCCAAGCTTACCACAGTTCGCATCCTCCTCAGTTTATCGTCTTTAAAAGGTTGGCATCTTCACCAACTTGACATCTCCAATGCCTTCTTACATGGAGACTTATATGAAGATGTTTACATGCAACTTCCTCCTGGTTTTGGAGGAAAGGGGGAGACGAGAGTCTGCAAGCTACACAAATCGTTGTATGGACTCAAACAAGCCTCTAGACAATGGTTTATAAAGTTGTCTGATGCTCTCAAGGCGGCTGGTTTTCAACAATCCTGGTCAGATTATTCTTTATTTGTCAGAAATTACAATGGTCACTTCATAGTATTATTGGTATATGTTGACGACATCATCCTAGCAGGTAGTCACCTTGATGACATAACTACGGTGAAGAAATATTTATCTGACAGGTTCAAACTACGAGACATGGTAGTGTTGAAGTACTTCCTTGGCATAGAGGTTGCACGTTCTAAGCAAGGAATTGTTCTAAGCCAACGAAAATATGCTTTGGAAATACTTGAAGATTCAGGATTCCTTGGTGCAAAACCCACCACATTTCCTGTGGAGTACAACACCTCCTTGACACAAGGAGAAGGAAAGATGTTATTTGATCCCGCGCAGTACAGAAGATTGGTAGGGAGATTAATCTATCTCACTATCACAAGACCAGACATTGTGTATGCTGTCCACATTCTTAGCCAGTTCATGGAGAAGCCAAGAGAACCACATCTCGAAGCTGCACATAAGGTGCTACGGTACTTAAAACATACACCAGGTCAAGGCTTGCTGCTGCCTTCCACTGGAAGATTACAATTGAATGCCTATTGCGATGCAGATTGGGCGAGATGTAAAGACACAAGAAGGTCAGTCACTGGTTACTGTATATTCCTTGGTAATGCAGCTATTTCTTGGAAAACAAAGAAACAAGGAACTGTCTCAAGATCCAGTGCAGAAGTTGAATACAGATCTATGGCTTCTACTTGTTGTGAGATTACTTGGTTGCAGAACATCTTGAAGGATTTAAATGTGAAAGGTACGCAACCAGCATTCCTTTTCTGTGATAATCAGGCTGCTCTCTACATCGCTTCAATTCCGGTTTTTCATGAACGAACAAAACATATTGAGATTGATTGCCATGTTGTTCGTGAAAAATTACAAAGAGGGCTTATTAAAACTGCACACATTAGAACAGCAGAGCAACCTACAGACATGTTCACTAAGCCTTTGCAGCCAAAGCAGTTCCTTGGATTATTAAACAAGTTAGGTGTAATCAACATACACTCTAACTTGAGGGGGAGTATTGAGACATCTAAGTGATTCTATCCTAATTGGTTATAGCTAGTTATCTTTACAGATCATGTGTATCATATATAATCCTCTTTCCAAGTACGGTTAGCTAGAATCAAGGAGCAATTAACTTCTCCTTCTGTTTATATTGTAAACCTTCTGTCAAGATCAATATACAGAATATCTTCACAACCAATTCGTTCTTATTCTATATGAATATGAATTTGCTGATGAACTATTTGTATAAACGAATTAACGATTAGGGGATTGTAGTAATGGAATGTCATGGTGGGTGTTATTACCACTTACCGAGTTTACAATCAGTAACTAGATTAATCTGTTCTGCTAATCAATGGAAACAATACAAACTATCAACATTGATTGTCTAAACAGTTACAATGCACTGTGTTGGTTTTGTTTTGTTTTTACTCTCTTTTTTTTAATGAAACCTCGCAAAATCGAGAGAATTTGAATGATGAAAACTAAGGAAAGAAGGACAAAAACCAAAACCTCTCGGACAAGATAGGAAAACAAGATATGAACTTAAGCTTAGTGAACCGAAAATTGGAAATCCCCAACGTAACTCTATCGAGGATTTGAGAAAGAATGAAATCTGGCCACGGATCCCATCAAAACATACCAAATAAAGAGCTCGAATAATATTTAGAGCATCAGTCATTGCCATCCCGGTAAAGTTAGCGAGTTCTTAATCTAGTCAAACTGCTATATATATAATTTACATGCTCCCCATCAGCGATGATATTGTCGAAACAGTATCTTCCCAACAAATTTCTCTTTACATGCTCGTTGTTGTGTCATCTTGTCGCTAAATGCACTATCGTAAGTGAACGAATTCGTACGTATAAATATTAATAATGGAGCATTGATTCATTTACATGATTAATTTGTAGCTGGATCAATTATAGGACAGCTGAAGAACTATTGTAATGATTTAATCGTTGATTAGTATATATGAAGAAACATATGATTCTTAACCACCCTTTAGGCACATGTAACAGGCTGCTTATGATGTAGTATCTTATATATCTCAGAATTAATAATATCTCTGTGTCTCTTATGGTATGAAGTGTTGGTCATTTTAAAACTGGGTTTTCTTATACAATAATACGAATGAGATCGATTTTGGGTTGTTGACTTGTTGTCATAGCCTGGAGGACCCTCGTTTAATATACGAAATTGAAATTAGCAAGAACAGCTAGGGCGTTGGGTGATTTTATATTTTACTGTTCAGAAAAACACAACTACATTTTGGTTTTCAATTTAGGTCGCATTTCTTGTCTGAAGAAAAGTTCTGTAGACGATCAACGACGTTTTCTTGTGGAAAAAGCATGCATTCTCTTATAGCCAATACATATTATATTATATCTGAAACTAGTCTCAAGGAAGTTTCCTTTCTAGTCTAGGTTGGTGTCTTAATCCACCATATCATTATCAGTTTGCAATTAAGACGTATCAAGATGGTAACGTCTTAGGGTAAATAAGTTTGTACGATTGATTTCTCAAGTCAAGATTTACCTACACGTACGAATGATTTTTAGCCATTGGCTCACCTCCCGAGTTTTTACCCATGCCATCCCCGCCGGCCGAGGTTCCGGGTTCCTCCGGAATAGCGGAACTGCGTCAACGTACCGGAACCGATGAATAAATGAAATAAGATCTCAGGGGGATTCGTTGGGAATATATAGTTGGAATGTTGCCTATTGCATATTGTTTATTCTGTTGTTTCTGATGTCCTGCCGTACTGACTATGGGAAAATTTAGATTAGAGCTGAGTCAGCTATGAACAGGTATCTAGGTCGAGCTCATCTTGACCGGTTGACCATGACCCTGTTTGTTTGGGCTTATTTCAGCTTTGCTTTTAAGCTGAGCAGAGTTTTGTGTTTAATGCCCCTCATTTTGTGGTCAATCAAACACAAAACTCTGCTCAGCTTAAAAGCAAAGCTGAAATAAGCCCAAACAAACAGGGCCGATGTGAGGCAATTAGTTGTGGATACCAAAGTTACTTCTGATGTAAATAGAAAAAAGCATGGTCGTGGTAGGGCCAATTCTGTCTCAGGTCGAGGTCGCGGTTCAAGAGTTCAGGATCAGACAAGATTATTAATTTCTCCTTCAACAGTTTCATCCCCAAATGGGGAGCTTGAGAACTCATACAAGAAGGTATGTTAGGTTTCTCATTTGAGACGCAAGTGAAGATTATCATTGTCACAATGGCACTTCATAATTATATAAGGAGGCATGCAGAACGCGATAAAGATTTTTGCAATTCAGAAAGATTGGATAACATTTCAAGTGGTGACATAGAGATAGATGATGATGAACAAGAAGAATCACATAATCATGGAGCACAAGAAATGAAATTAGTAAGAGATAGGATCGCTCAAAGTTTGATGAGTGCACGTAATATGAATGTTTGAAGGTAATATGAATATTTGAAGGTTCTTTCTTACCAATGAAAGACAAATTATTATAATTGTAAGGAGCTTAATGTAATTCATATACTTATGATAGTGTTTAATATTATTCTCTTGGTAACCATGATTTATAAAACTCCAAGTATAGTCTACAAAATTAATATAGACATAAAATTGAAGAGCAATTATGTTATAATACATTACCAAAAAAAATAAGGCAAAAACAAATTCTAAGGTTAAACTGGTCATTTACAAGTTTAAAGCTCTTTCAAAAAGCTAGTTTACCAAACAGTTTGCCTCTGCTTCTTTCATTCACAGCACTTACAAAAAACCAGCTTACCAAACACTCAGCAGTTTTGCTTGTCAGCTGCTTATTCTCAGAATAAGCCACAACCAGCTTATTTTTGGAAGCCACAGCTATACCAAATAGGGCCCATATATATTGGCCAAATCCAAGTATCCTGTCCAAAAGGACCCGCATTAGAGTGCGTCTATCGTCACCTCTTTCTTCAGAATAATTGATTTCTGCATTGAAGTGATGCGTTAAGTGATCATGTCCAGATACACAAAGGTTGAGCTTGCAGCCATGCACCACTGTGGAGGCAGATAAATGCAAATCCATTGATTCTTTAGTAGTTGAAGAGTTGGAATCGTAGATTTGGAATTGATCAATTACTCACTTGTTTGAAGAGAATAATATGTAATAGAGCTCAGAGGGGCGGTCGTGAGATTTCAGAAGCGTAGTACGCAATGACAGAACCAGGATGTGATCTTCAGTTAGGCTACTTTAAGGCTTTCGAATTTTTTGTTGTTATTGTTAATAATGCTTCCAAAATTTAAAGAAATATTAGCTAATAGAAAAGGGAGAACAAAATGGGAAGAGAAGAAAAACAATAAGAAATAATAATGAAATAGCATTGTGAAAAAGAAAATTAAGAAAAAATGGGTAGAGGAGAGGATAACAGAGACAAAACTGAAAAATGGGGAGAAAAAATTGGGGAAAGAGCAAACAAAAACAGCATGGACCACCTTCATTGAGGCTCGAACGCATGAAAAAATGAAAACAACATGGATTGCCTTCATTGAGGCTCGAACACATGAAAAAAATGGGATAAAGTGGAAACACCTAAGGCCATCTCCAGTAAGGAAGGACTATATTGGGGTCAAGGCTAAAATTTAGCCCTTTTAAATAATATAATTTATTAATGAAACAGTGAACCATCTCTAACAAGAGAGGGTTATATTTAGCCCTTTTAAATATTTTATAGTTTTTCATTATATTTTTGAAACCTATGATTTAGTTTATTCTAATACCATTTAATTTATATCAAAAAAGAATTTTTGGGGTGAAATTAATTTTTTAAGTTATTATTTTTAATGAAAAGAAGAATGTGTACATTAAAAAACTAATATTTTTGACATGTAATTATGTGATTTGACGATGACATATTTAGATAGGATTTTCAAGTGCCACGTGCCCATCTGCAAGCAAGTCTAGAGATTTCCGATTAGATATAGTGTTGACGTGGCACAATTAATCATTACGAGATCTTATCGAAATTTCGGATAGGATTTCTAAATGCCACATGTTGGGTTGAGATCAACTCTCTAGATTTCTGATTGGATTATCTGCATATCTGCAGCTTCCAACCTCAATAAAAAGGGTAGTTTCATATGCGTAACTCACTATCTCATCTATCTCTTCTCTATTTCTTTGTTTTGTTTATACCTTTTCATTACATTTAGTAATGAATTCCAACTAGTTTTCTCAGAGTAATGATAGGCTACATGAAGATGAGGAAGATGATGAAGAAGATGAAGAATATGATGCCCAGAGGAGAAGAAATACAACACAAATTATGGTGGAAGCATCTAGCTGGTTCGCTACAAATCCACTTCAGCAGCAACCTCAATGGGGTGGTTCTATTCCAGGCTGTGCTACCCGTCATCGATCTCGTGAGGTAGCTAATCAAAAATTGTTAAATGATTATTTCGTAGCTGACCCTGTGTACCCTGTCGAAACTTTTAGACGACATTACAGAATGAGATGTGAAGCTTTCCTCCACATGTTAGAGCATGTCCAGACAGTCGACCCATACTTTAGGCAATCACAAGATTGTGTTGGGCATCCGGGCTTCTCACCTCACCAAAAATTGACGTGTACACTTCGAATGCTAGCCACTTGGCTGATTCCTTAGATGAATCATTCTGTATGCCTAAATCCACCGCCATTGAGAACCTTGGTCGATTTTGTCGTACCATTGTCACCATTTGTCAAGAACGCTACCTTCGGGCTCCTACAACAGAGGATCTTGACATGCTCCTACAAAGAGCCGAGCAACAAGGATTTCCTGGAATGATCGGTTCGCTGGACTGCATGCATTGGCAGTGGAAGAATTGTCTAGTTGGGTGGCAGGGGAGCTTTAGTAGCAAAACAAGGAAACCAACTATTGTTTTGGAAGTTGTGGCTGGTCCTGACACCTGGATCTGACATGCTTTCTTTGGAATCCCGAGAGCGCAGAATGACCTCACTGTTCTCGGACGTTCCCCACTATTTGATGTTGTCACAGCAGGTCAGTCACCACAACTTAAGTTTCATGTCAATGGGACTCCTTATAAGTTTGGGTACTACCTTGCTAATGGTATTTACCCTAAGTGGGCAACATTAGTGCAATCTATCAGACAACTTGAGAATGAACATGAGGAGTATTTCTCCACTAAACAGGAGGCATATCGCAAGGATGTTGAAAGGGCATTTGGAATTCTACCAGCACGATTTACAATAATTAGGCAACCTGCAAGAGGTCAGGATAAAGATTCATTATCTACAATTATGTTGGCTTGTATTATACTACATAACATGATTGTGGAGGACGAACGAGATGACTACTATCATGGTGAGTCTGATGATGATGAACCGAACCCAAATAGGTCAAGAAGAGCTCGGGCAAGAATATATGATGGCCTAAACTTACCTGTTAATCCAAGAACCAGGCAAATTACAATGGCCGAATACATGTCTCGTTACCGTAGGGTACGCTCTCATATCGGAAACAATAATCTACAAAAAGATCTTGTCAAACATGTTTGGTCAACCAGAGGATGATGAGAACAAGTGATGTGACAATATATTGTCATCTTAATAAGTTCTACTTGTATGTTTTCTTTAAATGTATATGTGACTAGTTTTCATATGCTTTCAATTGTAAGGAATAAAGGGTACGTTTGGTACCCGGTACTGGGTAAGCCAGTATTAAATAAGGAGTGAAACATGGATTATCCCATGTTTGGTCTCTCTCGATACTAATATTAATGGGTTTAGGTAAGCCCTGTTTTATGATTTCGCCAGATTAGCATATGTTAACGTGGGTACTCCGAAACTCCAACCTTAGCTAATACCTCACTAATCTCTATCGCCTCCACAACTCCTCTCTTCTTCTTCATCTCCTCTCTGTTCCCAATCCCCATCCCGAATCTCTGCTCCACAACTTTTCTCCTCTCCGATTTCATAGACGATTCAATTCTTCACTCCTCTCTGACCTGCGCCATCTTCGACGTCTCCCAAACCCGCTCCGTCCTCAACCTCCTCTCTGACCAGCGCCCTCGCCTCCCAGACCTGCTCCGTCCTCAACCTCCTCTCTGACTCGCACCCTCGGCTCCTAGACCCACTCCGTCCTCAACCTCCTCTTTGACCCACGCCGTTGACACCTCCAAGGCCAAGCTCGCCACCATCTTCTTCCCGGATTCGTCAGCAGGTATGTCTATATATTTCTTCCTTTCTCTATTTGATAATCAGTTTGATCAGTTTATTGTTGATTCAGTTTGATTCTGGTGAATTGTTCAGTTTGATTGTGGTGATTGTTGGTTCCCGGTCTTATGCTTGTTTATCAAAACAAACATTGGAATATTAATTGTTGTGGTGAATTGTTGGTTCCCTGTCTTATGCTTGTTTATCAAAACAAATATTGGAATACTATTGTGGTGAATTGTTCCCTATCTTATGCTTATATTTATAAATTTGTGAATTGGTGAATTGTTGGTTGATTCAAATTTTTTACTTTTAGATATGGATGGAAGAAATCTGTTGTTGATTTTGCTGTTGGAACTGTGGCATTTAGAGAATGTGTCTGCTTGTACAATCTTTGTGTTATTGATGTTGAAATTGAGGCAAAGACGAGATCATCGAATTGCTTTAGATAATCGATCATTTGATAGATTTGAGACTCGGTTGATTTATCTAGATAGTATAATAGGCAATAGCGACACCGAGTGTGTAAATGAATTAAGAATGGATAGGAGGACTTTTGGGTTGTTTTATGAACTGCTCTGCACTGATGGAAGGCTAAAAAATGATGGATTAGTTAGTGTAGAGGAGCAAGTTTGTATGTTTCTACACATACTTGCTCATCATGTTAAGAATCGTACCATTTGAGGTAGATTCTTCTGATCAGGAGAGACAGTTAGTAGGTATTTCAACTGTGTATTGCAAGGTGTTTTACGATACAAGCCAATATATTGAGGATGCCAGACCCCGTACTTGATAATTGCACAGATAATAGATGAAAATGGTTTAAAGTATGTTATTATTATTCTAATAGATAGTTTTGGTTATAGTTTATGCAATTATTATAGTTATAATTAAATTTCACTTTTTTGGTTTAGAATTGTTTGGGAGCTTTAGATGGAACTTATGTTAGAGTGCGTGTAGCTGCTATTGACAAGGCAAGATAGCAAACTAGAAAGGCAGATATTGCAACAAATGTCTTGGCATCTTGTTCACGACTCTAGTTTTATTTAGGTTGCTTTCGGGTTATCTTGCGTGACATTTTATATTGTTGTCCTTGCGGGTAAGTCATATTGTAACTGTTTTTTCGTTGCAATATCAAAGGATTCATGTCCATGTTTAAAAAAATATAATTCATAATTATATGTACCAATTTAAGGAAGCTAGCATGTAATTGTACCATTTGCTCTATTAATATCTTGGTATAGAGCAAATTGTTCCAAGGAGAGGAGGTTATTAAGTTAATTACCCAAGCAATACAATGGCTTTCTATGAGTAATTATCTCTGTAACAGAATATGAAACTTGCATGAAACTTTACCTTCTTTGCAACATTCTGATGTGTCCTTTCCCTTGAATAATATGTGCATCAGATATTCGTTGAAGCCATGCCCAAATGGTCGAGGACACGCAATCTCCTAGAGTTGAAACACAATACCTGATTCAACAATCAATTGTTGCAGAAAGTGAAGACTCATACACAAACATATATATATATATATATATATATATATATATATATATATATATATATATATATATATATATATATATATATATATATATATATATATATTTTCCGGTGAGCCGTGATTTAGTTGATTTAGGTGTTTAACTGACAATTTTGAGGTTATGGGTTCAAACTTCATTGACATATGTAGGATCTCTGAGTTGTTAATAAAAAGTTTTTTTTTAAAAAAAAAAGAAAAAAAAAAGATCATATATCTTTTCCCATGTTAAAAGATTACATAGGAGAGAGAGCTTTCCAATCACCTTGTAAGATGAGATCTTCTACCTCAGAAAATAACTTTGTACGGTTCTTACCCGCTAGTGAATGTAACCAAGTTAAACAACTGACTACTTATATCTAGGTATCCAGTGTATGATTGTGATTTTATATGTCTCTCTATCTTGTTCATTCTAATTTTGCATCAGCAACATCATGATCAAAATTAGCATACATCAAGCCCTTCTCATTTGAGGCTTCTTTGTAATTAGCTCCCCCTGCTACTGCCTACGAAGCCACAGTATCAAACCAGATAAACAAACGAATCAATCTTATATACAACAACAACAATTTTCAAACCAGTCTCAAATATCATATATGAGATGACTCGTAAAGAACTCAAAAGTAAAGAACAACTGGTTGTGAATGAAATTGAAACAAACCTGGTTCCAAGATGGTGTGATAGAAGTTGTATAAGTGTTGATACCAAAAAAAAAAAAAAGAAGAAGAAAAGGATTACAAAAAAAAATAATAATAATATTTTTCTTATGCTACATGTAAAATGTTTTTGAGTTCAACTGTGACTCTTACAGGTGTCTGGATAGAAACACAATACGGGCATCAAAGTCCTATAGCAACTCAATCATCCTAACCAAGCACTCTATAAAAAGAGGCAAAAACCTCCAAAAGAAAAAAAAAAGGACAGACGAAGAGGCGGAGCAAAACATAGGAGAACAAGAAGAGAGCAGGTGAAGAAAGCAGAGAAGCAAAGCAAAAAACAGAATAAGAGCGGCGAGCCAACAAGAAGGTGGAGCTCTCATTCTAACTCTCTATTTCTTTTGCAGTGTCTTTATCTTTCTGTCTCATCCCTTGCTCCGCCGGAAGCCCCGAAGGCACATCTTCAAGTGAGCCATCTCTCCCTAAAGTGCGGCGAGATGACTTCAGATAGAAGTAGCAGCCTTTAGGCGAGGTGAGACGACCTCGCTAGCTAGTCACCAAAAGAAGACGATGGCCGCTCGCCCCCCTCCTCTCGTTGCAACAAATATACGACCTTGCACTTCGCATAACGAGCCACAAAAGAGAAATAAAACAAACATTCCATGCAACGTGAATTTGAAGAACAAGAACTTAGTAAGCATGAGGATTCAATACACGCTCTCGATCAAAGCTATGGAGGCGGCATACCTCCATTTATAGAGGAGCAGTTTCCTCAAAGTCCGACTCCTAATCGCATTCGATTTTCATCTGCAAACAGGTTTCTATCCTGAAGATGATAATCATCGAGGTGGTGACAAGCCGATTCGAACTGGGAAAGACGTCTCTGAGGAGTGATGTGGTTCATACGATCTCAACACTCTCATAAAGGCTACAAGTTCTGTTGGCCAAGACAACAAGTTCCTCTTAAGCATTATCTTGCGAACTGGATAGCAGAGTCCGCATGTGGAGATGACCTCGCGCGGAGGCTGAAGCCCTAAGGGGTGGCGATGTGACTTCGCGTCAAAGCAAAAGCCCTAAGAGGTGGCGAGGTGACTTCGTATCATCACAGAAGCCCTAAAGGGTGGTGAGGTGACTTCGCGTCAAAGAAAAAGCCTTAAGGGGTGGCGAGGTGACCTCGTATCAAGGTAGAAGCCCTAAGGGGTGGCGAGGTGACTTCGCGTCAAAGCAAAAGCCCTAAGGCGAGGTCACTTTGCAGAGAAGAGAAAGTCCAGGTGAGGCGAGATGCCCCCACGAAATGGAAATCCAGGCGAGGCGAGATGCTCCCCGGAGTGGACTTCACTAAGAAGCAAGACGCGGGGTCTGCATGCACGCGAAGTCTAGATGCACGCGAGGTCCGCATGCACGCGGATGCCGTTTATACACAGGGACTGGGTTTGCAGGAATCACCTACGCCTCTACTAAGGACCGTGGCCTGGACAAATCAAGCATCTTGGTCGCATTGATGCATCATCCATTTCAAGTGCCCAAATCAAATCAACAAACACTCTACCAAATTGGGTATACACAAGAAATACAGTTAACTGATTTAAAATATATCTGTCAAACTCAAATGTTGGCATTAAGCCCCAAAATCCACCACCAAACCTAAAGAACTACGATCAGTTTGATCCCACAAAGGGGTACGTAGGCAGTCTAGCAACCCACTAGATGCAACCATTAATCCCAAGCAGAATCCCTGACACCACTAGTCAAATTCGTCCAATCCAAATGACTCTGGTCAAACTCGTAAAGCACCAAAAAAATCAAATCCATAACTTAACTTTTTTTGAACTACAATGGTTTGATCCCTTCACGAGGGTATGTAGGTAGTCTGGATTTAAATCTAGATACAACCACATTTAAAATCAAATCCTTGGTTCTTTCCAAACCAGTTTCCCTCAAACATATACATTCCTCAGTTGTTACTTTTTTATTAGAATCAAAGGGTCTTCCTTTGAAAACAAGGGTTGTAATTAAGGAATTTACTTTATTCTGAATGGGTCGAACCTGACATAATTAAAACTCTATTTTAATTAATAAGATAGAGTGAAATTGTGTTGGGTATATGTGTTTACAATTTTTTCCCAACATAGTTTTTGGCGACTCCGCTGGGGAACCATTTTCCTTTTCATCTCTTTTATGAAGTTACTAATTTGTTATTTGTGTTTTTCCGGGAAAAATAAATCAATGGCACCACAAGTAACCATTTTCTTCCACAAGCTCCCAACAACTGCTGCTCATTCGAACCGAACCGGTTATCGGATGTCATTCGTGATTGGTCATGTTCATGTCGCTTGTACAAAGGCAAAGCTTGAAACAAAACAAGACAAGCTAGGCGTGAGTACCGTGAAGACTCAGACTTTCAAAGCTGCTTCCAAAAATGCTTTGAGAAATCAGAGGAAGCGATTCACAAGAGCTCTAGGGAAGAGGAACGCCCAAGCTAAGGCAGTGAAAACTATCTTGGCAGAGATTACTCAGCCAAAACCTGATAAGGAGGGAGTAAGAATCCCCTCAAGAGAAGCAAAGATTCCCATGCAAAGCTATATGATGGTTGGTACTGTCAGAAGCTACCTCAGATTTCCCCTTGAAATCCAAGATAAACCCTGCGGGACCCATCTTAAGGAAAGTTCTACCAAATTTTTTGGCATAACCTCCCTTGAAAATTAGTAACCCTACCTGCAAGTAAAATCACCAAACCCAATTCGCAAAAATTCCCAAACCACATCGACAGATATACTCTCTCAAATAAACTTAAACAAATGAATCATTTTCAACATCTCATAACACACTTAAACCATCCCATATTGGTTGGTACTGTTAGGAGCTACACCGGATTGCCCCTTGAAATCCGAGATAAACCCTACGGGACCCATCTCAAGGAAAGTTCTACCAAAATTTTTGGCATAACATCCCTTGAAAATGAGTAACCCTACGTGCAAGAAAAATCACCAAACCCAATTCGCAAAAATTCCCAAACCACATCCACAGATATACTCTCTGAAATAAACTTAAACAGATGAATCATTTTCAACATCTCATAACACACTTAAACCATCCCATATTGGTTGGTACTGTCAGGAGCTACACTGGATTTCGCCTTGAAATCTGAGATAAATCCTGCGGGACCCATCTCAAGGAAAGTTCTACCAAATTTTTGGCATAACCTCCCTTGAAAATGAGTAGCCCTACCTGCAAGAAATATCACCAAACCCAATTCGCTAAAATTCCCAAACCACATCCACAGATATACTCTCTCAAATAAACTTAAACAAATGAATCATTTTCAACGTCTCATAACACACTTAAACCATCCCATATTTATCAGAGCATCTACAACGAAAGAAATGGGATAAACAAAACAATAGGTTAACTAGTAACCTATATGGAAAAACTGAATGAGGTGGGGATTTATGACACGCCTCCTATCCTCGCCGAACCGAACTCCACGGACTGGGCATTTAAAACGAAAGGCCCAGGGAAGAAGCATTTAAAACGTTAGAGTGAGTGGACAAAAATAAATAACAAAAGAATATGGAGCAATGAAGTCAATTTATGCTCTCCCATAATTTCTATTAGAAAAATATTTATGCATGCCACTCTTGGAACTCTTCCCGAAAATAATTATAAACCAAAACAATGAACCAATTCCATTGGTTTTCAATAAAACAAAACAAATAGGGAAAAAAGATTTCACCATAACTACGAGCCTCCCAGGCTATAATAGCGTCACACGCTAAGCTCTCTACTCACATATGATGAGAACCGCTGAATAGATTATAATAGCGTCCCACGCTAAGCGCTCAACTCTCATATGATGAGGACCGCTAAATAATGGCTAGCTAACAATAATATATTTATATATACCGATATGTTGCCTCCTAGGCTATAGTAGCGTCCCACACTAAGCGCTCAACTCTCATATGATAAGGACCGCCGGTGGGACTATAATAACGTCCCACACTAAACGCTCTACTCACATATGATAAGGACTGCTAAATAATGTTAGCTAGCTATAAATAATATCTGTCAACCCTTTTTGGGTGTAATAGAATACCAAAAAAAATTTAAGATCAATTGACATGTCCCACATGTCAAATGATATGAGCAAGAGAGTTCCCAAATAACGGATGGAACTCATTAATCCCAAGAAAACATTAAATTCAAATACGCCTTTGAAATTAAATAACTTTAGTGCATGCATTGAAATTAAATCAAAGGTCCAGTCATAGTGCTCGGCTATACATGCCGACGTCCCGAGGCTTCCTCCAAGTGATCCTCCTCACGGCCTGAACAATGAATAATATTAATTCTCATATTACTTTAAAACTCCAATAAATAAATCCACAAAATTAATGGTCTAAACTCAATTTCTCCCTTGCCCATTTTCTCCATCTTTACTCTATTATAACTCAAAATTCAACACCATCACCGATAACCAAAATTAACCTTATAAGCATTTTAAAACCGGCTAACCAAACTACCGATAATCCATCCTAATCACCGCCAAAATCCTAAACCATGGAAAAATTCCCAACATTAACAAAACTCCTCTAAAAATTCCAATCTATACTTCATTAAATTCCTCTCCTTAATACCATCTTAAAAACATGAAAAACAGCCCCTGAGGGGCGGCACCGCCGCCTGCTCCGCCGGCAGCGGCGGTCGGTAGCTGTTTTTTGACGACTTCCTATGGCTATCAAATTTGAAAAACATAATTCTCTCATCATCTACAACAACTTTCATAACTAACACTTAGTCCAATTCTAAGGCTATCTAGGGTAATCGAATCAAAACATTCATAAATCCCTAAAATTTTCAATTATACAAATCACCCTAATGAGATAGAAATAGACCGATTTCTTTTGAGGGATTATTCACCTTGATGAGGGCTACAAGTTGAGCCAAAAATATCGGCCTACGGTGGCCGGAGAACGGAGCTCCGACGAGATGGCAGTCGGATTGCTAGGAGCGGTCTCCTCCCGCTCGGCGGCGTCTCGCACGCATTCACCGGCCCAGGAAGAGAGAGGGAGTGGCGGGGGTCCGAACGGGACCGGTCTGGCTGTCTCGGGTGGCCGGACGGCGTCGTGCGACGGTGGCTTAGCTTTCCGACGGGAGGAGCTCGAGAAGGAGTTTCGGGATAAGAAGAGAAGAGATAAAAAGAAGAAGTTGGGCTGCCACCCCCGGCCCAACACTCAAACCCAACAAAAATAAACCCACTTCAACTTTTCCCCTTTTTACTCACTCAAAAACTTTACCATTTAATTGATAACTTTTCCATGCTAACTCTGATTTTAACAGATAGTATGTCTACGAACTCGTAAACACATCGCCTACAACTTTCATGAAGAAAGTTTTCCCAAATTCCAAAACAGAAGAAAAAGTCAATTCTAAGGTCCTTAACAGTAAACAGTTATTTAATACGGTAAATGAATAAAAAAATACCAAAGTAAATAATCGTAAAAATAACTTAAGGACTGGGGTGTGAAAATTCTTCCCTCCTTATTAAAATTTCATCCCCGAAATTTACGTACCTGTCACTCAAAGAGATAAGAATACTGCTGCCTCATTTGCTCTTCCGGTTCCCAAGTAGCTTCCTCTATTTGCTGGCTCCTCCAAAGAACTTTAACAAGAGGAATTGTTTTATTTCTAAGCACTTGCTCCTTTCGATCAAGAATCTGAACCGGTTCCTCTTCATAGGTTAAATCTTTCTTCAAACTAAGAGGATTGTGACTAAGAGCATCTGCTACCACATTAGCTTTTCCAGGATGATACTCAATAGTACAATCATAATCTTTAATCAACTCCATCCACCTTCTTTGCCTCATATGGTCGGTGAAGATCTGGCACTTGGCTATATAGAGATAATGTCTCCATAATTGCAATACAAAAACCACTGCAGCAAGCTCTAGATAGTGGGTGGGGTAATTCACTTCATGCAGCTTCAATTGTCTAGAAGCGTAAGCAATTACTCTTTCATACTGCATCAACACACCACCCAAACCTTGCTTGGAAGCATCGCAATAAACCACATTCTCTCCACTATCATCAGGGAGTGCTAGAACTGGAGCGCTAGTTAAACGATCCTTGAGCTCTTGAAAGCTCTACTCACACTTCTCTGACCACTCGAACTTAACCCCCTTCCTAGTCAATCTGGTAAGAGGAGCAGCAATCTTTGAGAAATCTTGAACAAAACGATAATAATAGCCTGCTAACCCCAAAAAGCTACGAATTTTCGTCACACTAGAAGACCTCTTCCAATTTGTCGCTGCTTCTACTTTTTGGGGATCGACACTGACACCTTCTGCCGAAATTCCATGGCCTAAGAATCCCATTTTATCCAACCAAAACTCGCATTTACTAAGCTTCACATACAACTGAGCTTCCCTCAAAGTCTGCAATACCAATTTTAAATGCTTAGCGTGCTGCTTCAAATTCTTCGAATACACCAAGATGTCATCTATGAATACAATCACGAAATGGTCAAGATATGGACGGAACACCCGATTCATGAGATCCATAAAAGCAGCGGATGCATTAGTAAGTCCAAACGGCATCACCACAAACTCATAATGTCCATAACGTGATCAAAAAGCAGTCTTGGCTATATCACTTTCCCGAATCCGCAACTGATGATATCCTGATCTCAAATCAATCTTTGAAAAGATTGTAGGACCCCTCAACTAATCGAATAAATCATCAATATGGGACAAAGGATATTTATTCTTCACTGTAACCTGATTCAACTTCCTATAGTCCACACAAAGTCTCATGGTGCCATCTTTTTTCTTGACAAACAACACTGGAGCACCCCACGAGGACATGCTAGGCCGAATAAAACCCTTATCCACCAACTCCTGCAGTTGAGTTTTTAACTTATTTAATTCTGCAGGTGCCATTCTATAAGGCTCTTGAGAAGTAGGCGCTGTTCCCGGAAGTAGCTCAATTGTAAAATCTATCTCCCTTTCAGGAGGCAACCCAGGCAATTCATCCAGAAAAACATCCGCAAATTCATTAACTACAGGGATATCTTCCATCCTCACATTTCCCTTCCTAGTATCCACCACATGAGCTAAATAAGCATGGCGACCTTTATTCAATAATTTCTTACCGGCGACCGCTGAAATTAAACAACTGGGAATCACATCTCGCTTACCCTGAAATATAACCTCAGGCTTCCCAGGACTTAATAACACCACTATTTTCCGGAAACAATCAATCATGGCCCTATGTGCCTCTAAAAAGTCCATCCCCAAGATTACATCAAACTCCACAATTTCTAAAGGAATTAAGTCAACTTTGAAACTAAGGCCCTCCACCAACACTTCACAACCTCTAAATACCCAATCTATCTTCATCACATCATCGGAGGGCAAAGAAACCTGCCATTCGCCTGGAAGTGGCGATGATGGCACATTGGCGAGAGATGAAAACCTACTAGACATGAAAGAATGCGTCACCCCAGGGTCTATCCATATAAAAGCAGGATGACCAAAAATTAACAACGTACCAATAATGACATCCGGGAAGGTACGCCCTTCCTGCTGAGTCATGGCATGAAGCCTAGCATGAGTAGTGGCAGGAAGACCTTTCTGTCCTTTGCCCTGCTGAAAACCACCTCTGGCTAGAGCCATGGAACGAGTACCACTACTAGAACCACCAGTTGATGTCTGACCCATGGCCTAAGTAGGATCATATGTATCTCCCTGAGTCAGAAGAGGTGATCCAGCTGACCACACAGAAAACATCCCCCCTGGCTGAGACTGAATTTGCCCAGACTGAAAAGACTGACCACCAGAGGTCCCACTCCTACTGCTCGATCCACTCCTAAATCGCTCAAGCTGACGCCCAAAGAAATTCTTGAAGGGTCTACTACCATGCCTCTTGAATATCCCTCTAAAACCAGATCCTGAACTCGAACTGCTACCATGCCCACTGCCAGTAGATGATCCAGAACCCGAAGTGGACGCCAATTTCTTTGATGAACCCTGGCCACGACCACTAGAATCACGAAAACGGCCAGCTGCCAACTCCTGTGCCTCAATATTCAAAGTAAAAGTCACGACCTGGTGGAATGACTGATATGGCACCGCTGTCATCCTGTTTGCATAAATACCACCAAGGCCCTTGGTGAACTGTTAAATCTTCTCCTGATCTGTCTTCACCAAGTCAGGCACATAATAGGATAACTCTCGAAATCGCTGCTCAAAAGCCATCACTGTCATATCATCACTCTTCTTCAAATTTAAGAACTCCTTTCTCATTCGGTTGACATGAGCTTGGCTAATATATCGATCTCTAAAAAGTGTTGTAAACTGATCCCAGGTCATATGATCAGCAACTTCTCCCATACCTCTACTCAAATCAAGCCACAAATGCCATGCTTCCTTCTCCAAGAACTAGGTAGCCAAGCTCACTTTCCTATCCTCAGGGCATCTCACCTGAATGAAAATTTTGTCAATGGTCTCTATCCAGTTCTAAGCATCCAAAGGCTCAACAGCATGGCTAAACGCTCTAGCACCATTCTTGTAGGCTCTATCATAATTTAACTTGGGAACCGTACTAGTGCTAAAACGCTGAAAGAACTGCTCTATGGCATTAGTCCAATCACCCTGTACATCTCCATCTTCCCAACCATGCTAGTGCTAAAACGCTTGAAAATAAGTAACCCTACCTGCAAGAAAAATCACCAAACCCAATTCGTAAAAATTCCTAAACCATATATGTGTAAAAATTCCCAAACCACATCCACATATATACTCTCTCAATTAAACTTAAACAAATGAATCATTTTCACTATATCATAACACACTTAAACCATCCCATATTTATCAGAGCATCTACAACGAAAGAAATGGGATAAACAACACAATAGGTTAACTAGTAACCTATATGGGAAAACTGAATGAGGTGGGGATTTATGACACGCCTCCTATCCTCGCCGAACCGAACTCCACGGACTGGGCATTTAAAACGAAAGGCCCAGGGAAGAAGCATTTAAAACGTTAGAGTGAGTGGACAAAAATAAATAACAAAAGAATATGGAGCAATGAAGTCAATTTATGCTCTCCCATAATTTCCATTAGAAAAATATTTATGCATGCCACTCTTGGAACTCTTCCCGAAAATAATTATAAACCAAAACAATGAACCAATTCCATTGGTTTTCAATAAAACAAAACAAATAGGGAAAAAAGATTTCACCATAACTACGAGCCTCCCAGGCTATAATAGCGTCACACGCTAAGCGTTCTACTCACATATGATGAGAACCGCTGATAATAGTGTCCCACGCTAAGCGCTCAACTCTGATATGATAAGGACCGCTAAATAATGGCTAGCTAACAATAATATATATATATATATATGACCGATCGGTTGCCTCCCAAGTTATAGTAGCGTCCCACGCTAAGCGCTCAACTCTCATATGATAATGACCGCCAGTGGGACTATAATAACGTCTCACACTAAGCGCTCTACTCACATATGATGAGGACTGCTAAATAATATCAGACAACCCTTTTTGGGTATAATAGATTACCAAACATAAAAGATCAATTAACATGTCCCACATGTCAAATGATATGAGCAAGGGAGTTCCCAAATAACGGATGGAACTCATTAATCCCAAGAAAACACTAAATTCAAATACGCCTTTGAAATTAAATAACTTTAGTGCATGCATTGAATTTAAATCAAAGGTCCACTCACAGTGCTCGGCTATGCCTGCCGACGACCCGAGGCTTCCTCCAACTGATCCTCCTCACAGCCTGAACAATAATTAATATTAATTCCCATATTACTTTAAAACTCCAATAAATAAATCCACAAAATTAATGGTCTAAACTCAACTTGCCCATTTTCTCCATCTTTACTCCATTATATCTCAAAATTCACCGCCATCACCGATAACCAAAATTAACCTTATAAGCATTTTAAAACCGGCTAACCAAACTACCGATATTCCATTCTAATCTCCTCCAAAATATTTAACCAAGGAAAAATCCCCAATATTATCAACTCTTCCAAAAATTCCAATCTATACTTCATTAAACACCTCTCCTTAATACCCTCTTAAAAACATGAAAAACAGCCCCTAAGGGGCGGCGGCCGGTAGCCGTTTTCCGGCTACCTCCTATGGCCACCAAATTTGAACAGTATAATCCTCTCATCATACCCAACAACTTCCATAACTAGCGCTTAGTCCAATTCTAAGGCTAACTAAGGTAATCAAATCAAAACTTTCAATTATACAAACCACCCTAACGAGATCGAATTAGACAGATTCCTTTTGAGGGAATACTCATCTTGATGAGGGCTACAAGTTGAGCCAAAAATCTCGGCCTATGGTGGCCGGAGAACGGAGCTCCGGCGAGATGGCAGTCGGACTGCTAGGAGCGGTCTCCTCCTGCTCGGCGGCTTTTCGCGTGCAGTCACCTGCCGAAGAAGAGATAGGGAGCGGCAGGGGTCCGAACGGGACCGGTCCGGCTGTCTCGGGTGGCTGGACGGTGCCCGGCGACTGTGGTGAAGCTTTTCGACAGGAGAAGCTCAGGAAGGAGTTTCGGAAGAAGAAGAGAAGAGATAAAAAGAAGAAATTGGGCTGCCACCCCCTGGCCCAACGCTCAAACCCAACAAAAATAAACCCACTTCAAATTTTCCCCTTTTTACCCAACCAAAAACTTTACCATTTAATTGATAACTTTTCCATGCTAACTCTGATTTTAACGCATAGTATGTCTACGAACTCGTAAACACGTCGCCTACAACTTTCATGAAGAAAGTTTTCCTAAATTCCATACGGAAGAAAAAGTCAAATTTAATGTCCTTAACAGTAAACAGTTATTTAATAAGGTAAAAGAATAATAATACCAAATTAAATAACCGTAAAATAATTTAAGGACTGGAGTGTGACAATGAAGCACTCATGATTGGCCTCGAGATCGCCTTGGTGATGAAGATTGACTCCTTACAAGCATTTGATGACACCCAGTTGATCGTCAGATAAGTAAATGACGAGTATGCGGTTAAAAATGAGAATCTCGTCCCACCAACGGGTCAAGTACCTTAAGGGACAATTTCAAAACATAAAGATTAGCCACATTCCCAGATCAGAGAATGATAAAGCAGATGCATTGGCTAACCTGGCGGCTTCTCTAATCCAACCTGATGAAAAGGACATCCAAATTACGGTTGGGGAACATCGATTGCTGCTTACATCACTTGAACGAATAGAGACCGCCAACGAAGTACATGTGCTTTCAGTGTTCAAAATTGAAGAAGAATCTGATTGGCGAATGGACATGATCAAGTATTGTCAGACAGGCGTACTACCTTCAGATCCAAAGAAAAGAGTCTACGTCAGGCAGACGACACCTCGATACACATTCCTTGGTAACACTATGTATAGGATGTCTTTCGATGGAATACTTTTAAGGTGTCTTTCAAAAGAAGAGGGAGTTGAAGCTCTTAAAGAGGCCTACGCTGGTAGGTGCGGAGCCCACCAAGTTGGTCCAAAATTGGCAGCTCAATTAAAGAGAATAAGCTATTACTGGCCATCAATGGTACAAGACTCAATAAATTACGCGTGATCATGCAAGGCCTGCCAGCTGCATGGAGATTTTATACACCGACCTCCATTACCTCTTCATCGCACAGTTCTCTCATACCTTTTCGAAACATGGGGTTGGATGTTGTGGGTATCATAGCTCCTAAATCCTCATGCCTATATCAGTACATATTGGCTGCAACAGATTACTTTTCTAAATGGAGTGAGAAAATTCCTCTCAAAGCAGTAAGAGCAGAGCACGTTGCAAATTTTATCAAGAATCACATCATCTATCGCTTCGGAGTTCCCTCCAAAATAATATCTGACAATGCCTCATATTTTAGGTGCAAGGAAATGGTCACAATGTGTGAGAAGTATAAGATCCGACATGCATTCTCATCCAGCTATAACCCAACAGCTAATGGTCAAGCAGAGGCCTTCAATAAAGTGCATTGCAACATCCTGAAGAAAATGGTCTCAACAAACAAAAGGGATTGGCATGATCGCCTCCCTGAGGCATTATGGGCGTATCGGACCACTGTTCGCATAGCAACCGGTTGATTCCATTCAACTTGGTTTATGGGTCTGAAGCAGTACTGCCATTAGAAGTCAAATTGCCTTCTTTAAGGATAGCTATAATGTTGACAAATCCATATGAAAGCACACAAGCACTACTAGAAAATAGATCTTGGGCGACGAAATGAAAAAAATCGTCGCCCAAGGAAAAAAAATCGTCGCCTAAAGTTTAACTTTAGGCGACGAAAATAAAATCGTCGCCTAAGGATAAATTTCGTCGCCTAATATAGAAACTAGGGCGACGAAACAATATTTTGTCGCCTAAGATATTTATATCGTCGCCTAAGTTTTTTAATCCTTAGGCGACGAAACTCAAATATATCGTCGCCTAAGTATTTTATTTTTTTATTTTTACTTGGCCGACGAATTACCCTAATTTCGTCGGCCAAGAGTAATACGAATAATTAAAATAAAATAAAACACATTTAAATTTCATTGTACAGGATTTTTTATTTTTACTCTTGGGCGACGAATTTAAATAATATCGTCGCCCAAGTATTATCTTGGCCGACGAATTACCCTATTTTCGTCGGCCAAGAGTAATCCGAATAATTAAAATAAAATAAAACACATTTAAATTTCATTGTACAGGATTTTTTTTTTACTCTTGGGCGACGAATTTAACAAATATCGTCGCGCAAGTAATATATTGGCCTACGAATTACCCTAATTTCGTCGGCCAAGATAATCCGAATAATTAAAATAAATAAAGCACATTTAAATTGTAAGGTAATGTTTTTATTTTTATAGTCCCGTCAGCGTCTCGTCGATTGGAAACTATTCTCAGTTGAAGGTCAGGCCAGATTAAGTGATTTGGAGGTTCGAATAGCCGTTTCCGTCCGTTTAGAGGTTTGACCGCGCCGATTGACCGGACGGATGGAGCCCTTATCTTTGTCCGATGGAGCTAAATTTTTTCCCACCTACGTAATTTGTTATGCTGGTCATATCTGACGGTAGGTTTTCAGTTCCTCTTCTCCAATCACCAAACTCACGTTATATGTACTAATGTTGTATAACTTTTTTATACAAATGTTGAGTTTAAGTGTCGTTTTGAAGACAACGTATACGTAGAAGCCTCAAACGCAAAAAAGTCATGAAATAAGATATGACTGTAACGGTGAAATACGTCAACCCGTGAAAAATGAAGATATTCCGATAAAATTTCGGTGCCGGTTCTTCCGGTCAATGAAATTCTCTTATTTCTACCTAGTGGTAGCCCTATCCCGGGTATTTATTTTTTTCCAAATTTTTATATCCCCGTAAGTGTCTTGTCGATTGGAAACTATTCTCAGTTGAAGGTCCGGCCAGATTACGTGATTTGGAGGGTCGAATAGCCGTTTCCGTCCGTTTAGGGGTTTGACCGCGCCGATTGACCGGACGGATCGAGCCCTTATCTTTGTCCGATGGAGCTAAATTTTTTCCCACCTTCGTAATTCGTTATGCTGGTCATATCTGACGGTAGGTTTTCAGTTCCTCTTCTCCGATCACCAAACTCACGTTATATGTACTAATGTTGTATAACTTTTTTATACAAGTGTTAAGTTTAAGTGTCGTTTTGAAGACAACGTATATGTAGAGGCCTCAAATGCAAAAAAGTCGTGAAATAAGATATGACCAGAACGGTGAAATACGTCAACCCGTGAAAAATGAAGATATTCCGATAAAATTTCGGTGGCGGTTGTTCCGGTCAACGAAATTCTCTTATTTCTACCTAGTGGTAGCCCTATCCCGGGTATTTATTTTTTACCAAATTTTTATAGCCCCGTAAGTATCTTGTCAATTGGAAACTATTCTCAGTTGAAGGTCCAGCCAGATTACGTGATTTGGAGGGTCGAATAGCCGTTTCCGTCCGTTTAGGGGTTTGACCGCGCCGATTGACCGGACGGATCGAGCCCTTATCTTTGTCCGATGGAGCTGAATTTTTTCCCACCCTCGTAATTAGTTATACTGGTCATATCTGACGGTAGGTTTTCAGTTCATCTTCTCCGATCACCAAACTCACGATATATGTACTAATGTTGTATATCTTTTTTGTGTTGTGTTTAAATGTCGTTTTGAAGACAACGTATACGTAGAAGTATCAAACACAAAAAAGTCGTGAAATAAGATATGACCGGAATGGTGAAATACGTCAACCCATGAAAAATGAAGATATTCTGGTAAAATTTCGGTGCCGGTTGTTCCGGGCAACGAATTGTTCTCTTATTTTTACCTAGTGGTAGCCCTATCCCGGGTATTTATTTTTTACCAAATTTTTATAGCCCCGTAAGAGTCTCGTCGATTGGAAACTATTCTCAGTTGAAGGTCCGACCAGATTACGTGATTTGGAGGGTCGAATAGCCGTTTCCGTCCGTTCAGGGGTTTGACCGCATCGATTGACCGGACGGATCGAGCCCTTATCTTTGTCAGATGGAGTTGATTTTTTTCCCACCCATGTAATTTGTTATGCTGGTCATATCTGACGGTCGCTTTTCAGTTCCTCTTCTCCGATCACCAAAATCACGATATTCTAAATTTTATGATGGAACTCTTGGCCGACGATTTTCTTCATCTTGGGCGACGATATTTATAGTGAAGAACATCGTCGCCCAAGTAGAGTATCTCATGCGACGCCTTAAAAAATCGTCGCCCAAGATTATTTTGGCCGACGATTTTCAAAAAACAGGGCGACGATTTTTCAAGAATCGTCGCCTAAGAACTCTAATATAAAAGGTAAAAATTCGGAACCCTAACCATTCGCGCTGCAAAAACACAAATCCAAGCCGCCCTCTCCCTCTCTCTCTCTCCGAAAATCCACCGAAGCCCTCTCTCTCTCCCTCTCTCCGACCCCGACCCCGCAACCCGACGCCGACCCCGACCCCGGCCCCGACCCCGACCCCGGCCCCAACCCCGGCCCCGACCCCGACCTATATCTACAGGGAGTTTCCCACTCCTCTTCATCCCGTGAGACCCTCCGAGCAGGCGGACGGAAACGAATCCGTCGGCTCAGCCTCATGCTCAGGTAATTTATTATTACTTTTTTGTCGATTTTAATTTTTTTTTTTTGTAAAAATGTATTATTAATATTAAATTTGATTCACAATGTCACAGTCGCCGGAACGAGAAGGCGGAACAGGAGAGGCACCGTCAGCAACAAGGGACTCGATAGGGCGGTCGAGTCCGCTGGACGGATCGCCATCCCGTTTTCTAACGGGAAACCGGTGGACGCCATGTTGGGAAACCTGAAGACGACGCCAGGATTTCAGCGCAAGGGAGCCGCCGGAGCCTCAAGCAGCAACAGTCGGCTACATGATCAGTTCGAATGTCTACAGTCTGAGCTGGAAGCCCAAAGAGCGAGGGACATGGCGGTGGCTGCGCATATGTAGCGGGTGAATGAAGTCACCAATGCCAACCAGGCGGCTATGGGACAGTGGATGACTGCCTGCATCGCTGCACATGCGGCCGGAGTTGATATTCCGTCCATGCCTACGCTTATACCATTACCTCAGTGGCCCCAGCCTCCTCAGCCTGACCAGCCGCCGCCTTAGGACCCTCCGAACGAGAATGATGAGTTAGATTTCGAGATATTCCGTAGGCAGATGGACTGAATTTTTGTAATAAATTATTTATAAATTTATCAATTTGTGTTATTTTTAATTAAATTTTAGTACTAGAAAAATTTTAAAAAATGTCAAAAAAAAAATTTCAGCAAAAATTAAAAAAACATTATTTATATATTTAAAAAATTTATTTAAGTATTTTAAAAAAAAATTTAAATATATCTTAGGCAACGAAATTGCTAAATCGTCGGGCAAGGACTTACCATATAAGACGACGAAAAAAAAGTATCGTCGCCCAAGTTCTTGGCCGACGCACTTCTGGCGACGACGTCTTGGCCGATGAAAAAAAAATTCGTCGCCCCAGGTTTTAACATCTTAAGCGACGAAACAATTTTTTGTCGGCCAAGGTGTTAAATCTTGGGCGACGAATATTTTTGGGCGACGAGAAGTATATTTTAGGAGATAAAATTAGTATCGTCGCCTAAGAATTACTCTTAGGCGACGACGGTATGAGTTGTCGTCGCCCAAGTTCTTGGCCGACGCACTTCTGGCGACGACGTCTTGGCCGACGACCTGTCGTCGCCCAAGTTCTTGGCCGACGAAATTTGTTAACAGGGCGACGATTTTTTTTCGTCGCCCAAAGTGAAATTTCTAGTAGTGAAGTCAGACTTGCAGAACTTGAATCCCTTTATGAAAAGAGACTTGCAGTTCAACAAAAACTCGAAATTTACTAAGCTCAAGTTGCAGGAGCTTTCAACAAGAAAGTTAAGTTTAGGTCATTCAAAACAGGCGACTTAGTCTTAACAGTCTAGAGGCCCATCATCGTCACTAGGAAGTCAAAGGGAAAGTTTAAACACAAATGGGAAGGTCCATATGTGTCACGCCCCGACCCATAATTTTTACCTTTATTACTGGCATAGTGGTAATAAGAATTTTACCGTGTTTGTCATTAAGTGAAAAATATAATTCATCCCCAAAGAGGTGTATGGGACGATTATTTTGTGGGATTATTCTAAGGAAGAAATTATGACGACGGTAAAAAATGGTAATTTTTGCAAGTAAAAGGTAATTTGTATTGGGGTATTATTTTGGGGTGTTTAATTTTGGAATGGGTTTTGTATTTAGTTGGACCGGGCCTTGATTTTTTGGTCAAAGCCCGTGTTTTTCTCCCTCTCTCTCCTCCCGGTTTCTTTCTCCCGAGCCCAGTTTTTGCCCGATTCTTCCCGTCCGCCGTTCGCCGCCGTCCGGCCACCCCAGCTCGCTGCACTGGTCCCAAACAGTCGGTCTCCAACCCAGCTGCAGTTCTAGAGCGGTGGCAGCCCCCCTAGCGCCGCCGTGAAGGAGGGATCGACGCCGAGAGCCCCGACTGCCGAAATCGTTTTTTCGTTGGAACTCCTTCCTCTAGCTGCCATAGTCGGCGAGCCTTGGCTCGAAAGTAAGCCTTCCTCCCATGCTTCAATCCCTCCAAAGGGCTCGCTCCATCTGGAGCTAAGTAAGGAGAAATCGGAATTTGAAATTCTAGGGCTTTATTGTGTGTTTGTGTTCGATTGGCTTGGTTAGGCTTAGAATTGGAGTTTGTGGTAGTTAGGAATGTTGTAGAGGAGGTTGAGAGGAAGATGCTGCCAAATTTTGGTGACCATCGAAGGTCACCGGAGTTGGTCGCCGGCCGCCGCCGCCGTCGCCGAGAAAATGTTTTTGGTGGGAAAAAATGTGAGGAGTTTAATGGAATAAGTTTTAGAATTTTTGGAAGAGTTTTGGATATTTTTAAGAATTGTTGAAGTTTGGTATTTTTGGCGGATTAATTTATAATCCGGTCATTGGATTTTATATGGTGGAAGGTGATTTTGAGGTTGTTGGTAGCTTTTGTGGAGTTTTGAGGTTGGCAGTGGATTTAAGATTTTGAAATGTTAGGCTTGCATGAGCGCGAAACATATTTAATTATGCCTGTCTTGCTTTAAGTATCGGTGTTTTATTTAAGGTTTTATTTATTTGGAACAGGAAGTGAGGAGGCTCGAGCGGAAGAGACCGCCGACCGACATCAGGCTTAGGCCTAACCTGTGAGTGGACCTTTGTTTTAAATATTGTGTTCGAAATGCTTTATCATTTTGAATTATTTTATGTTGTTGGATATTTCCCGAAATTGAGAATTTCGGTGGTTATACTTTGATATGAGAATAGTATGTATATGGTTAAATGCTAGCTAGCTATACGTGATTTCCCCCATACGCGAGGTACAATACCGGTATGGGTGACGTGAGCGTTAGGCGCGAGCGTCGTAGCCCTGTGCGACTTTCTAATTTCACATTTAATTATTCAAAGATTTCATACAAGGAGTAAGCACGTATATATTACCACTCGGCCGCTTTCCCCCACATGCGCGGTACAATTCCGGTGTGTGGTGATGTGAGCGTTAGACACAAACATAGTAGCTTTGTATGATATCTACCTTATTTCAAGTTGTTCATAGATATCGTACAAAGGGTCAGGCCAGTTCAGAATCGTTCCAGTGGAGCTCGTGTTTTTGCCGCTGATGAAAGCATTTTTTTGGGGAAATATTTATTTGTTGTCAGAATCATTTTGTCCACTCATTCTGACGTGTTGAATATTTTCCCCTGGGCTCTTCGTTTTTAAAAATGCCCTGTATGCAGAGTTCGCGTGAGGTATAGCAGGAGACGTCGAGGCATAGTGACCCATCTATCAGCTACATTTCGCCAGTAGGTTACCTGTTTAATCTACTAGGGGTTTGTTAGCTTTAGTTGTATTTTATTTTATTTTTAGTAGCTCTGAATACTTTTGGAATTCTTCGGTGTAATTTGTATTCTGGCTACTTTTGGATTGTAGCTGAAGATTTATTTTGGAATAAAAAGGTGGTTCTTAAATTCTTAAGTGAGGGTTGTCCATTTTCGAGGGAGGTTTGCCAAGTCTTCGGTAAATTTTCCTTGGAGGTGGTCCCCGCAGGACTCATCGTGGGTTTCGGGGTGAAATTCGGGGCGGGTCTTGACAGTTGGTATCAGAGCTCTAGGTTTCATCTTATGTTTCCTATTCACTATCGTATTTGCCTAAGTAGCCATATTGTCTATAGAGTGATGATCCGACCGCGGCGGATTCATCGACAGTTTCTGCTTTTGATACTATGTGTTATTGGGTACGTTTGGTAGTTTTGTTAGTCATGTTTATAGACTACTAAAGTCTCACTCCTCAGGTACTATGCCTCCTAGACGTCGACCCCGTGTGGCTTCCTCGACCAACGCCAATGAGGGTGAGGAAGTAAGAGGTTTAGCGGATTTGATTGGGGCTATGTTGAGAGGTGTTCTGGATAGGGTGCAACCCCCTCGATCTGTCAAAAAGAGAGATGTTATTGATGCAGGGGCAGTAGAGTTCAAGGGTGCCAAGGGACCCCTTGATGCTTACTCTTGGGTGGAGAAGATGAAGATGGCTTTCGAGAGCACATAACTGCCAAAAGAAAAGAAAGTAAAGATGACAGTTTCTTTTCTGGACGATTCAGCTCATCATTGGTGGACTCTCGCCAGGAGAAATAATGATGGTGCTCAGACTATGACTTGGGAGCAGTTTAAGGCGCTCTTCTTGGGTCAGTATTTCAACCACTCTCATCGTAGTTGGATCCAGTCAGACTTTCTGAATATGAAAAAGAGAGACGATGAGGGAGTCATTGAGTTTGAGCAAAGGTTCACCACTTTGAGCTATCATGTGCCCTATTTGATTCCTGATGAGAGGACTAGGATTGGTATGTTTGTTGATGCGCTTGGAGGAGTGTTTACAGACAAGATGGTTGGTGATGTTTATCCGACCTTCCTTGATCCAGTTGGGGTAGCTATGGACATCGAGACCAGGGGGACTTATAGAGCTCGGCCTCGAGATTTTAGTGGTCCCAGTCAAGGTCCATCTAAGAAGGCTGCTTCATCATCCGCTTCTAGATCTTCAGCTGGCAGTGGCAGTAGTGGAGGATCGGGTTATGGTCCTCAAGGTAGAAATAGAGGGCATTTCAGGAGACCCTCCAGGAGCCAGTTGGGTAGCAGTATGCCTGTCAGTTTAGTGCTGGTGGTAGTTCCCAAGGGGGATCTTCTGGTGGTCAGACTTTTTCTTTTAGTCAGCAGTAGTCTTCTGATGCTTTGAGTGTGATGGTCTGGATCATTTCATGAGAGATTGTCCTTTGTTGGCACAGAGGACCGCCCCTTCTCAGCAAGGCGGTCAGTTTTCAGCTAGAGGCTCTAGTGGTGGTTCTCGTGGTGGTTCAGCAGCCAGGGGTGGTTCTCCGCAGGGGAGTGGTCAGCGTGGACGTCCCATGACTCATGCTAGACTACATTCTATGACCCAGTAGGAGGGTCGTACTTCTCCAGATGTCATCATTGGTACGTTGTTAATTTTTGGTCAGCCAGCTTTTACTTTAATTGATCCTGGAGCCACGCATTCATTTATGTCTAGTAGATTCGTCATTCATGCCAATGTGCCATCATCTTCTCTTCCAGGCGAGTGGCATGTTTCTCTACCCTCTGGTGAAGTGATGAGGATAGATTGAGTGTTTAGTGGTTGTGAAGGGCTAGTAGAAGGATTTAATTTCAAGGCCGATTTGATTCCTCTAAATATGGTGGAGTTTGATGTGATCTTGGGGATGGACTTCTTAGAGTCTTATAGAGCTATGGTAGATTGTTTCCGAAAGGAAGTAGTGCTTCGAAGTTTCGATGGTTTTGAGGTTGTTTTTCAGAGGGAAAGAGATGTGATTTCGAGTTGTCTGATATCAGCTGTGGCAGTTAGGAAATTGTTAAATAAAGGCTGTCAGACATTCTTAGCTCATGTTGTGGATGCAAGTATAGGAGTGTTGGAAGTGGAGGATATTCCTGAAGTAAGAGAGTTTCCGGATGTGTTTCCCGAGGATTTGCCTGGCTTGCCTCCTGTAAGGGAGATAGACTTTTCTATCCAGTTGCTTCCTGGAACTCTGCCTATCTCTCAGACACCTTACAGAATGGCTCTAGCAGAATTGTAAGAGTTAAAGACTCAATTGCAGGAGTTGGTAGATAAGTGTTTTATTCGGCCTAGCATGTCTCCACGGGGTGCTCCGGTGTTGTTCGTTAAGAAGAAGAACGACACCATGAGACTATGCATTGATTATAGGAAGCGGAATCAAGTCACAGTGAAGAAAAGTACCCGTTGCCTCGCATTGATGATTTGTTTGATCAGTTGAGAGGTGCCTTGGTGTTCTCAAAGATTGATTTGAGATCTGGTTATCATCAGTTGCAGATTCGGGATAGTGACGTAGCCAAGACTGCCTTTCGATCACGCTATGGTCATTATGAGTTTGTAGTGATGCCTTTTAGACTTACTAATGCACCCACGGCGTTCATGGATCTCTTGAATAGGGTGTTTAGTCCATATCTTGACCGCTTCGTGATCGTGTTCATAGATGATATTTTGGTGTACTCGAAAAGTGAAAAGGAGCATGCCAAACATCTAAGATTAATATTGCGGACTTTGAGGAATGCTCAGTTGTTTGCCAAGTTCAGCAAGTGTGAGTTTTGGCTAGATAAGGTGGGTTTTCTGGGTCATGTAGTTTCAGCTGAAGGTGTTAGTGTGGATCCCCAGAAGGTGGAAGCGGTGTCCAATTGGAAAAGACCCACAACTGTGACTGAGATTCGTAGTTTCATGGGGTTAGCAGGTTATTTTCGGCGTTTTGTGCAAGACTTTTCAAAGATTGCAACTCCACTATCGGGATCGACCAAGAAGGGAGTGAAGTTTGAGTGGTGAGATCAGTGTGAGCAAAATTTTCAAGAATTAAAGAACCGCTTGACTAGTGCTCCGGTGTTGGCACTTTCGGATGATAGCGAGGAGTATGTGGTGTTTTGCGATGCTTCTAGACGAGGTCTAGGAGGGGTTTTGATGCAGCATGATCGAGTGATTGCCTACGCTTCTAGGAAATTGAAGCCGCATGAGGTGAATTATCCCACTCATGATTTAGAGCTTGCAGCTGTGGTTTTTACTCTCAAGTTGTGGAGACACTATCTTTATGGAGCCAAGTGTCAGATTTTTACCGATCACAAGAGTCTTCGGTATGTGTTCACACAAAGGGAGTTGAATATGAGACAAAGAAGGTGGATGGAGTTGATAAGTGATTATGATTGCACTATAGAGTATCATCCAGGAAAGGCTAATGTGGTAGCTGATGCTCTTAGTCGCAATCCCTCCGTGTCTTTGTTTCACTTAAGGATGGTTCGAGTTTCACTTCTTTGTAAGCTACGAGCTACATGAGTGGATTTAGCGGTGGATGAAGTGGGTGCTTTGGTAGCTAGTTTCCATGTGAGGCCAGTTTTGGTTGATAAAGTGCGGGAGGCATAGTATAATGATCCTTCCATAGTTCGGTTGATGGAAAGAGCAGCGAATGGAGCCGCCGTAAGTTTTTCAGTAAGAAGAGATGGGTCATTGTTGTTCAAAAGTAGGCTCTGTGTGCCAAAGAGGAACGAAGAGTTAAAGATTGAGCTAATAGAGGAGGTTCATAGTTCTGCTTATGCTGCTCACTCGGGGAGTCCAAAGATGTATCGGACTCTGAAGGATTATTATTGGTGGCCAAACATGAAGAGGGAAATTACAGCTTTTGTGAGTAGGTGTCTGTTTTGTCAGCAAGTGAAAGCTGAAAGGCAGAAACCTTCAGGGTTGCTTGAGCCGTTGCCTATTCCAGTGTGGAAGTGGGACCACATCACCATGGATTTTGTCTTCAGTTTACCTCGTACCCGTGAAGGGCATGACGGTATTTGGGTGATAGTGGATAGACTCACTAAATCTGCTCATTTCTTGCCTGTGGGAAAGAAGTTTTCGCTTGATAAATTGGTTGAGCTGTATGCAAATGGGAAGATCAAGGTGGTCAGGGATAGACTCAAGGCTGGTCAGAGTAGGCAAAAGAATTATGCAGATGTCAGCAGGAAGGACCTTGAGTTTCAAGTAGGTGATTGGGTGTTCCTGAAACTATCTCCTTGGAAAGGGGTAGTACGTTTTGGCAAGCGTGGGAAGCTTAGCCCGAGGTATATTGGGCCTTATGAGATAATAGAGCGAGTTGGCTCTCTTGCCTATCGGTTAGCTTTGACTCCGGAGTTGTCTAGGATACATAATGTGTTCCATGTATCCATGCTTCGCAAGTATATTGCTGATCCTTCTCATGTGCTGGAAGAGAAGCCGATTAGTTTGCAGAAGGATTTGTCCTATGAAGAGGAGCCGGTTCAGATTCTAGACCGGAAGGAGCAAGTGCTTAGGAGCAGGTCAATTTCGCTCGCCAAAGTGCTTTGGAGAAGCCACCAAGTAGAGGAAGCTACTTGGGAATCAGAGGAACAAATGAGGCAACAATATTCTTATCTCTTTGAGTAGCGAGTTTGTAAATTTCGAGGACGAAATTTTTATAAGGAGGGGAGAATTGTCACGCCCCGACCCATAATTTTTACCTTTATTACTGGCATAGTGGTAATAAGAATTTTACCGTGTTTGTCATTAAATGAAAAATATAATTGATCCCCAGAGAGGTGTAGGAGACGATTATTTTGTAAGACTATTCTAAGGAAGAAATTATGACGACTGTAAAAAATGGTAATTTTTGCTAGTAAAAGGTAATTTGTATTGGGGTATTATTTTGGAGTGTTTAATTTTGGAATGGGTTTTGTATTTAGTTGGACCGGGCCTTGATTTTTTGGTCAAAGCCCGTGTTTTTCTCCCTCTCTCTCCTCCTGGTTTCTTTCCCCCGAGCCCAGTTTCTGTCCAATTCTTCCCGTCCGCCCCAGCCAGCCGCACCGGTCCCAAACTGTCGGTCTCCAACCTAGCTGTAGTTCTAGACCGGTGACAGCCCCTTAGCGCCGCCGTGAAGGAGGAATCGACGCCGAGAGCCCCGACTGCCGAAGTCGTTTTTTCGCTGGAACTCCTTCTACCGGCCGCCATAGCCGGAGAGCCTTGGCTCAAAAGGAAGCCCTCCTCCCATGCTTCAATCCCTCCAAAGGAATGTTGTAAAGGAGGTTGAGAGGAAGATGCTGCCAAATTTTGGTGACCATCGGAGGTCGTCGGCCACCGCTGCCGGCGGAGCCGCCGCCGAGAAAATGTTTTTGGTGGGGAAAAATGTGAGGAGTTTAATGGAATAAGTTTTAGAATTTTTGAAAGAGTTTTGGATATGCTTAAGAATTGTTGAAGTTTGGTATTTTTGACGGATTATTAATTTATAATCCGGCCATTGGATTTTATTTGGTGGAAGGTGATTTTGAGGTTGTCGGTAGCTTTTGTGGAGTTTTGAGGTTGGCAGTGGATTTAAGATTTTGCAGTGTTAGGCTTGGTTGAGCGCGAAGGATATATAATTATGCCTGTCTTGCTTTAAGCGTCGGTGTTTTATTTAAGATTTTATTTATTTGGAACATGATGTGAGGAGGCTCGAGTGGAAAAGTCCTCCGACCGACATCAGGCTTAGGCCTAACCTTTGAGTGGACCTTTATTTTAAATATTGTGTTCGAAATGCTTTATCGTTTTGAATTATTTTCTTTTGTTGGATATGTCTTGAAATTGAGAATTTCAGTGATTATACTCTGATATGAGAATAGTATGTATATGGTTAAATGCTAGCTAGCTATCCGTGATTTCCCCCATATGCAAGGTACAATTCCGGTATGGGTGACGTGAGCGTTAGACGCGAGCGTCGTAGCCCTGTGCGACTTTCTAATTTTGCATTTAATTATTCAAAGATTTCGTATAAGGAGTAAGCACATATATATTACCACTCGGCCGCTTTCCCCCATACGCGAGGTACAATTCCGGTATGGGGTGATGTGAGCGTTAGACTCAAGCATAGTAGCTTTGTATGATATCTACCTTATTTCAAGTTGGTCATAGATATCGTACAAAGGGTCAGACAAGGGTGCATACATACTATATATATAATATCCAGGCCTGAGAGGCAATTTCTTACAGTTTGGGAGTCTAGCCAGGCTAGACCCCAGTTAAGAATCGTTCTAGTGGAGCTCGTTTTTTTTCCGCTGATGAAAGCATTTTTTTTTGGGAAATATTTATTTGTTGTCGGAATCGTTTTGTCCACTCACTCTGACCTGCTGAATATTTTCCCCTGGGCTCTTCGTTTTTAAAAATGCCCAGTCTGCAGAGTTCGCGTGAGGTCTAGCAGGAGACGTCGAGGCATAGTGACTCATCTATCATCTACATTTCGCCAGTTGTTACTTGTTTAATCTACTAGGGGTTTGTTAGCTTTCGCTATATTTTATTTTATTTTTAGTAGCTCTGAATACTTTTGAAATTCTTCGGTGTAATTTGTATTCTGGTTACATTTGGATTGTAGCTGAAGATTTATTTTGGAATAAAAAGGTGGTTCTTAAATTCTTAAGTTAGGGTTGTCCATTTTCGAGGGAGGTTTGCCAAGTCTTCGGTAAATTTTTCTTGGAGGTGGTCCCCACAGGGTCTTGACAATATGTGGTCACCAAAGTCTTCACCAAAGGCGCATACGAGCTTTCAAATGCAAACGGAGATTGAATCTACCCCTGTGTCAATGGAAAGTTCGGGAAAAAATTCTATGCCTTCTGAATCTCGCTGGATTGATAAGCCGGGAGGGTAGTCCAGGCAAAAGTTAGAGCATGAAAACCTCCCGAACTAAGACGGCTTGATCCCCCAAAAAGGGTATGTAGGCAGTCTAGTCCAAAAAAACAAACTAGATGCAGCCACCCAACCAAAACAAATCATCCTGAATTAATCAGGCGAACTATGTGTAGCTTGATCCTTTCATAGGGTACATAGGCAATCTAGTTTTAAAACTGGATCCAGCTACAAAAAAAAAGGTTTTCAAAAAAACTATTTGCCCAAAATCAAGTGGGTGAACTACGTTTGGCTTGATTCATTCACAGGATACGTAGGCAGTCTGGTAAGAAACTTGATAAAGCCATATTTTCAAACGAATCCTTTTATTCCTAACATGCTTCTCTCATGTGATTGTAAACAGGAGGGGGTTAGTTTGACATGTCCATTGTTGTTGAATAATGGTATCAATAGTTAAGCATGCACCAAGGCATGCGAGCTCAGATGACAGCGCAAGTATTCGTTTCATCAAGCAGGGCAACCAATAGTCTACAAAAGCATTAAGTTTTTTTGTGTGTTACGAGTCCGCAAATCAAAAAGGAAAAGAATACTGGTAGTAAGACATGCGGGCTCAAATGTCCCGCCCCGCCAAGACGTATTCTATGTACACCTATACACATGACAAGTAAAATGGACATGGAAACAATTTGAGATCTTGACAAATTAACAGTTGATATGCAAACCAAATTTACATCTATGTTGTCAAAACCACTCACCAAATCTTCCAAGCGAAGTGACAAAAAAGTAACAAATCAAGTCAAGAAGGAAAATAATACATGAAGGAAAAAGCCGAGGCGAAATAGCCGCGCCAAGGGAAAGCAAGAAGGCAAGACGCGGAGTCCACATACACGCGGACTCATGCTTATACTTCACCAAAAGACTGTAAAGAATTGACTAGCCGTTTGAACTCTTATTCTTGAGCTTCTTGCGAACTTTTGAGGAGCTCAAATTCTACAAGCTGGTTTTCTTTGGCCTCAATCCTTGCCTGACGAAGTTCTTCATCTCACCTGTTTTGTTGATCAGCAGAGTCTTTCAAGAAGACGATTCTCTCTTCAAGATGTTTCTTCGCGAGCTCATACTTTTGGCGCAATTTCTTTGATTGTTGTTCTGCCTTTATGATGTGCTCCTCGATGGCCCTCAAAACCTCAAATTCTTGGTTAAGGCCCGACAATTCTAAATCTGAAATTACCTTGGCGCGGTGACACTCCTCATGGCTACGTATCAAGTTACGGATGCGTTCATCATCTATTTTGGAGCACTCCTTAACAACACGCGTGTTCTTGAAAGCACGTCTGCTAATTCAAAGGTTTTGCCAACATTTTCAACAAATCTCTCAAATCTGTCCTTACCAGATCCAGATGATGTAATGACTGGTCCCAACATCTCAAGTGACTTTTGGACCTCACTGCGACAATTAGTAATAAGTTCCAGTGGTTGAGACAAGCTCATCTTATGCAAAATGTCTTTTACCTCTGTAATAATAAAATCACCCCAGCGTCCATTCGATTCTGAATTGAAAATCGTACGTAAGATTGACAAAGTTTCATTTTGTTGACAAATACCTTCATCCCCAGTCTTGCATGTATCAGGATCTACTAGCTCCGTACTACCACTTTTAGAGTCAGAATCATCTCTTGGTGGTATGTTAACACCCTCTGCTGCTAGTTCTGACCCCTTCAACTGAGTTGGTTCTTTCCATTCTAGTTGGAGTAATCCTGGTCCTAAACTGTTTGTTGATGGCTCTATTCCGATCAAAGACAACTCCACATCATGCTGAGTCTCTTAACAGACTAATTCCAAGTCTTCAGGCTCAGGTGATGGCAACTTCGACACCAAATCCTTCATGGGCGGCTCTGATTCGTCTAGAGGAAACCCCAAAGCATTCTCTTGTGAAGTGGACTTGTGTGGGGTTTGACCTACTTCTTTTGAGGATGGTCTAGGGCTATGCTCTTTCTGCAATAGTTTCCTCCTCTTTGATTAAGAAACATATGGCTTACGTCCCATATCCTTACGCTCGGTTTCTACTTGCTTCGGCCTAAATCCTCGCTTCTTCAAGTTTGTTTCCGAGCCTTTTAAACTTGGCTTTGGACTTCGCGGCCTTGCAATCAGGTTATGCACTACCATCGATTTCAGCTTGGAGACAATAGTTTTGTCGCCATTATGCGAGGCATGATCAGGTAGTGGAGATGTAGTTTCATCTGCAAGATCATTATACCAAGCTCGCTTGTTGCCTCAACATTCCTCATCAAGGTTTGTTCTATGAGCTTTCCTGCTTATGCCTTCTTTTTTCCCTGCAAAAGGAGAAGTACTTCTTGCCAGATCTCTTTCCTCTAAATCTAAAAAAAGTATTTTTCTTGGTCCGCCAGCGGATGCATCCCTGAGGGACTCCGGTGGGAAGATGTTATTTTTCTTGGCGAGAGGGCGTTTCTTCAAAGTCTGGTAAACAAAAGACACAGACCAACCTACATAGGGGGCACATGCTGTCATCCACCACTTGCAATAAGTCCAGGTACACATTTCCTCATAAGAAGAATGGGGAATGTAAAAACGGGTACCAGTGTCAGCTCTAAGAAGTTTAATTTGAGCTTTCGCTAAGTCTTCAATACCACACTTACTTCTCTTCTCAATCTTGTTCGCCGGAACCCCTTGATCAAAGCCAAATTGACGAGCAAATCTATTTGGATAGTATGGTTCTAACCAAAGCTCATCACCAATTCGTATAGGGAGTAATGAAGAACGCAGACAAACCAGCAAGTCAAAGTTTTCTTCAGACAATTTCCCATCGTCAATCAGAAAGTAACCCCTTGACTCAATAAAGGGACTGAGACGATACTCTATGGAGCCTTTGGTCCTAAAGATAAGTCTAGCTCTAGTAATATTGAAATATTGAGCTTTAATTCAGCATATCTCTTTAGCTGGGGGAAGTTTTCAAGGAACTCACTGTTAGCATGACGTTTATATAAACAATTGAAGTGTTCTCCCAACCAACCAATCACATAATGAACAGGAAAACAACCTCGTGACTCTCCAGGTCCTCGTGGATCAGTCACGATTTTTCCAAGACTATGATAAATATGGTCCCACGCTACTGGCGCAAGTGACACTCTGATTCCTTGAGCCATTAAACATGCCATGTGAAAGGTTTCAGGTCTAATTACATAGTGATAAGAGGGAAAGACAAACCTACTGAGCCAGTAAGCTAAGAATGCAGCCAGACTCCCTTCTTTTGAAATTGCCAAAATAGGCTGGAAACCCATAGATTTCTCACGTGGCATATGGTTTATGCACTGAGTGTTTTCTCCATAGGCTACGTATAGCAGTTGCCCTCTATAAAAATGTCTAACCCAATCTCCCCAACAGACAAATTTATGTTTACGCAAGACACATAGGCTGGAATGTACGCACAAAAGCTTAGAGAGCGTAACAGGGTATGGTCCGTCTCGCTGCAGCCTTTTGTTTTCAGGAATAAATTCTTCATAGGGAATCCCTAAAATCGGCAAGCCACCAAGCATCTTCATATGCCAAAATGATATGATCATTTCCCCATTTCCATGGTGTAAAGTGTTCGTTAAAGAAATCCACAATTCCAAGAATGCTTTCCATACATTGGAACAATAATGGTAAGGATATTCAGAGACTCTAACGGCACCATATATTCCAGCCTGATTCAAAATATCTTCAAAATTGGCTAAAATGAATTATGTCCACTCCATTATGCTTGTCTCAAATGTAGCACAACCCCGGAAACAAAGGCTCGTTGACCAATCTTATTTGGTACTTAACATCTTGTAAAGTACCGGGTAGAAGTTCTCTTCAAAAACGAAAGGGGATCCATCATGTTGATTATTCACCTTCTCTAAAGAATGCCCTTTAAATACAAGGGAAAAGTTGCGGGTTACTCTTATCACTTTATCCTCCAAATCTTGACGAAATGTAAGATAGCCTGAGTTCATTTCAACTTTTGTCACCAAAGTAATGGTGTTTATTAGGAGGGTCATCAACATGGATAGAGTTTAAAGGCCATGATCTCATATACTCTATGTCTTTTTCTACTACCATGTCGTGTTTGTCCAAGGCTGCCTTGCGAGAAATCTGGCCATATGCATCCATTACTTGAGATTATGAAATGAAGAAATGTTAGAAGTGAGCAATAGCAGGTCAAGCTTTGCGCACGAAAAGCAAGTTCCACGCACAAAGCTTGAGGGGGCACTGTTGATACAAAAAAAAAACAGAAGAAGAAAAGGATTACAAAATAATAATAATAATAATAATATTTTTCTTGTTCTACATGCACAATGCTTTTGAGTTCAACTGTGACTCTTACAGGTGTCTGGATAGAAACACAATACGGGCATCAAAGTTCAATAGAAACTCAATCATCCTAACCAAGCACTCTATAAAAGGAGGCCAAAGCCTCTAAAAGAAAAAAAAAGGGACAGACGGAGAGGCGAAGCGAAACATAGGAGAACAAGAAGAGAACAGGGAAAGAAAGCCAATAAGCAAAGCAAAAAGCAGAAGAAGAGCGGCGAGCCAACAAGAAGGTGGAGCCCTCATTCTAACTCTCTATTTCTTTTGCAGTGTCTTTATTTTTCTGTCTCATCCCTTGCTCGTTGGAAGCCCCAAAGGCACATCTTCAAGCAAGCCATCTCTCCCTAAGGCGCGGCGAGACGACTTCGGATAGAAACAGCAGCCTTTAGGCGAGGCAAGACGACCTCGCGAGGTCGTCACCAAAAGAAGACGATGGCCGCTCGCCCCCTTCCTCTGGTTGCAACAAATATACGGCCTTGCACTTCGCATAACGAGCCACACAAGGGAAAGAAAACAAACATTCTAGGGAACACGAATTTGAAGAACATGAACTTACCCTTGATGTCTTGGAGGATCTCTAAGGAGATCAAAGTAAGCTTGAGGATTCAATAAACTCTCGATCAAAGCAACGGAGGGGTGGCATACCTCCATTTATAGAGGAGCAGTTTCCTCAAAGTCCGACTCCCAATCGCATTCAATTTTCATCTGCAAACAGGTTTCTATCCTGAAGATGATAATCATTGAGGTGGTGACAAGCCGATTCGAACTGGGAAAGACGTCTCTGAGGAGTGATGTGGTTCATACGTTCTCATCAATCTCATCAAGGCTACAAGTTCTGTTGGCCAAGACAACAAGTTCCTATTAAGCTTTATCATGCGAACTAGATAGCAGACTCCGCATGTGAAGATGACCTCGTGCGGAGGCTGAAGCCCTAAAGCAAAGGCGAGATAACCTCGCGCGGAGGCTGAAGCCCTAAGGGGTGGCGAGGTGACTTCACGTTAAAGCAAAAGCCCTAAGGGGTGACGAGGTGACTTCGTATCAAGGCAGAAGCCCTAAGGGGTGGCGAGGTGACTTCACGTCAAAGCAAAAGCCCTAAAGGGTGGCGAGATGACTTCGCGTCAAAGCAAAAGCCTTAAGGGGTGGCGAGGTGACTTCGCGTCAATGCAGAAGCCCTAAGGGGTGGCAAGGTGACTTCGCGTCAAAGCAGAAGCCCTAAGGGGTGGCGAGGTGATTTCGTGTCAAAGCAAAAGCCCTAAGGCGAGGTCACTTCGCGTGCATGCGGACTCCGCGTCTTGCTTCTTCGTGAAGTCCACTCCGCGAAGCATCTCGCCTAGCTTGGAATTCCACTGCTATATGACGTCATCTCGCCTCGCCTGGATTTCCATTAGTGCTCAAATCAAATCAACATACACTCTACCAAATTGGGTGTACACAAGAAATACAGTTGACAGATTCAAAATATATCTGTCAAACTCAAATGTTGGCATTAAGCCCCAAAATCCACCACCAAACCTAAAGAACTACGGTCGGTTTGATCCCACAAAGGGGTACGTAGGCAGTCTAGCAACCCACTAGATGCAACCATTAATCCCAAGCAGAATCTCTGACACCACCAGTCAAATTCGTCCAGTCCAAATGACTCTGGTCAAACTCATAAAGCATCAAAAAAATCAAATCCATAACTTAACTTTTTTTGAACTACAATGGTTTGATCCCTTCACGAGGGTATGTAGGTAGTCTGGATTTAAATCTGGATACAACCACATTTAAAATCAAATCCTTGGTTCTTTCCAAGCCAGTTTCCCTCAAACATATACATTCCCCAGTTGTTACTAATTAGTTAGAATCAAAGGGTCTTCCCTTGAAAACAAGGGTTGTAATTAAGGAATTTACTTTATTCTGAATGGGTTGAACCAGACATAATTAAAACTCTATCTTAATTAATAAGATAGAGTGAAATTGTGTTGGATATGTGTTTACAATTTTTGCCCCACAATAAGATATTGTCTTCCTGCCTCGCTCATAGTATCAGACATGGTGAGTCCTAAGCTCTGCCCCGGTTCTTTGTTGGAGACTTGGAGCAGTGGAAGCCTTTTGAGTCATACAGCAGTGAACATTACCAGAAGTTTAGGAACAAACAGTAAGCCGACCTTCTTGTTCATCCTTTGTCATATGTTAGTTGATGATCTTTTTCTTACAACCATTAATCTTGCGTTGGAGGGATGTTGTTTTAAGTTATAATAAGATACAGAGAGCCTGGTGCATCAACTATGGAGGCAAAGGAGTGTAAATTCCTGGTTTTGTGGTTGAAAAAATTGAAACCAAAAATTTGGCAAGAACCATCTTTGGTTACTGAGCATTCTTGGATACAGAATACCTCAGGCGGATGAATGAATTCTAATATCCATCAACCCAAAAATTTGGCAAGAACCATCTTTGGTTACTGAGCATTCTTGGATACAGAATACCTCAGGCGGATGAATGAATTCTAATATCCATCAACCCAAAAATAAGATGTCACGTAATCAACTGAAAGAGTGTTCATCTAGAAATTTAATTGGATTTGCCATGTTAAGTACATTCTACGACACTCAGCGGTTAAAGAGAAGCAGTCTGTTGATGAAAATTGAAGGCATTCAGAATGGTAATACAGCTACCAAGTTATCCCAAAGATAGTAATTGAAAACAGATATTTTCACAAAAGGAAAAGAAGAAAGATTTTCAGTCCTATGCCTGCTTTATCACCACTGATCTAGCCTTCAGATTAAGAAAGATTGCCCTGAAATTAGCAAGCAACCAAAGAATGAGTTGTTACTTTTACTTGTTATACATAAATTGGAAACATGCCCCAAAAAACTATGTAGTTTCTAATATTTTGTTAAAAAAAAAAAAAATTTAGATTACCAAGGAGACTAGCTAGCATTACCAATTCAAATGATGCCAGAACTGTCTAGAGTGATTGTATACTAGTAGGACTAGGTAGATACATGTACCTATCAGTAAGTATAAGACGCTTACATTTCTATTTCAAATGGTGCCCTGAACTGTCTAGTGTTGTTGTATGCTAGGGTAGGCATATCTGATACGGTTACTTACAAGCAAATATCAGACATGCACAGATTTTATGATGAATTTCAGTTGTGGTTATTTTAGAAATTATTATTACTTATTAGTCTATTAGATATGTGCAGATTATCTGAGAAGCACAGATTCAAGGAGGAATATGGCAGCCTTGGAGAACTATCTTTGACAGCAACTTTTAGCAATAATGGGAGGCAAGTTAAAGAGGCAAGCAGAGATCACTGAGAACAGTAGCTTACCAGCACGAAGCAACAAAGCTGTGAAACAAAACCCGGAACTGCATAGGCATATACTGGTAGTTCACCCAACCAACAATAGGCCA
The DNA here is from genome assembly GCA_034370585.1 of Fragaria x ananassa. Taxonomy (NCBI): domain Eukaryota; kingdom Viridiplantae; phylum Streptophyta; class Magnoliopsida; order Rosales; family Rosaceae; genus Fragaria; species Fragaria x ananassa. The sequence continues at coordinate 3,785,404 of CP139762.1, read as the reverse complement.
AAACTGCAACCATTATCAAAACTTTATTATTACCAATTTCAATAAGGGCCTCAAGTACAAAGCGGCTAAACATGGTTCATATTTCAACCTTCCATGCAGTCAATTGAACCGAAGGGTAGTCCTTTCGAACTTTTTTCCTGACTAAACTCCATGGTCTCCCTGCAACGCCAGAGTAAAATAAGAATGAATCAATCCTAGTTTCTTGACTTGCAGTTTTATGCCATGAGCATCCTTAGCAAAGTACTGAATTTTTAACTACAAAGTCATCCACACTTTGCAAAGATACACTTCCTAATAAAGCATAAACAATATAATGAAGACTACAAATATTCTAAAAAAGCTCTAGAACCAGGAACAGCAAAAATGAGATTACCCTACACCTTACCATGCTCATGGACATCCCCTTTCTTTCCAAAACAGAAAAAGAAAAAAAAGAAAAAAAGTGCAACCAAGTCACGAGGATAGCAGTTACTGAGATACTGTCAGGCATACCATATAAGTTGCCCAACATACTTAATCTGCTCCAGAAACAGATACAAGAAAACGCCTGAGATAAGTGCATACCTTCTACCACCAAGCCATAGTACAGCATGAAAAACAAGTTGTTCCAAGGAGATGAAGTTAACTGTTCCAGCAGAACCTAAAAATTGAAATGTTCATACTCAGTACTTGACTAAAAAATTGATAGCAGGACTTTGGCATTTATATAATGCAAATTGGCACAAACAAGAAAGTTGCATTGTTAGAAAGCACAAGAATCATACTCCATAGAAAAAGATTTACCTTTGTTGCAACAGTTCTGTTGTCCTTCTTTCCCTTGAATATTACATCCATCAATTTGTGGAGGAAGTGCCCAAATGGCCCTGAATAAGCAAACCCATATAGCTGCAAACAAATCACAAATGTGATCTTCAGATGCCAACATGATATACACAAGTCATGGCATAGCTTAATTACCTAGCTATGAACCTAACGAATACATGAGTTTATAAGAGAGTTGCATTTCAAAACTGATAAACGCGGGAGGAGAAAAGAAAAACGTGAATCGATTCTTTCAATTTCATTACTTTTGGCTTCTTAGTATGACAAAGCCACATACTTGGAATCCTTCTCAAAAAGAAAAAGCCACATACTTGGTATGATAATTTTACACCAAAACCGCATAGGAAACAAGAAAATAACATACTCAGTCTTTGAATACCAATATACATGATAAAAAAAAGAAGCATACCATCATAAGAAACAGTCTTCTGAGTTGAAGCTTCTTGACCCCAGAGATCTTCTGGGCTATGCCATCACTAACCCCAATCAAAACTCCTGCTGTAATCGCCTAATAACCCAAAAATTCAAAGCAAATATGACAAAGACATCAACTTCATATACAACAACCAGAAAATATTCATACCCAGGCTCAAAGCAATCATCTTTGAAACGAAACGGAATCTACACAAAGAAGAGTGGGACAAACAAATTGCATGCAAGGAAAAATAAGTGTGATTCAAGCAGGGGCGGAGCCAGGATTTAAAGCTAACAGGGGCCGGCCAACCAACAAAATATAACTGGGGGTGCCACTACATGTGTGATAGACTGAGTATAGATCATCTCTTCCAGATTACAGGGGAATGTACTTGTATAATTTCAAGTTTGGGGGTGCCAGGGCCATCCAAGGCCTCTGAATACCTCCGCCCCTGGATTCAAGAGTGGAAATGAACCTTGGTCCTGAGAGGGTAAGACTGAAGTTGTATACGGTACTTTCTCCAAGCCTCGTTGACTATCTCAGACATGGTGATTGGTGAGTCCAATGCTTTCTCTCTCCCTCTGCTTCTGAAGTTAAATTGAAATGGGATTTATAGAACTAGTTCATATATATATATATATATATATATATATATATATATATATATATAGCAGTTGCTTTCACAAAATGACGAGTTGGGGTTAGGTGGTGGGACTGTTGTGATCAGAGATCAACGAGAACGAACTCTTGGAACTACGGGAAGTAGGGAACACTGTTTAAGGTTTCCAAGAAACAACGAAAAAGGTGTGAGAAGTTGTTGGGCAAGATGAACATGTGCTTTCCCTTTTCTTTTTTTTCTATAATAGCTGCTCCTCTTTGAGCAAAATTTTTGTTTTGGAAAGAGAATTCATCCCTAACCAACAGTGTCTGTACTATTGGGTGACTAATATGGTAACTGACCTTATAAAATGATCAAATAGTACCTAAATTCATTCTTTTGTATCAATATCATAAAATAGTACCTAAATTCATTCTTTTGTATCAATATCATACCTACCGTCTAATTCTTTTAATAGTGTTAATTTTTTTTATCTTACTTTTATGAAACTAATAATCTCCATCCTAAGAACTAGCCTTTAATATGTCCACATTTCACCTAACAACTCCTGTCTAAATCGATTTGTTTTTTTTCATTGGCGTCAGAGCTTTTTTCAAGTACAGTTTACAAACATTGTGCATCTTGATATTGACGGATATCAATGACTTGTTAAGTTTGAGAGTTTTTTCTTGTTCTTTAATTGAGATTTATACTTTAATATGGTTTTTGATTGTTCAGTTTGTGATTCCACTTACCCAAATAATATTAATCTTATTGTTTTCTTCAATTTCATTTTATTTTTGGAGTTCAATGGCAATTGGAAGAGGCTGATATTGTGTATATTGCAAATCGGTGAATAAAGTAAATTTAATATAGGCGGGGTGAGAAGAGATCGAATGTATGGTAAACAAAGAAAATTTGAAATTGAAAAAAATATATGTATGGTCAAAAAAAATTTAGGGCGAACAAAGCAAAAACGGTAAAAGGGTATTTTAGGTATTTTAAATGAGTGAACAAAGTAGACTTACAATTAAAAATATATAAGTGGGGTGTGAAGATAACGTGGGGTGAACAAAGTTGTTTATGGAGGTGGCAATAGACGCACCCTTTATTTATTCCAACATACATACAAATACAAAACCCAGAGCCTCTCTCTTAGGTAAACAACTAAAAGTTGTTTAGTTATTCATACTTATAATTACAAGATAAACACTTGCTTGTAAACAAAGCACTTCACACCAGATGATTACAGCACACTACACAGTAAACACTCTACTACTCTCACACTATACTAAGGGACTGTATTCTGGCTATCTTACTTTCTGAGAAAGGTTGAGAGAACTTTGAACTTCTGTTTTGGTCACTCCAGTAATTCTGGGTATGCAAAGTCTCTTTTAGTCGTTACGGGCGTGCCACCGCACGGGTGCAAAAAGTGGTGATTATAGTAGCGATGTGCGCTTAGCTTTCTGCTTCTAATCAAGCAACTGAGGATGGAGAGAGCACCAACTCCACCGCAGGTTTCTTCAGATTCGCCTTGCGTACTGGGCAAGGACTTACAGTAGTCCGTCTAAGCGTCATAATATCGATACTCGACGTGAGATCGAGCAGAGCTTCAATCAGGGAGGAAAGGAAAAAGGCAGAGCTCGGGGGAGCGTTTGGAGATTCGACTGGGCCGATAGTATTTTGTACTTATGTTGAGTAGTTGAGTGTTTAATTGTTTTTGTAGAGAGAGAGCTTAGGGTTTCGAGCCCCTTTATATAGTGACTCGCTGCCAAGAGGGAAGTAATTGAGTACCATAAGGATACGGCCTCGCCCGCTGCTCAACTGTAGACTCCTATGCAGACTCAAACTTATCCCGCGAGGTGTCACAGTCTTTGTAAAAGACTATCTCGCGTGCCCCTGAAGCAATAACTGCAGAGACAACATGGAAGATCATAGCTGCAGAGAGGAGCAACCAGGAACTGAAGAGGTAAAAGTAGAAATCAGTTTACTAACCTCCAATAAATATTGTGTTTTCTTCATTTTTTTAAGGATAACTTGTGTATTTTCTTTTGTGTAGTTTTTGGAACAACCAAATCCAGTTCCGTTGCAAAAGATATTTCCAAAATACGATGAACCTGTGATGAATGATGTCGACCTGTCTAACCTAGACAAACTTGTTGCTCAAGCTGTACAAATGGCCGGAAAAAAAATGAATGAAGAAACCAGCTTGAAGAATAAAGAACAACAAGCAAAAGGGCTCAAGAAATATGTCAAGAAAACAAAACAAACTGTGGAGACGCATTCGATTGAAAGAAACGTCAAGATGTACAAGCGTTGGGCAGAAAAGAGGAAAGAAGACGAATGGGAGTATGACACCCCTGAAGGGCTAAAGCTAGCAAAAAGAACAAAGAAGGAGAAGCAGAAAGTCGAAAATGGTATTGTTATTGATGGAGTGAATTGCAACACTAATACATAGAAGCTCTTGGATGAAAAGGTGACGAATCACTATAAGAACTGGTTTGATTTGAACAAGGACAAGAATGATGAGTAAGTTTATTCTTCCCTAGTTTATATATAACATTACAATTAGTTCCCTGGTTTGACTTACTTATGACTTATTTGTGTCTGCACAGTTTCTGGTATTCGGAGTGTTGTGATGGTATTATTGACAATACCAACAACGACTTGAAGAGAATAATTCAAGAAGGAGAGATTACATCTAATGTGAGAAAAAATTAATGGTCTTACTAACCCTAATAAAGTTGATGTTTGAGTATCCTAAGATGTATTGTTTGTTGTAATTTGTGACTTATGTTGTACATGCAGACAATTAAGGTGTACCTCCAAATTTTGAAAAAGGAAGTGGAAAAGAACAAGGTCTCGGTCAGATTCCTAGACATAGAGACAACGGTAAGAAGTCTAACCTGAAATAGCAGCATGTCGCTGCACCGCGGTGTCCTTCCTTTACTTTTTTCAGTTAACACAATCTTACTACTTGCTTTTATAAATACAGTGCGCGGTGGTGGTACATGAACAAAAATTGAAGGAGTTCCTTGCTGGAGGAGGAAAATTAGGGGAATTCAAATGTAATGAATTGGATATAGAGCTTTCCATTATTAATCCTCTGTGGTCATTCTTCAGTAAGGACCTGGTTTTCATTCTGGTATATCATGGGGTTAGCCACCACTATACCTTGGTCGTGATTAACAACAAAGATCGGTGCTTCTATCACCTGAACTCAATGCTATCGCCAAGAAAAGATTACTCTGCCGACACCAACATCCACTTTCAGAATGCAATGGGAGTGATGAGTTGTAACTGATTTATTAGGATAAGAAGTTTACTGGGGGGCAGTAAACTTCTCCTGGGTTTTGTTTGTTGTTTGTTCTCTTAGTTTGTTTGAGTTGTAATTTACTTGTTTGTTGGAACCAACAAGTGAAGTACATTATGGTGTTCATCAAACACGTATAGGATTCCACCATATACCCTCTCAGCCAAGACTTAGACCCTGAGGAATGTAGGGAAAACTATGGCGAGCAGGACAGCCAAGGAATAGAGGTTGACAGTTACTCGATGATGAGTGCTGAAGAGAAAAAAATAGGAAGATGGATACTGGACCAAAACGTTTATCAAGTAAGATACCAGCTAATTGATATCTTATCCTGCCCACACAATAGGAAACATCGTAAATACCTTTAAACTTCCTTTAAACTGTTTTATTAGGATCAGAAATTACTTGTCTGTTGTATTGGGGTCAAAAATTTAGTAATACTGTTTCTTAATACATTGCAGGTCAGATTGTGGACCATTTTTGCTCCACTTTATACAGAGCCTATGTCATGGGAAAAAAACGACAGAAGTTGGTGGTAATGAAATGAGGAAGAAGACGCAGCTAAAGTTTATGGACATCAATATAGAAAAAAGATTAGTTTTGTTTTGACCACGATCCTCAGCGTGCAGGCGGAGAGACGGTGGCAGTCAATGCTTCTAGGGAATGCGGGGCGTGCCACCTCGCAGACGAGGAAAGGAAGTGGGGTGTGTCGGGTCTTCACTTGTTGAACAAGCGGGGGGTTACCGGTGCCACCTCGCGGACGAGGAATTTACAAGCACAAGGCAATTCGATACCTATGGTGTCGCGAGCAGAGCAACCAAGGGGGAATCAAGGGTGATCAGAATAGAGTCCAAAAGAACTCTGAGAAAACCTAGGTGGCGGCACGCTTAGGGTTAGGGTTTTCGAGATGCTCGAAAAAGTTCAACTGATTTGAAAGGTTTTTGTTTTGTATTTGTATTTGTGTTGTAAAAGTTGTTGTTTCTATTATGTGTCTTTCGACCCCTTCATATAGTAGTTTGACTTGCAGCAGAAGAAAGATAATCATTGTTCAAGTCGGATTTCGAAACCCTAATTTCACAAGGACACTGCTAAGCCGCGCAGACCAAACACCTTATGACACATGTCCAGTCCGTACACTCCGCATGGGTTTTTGCTTCCACACTACCAACTGTAGACTCCTATGCGGACTAGACTTAGGAATATCCTTATCCTGTAGGGTGTCACAGACTCAACCATCTCGTGGGCCTTTCTAGCGCATGGGCCAAAAGTAGGCTTTTTAATTAATAAGGGTCACAAGGATTGGCCCAAAGTATGTCAAAAACTAGTGAGAGTCTTCAACGATTAGTGTGGTGTACATGGACTTCGCCTGTGGCTTCTTCGTGAAGTTTCCCACGTGAACCAGTTCGCCAGCTCGCCTCGATGTACTCCGCCTCACCTAGGGCTCCGCTTTTACGTGAAGTATCACTTCGCCTTGCCTACACGCGAAGTCATTCCACGTGCAAGATCTGTATTCCACGCAAAGTCCATTTCGTGTACGAGATCTGTAATCCGCGTGAAGTCCATTCCGCGCTTGGATTGTGTAATTCAACTCGCATGGTCTCACTGGCGGGCCATTACTTGTAAACCCAAAGAATTTGGGCTCGCCGGTTGCAACGTGGACCAAGAACGTAACTAATATTCACATTGAGATTTTACAGTCTAGTAAAATATTATTACTTGGACAAAAATGCCCTATGGCTCAAACATTGCCCTATGCCTTAAGCTTTGGGACTAAGCGAAAAGGCCATATTGAACATGTCATGACGATTCAAGTTTTGAGGTATGTGTTTCCAACTACCTCGTGAGACAACTTACTTTTGTCTAAGGAGTGCCCTACTCACTACGTAGCGAGCAAGTATGTATAATGATGTAAGGTTGGCGAAGTGAAATGCGTTATCTCATTGTTGAACATCTGATTGGCGAGGCGAATCATTAGGAGACACGAACCGAGCTAGGTTGTAAGGGAAGCTCAAGAGGCTTTGGTGTAGCTCAACTTCGCTAAATGTAATGTTATTATTTAGGGCCTCTGGGATAGGCCCTAATCCTGTACTTGTCTGTTGCTTAGACTTTGCACATTTATGATGAAATGGAAGAGAGAAATGAAGGAATTAGCACGTAAATTTTTTTATTTAGGGCCTCTGGAATATGCCCCAATCTTGTACTGGTCTGTTGGTTAGACCTCGCACGTTTACAAAGAAATGAACTAATTACATGCTTCTCTCTCGGGCTGCCCCCTAGTGGGAGGCGGTGGAGTGCTATCACGAAGGCTCGGAGCACTATGGATAGTGGTCGCAGGGTCAGGAGGATGTGGAGGATCCACGCGCTCCAAACGCCAATGATATGGTGCTTTAAGAAACAACCATTAATAGGATTGAAATGGAGTGTACCGGTAAGGTCGTGTAAGTGGTATGCCCGCTTGGGCAATATGTGATGAATGATAAAGGGTCCTTCCCACCGCGTGAACCACTTCTCGCGGCCTTCGGTCTTCTTGCCCAATGGTAGCATTGCTCGCCACACTGCTTGGCCCTCGGCAAAGCTCCGTCCGAAGGTTACTTTATCATTGGACCGCGCAATGCGCTGCTTCTCAAGGATGAGATTATTGAAAGCAGTGATGCGGTGTTCGTCGAGGTCTTCAAGCTCTTGCCACATCGCGTAGATGTAATCGTCACCAAGCAATTGGTGCAGTTCCTGGATGCGAAGCGAGGTGATGTGAACCTCGAGGGAAAGGATGGTGTCATGGCCAAACATGAGAGCATAGGGGATGGAATCTGTCGGGCCGCGCTTGGAGGTACGGTAGGCCCACAAAGTATAGTGAAGCTCTAGATGCCAGACGTAGGGGTTCAACTGTAGCATCTTGTGCAAGATACTGAGGATAACTTTGTTGCTCGCCTCCACCTGACCATTAGACTGTGCATAATAGGGGGTCAAATGTAGGAGCTTGATACCATAGCCGATGAGGAATGTGACTACAGAATCGGCCATGAAAGCTGTCCCCCGGTCCGTCACGATGCACTCCGGAATACCAAAGCGGGAGATAATGTTGCAGAAGATAAAGTTTGGGACCGAGGCGACCTTGAGTGGCTCGGCCTTGACCCACTTGGTAAAGAAATCGGTGGCCACGATAATGAACTTGTGCTGCTCTGAGGAATGAGGATGAATGATGTCGACGAAGTCTATCACCCATCCTTGACCTGGCCATGGTTTAATGATCGGCTAAAATGGAATGTTGGAAATGTGTTGCACTGGTCCATGAGCCTGACAATCCTTACAACCTTTGGCGAAAGCAATACAGTCCTTGAGAATGGTAGGTCAGTAGTAGCCGTGGTGACGGATTAACCACCACATCTTTGGTCCTGCCTGATGCGAACCACAAACTCCGGAATGAACCTCACGCATAAGCCGCTTAGCTTCGTTGCCATACATGTAGTGGAAGTCGTTACCGTCTTCGCCACGCTGGCGAAGCTCACCATTGCGAAGAACAAAGTTGAGGGTGAGAAACCTCATTTGCCGGGAATGAGTAGCGTCATGAGGGTTCTTGAGGTAGGCGATGAACGGTAGCCGCCAGTCCTCATCGATAGGGTCTAAGGCAACGATGTCAAGAGAGTCTGCCTTATATTGCCCCTAGCAATAAAAGAAGGAAGAGTGCGTCGTTCGACCTTGAGTAGTCGTTCGCGCACTCCATCTCGCAAGCTAAGACCAGATGCAATCTGTACGAGCTCATTTGCCGCGAAATTGAATTCGCGCGGAATGTGTTCAATGTGGACGTCATCGAAGCGGTCCAAGACGTCAAAGGCTTTTCGCAAGTAGCGCTTAATGGATGAACTCAAGCACTTAAACTTCGCCACAAGCTAGTTGACAACCAATAAGGAGTCGCCGAATACTTGGACCTCGCGGACTCCTACGTCCAGCAAAATTTCCAGTCCGATGATGAGCGCCTCGTATTCCGCTTGATTATTTGTACATTTAAAATCCAGTTGGAAGGAGTAAGAAAACCAATCTCGCAAGGTTCTCGATGGCAATCCCAGTACCTGCAGCGAGTTCAGTACGCGATCCATCAAAGTAAAGAGTCCATGGAGTAAGGGAAACAACTGCGAGGTCTAACTCGCGGAATGCTGATAGTTCGGTTGGTGGATGATGAGCGAGGAAGTCAGCTATGGTCTGTCCTTTGACTGCTTTCTGCGAAACATATTACAAAGAGAATTCAGATAAAGCCAATATCCATTTACCTATGCGTCCCCGTAGGATAGGACGAGAAAGTATGTATTTGAGTAGATTGTACTGAGCGATCATCACAGTGGTAAAGGCTAACATGTAGTGGCAGAGCTTGCAACCTACAAAGAATAGGACGAGACACAACTTTTCCATTGGAGAGTAGCGCGTCTCGCAATCGGTTAACACCCTTCTAAGATAGTAAATGGCGTGTTCCACCCCATTCTCATCGTCTTATGCCAAGAGTCCGCCAATAGACAAGTTAGCAGCGGCGATGTAGAGTTTAAGCGGAACGCTAGGGCGAGGAGGAGGAACCAAAGTAGGCAGGTTCGTAAGATAGTCCTTGATACGATCAAAAGCTTCTTAGTGTTGTGCCTCCCATACGAACTCAGCTGCCCCTTGGAGCTTTAGGAGAGATGAAAAGGGCTGAACCTTCCCTGCCACGTTTGAAATGAAATGGTGAAGGAAGTTGCTTCGCCCGATCAGTTGTTGGTGCTCCTTTTTGGTTGTAGGAGGTGATGCGCTTATTACCGCCTGCGCCTTGTCTTTAGGGATCTCGATACCCCTTTGATGGACTAAAAACCCTAGGAGAAGGCACCTGTCTCCGCGAAGAATACACATTTGGCGGGGTTCATCTTCAGGTTATGTCTCTGGATCTACGTGAAAACCAATTGGAGGTCATCAACGTGTGTTGCCCGTGTTTTGGTTTTAACCACCACGTCGTCTATGTAGACTTAAATCAACTTACCCATGATATCATGAAAGATAAGGTTCATGGTGTGCTGATATGTTGCCCCTGCATTTTTGAGCCCCAATGGCATGACAACATATTCGAACACACCTGCAAATCCTGGGCAGCGGAAAGCGGTTTTGTGGCAATCTTCTTTAGCGACAGGAATCTGGTGGTATCCAGCTGTTCCATCCATAAAGGATAGCACTGCATGCTCCACGACCGCGTCAATGAGGAGGTCGGCAACATGCATGGGGTGTATATCCTGAGGTGTTGCTTTGATGCGGTCACGGTAGTCAACACAGACGCGCATTTTGTCATTCTTCTTGCGGACGGGAACGACATTGGAAAGACGTTCATTGTATTTGGCCACACAAATGATACATGATCGGTGCAAGTTCTCAATTTCTTCCTTGACCACGATCTGGTCTCAGTTCGCATGAATCTACCGTCTTGGTGGACTGGACGTCTGTCAGGATGAGTGGGAAGCCGGTGACAGACTAAATCTGGGGACAAGCCAGGCATGTCTTCGTACTTCTTGCCGAAACAGTCCTTATATTCATGTAATAAGGCAAGAATGTCTTCCTTTTCTTTTCCTGCCAGCTTAGCACTAATGGAGAGTAGTAAGGGCTTTTCTGTATTCCCTATGTCGACTTATTAAATGGGGTCATGGACTTGGGGTGGTGTATCATCCAAGGCAGTGGGAGCTAACTGAATAACTTCCTCCTTGGTGTCGGTATAATCCACTATTTCATCTACGTATTCCATAGTCGTGACCTTGTTGTAGGCTTCGTGTTCCACCCAATATGAGAGGAGTCTCTCACACAAGGACTCGCCAGCCTCGCGTGCCTCTTTTGAGGAGGCACTATCCATCAGAGGGTTGAAGGGGATCCGCGATGGTGTGAGGACGCTATAAGTCGTCCTTCGCCTAGGTAAGTCCCCATCGCGTTAAGTTGGAGGCCGTGACCCCATAGGGGCGGCCTTTGGAATTGACACCTTGGATCTCCAATGGGCCCAAGTCAGTATTGAAGTATCGGGTGTCATTGAAGTTGGCGGAGATGGAGAAAGGACGCGGGTCTGCTTTGATGACGACTGCTAAGATATGTCTATAGTGAGTAGCCGCTAATAATGGCTAGCTAAGATATGTCTATATATATATATAAGTATCGATCGGTTGCCTCCCAGGCTATAATAGCGTCTCACGCTAAGCGCACTACTCACCTATGATGAGTAGCCGCTAGTAATAATTGGCTAGCAATAAAGAATATAATCGACCCTATATTATGGTGACTAAAAACATACGAAAACACTTAAATCCACTTATCTTCCCCAAGATCATACGAATGGTACGGTTCCCAACCGTGCTTGAAAATCATCATAAGAATTTGTATTAAAACTCAATGACGTATCTCACACGTCAAAATATTCTCAAACTTATAAATATACGCGAGATTTCAATATCAAATATAAATCATAAATAATAATATCTCCAAGTCAAAATCATTAAATTATAATGGAGAACTACCGAAAATCTCATTTTCGGTAATCATTTATAAATCCCAAAATCATCCAAAAATAAAACCGATAGTATTTAAATCCATTAAACTCAGTACAGTTCCCAACTGTACCTAAAAATATTGCGTAATAAAAATAAATCATTTGACATGTTCCACATGTCAAATAAAATGCTCAAGAGAGTTCTCGAAAAATGAATGGAAGTCATTACTCCAAGAAAATATTAAATTTCCAATATGCCTTTAAAAACTAAATAAACTCTAGTGCATGCATGACATTCAAATCAAAGATTCACTCACAGTGCTCGGCTATGCTTGCCGACGACCCAAGACTTCCTCCAAATGATCCTCCTCACGGACTGAACAATAATTAATATTAATTCCCATGCAACATTAAAACTTCAATAAAAAAATCCATAAAATTAAGGGTCTAAAATCAATCTTCTTCCTTGCCCATTTTCTCCATCTTTAATCCATTATAACTCAAAATTCACCACCATCACCAATAACCAAAAATTTAACCTTATATGAATTTAAAACCGACTAACCCAACTATCGATATTCCAATCTAAACACCGCCAAATTCCTTAACCATAGAAAATCTCAAACCTTATCAAAACTCCTCCAAAAATTCCAAACTATACTTCATTAAACTCCTCTCATTATAACAAACCTGAAAACATGAAAAAAGGCCCTTAAAGGGCGATGGTCGGTAGCCATACTCCGGCAACCTCCAATGGTTCTTAAATTTTAGCACAACACTCCTCTCAACCTGCACAACAACTTTCTTAACTAGCACAAAGTCCGATTCTAAGCCTAACTACTAATCGAATTAAAATCCAAATGAAGCCCTAGAACTTTCAATTATACAATTCACCCTAATGAAATCGAATTTAGCAAATTTCTTTTGAGGGATTACTCACCTTGATGAGGGCTACAAGATGAGTCAAAAATCTCGAGCTATGGTGGTCGGAGGAGACAACTCTGGCAAAAGTGCAATCGGCGTCTCTGGCAAACTTCCTTGCGAACAGCGGCGTTACAAGGCCGGTCACCGGCCTAAGAAGAGAGAAGAGGTGGCGGGGGTCACGGGACCGGTCCGGAGGTCGGTAGTGGCCGGACGGCGGCCGACGAAGGTGGTGAAGCCGGCGGGTCGGGAAGAGCTCACGAGAGAGAGAGAGAAGAAGGAGAGAGAGAAAGAGAATGGGGGGGTGTTGGGCTGCCCACAACCGGTCCAACAACTTAAACCCCAAAAATTATACCCGCTAAATATCTACCCTTCTTTTACCATATCAAAAATTACTCTTTTAATTAATAACTTTTTCATGCTAACTCCGATTTTAACATATAGCATGTCTACGAATTTGAATAAATGTCCTCTAAAATTTTTATGAAGAAAGTTTTCCCAAATTCCAAACGAAAGAAAAAGTCAAATTTAAGGTCCTTAACAGTAAACGGTTATTTAATACGGTAAAAGACTAAAATAATATCAAAGTAATAACCGTAAAATAACTTAAGAAACGTGGTGTGACAGCGAGTTCTGACGACATTCACCGCAGCTCCGATATCAACCATGACTTTGTTTACCATGATCTCCTCAACTTCAACCATGATATATAATGGTCTCATGTGAGTGGCTATGTCTAGGGTCGGAGTGGAGAAGGTTAGAGTCGGCATGTGTGTGACACTGCTCGTAGCATCCAATGGTGGAGCGTGCACGAGTTCCGCCAGGACTGGACCCATCTCATTGCTGCAAGGCGGGGACATGTCGTAGACATTTTCGCTACTGTCTGGAATATCCGCCGCGTTGCATGTTGTGTTCGGCGTGAAAGCATATCTTTCAGATATGAAAAATACCATCCCGATTTGGAAGGAGAATTGCTCGTGGACTGGGATCAGTGGAGTCTCAATGATCCCGTGTTCTCTTTCAAGCACAGCGAATGCGCTACGTTAGGCTGACCTTTTCATCCTCAAGCCATGTAGAGACTTCAGGCATATTGCAAGTGAATGATTTCCCTTGTCCTTCTATTTGGTCTTCTTCTAAGTCAATGCAAGGCTCGGAGTAAGCCTGGTCGTTCAACGAGTTCTCTCAGAAACACTGGGCCATAAGCTTCGCGAGGTTAGGGCTGGAGGTACTACTTTTAGCACCAGGCGATGCGTCAGTCTCTGACTGTCGTGGTTGCCACACGACTTTGGTTGAGGGTTGTTTGTCCTCAGCTGGCTGCTTATCCACAGTTAGAGGGATCTTGGCGTTGTCATTCGCCTCCGATGGAGGAGGGGCGGAGATTCGAGGCTCCTTCTTGGCCTCCGGCTCCGGGTTAGATTGTGGCCGGGCCGACATGGTAGCGGTGGTTCCTTCTTTGCCTCAGGTTCTTGGCGAAGAGGCTCCCGGGGCCGTGATGACCGAGGTGACTCGCACCTTGGCTAAGGCTCTGAGGTGGCAAACAGTCTTCGCTTTACTAGGGAAGGTGGTTCCCTTCTTCTTTCATCCTCCCGCGACTGCCTACGCCTTGGTGGAGGAAGCGGTTCCCTTCTCCGGTCAAGCTCTGGTCAAGGGATGCGCCGGGAGGGCTATGGATCCCTTATCCTTTCCGACTCTGGAGATGGTTTGTTTCTAGTACGGCGAGGCGACATAAGATGTTTGCTTTTGGAGCAGGATCGTCTGCTACCTGTGTACACACCCTTGGAGGCATTACAGGTGGCCTTTGGAGTATTACGCGCAGCCTTTTGCTTCTCTTCACATCCACTCAGGTTTCTATGCGAACTGCAAGGGTCGTATGACGCCATCATCGACAGCTCACAAGGCACACAAGATGTTGTCATACTTCTTTTTTAGCTTCCTCTTCTTGAATCTGGTGATGGTAACTGGCCTGCCCCCTTGCTGCGTGTACCATATTCCCTCCTTGATCACTGTTTTGGATGTCAGGGGAATGTAGGAGTCTGTCAAGATACCTTACCGAGGGCTTGAAGCCTCGTTGTCTTGGTGCTTGCTGCCAGAGTCTGATATGGCCATCTCGCTTGAAACTGGAGACAAAGGTACTTCTTCTATCCAGTGTGATAGGATGAACGTCTCAAGGCACTTAATCCTCTGTTCTAGCTCTTCGCGAGTTCTAGGGCTCACGGGTTGGTAGTTTTCATCATGGAACGGTGTATCGTCCCGCATGATAGCTTTGCCCTTATCTTTCCTTGAAGGGCGATTGGGCTGCAATTTGGTGACTAACTGCCTGGTCATGGTTTTCATTTTGGTTCGCCAGCACGGTATAGTCATTCACCGGTCTCTTGCAGTTTGCGCAGACCCACATTTGGAGATAGGTCTAATGTTATCGCGCGGTGGCTAATGCGAGGCTAGGCGATATTAGTAGTTGCAAGTGAATGTACTTGAGGTCGAGTCAGTTATGGACTTGCTCGAGGAGCTGGTAGTATTCGCAAGTTTTGTGTCCCAAGCTGTCATGGAACTTGCAGTGTTTATGGCCTTCCTTATACTCAACGTAGGGTAAGGCCCTTGCCACTGTGACAAGTCCATCGTCAATAAGGTCATCTAGAACCTTGTGTTCGAGGTTGACGTTGTATGTGTTTTTTCCATGATCCTCAGTACGCGGAGCGGAGGTTTCTAGCGAACAATGAGTAGGGGAAATGTTGCGGGCGTGCCACCTCGCGGACGAGGAAAGAGAAGTATGGTGCACTTTGACTTCTTGATTAGGTGAAAGGGGTTTCCAGGTGCCATCTCAGAGGAGGAATTTACTAACACAAGGAGATTTGATACTCACAGTGTCGCGAGCAGAGCAATTATAGGGTAATCAGAGTGACCGAAAAAGAGTTCGAGAGAGCTCTAAGTAAAGGCTAGGCGGCGGTGCGCTTAGGTTTTAGATTTTCGATTGGCTCGAAAGGTAACTGGTGTTTGCAGTTTGTATTTTTGTTGAGAGACTTGATTGTGTCTGTAGAGACTGCTTCGAGTCCCCTTATATAGAAGCTTAACTTGCGGCAGAGGGAAGATCACAGTTCAAGTTGGATTCTGAAACCTTAATCATCAAGGATACGATTTTGCTCACGCGAACCAACCAGCTTGTCACCTGTTCAGTTCGCATACTCCAATCCGCATAGGACTTTGCTTCTATGTTGCCAACTGTAGATTCCTATGCGATTTTGAATTAAGAACAATCTTATCCCACGGGGTGTCACAATCTCAAACCAATCCGTGAACCGCTGATGTTTGTCTCTATCTCACAGGCTTTTTTGCGGTTTGCAAGCCTTAGAAGTGCTCTATCTATTAAAATGGGCCATATGGATTGGCCCGAAATATGTCAAAGACTTTTACAAGTTTTTAACGATCAAAGTGGTGTACGCGGACTCCGCCAATGACTTCTTCGTGGAGTGATCCACGCGAACTGGTTTGCCAGGTCGCCTAGGTATATTCTGCCTCACCTAGGACTTTTACGCGAAGTGTCAATGTCAACCTCGTGCACACGGAGTGAGCCAGTCATTCCGCATGAAGTCATTTCTTTTGTGAACCATGTAGTCTGCGCAAAGTCATTTCTTGCACGAACTGTGAAATCCAACATGGAGTCACTTTACTAGGACAAAAATGCCCTTTTGCTCAAACATTGCCCCCTAGGCCTTGAGTTTTTGGACTAAACGAGAAGGCCTTATTTGAACATGTCACGATGCTTTCAGATTCTAACATAGCGCCGTCGCGATCTCGCCTAGCGGAAGATCAAAAATGTATGGTCCCCGACCACTTCGCGGGGCAACTTGGTTTTATTTAAGGGGGTTCTTTACTCACTACGTAGCAAGAAAGTGTGTATCCAAACTTGACACCCCATGCGTACAAGCTGTAAAGGAAACTTTAAGAGACTCTGGTCTTCGCTTGTCGTGTTGCCCTCATGTGAAACTTTTTCACTAAGCAATAAAAACTGCTGAGGTTCAAATCTGATCTTCTCTTGAGATTGGGTAAAGGTCTCTACGCAACTGTTTACTTGGGAAGTAGGAAGTCACTATAGAATCACATGTTCACCTTATCTTCAAGGTCCACATCCCGTAGCAAAGTTCTGCATGTAGGACACATGTTAACAAGAATCAGTCCCCTCTTTCTATAAGAGAAATCCGCTGGCTGAATTTGAAATATCAACCAAGTCTCCTGCATCTCCGCCATGGATCCTTCTTCTTTTCTATTCATCCTTCTGTCTCTGTTTAAAGCAAAACCACCATTTCCCTTGCTCAATGTTTGCTTTGATGAGTTTCAAAATCTACTCTTAGGTCGAAGGTGGGTTTCAAAATCCACTCTTAGGCCAATCCTCCGCTTGGGAGAACAAATAGTATGGGCACCTTCTGCCTTGCGCCTGCTGTTCTCCCCACACGTGAGGCTTTGGAGGTCCTTTGTCCACTCATGTTTCGGGAGTTCACCAGTGTTCTTGAAGCACTCCTTGAAAGCTTGGGAGGTAGCATGAGGGACCCGCCTCCGATGCTTAGATCCAACTCCTAATCATGAAGCATTTAGAGTGTTTGTGAACATGTTTGCTTCAGCCGCAAAGCCGCTCATGTAGCTTGTATCAGAGTGTACGAAGAAAAAACATGTGATGTTATATTCAGGGCCTCTAGGATAGGCCCCAATCTTGTACTAATCTGTTGTTTTAGACTTTGAACGTTTATGATAAAAATGAAGAAAATTTTACTTAGGGCCTCTGGAATAGGCCCTAATCTTGTACTAGTCTGTTGGTTAGACCTCGCATGTTTACAATGTTTTGAACTAACTTATCTCTCAGGTTGCCCCCTAGTCGGAGGTGGCGGAGTACTATCGCGAAGGCGCTGAGCACTATGAACAGTGGTTGCGGGGTCCGCGCGTTCCCAAACGCCAGGGAGATGACGCTTTAATAAACGACCGTTAATAGTATTGGGATCAAGGGTACCGTTGAGGTCGCGCAGGTGGTATGCCCCCTTGGGTAGTATGCGATGAATAATAAAAGGTCATTCCCACCGCGCGGACCACTTCCCGCGGCCTTCAGTTTTTTCCCCCAATGGCAGCACTGCGCGCCATACAGATTGTCCCTTAATAAAGCTCTGTCCGCGGGTAAGTTTATCGTAGGAACGCTCAACATGCTGTTTCTCAAGGATGAGATTGTTGAAAGCAGTGACGCGATGTTCGTCAAGGTCTTCAAGCTCTTGCCACATTGCTTGGACGTAATCATCACCAAGCAACATGTGTTGTTCCTGGACGCGAAGCGAGGCGACATGAACCTCAAGGGGAAGGACTGCATCATGGTAGGCCCATAAAGTATGGTAAAGCTCAAGATGCCAGACGCGAGGATTCAACTCTAGCATCTTGCGCAAGATACCAAGGAAAACATTGTTGGTCGCCTCTGCCTGACCATTGGATTGTGCATAATAAGGGGTCGAATGTAGGAGTTTGACACCATAGCCGGCGAGGAAAGTGACTACAGCGTCAGCCATGAAAGCTGCCCCCCGGTCCATGACAATACACTCCGGGACACCAAAGTGGGAGATAATATTGCAGAAGATAAAGTTACGAACTGCGGTTGCGGAGGCGACTTTGAGTGGCTCGGTCTCAACCCACTTGGTGAAGAAATTAGTAGCAACGATAATGAACTTATGCTGCTCGGAGGAATGGGGATGGATGATGACGACAAAGTCAATCGCCCATCCTCGACCTGGCCATGATTTAATGATTGGTTGTAATGGAATGTTTGGGATATGTTGCAAGGGTCCATGAGCTTGGCAGTCCTGACATCCCTTGGCGAACGTGATATAGTCTTTGAGAATGGAAAGCCAATAGTAACCGTGGCGACAGATTAACCAACGCATCTTTGGTCCAGCTTTATGCGAACCGCAAACGCCAGAATGTACCTCGCGCATGAGTCGTTTAGCCTCGGTGCCATACACACAGTGGAAGTCATTACCGCCATCACCGCACCGGCGAAGCTTGCCGTTGCGAAGCACGAAGTTGAGGGCGAGAAACCGTATTTGCCGAGAATGAGTAGCATCCTGAGGATGCTCGAGGTAAGCGATGAACATGGGTCGCTAGTATTCATCGATGGGATCTAAAGCAGCGATGTTAAAAGTGTCTGCCTTATATTGCCCCCTTGCGATAAAAGAGGGAAGGGTGTGCCGTTCAACTTTGAGAAGCCGTTTGCGCACTCCATCTCGCAAGCTATGACCGGATTCAATTCTTGCGAGCTCATTCGCCGCAAAGTTGAATTCGCGTGGAATGTGCTCAACGTGAACATCGTCAAAACGATCTAAAATGTCAAAGGCCTTCCATAAGTAAGGCTCAATAGAAGAACTTAAGCATTTGAACTTTGCCACAAGCTGATTGACAACTAATAACAAATCACCAAAGATTTGAATCTCGAGGACTCCTAAGTCCAACAAAATTTCCTGTCCAATGATGAGCGCCTCGTACTCCGCCTAATTATTTGTAGATTTAAAGTCTTGCTAGAAAGAGTAAGAAAAACGGTCCCCTGCTGTGTTCTGGATGGCTATCCCGGCACCTGCAGCGAACTCAGTGCGCGAGCCATCAAAGTAAAGAGTCCATGGAGTTAGAGAGACTACGGCGAACTCTAACTCGCGGAATGCCACTCTAACTCGCGGAATGCCGTCAGTTCGGTCGGCGGGTGATGAGCGAGGAAGTCTGCGATGGCTTGTCCCTTCACTACTTTTTGTGGAACATATTGCAAAGAGAATTCAGACAAAGCCAATATCCATTTGCATATGCGTCCTTGAAGGATAGGACGAGAAAGCATGTACTTTACGAGATCAGACTGAGCGATCACCACTGTGGTGAAGGCTAACATGTAGCGGCGGAGCTTGCAACCAGCGAAAAAAGGGCAAGGCATAATTTTTCCATTGGAGAATAGCGAGTTTCGCAATCGGTTAACACCCCGCTAAGATAGTAAACAACATGTTCTACTCCGTTCTCATTGTCTTATGCCAAGAGTCCGCCTATGGACAAGTCAGCAGCGGTGATGTAAAGCTTGAGCGGAACGCCAGGGCGATGAGGAACCAAAACAGGCAAGTTTCTAAGATAATCTTTGATTCGGTCAAAGGCCTCTTGGTGTTGGCACTCCTATACGAACTCAGTTGCCCCTGAAGCTTGAGGAGAGGTGAAAAAAGCTGAACTTTCCCTGCCACGTTTGAAATAAACCGGCGAAGGAAATTGATTCGATCGATCAATTGTTGGAGCTCCTTTTTGGTTGTAGGGGGCGAGGCACTTATGATTGCCTACGCCTTGTCTTGGGGGATCTCGATACCTAGTTGGTGGACAAGAAATCCTAGGAAATCGCTTACCTCCACGAAGAAAACGCACTTGGCGGGATTCATCTTTAGGTGATGTTTCCGCATCTGCACGAAGACATTCATACCCTGCGGCTGCGTCAATAAGGAGATCGACAACAGGCATGGGATATATATCTTTGGGCGTTGCGTTGTTGAGGTCTCGATAGTCGACACAGACGAGCATCTTGTCGTTCTTCTTGCAGACGAGAACAACGTTGGATAGCCATTCATTGTACTTGGCCACGCGAATGATACCTGATCGGTGCATGTTTTGGATTTCTTCCTTGACTGTGATCTGGGTCTCAATTCGCATGAATCTGCCATCTTGGCAGACTGGACGTATGTCAGGATGAGTGGGCAGGCGGTGACAAACTAAGTCCGGGGATAAACCAGACATGTCTTCGTATTTTTCGGCGAAGCAATCCCTATATTCATGTAGTAAGGCGAGAAGATCTTCTTTTACTTGTCCTTCTAGCTTAGCACTGATGAAGAGTAGTAACAGTTTCTCTGTAGTCCCCACGTCAACTTGTAAGGTGGGGTCACGGACTTGAGGTGGCATGTCGTCCAAAATGGCAGAAGCTAACTGAATAGCTTCCTCTTCGGTATCGATATAGTCCACTATCTCGTCCACATACTCCATAGTGGCGACCCTGTCGTAGGCCTCGCGTTCCGCCCAGTATGAGAGAAGTCTAAGGACTCATCAGCCTCGTGTGCTTCTGCTGCGGATGTACTAAACATCAGAAGGTTGGAGATGGTCCTTGATGGTGTAGGGGTGTTGTAAGTCGTCCCTCGCTTGAGTGAGTCCCCATCGCGTTAGGTTGGAGGCTGTTATCCTATAGGGGCGGCCTTTGGAATCAACTCCTTGGATTTCTAATGGGCCTAAGTCGGTGTTGTAGTAGCGAGCGTCATTGAACTTTGCATAAATGGAGAAAGGGCGCGGGTCTGCTTTGATAAGGACCGCCTCGCATTTCTTGTTATCCCAAATTATGAGCTCCTGGTGCATGGACGAAGGTGTATAAAAACTTTTGTGGATCCAGTCGCGGCCCAGGATCATGCTATAGGATGAAGCGCATTCGGCGACAAAGAACGTGTAAACCCGTGATGCTGCTCCCACCTTGACTCTTAAAAACAAAAGATCTAAAGTTCTGGAAACCTGTCCAGTGAAGTTCTTGACTGTCAAAGACATAGTCTGGATCATTGAGCGCAGGATACCGAGAAGTCCCATAGTGCGAGTGGTGACGACATTTTGTGCAGGTCCTGTGTCGACCATGACTTTGTATATCATGATTCCTTCTACTTCAGCCGTGATGTACAATGGCCTCATGTGAGTGGCCATGTCCAGGGTTGGAGTAGAAAAAGTGAGAGTTAACATGCTTGTGATGCTGCTTGTGGCTTCAAATGGAGGAGCGTTCGCGGGTTCTTTCTGGACCGGACTTATTTCGTTACTGCATGGCGGGGATATGTCACAGATATTATCACTACTATCCGAAATATCTGCCGCGTTGCATGTTGCTTTCGGTCGGAGAGCATATCGCTAGAAAATGAAGAACACCATGCCGACTTGAAAAGAGAACTGCTCGCGGATTGGGAACATTGGGGTCTCAATGCTTTAGAGTTCTCCTACAAGCATAGCGAATGCGCTATCTGTCGGGCTGACCTCTTCATCCGCAGGCCATGCAGCCACGTGAACCATGTTACAAGGAAATGATTCACCTTTCCCTTATGTTTGGTCTTCTCCTAAGTTAATGCGAGGCTCGGACTGAGTCCCCTCGTTCAGTGAATTTTCCCAGAAGCATTGGGCCATGAGCTCCGTGAGGTTAGGGCTGGAGGTATTACTCTCCATGCCTGGGCTGAAGATATGTTCTGGCTTCCGTGGTCGCCATACGAGTTCGGTCGAGGGCTGCTTGCCTTCGGCTGACTGCTCGTCTATAGTTGGAGGCACCTTATTGTTGTCATCTGCTTTAGACGGAGGAGGGCCTGTGATCTGAGGTTCATGCCTGGCCGGTGGCCGGTGTGGACTTGGTCTCGATGGTTCCTTCTTTGTGTCAGGTTCTTAGAGACGAAGCTCCTGTGGTCTTGCTGAGCTAGACGGCTCACGCCTTGGCTCATGCTTCGAAGTAGTGGACAATCTCCACTTCACTGGGGAAGGTGGTTCTCATCTTCTTGTTGTTTCTGGTGAGTGTCTACGCCCTGGTGGAGGCAGCGGGTCCCTACGACGTTCAGTTTCCGGCGACGATCTACGCTTCAGTGAGGGAGGCGGTTCCCTTCTCTGGTTGAGTTCTGATGAAGGCATGTGTCGGGCAAGTTGTGGATCCCTTCTCCTTTCTGGCTTAGGAGACGGTCTATGCCTATCGTGGCATGGATCCTGTCTTGGTGGTACGGTGAGACGACAGAAGACATTCGCCTTTGGGGCGGGGTCGTCTGCTAACTGCGCACAGATGCGTGAAGGCGTGACGGGTGGTCTTTGGAGTAGAGCGCGTAAGCCTTCAGGTTCCCTCCACATCCTTTTGGGTGTTTGCGCGAGCTGCGAGGGTCATATGATGCCATCATCCGCAGCTCGCAAGGCGCGCAGGATGCTGCCATACTTCTTCTGTTGCTTTCGCTTCTTGGATCTGCTGATGGTGACCGGCTTGCCTCCTTGCTGCGTTTACCAATCCCTTCCTTGATCGTTGATTTGGATGTTGGGGGAATGTAGGGATCGGTCAAAATACCTTTGAAGCCTCGCTGGTTTGATGCTCGCTGCCAGAGTCGGATATGTCCATCTCGCTTGAAGCTAAAGACAAAGGTGTATCCTTAGTCCAGTGTGATTGGACAAAGGTTTCAAGGCGTTTGATCCTCTGTTCTTGCTCCTCGTGACTCCTGGGGCTCATCGGTTGATAGTTGTCAGCTGGGGATGGTGTGTCGTTCTGCATAGTAATCTTGCCTTTATCCTTTCTGATAGGAGCACAAAGTGCTACGTTTATAATGTATTTCCGACCCTATTTAGCTATGTAATTCCCTTAACAATATTCATATTAACTAAGTTTGTGTTTTTAGGTCATAAATAAAGCCAAGGAGCCTAAAAGAGACAAAAGAGGAGAAATCTTGAAGGAAAAGGAATTCATGTTGTGCAAGGAAAGAAATCAGAAAATCTGTCAGAAATCGTCAGTCAACTTCGACAGAAGATTGTGATCAGCTCACAACGATCTAGAAGATATGTCATATATCAATGGAAAGCTACAAGAGTCTACTTTCCAGAACTTTTTACGGATCGTCAATACCTATTTTGGAGAAGAAGTTATGACCGTTTGAGTGGCCGAAGGTCAGTCTGCCCGAATTTCTGATTTGGACCAAAACTTCTATTTTGAGGCCCAGACCACATTGGTAAGCCCATGGACGAGTTTTGAGGGTTTTATAACCCTAATCACAGCAGAGAAGAGAAGAAGATTAGAGAGGAGGACGAAGAGATTAGAGAGGAGGCAGCGATCTCATCATCAGAAGAACCTCTAGAGTTGCAGACTCGCACAAGGAAGCCGCCAAGCCATCATTGATCTCTCTATCATCCACGGTTTATCTTTCCTTTGTCATCTTTTATTCTCCTTGTGTGTCTTTGCAGCCATGTGTGGCTGATTTCTCTTAGTTAGGGGCAAGGTTTGAAGCCCCAAGAATGTTTTAGATATTGTTTTGAACCTTGGTTTCGAATTATTAAGTCTTTCAAATTGTTTATTTGGTTTTGGTTTTGGTTTATGGAGAACTCTTGCTTGTTTATGTTCATGTATGCGCAACATAGAACATTATGAACTTGTAAGTGGGGCTAGAATTAGGTTGTTTAATCTCCTAAACGGTTAATACGGCTTAGTTCAAAGTAGTAAAACCTATAGGACAATAGGTGAAACCAAATAAAAAGGATTGCATGCTAGGTAGGCGTTCCACACTAGTTTTGCATACTTGTTCAATCACTTTCATTGATCTTAATGCTTAGAATAATTTGTTGATAGAATAGCGTCTATACCTTGATCGGTTATTCTAAAGGCTTAGTAATGGTGCGTTCATCTTGCTTAAGTATTCTAGGGAAGTAATAAGGACTTACGCAGTGCGTTCACGGTTTGTTCTTGATTGATACCGATTTGTGACTTAAAGATTAAAGCTTTGGTTGTTAACATGTCTTGAAACATACTTGGTGGTGGATTTCCAAGTCTCTAATGTCTCATCCATCTGATATTTTCTGTTTTATTTTGTTTCTTTGTTTTCTTTTGTTTATAATCACAAAATCTCATATCTCTAGTACTATAATATTTTATGTTTTCTCTTATTTTGTAATTAACGTAAAGTTGTAAAGGTATCCTCAATCCCCGGCTTGTAACGATACCCTTATTTGCTATATACTACAATTGACACAAAAGGGTTTTAATTGAAACGCCCGGTTTCGGTCGCTATCAATTTTGGCGCCGTTGCCGGGGATTGAAAAATCCCTAGCAATTTGCGTTAGTTCTTGTATATATATTTCTGTTTTTATAGCTTTTCACATTAGATTTTATTTAGTTTCAGTACTTGAGATTAATTTGTGTATATATTACTAACTAAAGTTTCTGTTTTGTTTTTCAATGTGGAATCAATTTTGTGATGTATGTTCCATATGCTCCATGGTAGGTCATTCAACGGAGACATGTCCAAGCATCCAATATCACGGATACTATGATCAAAATATGTTTGGAGGATTTCAAGAGAACCAAAGGCATTGGAATGATTACTATTCACCTCTACACAATACAGTATGGGATGATCCTCTTTATTCTTCATGGAACACCAATTCAGACATGCAACAAGGATTTTCCAATGAGTTCCAAGATTCTCCATATTCATTCCATGACTACTGGACACAAGCACCATCTTATCAAATCTCAGATAAGTTAAATCATTACGATGAGATGATCAAGTCTATAAATGAGATGAATGAGGCTCTAGCTGCTTCAAATAAAGCTTGGATTGAGGAGCAAGAAGATTTCAATGATAGTTGGGAAGAAACTAAAAGGATTTTGGACACCTTAATATCTCAAGAGCAACCATCTTCGTTGATGACAACTCCACATGAACTTCCCGTAACTTCAGCTCCATGTCAACCTCATGATTTAATATTTTTTGAGGATGAAGAAACAGATTTGGAGGAGTCCTATGAAGAGCCACGCGATGTTGAGACTTTTGAGGATTGCTTAAAAGAGGAGTTCATCAAAGCTCCTACATTTGGACCTTTATTGCTAGTATATGGAAGACCACATGATTCTTCACTCCATCACTCAAGCTCTACACATGTTCTTCCTTTCGAAGCATCATGTGAGTTTGTTGAGCATGTGGATATGGTGGTACCTGAATGTCTCAAATCGGATAAGGAGATTCTTGTTGTGATTGCAAATAGTTGGAGACAATGGAAGAAGAGAAAGAAAAAGAGAAGCTTCATATCTTATATGTCCATTGCTCCTAAGTTACTCAAATTGCTACCAAAGGACCATGAAATATCTTTGAAGAGGGTCAAGCATTTGATCGAACCGCGGCCTAAGCCTCCTGATTATTCTTGTTGAAAAATTGGGAGGCAACCCCACTGTCTATGCTTTCTTTATTTTGTTTGTTTTGATGTGTTTTGTGTGTGTGCAGGTGAGAGTTGAGAAAAGTTGAAGAAAACTCCAAATTCAGTCAAAACAGTGCTTTCGGCAAAACAGTTCTTCCAACTTTGGAGGGCTACGGTTTGCAGATCACAGAACCTGGGACGGTGTGCTTTATATGAAAAGAAATATCTCTGAGTCTAGTTTCTGTAGGATTTTACAGAAGTGGATTTGGAGATCCGAGTCATTTTCAGTTTGATGTTGAAGGCAGCAAGGTCACTGCCAGGAAACCAGAAGTTGTGCAGTACAGCCGGGAAAAGGTCAAAACAGGGGATACTTCCAGCCATTATGTGGAGGAAAGCTATATATGTCTGAAAAGCTTGTTGAATTAGCTTCAACTTTTCTTTGACGCGATTTAACATTCCGGCACCAGAATGCATTGGAAATCAGGTTTGAATGGGTAAAGGTCTGTTTCTCAGCTTTTGTGTGCAAACTATGTTTTTCTTCTAACTTTGCAGGGCTGCCATTTTCAATCCACTTGGAGTTAGGAAACGTTCCACATATACAAAAACAGCTAGTAACGCCATCTTTCATCTCCAATTGGAATCTCAGACATTGGATGCTGCAATAGGGACTTATATCAGCTGGAAGTTGGCTGCAGGGCACACAATGGGGGAGCTTTTCTCACCTTCTACCTTTTGTTTTTTTTTTTTCACTTTCCTCTATACATTTATTATGCATTGCTTGATCTATATTGTTCTCACATTGTGGACAATGCGTAGTTTAAGTGTGGGGGAAGGGAATGCACACATTTTATGTTTTGTTTTGTTTTGTTTTTGTTAGAGTCGAAAATTAGAAAAGAAAAAAAAAATTGTGTTTGTTTTTCTGTGAGTTGTCATCATGCCTTTCAACTGTCTAGGATGAGTATATATCTCTGAAATTATGGCTAAAAGAGGATCACACGATTGAGATGATGTTAAATTAATTCTTTGGTTAATTATGATGTATACTAAGCATATGAGTGTGTAGTAGATGTGGTTTTTCGTTGACATTGGTACAGAATTTTGAGCATGTTGATAATGAGTTTTGATTCATAATTACCCTGGTGAGAATTTGAGCTTTATTGTGCTATTCTTTCTGAGTGCTTATTGAATAAATCATTATCTATTTTCGTGGAAATGTTTAGCGATCTCATTATCTTTCTCCTTGATTGATTGCTTGCCGCAGATTAAGTTTAACGGACTCTAGTGCTAGAACTCACTTTTGTGCTAGTCGAGACTTTTATCGATATATGTTCTGATTTTGGAAGGGATTAAAATGACTTAGGATTTCCACCATTGCCAAATTGCCATATGTCCTTATTTGTGTGCGCTGCACACCCCTTAGTTGAACCCCTTAGTTGAACCCCTTTGAGCCTACATTAAGCCTTTCTGTCATCACCCATATAATCCTCACATTGAGCTTAGTGTAGTGATATATCTCTACCTTTGTACTTAAGGCTTAGTAGAGCTTATGTTGTAATGCATTGTACGTGTGGAATGATGATGAATAACAAGTGTGGGGGGAAAGACTTGTCAAAAGAAAAAGAAAAAGAAAATAAAAATTATTGCCGAAAAAAAAAAAAGTAAAAAAAAAAAAACGAATGTGGCGGCATTGAAAAAAAAAGAAAGTATGTATTAAGTCTCCCTTTGTGATGGAGGAGTTTGTTTTAAATTGAAGACCTAATGATATGATATATGGTCTTTGTCCTCATTCATGAATGTTCTAAGGTGATCTTATGGCTCTACTAGGTTTTTAAGGACGATTTGTAATTCCTTATCCTTTGTTTCATTAAACCCTAGCCTTGGCCAAATTTTAACCTTGTTAAAGTTCTTTTATGATCCAAAAGATGGGCAGCCATCGATCTGTGGAGATTGGTTACAAAAGTTGAGCATATGGGTTGGTCCGTTTGGCAAGTAGTTGATATCTTTCATGAGATCTTTTTAATTTCACAAAGTGCGTTTCTTTCTTTATATGTGAGCCTACTTGTTTGTTTATTCTCTCACATTATATACATTCATTGAGTGAAAAAAAGCTTTTAAGCATTAGCCATGATTCTGAGAGAAGAAAGAGTGGTAATCCTGTGAGGTTGAATCATACTTGTTGGATACATGCTGAGCTCCACCCATCACCATTGTCACCCCCGTGTCTTACATTGCTCATATACGGAGTATATGTTTTAATTAATTTTCGAATTACTCATAATTAATTCTTGATTGAGTGCTAATCTTGATGCTATGAAAGTAAGAGATTTTTGAGACAATAAAGTTGAAGGCATAGTTTGTTTTGAGTCTTTGTTTTAGATTTTGCTAAGGGACTAGCAAAAGCTAAGTGTGGGGGTATTTGATAGGAGCACAAAGTGCTACGTTTATAATGTATTTCCGACCCTATTTAGCTATGTAATTCCCTTAACAATATTCATATTAACTAAGTTTGTGTTTTTAGGTCATAAATAAAGCCAAGGAGCCTAAAAGAGACAAAAGAGGAGAAATCTTGAAGGAAAAAGAATTCATGTTGTGCAAGGAAAGAAATCACAAAATCTGTCAGAAATCGTCAGTCAACTTCGACAGAAGATTGTGATCAGCTCACAACGATCTAGAAGATATGTCATATATCAATGGAAAGCTACAAGAGTCTACTTTCCAGAACTTTTTACGGATCGTCAATACCTATTTTGGAGAAGAAGTTATGACCGTTTGAGTGGCCGAAGGTCAGTCTGCCCGAATTTCTGATTTGGACCAAAACTTCTATTTTGAGGCCCAGACCACATTGGTAAGCCCATGGACGAGTTTTGAGGGTTTTATAACCCTAATCACAGCAGAGAAGAGAAGAAGATTAGAGAGGAGGACGAAGAGATTAGAGAGGAGGCAGCGATCTCATCATCAGAAGAACCTCTAGAGTTGCAGACTCGCACAAGGAAGCCGCCAAGCCATCATTGATCTCTCTATCATCCACGGTTTATCTTTCCTTTGTCATCTTTTATTCTCCTTGTGTGTCTTTGCAGCCATGTGTGGCTGATTTCTCTTAGTTAGGGGCAAGGTTTGAAGCCCCAAGAATGTTTTAGATATTGTTTTGAACCTTGGTTTCGAATTATTAAGTCTTTCAAATTGTTTATTTGGTTTTGGTTTATGGAGAACTCTTGCTTGTTTATGTTCATGTATGCGCAACATAGAACATTATGAACTTGTAAGTGGGGCTAGAATTAGGTTGTTTAATCTCCTAAACGGTTAATACGGCTTAGTTCAAAGTAGTAAAACCTATAGGACAATAGGTGAAACCAAATAAAAAGGATTGCATGCTAGGTAGGCGTTCCACACTAGTTTTGCATACTTGTTCAATCACTTTCATTGATCTTAATGCTTAGAATAATTTGTTGATAGGATAGCGTCTATACCTTGATCGGTTATTCTAATGGCTTAGTAATGGTGCGTTCATCTTGCTTAAGTATTCTAGGGAAGTAATAAGGACTTACGCAGTGCGTTCACGGTTTGTTCTTGATTGATACCGATTTGTGACTTAAAGATTAAAGCTTTGGTTGTTAACATGTCTTGAAACATACTTGGTGGTGGATTTCCAAGTCTCTAATGTCTCATCCATCTGATATTTTCTGTTTTATTTTGTTTCTTTGTTTTCTTTTGTTTATAATCACAAAACCTCATATCTCTAGTACTATAATATTTTATGTTTTCTCTTATTTTGTAATTAACGTAAAGTTGTAAAGGTACCCTCAATCCCCGGCTTGTAACGATACCCTTATTTGCTATATACTACAATTGACACAAAAGGGTTTTAATTGAAACGCCCGGTTTCGGTCGCTATCACTTTCTTGAAGGTTGATCGGGCTGAGATCTGTCAGTAGACTCCCTTTCTGGGTAGCGGCTCCTATTTTGGTTTGCCAGCATGGTATAGTCATTCGCCGATCTCTTGCGGTCCCGACCTGGCGGTTTGCACGGACCCGCGTTTGGAGATAGGTCTAATGTTATTGCGTGCTAGCCAATGCGCGGCCAGGCGACGTCATCAGTTGTGATCATGAAGTCATTCTTTTCTTCGAAGCAGATGTATTTGAGATCTAGCCAATCCTTGACTTGCTCGCGAGTTCTATGCCCCTAACTATCATGGAACTTGCAGTAGACGCGGCCTTCCTTGTGTTCAACATAGGGTAAGGCCCACTACCAGGACAAGCACTTTAGCCGACGAAAAATATTCGTCGGCCTGTTATCTTAATTCGTCGGCTATAATGTCGTCGGGAAAGAGTCGTCGGTGATGACTTTAGCCGACGAAAATTTTTTTTCGTCGGCTATAGTCCCACAGTTAGCCGACGAAAAACATGTCGTTGGTTTTATTCCCAAACTTTAGCCAACGAACCAATTAAGATATTCGTCAGCTAAAGTGCGTAATAAATAATTAAAAAATAACTATAGCCGACGAAATTTAGTATATTTCGTCGGCTAAATCTTGTAAAAGAATTTTAAAAAATAACTATAGCCGATGAAATATTTTTATTTCGTCGGCTAAACCTTATAAAAAAATTAAAAAATAACTATAGCCGACGAATATAGTGTTTAAATATCGTCGCCTAAAGTTGCCACCTCAAAATTTGATAGAATCTTCATCTCAACATTTCGAACAACTTTCTAGAAGAAGTCGAAGCTCAATTCTAAGCCTAAACAGGTCAATCGACTGAAAATATAAAAATCCCCAATTTTAAACCCTAAAAACTTCAAATCTTCGATTCTCATGAAACACACCAAATCGAGCTACCAAATTCTAGGGGAATGTAGTACTAATCAAAGTCAACTTATCCATATATAGAACTCACCAAATGGTGACCTAAGGAAGGAGAAATTCGATAGACACCGTATCCGAACCGGGAGAGTTTTGGAACTCGATTTATCCCTCACGACGGCGCCACTCGATGCAACACCTATCCAGCAATGAAGTAGAGATGACGGCGAAGCTTTTGGGACAAGTGTGACGGTCTCCGGTGGCTTGACGGCGGAGCTAGGCCGAGAAGAAAATATGGCAGATAATAGACTTCTTACCATCCATCTTCGCCTATATAAAGAACTTTAGCCGACGAAATTCTTTATTTTCGTCGGCTAAACTCTTTTGAAAATTTTGGTTGACCGCCAAAAAATTTTAGTTGAAAATTTTGAAAATTTTTCGACTTTAGCCAACGACTTTTCATATATTTTCGTCGGCTAAAGTCCTTTGAAAATTTCTTCGGCTAAAGATACCAATTTCGTCGGCTATACACCAATTCGTCGGCTTCATCTTCTAAACTCGTCGGCTAAACTTTATAAATTCGTCGGCTAAACCTTTGAAATTCGTCGGCTAAAAGTATTTTTATACATTTGGCATGTTGTGATTGTGATGATCAAACTTGAGAAACAGAAATCCAACCGTTAGATCTGACCATCATGATAAAATACATGTACGGAAAAAAATTCAACTTGATCCGAAAAGAATAAGGGCTCGATACGGACGGTCAATCTCGTAAGTCAAACCCCTAACCGCACGGAAAAGGTCATTTGACCGTCTAAATTACTTATTTTGGCCGGACCTCCAACTGAAAATAGTTTTAAACCGATGACACGCAACAAGTCGTATAAAAATTTTATGCAAAATAACCACCGAATATAGGGCTACTCATAGGGGGAACAATGAAAAATTGCATTGACCGCAACTATCGGCACCGAATATTTACCGAAATAGTGTGATTTTTCAACCGTGGATGTATTTCAACATTCTCGTTATATCTTATTTCATGACTTTTTGTCGTTTGAAGGTTTTACGTATAGTTTGTTTTTGAAACGGAACATTTACATAACACTTGGTAAACAAGTTATACAACATTAGTATGCATGTTGTGATTGTGATGATCAAACTTGAGAAACAGAAATCCGACCGTCAGACCTGACCATCATGATAAAATACATGTATGGGAAAAAATTCAACTTGATCCGAAAAGAATAAGGGCTTGATCCGGACGGTCAATCTCGTAAGTCAAACCCCTAAACGCACGAAAAAGGTCGTTCGATCGTCTAAATTACGTATTTTGGCCGACCTCCAACTGAAAATAGTTTTAAACCCATGACACGCAACAAGTCGTATAAAAATTTTACGCAATATAACCACCGAATATAGGGCTATAGTAGGTAATAGAAAAATTTTAGGGTTTAGCCGACGAATACCCTAACGTATTCGTCGGCTATAGTATGTAATTAAAAAATTAAAAAATAACTATAGCCGACGAAATATTAGGTTATTCGTCGGCAAAAACCATCTTAGCCGACAAATTATAGTGTATTTCGTCGGCTAAATGAAAAAAATACATTAAAAAAAACATACGATATTAGTAAACCATACTAACTTCTTTAGCCGACGAAAATATAATTTAGCTGACAAAGGAAAATTTCGTCAGCTAGAGTATACTTTAGCCGACGAAAAATTGATTTGTCGGCCTGGTTTTTTTTTTGTCAGCTAAATTCTTTCTTCTTGTAGTGGCCCTTGATACGGTAACGAGTCCGCTATCGATAAGGTCATCTAAGACCTCGTGTGCGAGGTTGACATTGTAAGTGTACCGACGAGAGGTCTGACGTGTGTCATCATTACCTTCCTCGCGGTCTAGTTTAGGCGTCCTCTGGGCTTTTAGACAAGTCTAGAGTGATCCTTCGTTGGCCTGTTTTGTCGTGCGATGGCGGCTGGTTTCCCTTTGATGGTTGTTCCAGTTTATTTCGACCATACCGACCATGGCGGGGAAAGGGTCTACATCCACTAAGGAGGCTGTGCTCTCTGGCGTCTTCATCTTCAAGGCGCCGGAATTTAACTAGGTCTGCAGTTGATCACGAAGCTTGACACAATCTTTGGTGTCATGATTGTGGACGTTGTGGAAGCTACAATACTTCTTGTCTTTTAGTTCTTCCTTTGATGGAATCTTATGATCCAAGTAGTTAAAGACAAGATGGGCGTTTTTCGCATCGTATGTGTATGCCTCTTATTCGGGCTTGGTCCATGCAAAAGGCTGGATTGTGATTGGCTTGCGGGTTATCTTGAGATTCTTCAGTTTATGAGCCAATGGCTTCCCAGTTAGTTCAACCGTTCCGACGTCATTGTATTCCTGCGCGGCTTCAACTTCTCCCTGCCTCTGGTAGTAAGGATCAAACGTAGGGGATTGGAGGTTTAGTGCCCCCACTGTCCTATTTCTCCCTGGAACGTAGGTTCCCTTAGAGGCATTCGCCTTCTCATCTATTTCGTTGAGGATTATTTCATAGCTACCAACTTTGTTGATTAAGTCGCCCATGGATGTGAAGCGCTCCCCATGATGTTTCGGTCTTTGGTGATGTTCGAGGCCGCGAACAACCAACTTAATGGTTTCCTGCTCGGGCAAGAGGAAATCTCACTTGGTTTGTTGAATCTTGAAGCATTGGAGGAAAGAGACTCCTAACTCCAAATTTTGTTGACTCATCTGAGTGAGGGAATCAAGGGCAAACTCTGGCTCAATGGTGCCGTATGTTTGCCAGAACAATCTCTCCATGGTAGGCCAGTCCGCAATGGATCCTAGCTTCAGCTTGGAATACCAACTGAACGCAGCTCTGGATAGAGAAGTCTCGAAGAGTTTGAGTTTGAGGATATCATTGTTCCCGTATTGGCCGCACTGGACTTTGAAACAGGCCATATGAGTTGCTACATCTTCCCTTGTTTCTCCAGAAAAAGTAGTGAAGACCACGTTTTTGAATCCATGCGGGAAAGGGTATTGCGCCACACTATCAGGGCAGGGGTCGCGATATTGCAAGTCAGCGTCACCTTTTCCGGTTTTTTCCTTGACAATGGAGGAGATGAGCTGGCTCCAGTCGGCTGTTGTCACTGGCGTGGACTCCGCTCCTCCCTCATGGTGTGGCCATGCAGAGAAAGTGGTGGCTTACCCAACATTCTTGGGAGCTGGGCTAGAGTAATCTAGAATTGGGTCAGCTGGTGTCCCTTTGAGTGCAGTAAGTGTGATACACGTGGGCGGCATCCTTGAAGTTCCGGCCACTGGCGCAAACTGTGGAGCTTTTAGGGTCCCAACTTTAGGGTTTCCTCTCCTATGCTCGTTTGGAGGGATGTACTTGGATGATCCCTCGTTCGCGCTTGCACCCGTAAGGTTTAAAGCAGGGTTTTTTGGCGCTTGCTCCCTCATCCAATCTTCGACTTCAAGGACTTGTAGGTTTATACTGTCCTGTTTTTCCTTGACTTCTTCCAGTTTCTCCAGACCGTTTTTACTTCCAAAGAAAGAAGCATTATGTTGGTCATGCATTTTGGCATCATGGTCGTCCAAGCGCCGGGTCTGTTCATCCACTGTCGTGCGAGTGCGTGACAGGATCTCCGTGTTCTGATTCAAGTCATTTTGGATCTATTGGAGGGAACCATTGACCATATCCTTGTCTTCTTTTACTTCGTCGGTGAACCGGTTAAAGTCTTCAGTGAGTATGGCAAGGTTGTGCTGGTCTGCTTCCCAAAGAGTTTTATCTCTTTTGACCTGTTTAGCAAGGCCGTCAACCTTCTCTGTAAGGCCGTCAACCTTCCCAGTAAGGTCGGCAACCTTCCCAGCAAGGTCGGTGACGCTTTGTTGATAGTGACCGAAACCGGGCGTTTCAATTAAAAACTCTTTTGTGTCAATTATAGTAATATATAAAATAAGGGTATCGTTACAAGCCGGGGATTGAGGGTGTCACATCCCGGGACCCTCCCCGCCGTAACACGATATTGTCCGCTTTGGGCCCACCGGCCCTCACGGTTTTGTTTCCGGCAGCTCAGAAGCAGCTTCCCAGTAGGTCACCCATCCTGGGATTGCTCTAGCATCAATATGCTTAACCTCGGAGTACCCATCCCCTCCGAAGCCGCTGAGCCACCAAAATGCCTCGTGTTAGATTGGAGGTGGGCATGTACATATACAGCACATAACCCCTCTCCGTTTGGCCGATGTGG
This sequence comes from Fragaria x ananassa, assembly GCA_034370585.1. Lineage (NCBI taxonomy): Eukaryota > Viridiplantae > Streptophyta > Magnoliopsida > Rosales > Rosaceae > Fragaria > Fragaria x ananassa. The sequence continues at coordinate 3,750,899 of CP139762.1, read as the reverse complement.
GATATTAGAATCCACCCCCCTTGGGAGTCTGACGCCCTCGTCGACACACTCGCGCCACACGGCAGAGTGTCTCTGATACCATTATCACATCCCAAGGTTATAAGAGCAACTACTAGGAAAGAAGAAAAATACATAGGTAGGTTAACTAGTAACCTATGAGAGAAAACTAGATGAGGTGGGAAATATGACTCGCCTCCTACCCTCGCCGAACAGAACTCTGCAGACTGGGCATTTAAAACGAAAGGCCCAGGGGAAAGCATTTAAAACGTTAGAGTGAGTGGACAAAATAAATAATAAAAATACGGACTTTATGACAGAGCATTGAAATCAATTTAACGCTTTTCCCATATTTTCCATTTAGAAAATATTGGTTTTATGCATGCCATTCTTGGAAATCTTTCTGAAAATAATTATAGACAAAACTAATAAACCAATCCCATTGGTTCCCAATAAATCAATAAAAATAGGGAAAATATTTCACCATAAAAATGAGCCTCTCAGGCTATAATAGCGTCCCACGCTAAACGCTCTACTCACATATGATGCCGAAGCCGCTGAGCCACCAAAAGGCCTTGTGTTAGATTGGAGGTAGGCATGTACATATACAGCACATAACCCCTCTCCGTTTGGCCGATGTGGGATATTACAATCCACCCTCCTTGGGAGTCCGACGCCCTCGTCGGCACACTCGCACCACATGGCAGAGTGGCTCTGATACCATTGTCACATCCCAGGAATCATTCCGCCGTAACACGATATTGTCCGCTTTGGGCCCACCGGCCCTCACGGTTTTGTTTCCGGCAGCTCAGGAGCAGCTTCCCAGTAGGTCACCCATCCTGGGATTGCTCTTGCATCAACATGCTTAACCTCGGAGTACCCATCCCCTCCGAAGCCGCTGA